>OX451735.1:1186080050-1187411252 GCA_948472305.1 Vicia faba | reverse complement strand
CATTGAGGGTTGTTTTCTTGGAATATTTTGGTCGCTAGTTAAGTGGCTAAACCAAAACAATGAACGATGAAAACAATCCAATGATATTGAGCTCCTTAGAACCCGGTTACTATTTATAGGACAGGTTTTTAAGCCAACTACACTCAAGAGGGTACTTACCTATTGTTGTACCCCAAAATTTTCTCTCCCATATTCTTCAAAGATTTGCCAAGTCAAGCTTCAAAATCTCCCCAAGGGTTGTACAGTTTAAGGGCCTCTGAAGCAGTCAAAATTAGGGTTTGTGTTCTGATCAAGAAAATGAAGTTTCCAAAGGTCCAATCAAGTCCCACATGCCTACAAATATGGTCAAGCATCCTCTTACCAAGTTTCAAGACTTACAGCACAAAATTGCACAGTCAAAAACCCTAATTGCACTACAGTCAACTGTAGGGGCAACATGGTCATTTGACAGTCAAAAGTTCAAATTTTTGGTTAACATATCATTTTGAAGCCACAAACATCATTTGATCAATGCTTGATCATGATTCTCAAAGTTTGGTTCAAAAATCATCAAGATGCAAAAGTTTCCTTATTTGGACAACTGAAAAAGTCAACTGTAAATTGACCAAGGCATAACTTTTACATGGATTATCAGAAAAATTCCATCCAAAGCTCATTTTGAAGAGAAAGACATTTCCTACAACTCATCTTCATACTTCAAGTCCAATAAATGCTCTCACAAAAAGTTATCAATTTCAACATTATAGGTCATTTTCAAAAGTCAACAAAAAGGGACTTTAAGTCAAAGGCCATAACTTGAGATTGGTAAATCAAAATGACATGGGACCAAATACATTGGTTAGAGGACTCAAAGACCTTTCCAAAATGTCCAAGAACATGAGAAAAGCTTAAAAATTGAGCAAGTTATGCCTTGTGAAAGTTGGGAAATTTTTGGATATTTTGAAAAGTCAACATTGATTCAAATGACCTAAAAATTGCTAATGGGCCCATTTTTCTTCCACAATTCATCATCCCAAGCATGTGCACGACCACTTTGCCCAAAGGGAAGTTTTATTCATTTTTTTTTTATTTATTTGAATTTTTATTAATAATAATTCATTTAAATCAATTAAATATATGAAAAATACTTAACCTAACTTATCAAATCTTTTTGTACATGTAATAGGCTCAATGATTCGTGCATGATCAGATTTGGAAGGAATTGGATTGATTGGATCATGATTGGTACAAAATTGCATGAAAAAGATTGAAAAAATAATGATTGAAAATCAAATCTCAAAAGCCATGAATGCAAGAGATTTTGATCAAGTTTGTTGACCTAATTTATTCATACATAAGCATAGAACGAAAACCTAATCAAGGAGACCACTCAGCTGCGCCTCAAACTCAGAACCACATTGAAATTTTTTGCTAAAAAGCTTGAAACTGTTTTCACATCAAAAGCATTTTTCCAGGCCAAAGAATCATTCCATTACGTCCCTGACATATCCAGGAAGCTTTCCCAATCAAGATCACATCATCTAACCTCAAGAATCGGTATACAGAACTCAAAATATTTCATGAAAAATGCATATTCGTGTTTTGATTTGCAGGCATCCTCATGACATTTTGTTCATGGATCCTTACTAATCGATGGATTCTAAAACTAACTGCATATTTTAATTGAATTTTTATGTGCTATACACGATTTCGCCATTGATAATATTTAGGGTTTGTGAAGCTTGGAATTAGGAGTTCCCGTTCAAGGAAAAATTGGAGCTTAAGACTTAGACCATTCACCTCAGCATACTCAAACGATCATAAACCCACCATTGCGCCTAATTTATGGAGCCCCTGGGGCTATTCGCTATTTTCTTGTATCATGTCTGTGGCAACGTGTGAAAACCGTTGCCTTTTTTCTTTTGTATTTTCAGGAAAATTAAACCAACGAAGAAGATGCTTAGGTGGCGAAGTCTGACTGGTTTATTTGAATTTTTGCGCGAAAAAGGAATTAACCCACGTTTTCCTTCATATTGATTGTTGATTATTATATATACAAAAGTGTGTTAGTGGTACAGTGGCAAGTGCATGCGTTGGTAACCCTCCTGACCTGGGTTCGAGCCCCCAGGTCTTCATTCTTCCAATGTTATTTTTCAATTAACATTCATATGCAGTTCAAGCCTTGAAGCGCACCATACACCTTCCTAATCAAGCGTCCACGCGTCCAATGGAATTCAATCAAAGGCCAAGAATTGAGGAACATGATAAGTCCTAGTCAATGCATCACACGCTGCCTAGAGAAAGTCAAACGGACCAATGTCTTGATGGGCCTAAAATACTAAGCTTAACCTCCACATTGGGGACTGATACCCCCTAGGTTTGCCATTTTAAATATTTTCTTTTGCATTATTTCTATTTTAATTAGTGTGTTTAATTAATTTATTATTTTCACAAAAATATAAAAAACCCATAAAAATCAGAAAAGAGAAAAATAATAATTATTTTTATTTTTAGTGTTTTCCTAAATAAATTATATTAATTCATAAATTGATTAGTTTTAAATTAGGTTTTCAATTTTAATTCTTTTAATAAAAAACCTAAAAAATATAGAATTAGGGTTAATTAATTTTTCATCCTTTTTATTTTTCTTTCATAAATAATTAAATAATTAAATATTTATTTTTGTAAATAAAATTGCATGTAAATTAATTAGGGTTAATATTAGGTTTTAATCTTCTTTTCTTAATAAATTAAAAGCAATTAGAATTAGGTTTAATTTTAATTAATTCTTTTCCATTAACATCATAAAATACCAAAAACATCTCCTTTTTCTTTATTAATTAATTCCATGTAATTTTAAATTTTGCCAAAGGGTCCAACGCCCTCGTTTAATTCTTATTAATTCGCATATTTATTTTATTTCGTTTAAATATTTATGTATCTCTCCCGAGGCCTTGTAAATAATTGCTCGCACTTTTAATTCTTTACTTTCTTTATTTTTCTGTCAAATCGGGTTCGAGAAATTTTGGTGATGTGGACCCGCGCCTTTTGTAATAGCTTAGAATTTTTACTTTCCCGCAATATTTTTAACTGTTAAAATAACGGCATGAAAGAATGTATGGACAAAAAAAATAAAAACAAACGCATAGATCACTTTGACAAAAGACAAAAATAAATGAAAACGACACACAAATCACACACCACCCCTAGGGTACGCCTCACTGTTGCCTTGCCTCGAAAGGTGATCGTCGAGTAGAGGATGTCTTAGTAAGTCCTCATGATCCGGGAACCTGGCATGAGGGTAGCTTCTAAGGTGTCTTCCCATTGCTCTGGTGATCACCATGTCCCGAACCTCGAATTTACCCGAACACCTCCAACGGTGGTGCTACCTACCTCTCAATGGTGGGATGGCACTACTTTAAAGGACATCTACACAGACGAATTCCTTAGGGTAGGTAGGTTCTCATAGATACTTGCTCTAAATTTCAAACAAAAATTCAAAAATACTTTTCACACCAACACATTTTCAAAAAGCTTTCGAAAGCAATTTTTCAAACACTCTTGAGGACCGATACAAGAGTCGAACTGGAATTTTCAAAGAAACTTTTTCAAAACCCACATTGAAAAGCAAACAAACCATTTTTGAAAACACAAGTGAGCAAGTATCTAAGAGCCCATGGATAACCATGGATAGAAAGGGTGCTAACACCTTCCCTTTCTATAACCTACCTCCCGAACCGAGAGCAATCTCTTTAAGGAATTTTTCTGTTCTTTTGTCCTTTCCATTTGGAGAAAATAAAAGACGGTGGCGACTCTTGCTTCCGCGACATTTCGCGAACCAGCGTTAAACAGTCAGTTCCAGATCCATCGATCACAGAACTGGCGACTCTGCTGGGGAAAATCTTTTAAAGTGAGGTGTACCTTAGGACTAAGATCACTGTGTTTTCAATTGCTTTAACTTGTTTGCTTTAAATTGTGGGACTGTCTTGGGAGTTCTATAGATCCTAACCCGGATCTGGGGATACCTTCTTAGAAAGTAGCAACAAGGCTGTGAGGGAATTGTGCGGGGTATACCGACATGGTTGAAACAGTCTGCTACGTTGATGTGGCACTTTGGTGTGTACTGGTAACCCTTGAGTTCAGTCAAGGAGAGTACGGGGCCTCCATGTGGTGTCATGAAGCATCAACTGACCTTAGGAACCTTAATTGAACTATCTTGGCCTCTTTAGGGTAGTGAGATAACTGACTTTGGTGTAGTCCGAGGTTGGTTGATACTCGATACTACACTCAATTGAGGGTTGCCTTCCTGGAATATTTCGGTCGCCAGTGCAGTGGCTAAATCGAAACGATGAACAATGAAAGCAATCCCGTGATATTGGGACCCTTAGAACCCGGTTACTTCTAATAGGACAGGTTGAACCCACCAACTTCAAGAGGGTAATACCTAGACCTCATGCTGGCCTAAACCCTAAGGGCTCTTTTGTGTGACTTGTGTGCCTTCGTACTCGACTATTTGCATGCTTGTTGTCTGAAATTTGAGTTTCCTACAGGTTTTGTTTTAGTCCTTAATTAGGACTTATGACAGGCTTTATTGAATTCCTTGCAGGTTTTGTTTTAGTCCTTAATTAGGACTCATAACAGGGTTTACTGACTTTGCTTGCAGGTTTTGTTTATAGTCTTTAATAGGGACTTATAACAAGGTTTACCCATGTTACCCCATGCATCATGACATCATACCATTGCATACATACTAACCCATTTCAAGGATCTCAAGGGCTTGTGATGCAGGTCATGATAAATCAAACATCTAGCAAGGGGCAAAGAGGATTTATTTTCCTCTAGCCAAGGTTGTCAGGGGCTACGATCCACTTGATATGGTGAGCTTTGACTCTTGAAGAAGGTTCCCCTAACCAAGGTTGTTTGGAAATCAAAACCAGACATGATGATTAAAGTCAGGGGCTATGACCCACTGGATATGGTGAGCCTTTGACCCTTGAAGAAGGACTCTCAACAATATGCAGTGCCTTCAATCAAGTTACCAGTTTCCAACTCTAACAAATTTCTCTGTTTACCCCGCGGGGTCCTTGAAATCATTGCATATCATACATATCATTGCATAACAGGTACCCTTCCTCTGCAGGTTGCTTACCTTCTTCGCTGTTTATTTCAGCAGTGTCGTCATGAATCCTGAATCCTCAACCGAGCACACTATCAAGGCCCTCCAGGCTCAGAACGCCCAGTTCCAAGGGTTGATCATGAATTTGACCCAGGGGCAACAAGATCTGAAGGCTCTGCTCTTGAAGAAGGAAAAGAAGAAGAAGAGGACTGTTTTGTTCAGCCCTAGACGCAGATCTGGGAACACCCTGCAGGATGAAGCTGAGAGGACAACTCCATCTGTGGGGAAAGGCAGTCATCAAGAGGAAAGGGTTCCCAGTCCAGTGGTCTCCGACAATGAGACAGATTTCAACGACGAACAGTACCCTCCGGCTGAGGATAGGTACAAACAGTTGGAAGACCGGCTAAGTGCTATGGAGATACAAAAAGTGCCTGGCCTGGACTTCAAGGATCTAGGTCTGTCTTCTGGGGTAGTGATCCCGCACAAATTCAAGGCACCTGCCTTTGCAAAGTACGACGGGGCATCCTGTCCAAAGCTGCATCTCAGGTCATACATGAGGAGGATCCAGCCCTACACGGCCGACAGGAACTTATGGATCCACTTTTTCCAGGAGAGTCTTTCAGGGACTCAGCTTGACTGGTTCTGTCAACTGAATGGAGCCAACATCCACAACTGGGAGGATTTGGCCACTGCATTCTACAAGCAGTACCAGTACAATGCCGACCTTGCTCCCACGCGCACTCAACTGCAGGGAATGTCTATGGGTGCAGGTGAAGGTTTCAAAGAATATGCTCAAAAATGGAGGGACCTTGCTGGAAGGGTACAACCACCTCTGACTGACCGCGAGCTCGTCGACATGTTCTTGGGGACCCTGTCTGGTCCATTCTTCAACCACCTGATTTGGAATTCTGCTGTTGGGTTTACAGATCTGATCTTGACCGGGGAAAGAATAGAAGCTGGCATCAAGTCGGGGAAAATACAGAATGGTGACTCCTCGAACACTGAGAAGAAACCATCCAAGAGAGAATCTAGTGCTGTCTATGGCTCAAGAGGGCAGAATAGGTCCGAACACCGCCAAGATGTCAACGTGGTGGTTATTGCAAAACCGGCTGGCGCTCCTCAGCGTCACAATCAGCAAAGGGAAGAGAGACCCAAAAGGCAATTCACTCCCCTCGGCATGACCTTGTCACAGATATTGCCACAGTTGCTGGAAACCAAATTGGTAACCCTCATGGACCCTCCAAAGAATCCTAACAGGACGCCTTCAAGGTATAACCCCAACGTTCGCTGAGCTTATCATTCTGACAGCCCGGGGCATGCTACAGATGATTGTTGGACTTTGAGAAACAAGGTTCAGGATCTGATTGACGCAAAGGAAGTCCAACTCGACTCTCCAGAGGCTCCCAATATGACCACTGCTCCCCTGCCCAAACATGGCTAGGATTGGAAACTTTTGTTCATTTGAATGTTCAAGATTGTATTTTTCTTCGATTGTTCAAACATTTTATTTCATGTCAAACTTGGTTATTTCATTAATGCATTACACATGTCTGTTTTGAAGTAATTATTTCGTATTCACTATATACAAATTGTTTTCATATTTTTTCTGATGTCAACACTCGATTAATAATTCTAAGCCTCTTGAGGGAGGATGACGAAAACAATACCATAATCTACAGTATGCTTTTGAACAGACCCCGCTGATGAGGTACATGCATTGTTTCAATCCCTAAACACTGGAGTTATAAGGATGATAATCCCTCGTCAACCCCTCTGAGCCAAAGAAGTAGGAGTTTTTCTTTTCGAAATTTAAAACCCTTAATCATAACCTGGGGCAGGGTAGTCTCTCAGTTGATCCAAGTGCATAACAAATGGCACCAAAGAAGTCCTTACAAAACGAAGAAATACGGTGATGGTTCCGAATAATCATAAGGACAGGCAGTCATTATCTCAAAAAATAAAAAACCATTCAGTCAAAATCCATGAAGGAGACTTACAAAACTGGGGCATCCCGCTGACTGTGATTCCAAAAAAGGAAACGGTTCAGGCAAAAAAAGAAAGGGATAACAAAAAGCAAAAAAAAAAAGAGGTCGTACAAACCCTCAACAAAAAAAGGAATGACTGCCTATTCAAAATAAATTGTCAAACATCCGAACCATCACCGGAAAATCAGAGCAAAGACTCAAACAAGGTCTAACGTATGATCAACTGAGTTTAGGTTTGGAGAACATCACGAAGAGCGGGTGGGTACAAATAATTTGAGCCTTTATCCTTTGTTTCTTAAACCGTGAACCAGGCCACGTTATAACCCTTAAAAGTCCTAGCTGAAGCATGAGTTAGTTCGAAAGCATACTGTTACGAAAGGTATCCTGACTCCTTAAGGCCTACGGTAAATACGGAGTTGACATCACGTTTTACAAACATTCACTTGTTTTATGAAAAATAATGCATTTTCAAAATCTTCAAGACAGACATAAGCTTCGCATTTTGACATAACTTTGTTTGCATATGACTTTTTGTTTGAACAGCAACGAAATTCGCACGATGAATACCTAGTGAACAAAAGCACTTCCAATCAAGGGGCATGACATGATCATGGTCCATCATCTGGGGCAGTTAAGTCAAGATTCGGAGAATCTCTCAAAAGGCTAAATAGCCTGGGGCAAATCTCCGCCTGAGTAACTTGGGGGCACTCCAGCAACGAATCTTGCACGATCTGGTAAAATGGCAACACAATACTACCAACAGTGACAACTCCCTGAACGTGGACATAGTCAAAAAAAATACTACGCATAATCAAAGACCCGCTAGGTTGACACACCTAGGCAAAAATAAGGGATGAAATGCAAAAAAAATCTGTACACCCGACAAGTCGAAAACCTGAAAAGGTGGCTTGGGCAAAAATGGGTATCCCGGTGGGCTGAAAACCCGAAAGGGCGGTCCAGGCAAAAGTTAGGGATCAAAGCGTACGACTATGTCCTAGCATTTCGGTACCAGCCTACCAGAAGGCTTGTCAAGTACTCCCACAGGTGCTTTCTCCCACTGAAACTGGGGCAATATTGAGTTATCTAAAGGATCCGGTTGCTCTATCCATCGAGGTACCAAGATAGGTTCGGCTGAAGAATGCGACCCAGATACCTTCACTCTCTGCAGGACGAACGCGTCCCCCGGCTTTATTCTAAGAGTTATTTCCTTAGCAGGATATAACTGGGTTATCCTCAGCCCAAAGCCACGGAAAGAGCGTCCTCGACGAAGTCTCCTTATCCCCAGCGAAGGCTATCAACACTTCCAATACAGCAAAGATATCCCCAGCAAGTTATTATCAACATTTCAACAAAGTACCTCTCTCCCCACAGAGTATTGCTTCTCAGCAAAATTGCTAGAGTACTCTTCTCCCCGCAGAGTTATTCCATTCGCCAAGTTTATTCACCAACGGAGTCATCTTCTCCTATCGGTATTCTTGCAACATCAGCCCAGGAGTGACTTCCCGGCACCCGTCAAGGATTTACTTTCCTAGACGAAAAATACATTCATAAACATCACATTGTTATACATCATGATACATGCATATACGCATCATATCATACAATCTCATTTATGTCGTTGCTTGATCCATATCATGCACTGCATATGATTGACCTTTACCTTTCAGGAAGGATACAGTTAAATGATCAGCTATGTCAAAAAAGACAAATTCAGTCAAAGTAGACAAATCCAGTCAAAGAAGACAAGCCCAGTTAAATCCCAAAGGTTTTTCTGATGCTCATCCAGTCAGAGAAGACATGTCCAATTAAATTACTTCCATTCGTCGTTATAGACACTCGTCGTTATAGACACTCGTCGTTATAGACACTCGTCGTCATAGACACTCGTCGTTATAGACACTCGTCGTCATAGACACTCGTCGTTATAGACACTCGTCGTTATAGACACTCGTCGTCATAGACACTCGTCGTTATAGACACTCGTCGTCATAGACAATCGTCGTTATAGACACTCGTCGTTATAGACACTCGTCGTTATAGACATTCGTCGTTATAGACACTCGTCGTCATAGACACTCGTCGTCATAGACACTCGTTGTTATAGACACTCGTCGTCATAGACACTCGTCGTTATAGACACTCGTCGTCATAGACACTCGTCGTTATAGACACTCGTCGTTATAGACACTCGTCGTCATAGACACTCGTCGTCATAGACACTCGTCGTTATAGACACTCGTCGTTATAGACACTCGTCGTTATAGACACTCGTCGTCATAGACACTCGTCGTTATAGACACTCGTCGTTATAGACACTCGTCGTTATAGACACTCGTCGTCATAGACACTCGTCGTCATAGACACTCGTCGTTATAGACACTCGTCGTTATAGACACTCGTCGTCATAGACACTCGTCGTCATAGACACTCGTCGTCATAGACACTCGTCGTTATAGACACTCGTTGTTATAGACACTCGTCGTCATAGATACTCGTCGTTATAGACACTCGTCGTTATAGACACTCGTCGTTAAAGACCACTCCTCCATGAGGATAACCTGTCAGTAGAGACAACTCACCAACCTTGCATTACCAGATCCGATTCCTGTATCTTGTCGGGGTGTATCTGTTGAAGACATTCCAAGACCTAGACCGGTTCAGTTAATCGACTCCAAAGACTTCTTATCCAGTCCAAGGCCTTCTCTAGTCCAGCTAAATCGACCCCAAACAGATTTTTCTGATGAAGACTCAGTAGAAGTTATCACAGGTTTTTTCTCAAACGTCCGCTTTTGAGATTATAATTTCCTATGGTTCTCTCCCCGACGGTGCGTGAGATGATAATTCCATCCCAGGTTTTTCTCAGACGTCCGCTTTTGAGATTATAATTTCCTATGGTTCTCTCCCCGACGGTGCGTGAGATGATAATTCCATTCCAGATTCTTCTCAAACGTCTGCTTTTGAGATTATAATTGCCTATTGGTTCTCTTCCCGATGCTGTGAAGATGGTAATTCTCACCAAGATTTTCTCAACGAGCGTTGTTGAAGTTAAAGTCACCCAAGGTTCTCTCACCGTTCATGCTGAGGTAGTAACCATCCCTGGTTCATTCATCACCGTTTGAAGCTCCAGATCCAACTCCTGTAACCAGTCAGGACATATTTATATCAAGCATCTGAAAACCAGCTCCTGCAACGTGTCAAGTACTCTTTTTTTCTTTTTGCAGGTATGCAGGTTCTCGCTAAGGAATCTCTTATGCGATCAACATCCAGATGGCATCTATAAGCCCATCATCCCCCATCAATCTCCAAATGGCATCTATAAGCCCATTCCCATCACCACACTGCTACTATGTGAGCGCAAATTTCTGGGCACTCTAGTGTTCAATCATCTTCTACCCTCGGATTACGAAAGGCACGTCAGCCAATCTGCATCCTCAGGTCTAAGAAGATTGAACAGGGGCAACTGTTGTACCCCAAAATTTTCCCTCCCATATTCTTCAAAGATTTGCCAAGTCAAGCTTCAAAATCTCCCCAAGGGTTGCACAGTTTAAGGGCCTCTGAAGCAGTCAAAATTAGGGTTTGTGTTCTGATCAAGAAAATGAAGTTTCCAAAGGTCCAATCAAGTCCCACATGCCTACAAATATGGTCAAGCATCCTCTTACCAAGTTTCAAGACTTACAGCACAAAATTGCACAGTCAAAAACCCTAATTGCACTACAGTCAACTGTAGGGGCAAAATGGTCATTTGACAGTCAAAAGTTCAAATTTTTGGTTAACATATCATTTTGAAGCCACAAACATCATTTGATCAATGCTTGATCATGATTCTCAAAGTTTGGTTCAAAAATCATCAAGATGCAAAAGTTTCCTTATTTGGACAATTGAAAAAGTCAACTGTAAATTGACCAAGGCATAACTTTCACATGGATTATCAGAAAAATTCCATCCAAATCTCATTTTGAAGAGAAAGACATTTCCTACAACTCATCTTCATACTTCAAGTCCAAGAAATGCTCTCACAAAAAGTTATCAATTTCAACATTATAGGTCATTTTCAAAAGTCAACAAAAAGGGACTTTAAGTCAAAGGCCATAACTTGAGATTGGTAAATCAAAATGACATGGGACCAAAGACATTGGTTAGAGGACTCAAAGACCTTTCCAAAATGTCCAAGAACATGAGAAAAGCTTAAAAATTGAGCAAGTTATGCCTTGTGAAAGTTGGGAAATTTTTGGATATTTTGAAAAGTCAACATTGATTCAAATGACCTAAAAATTGCTAATGGGCCCATTTTTCTTCCACAATTCATCATCCCAAGCATGTGCACGACCACTTGGCCCAAAGGGAAGTTTTATTCTTTTTTTTTTTATTTATTTGAATTTTTATTAATAATAATTCATTTAAATCAATTAAATATATGAAAAATACTTAACCTAACTTATCAAATCTTTTTGTACATGTAATAGGCTCAATGATTCGTGCATGATCAGATTTGGAAGGAATTGGATTGATTGGATCATGATTGGTACAAAATTGCATGAAAAAGATTGAAAAAATAATGATTGAAAATCAAATCTCAAAAGCCATGAATGCAAGAGATTTTGATCAAGTTTGTTGACCTAATTTATTCATACATAAGCATAGAACGAAAACCTAATCAAGGAGACCACTCAGCTGCGCCTCAAACTCAGAACCACATTGAAATTTTTTGCTAAAAAGCTTGAAACTGTTTTCACATCAAAAGCATTTTTCCAGGCCAAAGAATCATTCCATTACGTCCCTGACATATCCAGGAAGCTTTCCCAATCAAGATCACATCATCTAACCTCAAGAATCGGTATACAGAACTCAAAATATTTCATGAAAAATGCATATTCGTGTTTTGATTTGCAGGCATCCTCATGACATTTTGTTCATGGATCCTTACTAATCGATGGATTCTAAAACTAACTGCATATTTTAATTGAATTTTTATGTGCTATACACGATTTCGCCATTGATAATATTTAGGGTTTGTGAAGCTTGGAATTAGGGGTTCCCGTTTAAGGAAAAATTGGAGCTTAAGACTTAGACCATTCACCTCAGCATACTCAAACGATCATAAACCCACCATTGCGCCTAATTTATGGAGCCCCTGGGGCTATTCGCTATTTTCTTGTATCATGCCTGTGGCAACGTGTGAAAACCGTTGCCTTTTTTCTTTTGTATTTTCAGGAAAATTAAACCAACGAAGAAGATGCTTAGGTGGCGAAGTCTGACTGGTTTATTTGAATTTTTGCGCGAAAAAGGCATTAACCCACGTTTTCCTTCATATTGATTGTTGATTATTATATATACAAAAGTGTGTTAGTGGTACAGTGGCAAGTGCATGCGTTGGTAACCCTCCTGACCTGGGTTCGAGCCCCCAGGTCTTCATTCTTCCAATGTTATTTTTCAATTAACATTCATATGCAGTTCAAGCCTTGAAGCGCACCATACACCTTCCTAATCAAGCGTCCACGCGTCCAATGGAATTCAATCAAAGGCCAAGAATTGAGGAACATGATAAGTCCTAGTCAATGCATCACACGCTGCCTGGAGAAAGTCAAACGGACCAATGTCTTGATGGGCCTAAAATACTAAGCTTAACCTCCACATTGGGGACTGATACCCCCTATGTTTGCCATTTTAAATATTTTCTTTTGCATTATTTCTATTTTAATTAGTGTGTTTAATTAATTTATTATTTTCACAAAAATATAAAAAACCCATAAAAATCAGAAAAGAGAAAAATAATAATTATTTTTATTTTTAGTGTTTTCCTAAATAAATTATATTAATTCATAAATTGATTAGTTTTAAATTAGGTTTTCAATTTTAATTCTTTTAATAAAAAACCTAAAAAATATAGAATTAGGGTTAATTAATTTTTCATCCTTTTTATTTTTCTTTCATAAATAATTAAATAATTAAATATTTATTTTTGTAAATAAAATTGCATGTAAATTAATTAGGGTTAATATTAGGTTTTAATCTTCTTTTCTTAATAAATTAAAAGCAATTAGAATTAGGTTTAATTTTAATTAATTCTTTTCCATTAACATCATAAAATACCAAAAACATCTCCTTTTTCTTTATTAATTAATTCCATGTAATTTTAAATTTTGCCAAAGGGTCCAACGCCCTCGTTTAATTCTTATTAATTCGCATATTTATTTTATTTCGTTTAAATATTTATGTATTTCTCCCGAGGCCTTGTAAATAATTGCTCGCACTTTTAATTCTTTACTTTCTTTATTTTTCTGTCAAATCGGGTTCGAGAAATTTTGGCGATGTGGACCCGCGCCTTTTGTAATAGCTTAGAATTTTTACTTTCCCGCAATATTTTTAACTGTTAAAATAACGGCATGAAAGAATGTATGGACAAAAAAAATAAAAACAAACGCATAGATCACTTTGACAAAAGACAAAAATAAATGAAAACGACACACAAATCACACACCACCCCTAGGGTACGCCTCACTGTTGCCTTGCCTCGAAAGGTGATCGTCGAGTAGAGGATGTCTTAGTAAGTCCTCATGATCCGGGAACCTGGCATGAGGGTAGCTTCTAAGGTGTCTTCCCATTGCTCTGGTGATCACCATGTCCCGAACCTCGAATTTACCCGAACACCTCCAACGGTGGTGCTACCTACCTCTCAATGGTGGGATGGCACTACTTTAAAGGACATCTACACAGACGAATTCCTTAGGGTAGGTAGGTTCTCATAGATACTTGCTCTAAATTTCAAACAAAAATTCAAAAATACTTTTCACACCAACACATTTTCAAAAAGCTTTCGAAAGCAATTTTTCAAACACTCTTGAGGACCGATACAAGAGTCGAACTGGAATTTTCAAAGAAACTTTTTCAAAACCCACATTGAAAAGCAAACAAACCATTTTTGAAAACACAAGTGAGCAAGTATCTAAGAGCCCATGGATAACCATGGATAGAAAGGGTGCTAACACCTTCCCTTTCTATAACCTACCTCCCGAACCGAGAGCAATCTCTTTAAGGAATTTTTCTGTTCTTTTGTCCTTTCCATTTGGAGAAAATAAAAGACGGTGGCGACTCTTGCTTCCGCGACATTTCGCGAACCAGCGTTAAACAGTCAGTTCCAGATCCACCGATCACACCTATAAAACCTCATGCAAGCCTGAAACTAGGGTTTGGTGTGATTTGCTTGTACTATGTTTGTGCATACATCATAAACATCATAAAGCATCATATGCATTCACTAACCATTTCAAGGGTTTGGATCTTCATCTTTGTTCTTGTTTTGTAGGTCATGGAAATTCCTCGCAGAAAAACCATCCAAGTCAACCTTGTGAGAATCTCTCCTCAACTCAAGGAGCTCACCTCAAGAATTCCGGAAAGCTCATCCCTCAGTGAAAGACATGGTAGACTGCTCAGCTTAGTCAACACCAACATTGAAGAAGACATGATGAAAGTGTTATTCCAGTTCTTTGACCCTCTTCACCACTGTTTCACTTTCCCCGATTACCAGTTGGTGCCCACTTTGGAGGAGTTTTCTCAACTCCTAAGAATCCCTATCCTTAATCAACTACCCTTCAACGGTATGGAAAAGGAACCAAAGCCGGAAGATGTTGCTCGAGCATTACATCTACAACCATCCGACATCAAGGGGCATTGGGAAACCAGAAGCGGCGTCAAAGGATTCTTAGCAAAATTCTTGTTTGAGAAGGCACAAGAATGTTGGAATTCATTGGACCTACAAGCCTTTGAAGAAATTGTGGCACTCCTTATCTATGGGTTGGTCTTTTTCCCAAATTCTGACCAATTGGTAGATGTCAACGCCGTCAAAATCTTCTTGTCCAGAAATCCAATACCAACATTGCTTGGGGACATTCTTCACTCATTTTACACACGAACAATGAGAAAGAGGGGTGTTCTCATGTGATGTACTCCTCTCCTTGCAAGGTGGTTTATTTCGCACCTTCCACAATCTGTCTTGAAGAATGACCAAGGTTGAAGGTGGTCCCAACGATTGATGACTCTTACTCACTCTGATGTACATTGGTGTTCTCGGTCCAGAGAAAATGTCATCATCGTCGATCGTTGTGGAGAGTTTCCTAATGTTCCTTTACTTGGAATCAGAGGAGGTATCACCTACAACCCTTGCCTAGCCTTGAGGCAATTTGGATATGCACGGAGGGATGGCCCTCATGACATGTTGATTCCTGACCTAGTTTTTGACTTCGACAACGATGCGCAAGGACTTCGCCAAAGATTCATCAGAGCTTGGAGGATGCCCAACAAGGTTGATAGCAAGACACTGGGACACAAGAACTCCATCCCTCTTGAGCCTTATCTCAGGTGGGTACGAGCCCGAGCCCAGAGTCTAATGATGCCTTATCCTCATGTTCTCCCCGTGATTAAAGAGCCTGTCAAGGAAGGAGAGGTTCCCTACACCATCCTACATCCTGACATGCCTACATCATGGGAGGAAATGCAGAAGAGTTGGATTCAGCTCAAGGAGGAACAGAACACTTTTGAAGCCAGCTTCTACGCTAGCGAGAAGAAGGTTCTAGAGCTTACCCGCCGACTCCATGAGCAAGAGGCCCTTAACACCTACATCGCACCAAAGAGGATGCGCAATGTCTTTTTACCTTGAGAAGTTGTTTTTGTAATATTTGGCCCATGGGGCATTTATGTACTAACAAATTTCTTCTTATTAATATGACGTGCGTTCTTCTTTGTCTGCAACAATTTTGAATGTTCTAAATCCTTGAATGCATTGCATACATAAGCATACCATTCATCATGTGCATAAGCAGGTCTCACGCCAGGTTTCCTTATCTGTCTGCTGTTTATTTCAGTAGGATGGATCTCGAGCAAACAGTCAAAGACCTGCAAGCTCAAAATGCACAGTTCCAACAACTCCTGATGACCTTGGCTAAGGGTCAGGAGGATCTAAAGACCTTGTTGGGGAATAAAGACCCAGTGAAAAAGAAGAAAAAGAGACTCGGGGTGGCTACTTTAGGGAGAAGATTTGAAGGAGAGACCAGGAGAGTGCTTGAATTTCCTCCTACTTCTGATGAAGGAACCAGTAAAGGAGGTGGGGCTGCGGTACCTTCCGAGTCCGATGTGGAAGAAGAGGAGGTTGAAGAGGATGAAGACTACTCTGATCAACAATACCCTCCAGCTGATGATAAATACAAAGGTTTAGAAGACAGGTTGGCCGCCATGGAGCTACAAAGGGTGCCAGGTTTAGATTTTGAAGACTTGGGTTTAGTTGCCGGGATTGTGATTCCCCCAAAGTTCAAAGTGCCAGTTTTTGTGAGGTATGACGGGTTGTCCTGTCCAAAAATGCATCTCAGGTCCTACGTAAGAAAGATCCAACCCTATACGGCAGATAAAAACCTTTGGATCCATTTCTTTCAAGACAACCTTTCTGGGGCTCAATTGGAGTGGTTCTATCAGCTAGAGGGAACCAGCGTCCGAAACTGGGAAGACTTGGCCACCGCTTTTTACAAACAATATCAGTACAATTCTGACCTTGCTCCTACGCGTACCCAACTTCAGGGTATGTCACTGGGAACAGGCGAAGGATTCAAAGAATATGCACAAAAATGGAGGGATTTGGCTGGCAGGGTGCAGCCTCTTTTAACCGACCGTGAACTTGTTGATATGTTTCTAGGGACCCTATCTGGGCCATTTTTCAATCATCTAATTGGTAACTCTTCCGCGGGGTCTACCGATTTGATCTTAACAGGCGAAAAAATAGAAGCTGGCATCAAGTCAGGAAAGATTCAGAAGGGTGCCGCTGCAAGTGTTGAGAAGAAACCTTTCAAGAAGGAAACAACTGTTGTATACTCCCAAAGGAGAGCAGGGAAGACTGAACGTCGGCCAACTGTGGGGGCCGTAATGATCCAAAACCCTTCAAGTGAGCAGCCTCGCTATAACTAATCCAGACCAAATCAGCAACGGGTGGAACGGTCGCAACGACAGTTCACCCGCATTAATATGATGCCGGCGCAAGTGCTTCCCCATCTGTTAAAGTTGAATCTCGCCACTATCAAAGAGGCACCAAAAAATGTGAATACGTCCTCTCCGTGTTATCACCCTAATGCCAAATGTGCCTACCATTCTGACAGTGTTGGGCACGACACCAACGATTGTTGGGCACTCAAGCATAAAATCCAAGACCTGATAGAGGCGAAGGAGGTGGAGTTCGACGCTCCGGAGAAGCCTAATGTGATATCTGCTCCCATGCCGAAGCACGGCCGAAATGTCAATGCCATTGAAGAATATTTGTATGTTGCTGATGTCAATGATCTGATAACTCCATTGTTAACCATCAAGTTGAATCTGTTAAGGGCCGGGATCTTCCCGGGATGTAAAGAAGACTGCTATTATTGTTACTCTCTGCCGTTTGATTGTCCGTTACTGAAGAAAGGCATCCAAGGCCTAATGGATAGTCGACAAATTTTGTTTGAAAAAGTTTCTGCTACTCCAACCCATACTGAAGATGTCTCAATCATAACCATTCACGCCAATCTTTCCAAGGCCGTCAAAAAGCCTGTTAAGATTACACCAGTTACGAAATCTGTTCCTTTGAAGATAACAATGCCAGGGCATGTCCCCTATATTTCTGAGAAGTCAATACCATGGAACTATGGCGGTGACATCTACTACCATGGTATTAAACAAATCGAAATAACTGAAGAAAGTTCAGATGATGAAGAAGCCAGCATTGGAAACATTGCAAGCACGAGCAAAATCACCCGGAGCGGGAGAATATTTTCTCCAGAGATTGCCCCTCCAAGAGCAATTTTTGGACCCTCATCTGCCGACAAGGTCATCCCTGCACCAATAAAACTCTCTGCTAGAACCCCTTTGATTGAAGATGTTGTTGTTCCTAGTATTGTCCCTCCTACCGCTGTTGATAAAGGTAAGGGAATCCAAGATGAGCTCGTCAGGACGAGGGCTCGACCCTTGGTCATCCCGGAAACCTCCAAAAAGGAAATGGATGAGATCTTGAAGATAATCAAAAGGAGTGATTACGATGTGGTAGAACAACTGGGGCAAACCCCCTCAAAGATCTCCATGTTGGCACTACTACTTTGCTCGGAAGCGCACGCTAAGGCTCTGATAAAATTCCTGAAGGCAGCCCATGTGCCTCAGGAAACCTCTGCAGATCAATTTCAAAATTGCATGGCCAGCCTTACTACGGATAATGGATTAGGTTTCTCTGATGCCGACCTAACTCCTAAGGGTAGAAACCACAATGATGCTTTGCACATTTCAGTCGAGTGTCGAGGAACTACTCTCGCACATGTCTTGGTCGACACTGGTTCGTCGCTGAATGTACTGCCTAAGAAGGCCTTGGACCGACTAGATTGTGAAGGGTTGGAGTTGAAACCGAGTGATATTGTTGTCAGAGCTTTCGATGGTTCGAAGAGAATGGTCCATGGGGAGGTTGAAATTCCCATCAAGGTGGGCACTGAGGTGTTTAAATCTACTTTCTATGTGATGGACATCCGTCCGTCATACTCTTGCTTGTTGGGTAGGCCTTGGATACACCATGCTGGGGCAGTCACCTCCTCCTTACATCAGATGTTGAAGTATCTTGTCAAGGGAAAGATTATAACCGTCCATGGCGAAGAGGAGTACATGATCAGCCACTTGAACTCCTTCCGGTATGTGAAGGTAGAGGGGGAGTTCATTGAGACGCCTTTCCACCATTTCGAAGAAGTCCTTCCTGAAATAACAGTAGCAAAGTTGGCAGCTGAAGTACCGAGGCAGATGGCCAGGATGGCATCTCTGGAGGACGCAAGGGCCGCAATAAAGGAGGGGAAGAATTTAGCATGGGGGCAGTTGCCTGATATTCCACATAAAACAGACAAATTTGGATTAGGGTTCACTACCGCGGGCCAGAAAGCTATGCGCCGTTCGAAGATTGAAAGAGCACCAGTCAAAATTTCTCCCTACGGAATCAACGTTTTGAAGGATGAAGACAAAGAGAGCAACATCGAAGAGTGGATTTACCCAACTGTCAAAGGAGGATTGTGCAACTGGGAGGCAAAAGACTTTGTCCCCATCACTTTTATTCATCAGTAATTTATCTGTAAAACATTTCCTATTCGGTCTGTAATATTTATTTTCGACAATCTGTACACTATCTTTTTACCTCATGCCTTGCCCGGGGCATGTAGGTCCACTTGTAAGGGTTTTGATTATTTTCATATCCATATGCCATGTTTAAATGATTCATTGGATGTTTTTCATTTGATAAACTGTTGTGTTCATTTTTCTTTCCTTTTGCATTTTTTGTTTAAGGATGGCTATCCCTTACACACACCCACACTCACAAATGCAGGTACCCATCCACTCCGGATTCCATGGGTGACTATTCTACTATATCCTTCAATAACTCTGAAGATCCGGTCAATCAAGCCGAGTATGAAGATGACGAAGGTTGTGAAGTACCAGGGGAACTAGCCAGACTTCTACAGCAAGAGGAAAGGGCCATCTTACCGCACGAAGATTCATTGGAAACTGTCAACTTAGGGACCGAGGAAGACCGGAAGGAGGTGCAAGTGGGTGCTAATCTAGAACCAAGTGTCAAGGAACGCCTGATACAGTTGTTGAATAAGTATGTTGAAATCTTCACTTGGTCTTATGAAGACATGCCGAGTTTAGATACCGACATCGTGGTTCACCGACTCCCCACAAGAGAGGATTGTCCACCGATCAAGCAAAAAGTCCGTCGAATGAGGCCTGACATGTCTGAAAAGATCAAAGCAGAAGTGATGAAGCAATTCGACGCTGGCTTTCTGGCTGTTACGTCCTATCCTCAATGGGTCGCTAACATCGTGCCAGTACCTAAGAAAGATGGCAAAGTCAGGATGTGTATGGACTACCGGGATTTGAATAGAGCCAGCCCCAAAGATGATTTTCCACTTCCACATATTGACATTTTGATCGACAATATAGCTCAGCACAAAGTGTTTTCCTTCATGGATGGATTCTCGGGCTACAATCAAATCAAAATGGCCCCCAAGGATATGGAGAAAACAACTTTTATCACACAATGGGGCACTTTCTGTTACAAGGTGATGCCGTTCGGACTGAAGAACGCTGGGGAAACTTATCAACGCGCCATGGTAGCTTTGTTTCATGATATGATACATCATGAGATTGAAGTTTACGTAGACGATATGATAGCTCGGTCACAAACAGAGGAGGAGCACCTTGAACATCTAGAAAAGCTGTTTGCCAGGTTGAAAGAATACAAACTCAGGCTGAATCCAAGTAAGTGCACTTTTGGAGTTAGGTCTGGTAAACTTCTAGGATTCATTGTAAGCAACAAAGGCATTGAAGTCGATCCAGCAAAAGTGAAAGCAATACAAGAGATGCCTGCTCCCCGTACTGAAAAGGAGGTTAGAGGGTTCTTGGGGCGCTTGAACTATATTGCCAGATTCATCTCTCATCTGACTTCTACCTGTGAGCCAATTTTCAAACTCTTGAAGAAAGATCAGGTAGTCGAATGGAACGACGATTGCCAAGCTG
This sequence comes from Vicia faba, assembly GCA_948472305.1. Lineage (NCBI taxonomy): Eukaryota > Viridiplantae > Streptophyta > Magnoliopsida > Fabales > Fabaceae > Vicia > Vicia faba. The sequence goes on along the minus strand of OX451735.1, from coordinate 1,187,390,618 downwards.
CTTTTGATAAAATCAAGGAGTATTTGCTAGAACCTCCTATTCTGATGCCACCCGTCGAAGGAAGACCATTGATCATGTATCTAACCGTCTTGGATAACTCAATGGGGTGTGTTTTGGGCCAGCATGACGAGTCTGGTCGAAAAGAGCATGCTATTTATTACCTTAGCAAAAAGTTTACCGACTGTGAGACTCGCTACTCACTGCTCGAGAAAACTTGCTGCGCTTTGGTATGGGCTGCTCGCCGACTAAGACAGTATATGTTGACTCATACTACCTTGTTGATTCCAAAATGGATCCTATCAAGTATATCTTCGAAAAGCCCGCATTATCCGGAAGGATAGCTAGATGGCAAATGATCCTAACTGAGTATGACATCCAGTACACCACCCAAAAAGCTATAAAAGGGAGTGTACTAGCTGACCATCTGGCTCATCAAGCTATCGAAGATTACCAACCCATGAGATTTGACTTCCCAGACGAGGACATCATGAATTTGGACAACATTGAAGGTAACAGACCGTATGACGGACCCGAAAAGGGATCCCGATGGACCCTGTACTTTGATGGTGCTTCAAATGCACTTGGAAACGGTATCGGCGCAGTACTCATTCCTCCGGAAGGCTGTCACACACCTTTCACGGCCCGACTTTGCTTCAGCTGCACAAACAACATGGCTGAGTACAAAGCTTGCATCTTTGGTCTCAAGGCTGCTATAGACTTAGGGATCAAATCTTTGATCGTATTTGGAGACTCGGCTTTGGTTATCAGTCAAATCAAAGGAGAGTGGGATACCAAGCATCCTAATCTTATCCCGTACAAAGAACATGTCTTGACATTGCTGCCTCATTTCGAGCAGATTACCTTCGGGCATTTCCCGCGAGAAGAGAATCAGCTAGCAGATGCTCTAGCTACAATGTCCTCCATGTTTAAACTCAACTAGGATAACGAGGCTCCCCAAATCACCATCGAGCGAATGGATGAACCTGCACATTGTCACGAGATTAATATCGAGGAAGTAATGGAACAACCCTGGTTCCATGAAATCAAAAGGTATCTCGAGACTAGAGATTATCCCGAAGGAGCTTCCGTAAATGACAAGAAGTTCTTAAGGAAATTCGCTGCTAAGTTCTTCCTGAGCAACAACATCCTTTACAAACGAAGCCATGATTGTGTATTACTCCGATGCGTAGATAAAGCTGAAGCAGAGTTGATCATGACCGAGATACACAGCGGCACATTTGGCACTCACTTGAGCGGGCATACAATGGCTAAGAAGATCCTAAGGGCAGGCTATTACTGGTCTACCATGGAAGCTGACTGCCATCAGCATTCCCGTACTTGTCACAAATGTCAAGTCTATGCTGACAAGGTTCACATCCCTCTGGTTCCTCTCAACGTTCTGACTGCTCCTTGGCCATTTGCAATGTGGGGCATTGACATGATTGGAGAGATCAAGCCCACGGCTTCCAACGGACATCGCTTCATCCTGGTTGCCATTGACTATTTCACCAAATGGGTCGAAGCAGCTTCCTTCGCCTCTGTTACTAAAAATGTGGTTGCCCGCTTCATCAAGCAAAATCTCATATGTCGGTACGGTGTTCCAGACAGGATCATCACAGACAACGGTATAAATCTGAATAACACGATGATCACCGCATTGTGCGAGCAGTTCAAGATTTATCATCACAATTCATCTCCCTTTCGGCCGAAGATGAACGGTGTTGTTGAAGCTGCGAACAAAAACATTAAGAAGATCATTCAGAAAATGACAGTCACTTACAAAGACTGGCATGAGATGTTACCGTTTGCTCTGCATGGATACCGTATGACGGCACGCACTTCAACCGGGGCAACCCCATTTTCTTTGGTATATGGCATGGAAGTTGTCCTGCCTATGGAGGTTCAGATTCCTTCTCTAAGGATTATAAAGGACACAGGTTTGAATGAAGATGATTGGATTCAGACCCGACTTGATCAACTCAATTTGATCGACGAGAAGCGACTCGCTGCTATATGCCATGGTCAGACGTATCAAAAACGGATGATCAAGGCCTTCAATAAGAAAGTCAGACGTCAAGGGTATCAAGTCGGAGATCTCGTAATCAAGCGGATTATCTTGCCGCAAAGTGACCCCAGGGGCAAATGGACTCCTACATATGAAGGACCATTTATGATCAAGAGCATGTTTTCTGGTGGTGCAATGATTCTGACCACCATGGACGGCGACGATTTTCCGCACCCTGCGAACGCAGACATAGTCAAAAGATACTACGCATAAGATAACCCGACAAGTCGAAAACCCGAAAGGGCGGCTTGGGCAAAAATGGGCATCCCGGTGAACCGAAAACCCGAAAGGGCGGTTCAGGCAAAAATTAGGGATAAAAACAAAAAAAATCTGTACACCCGGCAAGTTGAAAACCCGAAAGGGAGGCTTGGGCAAAAAGGGGTTTCCCGGTGGATCGAAAACCCGAAAGGGCGATTCAGGCAAAAGTTAGGGAATTAAAGCGTATGACTATGTCTCGTCAGATCACTTCAAAGACAATCTCTTCATCAACCAGTTCCAGGCTTCTGATCAATCCAGTCATCAACAAACGAAGCATTGGATGGACAGATATTCAGAGTTGTGAAGGCTGTAGCGGAATGGAATCCCATGGAATTATTTCACATAGCCATCTTTATTTTGTATAAATCTTTCAATATTTACGACAAAATCCTCTTACTAGGATGATTGTCTCCTTTGTACAAATATACTCAGAGAAAGTTAATACAAATACTCTTCCCAGAAATTTGTGTCATTTCCTTTTTCTTTTTCTCTTGCACTAATTGTTTTATTTTGAGAAACGTCCAATGTTTTGTTAAATAGGCATATGCATTTGAACATAATCATTTCCTTATGAATCAAGAAAGAGGATTACTGATAGGTTGAAGGTGCAGTTGGATATCTTGATACCCTTTCAAAGGAAACCCCCAGGAGATTTGGAATCCATATCCCCAGCAAGTCTTGAAGCTTATCCCCAGTAGATTCTGGAAGCTTATCCCCTGCAGAGTACGGACGTCTCTCCCGAGCCTTATTCAAAGTTATTCCTCACAAGGGCTTATAACTGGGTTATCCTCAGCTTATTTCCACGGAAGATCGCACTCGGCAAAATTCTTCCTATCCCTAGCGGAGTTCATCAAAGTTCCCCAACATAACTTATCAATACAATCCCCAGAGGAGTTTATCTTTGTTATCCCCAGCCAGAGAATCCTCCAGAACTCAATTCCCCTCAGAGTTTAAGTCTCGGTATCCCCAGCAGAGCTAAAACTTCAGGCTATCAATCCCCAGTGGAGCCAGACTAGTGAACCCTCTCCCCACAGAAATGCTTCTCACTAGACTAGGGATTCTCAGTCTTATCTCCCCAGCTTAAGTCTACCAGGTTCTAAAATCCCCAGTAGAAATCATCAGAAATTCTTTTACCCTGCAGGTCACCAAGGAAATTCCAAGTCCCCGCAAGTGGTTCTAAGGCCCCTCGACGTTTGAAGGACTGGTATTCCCCAAGCAAATTTGAAGACTCTCAGTTCTCAGTTCCTCATTGTATATTCAAGATTCTCCATTGAAGATCTCTTCAAGACAGGGATTCCCCAGAAGATTGGTATACAACCCAAGCTTCTTATTCCCCAGCAACAACCAGGAATTATTCTTCCCAGCAGCAGTCAAGATGCTTTTATCTTCAGCCATCTCGGATTCATCTATCCTTTGCAAGACAGCTCTCCAGCTTACATGCGCATTCATTTACGTTCATATCATATAACATACATTGCATCATGCATCATGACATTGCATGCAACTAACCCTTTACCTTTTCAGGTAAGATCAGTCGACAGACAAAAAATAATTATCTTCTGAGACACTTTTGAAAACAGTTTACGGACGCTTCCCAACAACGGATGCTGCTCTATTGCTTATTCAACTCCAAGATTTTTGAAAACAGTTCACGGGTTCTCCAAATAACGGATGTTAACCTATCGCTTGTTCAGATTCTTCTCAAGACTTCTGAAAACAGTTTATGGATTCTTCCCAACAACGGATGTTGATCTATCGCTTGTTCAGATGCAACTTTTGAAAATAGTTTACGGACGCTTCCCAACAACGGATGCTGCTCTATTGCTTATTCAACTCCAAGATTTCTGAAAATAGTTCACGGGTTCTCCAAGTAACGGATGTTAACCTATCGCTTGTTCAGATTCTTCTCAAGACTTCTGAAAACAATTTATGGATTCTTCCCAACAACGGATGTTAATCTATCACTTGTTCAGATGCAACCTTTTGAAAACAGTTTACGGACGCTTCCCAACAACGGATGCTGCTCTATTGCTTATTCAACTTCAAGATTTCTGAAAACAGTTCACGGGTTCTCCAAGTAACGGATGTTAACCTATCGCTTGTTCAGACTCTTCTCAACCTCTGAAAACAGTTTACGGATGCCTCCAGATACGGATGTCAATTTATTGCTTATTCAGACCCCAGTTCAAAGATGGTCCTAAACATGGACACCTTTCTGATACTCATTCCAGATGGCATCTTTAAGCCCATCCCCGACAAGTTTCTGTCACTCCTCCCGATGGCATCTCTAATCCCATCTCCAAATGGCGTCTCTAAGCCCATTCCCGCATCCACTGCTTTCACGAGTGCAAATTTACGGGCACTCTAGTGTCCAATCTCCTTTTACCCTCGAGTCGCAAAAGGAAAACTTGCCAATCTAACTCTTCAGATTCAAGAAGATTGAACAGGGGCAACTGTTGTACCCCAAAATTTGCCCTCCCATTTCTCATTGATTTCTCATCACAAAGCCCTTGAAGCTCAAGATCCAGTTAGGGTTTCCTCTGCTCAAGACTTCTCCTTGCATTGTTGACCCAAATTAGGGTTTGTGTTTGCACAAAGATGTTTTGACCTAAATTGCCTAAGATTACTTTCATGCTTCATATTGGACTCCCAAGTTTATCCATACCAAGTTTCAAGTCTTGGTTCCAGGTTTTGCCCAATCAATTGGACAGTTGACCTAAAAATCAACTGTATTGGGGAAAAAGTCAACTGTGGCCAATTGACAGTCAAATCTTATGAAAATTGACCCACATCAACATTATAAACTCACATGGACCATTTGATCAAGTTTGGATCACAATTCCACAAGAAATTTGATCAGATCACCAAAAGGGCAAAATGGTCATTTTTAGGGTTTTGACTGCACAAAGGCAATTTTTGACTGTTTGACCTAGCCAATAGCAAACCAAGCTCACATATGGACTCAAGGACCCCATGGAATTGTCTTGACATGCTCAACAAGTTCAAAAGATCCCAAATACACCAGATTGACAGTTGAATTTCCCAGTCAATTGATCAATTTTGACTGTATACTGAAAAGTTAAACTTTGACTTTTTGGTCAAAATCAAGAGTCAAGATTCATTTTTCATCAAAACATGCCAAATCATGAAACTTGTTCATCAAGAAATCAAGAATTGCAAATTAGGGTTTGAAACTTGTTCACCAAGATTCATTTGGATTCAAGCAAAAGTCAAAATATGAAAGTTGTAGCCTATTGCATAATCTTCAACTTTTATTCACAAAGTTTTCCCAAAAGAAGCTTGTAGCTCAAGTTACAATTTTTGGAACAAGGGTACCAAACCATTCTTAACTTAGAGAAAATTTGACCTATCTTAGGCAGGATTTTTGCCTAACTTCAAGACCATTTTTCACATACTTCCACTTGGAATTTAAATTTTCTTTTCAAAGATGGATTGTATTATACATTCCAAGCTTTCCAAAATGTCCAAGAACTCATCAAACAATCTCATGGTTAGGGAGAATCGAATTTGGCAAGTTGGGAAAAACTCACTTTTGATTTTGCCAATTTACATGTTCATACACTTGTGCATTTTCAAACTCAGCATGTGCAAGCTACTTTGCAGACCTCTAATCCCATTTTTACTCAATAATTCAATGCTAAACCATTGTGCCAAGATGTTGTTCTATGCATTTGGACATTACATGGAGAATTAATCCTTATTTAGAAAAAGCAATATATCCATTTTGATAAAGTTGCACTTTATGTCAAATTGCAAATCCAAGCAAGTACATTTGAAATCTCTTTGGCACAAGTTTATGAACTAAACACACTGATCAAGGGGAAGGTTAGCAGCATAGCTTGGGGGCCTGCATCAGTCTAGAACACCAAGTTGCCTTTTGTTGCTTAAAGTGTAAGAAACATAGTATATCATACAACAACTCTCATATCAGCTAACACATGCTTAAGAAAACTGGTCAAACACTTTCTAAACATCCATTCTGAGCTAGAACACGAGCCAACCAAGTCCCAAACAATCTCATTCACAAAATCACCATTGAACTGCACAAAAACAGGGCCTGCTGCAGATTGAATCCCACAACTCATTTCCATCGTGCATTCTTGCTAAAACCACTTCAAACACCTTCCCTACCATCAATGCAAACTATCCAAAGCATTAGAAGTGGACTGTAACTCCCCTAATCAGTTTGGCCATTTTCATTTTCTTGTTTTGCAGTTGAAGTTCCATAACACGATTCAGTTAGTTTCAAAGCAAAGTAAAGCTTGGAATAACATCCCTGGACCTCAAGGAAGTTGTACCAATCATCACTTTGCATTGAAAGTACCTCAATCATCAGATACAACTTCAACTGAACAGGTAAGTTCATGAATTCGTATCTCTCTATCCAGGCATTGTTAGCTTTAGGTTTGTGAAGAAAATGTATCACATTCATAGCCCTGAACATGCCCATGTAGTTAGTTTTCATTTATGTTACGTGTGTCATGAGAATTTGATGTCTGGACATGGATAAAAAATTAGGTTAAGATTTGGGAATGGAGAAATTCTCTCTCATTTTTGAGAGTTAGATCAAGTTTTAGGTATGTATGGATTCGTTGTTTGATGCTGAACATTTTTGATGTTGTGAGTTTTCATTAAAAAGCCAGGAATCCAGGTGTTTGAATCATTGAACAAAGCGCGTGTTTTTGACATTGTTTCTGGCCAGAGGTTGAAGAAGGACTTGGTGGGTTGGGCCTGTTTGGTTATTTCTGTTTACACCACTTTTTTACTTTGACACCCCCTAGGCCCATTTGGCTTATTTTTATGATTTTTTTACTTTTGTTTTTTATTCCTGACTTATTTATTTTTCCTCATAATATTAAAAACATAAAAAACATTTTTTACACCATTTTTATATTTTTTAGGCATTTATTTGTTTATATTGATATTTGTATATAAATAAATATATAAACACTTTTTACTTAAAATATTAAAAAAATAGTGCAAACCCATTTTATTTTCATTTTTATTTTGTTTTATCTTCTGGAAATATTTTATATAAAATATACTTTTTTTATAAAAATTAAATATTATCATTTTGTATATATAATACATATTTATAAAATAATACATATATACATATATTTATTAGAATATTTAGGACAAAAATACAAAAATACATACATTTTTATTTTTATTAATATTTGATAGTAAAAATACCTTTTTTGACAAATATACTTCATTTTTATTTTATTTTTATATAATTGATAAATATTTGTACATATTAAAACAATTAATATATTTACTTAATAAATTAGGGTTTTGCCCTAAACACAAAAAACTCCAAAAAATAATACTTTTTATTTTGTTTACTTGACATATAAAAATATCTTTTTTCATACACATAAAAACATTTTTTTTGGCATCTTGCATGTTTATTTTATTTCCATTTAATTTGTGCAAGCAATTATCTTGTAAATAATTCCAAATTGATGTAATAGCTAGGTTTAAATTCCTTGTCAAAGTACCCCCCATTTGAACATTTGTACCCCCTTCCCATATTGTGTTGTAATAGCTTAGAAACTTTAATTTTCGCACTTTAACGCTTTCTAAATATACCATGATAGAATTAGGGTTTGTATGCAAATAAAAACAACAAAAATAGTTTGACCTAATTTCAAGATAAACAAGCATGAAAATGGACAACACCTATCACACTTGCACCCCTAGGGTATTCCACTTGTTGCCTTCAATAAATTGGCCATATTGCATGTTAGGTCTCTTTGGGCAAAAATAAAACAAACAATCAATTGATCATAGTCCCTCGACGACGCTTTCGAAAATTGCCTAAAAAATGATCAAGTCCCTTAAAGGAAAATTGCCCAAAGATACTTGGCACCATTGCAATTATGGTCTAAACGATGACCCACGCCCGTCCCTTTTCACATCCTAACACAAGATTGTCCACCAAACGCAATGGTGGAACAAAATTGTTAAAAGGGTTAAAACATGGCAAAAATCTTTGAGAACTTTAGGGTAGATAGCTCTTAAGTACTTGTCAACTTGCAAAACAAAAACACTTGCCTATTTTTCAAACCACACTTCACAAACACTTTCAAAACAAACTTTCAAAAAAACCTTGAAACATCTTTTCAAAAAGACAAACACCTTTTATAAAACATTCGAGTAAAGAATTGTTACAAGGGTAGCCTAGACAAGGCATCTTTTTCAAAACATTTTTCAAAACCACACACAAAGCACCATTTCAAACAATTGAAAACCAAGGCAAGTTGATCTAAGCAAGTACCTAAGAGCCCATGGATAACCATGGATAGAAAGGGTGCTAATACCTTCCCTTTCTATAATCTACTCCCCGAACCCAAGAAAATATCTCAAAGGTTTTTGCTGTGCTTTTTAAACCTTTCCTTAGGATAAAATAAAAAGTCGGTGGCGACTCTTGCTCAACCGAAACATTTGCGAAAACAAACGCAAAACTCAAGTCAGTTCTCCCACCGTATCACAACAAGTATATCAAGTCGGAGATCTTGTGATCAAGCGGATCATCTTGCCGCAAAGTGATCCCAGGGGCAAATGGACTCCTACTTACGAATGACCATTTGTAATCAAGAGCATCTTTTCTGGTGGTGCAATGATTCTGACCACCATGGACGGAGACGATTTGTCACACCCTACGAACACAAACATAGTCAAAAGATACTACGCATGAAATGACCCGACAAGTTGAAAACCCGAAGGGGCGACTTGGGTAAAAATGGGCATCCCGGTGAACCGAAAACCCGAAAGGGCGGTTCAGGCAAAAATTAGGGATAAAACCAAAAAAAAATTGTACACCCGGCAAGTTGAAAACCCAAAAGGGCGACTTGGGCAAAAAAGGGTTTCCCGGTGGATTGAAAACCCGAAAGGGCGATCCAGGCAAAAGTTAGGGAATTAAAGCGTATGACTATGTCTCGTCGGATCACTTTAAAGAACAATCTCTTCATCAACAAGCTCCGAGCTTCTGATCAATCCAATCATCGGCGGACGAAGCATTGAATGGACAAGATATTCAGAGTTGTGAAGGCTATAACAGAATGGAATCCCATGGAATTGTTACACATAACCATCTTTCTTTTGTATAAAATTTTCAATTTTTACGACAACATCCTCTTACTAGGATGCCTGTCTCCTTTGTACAAAGATACTCACAAAAAGTTAATACAAATACTTTTCCAAGTACAGAAATTCGCTTTGTCTTCTTTTTCTTTTTACACTTATGTTTTATTTGAGAAACGTCTAATGTTTTGTTAAATAGGCATATGCATTTGAACATAATCATTTGCTTACAAATCAGGAAAAGATGATTGCTGATAGGTTGAAGGTACAGACAAATATCTTGAGGCCCTTTCAAAAGAAACCCCCAGCGGAATTAAACTCCAAGTTCCTCAACTGAGTTAAAATCCAGAACTTAATTCCCCAAACAGAGTTAAACTTCAGGATCCTCAGCAGAGCAAAAGCTTTCTAAAAGCTGATTTCCCCAGCTAAGAGAGCCTTCCAAAACTTAATTCCCCTCAGAGTTGAGTTTCAAGATCCCCAGTGGGGCCAAAACTGATAGTCCCCAGCGGAGCTAAAACTTCCAACTATCAATCCCCAGTGGAACCAGACTAGTGAACATTCTCCCCACAAGAGATACTTCCCATCAGATTGAAGATTCTCAGTCTTACTTCTCCAGCATGAGTCTCCCAGGTTCTGAACTCCCCAGTAGAGATCATCAGAATTCTCATTCCCCACAAGTCACCAAGGATTTTCAATCCCCAACAGTGGTCCTAAGATCCCTCAACAACTGAAGATCTTGTTCCCCAAGCAGTCAACAAGGATTTCTCACCCTCAGTAATCAAAGGATTTCCAATCCCTAGCTTTGGTTATGGGTTTATTTCCCCAACATTTGTCAAGGATTTATTCTCCAAAACAAATTACATTTTGAATTGATCGGTCGTTCAAAAGTTCCTTCATCACCTGTTGGAAGTTACGGTCGTCAAAGATCAAATTCTCACAAAACTCAAGTTATGAAGCCCGGATTCGACCGGATAGTATCTTGATCTCTACAGCATATTGTGAAGCCCGGATTACGACCGGATAACAGTATCAGACTACCGCGAAGCCTGGATTGCAACCAGATAGTGGTATCTCCTAAGAGCAAGCTAGGATTGCAACAAGTGATTGTGAAGCCTGGATTATGACCAGATAACAATACAAGTTTCTATGAAGCCTGGATTACGACCAGACAGCAGCCAAGAATACTACGAAACCTGGAGTCGACCAGATAGTGGTATATCTTTAACACAAGCCGTGAAGCCCGGATTCGACCGGATAACAGCTCAACAAGTTATTGGGAAGCCTGGATTACGACCAGATAGCAATACAAGTTTCTGTGAAGCCTGGATTACGACCAGACAGCAGCCAAGAATACTACGAAACCTGGAGTTGACCAGATAGTGGTATATCTTTAACACAAGCCGTGAAGCCCGGATTCGACAGGATAGCAGCTCAACAAGTTATGGTGAAGCCTGGATTACGACCAGATAGCAATACGAGTTTCTGTGAAAGCCTGGAGATCAACCAGATAACAGTTAACCATTAACAGAATGAAGATTCTCATCCTTGAAACCTCAGAAGATTGGTATACTCCCAACCTCCTGGCCTTTAACAGAATGAAGATTCTCATTTTGGCCTCCCCAACAGATTGGCATACAACCCAAGCTCCTGATTCCCCAACAGTGGTCCAAGGACTTCTCATTTTCAACGATCAAAAGATTCTTGCAATCCCCTGTAGCAGTCAAGGATTTACTTTCCCCTGCAGCAGTCAAGGATTCACTTTCCCCGACAGCAGTCAAGATTCTATTATCTTCGGCTATCCAGGATTCATCTATCCTCAGCAAGACAGCTACTCGACTTACATGCATAATCATTACATTCATATATCATAAACCTTGATGAAACGTGATTCATTGCATCATACATATCATGCAACATAACTTTGTGTTTTAGCTAACATTTTATCCTTTTCAGGATAAGATTAAGAGGCCATCGCTAACAAATAGTCAGATACAGTACATATACACCCCAGACACGACGGTCATTCTGCTACTCATACAGGTCTCAACTCCAAGATATAGTCCAGATACGCTCCAGACACGGTTGCCATTCTGTCACTTATTCAGATCCCAGTTACAGTACAGATACACCCCAGACACGGCGGTCATTTTGCTACTCATACAGATCTCAACTCCAAGATACAGTTTTAGATACGCTCCAGACACGGTTTCCATTCTGTCACTCATTCAGATCCCAGTTACAGTACAGATACACCCCAAACACGGCGGTCATTCTGCTACTCATACAAGTCTCAACTTCAGATACAGTTTCAGATACGCTCCAGACACGGTTGCCATTCTGTCACTCATTTAGATCCCAGTTACAGTACAGATACACCCCAGACACGGTGGTCATTCTGCTACTCATACAGATCTCAACTTCAGATATAGTCCAGATATGCTCCAGACACGGTTGCCATTCTGTCACTCATTCAGAGTTTATCCCTAGCACACAGTTGCTCCATACACAGATATTCCTCTGTCATCCAGATACAATACAGATACACTCCAGGCACGGCAGTCATTCTGATATTCATTCTACATTCAAACACATTTACAGCTCGGATACGCCCCAGACGCGGAGGCCATTCTTTTGCTCATACAAATTCAGTCTCCAAATACAGTTTGAATGCATTCCAGACACGGATACCATTTTGATACTCATCCTTTTGACTTACAACATTGCAAGTTAACAAAGATTCTTGGATGGCATCTTTAAGCCCATCTCCAGCAAGACTCTACCATCTCCGAATGGCATCTTTAAGCCTATTCCCTCAATTATGCTTTGGACGAGTGCAAATTTACGGACACTCTAGTGTCCAATCCTCTTTTACCTTTGAGTCGCGAAAGGCAAACTTGCCAATCTAACTCTTCAGGTTCAAGAAGATTGAACAGGGGCAGCTGTTGTACCCCAAAATTGGCCCTCTCATTCTTCAGGAAATCATCCTGGATTCTCAGAGTCTCTCTGAAACAAATCCAAGTCCTGAATTATCATTTCTTCCCAAGCAAACCATTTACAAGAGCAAAATGATCACACAAGCTCTAAAGGCAACACTTTTACCTTGAAAAAATAAATTCTAAACATTTGGAATTTTTCTCTAAAAATGGGTGTTTAAGAAGAAAATAGCACGTCAGAACTTCTGGACCAACCTCCAGACATAAACGGTCAGAAGTTGCAAGCTTGGCTCAACGCAGTCAGAAGTTGGCTCTTCAGCAGCTACATTAACTCAGTTAGGGGTTGCAAACGTGGTTCATCACGTGAGCCTCAAACAGAACATGGCTCTTTCAACAGTTACGCAAGTTCAGCCAGAGTTTGCTAGAGGAATGCAAAGGAAGCAAAGAAGTCTGAAGGCTCCTTCAGAACATGCTGGAGTCAGAAGATGAAAGGGTCAGAAGAGTGGGTGTTACACTGACACAGAATCTCTAAGTCCAGGATTTCCAGAAGCAAATCCAAGGAACGTGTTAGAAAGTCAGGAGAACCCCCAGAATTTGCTGAGACAGCAAGAGGTCAAAATCAGAGCTTGGTTCACGTTGTTTTTGGTAAAACAGAACTGCTGGTTCAGGCTTTCTCCTATTACAAGAGTTTTGGTGTTGATAAGTCTCATCACCATTTAATGCTCATTAATGCTCCAAACCACTCCTGAACATTCATCCAAGAGGTCTCTTCACGTGTGGCTTGGTAAACACCTTTCTGCAGGCTTAAGCATGGGTCTACGCGCCACCTTCCACCTATAGAGGTCACTTCTCCTCAATCCTTGCCTGCTGTTATAGCCTAGGCTGAAAAGTTGTATCACAACTTTCCATGAACTTCTTTCAAACAAAAAATTTAACCTCTATTGGTGCCTTTAACGTTCAAGAATCCACAAGAGCTTTGCCTATAAATAGAGCACCATTGACCACTAAGAAAGGGCAGAAAAAACCAGAAAAATTGCTAGAAAAGAAACAGAAATTTTTAGCAAGAAAATACTTTGAAACTCTGTCAAAAATCTTGGTGTCTCAAGAGCCTCAAACATAACTTTGAATCTCCTGTCTCAAAACCTCATTTGTACCCAGATTGCTTCTTGATTAAAGAAATACGCCCCTACAGCTTCTGACCACATATACTCTCCATCCACCCCTTCAAAAAAGAACCTATTCAGAACACCATCAGAGCTAAAAGCTAGCTCTCACTCACAAACTTTTCCAACAGCCAGGTAAGCACCTGCTGACCTTCATCACGTTGCTAAGCATCATCAGCTTTGCATGCTCAAATAAACATAATGTAAATATCATGTTGCTGCTGTTTGCGTTTTGAGGATTTTCATACCTCAGAATGTTTAAGTAGGAAGTAAATCAGTGTAGAACCTGCGTGTGACCTTGTTGGTTCTGTCCCCTGGAACACTTTGACAGTTGCTGAAGTTGTCCCAAACATGTTTTCTGTTTTGTGGAACAATAACAAAACTGCAGATGTTCTAACTAGCACAGGGAGAAGCCAAGTGCTGACTTTGACGTTAGCACATCTGAAGCCTGTTCTGCTGTCAATGATATCAGAACTTCTGAAGATTATTGTATCTCCAGCAGGATCAGAACTTCTGATATCCCCACTAATAAATTTTTGTCTTGCAGCGCATGGGGGTCAGAACTTCTGATCTTCCAATAACAGTTTTCTGTTTTGCAGGTGCCAGAGTCAGAAGTTCTGACTCATACAGTTTAATCAAAAGGTTGATAATCTGGCAGCAGGCCTGAGTCAGAACTTCTGATGGCCTCTCAGCAGCGTGCTGGCTCTCTCTCTATCTTGCTTTTGTTATTTTCTTTTCTTATCTATTTTTCTAATTGAACCACCCCATGTACAAATATGTACCCTCACCCCCTAATTGCTGTAATAGCGTAGGATTTTATATTTCTGCTTTTTATCGCTTTCAAATATAAATGCTAGTAATTAGGATGTGTATGGCAAGATAAAATCAATGAAATAGAAAATCCTAATTCAAAGATAAACTCTTGCATGCAATAAAACACACTTGCACACTTACACCCCTAGGGTTACGTCCACTTGTTGCCTTCAAAATGGGCCATGTTACGCATGTCAAGTATTTTGGCAAAACAAAACAAAAACAAACAAAATGATCATAGTCCCTCGATGACGCTATCTTGTTGCCTAAACAAAATGATTATAGTCCCTCAAGAAAATTGCCAAAATACTTGACACTATTGCATTCATGGTCTAAACGATGACCCGTGCCCGTCCCGTTGACATCCTAACACAAGGTTGTTCACCAAATACAATGGTGAAACAACACTGTTAAAAGGGTTAAAACATGAGAAAGATCTTTGAGAAATTTAGGGTAGATAGCTCTTGGTTACTTGACCAAACTTGCAAAACAATCCTTGCCATTTTTCAAAAACACATTTCACAACACAATTTCAAAACAAACTTTCAAAAACATTGAAAACCTTTTCAAAAGACAATACACCTTTGTATACATTCAAACAAGAATCATTACAAAGGTTGCCACAAATGGCCTCTTTTCAAAATATCTTTCAAAACCACACACAAAGCACCATTTCAAACAATTGAAAATGCAAAGCAAGTGATCTAAGAAAGTAACTAAGAGCCCCTGGATAACCATGGATAGAAAGGGTGCTAATACCTTCCCTTTCTATAATCTACTCTCTGAACCCAAGAAAACATCTCAAAGGTCTTTCCTGTGCTTTTTGACCTTTCCTTAGGATAAAATAAAAAGTCGGTGGCGACTCTTGCTCAACCGAAACATTTGCGAACAAAAAACGCAAAACTCAAGTCAGTTCTCCCACCGTATCATAGTATACCCCGCACAGTTTCCATAACGTATTGCTATTTACCTATAATGTTTCCCAAATCCGGGTAGAGGATTCAAACCCAAACAAAGAACCATAATGTAAAGCAAACAAGTCAAACAAGGTAAGCAAATAAATGTGATCTAAAACCCTAAGGTAACCCCACTTTTAGATGATTCCCCAGCAAATTCGCCAGTTCTGTGATGCGATGGGAGAACTGACTTGAGGTTTTTCATTTTATCGCAAATGTCGCGGTTAGCAAGAGTTGCCATCGACTTTTATTTTATCCAAAAGGAAAGGTGAAAAAGAACAGGAAAGAACTTTGAGATGTTTTCTTGAGTTCGGGGGGTAGATTATGAAAAGGGAAGGTGCTAACACCCTTTTCATCCATGGTTTTCCATGGGCTCTTAGTTACTTGCTTAGATCACTTGCTTTGGTTTGTTTGAAATGGTGTTTGATGTGGTTTTGAAAGTATTTTGTAAAAGAGGCCATTCGTTTAGGCAATCTTTGTAATGATTCTCGTTCGTAAGAATGTATACAAAGATGTTTGTCTTTTTAAAAATGTTTTCAATGTTTGTAAGGTGTTTTTGAAATGTGTGTATTTGTTTTGAAAATTGTAAGGATTTTGTTTGGAATGAAGCAAGTAACTTAGAATCTATCTACCTACTCAAATGTCTTTCTTATGTATTTTCTATTCCTTTGACATTGTTGACTTACCATTGATTTGGTAAGCAACCCTATCTTTGGATGTAAACAGGACGAGCGTGGGTCATCGTATAACCATGATAGCAATGTTGCAAAGTATCTTAGCATTTTTGAGGGACCAAGATCATTTTGTTTAGGCAACTTTTGAATAGTGTCATCAAGGGGCTATGATCTTATATTTGTTTTGTTTTGCTAAGATACTTCACATGCGTAACATGGCCATTTTATTTTAGGCAACCAAGTGGGAGAAACCCTAAGGGTGCTTGTGTGCAAAGTATATCATTTTCATGCTTTTGATCTTGCATTTAGGGTTTTCTATTTGTTTTGTTTCGTTTTTGTCATACAAACCCTAATTACTAATCATGGCATATGAAAGCAATAAATTGCATAATGTAAATATACTAAGCTATTACAACAATTTTACGGGAGAGGGGAATACAAGTTTGAATGGGGATTTGCACAAATATAAAGCTAAATATATTATTACAACCAAATCGAATTTTCATGAATTAAAATAAACATAATACAATATTTAAAATGTAATGCAATATGTATGTAAAGAAAAGATGTTTTATGTCTTGCTTTTGTGTAAAAGAATATCTAATTTAAACCTAAAAAATACAAGGAAAAAATATTTAATTCTTTGAAAGGGGTTAAACCCTAATTTTTATTTAAAAGAAAACAATGTTTCTATATTATTATTTTGTGCATTTTTTGTATAAAAATGATAAATAATATTGTATATAAATATTAAAAATTAAATATGTGCAAAAAATAAGTGTTTGTAAATAGGAAATGTAAAATAAAAATATTAAGTATATTTAATTATATTTATAAGTTTATTAAGAAAATAAATTATATTTTTTATGTGAGAAATAATAAAAAAAAATAAAATAAAAGTGTAAAAATAATTAAATTATTTTTTAGGATTTTTTATCATTAAAGAAAATAATTAAAAGTATTAAATATAAAAATGAAAAAAAATAAAATATGAAAGAGTTAGCAGGGGGTGTAATAGCAATTCAGTGGTGGTGCTAGCAAAAACAAAAAGCCCAAGAAGCAAAAAGCCCAAACAGACTCATCCATGTCCTGTCTTCCTCTTCCTCACGCCATGGCCAGTTCAACTTGTAACTTCCTCATGCTTGCATAAAAATGAAAACTTATAACATAAAAAATGTAGCATTTGAGCTCACGATTCCAACCATATAAATTATGTAATCTAACTATCAAATATCAAAGAGAATTTTGAAATCCATAAATCGCGACCTAAAATTTTTAGAGATTTCAAACTCCAAATTCTTTTAGCACAAGTAATATAAATGCAAGATAATGATATGTGCAGCTTCGTTAGGATGAGAACTACATTTTTTATTCACAAATCGTGGCTTGAGGTTGCATGTACAAAGAGATAGAGTTTGAAAAATTACCTCCTTCAGCTGGAATCGTGTATGGAAATGCAGGGACTTTGATGGAAGCCTGATGATTGTTTGAGCTTCCTTGAGCTTCCCTGAATCTATTCCAACCCTTACCTTGCTCTGTAAGTGGCTAGAACTCCCTCACCAAGTCCAACTGCAAGCTTCAAAGTTAACAATGGCAGGTAGTGAAACAGAGGTTACAGAACAGGGATGATGGTTTGTATTGACTAGGTATCAAGTATATAATGTGTTTGAATGATCCAAACTCAAAACGCACGAGCCAAATGGAATATGGGGATGCTTGTGTAGAATCTGCAGTTTTGGAAAGGTTTTGGGTGTTTTCCAGCGTGAGAGAGTTTCAGGTCATTGCCAAGCGTGTTATGTGTTGCATATTGTTTGCATATTAGTATAGAAATGATCTAAAGTCAGCTCTCTATCAGCTGTACAAGCCCTAGCCTTTTTGCAACTTTTCTTATACTTGAAGTAAAGTGACAAGACAAAACTCTCATGCTTGTACCAGCTTGCTTTAGGGTTGGTAAGAGTTTGTACAAGTTGCTTGAGACCTGTGAGACTTGTATGTGCCAAGGGGACAAGTTCAATGCTCAAGATTTGCAAAGTTTGCAAAAGTTGCCCTTTATGAAAATGGCAATGGAACCTTTTTGCCATAAGTGGAATTATCAATTGGATAAAGGTTCAAAAGCATGGATCAAAGCTTTTTCAACTGAGTAAGCATTTAATTAAGGAGTTGGGAACAAGTTTGGGACCTGTAAAGCATGGATTATGCAACATAGCTACTGATTGCAACTTTGTTCTTCATGAAATGGCTTGGACAAAAAGTGAGAAATTGCCAACTTCATCTCTTCGATCCTCCCTACTCAAAAATGATCTTGAGGAGTTCTTGGACATTTTGGAAATCTTGCAATGTGATCTATAACTCATATTTGAAATGCATTTTGAGATACCTCTTGGAACTAGGTGAAAAGTTGCCATGAAGTTGGGTCCAAAACCTGCCTAGATTAGGGCAAAATTTCACTAAGTTATTTAGTTAATGACCATGTATTCATAAATTTATATATTGAGATCCAAGCATCTTTAGAGAAAAGTGTGTGAAGAAAAGTTGTAAATTTCATGGAGGTCTACAACTTTCATGTTGGGAACTTTCTTTTAATCATCATGCATCATGGTGAAAAAGTGGCCTAAAGTTGAGAAAAAATAAGAAATTTTCTATACTTAGAAAATTTTCTAAGTTAAAAAAAAATTCAAATTCAAACCCTAATCTTCAAAATTGGATTTCTTGATGAACAAGTTTCACATTTTGGCATGTTTTGATGAATTGTGACCCTTGACACTTGATTTTGACCAAAAAGTCAAAGTTTGACTTTTCAGTATACAGTTGACTTTTGATCAGTTGACTGCAAATTTTATTTGTCAATCCAATGAAATTGAAATGTTTTGAGCCATGTAATAAGGTAAAGATGATGCAATTGAATCCTTGAAATCATGCTTCAAATCAATTGGTCATTTGCTAGGTCAAAAATCAAAAATTGCCCTTTCTCAGTCAAAACCCTAATTTTGACCATTTTGCCCTTTTGGTGATTTGATCAATTTTTTTGAGGAATTGTGATCCAAACTTGACCAAATGATACATATAATCTTAAGATGTTGATTTGGATCAAAGATTATGAAGTTTGACTATAAATTGACCATGGTTGACTTTTTTCCCAATACAACTGATTTTTAGGTCAACTGTCCAATTGACTGATCAAAAATGTGGTTCAAGGCTTGAAACTTGTCATGAGTGATCTTAGGGGTCCAAAATGATGTTTAAAAGTCACATGAAGCATTTATAGTCCAAAAATCCTTGTGCAAACTCAAACCCTAATTTTGGGTGATTAGTGCATGATGAGATGTCTTGAGCTGATCTAACCCTAATCCAGTCTTGAGTCAAAGAGATCTTATGAGAAAAGTTTTGATAAATGAGAGGGAAAATTTTGGGGTACAACAAGGTGGATGCCCCAAATTCTAATATACATATCTTTGGGTGAGCTTCTCCAGAAAGAGGGTAATCAGAAAGAAGCGATCATTGAAATGATCGCCCATTCACACATCATTTTTCTTTCTCTTACAAATTTGAGCATTGAAGTGTTAACCTTGCAATGTCACCCCTCTTCATCAAATCAGAAGACCAAAATCACCATAACAAGCTTTATTTCCTTGTTGACCAATCAATTATGACTTCCAAACAGAACACCTACATTATAAAATTGATATACTAACCTTAAATATGATTTTACTATTCGAATAATTATTATGTTGGTATTTTAGAAAATGATTTTTTTCAAATAACAAGGTATTAAAAAAAAACACAAATAACCACGTTTCAGAGAAAATTACACAGATAACCATGTTTCAGGAATGAGTAATATGCTTCAGCCATCTTAAATTACACAGATAATAGGGTAAAAGGAAATGAAACTTGTGGACTTTAGTACTTATATGTTTATTGGGTGCTATGGTGATGAGATGGTTGATGGTATGTTGGGTCAGTTGAGGAATATTCTTCAGGTAGGCCCATGTATGGGCTAAGGTGAGATGATGAGGGCCCCACATCATGATGTCAGATGTATGGTCTTTGTTCTTGGTACTCTGATTGTGTATGGAGTATGTGTGTGTATTGGTATTGGTCTTGAGTTTAGGGTTGAGAGCTTGTAGATCTGTATCATCGTTGTGTTTGGTGAGAGGTTGATGTGTATTGGGTATGCTGATAGGGTTATTGTTGGGTGGTGTATGATTGTTGGTAGTGTTGTTAAGGATTTGAGGATGATGCCCATCATGTGCATGGGTCGATCAAATACCTTAGGTTAGCCACAAATATTTTAGGGTTAGTAATTGATTTGTACCAATTGATATATTAATTTGTGTGTCACATAACATGGTTCGCGGGGTAAATAGGGAAATATAAGGAATATCGGTCATGCCTCTTCCACATCTTACACCATTCTGGTGCAAATTCTTTCCAACTGTTAACACCTCACTGGGCATCGACCATAAGGAGGTGCCAAGGTGCCAAACAAGTTGGGGAAAACGGTATATCTCGATGCATGTCGAACTGCATTTTGACACGATCGCTATGGTACATCTCCACAATGCTGTACCATATGATTGTAGTTTTTGAAGTCCAAACTGCTGCATCCTCAGGGTTGAGTTGATGTTCCAGACCCAAATATGGTTTCAAAAGAATATGCAGATAAAATTATATTATAATAATGATAACTTTGAAAATAAATAAATTAAAAGAAGAAAAGTCAGGAGGTAATACATACATCTTTTGGGTCAATGTGATCCAAAAGATTGCGATATAAAGCGACATTTCGTCTCGAATTCTTGCTGTAATCCATGCCCCTTACACAAAACCTACCACAAAGAGAGAATTAATAAATCATGTACAACTATTTATCATAAATCCATAAAAAGTAAATAGCGTTATAGACTTGCTTTATTGCATAGATGAACATAAATAACATGTCGTTGGTGGGGTTAAGGGACTCCATTATCCACCAATCCCATGTTTGGAGCAAAAAAATGCATCCATAAAAAATACATGTTTTGTTTTTGAATTTTTACTTAATGAATTGTATAGATAGGCTAAAACGATGGAACCCCAACTATACTTTTTTATTTTATCAAAGTTCCTAAGCAAACTTAGATACATAAAATTGTCATTATTACCTGTATTTTCGGGGAATAACAGGCTTCCAAATAACATCATAATATAATATTTGGCTTTAACTAATTTAGCTTCCTCGGACGAATTTTCATTCAACTGAAGGGAGCGATAATGTTGTTTAAAGTCCACTAGTAAAATACCTTGGTCCCTCGCACCTGTTCCATCTACCATATCTTTGCCTAAAATTTGCTCACATAGAACATTGAGTTGTTGAATCGACCCATTCACCGCCTTACCCTTGATAGAGAGACTCAACAACATGTACATGTCCTCTAGTGTGACGGTACATTCACTAATTGGGAGATGAAAGGTGTGTGTTTCAGGTCTCCACATTTCCAACAATGCGAGTATAAACCTCATATCGATTGTGCAGTTAGAAATATTAATAACATGTCTAAAACTGGCACATTCTATATATGGGATGATCAACAGTTCGAGAGCAACATAGGAGTGTGAGCGACATTGAAATCTCGACGTATCCTACTGTGATCGGTGGATCTGGAACTGATTGTTTTTTAGCTGGTTCGCGAAATGTCGCGGAAGCAAGAGTCGCCACCGTCTTTTATTTTCTCCAACATGGAAAGGACAAAAGCACAGAAAAATTCCTTATTGAGATTTGTTCTCGGTTCGGGAGGTAGATTTATAGAAATGGAAGGTGTTAGCACCCTTTCTATCCATGGT
Source organism: Vicia faba (assembly GCA_948472305.1). NCBI lineage: Eukaryota > Viridiplantae > Streptophyta > Magnoliopsida > Fabales > Fabaceae > Vicia > Vicia faba. Next base: position 1,187,368,823 of record OX451735.1, on the reverse strand, counting down.
TATCCATGGGCTCTTAGATACTTGCTCATTTGTGTTTTCAAAATGTTTGTTTGCTTTTCAAAGTGTGAGTGGGTTTTGAAAAAAGTTTCGTGTAAAGTTTCAGATCGACTCTTGTATCGGTCCTCAAGAGTGTTTGAAAAGTTGTTTTTGAAAGCTTTTTGAAAGTGTCGGTGTGAAAAGAGTTTTGATTTGTTTTTGAATAGAGCAAGTATCTATAAGTCATCTACCTACCCTAAGGAATTAGGCTGTGTAAATGTCCTTAAGGTAGTGCCATCCCACCATTGAGAGGTAGGTAGCACCATCGTTGGAGGTGTTCGGGTCAATTCGTTTGTAGGGATAGTGTGGTCACCGAGCAACAGTAGGACACCTCAGAAGCTACCCTTATGCCATTGATCCTTTTTAATTCCGAGGCAACCTTTCCGAGGCGACTGGATCATATCATGGACATAAGGACTTACTAAAACGTCTTGTACTCGACGACCACAATTCGAGCTTGTAGGGACAGTGTGGTCACCTGAGCAACAGTAGGACACCTTAGAAGCTACCCTTATGCCATGTTCATGGACATAAGGACTTACTAAAACGTCTTGTACTCGACTACCACAATTCGAGCTTGTAGGGACAGTGTGGTCACTAGAGCAACAGTAGGACACCTTAGAAGCTACCCTTATGCCATGTTCATGGACATAAGGACTTACTAAAACGTCCTATACTCGACGACCACGTTTCGAGGGGCAAGGCAACAGTGAGGCGTACCCTAAGAGTGGTGTGTGAATTTGTGAATTGTTTTCAGTTATGTTTTATCTTGTCATGCATTATGGTGATCTACACTTTGATTTTATTTGGGCCATTCATTCTTTCATGTGATTAGCAGTTAAAAGGGTGCGGAGAATAAAAATGCAGAAAATAAAGGTCCTACGTTATTACAAGGCGCGGGTCTACATCGCCAAATTAAACAAAAACCCGATTTGAATAAATAAAATGCGGAAAGTAAATGTCCTAATTATCTATTACAAGGCCTTGAGGCAATTACATAAGATTACAAAAAGAAAAATAGAAGCAAACGCGCGAAAAGGAATTATAATCGAAGGTGCGAGGGCGTTGGACCCTTTAAAGAAATTAAATTGGAATTACAAATTAATTAATTGACTTAATAAGAAAAGAAGTTTTTTTTTTGTATTTAATGGACATAAAGAAAATTAATTGGATTTTGAAATTAAATAAAAAACCTAGTTCTAAATTATTTTTAATTATTAAAGAAAATATTTAATTTTAAACCTAATTTACTAATTGTTTAATTACAAGAGTATTTACAAAAATAATTAATAATTAATAATGATAAGAATAAAAAGGAAAAAGAATAAAAATACTAAAACCCTAATTTCTATATTTTTTAGTTATTAAGAAAAAATTAAAATTGAAAACCTAAATTTAAACTAATTTGATTATTAAAATTTATTTACAAAATTAATAGAAATTAATATTAATAAAACATATTTTTTTGTTTTATGATTTTTTTCTGATTTTTTTGGATTTTTATATTAAATGAAATGGAAACTAATTAATAACTAATTAATTTAATTTAATTAAAAGAAAATATTTTTTGTTTTTTTATGTTTTTTTTTATGAAATAAAATAGAAAAAGAAATAAAATTCAAGGTTAACCTAAATCTAAATCTATTTTAATTATTAAAAAGAATGTTAAGATGGCCTAATTAAAAACTAATTCAATTATGGTTTATTTACAAAATAAAAATAATAATAATAAAAATGATGATTATATTTTTTTGGGTTTTTTATGAAAATGTTAATTGATTAATTGTGTTAATGGTTAATTTAGAGAGAAAAATAAAATAAAACAAATAGATATAAAAAGAAAATAATGCAAACCCATGGGGTTTTGGGCCAAATAGGAGGGAGCACGAAGTCGCGGCAGAAGCAGATCTGGAAGCGGCGGTTGAGTCCGCGGTTGCGCGGCGGAACTGCGATTTGGACGCTTCTCGTTCTTCTGTTTCTGATTCAGAGAGCCAAATTCCAATCATGATCTTCACAAAGAATTTTATGGATAAAGTTCAAACAATCAAAAAGAAAATTAAATAGAATAAATGAAATTGAAAATGTTAGAATTTTGTGTTGCTTTATCATGACTCAATGATGTTGTTGTGGTGCTGTCAAGAGGATGATGATTTGTGGTTGCATCAGTTTTGAGCTCCTGTCAACGGTATGAACATGAGCTTGTGTAAGGTTTCTGTTTTGGTTGATGAGATTTTTGTTAAAGTTGGTTCATGGGAAATTGCACGTGAAAAGTGAATTTACAGTGCAACAAGAAGAAAAATGGGTGTTTCCATCGAGTGGCCTCCGTACAGGATTTTGTATAAGAGAATATGAGGTTTTTCTTTTGTGGAATTTTTTGTTTTTTCGTTTTAGAGAGTTCCCTCTCTTGTGTTGGCTTGCATCCATGTTATGTAATGAGTTTTGATCAAAATTATGGCCAATAATGCAATGCATTCATGCTTGGGATTTTCCATAAACTCCATTGAAGCACTTTCCATTCTTAAGCCAAAATTTGAATTCTTGCTTCTTTTAGCCCCTTGCACGAAATTGGAATGTCAATGATGATGTATCAAAGCAATTCAATACAAGAAATATCCCCTTAATTAACTTCTTTGATTTTATTTGATTTTAAATGATTTAAAATGAATTAAATCAAATAAAATTAAATAAAAATGAAAAAATTAATTTTAAATTTTGAAATAATTTGTGGGACACGTGGGAAGCATGGCCAACCTGAATCAAGCGGAAAAAGTTGGCCCCTTTTGTCAAAAATGAAATTTCAAGGATAAATGATTTTGGCCATTTCACAAAAATTTCCCAACTTCTCCAATGCATATCTTGCTCAATTTTGAAGTTATGAACATGTTCTTTGACATTTTGGAAAGGTCTTGAAGTCCTCTAACCAATGCCTTTGGTCCCATGTCATTTTGATTTACCAATCTCAAGTTATGGTCTTTGACTTAAAGTGCCTTTTGTTGACTTTTGAAAATGACCTATAATGTTGAAATTGATAACTTTTTGTGAGAGCATTTCTTGGACTTGGAATGTGAAGATGAGTTGTAGGAAATGTCTTCCCATTCAAGATGAGAATTGGATGGGATTTTTCTGATGAACCATGAAAAAGTTATGCCTTGGTCAAGTTACAGTTGACTTTTCAACTATCCAAAAATAGAAACTTTTGACACCTTGATGATTTTTGAGCCATTCTTGAGGAATCATGATCAAGAATTGATCAAATGATGATTGTGGCTTCAAAATAAGATGTTGATCAAAAAATTTGACTTTTGACTGCCAAATGACCATTTTGCCCCTGCAGTTGACTGTGGAGCAATTAGGGTTTTTGACTGTGCAACTTGACCTTGTGAGCCTTGAAACTTGACATGTAGGTGCTTGACAATGTGTATGAGCATATGGGACTTGATTGAGCCCTTGAAAACTTCAACTTCTTTGCAAGAACCAAAACCCTAATTTTGACTGGCTTAGGAGGATGGTTGACTGTGTAGCCTTTGAGTAGACTTTGAACCCTTTGAGGTGATGCTTGTCAAAAACTTTGAAGAATATGGGAGGGAAAATTTTAGGGTACAACAGTTGCCCCTGTTCAATCTTCTTAGACCTGAGGATGTAGATTGGCTTGTGTGCCTTTCGTGATCCGAGGGTGGAAGATAATTGAACACTAGAGTGCCCAGAAATTTGCACTCACATAGTAGAGTATCAGCAGTGTGACAGCGGGAATGGGCTTACAGATGCCATTTGGAGAGATGATGGATGGGAGGATGGGCTTAAAGATGCCATCTGAAAGTGTGACAGAACCTTGTCGGGAATGGGCTTATAGATGCCATTTGGAAAGATGTTGGATAGGTGAATCTGAATAAGAAATAGAATAGCTTCCGTGTCTGGAGCATATCTAGTATGTGCCTGATTGCTGACGTCTGAATAAATGGTAGAATGAACGCCGTGTCTGGGGTATATCCATACTGCATGAGTAACAGAATGTCATCCGAATCTGGATCGTATCTGGACTGAACAATAAAATAGCATCCGGGATGGAGCATCTCTAAGTTGTCTTTTAGAAGTTTGAATCTGAATAAGCAATAGAATAGCGTCCGGATCTGGAGCATCTCTAGGCTATATTTGAAAGGAAATCTGAATAAGCATCAAAATGTCGCCATGTCTGGGTCGCATCTGAACCATCTCTAGAAGGAAAACTGGAATAAGCAATAGAATAGCATCCGTGTCTGGAGCATCTCTAGGCTATATCTGAAAGGAAATCTGGAATGAGTATCAGAACGTCGCCATGCCTGGGTCACATCTGAACTATCTCTAGAAGGAGTCTTGAATAAGCAAAAGAACAGCATCCATATCTGGAGCATTTCCAAGCTATCTCTGAAAGGAAATCTGGAATGAGTATTAGAACGTCGCCATGCCTGGGTCACATCTGAACCATCTCTAGAAGGAGTCTTGAATAAGCAAAAGAACAGCATCCATATCTGGAGCATTTCCAAGCTATCTCTGAAAGGAAATCTGGAATGAGTATCAGAACGTCGCCATGCCTGGGTCACATCTGAACTATCTCTAGAAGGAGTCTTGAATAAGCAACAGAACAGCATCCATATCTGGAGCATTTCCAAGTTATCTCTGAAAGGAAATCTGGAATGAGTATCAGAACGTCGCCATGCATGGGTCACATCTGAACTATCTCTAGAAGGATTCTTGAATACGCAAAAGAACAGCATCCATATCTGGAGCATTTCCAAGCTATCTCTGAAAGGAAATCTGGAATGAGTATCAGAACGTCGCCATGCATGGGTCACATCTGAACTATCTCTAGAAGGAGTCTTGAATAAGCAAAAGAACAGCATCCATATCTGGAGCATTTCCAAGCTATCTCTGAAAGGAAATCTGGAATGAGTATCAGAACGTCGCCATGCCTGGGTCACATCTGAACTATCTCTAGAAGGAGTCTTGAATAAGCAAAAGAACATCATCCATATCTGGAGCATTTCCAAGCTATCTCTGAAAGGAAATCTGGAATGAGTATCAGAACGTCACCATGTCTGGGTCACATCTGAACTATCTCTAGAAGGAGTCTTGAATAAGCAAAAGAACAACATCCATATCTGGAGCATTTCCAAGCTATCTCTGAAAGGAAATCTGGAAGAAGTATCAGAACGTCGCCATGCCTGGGTCACATCTGAACTATCTCTAGAAGGAGTCTTGAATAAGCAAAAGAACAACATCCATATCTGGAGCATTTCCAAGCTATCTCTGAAAGGAAATCTGGAATAAGTATCAGAACATCGCCATGCCTGGGTCACATCTGAACCGTATCTAGAAGGAGTTTTGAATAAGCAAAAGAACAACATCCATATCTGGAGCATTTCCAAGCTATCTCTTTAATCTTTTTAACATAGACATGCCCTGGCCGGATACAGGTATCGAATCCACAATCAATCGCTCACAGACATGCCCTGGCTAGATACAGGAATCAAATCTGGGATTGCGATAGTTGATAGTAATCATCTTTGTATTAACTTTTGTCCTGAAAAGACAAAACGTTAGTTGTATGTGATGTCATGATGTATGACATGCGTGATGAGATTATATGTTCATGATGCGTATATGCATGCTATAATGTATGAAGATGCGAGGTTTATGAATGCATGTTTTCGTCTTAGGACAATAAATCCTTGACGGATGCCGGGAAGTTAAATCCTGGGTTGATATTGAGGAATAGTGCTTTGTTGTTTCCGCCGGGGATGATAGTTGCAAGAATACCGGTATGAGAAGATGACTCTGTTGGGGAATAAACTTGATGAAGAGATTACTCTGCGGGGAATAACTACTCTAGCGATCTTGCTGGGAAACAATACTCTGTGGGGAGAGAGGTACTTTGTTGAGATGTTTGATGATAACTCCGCTGGGGGATACCATTGATATGTTATGTTGAAGGAATTGATAGACTCCATTGGGGATGGGAAGACTTCGCCGAGGATGATCTTTCCGTGGCTTTTGGCTGAGGATAACCCAGTTATAAGCTCTGGTGGAGCATAACCTTTGAATAATTCCGGGGAGACGCGTTCGCTCTGCAGGGGATAAGCTTCCAGAATCTACTGAGGATAAGCTTACTACTGGGGAGATTGATTCCACTTTCCTGGGGAAATCTTGAACTATGCTGGACTCTCCTGGGGAAACTTTGTACTGGGAGTGGCTCCACTGAATGTCTGGCATACCGCCGGGGAACAATCTTAGATCAAGACTGTCGGGGATGCTTGTTAAGAATATTCGTGTGTTGTGTTGGGAAATGTTGAGATCTGCTGGAGAATACCCAACTTCCTCAAGGATGACAACATAACTTTGCTTGGGGAGAGTGCATTGCCTTGCTGGCTCACTCTCTGGGGAGTCTAGAGATCTTGGTCGCGTCCTTCAGCCAAACCTATCTTGGTACCTTGGTGGACAAAGCAATTAGATCGCTAAGACGACTCATTATTGCCCATGTTTCAGTGGGAGAAGGCACCTGTGGGGGTAGTTGACAAATCTTCTGGTAGACAGGTGATTAGATGCCGGGACATAGTCGTACGCTTAAATCCCTAATTTTTTCCTGGACCTCCCTTTCGGGTTTTCAGTCCACCGGGATACCCATTTTTGCCCAAGCCGCCTTTTCAGGTTTTCGACTTGCCGGGTGTACATATTTTTTTCTTTTCATCCCTTATTTTTGCCCGAACCTTTTTGGTTCACCGGGAAGCTCTTATTTTTGCCTAGGTGTGTCTACCTAGCGGGTCTTTGATTAGGCGTAGTATTTTTTCGACTATGTCCATGCTCTCAGAATGTAGGGAGTTGCCCCTGTTAGAAATGTTTTGTCATACCCCAGAAGATGTTTAATCAGGCAAGATTCGTTGCTGGAGTGCCCCAAGTGACCCAGGCGGAGATTTGCCCCAAGCTATTTGGTCTTTGAGAGATTCTCCGAATCTTGACTTGACTGCCCCAGATGATGGACAATAATCATGCCATGCCCCTTGATTGGAGATACTCTTGTTCATTAGACTTTCGTCATGCGAATTTCTCTGCTGTTCAAACAACTAGTCATATGCAAGCAATGTTATATTAGAAATGCAAAGCTTATGTCTGTCTTGAAGTTTTTGAAAATGAATTTTTAGTACAACAAGCAAGTTTTGTAAATTGTGGTGTCAACTCGTTATTTTACCACAAGCCTTAAGGAGTCAGGATACCTTTCGTAACAGTATGCTTTCGAACTAACCCATGCTTCAGCTAGGACTTTTAAGGGTTGTAGCGTGGCCTTGGTTCACGGTTTAAGAAACAAAGGATAAAGGCTCAAATTATTTGTACCCACCCGCTCTTCGTGATGTTCTTCAAACCTAGGCTCAGTTGATCGTGTGTTAGACCTTGTTTGAGTCTTTGCCCTGACGTTCCAATGATGGTTCAGATATTGATGATTTATTCTGAATAGGCAGTCATGTTTTTGTTGAGGGTTTGTATGACCTCTTTCTTTTTGATTTTGGTATCCCTAAATTTTGCCTGAACTGTTTCTTTTGTGATTACAGTCAGCGGGATGCCCCTGTTTTGTAAGTCTCCTTCATAGGTTTTGACTTATTGGGTTTTTATTTTTGAGATATAATGACTGCCTATCCTTATGATTATTCGGAATCATCACTGTCTTCTTTTTTTGTAAGGACCTCTTTGGTGCCATTTGTTATGCACTTGGATCAACTGAGAGGACTACCCTGCCCCAGGTTATGATAAAGGGTTTTAATTTTCGAAAAGAAAAACTCCTACTTCTTTGGCTCAGAGGGGTTGACGAGGGATTATCTTCCTTATAACTCCAGTGTTTAGGGATTGAAGCAATGCCTGTACCTCATCAGTGGGGTCTTGTTCAAAAGCATACTGTAAGAATCGTGGTATCGTTTTCGTCATCCTCCCTCAGGAGGCTTAGAATTATTAACCGAGAATTGATCATCACAGAAAAATGAAAACAGTTTGCATATAGTGAATACGAAATAATTACTTCAAAACAGACATGTGTAATGCATTAAGGAAATAACAATGTTTAACATGAATAAGTGTTTGAACAATCAAAAGAAAATTACAACTTGAAAATTCTAATAAACACAAGTCTTTTAGTCTCAGGGCTTGTTACTTCGACTGGTGCATCTTGTAGGGATGGCAGGAGCATTCAGCCTGGCCTATCTGGGTGAAATCCACAGCTCTTTCATTAATCAGATCTTGAATCTTATTCTTCAGAGCCCAGCAGTCGTCGGTGTCATGTCCTGGACTGTCAGAGTGGTACGCACATCTTTCCTCAGGATTGTACTTTAGGGAGGTTGTGTTGAGATTCTTAGGAGGGTCCCTTAACGTCACCAGATTCAACCTCAACAATTATTGTAAAGCTTGAGACTGTGACACGTTGAGCTTGGTGAACTGCCTTTTAGGCTTGTCTGGCTTGCTTTGATCAGCCCGTTGTTCTTGACGAGGTCTTTGTTGGACCTGTGAAGTGGTAGCAGCTTGGAGAGGTCTATTCATTGGACCAGACCTTTGCCCTCTTGGAAGCTGTTCAATGACCTGGTCCCTGATTTGGGCTGGTTGCTTCATGGCTTGATGAAGCTGACTGATCATGGCCCTCAGCTCTCCTTGCTCCCGAGCTAAACCTTGGATGAGAGCCCTTTGTCCCAGCATCTGGGTTTTCATCGTATCTACCTCAGCTTGTAGACGTTTCAGCTGCTCGTCCTTGTCATCTTCGGGACTTTGCTTGGCCAAATTCCCCATAAGGAGTGTCCTCAACTCTTCCTGCCCCTTGGATAGGCTTAAGAAGATCTCCCTGAACTGAGTCTCTTGAGCATGAGGTCCCTGGTTATCTTGTTGGGAAGCCATTGCTGAAATAAACAGCGAGAAAGGTAAGTGACCTGCAACAAGGGTACCTGTTATGCAATGATGTGTAAGTATGCATGCAATGTTTTCAAGGATCTCGCGGGGTAAACAAGAAATTTGTTAGAGCTTGCATTTTGTAGCTTGATGGAAGGAACTGCATGTTGTAGGGAGTCCTTCTTCAAGAGTCAAGACTCACCATATCGAGTGGGTCATAGCCCCTGACTCAAGCTGTTAACCTTGGCTAGAGGAAAATAAATCCCCTTTGCCCCTTGCTAGACTTTTTGATTCACCACGACCTGCATCGCAAACCCTTGAGATCCTTGAAATGGATTAGTCCTTATGTAGGATGCATGCAATGGTATGATGTTATGTTATGCATGGAATGATGTAAGTAGGCCCTGTAATGAGTCCCAATTAAGGACTGTAAACAAAACCTGCAAGGAACTCATGTGTTAGATAACAAGCATGCAAGTAGTTCAAGTATGAAGGCACACAAGTCACACAAGACAACCCTTAGAGTTTAGGCCAGCATGAAGTTTGGGGTACTACCCTCTTGAAGTTGGTGGGCTCAACCTGTCCTATCAGAAGTAACCGGGTTCTAAGGGTCCCAATATCATTGGATTGCTTTCATTGTTCATCGTTTCGATTTAGCCACTGAACTGGCGACCGAAATATTCCAGGAAAGCAACCCTCAATTGAGTGTAGTATCGAGTATCAACCAACCTCGGACTGCACCAAAGTCAGTTATCTCACTACCCTAAAGAGGCCAAGATAGTTCAATTAAGGTTCCTAAGGTCAGTTGATGCTTCACGACACCACATGGAGGCCCCGTACTCTCCTTGACTGAACTCAAGGGTTACCGGTACACACCAAAGGGCCACATCAACGTAGCAGACTGTTTCAACCATGTCAGTATACCCCGCACAGTTCCCTCACAGCCTTGTTGCTACTTTCTAAGAAGGTATCCCCAGATCCGGGTTAGGATCTATAGAACTCCCGAGACAGTCCCACAATAATAAAGCAAACAAGTCAAAGCAATTGAAAACACAGTTATGAACTATCCTAAGGTACACCTCACTTTAAGTATAATCCCCAGCAGAGTCGCCAGTTCTGTGATCGGTGGATCTGGAACTGACTGTTTAACGCTGGTTCGCGAAATATCGCGGAAGCAAGAGTCGCCACCGTCTTTTATTTTCTCCAACATGGAAAGGACAAAAGCACAGAACAATTCCTTATTGAGATTTGTTCTCGGTTCGGGAGGTAGATTTATAGAAAGGGAAGGTGTTAGCACCCTTTCTATCCATGGTTATCCATGGGCTCTTAGATACTTGCTCATTTGTGTTTTCAAAATGTTTGTTTGCTTTTCAAAGTGTGAGTGGGTTTTGAAAAAAGTTTCGTGTAAAGTTTCAAATCTACTCTTGTATCGGTCCTCAAGAGTGTTTGAAAAGTTGTTTTTGAAAGCTTTTTGAAAGTGTCGGTGTGAAAAGAGTTTTGATTTGTTTTTGAATAGAGCAAGTATCTATGAGTCATCTACCTACCCTAAGGAATTAGGCTGTGTAAATATCCTTAAGGTAGTGTCATCCCACCATTGAGAGGTAGGTAGCACCACCGTTGGAGGTGTTCGGGTCAATTCGTTTGTAGGGATAGTGTGGTCACCGAGCAACAGTAGGACACCTCAGAAGCTACCCTTATGCCATTGATCCTTTTTAATTCCGAGGCAACCTTTCAGAGGCGACTGGATCATATCATGGACATAAGGACTTACTAAAACATCCTGTACTCGACGACCACAATTCGAGCTTGTAGGGACAATGTGGTCACCAGAGCAACAGTAGGACACCTTAGAAGCTACCCTTATGCCATGTTCATGGACATAAGGACTTACTAAAATGTCCTGTACTCGACGACCACAATTCGAGCTTGTAGGGACAGTGTGGTCACCAGAGCAACAGTAGGACACCTTAGAAGCTACCCTTATGCCATGTTCATGGACATAAGGACTTACTAAAACGTCCTATACTCGACGACCACGTTTCGAGGGGCAAGGCAACAGTGAGGCGTACCCTAAGAGTGGTGTGTGAATTTGTGTATTGTTTTCAGTTATGTTTTATCTTGTCATGCATTATGGTGATCTACACTTTGATTTTATTTGGGCCATTCATTCTTTCATGTGATTAGCAGTTAAAAGGGTGCGGAGAATAAAAATGCAGAAAATAAAGGTCCTACGCTATTACAAGGCGCGGGTCTACATCGCCAAATTAAACAAAAACCCGATTTGAATAAATAAAATGCGGAAAGTAAATGTCCTAATTATCTATTACAAGGCCTTGGGGCAATTACATAAGATTACAAAAAGAAAAATAGAAGCAAACGCGCGAAAAGGAATTATAATCGAAGGTGCGAGGGCGTTGGACCCTTTAAAGAAATTAAATTGGAATTACAAATTAATTAATTGACTTAATAAGAAAAGAAGTTTTTTTTTGTTGTTTTTGTATTTAATGGACATAAAGAAAATTAATTGGATTTTGAAATTAAATAAAAAACCTAGTTATAAATTATTTTTAATTATTAAAGAAAATATTTAATTTTAAACCTAATTTACTAATTGTTTAATTACAAGAGTATTTACAAAAATAATTAATAATTAATAATGATAAGAATAAAAAGGAAAAAGAATAAAAATACTAAAACCCTAATTTCTATATTTTTTAGTTATTAAGAAAATATTAAAATTGAAAACCTAAATTTAAACTAATTTGATTATTAAAATTTATTTACAAAATTAATAGAAATTAATATTAATAAAACATATTTTTTTGGTTTTATGATTTTTTTCTGATTTTTTTGGATTTTTATATTAAATGAAATGGAAACTAATTAATAACTAATTAATTTAATTTAATTAAAAGAAAATATTTTTTGTTTTTTTTATGTTTTTTTTTTATGAAATAAAATAGAAAAAGAAATAAAATTCAAGGTTAACCTAAATCTAAATCTATTTTAATTATTAAAGAGAATGTTAAGATGGCCTAATTAAAAACTAATTCAATTATGGTTTATTTACAAAATAAAAATAATAATAATAAAAATGATGATTATATTTTTTTGGGTTTTTTATGAAAATGTTAATTGATTAATTGTGTTAATGGTTAATTTAGAGAGAAAAATAAAATAAAACAAATAGATATAAAAAGAAAATAATGCAAACCCATGGGGGGTTTTGGGCCAAATAGGAGGGAGCACGAAGTCGCGGCAGAAGCGGATCTGGAAGCGGCGGTTGAGTCCGCGGTTGCGCGGCGGAACTGCGATTTGGACGCTTCTCGTTCTTCTGTTTCTGATTCAGAGAGCCAAATTCCAGTCATGATCTTCACAAAGAATTTTATGGATAAAGTTCAAACAATCAAAAAGAAAATTAAATAGAATAAATGAAATTCAAAATGTTAGAATTTTGTGTTGCTTTATCATGACTCAATGATGTTGTTGTGGTGCTGTCAAGAGGATGATGATTTGTGGTTGCATCAGTTTTGAGCTCGTGTCAACGGTATGAACATGAGCTTGTGTAAGGTTTCTGTTTTGGTTGATGAGATTTTTGTTAAAGTTGGTTCATGGGAAATTGCACGTGAAAAGTGAATTTACAGTGCAACAAGAAGAAAAGTGGGTGTTTCCATCGAGTGGCCTCCGTACAGGATTTTGTATAAGAGAATATGAGGTTTTTTTTGTGTGGAATTTTTTGTTTTTTCGTTTTAGAGAGTTCCCTCTCTTGTGTTGGCTTGCATCCATGTTATGTAATGAGTTTTGATCAAAATTATGGCCAATAATGCAATGCATTCATGCTTGGGATTTTCCATAAACTCCATTGAAGCACTTTCCATTCTTAAGCCAAAATTTGAATTCTTGCTTCTTTTAGCCCCTTGCACGAAATTGGAATGTCAATGATGATGTATCAAAGCAATTCAATACAAGAAATATCCCCTTAATTAACTTCTTTGATTTTATTTGATTTTAAATGATTTAAAATGAATTAAATCAAATAAAATTAAATAAAAATGAAAAAATTAATTTTAAATTTTGAAATAATTTGTGGGACACGTGGGAAGCATGGCCAAGCTGAATCAAGCGGAAAAAGTGGGCCCCTTTTGTCAAAAATGAAATTTCAAGGATAAATGATTTTGGCCATTTCACAAAAATTTCCCAACTTCTCCAATGCATATCTTGCTCAATTTTGAAGTTATGAACATGTTCTTGGACATTTTGGAAAGTTCTTGAAGTCCTATAACCAATGCCTTTGGTCCCATGTCATTTTGATTTACCAATCTCAAGTTATGGTCTTTGACTTAAAGTGCCTTTTTGTTGACTTTTGAAAATGACCTATAATGTTGAAATTGATAACTTTTTGTGAGAGCATTTCTTGGACTTGGAATGTGAAGATGAGTTGTAGGAAATGTCTTCCCCTTCAAGATGATCATTGGATGGGATTTTTCTGATGAACCATGAAAAAGTTATGCCTTGGTTAAGTTACAGTTGACTTTTCAACTGTCCAAAAATAGAAACTTTTGACACCTTGATGATTTTTGAGCCATTCTTGAGGAATCATGATCAAGAATTGATCAAATGATGATTGTGGCTTCAAAATAAGATGTTGACCAAAAAATTTGACTTTTGACTGCCAAATGACCATTTTGCCCCTGCAGTTGACTGTGGAGCAATTAGGGTTTTTGACTGTGCAACTTGACCTTGTGAGCCTTGAAACTTGACATGTAGGTGCTTGATAATGTGTATGAGCATATGGGACTTGATTGAGCCATTGAAAACTTCAACTTCTTTGCAAGAACCAAAACCCTAATTTTGACTGGCTTAGGAGGATGGTTGACTGTGTAGCCTTTGAGTAGACTTTGAACCCTTTGAGGTGATGCTTGTCAAAAACTTTGAAGAATATGGGAGGGAAAATTTTGGAATACAACACCTACATTCAAAATGCATATATAAATGAATTGTGCATGATAAAATTTAAATGCACATATAAAGGGATATATTAAAAAATATATAATGAAAATATAAATGAATAAATTAAAACTTACAAATATGGCAATATTTTCTCTTGTTCCTCTATGAGTACCGCCCATGGTGAGGAGAGCCATAATTGAAAGTGTTTTAGAAATTGTATCAGAGAGTGTAAGAGTGTGTATCAGAGAGTGTGAGGATTGGTGATGCAAAACAAATCAAGTGTGGTCGGTATTTATATGCGTATGGGTAAATGGTTGGTTTAATTAGGTGGTTGAGGATTGGTATGCATGCTAGACACGTGTCACCCTTAAGCCAAATGGGATGACTCCTACATGTAAAGTAGAGAAAAGGCACCATTCAACATGGCGTGTGACATGCTATATGACAGCTAGTGTGCATGCTATGTGCCAACTAGTGTGCAAAATAGGCTGCATAATAGGTGGCAGGGCATAGGCGTGGCAGCTAGGGTTCAGGCCTAGTAGGGATGTGCCATCCCGTTTGGCGCCTAAGGCCAAATTTGAGAGGATGCACCATTCTATTTGGCTTATGGGTGACACGTGTCTGATTGACCATTTTGTCTTGTTCTTTTTATCTGCACCTATTTTATGCAGATTAGTTATGCTTGAATATCACCCCTCACACACTCAAACACTCAAATAATAAAATGGCATATCCATCATAATATGTTATCAATGCACACTTCAATGGTGAGACGTACTATTGTGATGTATCCGGTTTTTTATTTCGAAACACCGATAATATCCGTTTTTGTTTAAATAGAAAAACAAATTTCTCGTATTTCAAATATCACATAGAGGTCAAACTTCAACGAGGTCCAGTGGCACAAATCTTCTACCAACATCTTGTTTTTTTGGCACAAACCAAATAAAACTTTAGTAGGTAGAGGTTCAGGATGACGATGATCTACAAAATATGTTTTGTAATCATGAATATTCTGGGTACGACTCGATTGAGTTGTACATTTTGCTCCAACAACCTCAGATGCCACAACCAATTGAGTCACAAGTTGTTGATCCCATCGAAGATGAACAATCTGAAGTCGATGCAGTTGATGAATAAGAATAAGATCCAGAGTTAGAGGTTGATGACACGGTGAACGATGATTTTGAAGATGATGATCAATGTGCAATACCTCCAAATGAAATCTACACACCACCTTCGCATATGACAAACTTTAACATGGGTGGAGATGATCCGTCATCAGATATTTTCTACAACCCGTATATGCAGTCAGATGAAAATTTAAAAGAGAAAGACAAATTTTGTTCAAAAGAAGATTGTGTGCGAGCTATAAAAAAGTTTCACATGATAAACTCTGTCGATTTTAAAGTAGATCGAACAAATACAAATAAGTACAAAATCAAGTGTGTCCATTCAAAGTGTATGTTCATGCTCACAAATCATACATGATGAGAAGTGATTTCTGGGTGATAGACTATATTTCTCAACCTCACACTTACATTAACTCTAATAAATCACAAGATCATCGTAAACTAAGTTATGGTCTTATATGTCAAAAAATCTCACCCCTCTTCAGTAATGATCCGTCATTGAAGGTGAGAACAATAATCTCTCACATCACTATAATATACAACTATACTCCCTCATACAGAAAGGCGTGATTAGCAAAGACCAAAGCTATTGAAAAATATACGAAAACTAGGAGGATTCATACAAAGAACTACCAAGATACTTGCATGCACTTCACACATATTCTTTTGGAATTGTTTATATTATGGAAACATTGTCGGCGTATACCCCAGACGGTACTTGGTCAACATAAATGGAATATTCCGTTAACTGTTATGGGCTTTTCAATCTTGCATCAGAGGGTCTGCATTCTGCAAACCTATTATTCAAATAGATGGAACATGGTTGTACAAGAAATACAAAGGCACGCTACTGATGGCAGTTGCACAAGATGGTAACAATAACATTTTCCCAATTGCCTTCACTCTAATAGAGGGAGAGACCGATGGTTGTTGGAGTTTCTTTCTCAAGAATCTTCGAACACACATGGCTCCGTAATCTGGCCTTTATTTGATCTCTGAGATACATGCTTTTATTAAGAGTGAATGCAATAACCCTGCTAATGGTTGACATGACCCCCTACACATATCTAATGCGTTAGACATATCGTACAAAATTTCATGCGGGAGATCAAAGACAGGGCTCTTTGGAAAACAATTATGAATGTGGGGTATGCATTAACACAACCATCTTTCAAACACTATCGCATCAAGATCAAATTGTCAAACTTGGATGCTGGTAGGTGGATTGATAATCTTCTAGTGGAGAAATGGACCAGGTCATACAATAATGGACAACGATGGGGCCATATGACCACAAATATAGTTGAATTAATGAACAATATCTTCAAAGACATACGAAACCTCCCCGTATCCACTCTGGTGAAATCAACATATTTTAGGATGGCTTTGTTGTTTGCAAAAAGAGGTGAAAAATAGAAAGCGATGTTACAATCGGGACAACTGTGGAGTGAAAGCTGCATGAAATTTATGAAGGCAGAAAATGCCAAAGCCAACACCCATCATGTTACAAGATTCGACCGACATAACCGTAAGTTCATTGTCAAGGAGACAATCGACCACAATGATGGGCTGTCAAGACAAGAATATAAGGTTCTACTACCATCTCGTTGGTGCGATTGCATAAAGTTTCAAGCCTTTTGTATGCCTTACTCCCATGTAATTGTTGCATGTACGTATGCTCATCAAGATGCATTACTACTTCTATCACTCGCTTACAAGGTCAAGACCTTGCTCAACGTATACAACAATGACTTTCCAGGGGTAGCAAAAGAGGATTATTGGCCTGCGTATGAAGGAGAAATAATTTGGCACAATGATCAAATGCGAAAGAATAAAAATGGTCGTCCCAAAAGCAAGCGTATCACAACTGAAATGGATGCGCTTGACAAGCTAGAAAGAAAATATGGTTTATACCGTCAGGTCGGACACAATTGAAAAAATTGTCCCACTCGTGCTACTAGCTCGACAACATAAAATTTGTATGCATAATATCTACACTTTTTTAAGACCGAAACATAATTTTTTTCATTAAAAACATTTGTTACGACATACCAAACGCAAATAAAATGACATCACGACTAAAACAATAACACACACGCCACATAAATCAACAACACATACGTCAGATAAAAAGAACATCAATAACACGATAAAATATCTAAGAAATTACAACCTTCAAAATAATTTCATCGCTCCCATGCATTGTCACCATTATGTCTATGTCTATTTTGAATTCCTCCAACCAACTTTGATTTTTTCCAGTGGCAAGTGAGGTGACCGTTCTTCTTCTTTGGATCCTTCTAATTTGTTCGCCATATTGGATTTTCCCGTCTAACCATTAGATCAACTCTCTTTTAAGATGCTCCATGGGATGAATGTACCAAATTTTCATTTTAATCGCGGATTTAGTAGCCGAGGAAAAAACATACCCATCTCTTTTGAAAATATCTTAGATGTCATGATGAAAAAATTAGAGACAAAGTAAGAAAATAAGTGAAGAATGGAGGAGAAATGTGAGTTTTATTTATAGAAAACACATATACATGTAGGTGTCAGATGCGATGACGTCTCCTCCTAAAATTAGAATGCATACACCATCTCATATGTCTTAAAGCTAAAGATGCATGCGTCATATGAGATAGTTTGATCAAGTTATCCAATCTTAAAATATACTCATTTACATAATTTTCTATGAAACGTAATTATTTATATATTTTTTTTATTTAATTTTTTTTTCTAAAAACTGCTATTAATGCATTACTAAAATAAATCTAAGACATACGGATACAAATAGAAAAAAAAAATCACATTTTGGCGGGAATTTATTCCCTACTAACTATTTTTTCTTTTTTAATTTAATAATTGTCGATTAACAATAAAAAAACTAAAACTGTGTCGAGCTTGAAGAGGTGTGAACCCTAGACCGTCGCCGCTGCCACTCAACAGCCTCACTGCTTCCGTGCCGCTCCGACGCTCTACTGGAAGCCGACTGCTCAGTCTGTCCGTTCCGCTTCGCGTCGTGCTGTCACCATCTTCATCCGTTCACCGTTCGTAAAGGTGTGCTTACTTTATTTTCAATTTTGTGTTCGATACTTATAATTAGAGTTATCTTTGTTTATGTTTTGATTCTATATATGCCATGTGAGTATTCTATGTTTGTGAAATTGATTTTATATTGCGGATGTGGTTGAAATGCATGCAAAGTTATTCAGTTTAGCAATTTTTGCTACTCAAATTTAGTCACGACCTTCTTTTAGCGCGGACACCGGACACGGCATTGACACTTACACATTGACATCGGTAATAATTTTAAAAAAAATGAATACATTGAATGTAATCACAAGTGTCTGACACAGACGGTCACACGTCAGTGCTACAGAGCTAATTATTGCTTATGCCTATGTAGCACTGACACTACAGACATGTTTATTTGATAATTTCCATTTTATCAAATTGATAAAGTATCAATGTTGTATATGTGTTGGTACTGTCCCCGCACTGTTTACATCCATTTATCTAGGGTTTTGGCCTTTGTTAGACATAGTGAGTCTGATTAATGTTTTTGATTGATTGAAGTAGTGGAAGAAGGTTAGAGAGGAAGGATGTTGTGGGTTGACAAGTATCGTCCCAAGACTCTCGACCATGTTATGGTTCACAATGATATTGCTCAAAATCTCAAGAAATTGGTAACTCTCTCACACACTCTCATTTTGTATTTGAATTTGAATCAATTAAATTTGTCTTTTACTTGATACATTTTATTTTTGTTTGGATTGAATATGTTGTTGCAGGTTACTGAGCATGATTGCCCTCATTTGTTGTTCTATGGCCCATCGGGCGCTGGCAAGAAAACACTAATTATGGCTCTTCTCCGCCAAATGTTTGGACCTGGTGCTGAAAAGGTCCGTCTTTTAAAACCCTTTTTTTTTGTTTCACTGATTACTTTTTTAAGAAAGTATCTGAATTTTCAATTACTTTTGGTCTGTTCCAAGAGAATGCAATTCTTGTGTGAGCACCAAGAGTATAACTTTAGTAAGATGTGTTGTTGATTTTCTTTTCATATTATAAAATTATCAAGTTTCATTAAGTTTTTTGATTTGATGTACTTGTAGATTCCGTGTTTATGCTAGAACAACTGTTATTTACTTCTTGGTGCTGTAATTCGATGCCTTTCTAAATTCTCTTTTTTAATGTTTCAGGTGAAGGTGGAGAACAGGGCGTGGAAAGTTGATGTAAGCTTCATTCTTTTTCACACCACCCTTTTCTTTCCGTTCTGTTGCAAACTTTTATTTATTGGAACTACTCTTATATTCGGATAGTTTAGTAGATTTTATTTGTTCCCTTAGTTAGTGAGCAATATCTGTTTGGATATTATTATCGACCTCTAAGTTTCAAACAGTTTTGGTATGTTGGCAGAGAAGAAAAGTTCCAAATAATCAGAAACCTTATTGAAGTCAACTCGCACCGATATATTTTTACAATGTATATAATATGACAGTGGTGTTGGTTTTGCACAAATGTTTTAACTATAGGAGATGACTCTAAATGAATACCTTCAAGTTCTAGTAAACAAATATTTACTTGAATTTCGTTGCTTAGAAATATCTATTGATCCTTTGAGATTTCAATATCACGTGCACTGCATTGGATTTTTTCTGTATAATAAACTGAATAATTGGTGTTTTATTTAGATATTTATTATTATTTTGAAGTAGTTGATAATTCGTTTCAGGCTGGGAGTAGATCTATTGATTTAGAGCTGACTACATTATCAAGTGCCAATCATATTGAAATGACTCCAAGTGATGCAGGCTTTCAGGACAGATACATTGTTCAAGAAATAATCAAAGAAATGGCCAAGAATAGACCCATTGATACTAAGGGGAAGAAAGGATTTAAAGGTAACTATCTGTCTTTTTGTTAACCTATGCACGTGTTATTTTAAAACAATAAAAGAATGAATCTTTGTATGGTCAGCAGTGTGTAGCTTTTAAGCACATATGAGTGCTATCTTTCAATTGTTATGTGCTGTGAAACATTTTCTCTTAGATTGTGTAGATTGTTGTTTGGTCTGGTAATGTCTAATTCACTCGTGTAATGCTTTTAAGCTCTGTTCCTTTACGGCTGTATCAAAAAAGAAATGTCTCCACCTTGGCTTGTATGATAAATGCAAGATTTGCAAGCTTTTTTATTTTAATTTTATTTTTCTTCTTTTAGTTTGCTTCGGTCTTTGCGTACTGATGTCTGATTTTATTTCTGTATCAGTACTAGTGCTTAATGATGTTGACAAACTCTCTAGAGAAGCCCAACATTCTCTCCGCAGAACAATGGAGAAATACAGTGCTTATTGCAGATTAATTCTATGTTGCAATAGTTCTTCAAGAGTAACAGAAGCAATTCGCTCTCGTTGTCTTAATGTACGAATAAATGCACCAAGTCAGGAACAGGTACATAGATTTATGTCTGCTGTGGCGTCCAAGGAACGAAAAGGAATTTGCTTCCTCTGTTTTAGTATATTTTCCCCTTGCTTTTTAACATCTGAGGCAATTGTTTTCTCTGGTAGGGTTGTGACTTGTGAGTAGTAAGTAGTTTCATTGGTTACAATGTGTTATTATTTTTTGCTTGTCACTTATTTTAAGTACATGGGAAGGAAGTTTAGGTTTCCGATTATAGAATGCTTTTGTAGATATATTGAAGGACATTGATATAACTTTTTGGGATTTGATCAGGTTCTCTGCAAAGAATTTTATATGCTTAATTATTGATCTTTTTTTGTTAATAAACACTTTGATTAGCATATCCACTCTGTGAATTGAATGTTAACAGACATTGTTATATACTGATCTTGTCTTGCATATCCATTCTATAAGTTGAACGTTCCTCTTTATTGAATCTTTGGAAATCCATATGGCAGATTGTTGAAGTTTTACAGTTCATTGGTAAGAAAGAAGGACTTCAACTTCCTCCTAACTTTGCTGCTCGCATAGCAGAGAAATCTAACAGGAATTTAAGGAGGGCCATATTGTCATTTGAGACTTGCCGTGTCCAACAGTAAGCTCCACTAGCTTCCAATTTAACACGGGATCCATAATCTCTAATATTATTCTCTTCTCAAACCTTTAAGGAAAACTACTGATAGCCCTCTTTGTAGGTATCCTTTTACTGACAAGCAAACAATTTCTCCAATGGACTGGGAAGAATATATTTCTGAAATTGCATCTGACATAATGAAGGAACAGAGCCCAAAAAGGTTTGCTTTTGATTCAGTTTGCAGTTTTCTGATCTTTCATGATTATCTAAAATGTTTCACTGAACCTTGTGAGTTCATGAATGGTATTGGGACATAGGATAAGGAAGTTTGCCTACCCGTTGTGTTGTCAACTAATCTTTGTTTTGCTTACGTGTGCGATGCACATTTTTTCTCCCATATAACATGCTCTTATGTTTAGGCTGTTTCAAGTTCGGGGAAAGCTGTATGAGTTGCTGATCAATTGCATTCCTCCAGAGATTATTTTGAAGGTAAATAGCCATGTTGCTTCACATTGTCCCAATGCAAGGACTTTTCTTTGATTTTGCTTTTTCGTGCTTAACTTTGACATTATAATTATTGTTTCAGAGGCTTCTTTATGAGCTCTTGAGGAAACTAGATGCAGAACTGAAGCATGAAATCTGCCACTGGGCAGCATATTATGTAAGTGCATTATCAGTATGACGTTTCATGTCAGCAGATAGAGTGCTTATGATAGTGTCTTCTGCTTGAACCCGGCGGGCCTTCTCTATTTGTTTTACTTGTTATTTGTCAAATTAAAGAGTTATTGATTCTTCTTTCCCTTCATTGAACCAGGAGCATAGGATGCGCCTTGGGCAGAAGGCAATTTTTCACATCGAAGGTACTTTGATGAACAGTTACCGATTCTTTTTTCCCTCTACTTTTTGGACTCATTGGTCTAGACTTGTTTGTTTATAGCTATTTCTTTATATGAAGTGGATATATATTGGTACTCCCTCCGTCTCATAATACGTGTCTAATTTGAGTTCTGCGCGGTTCTTAAGAAAATGATTAGATATGTTGATTTTAATGATAAAATTAGTATCATTTACTAAAACACCCTTAATTATTATAGTTAGTGGAGTAGTTGAAAAGCGTGAAAGCTTATAAATAGGGGTATAGTAGTGAAAAAAAATAATAAATGTTGTATTGGTATTTGAAATATACATTTATTTTGAGACATAGAAAAAATACAAATGAAACACTTATTATGAGACGGAGAGAGTATAATACAAGCCATGGATCTATTCAATAATTGCATACTGATTGTAATTATTTATTTTCCCAACACTGGCAGCATTTGTGGCTAAGTTCATGAGCGTCTACAAATCCTTCCTCATTGCAACATTTGGCTGAAGAAAGGATGATGGTTTTCTTTTCCATGATATATTTTAATTGTGTTAATTACTGGTAATAACTTTCATGATGAGTTTTCTCTCACCTTTAGGTTTTCTGATCTTGTATTAATACTGCAATCATGGTGGTGTATTTCTGATGTTTCGGTATGTATAGATGTTATGTTTTGTTTCCTAAAATTGTGTGTACTTTGAATGATGTTTGATTATTGCTCCTTCGCATTTGCTGCGGGTTCCATTGAGAGGGAATTAGTGCATGTTTGGATTTGCAAGTGCGGTGAATTTGATAGTCACAACAGTGACATCACCCGTTTAGTAGAATAAGGTTTGGTTGTTTTTATTGTAAGGCATTGTTAGCAAGAAACTACCATTGTTGGCTTCTTCTCGGTGCATGGTGGCGGTGAGGGACCCTACAAACATATATTTGTCTTTAAAATTGTCTTGAAACTAAAGACTACATAAAATCCCATGATGTAGATTCATCAGCTGTATTATGTATGATTGTGTCCTCCTTTGACACAAGAAGAGTTGCTAACCAAACTTGAATTACAAATGTCACTCATTAATGTGAAATGGTCCAATTGTCACATTTATAACAATGTAATTAGTCGTTATTTTAGGCCAGCACTGCTTTTCTTGTAAAAACCAACATCCGGCCCTACTGAATAATGCTGCACTGCACGTGTCAGTTCACTCATTTTATGGAACGGTTCATAGGTGAGAACTCATCTTTGTACGAGGAAAAAAAGAAGTAAAAACTCATATTTGACCTACCCAAAGTTATATTATCATCAATGCTAAAGGTGATAACTCATCTCGTGAGAGAAAAAAAGAAGTAAAAGCTCATATTTGACCAAAAAAAAAAACTTTTTAAGACAATTTTAATATATTCAATAATGAATATTGATGGACATGCAGCTTTCCCTTACCTTTACCTCCAATTGAAAATTATTACATATTTTACGCAAGTACATTCTCTATAGCAAATTATAAGCAACTTTGATTTTTTTTTTGTTTTACATTTGGCAGTCAAATTCATTTATAATTCATTACGAGGAGTACATCAACATGATGGTATCTACTCTAACTCACCCTTTATTACAAGATCATTTCTTATTACATATATTAAAAACAAATTAGTTGTAACAATAAAATTTGTTTTAAAAAAATGTTATCCTATATATTGTCTTTTTTTAATGGTAAATTGTCTCACTATATGTTTAAATTTTCAGTGGTTAATTACCACTTCGTTGGATAACTAAAGAAATGAAACGGTTTTATAATCATAAATTGTTAGTGTTTTATTACACTTATTTATTAGAAGGTGGAAAGTTAGATCTAGGTACAAGTTTGGTCGTCACACGGGTAACCAAATAAAAAGTTATTGCCCTTATCCCTCTTTATGTCTAAAGTTGTTTTAAGCAACCAAGACTAGCTTCCTTTTCAACTAGAAACCCTTGAAAATAATTATATGGTTGTGGTCACCAATGTTCCTATCAATCCCTCCAAAACGTGTACACAATAATCCAACTTATACTTTTTATATTATTCTCTCCTTTTCACAATATCTCCCATATTTCACTTTTTTTTTTATAAATTAAAAAATATAATAAATAAAAAGATAATTATATTTATACAACTTTTGTTCTGGACTGGGCCCGACAGGCCCAAAAGCATTGCTAAGGCCCAGTCCAAATGGACTTACTAAGGACCACGCCGACCAAAGAGTCACGACCGTGCCCGACGGTTAGTCGCATGCCCGACAGCTACACCTCCAGCTCGACATACTGCGGTCTAACTCCACATCCTGGTGTCCAGCTCGACATTGCCTCGAGCACCCCAACTAGGGCAGACTCAGTCCACTGTTCCCCCAACGATACCCCAAAAAGACCGCGTCTCCGTCCGCCCGCACTTCACGCAGAACATCCAGGAAGGGGACCACGTGCGGGTCCCCACTACGCACGTAGAACCTGGCAGTTCCTCCATTGGGCCAAACCTGCCCGGCCCAATGAAGGAACCTTGGCCCAGCGCTGGGGGCTATAAATACCCTCTATTTCCAGAGGGTCAGGTATTCATCATTCTAACCATACACTTGCTATTATCTGCTCGTACTCCTACTTACTTCAGCATCGGAGTGCCTTGCAGGTACCCTCCCCCCCACTTCGTTCAAAAAGCTTTCTGCTCGGAGCCAACCGTGACGGTCCATTTCTGATCAGGTCAGATCAGTGGCGCCGTCTGTGGGAAACTAGCTTCCCCGTCTAACGAACAACTCTAAAGACCAAAGCTCAATTCAAACTATCTGTCATGGCTGATCCAGCTCGCGACGAGCAGCACGTCCGTGTCGCCGACACTAATAACGGCACCGCGGACAAGAATGGACACCTCGATAACCCCGGTGATCCCGGCCACAGTACCATTCCTGTGACGACCGCCCCTGGAACTTCCTCCTATAGGGACGGGGCTACTGCATCATCCTCCCCGATCCCACCACCACTTGAAGACGACCCGGTAGCTCTCGCTCATTATAGAGCTGCCCGATTCCACGAAGTCCCAGTCCCCGCCGGGGCAGATGCCACGACTCAGGCACTGTTCACGGCCATTAATCAGACGAACTATCTCATCTTCGCCCAAGGAGAAAGACTAAGGGCACTTGAAGATGACCGACGACCTCCGAGGAGGCATCGAAGGCCACATTCTCCACCTCCTCGGGTCACAGAAGTTCGACACCCTTCTCCCCCGCGGACACACTACAGGGAGAACTCCAGGAGCCCCTCTCCCCGGCCAAAGCAGAGGCGGCCCTACTATGAGAGACAGCCCGCCATCCTTGCCGGAGAACCCAGTCGCGACCCGTCAAGGCACGACAAGAGGCACGCCGGGGACGGGCGTGTGACATTCAACCACCGAGCATCACGCTCGAGGGAAACTCAGCACGACCATCGTGCCAGACAAAACTACAGGTCCCCATCTCTTTCTCCGGAGAGGAGCGACGAGGACGACCCCCGCGGTCCCCTGTCGCAGGCCATCATGGATGCACCCATCCCCCCGGGCATGGAGAAGCCCCCACATCTGAAGGAGTATGACGGAGTTGCGGACCCGGTCGACCACATTGACGGGTTCGAAGCCATGCTCCACTATCATAATGTCGGGGGGCCCATCAAGTGCCGTCTTTTCCCCACGACTCTCAGGAAGGCGGCCATGGACTGGTATAAAGGACTCGCCCCGGGCTCAATCACGTCGTGGCGGAACCTGAAGAACCAGTTCATCAGTTCCTTCACAGCTTCTCGGCGCCATCCGAAGACCGAGGCGGCCCTCGAGGCCATCATCCAAAGACAGGATGAAACCTTGAGGGAGTTCATCAACCACTTCAACCGAGAAGCAATACAGGTCCCCTGCGCGGACCATATGAAAAGATACTTGCTGGAAAGGGGTCTCCTCCCCGGCACAGAATTCAGAAAGGCTGTGGGTATTGAGCCACCTCCGACTTTTGATGCCCTCCTCGATAAGGCCCGAGCATATATGGACTACGAGGAGAGGGAAGCTGCCAACAGGGCCCGAGACTCAAGGGCTCGGGGTCCAAACAACAGCAGCAGCTCACGACAAGAGGCTCCTCCCCGACGTACGGGGGAGAAAAGGAAAGAAGACCGACCCCGGGAAGTCCGGGAGCAAAGGGGCCCCTCGGGCCGTTTCACCGAGTACACTCCGCTCACAGCTTCCCGCGAGCGTATCCTGGCGGAGTGTTCCAGTACAGACTTCAAGGACGGCGGCGTCAAGCGTCCCCGGCCTGCTCCAGCCAAGCCAGGGGCAGATAAAAATAAATACTGTCAGTACCATAGGAGTCATGGCCATTTGACAGAGGATTGCGTCCACCTCAAGGACGCCATTGAAACCCTCATCAAAGGAGGGAGGCTCACGCAGTACAGGCGAAACGACACTCCTCGTCGTGACGCCCATGAAACCAAGGAGCCCGAAGAAGACGCCCGACCATCAGACGAGTCGGTGCCTATCCAGACCGCCTTCTCAGTAACCAGGCCCGAGGATTTCGACATTCCCGAGCTCCTGCAGGAGCCGCTAACAACGCACAGCAGGTGGGAATACTTTCCCTCCGCCATGGTCATCAACGGGGGCGGGTTCAACGACCTCACCATCAATTCAGCTAAGAGGAAGTTGGACGAGCTGGTCGACATAGCTCCCCCACAAACTGTAATGTTCGAAAGGGTGAAGGGCAGGTCAGAGCCCATCACCTTCTACCTAGAAGAACTCCCCGGCGGAGCCCCGAACGCGGTCATCCCCTTACTGATAAGGGCAAAAATGGCCAATTTTGACGTGCATCGCATCCTGGTCGACGAAGGGAGTTCCGTCGACGTGATGTACAGCCAACTGTTCCGGACCTTACAACTGGACGACTCACATCTCTCTCTGTATGTGGGGTCGGATCTACAAGGCTTCAACGGCTCGACTTCCAAACCTTGGGGTTATGTCGAGCTCCTGGTTACGTTCGACGAAGGAACGGCTACGAGACAGGTTAAGGTCCGCTTCCTCGTCATTGACTGCCCGTCTCTATACAATTGCATCTTGGGGAGACCGACACTGGCGGAGCTGACGGCGGTGCCCTCGACCGTCCATTTGAAGATGAAGTTCTACACCAAAAGGGCACGGGTAGCCACCATCCAAGGAGACCTAGCCGCTGCCCGTAGGTGCTTCAATGCTGCTTCTAAGGGACGGGATACCGTCGACGTAGGGACCAGACCCGCCAAAAGGACAAAACAGGAGCCCGACAGGAAAGCATCTCCCGTGGAAGAAGTCCAGAAGGCCCCACCAAAGGTCGACTCCATAGCCCTTGACGCTCGCTTCGATCAGGACGAGCCATCCAGCAGCGAGCAAATCCCACTCCGACCAATTCCGGACGGGGATTTTGAACTCGTTCCCCTCGGCACAGACCCGACCAAGGGAGTGAAGATTGGTAAAGACCTCCCCGATTTGGCCAGGAAGCAAATCAAGGCCTGTCTGCGCGAGAATGCTGATCTCTTTGCCTGGAGCGCTGCGGAGATGCCCGGACTCGACCCTGAGGTCGCCTGTCACCACCTCGCCATTAATCCAGCCGCCAAGGTCGTAGTACAACGTAGGCGTAGGCAGTCTCCAGAAAAAACGGAGGTTGCTGAAAAAGCTGTAAAAGACCTCCTAGAGGCAAATTTTATTTCTGAAGCCCGGTATTCCACCTGGCTGTCAAATGTTGTACTTGTGAAAAAGAGTAATGGAAAATGGAGAATGTGTGTTGACTATACCGATCTCAACCGGGCTTGCCCGAAAGATGCTTTTCCCTTACCTAACATAGACATGCTAGTCGACAACTCGGTCGGCTACAAAACTTTGTCGTTCATGGACGCCTACTCGGGATATAACCAAATCCCAATGGCTCTGGGCGACAAACACTACACGGCATTCATGACCAGCTCGGGCAACTATTACTACAACGTAATGCCCTTCGGACTGAAAAACGCCGGAGCAACTTACTAACGTATGATGAACAGAGTTTTCAACAAACAGATCGGCGACATGCTCGAGGTGTATATGGACGACATGATCGTCAAATCCCGAGCAGACACCGATCACGCAGCTCATCTCAAGACAGTCTTCGCCCAAGCAAGATAGTGCAAAATGAGGTTCAACCCCGAGAAATGCACGTTCGGGGTTAAGGCAGGAAAATTCCTTGGATTCTATCTAACAGAACGAGGGATTGAAGCCAACCCCGACAAATGCCGGGCATTCTCCGACCTCCCAACATCGACGTCGAAGAAGTCGATACAAATCATGAACGACATGCTTACGTCACTGTCCCGCTTCGTCGCGAAGTCCGCTCAGCACGCCCTCCCCTTCTTCAAACTCCTTCGAAAGGAAGCAGCCTTCGAATGGAACGAGGAATGCGAGCACGCACTTCGCCATCTGAAGCAGAGCCTGTCTCAGCCGCCCGTGCTGTCTCGACCAGACAACGGGGAACCGCTGTACTTATACTTGGCCGTTTCAAACGAAGCCATCAGCGCAGCCCTTGTCCGCGAGACCCCCGACGGGCAGAAACCTGTCTACTTCACGAGCAAAGCCTTACAAGGGCCCGAAAGCAGATATCAGCAGATAGAAAAGGTTGCTCTGGCCCTCGTCAACGCTGCGAGGAGGCTCAGACACTACTTTCTAGCCCACACCATCATCGTGCGAACCGATCAGCCGGTGAGGCAACTCCTGGGTCGGCCAGATATGGCGGGCAGGATGCTGAAGTGGTCCTTGGAACTCTTCGAATTCTACATTCAGTACGAAAGCAGGAAAGCCCTGAAAGCACAGGCCTTGGCCGACTTTGTCGCGGAAATGACCACTCACGACCTTCCCCCGGGGAAGCAACACAAGTGGACCATATTCATCGACGGAGCGTCCAGCTCGTCCGGAAGCGGCGCAGGAATCCTCCTGGAAAACGAAGAAGGTGTAGTAATCGAGCACTCCTTAGTTCTCTCCTTCCCGACGTCAAACAACCAGGCAGAATACGAAGTCCTGCTCGCAGGACTGAGACTAGCCGAGGACCTGGGAGCCCGCGAGGTACAGATTTACACCGACTCCCAGCTCGTCGCCTCTCAAGTACAGGGGAGCTACCAGGCCAAAAACGACAACCTCATCGAGTATTTGAACTTAGTCAAAAAACACATGACAAAGTTCGTACGAGCAGAAATTTCTCACGTTCCCCGCGAGCAAAACACGAGGGCAGACATATTATCCAAACTTGCGAGCACACGAAAGAAGGGCGGAAATAAATCTGTCATCCAGGAATCTCTAGCACGTCCAAGTATCAAACCACCCTCGACTATAGTCGAGATCCATGCCATCGGGGATGCCACGTCCTGGATGACCCCGGTTTATAATTTCCTGACAAAAGGAGAGCTCCCGTCGAACCAGGCCGAAGCCGCCATTACCAAGCGACGAGCATGTTCCTACGTGGTTCTCGAGCAGAAACTGTACCGAAGAGGATTCTCTATCCCCCTCCTGAAATGCATCGACGAATCCACCATCCCCGACGTACTACAGGAGATACACGAAGGGATCAACGCCCAGCACATGGGCGGTAAATCCTTGGCACGGAAAGCCCTTCGAGCAGGATACTACTGGCCGACGATGCAACAGGATGCCAAGGAGCACGTAAAAAAATGTGATAAGTTCCAGAAGCACGGGGATATGCACCTCGCCCCCCCCGCACGAGCTGAGCATATTGTCGTCCCCGTGGCCGTTCGCCTGGTGGGGCATGGACATCCTCGGGCCCTTCGTGCAAGGAACCTACCAGAACAAATTTCTCATCGTCGCCGTAGACTACTTCACAAAGTGGATCGAGGCCGAGGCACTCGCAAAAATCACCTCGCACAATATCCTCCGTTTCTACAAAAGAAACGTCCTCGCCAGGTTCGGAATTCCGCAGGCCCTGGTGACCGACAACGGTACCCAGTTCACCGACCACGGGTTCCAGGACTTCGTCACCAAACTGGGGACAAAACAACATTTCACGTCAGTCGAGCACCCTCAGACCAACGGGCAAGCCGAAGCCGCGAACAGAGTCATCCTCCGAGGGCTCAAACGTCGGCTCGGCGAAGCCAAGAGAGGATGGGTCGAGGAACTCCACAGCGTCTTGTGGGCATACCGCACCACACCCCACTCAACGACGGGTGAGACACCATTTCGACTAACATATGGCACTGAGGCTGTCATCCCAGTCGAAATCATGGAACCATCCCGACGAACAGAGAACCCCCTCGACGAAGAAATGAACGACGAGGCACTAAGGGATGAACTAGACCTAGTCGAGGAAATCCGATCGGGTGCAGCCCTGCGCGAAGCCACCCTAAAACAACGAGTGGCTCTACGCCACAACGACAAGGTCATCAAGCGCGAGTTCGAAATCGGCAGCCTGGTATTACGCAGGAACCAGAAAGATTCCCGCGAAGGGAAGCTGGCCGCGAACTGGGAAGGACCTTATCGCGTCCATGGCACCACGGGTACCGGGGCGTACTACCTCGAGCAATTAGACGGAGAGCCATTACCACGACCCTGGAACGCTGCTAAGCTAAAGCAGTACTACAGTTAGAAACTACCAACACCTGGGACCCTCGACCAACGGCACCCGCGCCCGGTCAACGAGGAAAAACGTCTGATTTCGTATAAAGGCTAAGGTACAAGCCCGACATACGGCCAAATCGCACAACATCGCACGGAAAACGAGGACGATCAATAGTGCCC
The DNA here is from genome assembly GCA_948472305.1 of Vicia faba. Classification (NCBI taxonomy): domain Eukaryota; kingdom Viridiplantae; phylum Streptophyta; class Magnoliopsida; order Fabales; family Fabaceae; genus Vicia; species Vicia faba. Next base: position 1,187,338,146 of record OX451735.1, on the reverse strand, counting down.
GATGTGGACAGCTACACCGAGCACCACCGTCGTTGTACCCATAAGGCAGAACACCCAGCTCGCGATGGGAAGTTCATGCCAAGGGCGAATAGTCCATACCGGGCTTCGCGTCCGACTGAGCAACTTCGCTCCAAATGCCCGGCAAGTCGTCAAGAATGACGGGCCATCTAAAAGGGTCAAAGGGAAGTCTCTCCCCTCGAGCACAACACTTAGGTGACTCTGGCCAGCGAAAGAGGGCCGGGCACGTATACAAACGGAAGGCGGGTAGACTCGCTCGCCAAATCACGGCCGCTTACGGGCACGCCTCGGGCCCATGACTTAGGCTAAAATTTTATGCAAATATATAAGATTTCAAGCAAGGGCAAAACATTCAAATGTAAAACAGCATTCAGATAAAAATGCCCGAAGGCGACAAAGCAAACAATTATAAACCGACCAAGAAGGCCGACGATGTTCATAACGTACAACAGACGGGCACGCAGGCCCAAAGAATACAAATGTCAAAGGCACGCAGGCCCGCTATCCTAGTCAGGTTTCCCCAGAACCATCATTGTCGACGCCTGGAGAGTCGGGCGGGGGAACGATCACGCCATCTACGACCTGATGTGTGTGGTCGATACCCTCAGTGACCAGACCAGGGTTTAACAAGGAGAGCTGACCGACTGCGGAGTCGAACCCCTCCTCCAGAGCACCGACGCAATCTACCTCGAGGAGCCGGATATGGGCGACCAGCTCCGATCGACTCTTCAAAGCCGCTATGTCCTCCGGCTCGTCCTTGGCAGGTTGCATGGCAGCGTTCATTTCCTCGATCTGTGGGGCCAAGCGTCCGACTTCGGTTCCCAGACGATCCCTGTCTGCACGAAGAAGCTCCCCCTCCTCAGCCAACTTCCCCGACTTTTCCTTCTCCAGGGTCAACATCTCCCTCTCAGCATCCAGCATCGCCGTCTGCTCGCGGAACATCTCCTCGGAGCGTTCCAGAGCGGTCTTCAACTTCCGCGAGCTCGAGGTAAGGGCCACTTTCTCCTGCTCGAGTTCTTCGATACGGACAGGATCCCCCCCTTCCTCGGACAGCACCAGGGCCATCTCGGCCATTTTCACTAGCCCGTCCATGCTGGCGGCCAGATACATCTTCCGATCCTCTTTGCTCATCCTTTTGATAGCTTCAGCCTCGTCGGCAACCACTGTCAGAGGGAATCTCTCAAAGAAGCCCTCCTCTTTGAAACAAGGGGGGAACGCGAAAGACCTGACAGCACTGGCGTCCTCGCCAACAGTCGGACCACTTTCCACCCGGGTCCTCTTCCTCTGCATCAGGACGACACTAGGGTCGACCTCTTCAACTTCTGGGGTCCCATCCGACGCGGCCCCCGAGTTGGGCGGCGAGTCCACCCTCACCGGCTGAGGAGCACTTGGACTGTGTGGCGGGCCCATCCTCGTCGCCTGTGGGGCCTTCACGACCCTCCTGCCTCGCTTCTGGTCGCAAGACAATTTCAAAAGCCTTTCTCGTCGACCGGCCATCGAACCTGCACAAAATAAAAGATGGGTTAGTATCGAGCAAGCTCATAAATAAATGACGAGCAAAGAAATTCAAGCAATAAACAACCTAGCAGACGGGCAGCCTGCCTGTACGTCTGGCACTCCACGAGTGCCTTAGTGTCAATCGGCCGGGACTCAAACGTTGGGTAACCCTCTGCGTCCAAGATATCGTCCCCTTCCCTCGTAGCCCATCGGGCAGGGTGGAAGCTATCGACAAACCGACAACGTGTGGCGTACGCCTCCTCGTCCTCCGAGCACATGTCCCCGGCAGCAGTATGGTAGTAACCAGTCCCGTGCTCGTAGTGCCTGAACATCCAGTGCACAGGGAACTTAGCCGTACGGGCCATCACAGGATTCCCATCGTCGCCCAAAACCGCCTCCCCGTCATCATCGCTTAGGGGCTCCTCCTCCTCGTACAGAGATCCTAAAGCAGAGGTGGTAACTGGCCGCACAACGTACCACTTGTCTTTAAAACCCCTTACGGAGTCCATATACATTTTGAAGGGTCTCCTCGACTGCTTCAAGGAGACCCAGCTGTGTTTCCCTCCTCGAGACTGGCGCTGCAGATGAAAAATCCGGAAGAAGAGCGGTATGGTCGCCCCGATCCTCAGAAAGCGACACGTCAGCTCAAACGCCCGGATAAAGGCGAGTGAGTTTGGATGTAGCTGGGACGGGGCCAGCTCCAGATGAGTGAAGACCCCGACCTGGAAATCAGTGAAGGGCAGCTGCAGCCCAAGATCTTTGAACGCGATCTCGTACATCGCGAAGCTATACTCTGGATACACCGAGCAGATCCGTGAACGAGAGGACGGGCGCATGACAACGAAATTCTTTTGGAAGTCGGGCTGGCCCTGGCCCGCTTCGAGGACAACATATGGACTTCAGTCGCCTCGGCTGTATATCGACGCGATCCCTCGGGGCTCAGCGCCCACCCAATCTAGCAAAGGGTCATCGACAGTATCGATCAAGCTGACCGACTCATCGGCACTTTGTTCTTCACGTTCGTGGCGCCCAGAGGAGCACGGCTCGTCCGCCATGGTTACCCGCAGAGCACGGGAAACCAGTCAATTGGGTACGAAGCCATACGCTCGACAAACCACGTCGTCCCATACACGACCACAAAGGTCCGTTCACACGAGTAGTCGCTTCCCCGACATCCTGAGGACTCGATGTGTTCCCCTCCAAACCAACTACGCGACCACTCTCCAACATGTCGACCCAAGGTATGAACATGGCGAGCAATATCATGAGACCTACGGCCAGGACCATGAACATACCGGGCGCGATCATGAATCAGGCGCCCTGAATCATGAAGACCCCGGGCAGCGCTGGAGTTTATCACCTAAAACTATGAATATACCGGCCACAAGCATGCGTTTGCCGATCCTAAGCATGAATATGTCGAGCTAAGTATGAGTTTACCGGGGAATACTCACGCGCACAGTCCCTAAAACATCTACAAACGCTGAAAATCATGCATTATAACAGAAAAATGAAGGAGATAAACCACTTACTTGGATCAAAAAGTAGGATTCGGCTACGGAGTAAAAGAATCTGTGGCAGAAGATCGCGACTGGGAAAAATCTGGAAGAGCAACAGCAGAGAGAGCACAAGGGATAGAAACGTGTTATGGGGCCCAAGGTTCCTATTTATAGTGATGACGTGGAATACCAAGCGTCACCTCGGGCAAACACGGAGTCTCTCTCCCCGACGCGCTGCTCCCAACGCCATGATGACCCTATCCCCATAGGGTGGCGGCACAGTTCCCGAAAGATACCTCGTGTGCTCGACAGACACGCCCCGGTGAGGATCCTCCAGGCATCCACCGCGGAAGATGTCCCCGAGCACGACACAAAGAGGCCCTCGAGGACCTGCACCTCTGTCCCGGGCACGAGACCTCGATGAGGAAACGACTTGGGTTCAAGCCATGGCTCCTCACAAAGGAACCACGACTTGGGGGGCTCCTATTCTGGACTGGGCCCGACAGGCCCAAAAGCATTGCTAAGGCCCAGTCCAAATGGACTTACTAAGGACCACGCCGACCAAAGAGTCACGACCGTGCCCGACGGTTAGTCGCATGCCCGACAGCTACACCTCCAGCTCGACATACTGCGGTCCAACTCCACATCCTGGTGTCCAGCTCGACATTACCTCGAGCACCCCAACTAGGGCAGACTCAGTCCACTGTTCCCCCAACGATACCCCGAAAAGACCGCGTCTCCGTCCGCCCGCACTTCACGCAGAACATCCAGGAAGGGGACCACGTGCGGGTCCCCACTACGCACGTAGAACCTGGCAGTTCCTCCATTGGGCCAAACCTGCCCGGCCCAATGAAGGAACCTTGGCCCAGCGCTGGGGGCTATAAATACCCTCTGTTTCCAGAGGGTCAGGTATTCATCATTCTAACCATACACTTGCTATTATCTGCTCGTACTCCTACTTACTTCAGCATCGGAGTGCCTTGCAGGTACCCCCACTTCGTTCAAAAAACTTTCTGCTCGGAGCCAACCGTGACGGTCCATTTCTGATCAGGTCAGATCAACTTTTTTTATTAAATATTAATGTTTCTTTATTGTCATAAATGTAACACAATTTGAGAATGATTTCCCAATTTAGTACAAAAGAAAAGGTGGTATAATTGATTTTCCATTTAGGGCTAGTATGTTATGGCTTTTTTTTTTAAATGATTTTTATAATACTAAATAATTGTGTAAAAAAAATTTACAAATAAATTTTTCATAAAAGTTTCAAATAAAAATTTGATTTGAATAATTATTCTTAAAATGATATTTTCAGGTATTTTATTTTTTTATTGAAACTTTTTTTGATATTAAAATTTTAAAAAATCACTTAATTTTGAAGTTATTTCAAATAGATTTTCATAAAATTTATTTTTGAAATATAATTTTTTGAAAAAATTACGATTTTGATTATGTTTTGGTCTTCAATAATATATGTTTATGTTATAGGATGTTAAAATTAATGTTTCAATTTTTTTTAAAAATAAATATAAAAAAACCTATAATATTTAAAAAAAAATGGTTTTATAAAATCTGTTTTAAAAAATATTAAAAAAATCCATTTTTTAAAAACTAAAATAAATATGCCCCTAGTTTCTAAGTATTATCTTAACGTGAAGTTATTCTTGATGGTTTCTTTGTGAGATGGTAGTTGTTTGTTAGATGGTCCAACATCTATAGCTTTAAAATAATGTTTTTTTTGGCCTGGTCCAAAAAATTCCCACCCATAATGCATGCATCATGCATGTCGAATAAATACCGGAGTGTGTTCGTGTAAAATTTGTATTAATTATTCACATAGAATGTTGGAAAGAAAGGATTGTATTGTTTCGTGTGGCTAGTTAGTCACAACCAACATTTGTCACGGCTAACTTTTACAAATTAAGAACTTCATATAAAAGAATTGTAAAGTGTTGGTCAAAAGTGTTACGTTAACTAAATACTATGTGGATCATACATCATCAAAATTTATATTTGTGATTCATTAAAATTCATATTCATGTATTTGATGTCAATTCTTAAGACTATGATCTTGATATCAAAATACCTTGTATACTATTATATTTCCATAGTAAATTTTATATACAACTTTGTCATTGATAATTAGGGTATGTATTATTTTTTATAAGTAAATTGTATTAACGAGGAGTACAAAGGATACTCAACCTTTAATACAAAAGAAAATAAAAAAAAGGACATCGCAAGTTAAATCACCAACAATTAAGAATATGAAAATTTAAATTTTATAACTTAAATCTGGGTCGAGATTCAATCTCCACTCTGCCTGCGAAGGAAAGGTATGAACGTGAACATAAATTTTTGCTTGAAATCATTCTCAGGACAACAATTTAATTCTTTTCGACATATCTCAATTCTCCAACAAACCTCCTTCGAAGAGTATATTATTCCTGTATTTTTAGATAACCCAGCAATCAACTTCAAAAAAAAAAATTCTCTTGAAATTTCAAACCAAAGTAAAGAGAAAAGTAAGTAAAATGAGAAGTAATGGAAGTTCTTTCTGTGGCAGCGTTGATGCCTAACAAGGAAGAAATAATGTGCCACAAAAAATATTGATTGGGCAACTAATAAACAAATGTGATTCGTCCTCATCTTCGGTGAAACATAAGGGGCACACATTATTGTGACTTGCTTCAATTATCCCAAATTTAGCCAAATGAATTCTGGTGGGAAGACAAATTTAGATTAATTTCCAGTAAAAAGTCTGGACTAAATTCGTTTAGCTTTACAAATTTGAGCCAAGACACCTAGAGTAATGTCATCTAACTTAGACTCTTCATTTGTTAATGCAACAATACCATCATAATTACTCTTCACACTAAATCACTTTTACTCTACCCCAAATAAACTGATCATTGGCCTCTAGGTTGACTTGAATATGCTGAACGATTTCTTCTAGTTCGACGCTTTGACTACCTAACTTCGAAACAAGATAAAAAAGGGATGGATCTTAGTTCCAGATCCAAATACTCTCCTGCCAATGCCCTATGTCGACTACTTTGGCTTTGTGGAAGAAACTGAAAACTACAGGAAAAGCTCTACAAAAAGGAGTATACCCAAACCATTTTGAGTTTCAAAAATCAATATTCTGATTGTCTCTTAATATTTAAATAATAGAGTTTGAAAACTAATTCTTTTCCTTCTTTAGTATGTGGCATATAGAAAGCAAATTCCTCCACCATAAAGACTCCTTTTTACTAGAGGAAGTACAAACTGTTGGGTGAGAATATGGTGTTAGAAAACAGTTTAGAAGGGGGGGGGGGGGGGGGGGGGTGTATAGACTTTTAAAATCAAATCAACCAATTTTCCGTAAACGAAATATCAAAGGTTTTTCAGAGTATGCGCGCAAAAGTTTATAGAGCGAAAATGTGAAATTATACTCACTTGACAATTATTTATGTAACAACTCCAATCACATTACAAATATCGCAATGTCTAGATGAAGAAACACAACGTATACAATTGAATTAATTGGATAAGTCACGAGATGTGGTTAAGCAATTAATCAACAAAATAAGTTCTAAAAGCAACATGTTTCTCAGATTTTAATCACCACTAAAGCTCTTTTTAAGTCTCCAATTCTAACAAAACCTAAGATTATCAAATAAATCTCCATGATCGAATTTAAACCTAAGCATGCATGTTCTACGAAATTTAAATTTAAGAGTAAGGGATAGAGAGATGACATTGGTATATATAGTGGTTCGAATTTGTTGTCCTTGCGTGAGTCTACGTCAACTTCTTCCAATAGTTTCCTTTTATTTTGACAAATATCTCAAGAGTATATACAGTCACCAATCCACAATAATGCTGAAGAAAAATAACAAATAAAATCTTCAATTTGTATTTTGACTTGCATATGGCTCAATGTCAAACTCTTTTGCACAATATTTACTCGATCAACACTTCAAATCTTCCAATATCACTTATATGCTCCAAGCCTTCGTGTGTAGCAATCAACCCCTTGATCCTATCGATTTATTGGGAGGTGAATTGTGTGAAGATGTAAAAAGAACTCCGCCTTATCTATAGCCTTTGACACAATCACTACTAAGGCAATTCTGGAGAGAAGACCTTCTTCTTTTCACTGGGATTTGACAACACCAATGACAACAACCTAAATCTTACAAGAACCTGAAAATATATGATCAAATCTTCAAGAACAATTAGTTTCAAGACAACATCTCCTCAACCAATTACAAACCCCTCGTTATCAAGATATAAAATTGAAACTAAGGTTGAAGATGAAAGAATTTCTAATGCAAGGGTTTCAAAAGGGGAAATTGATTTTTCACAGAATCACAAAAATTCATGAGATTCACGCAAACGATTATGAAATTCAGACATGAAAAAGTGTTGACAAAAGATTTTATATGTGCTTGAGATTAATCACAAAAAGACTGAAAAAGGTGGTTAGATTCGAAACAAAGAAAGTCCAGTTTAAGTCAAGTGATCAAGTGAAGTGGAATAAATGAAAAATCATATTTTGACCAATTTTTTAGTTGATTCGAATCAAGCACAAAGTGTGATTCAAATCATGAACCCCGTGAGTCGAATCATGTTCAAAAATTGATTCGAGTCAAGTCAAAAAGAGCCAACTGGAAAATGCAGGAAAATGTGTGATTTGAATCATGTATAAAATTTGATTTGAATCAAACTGAGTAGAAGGTGACTAGAACAGTGTCATTCGAATCATGTGTAAAAAAATGATTCGAATCAAATAGTAAAAAAAAATTCCTGGTATGTGTTTTTGTCCAAATTGATTTGAATCATAAAATGTGTTTGATTCTCATGATTCGAATCAAATATGTAAGATATCAAATTTTCATGTTTTCAAAAGTACTTTAGATTTTACATTTCACTTACTTCAAATAAAAAACATGTAATACTCTTATTCCACCAACTCATGCAAAAGACTAAAAATCTTATGATCAAGTTTGAATATATCCTATGATTTATGCATGCTAAAAAGATTTATGAATCAGTCTCAAACTTGATTCAAGGTGAATTTATGAGAGAGACTCAATAACTGAAAGTAAACAAAAGTGATAAGACAAGCAACAAAATACTTGTGGTAGGGTTCCCCCCCTTAGTTTGTTAAGGACTTACAACAATCTCCCCATTGGGATATGCAACTACACAAACATGGGTGAAAATCTTGCATTTAATGTCACCAAACCTAAACCTCAACAAGTCAAACCAAACAGGATTTATAATCACCCAACACCCTCCAAAGTCATTTTATCAATAAAGCCAAGTTGAAACTACCATAATGCTTCACACCCAAGCCTTATTCTTCTTTGCTTCTGCATATACTTGTCCAACTTAGCCATCAAATTTTCTTCAGCCCAATCACATCTCTCCGCAAAAATTCCTTTGCACTTGATTATCTATTTCGAAACAACTTTTGGAGCCTTATAAAAGGAGAAGGAATATATAGGTACACTAGTCAGACCAGAGTTCAACATAAATATCCTACCTCCCATGGACAATAGGCCCCACTTCTAAGAAGCCAATCTTATTTTAATCTTATCAAAAATTGAGCACCAAGCTTCCTTTCTTCATGGATTCATGCCTACACTAACTCTTAGGAGACTAAAAGGAATAGTTCCTCCATCACAAGATAGGAAAGAAACACCAACAATCAAGAAATCTTATTTTAGGTTAACATCATATATCTTTGTTTTGGACAAGTTCATACATAAGCCTGAAGCCACTTCAAATCCTCTCAAGAGGCCCTTAATGTTCCAAAGGTTTTTCCAAGATCCAGTGCAAAGCAAAATGGTATCATCTTCAAATTGGAAGATGTCAAAATGAATATCCTCATTAATTTTAAAATTTTGAAATTCTCCTAAGCTTGAAGCTTTGTTAATCATCCCTGCAAGTCCTTCAACAACAAGAATGAACAAAAAAAGAGGGGATAAAGGCCCCCTTGCCTCAATCCCCTTCTTACATGGAAATCAAGGGTGGGGAAACCATTAACTAAAATAGACATGGTACTTGTGAAGATTGGATTGCCTCAATTGCATCCATTTAGGTCCAAATTTCATTTTTTTTCCATGACAAATCTGAGGTAATCCTAAGAAATGCAAACATAAACCTTTTTGAAATCGACCTTAATTACCATACACTCTTCCTTAAATATTTTGGCATAGTCTAAAACTTCATTCACCACTAAAACCTTGTCTTGGATACATTTCCTGAGATAGAAAAGTCAATTGACAAGAGGTTACATTACATATATGTTAAACTATATATTTTTTAAATAAAACAAATAATGCTAATGTTACATTGCGTACATACGAGTATAAATTTGATTACATGTGTAGTTTTTTGATTAAATTTGATTATCTCATGTAACATCACCAGTAAAATCTTAATAGTAATGTTACATTGCGTATATACGAGTATAAATTAAAAAATATATCATATAAGAAAGTAATATACTCTGGTTAAGACAATAATATCCTTTTTTTCTTATTGGTCAATTAACTTTTTTTTGAGGGTAAACCGAATAATAAAATATTAACCCTAATAATAATTATTTTGTATAGCTATTAGTTGTTTCATTTGTTTCTGATCTTACCGGTGATCAGAACCTGTAATGGGCCGATAAATGACATCTGTAGAGCTGGAATCAAGGAGGAGGGGGTTTACCTGCAAGACACTCCGATGCTCAAGTAAGTAAGAGTGAAAAGAGATACAAGAGAGAGTTTAGAATTTTTAGAGTGAATATTGAATACCCAACCCTCACAAGTGTGAGGGTTTATATAATTCCCCCGACGTTTGGCCATTGGTCCCTATTTTTGGGCCTGAATATCAGGTTCCTCAAAAATAGGTAACTGCCAGGAACTAGTCGTTGTAACGGGAAGAGATGCTTGGAACTAGACGGTACAACGAGAAACGGAGTATTCACGGGCAAGCATGATTTGGTCATTCTTGGGTGGTTGTCCTTGTACGACTGGCAGAGTGAGAACTAGCCTGCTAATACGTGAAGAGGTGTGGTTTAAGGTGTTGCGAGCAAGCTACTACTGTTCGACCATGCAACAAGATGCCAAGGAGCATGTCAAGAAATGTGACAAGTGCCAGAGGTACGCAAACATGCACCTCGCGCCTCCACACGAGCTAAATACATTATCCTCCCCATGGTCGTTCACCTGGTGGGGAATGGACATCCCAGGACCTTTCATGCAAGGGACATACCAAAACAAATTCCTCATCATTGCCGTCAGCTATTTCACGAAATAGATGGAGGTCGAAGCTCTAACAAAAATCACTTTACACAACATCCTCTGTTTCTACAAACGAAACGTGTTTTCCCGATTTGGGATACCACAAGCGCTCGTCACGGACAACAGGACCCAGTTAACCTATCAAGTCTTCTAAAGCTTCATCGCCAAACTCGGCACCAAGCAACACTTTACCTCAGTCGAACACCCCCAAACTAACGGGTAAGTCGAGGCCGTGAATAAGGTCATCTTATGAGGTCTCAAATGAAGGTTGGTCGAGGCCAAAAGAGGATGGGTCGAGGAACTCCACAACGTCTTATGGGTGTATCGAACAACACCCCACTCGATGACGGGAGAAACCCTATTCCAGCTAACCTATGGCACCGAGGTTATCATTCCTGTAGAAATCTTATAATCGTCCAGAAGAACCGAGTCCCCTCTGGACGAGGAACTAAACAACGAGGACCTAAGAGAAAAGCTCGACCTAGTCGAGGAAATCTGTTCAGGAGAAGATCTTCGCGAGGCCACACTGAAACAATAAATAGCTCTTCGCCATGACAACAAAGTCAAGAAGCGCAAATTCCATCTCGACAACCTAGTCCTGCAGAGGAATCAGAAAGATTCTCGCGAAGGGAAGTTGGTCGCGAACTGGGAAGGACCATATCGCGTCTGCGGAGCTACGGGCACCGGGGCGTATTACCTCGAGCATTTAAATGGAGAACCACTACCTCGACCATGGAACACCATAAGACTGAAACAATATTACAGCTAAGTCCTTATCCTACTACGGGCATTGGCAGTCGACCAGTCCTCTCTAACCGACGACGAGATGAGGTCGACCATGTAGGCATGTTAAGGTACGGACATGACTTCCAAATACCAATATGAGTAGGTTGTTATTCATATGTTAAGCAGAACCTTAGCCCAACAGGGATACCTCAATCGAGCTCTACTATCGAGGTACCCAACAGGCAGAACACCCAGCTTACGATGGGCAGTTCATACCGCAAGCTTAAGATCCCGACCGCGATCTTGAGCTCGTTCTTCAAATCCTTACTTCATTTCCTCGACACATTTGACATGTGTCGATCACAACCAAGCAAGCCAAACACAACGACAAGCAATCATTTATAAATAAATAGGCATAAAAGCAAAAACGAAACCATTCATAAATGACGACCACGAAGGCCAGTGCTATTTAAATAATTACAAAATTAGACACGATGGCCACGAATCCAAAATAAAACAAGAACGGGCACGCAGACCCTAAAAATAATCAAATATCATCCTCCCTGTCACTATCCTCGGGAGGATAGAAGATTTTCCAATCAATCACTTGGTTAAATGGCCCCGCGCCTTCGACCACAAACTCGACCCCCAGGTTTAGAATCCTCAGCTGCTCCACGGCCATGTTGAAACCATAGCCGAGTGTATCCATGACGTCTTGCACGAGCACCCGGATACGCACAATTAACTCTGCTCTAGAGACCATGGCTTTCTCTGCATCGGTCTCTTCTTCAGCCGGAGCCGCGATTCCCTCCAACTCTTTTATTCGGGCAACCAGGCACTTGTTCAGATCCTTGAGAAGTCGTACTTGGGCCTCAAACTTTGACTCGTGGTTGAGGATGTCACACTTTAATTTCTCATTCTTGGCCTTCAGCTTTTGAATCTTAGCATATGCTGTGTCAAGGGAGGCCTGAGAGCTCGCAGCCTCATCATTTAGCGTCAAGTCCGTCTCGAGCATGCTCATCACAGCGGCCATATCCTCCGCCAAATTCTTTCGACAGACCTCCTTATCCTCGGACAAAATCACCTCCCTCTCCTCCTCGTGAACACCCAAAGAGATCTCCCTGCTAAAGAGATCACGATGTAGATAGAAAGGAGGAAGCACGAAGACCCCCGACCCCTTGTCACCTTCGGGCACGACGCCCTCGACGTCCTCCATGCGTTTCCTCTTTGTCGCGGGCTCGCTGAGGGGAACCTGGGCGGGTTCGCTGGGGGGAACCTGGGTTTTTGATGAAGAGGGGGAACCACTAGCATGAGCAGCAGATTTGGCCTGCTCTTGGAGCTGGGCGGCCCTGTTCCTTGGCCCCGAGGTGGAAGCGTTCCTGGGTCTCAACTTTAATAAGCACTCATAGAGGGACACCATCTGACCTACAATAAAAAAGGAACTGTCAGTCATGGGTTAAACAAGGATAATAGCATGGGCACCCCCCACATGAAAGACAAATAAAAATAATCATCGTGACCGCATCCCCTACCTAAAAGCCTCATGGATTCCTCGTCCGAGGAACATTCGAGCAAAGCCTTCATGTTGATAAACCTATTAACTAAAAGGTACTCCCCGTTGTTGTCAAAGAGGAGGTTGTTTTTCACGTCCACACACTTCACTGGGGAGAAGCTCATAACATAGGCCGCCAACTTCTCATAGGAGAGTTGGTCCTGAGCATCCAAATCCTCATGCTTTACAGCATAATACTCAGGCTTTTGCTCGAAATGTTTCCATTGCCATTCGAATAGAAATCTAGCCACAATTCGGGTAACTGGTCTCCCATCCTCCACCTCTTCCACGTGAGTGTATAAGGAGTCTATGGTTGCGTTCGTCAAAGGTTTCACAACAAAGTACCTCTCTTTAAAGTGACAGATAGACTCCAGATAAGGCCTAAAGAGTTTCCCAAACTATTTGAAGGACACCCATGCTTGCCCTCCTCTAATGGATTTCCTTTGTAGGTGAAATATATGAAAGAAGAGGGACAACGTAGCGCCTATTTGTAGATACTGGCAGACGAGCTCAAACGCCCGCATGAACACCAACGCGTTTGGATGAAGTTGAGAGGGCGCCAATTGAATTCACTGGAAAACCCCCACTTGAAAATCATTGAAGGGCAAATGCATCCCCGCCTCTTTGAACGCAAACTCGTACATGGGAAAACGTTTGCCCAGATATGTCGAGCAGATCCTCCAGTTGTAGTTAGGAATTTGGAGAATCCAGTTGGCGGGGGCCCCTTCAGCTCGAACCTCCGGACAGTTGAACGCGTCTGTTGCATCATGCGAAAAGCACGGCCTTTTATTTCGAGGCTCATGCGTGACCCAGGACAAGGGTCCTCCTCGACGTTGGTTTCGTCTTCGTGGTTGATGGACAAGACATCATCCACGGCCGAGTGTGCCATTATACCTGAAAAGCAGGAGAAAATAGTTAATTCGACATCATCAAATTCCACCTTCCACCACAGATCAAGTGAAAGGACGATGAAGCGGTCGAGGAGCGGACTTCGACCTAAGCCCTCGACTGCACACTGAAATGGACTACACTTCTATTGGGGATATCTAGTCAAATAGGCAAGAAGCTCGAGTCAACCCCCACAATTTGGGGAGACTGTCCCCGACATTATGAAAATTAAACTCACGAACTTCAATGAACATTCATGAGTGTTCATCCCAGAACTCATGAATATTTATCCAAGATTCATCCAGTCAAGGAAAAAACTAGGTGTTTAATCTAGAAATGCTAAGGGAACATGTTATTAAGGGGATATGACTTAATTGGGTGAAGGATACTTGGAAGAAATCTGGAGAAGTTGGGAGGAGAAGATTCACACGTGAACAAGGAAAGTCGCAAAAGAAATTTTGAGAAATAATAAATGAAACCCTGTTGTCTCCCTTTTTGTAGATGGCTCACACCCCACGAGGTTCATCATAAAAAGTCATCATTGGATTGGGCCTTTTGAACTCCCCATGAAAAAATGGCACCCCAAAGCGACAACCATATGGCCCAACAATCAGCCACATATCCATTCTCAAGAGACGAACACGTCCCCAACTTCAATGCAAAACATCGTATGCGAGCACGATACAAACGCCTCACACAGAAAAATTCTCGACACCATGGCTAAAATATGCATACGAGCATATTCGTCGTGATCCATCTCGAGGGCGAAATAACACTTGGCATCGTAACAACCCCTTGAAGACGGACACGTCGAAAAAGAGTTCGCGAAAGCTCCCCGTAGCCTATATACTCTCGTCGAACACTGGACGAACAACTGACCCAGTCAGTCACACAACTCGCTTGTACCTGAGATCCCCGACACAGTCAAATGGGTTATCCCTGACACGGGCAACAATTCATTTTCGTCAGAGGACTTCGACCTCCCTCACCGAGCAAATTCTTCTCGGCCATAAAGCTGAACTTAAGCCATCACCCTTTCACCTAAGGGAAATAACCTGGGGGGCTCCTGATCTGGCTGGGTCCACACTTGCCCCACTGTTAGGGAGGCCTAATCCAAAATCTTTGTACAAGGCCCAAAAGCAAACAATCCAAGTTAGGCACCGTTGGGCAACTCCCCATGTATCTGTTGGGGAATGTGGCCCACGTGCTCTTATCGCCACCACCTCCCTGCCCTCAGAGAATACCGGGTCCAGCTCCTGCTTTCTCGGGGCAGCCAACCAGGGGGAAGGCTACGTGTTGGTCTCCATACACACGTAAGCCCTGACCGTCTTTTTTATTGGGCCTTATCGTGACTCAACATTGGAGATCTTGGCCCAATGTTGGAGGCTATACTACCCTCTCCCTTGAGAGGGTCAGGTATTCATTCTCTCATACTCATACTCACACTTGCTTGTGCTCTCCCTGAAACTTACTTTGGCATCAGAGTGTCTTGCAGGTACCCTCTCCCCCATCTCACTTTCAACCTCAACTCGACGTATGACCTTGACGATCTATTCTGGTCGGGTACGATCAATATTTGATTAAACAAGACTACTTTTTATCATTTTATTTTGATTTCATATTGAAAACAAATGCGTGTAACACACTGATACCCGTGCAAATACACGAGTACGGATATGATATGCGTATATGGTACTGATATTAAGCTATTAATTCAAATATTAAATAATAACGGGAACAAGCTTACTATTAATTTAAATATTTTTATAAATAATTCCTAAACAAAAAAATTATATATAGAAATAATTATATTGTGGATTTAAATATTTTTATATACGAAAAAAATTATAGAAACTGATTCATTATCTCCTTTAAAAATAATAAACTATTTTGACTAGGAATAATTAATAAATGAATTGACTTTTATTTATTTCATCACCATGTCTTATTTCTTCAAATTTATAAATAACTGACGACAACTTAACATACAATATAAGTACTCGTGCAAACACATGTGTACTGATATGGTACGCATATATGATATTGATATTAAGATATTGGTTTAAATTTTGAATAATAACATAAACAAATTTACTGTTGATTTAAATATTTTTATAAAAAATTATTAAGCAAAAAAAAATTATATATAGGAATACTTATACTGTTGTTTCAAATATTTTTTATATGAAAGAAATTATAGAAACTGATTTATTATCTCTTTTAAAAATAATAAAATATTTTCTTGTCAAAAAATAATAAACTATTTTGGTTAGAAATAATTAATAAATTATTTTATTTTTCTTTATTTCATCATAATGGCTTATTTCCTCAAATTTGTAATTAATTGACAACAATTTAACATACCACATCAGTATCCTGCAAACACACGGATTCTGATATAATACGCGCATATGATACTGATATTAAATTTTTTATTTAAATATTAAATAATAACAGGAATAAATTTACTATTGATTTAAATATCTTTGAAACAAATGCGTGTAACGCACTAGTACACTTACGAACGCACGAGTATTCATACCAGAGTCCGTGCAAACCCACATGTTATTATATATTTTTTTACAGTTAAAGAAAATAAAAGTAAGAATATTTTAAATAATGTATGAACCTGAAACACGTACAAAATGTATTTATTTATGTTAGTCATATTTATTTATACAATTAAAAGAACATTTTCAAATACTATGTTATTAGTTGATATTTATAAAATAAATGATTGTATAAATATTTTTATAAATAATATCAAAATAAATTTAATATTTATATACGGGAAAATATTCCATTGATCCAAATATTTATATATATGAAAAAAGTATATTTATGCTCCAAGTATAAATAAAAAAATGTTTTTATTTTAAAAATAATAAATTTTCTTAGTTAAATAATTTTGTCTTTCTGCTTTTTCATTTTTATTACATTTTAGAAATATATGCAAGTAATGCACCAGTACTCATACAAACGCACGTGTGTTAAGATCATAATTCGTGCAAACTCACGAATTATTATATTTTTTGTACAATTAAAAAAAATAAAAGTAAATATATTTAAATTAATTTATAAATTCAAACACGAGAAAAATCTATTGTTTTTTTTATAATTATTTATGTTTTTAATATTTTTACTTTTAAATTATTTTAAATTTAAGATATAATATATATAAAAAATTAAAATATATATTATTAATGTAAAATAATTTTGATAAAACAATTTTGTTTTTCTTTTAAAAATATGTTTTTCTTTAAAAAAAATAAATTTGGCAAGACAATTTTATTTTTCTTATTTACATATTTATTACATTTTTAAAACAAAAGCGCACGTAATATTTCAGTACCCATGTGAACGTACGGGTATCCCGTTAGTGAAGTATGAAAGTTTTATCTAATAAATTGTAGGTTAAATATGTTTTTGATCTCTATAAAATTATTAAATTTTATTTTTGGTTCATATTAAAAAAATAATATATTTTGGTCCCTACAAAATTATTACGCACGTTATTTTAGTTTTTACTGTTAAACTAATATGTATTTTTGAATGATTATTTTGCAGACATATTTAGAACGTCATCAAAAATTCTTCGAAAAAAAGAAACTCAAAATTTGATTTCTAAATTGAAATTTTTATTACTTTTATCATTATCTTGTGAAATTTAAAATTTTATATTTAATTTCTTTCATTTAAAAAAATTCTAACACTTGATAAAGAAATATTTTATAGTATTTTAAACATGTATGAAAAAATTCAAAAATCTAAAAGTTTAAAGATAATTAAATAATTTTTAAAATTTAAAAAAATAATAGGGACTAAATTCCACGCGTATAAATTTTATAGGAATAAAAATATTTCATTTTTTTTAATAGAGAATAAAAATGAAATTTGAGATATTTATAGTGCCAAAAACATATTTAACCCTTAATTATATCTTTAAATTTAAAAAAATAAAATAAAAATTATTTATTTTCAACTCAAATTTCTCCTTTTATTACTTACTCGTGACCTTAAATTTAAGTTAGGACGATCCTAAATTAAAACACCATTGAATTTTTGTTTTTGTTTTCATAACACTAACTAAAATTAAACTTTAAGAAAATTAAATGTACAATTTTGAAGATATTAATTTTCAAATTGAGTTCTTTAACCCGAATTAATTTGAGTAAAAGAACACCTGTTAGCATATCTTAATTATAATCTATGTTAAATTATAATTCATAGTGTTGAAAAAATTAGATTTGTTTTAGATTTAAATAGATTTGACTTAGATATAAAATATAATAGATTTGATTTAGTACCAAAATAAATATTTTGGGTTTTTATAGTTTTGAGTTTAGGGTGCAAGCTAAATCTATAAATAGAGGGAGTAACCCTTATTTTGTAATCAAGTCAATTAAGTTGTATTAACAGAATTTGCAGTTGCAAGTGAATAATAAAGTTTTCCACAAATTGTGGGCAGAGAAAAATTCTGCAGAAAATAATTGTCTTCTTTCTTTTCTTGTTTTTCTCATAATTCATTGTCATTGAAGTAGAAATCCATCATAGATATTTGGTGGATTTCTAACATCTAGTATCAAGAGCTCGGTTTCGATTCAAGGAAAGTATCAATCAAGAACGATTGAAGAATTCACGATGGCGAATTATGGGAATGCAAATTATCAAGCAACCTTACCAGTTCTGAAAGTAGACAACTATGAGAATTGGTGCAAAGAAATAAAAGTCTTATTCATGTGTCAAGGTCTTTGGGATCTTGTAAAAGATGGATTCGAAGCGCTTGGAGAAAACGCTTCAGAAGAAGAAAAGAAGAAACACACAAAAATTGAGAAGCTAAGTTATAAAGCACTATTTATAATTCATCAATATGTGGGTCCAGAAAACTTTGAAAAAGTAAGTGATTCAGAATCTGCAAAAGAAGCTTGGGATATTCTTGAGAAGTCCTTTAGTGGTGTAGAAAAGGTGAAAGAAGTGAGGTTATAAACTCACAAGAGAACGTGCGAATTGCTTCAGATGGAAGATAGTGAGAGCATATCTGATTTCTTCACTAGAGTTACAAAACTAGTGAATCAAATCATGGCATATGGAAAAATATTAACAACAAGAGTTGTTGTTTCGAAGATCTTGAGATCTTTGGCTCCTAAGTTCGACCACATGGTGGTGGCTATAGAAGAGGGGAAAGACTTTTCGAAATTGATAAAGGAAGAGCTTCAAGGGACACTTGAATGTCATGAACAAAGAATGAATAAAAGAGCCGCAGGCAAGTCGAAGAGTGATGTGACTTTGCAGGCACATTCAACAAAAGAAACCAAAGGTAAAGGAAAGTGGTTCGACAGAGGTAGAGGTGACTACAACAAATCGACTGGTAGAGGAAGCCAGAACGAAGGAAACGTGTCAAATCAGAGAAGACCATACCAAGGCAACCAAAGAGGTGGTGTTGCAAATAGAGGAATATGTGGTTGTCGAAAACCTGATAAGAGTCACATTCAATGTTACAATTGTCAGAAGTATGGTCACTATTCGAGTGATTATCCAGAAAAGCGAAAGAATCAAGAAAGTGATGCAAAGCTTGTAAAACATGAAGAAGAAGAAGAAGAGATGATGTTGATGGTCACAACAAGATATGAAGATAGATTCAAGGATCAATGGTACTTGGACTCAGGATGCTCATCACATATGTCTGGAAAAGAAAGGCTGGTTTGTCAACATAAAGCCCTCAATAAAAAATATGGTAAAATTCGCAAATGACAATACCCTAGCAGCTGAAGGTATTGTTGATGTTATGATTATGAGGAAAGATGGAAAGAGGTCAGTAATTTCTAATGTGTTGTACATACCAGGCATGAAGAGAAATTTTCTCAGTATATGGAAATTGGTCGAAAAGAATTATAAAGTGTCAATCAAAGATAAGATGATGAGAGTCGTTGATGCAAACAGAAGATTAATCTTGAAGGCTCTTATGTCTCAGAATCGAACCTTCAAGATCGAACTAAATATGATGGAGCACAAGTACCTTTCGGCTGCAACTAACAAAGATGAATGGATATAGCATTATAGACTAGGCTATCTCAACTTCAGAGACATCAGAGATTTGAAGAGAAGAAATATGGTTTCAGGATTGCCATAAATCGACATTCCAAACGTGGTATGTGAGGAATGTGTGCAGGCGAAGCAACACAAGAATAGCTTCAGCAAGGATGCAGGAAGCATGTCGAAGGCTACTCTTGAAGTCATATACTCTGATGTATGCCGACCAATCCAGGTGGATTCGATAGGAGGTAACAAATACTTTTTTATATTCATAGATGACTTCAGTCGAAAGATATGGACTTACCTAATCAAGAAGAAAAGCGAAGTGATCGAAATATTTTCCAAGCTTAAGTCTATGGTCGAAAGACAAAGTGGTCGGAAACTCAAAGTTTTGAGAACTGATGGTGGTGGAGAATATGTGTCGAAAGACTTCGACAAGCTATGTGAAAAGGAAGGGATTGTGCATGAGGTGGTGCCACCCTATACTCCACAACAAAATGGAATTGCAGAAAGGAAGAATCGAACCATCATGAATATCGTACGAAGTATGTTGAAAGACAAGAATTTACCTAAAGAGTTTTGGGGTGAAGCTGTTTCGACTGCAACATACATTTTGAACAGATGTCCTACAAAGAAGCTAGAAGGAATTACTCCAGAAGAATGTTGGTCTGGTGTGAAGCCTATATTGAGTCATCTGAAGTTATTTGGATCTATTACACACAGACATGTGCCAGATCAGTTGAGAAGAAAACTTGATGACAAGTCAAGTCAAATGATTCTAGTTGGATATCATTCGACAGGAGGCTACAAGTTGTTCGATCCAGTGAAAAATAAAATTGTGATCAGCAGGGACGTGATCAAATATGAGTTTAAAGAATGGGATTGAACTGAAAATGTCAAGAAAGATTCAGTGGGAATCCTATTCGAAGATCCAGAAACTCAAATCGAAAGAGAAGTCCGATAAGAGGAACCAACAGATATACCAAGTACAAGTAGGCCTCAAAGAACAAGACGCATGCCTGCAAGATTGCAAGATTGTGTGATTACATCAGATGATGTGATAAATGATGAATGTGAGTTGGTACATTATGCTTTCGATGCATATGTCGAACCTGTTAATGCAGCTGAAGCATTGAAGGATTCGAAGCGGATGAAAGCAATGAAAGAAGAAGTGAAGTCTATTGAAGAAAACAACACTTGGCCACTTGTCGAATTTCCTCAAGACAAGAAGGCAATTGATGTCAAGTGGGTATACAAAGTGAAAACGAATTCAAAAGGTGAAGTAACTCGACATAAAGCAAGACTTGTGGCGAAAGGATTTCTACAGAAAGAAGGAATAGACTTCGATGAAGTTTTTGCACCTGTTGCTAGGATCGAAACAATCATGTTGGTTGTTGGTCTAACAGAAATAAACAGTTGACACATATGTCAGATGGACGTGAAGTATGCATTCCTAAATATACCCTTAGATTAAGAAGCCTATGTTAAACAACCAGTTGGATTTGTGAAACATGATGAAGAAACAAAGGTGTACAGGCTTCATAAATCCCTGTATGGATTGAAATAAGTTCCAAGAGTTTGGAATAAGAAAATTGATAGTTTTCTAAGGGAGAAGGAATTTGTAAAGTGCACAACTGAACATGGAGTATATGTAAGAAGAAGCAATAGCGAATTGCTTACACTATGTCTCTATGTAGATGATTTGTTGATAACAGATAGCTGCAAAAGTGAGATCAAAGACTTCAAAGGTGATTTCAGCAAGGAATTCAAAATGTCTGATTTGGGTGAGATTTCATATTTCCTTGACATCAAATTCTGCAAGAGCAGTAGGGGTTTGATAATGCATCAAAGAAGATATGCAGGAGAAATTCTCAAGAGGTTTGAGATGGAAGAATGCAACTCAACTTCGACACCTACAGAACCAAGACTGCAACTGTTGAAAGATGCAGATGAATATGATATTGATCCAACCCAATACAGAAGACTTATTGGATCATTGGGATACCTTTGTCATACAAGGTCTGACTTAACATATAGTGTAGGTATGATAAGTAAATTCATGCAGAAGCCAAAGGTATCACATCTAGCAGCAGTGAAGAGGATACTGAGGTATCTCAAAGGAACTCTTGATTATGGTATTTTGTTTCCTGCAACTGATAAAGGAAAAGAAAGCAAGTTAGTGGGATACACTGATTCGAGTTGGTGTAGTGATGCTGAAGATCGAAAATCAACAGCAAGATATATGTTTATGCTAGGTAGTGCACCAGTTGTTTGGAATTCAAGAAAGGAACCATTAGTGACATTATTTGTTGGATTAAAATATCCAGCGTCAACCTTAGGGATTCGAAGGGCTTAACATCCCCCCATGGGCGCCTACACAGGTGTGTTAGGTGGGCCAGGTAGGCCCCTTGTTGGATTCGCTATAAGGAAATAGAGTAGCACCTTGGCTACAAGCAATTGCTTTTAGCGCAGTGGTAGGCGCTTGATCCAGGCACAACAGAACTTCAGCAAGCTGCTGAAGGAAGTTGAAAGTCAGCTACCAAAGGAGGAAGTGCTACTTCTGGATAGTGAGTCATGGTCTGAGAAGCGTCCAGCTTCAATAGTGCATCCAGCAGAAGATCAGACTATCCAAGCTGAAGATGTTAGTCAAGCTGAAGATGTTGCAGAAAGCTCTCAGAAGTATCCTGCTTCTGATGTTTCTCAAGCTGCCTTGGACAGGCAGACTCTGGAAGAGCTGAAGCAGAATGATATTCGTCTGCAGCAAAGAATGGATGAGAATGATCAGAAGATGAAGGAAAGGATGGATGTGCAAGATAGCAAGATTGATACAGTAGTCAGCATGGTGCACAAGCAGAATGAAACCGCTGATCAGATTAAGACAATGCTAGAGACTCTGCTCACACGCCTTCCACCCCAACCTTAGATTTTCATTTTTTTTTTATGTTTTCACTGATTTCTTTGCATATCATCTGTACTGTTTGTCTAGCTCTAAATTAAATATAACAGTTTTTCTGCTCTGATCGTTTTAGCTTATATTACTTACACTTTTTGATTGTTGACAAAAAGGGGGAGAACAAGAATGATATTTTTCAATAACGGATTACTGAGACAAAAAGTCTCAAACATTCTAACACTCTGATATACTTGAATGTTTTCTGTTTTTGCATAAGCCTACAGGTACAAGAAGTTAATCATCTCTGATACACTGAAGCTCTGATATTCTGATCTGAAGCTCTGATATTCTGATGTTCAAAGAAAGTCAATAAAGATCTGATCTTGAAGAACTCTTGGAATTAAAAAGGGAAGTAATAAACTCAGGGGGAGTATCTCCGATCTAAACTCTGATATCTCTTTATCCCTTATCATTTTATCTTTGATAACTTCCTATTTAATTCTGATACAATTTACCATTTGGTTATCTCTGATACTTTTCACGTCAATTTTCAATTAAAAAATATATAGTTTTTGTCATCATCAAAAATGGGAAGATTGTTAGAACAAAGTTTGAATCTACTACCCTAAGTTTAAGTTTTGATGATAACAAAATGCTAAGATATGTTAATTGTATGATTCATGTAAAGACATATATGCTGCCTAAAAAAATTACATTCTGTTTTACAGAAACTCTGATGGGTATCAGCAAGAGAACATCATCATCAGCATCAGAAAATGAGATATCAACATCAGCATCAGAAGATGTTATATCAGATGCCAGAATCAGAAGCTCAACTTGTGCTTATGCTGAAGCTTGATGAACAGATCTGCGCTTAACCATCTGAACTCTGATCAAGACAACAACACTTCATCAGCATCTAGCAGCGTCAGAATGAGCCAAAGCCAGAACATGTTTAAGTGGCAACGGTACTGTGCATTCAAGATGCTTTATTACCAACAACATCATTCCAGACAAGATCTTCTCAATTTGGAAAGAATGTTATTGGCATTGAAACGGAATTACTACTCCAACGTACCTTATTTCCAATGCTATATAATCAAGTTAGTGAAGATTGAATTGGCTAATGCTCTACAATACTCTACACGCCTAAAGCTATTCATCATCTTCCTCACTCTCAGTTTGCTAAAGCTCTCAAATTCTTTAGTCAATTAATTTAGCAATCTAGTTCTCATAAGCTTAACGTGTGTAGTATCACAGTTGTGATAAATAATTTTTGTAGAAAACATTCACACACCTAGATTTCAATTCTTTGTAAGAAAGTATTTCCTTGAGAAACCGGTTTGTGGTTTGACTCAAGAAGGCTTTAGCAGTTGTTAAAGCATTTGTAATATTCAGTTGAATATAGTAGATTAAGACCTCGTTGGAGAGAGGCGAAATCACCTTGACGGATGGACTGGAGTAGTTTGAGATCAAACGAACCAGGATAAAAATACTGTGTTGACTGCAATTGATTTCAAGTTTTTACAATTCAACCCCCCTTCTTGTGTTTTTCACTTCTTCATTATTATCATGTGAAGCAGAATACATAACTGCTTCTCTTTGTGCATGTCAAGCAACTTGGATGGTGAACTTGGTCGAATAGATAACAGAGAAAGATCATGGAGCAATTACCATGAAAATCGACAGCATGCCAGCTATCAATCTGGCGAAGAAATTAATAGTACATGGTCGAAGTAAGCACATCGAAATGAGGTTCCATTATCTTCGAGAGCAGGTAGCAGATGAGAAGATGAATTTGAAACAGTGCAAAACTGAGAATCAGATTGCAGACATCATGACGAAGGGAGTGCAAGTCGAAGTATTCAGAAGGCTAAGAGTCATGATGAACATAGATGGTTTAGACACAGTGAATTAGTTGATGTGTTAAATTGTAACTCATAGTGTCGAAAAGATTCGATTTGTTTTAGATTTAAATAGATTTGATTTAGATCTAAAATAGAATAAATTTGATTTAGTACCAAAATATACATTTTGAGTTTTTATAGTTTTGAGCTTAAGTTGCAAGCTAAATCTATAAATATAGAGAGTAACCCATATTTTGTAATCAAGTCAATTAAGTTATATTTACAGAGTTTGCAGTTGCAAGTGAATAACAAAGCTTTTCACAGATTGTGGGTAGAGAGAAACTCTGCAGAAAATAACTGTCTTCTTTTTTTTCTTGTTTTTCTCATAATTTATTGTCATTGAAGTAGAAATTCACCATAGATATTTGATGGATTTCCAACCATCTATTAATTTCAATTTTAAAAGACAATACTAACCTTCTCACAAAAAAATAGACACATTAATTAGATAATAACTTTCAAAATTATAATACAAATTTATTTAAAATTAGATATTCTCTTAAATAAATTTCTTACGGAGAAAACCACAAAATTCTCCATGAAAAGGATTAACACCGCTATGTAATTTCATGCAGAGTTGAAAAATTATAGTATTAAGAATAGTCTCTTATTAATGAATTTATTTCACTTAAATTTCATTGATGTATCTTTGTGAATGTTTTGACTCATAATTTTGAGAACCGGTCCTATCTTCTTGGTTTGTAGCTTTATTTGACTCATAATTTTGAGAACATGTCCATTCTTTCATTTCTTTTTTGTTCTGTCTTCTTAATTTGTCTCTTTAGCACACCCATGCAAATTAAATGCTTCTTTTTCTTGCTTCTAGAAATGATTACAAACAAATAAGATACTCTATCCGTTCCCAATTACTAGTATTTTTTTACTTCGTATATATTAAAAGTAAGACTTGTATTTTATAATTTATAAAAAAAATTTAAAGTATTTTAATTATTTTTTAAATAAAGCAAAGTAATAACAAAAATAGTAAATGTCTCCTACACCAACAAGTATTATATGTTTTTGATTTTGTCCACTCTCATACTCCACTTCCCTTGGCGTGTATCTCCAAAGTCCAACCTCACAGAACCAAACAAAAACCAAACCTAAAACCATAACCGCTCTCTCCCTTTTTCCATCTCTCAAAAACCAAACCACAACACAACACACACAAAAAAAGGTTTATGTAACTGTTCTTCAAAACAACCAAAAACAGAAACACATTACAACAATTTCTCAAATGAAACTCTTCTTCTTTTTCCTCTTTATTCTTCCTTTTGTAAAACCTGACTTAACTTCCGAACGCGCCGCCCTCTTAAACCTACGCGCCGCCGTTGGCGGCCGTACCTTTCTCTGGAACACCACCTCTGCAACTCCATGTAACTGGTCCGGCGTCAAATGCGACCAAAACCACACTCACGTTGTCGAGCTTCACCTCCCTGCCGTTTCACTCACCGGTAAAATCCCCGCCGGTGTATTCTCCGACCTCCGTAACCTCCACACACTCAGCCTCCGTTTCAACTCCCTTTCCGGTCCTCTCCCCTCAGACCTCTCCGCTCTCACCTCACTCCGTAACCTCTACCTCCAGCAGAATCTCCTCTCCGGCGAACTCCCGGCGACATTCTTCCATCTCACCGGTCTAGTCCGTCTGAATTTAGCTTCCAATAACTTCTCCGGCGAAATTCCGGTTGGGTTTCAAAACCTAACCCGGTTGAAAACCTTATACCTTCAAAACAACCAGTTCACCGGTTCTCTTACCGAGTTGAACCGGGTCGAACTCGCTCAGTTTAATGTCTCAAATAACAACCTAAACGGTTCAGTTCCTGAAAAGTTGCAAACTTTTGGTAAAGATTCGTTTTTGGGTAATAATCTCCTATGTGGAAAACCCCTAAACCCTTGTCCTAATGAAGGAAGTGCAAGTAGTGGAAATGGAGGTGAAAATAGAAACTCTTCTGTGGTTGGTGATAATCAAGGGCTTGTGAAGAACAAGGAGAAAAGCAAATTATCTGGTGGTGCTATAGCTGGAATTGTTATTGGGTCTGTTGTGGTTCTTTTGTTTGTAGTTTTTGCTTTGATTGTTATATGCAAGAATAAAAATGGTGAAAAAACTAGTTCAATTGATGAAGTTGCTGCAACTTTGAAGCATAATCAGCAGGATGAGGGGATACATAGTGAGAATGTTGGAAATGGGAATGGAAATGGAAATGGAAATGGGTATTCGTCGGCCGCAGCTCTGGTGGTGCCGGCCGCGGTGAGTGAAGGTGTGGTTGTTGGTGGTGGTGAGAAAAAGTTGGTGTTTTTTAGGAATTGGGGTAAGGTGTTTGGTTTGGAGGATTTGTTAAGAGCTTCTGCTGAGGTATTAGGAAAAGGAACTTTTGGGACATCTTATAAGGCAGTTTTGGAGGTTGGTCCCGTGGTTGTGGCTGTGAAGAGACTAAGGGATGTGACCATTTCGGAGAAGGAATTTAAGGAGAAGATCGAGAGGGTCGGAACAATGGTTCATGAGAATTTGGCACCTCTTAGGGCTTACTATTATAGTAGAGATGAGAAGCTTCTTGTTCATGATTATTTGCATATGGGAAGCTTATCTGCACTT
This sequence comes from Vicia faba, assembly GCA_948472305.1. Classification (NCBI taxonomy): domain Eukaryota; kingdom Viridiplantae; phylum Streptophyta; class Magnoliopsida; order Fabales; family Fabaceae; genus Vicia; species Vicia faba. Next base: position 1,187,311,251 of record OX451735.1, on the reverse strand, counting down.
TTGCATGGTGAGGGTTTGCTTTACTTTGCTTCCTTTTTCTTACTTTCTATATCTTGAGTTCTTTGTTATGACTTTAGGTTTCTTTACTCGTTTCGATATAGAATTATGATTATCGCAATTGTCATAAGTTGTTTTGTTAGTAGATAAGTTCGAATAAGTCAATCCAGACAGACCATTTGTTAAATATGCATTAGTCTTATAAGTCTTTTATATTTTGAATACAGGAAACAAAGGAGGAGGTAGGACACCTCTGACTTGGGAAATGAGAACAGGTATTGCACTCGGAGCTGCTCGTGGTATCGAGTACCTACATTCGCAAGGGCCTAACGTTTCACATGGAAACATAAAATCATCTAACATCCTTCTAACCAAGTCCTATGATGCGAGAGTATCTGATTTTGGTCTCGCACATCTTGTTGGTCCTTCATCCACACCCAACAGGGTAGCCGGTTACCGTGCTCCCGAGGTAACCGATCCTCGAAAAGTATCTCAGAAAGCCGATGTATACAGCTTCGGTGTACTACTCTTGGAACTTCTTACCGGAAAAGCTCCAACTCACGCCCTCATGAACGACGAAGGAGTGGACCTTCCAAGATGGGTGCAATCGGTTGTTAAAGAAGAATGGACCTCCGAGGTCTTTGATCTCGAACTACTTAGGTACCAAAACGTTGAAGAGGAAATGGTTCAGCTGTTACAACTTGCAGTAGATTGTGCAGCAACGTACCCCGATAACCGCCCTTCGATGTCGCAAGTCAGACAGCACATAGAAGAGTTGCATAAGTCTAGCTTGAAAGAGGGTTCTCGTGACCAAATTCAACACCCTGATTTGATCAATGACATAGATGATATCTCTTCTAGATGAGTTTAACTCTATCTTTACTTTGATGAATCATGTGTGCTTATGTAGTAACTTTTTTTAGGTTTTGATTATTCTATAGGTCTCGAAGCGTAATTTAAAATAGTTTAGGGACCTAGAGTGTAATTTAAGTTTTTTTAAGGTTTGGCTTCAATTTTCATTAAGACCCTCCAACTTTGATGTATTTCCTTCTTTTCCTCTACAATTTCCACTGTACTATTATTTAGGGGAGTGCATAATGCATATCTGTTCCTTGTTGAAGTAATTATTATTCTTGCTATAGCATTATATTTTGCTTTTGGTGAAACCTTTAACTCTGTTAAAAGTGAGATTATGTGGTTGCTGTCATGTTTGGTATAACTGTTACAAAGTTGGCATGGATCACAATCTTTAATTGTTGAGTCTTGTGAACCCCTCAAATTGGTAGAGATGGGTGATTTATACCCAAAGCCAACTTTGATTAACTTTTCATTGACTTGGCATGTGGTTTAAGATGTTGATGTTTATCTTATCTTCAGTGTGGAAATATCAGTTTCACTTAACATGTTAATCATTATCGACATCATTAGAGTAGTCAACAGCGGCTAAGCGGGGCTAATAGCCGCACTATCCTGCTATAGCGGAGCAGGTGTGGATCGATCGAAAGAACCGCTAAGGTGTAGAACATTATAGAGTCCGTTATGGTATAAATAGTGGGATAGCAGAAGAAAGTGGTTTTTGATCCGAAGCAGTTTTTGCCCTGCTATCATTTTTCCCATAAAAAACCTAAATTATTCCTTAAATTACAACGTTTTAAGAATAATTTTAAGTTTTTGAATGAAATTTGATTTGAGATTCAACCTAAACCTTTCTTTCATAGTGGTATATGCACTTTAAGAGCCGTGGAGTCATGTGTGATTTAATTTATGAATATTTTATGAGTTGACTTATTTATTTAATTTTACATTAAATTCACGTTTATAAATATTATTTTTAATTTATCCAAAAAAAATGATCAAATAGGTTGATATATCTCATATTTGGGGTCGGCTATTCTACGTCGCTATTCATGAATGACTACTTTGATTAAAACAGGTAAATTAAAATAAAATGTCGGAGAATTTTGCTCCTTTAGCTTAATAATCATATACAGTGATAACAATCAATTATTATTCCACTAAGTATGGATGACTACATGGATCAACTTTTTTCATTTTCATCATTTTTCTACTATAGGTGCTACTCCTACAATATTTTGTCTACTCCACATCTATGTTACACTTACTTTATTATCGTGTTTATTCTTAATCGTATAATATTTTATCTCGCATAACATCGCATGTCTTACTGCAGTTCGATAAAATATTTCCTTCAGCTTGAGTGGTATATTTGTGTCACATAATAAAACCCCTGAAGTCTTCCTCCATTTCAACCATCCAACTGGAGTTCAATGGTTTACACCCCTTCTATTACTCTATCATTTTATATTATATATCCAAAACATTTAAGTTGTGTGACTTGAGGGATGATATAGTCTCTAACTTTCATCTCTAAGCTAGAAATGCTTCTTCTTTTATTAAACTTACATTCCCTATACTCCGTCTTACTTCTGTTTGGGTGAAAATCATAAGTTTCTAAAAATCTTCTATAACCTCTCATTTAAATTCTCCTTTGACTCTCCAAATAAGACTTTATCATCTGAAAAATAACATGCATCTCGTTGTTAACTCTTGGATGTGTTTCGTGAGTACATCCAAAATTAAAGTAAAAAGATAGGTGTTATGGTTAAACGCTGATGCAAACATATTGTAACGGGAAAATCGTTTGTCTATCTTCTTTAGAGATTACCAAAAAATCTCTCTAGACACTCTATCACATGTCCTATCCAAACTAATAAAAAAATTAAGTGCAAGTATTTTTGGTCCATCTGATATTGCTTCATCACACACCGTATTAGATAGATCGCTTTCATGGTCGACCTTCCAATCATAAAAGAAAATTGATTCTCAATTACTTGAGTATCTTTTCTTATTCTTTGTTCAACTACTCTTTCTCATAATTTTATAGTATGACTCATAATTTTAATCCCCCTATAATTTACATAACTTTGTATACCTCACTTGTTCTTATAGATTAAAATTAAAGTGTTTCTTCTTCATTTATCCACTATTTGTTTTGACAATATAGTTATTAAAGAGTTTGTTGAGTCATTCAATACCTATTTCTCTAAGAATTTTCCATATTTCAATAAGTATGTTGTTTGGCTCAACCGTCTTATTATTACTCATCATTTTTAATGCTTCCTTTACCTCTTATTTCAAAATATGACTGATGTAATTATAATTTTGATTCTAGAGTTCGGTGAGATACTATATTCTTCATTAAGTAAATTGTAGAAATATGTCTTCCACCAATTCTTTATATCTTTTTTCTGATTTAATATTTTTCTTTCTTCATCTTTAACACACTTCACTTGATCCAAATTTCTTGTTTTTCTTTCTCTTCCTTTAACATTTCTTTATATAGAGTTTTCTTCCTCTTTGGTTCTGTAGGTGTTTAGGTATTGGCTTGCATTTTTGGTAAATTCCAAGTGTATGTGTGAATGTCATGACTGATGTCATAACATTCTAGTTCAGGTTGTACTAACTCTTTAGGTACATGTGCAGAAAAATATTGTAACTCAAATACTGATGTTTATAAGTGTGTATCTGAGCATGTTTGCAAAATGATCACATTTTGCTAATCAGTAGACAGGTTTTCTCAGATGTCATAACAGATGTTATGACATCCTGTTCTGAACTAGCAGGATTACAGGATTGGATAAGTCTGAGTTTTTTCAGGAAATAACTCAGTCCTTCCTAAACAGAATCCTGCGTTTTCTGAGGAGTAACCTAGCTCAATCCTAACCTGATCAATGAAGTACTGTGACCTGGTCTTAAGGTCAAACGGAATCAACCCTAGGTTTTTGGAAACCCTAACTGAAGTTGCAGCTGCTATATATTCAACAGAGCTGCGGTTTTTGAAGTCATCCCTGCTGATTGATTAGAAGATCAAGTTTGTAATCTGTATAGATTTGTTTATTGTACTCCAAGCAATTATCATTGTGATAAGTGTCTTGGAATAGGTTTCAATTGTAAGGGTTGTGTAGCACTCAAAGCTTTGAAGCAAGAGTGTTTGAATGTTACTTGACTAAAGCTGTGAAGCAGAGTCAAGTTAGTTGTGTACATCACTCAAAGCTGTGAAGCACGAGTGATTGTGTTACTTGATTAAAAAGCTGTGAAGCTTAATCAAGAGTGTGTTTTGAAGAGTGTCTTCATTAATTCTCAAGTCAAATTGGTTTATGTATCACTGCTGTGATTGAGGGGGAGTGAGTAGGAACTCAGGTTTAAGTTGAACTTAGATTAGAATTGCATTGGGTAGGTCTTAAGTGAAGGAGATAAACTGGTTGGTTTATTCCTGAATTAACATCTCTTATAGTGGATTCTCTCCCTGGCTTGGTAGCCCCCAGAGTAGGTGTTGTTGCACACTGAACTGGGTAAACAATTGACTGTGTTATTTACTGCTTTTGTATTTACTGTCATATAGTAAGTCAGATACGGTGTCATAACATCGGACGTGACATTAAGTATCTGTAGCCAGAATTTCAATTGGTATCAGAGCAGGCACCCTGCCTGTATTACTGGGTGAGATCTAGGGATATCACTTTCTGGCACTATGGACAAAGAAGGAGTTTTTGGAAATAGACCACCCATTCTGGATGGAACTAATTATGACTACTGGAAACCTCGTATGATTGCATTTCTAAAATCTCTGGACAAAAAGGCTTGAAGAGCTGCTGACAAAGGATGGATTCATCCCACCATAACTGAAAGAGATGGGACAATCAGTCTGAAGCCTGAAGAAGATTGGAGTAAAGAAGAAGATGAGTTAGCTCTGGGAAATTCAAAAGCTTTAAATGCCTTGTTCAATGGAATAGATAGAAACATCTTCAGACTAGTACATCAATATGAACTGGCCAAGGAAGTTTGGGACACTCTCAAAACTACTCATGAGGGAACTTCCAAAGTAAAAATGTCAAGACTTCAGATGTTGACCACTAAGTTTGAGAATCTAAAAATGATGGAAGATGAAACCATTCATGAATTTCACATGAACATCTTGGAGATTGCCAACACCTCAGGAGCACTGGGAGAAAAAATGTCAGAAGAAAAACTGGTGAGGAAGATTCTCAGATCCTTGCCTAAAAGATTTGCAATGAAGGTAACTGCCATAGAGGAAGCCCAGGACATTAGCAAGTTAAAAGTGGATGAACTTATTGGGTCTCTTCAGACTTTTGAGATGGGGATCACTGATAATGGTGACAAGAAGAACAAAAGCATAGCACTTGTATCCAACACTGATGTTGAATACAAGGAAGATGAAGAAGAAAACATATCAGAAGCCATTGCCATGCTTGGAAGACAGTTCAACAGGCTCATCAAAAGAATGGACCCAAAGTCAAAGTCTAATGTTCATAACATTCCTTCTGACATTGACAGAAGACCAAGGTCAGAAGATAAGGGAAACCAAGGCAGAGGTATTCAATGCCATGGATGTGAAGGATATGGACATATTCGAGCTGAATGTCCTACCTTTCTTAAGAAGCAAAAGAAAGGAATGACTGTTACCTGGTCTGACTATGATTCAGAAAGCAATTCTGAAGAAGAATCTGCCAAACTAGTTACTGCCCTAACTAGTGTTTGCACTTCTGAAAGTGACACCAGTGATGAAGAAGTGACATTTGAGGAACTGGCTGATACCTACAAGAAATTGTGTATCAGAAGTGGTGAAGTCTGTGTGCAAAATGAGAAACAATCAAAACTCATTGTAAAGCTGGAGGCTGAAAAGAGAGCAAATCTTGAAACTATAAGTCATTTAGAAGGAGAAGTTCAACTACTGAACTCACAACTGAATCAAATGACCAAATCAGTCAAGATGTTGACCAATGGAACAGACAAATTGGAAGAGATTCTTCAGGCTGGACAAAATATGGGAAATAAATCTGGCCTAGGATTTGTGGAAACAAAGAAATTTGTTACCAGGAAGCAAATGTCAAAACGGATGTCTCAACATTACTCTCAACATCAGGGACAGAGACATATGAAGAAAAGGTACCAAAGATGGAGATGTCATCATTGTGGGAAATATGGTCACATAAAGCCCTTCTGCTTCAGATTGCATGGATATCCGAATCAGAACTCAGATGTCAAACCTAAGTCGAAAAGGGTACCACACACTCCTCAATGGAAGAAAAAGGCTACTGCACTAATAGCTCACACTTCCCTGAAGACCTCTGCAAAGGAAGATTGGTACTTTGACAGTGGATGTTCCAGACACATGACTGGATTCAAAAATCTCCTCAATAATGTTATGCCTCACACCACCAGTTTGGTGACCTTTGGAGATGGTGCTAAAGGAGAAGTCAAAGGAGTTGGCAATTTGGACTACCCTGGAGTTCCAAGTCTGAATAAGGTACTGCTGGTAAAAGGATTGACTACTAATCTCATTAGCATCAGTCAATTATGTGATCTAGGATTCATGGTCAACTTCTCAAGATCTGAATGTCTAGTAGTTAATGAAAAACTAGATGTTGTAATGAGAGGAATCAAATCCAAAGATAACTGTTATGTGTGGCAGCCTGAGAACACTGATATCTCCACTATGAGTCAAATCATCAAAGAAGAAAAAGAGATGAAACAGTGGCAGCATAAGCTTGGAAGAATAAAAAAAGCTATTCCTATATGTGATGTGGCGAAGAACAAGTCTCATAAATTCTGTTCTCAAAAATTCTGGTCAATACAGATGCTACCTGAAGACAATGTTACACAAGATGTTGTGACATTGTGGTGTGATAATCTGAAAACATTCAACATTTCCTTGAACCCTATTGACTTTGGAGAGAAGAAGTCATTTGAACTGGAACATAGTTTCTCTAAGCTTCAGCTAACTGATTCTTCTACCAAGGCGCTTGTTGGAAATAAACTTGAAAATTTGAGGGGCAGATTGGGTATTCACCAACATGAGAAATTATAGCAATTAGTTTTGCTGAAAACAAGGGTTGAAGGAAGTAATTCTATTAAGTCTATATTTGGTGGGTTAATCATATTCATTCACAATTCCTTCAAAAACCTTCAGAAGTTGAAAAGACTCCCTTGTTCTCCCTATCTCTCTCATCCTTGCAACCTGTTTTCTTCTCCCAATCAAAGAGTTTTCTCAAACTGCTACTGCTACTCAACGTTAAACACAATGTCTCAGACATCATCTTCCACCATGGCGGCTTCGTCTCACTCATCATCATCATCATCTGATCAAGATTCTAGGGCAATCACTACATGCATAGAATCTGAAGTTCTTGAGGTCACTCCTCTCAGGGAGATGGCAACTGACCCAACCAGAGTCAAAAAGCTCCGGACCAGACATGCAGGAAGAGCTCAAGCTACAGTCTCTGGTAACTCTTCTCTTCCTTCGTCTTCTACACCTAATAAAGAAGGATCAGTTCAAGTACACCAAGCTATTGCTAGACTGGTTTCTAGCATTCTGAGTGGCAACCAATCTGTACCGGGGATTTCTATCCCTTTGAATCAATCAGAAAGTCCAAATGTGGAAGGTTCTGAAAATATAGATGTCACTAAGGATGTTGTGACACCAAAAGACAACATTCAAAAGGCTGCTGATCCACCTATCATTGATGTGGATGAAGATTACTCAGATAATGAACTGATTGCAAATGTGAACCCTAGCATTGCTAGGAGATTGATGAAAAGAAAGAGTAGTGAGACTGTTAAACCTGATGCTAAGAAATCCAAGGCTGAAGGGTTGGCTGAGAAAATTCAGACTAAAGGGAAGAAGGCACAGGTGCAGACTGCTAGACAACCTGAAACTTCTGATTCTGAATCAGAATTTGAGGTTGACATTGACAATACTCCCATCAGAAGGAAGCTCCCCTCCAGCAAGATTGCTAGAGTGCCTGAAGTGCCAACAGACAACATCTCCTTTCATCATCCTGATAATGCAAACAGGTGGAAGTATGTTTGCTTGAAGAGAATAGCCTTGGAGAGAGAACTCAACAATGATGCTTTGGAGTGCAAAGACATCATGGAGCTGATCAGGAATGCTGGGCTAATAAAGACTGTGATAAAGTTTGGCAAATGTTATGAAAATCTGGTTAAAGAGTTTGTAGTGAACTTATCCAATGATTGTGCTGATGGGAGGTCAGCTGACTTTGAGAGTGTGTTTGTTAGAGGAAGAAGGGTCAAGTTCTCTCCATCAGAAATCAACAACTTTCTTGGAAGAACAAATAAGGACTGTCCTGATCTAGAGGCAACTGACAATGAAGTATGCTTGACCATCACTGCCAGGCAAGTAAAGTGCTGGCCATTGAAAGGGAAGTTGAATGCTAGTAAACTCAGCATGAAATTTGCCATCTTGCATAAAATAGGTGCAGCAAAATGGGTGCCTACAAATCACAAATCAACCATCTCCACAGGATTGGGGAGATTCATCTATGTTGTAGGAACCAAGACTGCCTTTGACTATGGAAGGTACATTTTTGAACAAACCTTGAAGCATGCTGGCAGTTATGCTGTCAAAGGACCAATTGCCTTTCCCTCCCTCCTTTGTGGAATCATCCTTGCACAATATCCTGACATACTTGTAGCAAGAGATACAGTCTGCAAAAGAGCCCCTGCTCTTGGCCTGCACTACAAACTGTTTCAGGGATCCCATGCTCCAGACATTGTCATAACATCAGCTGAGACATCGTCTGCAAAGATTCAGTCCAAAACATCAGATGTCATAGCTGTCTTAAAAGAAACTTGCAAAGATCTGGATGCTAGAAAAAGGACCCTAGAAGCTCTAATTGCCAAGCTAGAAAAGGAAGAAGCTGAAGCAAGCATGAGGGAAGAAGATGAAGGACAGCTCAACATTGAAGAAAGTGGCTCCTCTGAGTCTGATGACAGTACTTGAAGGATGATTGCTGCTTGGTGGTGTTGCTGGTGGAGTTTGGAAGTATGTTCTGCTGTTGTCTGCTGCTGATCTCATTATTTTGTCTTGGATAACTGTATAACTTTATAAACATGTAATCTTTGGCCCATTTGTGGCTAAAGTGGGGGAGAATATTTTTGGTACTGCTTAATTAGTACTTAACACTATATTTTTCTGCTGTCACTTATTTCTGCTGCTATCTATCTATCTCTGATTGTTTAGGGACTTTAGCCAAAAATCTGCCAAAGGGGGAGTTTGTAGGTGTTTAGGTATTGGCTTGCATTTTTGGTAAATTCCAAGTGTATGTGTGAATGTCATGACTGATGTCATAACATTCTAGTTCAGGTTGTACTAACTCTTTAGGTACATGTGCAGAAAAATATTGTAACTCAAATACTGATGTTTATAAGTGTGTATCTGAGCATGTTTGCAAAATGATCACATTTTGCTAATCAGTAGACAGGTTTTCTCAGATGTCATAACAGATGTTATGACATCCTGTTCTGAACTAGCAGGATTACAGGATTGGATAAGTCTGAGTTTTTTCAGGAAATAACTCAGTCCTTCCTAAACAGAATCCTGCGTTTTCTGAGGAGTAACCTAGCTCAATCCTAACCTGATCAATGAAGTACTGTGACCTGGTCTTAAGGTCAAACGGAATCAACCCTAGGTTTTTGGAAACCCTAACTGAAGTTGCAGCTGCTATATATTCAACAGAGCTGCGGTTTTTGAAGTCATCCCTGCTGATTGATTAGAAGATCAAGTTTGTAATCTGTATAGATTTGTTTATTGTACTCCAAGCAATTATCATTGTGATAAGTGTCTTGGAATAGGTTTCAATTGTAAGGGTTGTGTAGCACTCAAAGCTTTGAAGCAAGAGTGTTTGAATGTTACTTGACTAAAGCTGTGAAGCAGAGTCAAGTTAGTTGTGTACATCACTCAAAGCTGTGAAGCACGAGTGATTGTGTTACTTGATTAAAAAGCTGTGAAGCTTAATCAAGAGTGTGTTTTGAAGAGTGTCTTCATTAATTCTCAAGTCAAATTGGTTTATGTATCACTGCTGTGATTGAGGGGGAGTGAGTAGGAACTCAGGTTTAAGTTGAACTTAGATTAGAATTGCATTGGGTAGGTCTTAAGTGAAGGAGATAAACTGGTTGGTTTATTCCTGAATTAACATCTCTTATAGTGGATTCTCTCCCTGGCTTGGTAGCCCCCAGAGTAGGTGTTGTTGCACACTGAACTGGGTAAACAATTGACTGTGTTATTTACTGCTTTTGTATTTACTGTCATATAGTAAGTCAGATACGGTGTCATAACATCGGACGTGACATTAAGTATCTGTAGCCAGAATTTCAATTGGTATCAGAGCAGGCACCCTGCCTGTATTACTGGGTGAGATCTAGGGATATCACTTTCTGGCACTATGGACAAAGAAGGAGTTTTTGGAAATAGACCACCCATTCTGGATGGAACTAATTATGACTACTGGAAACCTCGTATGATTGCATTTCTAAAATCTCTGGACAAAAAGGCTTGAAGAGCTGCTGACAAAGGATGGATTCATCCCACCATAACTGAAAGAGATGGGACAATCAGTCTGAAGCCTGAAGAAGATTGGAGTAAAGAAGAAGATGAGTTAGCTCTGGGAAATTCAAAAGCTTTAAATGCCTTGTTCAATGGAATAGATAGAAACATCTTCAGACTAGTACATCAATATGAACTGGCCAAGGAAGTTTGGGACACTCTCAAAACTACTCATGAGGGAACTTCCAAAGTAAAAATGTCAAGACTTCAGATGTTGACCACTAAGTTTGAGAATCTAAAAATGATGGAAGATGAAACCATTCATGAATTTCACATGAACATCTTGGAGATTGCCAACACCTCAGGAGCACTGGGAGAAAAAATGTCAGAAGAAAAACTGGTGAGGAAGATTCTCAGATCCTTGCCTAAAAGATTTGCAATGAAGGTAACTGCCATAGAGGAAGCCCAGGACATTAGCAAGTTAAAAGTGGATGAACTTATTGGGTCTCTTCAGACTTTTGAGATGGGGATCACTGATAATGGTGACAAGAAGAACAAAAGCATAGCACTTGTATCCAACACTGATGTTGAATACAAGGAAGATGAAGAAGAAAACATATCAGAAGCCATTGCCATGCTTGGAAGACAGTTCAACAGGCTCATCAAAAGAATGGACCCAAAGTCAAAGTCTAATGTTCATAACATTCCTTCTGACATTGACAGAAGACCAAGGTCAGAAGATAAGGGAAACCAAGGCAGAGGTATTCAATGCCATGGATGTGAAGGATATGGACATATTCGAGCTGAATGTCCTACCTTTCTTAAGAAGCAAAAGAAAGGAATGACTGTTACCTGGTCTGACTATGATTCAGAAAGCAATTCTGAAGAAGAATCTGCCAAACTAGTTACTGCCCTAACTAGTGTTTGCACTTCTGAAAGTGACACCAGTGATGAAGAAGTGACATTTGAGGAACTGGCTGATACCTACAAGAAATTGTGTATCAGAAGTGGTGAAGTCTGTGTGCAAAATGAGAAACAATCAAAACTCATTGTAAAGCTGGAGGCTGAAAAGAGAGCAAATCTTGAAACTATAAGTCATTTAGAAGGAGAAGTTCAACTACTGAACTCACAACTGAATCAAATGACCAAATCAGTCAAGATGTTGACCAATGGAACAGACAAATTGGAAGAGATTCTTCAGGCTGGACAAAATATGGGAAATAAATCTGGCCTAGGATTTGTGGAAACAAAGAAATTTGTTACCAGGAAGCAAATGTCAAAACGGATGTCTCAACATTACTCTCAACATCAGGGACAGAGACATATGAAGAAAAGGTACCAAAGATGGAGATGTCATCATTGTGGGAAATATGGTCACATAAAGCCCTTCTGCTTCAGATTGCATGGATATCCGAATCAGAACTCAGATGTCAAACCTAAGTCGAAAAGGGTACCACACACTCCTCAATGGAAGAAAAAGGCTACTGCACTAATAGCTCACACTTCCCTGAAGACCTCTGCAAAGGAAGATTGGTACTTTGACAGTGGATGTTCCAGACACATGACTGGATTCAAAAATCTCCTCAATAATGTTATGCCTCACACCACCAGTTTGGTGACCTTTGGAGATGGTGCTAAAGGAGAAGTCAAAGGAGTTGGCAATTTGGACTACCCTGGAGTTCCAAGTCTGAATAAGGTACTGCTGGTAAAAGGATTGACTACTAATCTCATTAGCATCAGTCAATTATGTGATCTAGGATTCATGGTCAACTTCTCAAGATCTGAATGTCTAGTAGTTAATGAAAAACTAGATGTTGTAATGAGAGGAATCAAATCCAAAGATAACTGTTATGTGTGGCAGCCTGAGAACACTGATATCTCCACTATGAGTCAAATCATCAAAGAAGAAAAAGAGATGAAACAGTGGCAGCATAAGCTTGGAAGAATAAAAAAAGCTATTCCTATATGTGATGTGGCGAAGAACAAGTCTCATAAATTCTGTTCTCAAAAATTCTGGTCAATACAGATGCTACCTGAAGACAATGTTACACAAGATGTTGTGACATTGTGGTGTGATAATCTGAAAACATTCAACATTTCCTTGAACCCTATTGACTTTGGAGAGAAGAAGTCATTTGAACTGGAACATAGTTTCTCTAAGCTTCAGCTAACTGATTCTTCTACCAAGGCGCTTGTTGGAAATAAACTTGAAAATTTGAGGGGCAGATTGGGTATTCACCAACATGAGAAATTATAGCAATTAGTTTTGCTGAAAACAAGGGTTGAAGGAAGTAATTCTATTAAGTCTATATTTGGTGGGTTAATCATATTCATTCACAATTCCTTCAAAAACCTTCAGAAGTTGAAAAGACTCCCTTGTTCTCCCTATCTCTCTCATCCTTGCAACCTGTTTTCTTCTCCCAATCAAAGAGTTTTCTCAAACTGCTACTGCTACTCAACGTTAAACACAATGTCTCAGACATCATCTTCCACCATGGCGGCTTCGTCTCACTCATCATCATCATCATCTGATCAAGATTCTAGGGCAATCACTACATGCATAGAATCTGAAGTTCTTGAGGTCACTCCTCTCAGGGAGATGGCAACTGACCCAACCAGAGTCAAAAAGCTCCGGACCAGACATGCAGGAAGAGCTCAAGCTACAGTCTCTGGTAACTCTTCTCTTCCTTCGTCTTCTACACCTAATAAAGAAGGATCAGTTCAAGTACACCAAGCTATTGCTAGACTGGTTTCTAGCATTCTGAGTGGCAACCAATCTGTACCGGGGATTTCTATCCCTTTGAATCAATCAGAAAGTCCAAATGTGGAAGGTTCTGAAAATATAGATGTCACTAAGGATGTTGTGACACCAAAAGACAACATTCAAAAGGCTGCTGATCCACCTATCATTGATGTGGATGAAGATTACTCAGATAATGAACTGATTGCAAATGTGAACCCTAGCATTGCTAGGAGATTGATGAAAAGAAAGAGTAGTGAGACTGTTAAACCTGATGCTAAGAAATCCAAGGCTGAAGGGTTGGCTGAGAAAATTCAGACTAAAGGGAAGAAGGCACAGGTGCAGACTGCTAGACAACCTGAAACTTCTGATTCTGAATCAGAATTTGAGGTTGACATTGACAATACTCCCATCAGAAGGAAGCTCCCCTCCAGCAAGATTGCTAGAGTGCCTGAAGTGCCAACAGACAACATCTCCTTTCATCATCCTGATAATGCAAACAGGTGGAAGTATGTTTGCTTGAAGAGAATAGCCTTGGAGAGAGAACTCAACAATGATGCTTTGGAGTGCAAAGACATCATGGAGCTGATCAGGAATGCTGGGCTAATAAAGACTGTGATAAAGTTTGGCAAATGTTATGAAAATCTGGTTAAAGAGTTTGTAGTGAACTTATCCAATGATTGTGCTGATGGGAGGTCAGCTGACTTTGAGAGTGTGTTTGTTAGAGGAAGAAGGGTCAAGTTCTCTCCATCAGAAATCAACAACTTTCTTGGAAGAACAAATAAGGACTGTCCTGATCTAGAGGCAACTGACAATGAAGTATGCTTGACCATCACTGCCAGGCAAGTAAAGTGCTGTCCATTGAAAGGGAAGTTGAATGCTAGTAAACTCAGCATGAAATTTGCCATCTTGCATAAAATAGGTGCAGCAAAATGGGTGCCTACAAATCACAAATCAACCATCTCCACAGGATTGGGGAGATTCATCTATGTTGTAGGAACCAAGACTGCCTTTGACTATGGAAGGTACATTTTTGAACAAACCTTGAAGCATGCTGGCAGTTATGCTGTCAAAGGACCAATTGCCTTTCCCTCCCTCCTTTGTGGAATCATCCTTGCACAATATCCTGACATACTTGTAGCAAGAGATACAGTCTGCAAAAGAGCCCCTGCTCTTGGCCTGCACTACAAACTGTTTCAGGGATCCCATGCTCCAGACATTGTCATAACATCAGCTGAGACATCGTCTGCAAAGATTCAGTCCAAAACATCAGATGTCATAGCTGTCTTAAAAGAAACTTGCAAAGATCTGGATGCTAGAAAAAGGACCCTAGAAGCTCTAATTGCCAAGCTAGAAAAGGAAGAAGCTGAAGCAAGCATGAGGGAAGAAGATGAAGGACAGCTCAACATTGAAGAAAGTGGCTCCTCTGAGTCTGATGACAGTACTTGAAGGATGATTGCTGCTTGGTGGTGTTGCTGGTGGAGTTTGGAAGTATGTTCTGCTGTTGTCTGCTGCTGATCTCATTATTTTGTCTTGGATAACTGTATAACTTTATAAACATGTAATCTTTGGCCCATTTGTGGCTAAAGTGGGGGAGAATATTTTTGGTACTGCTTAATTAGTACTTAACACTATATTTTTCTGCTGTCACTTATTTCTGCTGCTATCTATCTATCTCTGATTGTTTAGGGACTTTAGCCAAAAATCTGCCAAAGGGGGAGTTTGTAGGTGTTTAGGTATTGGCTTGCATTTTTGGTAAATTCCAAGTGTATGTGTGAATGTCATGACTGATGTCATAACATTCTAGTTCAGGTTGTACTAACTCTTTAGGTACATGTGCAGAAAAATATTGTAACTCAAATACTGATGTTTATAAGTGTGTATCTGAGCATGTTTGCAAAATGATCACATTTTGCTAATCAGTAGACAGGTTTTCTCAGATGTCATAACAGATGTTATGACATCCTGTTCTGAACTAGCAGGATTACAGGATTGGATAAGTCTGAGTTTTTTCAGGAAATAACTCAGTCCTTCCTAAACAGAATCCTGCGTTTTCTGAGGAGTAACCTAGCTCAATCCTAACCTGATCAATGAAGTACTGTGACCTGGTCTTAAGGTCAAACGGAATCAACCCTAGGTTTTTGGAAACCCTAACTGAAGTTGCAGCTGCTATATATTCAACAGAGCTGCGGTTTTTGAAGTCATCCCTGCTGATTGATTAGAAGATCAAGTTTGTAATCTGTATAGATTTGTTTATTGTACTCCAAGCAATTATCATTGTGATAAGTGTCTTGGAATAGGTTTCAATTGTAAGGGTTGTGTAGCACTCAAAGCTTTGAAGCAAGAGTGTTTGAATGTTACTTGACTAAAGCTGTGAAGCAGAGTCAAGTTAGTTGTGTACATCACTCAAAGCTGTGAAGCACGAGTGATTGTGTTACTTGATTAAAAAGTTGTGAAGCTTAATCAAGAGTGTGTTTTGAAGAGTGTCTTCATCAATTCTCAAGTCAAATTGGTTTATGTATCACTGCTGTGATTGAGGGGGAGTGAGTAGGAACTCAGGTTTAAGTTGAACTTAGATTAGAATTGCATTGGGTAGGTCTTAAGTGAAGGAGATAAACTGGTTGGTTTATTCCTGAATTAACATCTCTTATAGTGGATTCTCTCCCTGGCTTGGTAGCCCCCAGAGTAGGTGTTGTTGCACACTGAACTGGGTAAACAATTGACTGTGTTATTTACTGCTTTTGTATTTACTGTCATATAGTAAGTCAGATATGGTGTCATAACATCGGACGTGACATTAAGTATCTGTAGCCAGAATTTCAGGTTCCTAGAGATAGGTATAATCCGTCCTTTTGGTCTCATTCTTAGGATTCTTATATTTTTTTGTTCCAAATTTCAGCAATTTTACACCTATCCCATTCATTTAAACCGTATTTTTTACTCTAACTTTACTCTAAACACTTTTATTCCACCACCACGATTCTTTATTTTTAGGTCCAAAACATCTTGATTCTCTCAACGTCTCTTTAACTATTTTTCTAACTTTGTGTTAAAAACTTTTTTATTTTTCACCCTTTAAATTTCAAACTTAATAATTTTATTCATGTAATAAAAGTAGACGAATAAAGTAAAAATAAATAAAAATTTGATCAACCTTGGTGTAAAAAACATATCCAAACAAATGACCAATTTTGCATGTTGAAGACTTCATATTAAGTTATAAGAACCTATAAATCGGTTTTACCTTTAAAAAAATTGCATTTTCTTGAAAAGGATACTTTTATCACAAACCTAGTTGGCGCCAATTAATATAAATTTTCAAAAAGTTATTATATGATATGTTATGTATAAAGTTGTCTTGTCACATGTGCAAAAAGTTTGATATGATATTGTAGCTTTATAGTTGGAGTATGGAGATAATCAGAAATGATACTGAAAAAGAAAGGAATAAACTTTGTAGCATGAGAATCAAAGGATTTTTTAAAAAAATAAATTTTTAATTTGGTCCACAAACTATTAGTATCTCTAATTTAGTCATTAAACTATAGAAATCTACTAAGCAGTGCCTAAAATATTGACTTGAAGGAAGTGCATAAATGATAACTAACATGCTAATAGTGTTGTTTGTAATGTGGATTCAAGCTACCTTATCCTTAATGTTGATTTTGAAATTCAAATATCAAACCAAATCATTTCATTCAAGTAAATACAAACCAAACTATCAAATATGTAACTTTCTGGTGGGGCCAAAATGGGATGGCACTGAAGTTTAAAGTTAGCATTTCTGATATAGTGGTCCTACTGTTTCCTCATTGTGTTGCATAGTCATTTTTTGTTGATATGAGTGATCTAAACCCACTCTTTGATACTTCAATATTGTTAATATTTTGAGGAGCTATTCAAATAAGGTTGAAAATGAATGATAATGAAATGAGTAATAAAGAGAAACAAATGTTGGCATCCCACCATTTTACTACATGGGATGTTTTTGCCTCTTTGGTCATTGTTGTCTTATTCTATCCATTATTTGTCTTTGAAAATTTGTGAAACTTGAGTCACAATCACATTGGACCATTGTCATTTCCTTCATGACAAATTGACACTCACGATTATATTTGGCACCATACCCTAAACCTTAGTATAACATTAGATAGCTCTAATTTTTAAGTTTTGGTGCAATTAGAAATGGTAACCGGATGGGTCTGAGACAGTTTTTACATTCTCTAAACTCAAACTTGAATTTTTAAATAATTTTCATTTCCGCCTCAAATTTAAATGAGAATGGAGAATTAAAATTCAAACCAGTCTCAAACAGATTCGAGTTGAGTTCGAGTATCTTGTTCTGCTACTATCTATTTAGTAAAATCAGTTTTTTAATAAAAATATTTTTTTTTTCAAAATTAAATTAAATTATAAATAATAAAATTAAATAATCTCAAAAAATGACATACATACATTTCAAATATTTTAAATAATAAATACAAATCAAATCATCAAAATATTGGCCACATATTTAATATTCTATATGATCAAAAATAAATAATAATGTACATATAAAATAAATGGGAGTGGTTCGGGGACGGGTTTGAGATAGGTACTAGTATCTCCATTACCCGACTCATCCCCATATTTTATAATTGGGAAAAACCTGAATTCAAACTCAATCAAAGCGGATTTTCCCTATTAATTTTGAGATGGGTTCGGGTGGATACCCGCATGTATGAGTTTTATTGTCATACCTAGATGCAATAAAAGCAATAATAGTGATATGAATATAAGACCATGATTTGTTGCAGGCACTAATTGTTGCGAGAATTTATCCGGCGTCTCAGACAGTTTGACATGACAACGCAACAATTCTATGAACATTTATCTTATTAGTCCGATCAAATATAAAAATTTCATTACACAAAACTATTGGAAGAATTCAATTTTTTTGAAAACCTTTTCATCTTAACCAGATTTTTTGAACAAACTAATGCATTTATGACTAGTAAATATTAATGTTTATCGTTTTTATTTATTTATATCTTTTTTTGTGAACAAACATTTTTACAATATATTTCAAAAAATTGGTAAAAATTCATGTTTTCTATGCATTTTTATTGAATATTTCAAAATAACCGACAAAAATAAATATATTTTTCAGATTTTTCAAAATAACCGGTAAAAATGCATACATTTTTACCTGATTTTTTTTTAAATATATGACAAAAAAATGCATGGTTATTAATCATCTCATATTTCAATGGTAATATGCATTTTTACCGGTCATTTCAAAAAATCTGGAAAATGCATTGTTTTTATCGATTATTTCAAAATATCCAGTAAAATGTATGGTTTGTACTGGTTATTTAAAATATGTAGTTCAAATTTGACTATTTTTTTCACTGAGGATCAGATGACACGATAGCTTCTCAGCAATGTGATAGAGCTGAAGCTGATGCAACGAGGGCTCGTGTGCGAGAGGAGACGACGTAAAGGACTCGCATATCCGGATGAAGAGTGTAACGTCTGTAATTTAATTAATTATTTAATTAAATTATTTTTGGAATATTTGTGAAGTTGTGTTGTTAAGATAGTTGATGTGTTGTTGTTATTGGATTTATTTATTCTATTAAGTTGTTGAATAATATTAGGATAACAATATTATTTGATGTGGGCTTGTTTTAAAGGATATAAGTAGTAGAAAAGGAGGTGTAGTAGTTTTAAGCCCATTAAGGCTTAAAGAGAATTATAGGGTTATTATATTAGTTTTTAGAAATAATAAGGAAAAAGAAGAAGCAGTAAGAAGAGAAGGAAATAAGGGTTGGGAGAAGAGAAAGAGAACGTGAAAGTTGCAAAAAAGAAGGAAAAGAGGCAGAACGAAATTCAATCGAAAAAGTTATAGAGCAACCTTCAATCCAAGATAAGGGTGGGGTTCTGACTCTATAATAGGGTTTATGATGAGTAGTATGTGGAATTAGATGTGAAAAGTTGTTTTGTTTATGATTGAAATATATGTATTATTGTTTGATGAGGATCAATGATTTAGAGATGAATAATGATGCCCTAATGCTGTATAATTGATGTAGAAACATAAGATTATTATAATTAATGATTACCTATGATTAGAGGATGTTTTTAGGGCCTAAGGCAGGGAGATCGCAGTGAAAACACAGTGAAATCGCAGAAAATATTCATGACAAAACAGTATGCGTCGACCTCAAAAGCCATGCGTCGATACATGCAGGTTTTTGGACTCAGGATAAGTCGATACGAAGAAGTATGCGTCGTTACATGCAGTGTTGCTGGCTCAGTATGAGTTGATACAAAGGTATTACGCGTCAACTCATACAGGATGTTAGCCCAGTACGCTTCGACTCATAATATTATGCATCGACTCATGTAGTCTGATTTTTGATAGATTCGTTTCCAGAGGCTGTAACTTGAGTTTCCGGGCTCCGTTTGAGGTGTCGTTCGAAGCGTTGGGTAGAGGACGCGATGAACTTAATTCTTAAGGATTAAAATGAAGGATAAGAAGAATAATCCTAGTAACCCAATTTAGGACTAGAGTTAGCTTCTCACGTGAATCGCTATGATGATTTTGTGAAGAATGATGAGGATGAGATGATTATAGATTACTGTTTGGTTCATAGCAGTAAGATTAATGATCATAATGATGTAGTATTACAGAATTAATAATATGTAGAGATTTGGTAATTTAGAGGTGAGCCTTAAATGATTAATTAATTATAGGCAATATCATGTTGTAGGCCTATGGCCAACGTTGCGGGATTGTCGATCTACTGTTGTATTGTTGTTGTGGTTGAATTGCTGCGAATTATGATGATAAATGATGTTTGATGAATTATGATGATAAATGATGTTTGATGAATTACGATGATGAATGATGTTTGATGAATTATGTTTATAAATGATGTTGATGAATGATGTTGATTGAATGATGTTGATATGCCTCTAATAATTGGCAGCTATTAAGATGTAGGCTTCTGGCCAACGATGATGTTGTGTTGAGATGTTGCTAATTATGGTCTTGTCATTACATTCATGATTGTGTCTCATACATTGCATTTCAAGATGGAGCTGATGTTCGTTAAGATGGCCTGTATTGGCGAATATTAAGATGGAGGCTTATGCCTTGTTGATGCCTCTATTTATTGGAAATTATTCCAGATGAGAGTTCTTCTCCAATGGTACCACATGCATTTGCATAGTATTGAGTTGAATTATATGATTGCATAAAGAAGTTGTGTATTGATGCGGTAAATGTGTATATTGTTGGTATTCTGTTGCGATTAATATTGTTTATAAGATGAGAAGTGGTGATGTTATATGATCTAATTTAATATATTAAGTTGTTGAATTAAGAGATTAAATTATTATGCTGATAGTTCATCTGAAGTTTTAAAGTGTTATGTATCCATGTTGAATGCAATGTGATTTTAAGTTGAATTTGTGGCATCCTGATTCAGTTGTATGAATTTTATAACTTTGATTTACATTTATAATTTTCGGGTAGAATTGGAGTGTTACAAAGTTGGTACCAGAGCAAAAGTTTGGTTCGTCCGACCTTGTTGTCGAGTCGTAGTTGTCTAACAATTGAGTATTGTTAATTTGAGTTCTAACCGTTGTTTATGTTGTAGTGATAAGTTGAGATGGCATGAAGGAATGATGATGCGGTTGTTGCTGCTTTAGAAGCAATGGCACATGCGATGGAGAATCATCCGAATGCTGACGGGAATGCTGGATCTCGTAGTTTGGAGACTTTCCAGAGAGAGAATCCTCCTACCTTCAAGGGAAAGTATGATCCTGGTGGAGCATTGGATTGGTTGAAAGAGATTGAGAGAATCTTCCGTGTGATGGACTACACTCCAGCGCAGAAGGTTTGATATAGTACTCATATGCTAGCAGTTGAGGCTGATGACTGGTGGCTAGAGACTTGTCAGAGATTGGAAGTTGCGGGTGAAAATGTCAGTTGGGCTGTGTTCCATATGGAATTTCTAAGGAAGTACTTTCCTGAAGATGTTCATGGTAAGAAGGAGATTGAATTCCTTGAGCTGAAGCAAGGGAATATGTCGGTTGTGGAGTATGCTGCAAAGTTTTCTGAGTTGGCTAAGTTTTATCCGCACTACGCTGAGGCAGATGCTGAGTTTTCAAAGTGTATCAAGTTTGAGAACGGGTTGCGTCCGGAGATCAAGAAGGAAATTGGATACCAAAAGATCTGTGTCTTTGTTGATTTGATTGACAATTGTAGGATTTATAAAGAGGATAATAATGCTCATTACAATATTATCAGTGAGAAGAGGGGTAAGTACCAATAGAATCGTGGTAAGCCTTATGATACCCCAGCTGGTAAAGGTAAATAGAAAGTTGCTCAGGGTCAGAGGACTAGTGGGGGAGATGCTCCTGCCGGTGTGGTTTATTTTAAATATGGAAAACCTGGGCATACGATTAATGTGTGTACTGCTGAAGTAAAGAGGTGTTTCCGTTGTGGTAAGAATGAACATGTTGTATCTGAGTGCAAGCATAAGGATGTGATTTGTTTCAATTGTAGTGAAGAAGGGCACATTTGTAGTCAGTGTTAGAAACCAAAGAGGGCGCAGACAAGTGGTAAAGTGTTCGCTTTGGTTGAGGATCAGACAACTGTTGAGGACAAACTTATCAGAGGTACATGTTTCATTAATAGTACTCCTTTAATTACTATTATTGATACTGGTGCTACTCATTGTTTTATTGTTGCTGATTGTGTTGAAAGATTGGGTCTTATGTTGTCTTCTATGAATGGAGAAATGGTCGTTGTTGTACCCCAAAATTTGTCCTCCCATATTTCTCAAAATATTTCAAGAAAAATTCACAAGTCCAACCCGGCGCGTCATATTCAGGTATTCTTTCACCAAGATATCTCTGATAACGTATTCTCAAATTCAGGTTCGGCTCAAGAGTCAATTCTTTAAAGAAGGTATCCGAATGTGTGAGTTTTCTCGAAGAAATATGGTGAAAAAGTGTGCTGAAAGTGCAGTTTTTACGCGCTAAAAAATTCATAACTTGAAGATCGTGACTCATTTTGAACCTGTTCCAGTGGCCTAAATTCCGTCTTGACATTATCTACGTTTTCATCTCTCACGGCTGGAAGCCAATTTCGATCAGAAGGTCTTCAAAAATGTGGATTTATCAAGTATTGTCATACAGAAAATTTGTGACAGAAGTTTATTTGCGTCATGTTCAGAAAATCATAACTTGGTCGATTTTCATCGTATCGAGCTGGTTCCGGCGCCAAAATTTCAAAAATTGAGTTGGCTACATTTTCACAGAAGGTATTGAGTTCAAACGGTATTCAAAAGGCCTTCGTTTTTTGCTCAGAGTGCGTGACACGCTGAAAATCCTGAATGCTGAATATTATTTCATCTGGGCCGAAACTTTGAAAATTCATAACTCGGTCAATTTTTATCGGATTGGGCTCATATTTTTACACAAGGTCCCTGACTCATAGATCTACAACTTTGCTTCAAAAGTCGAGACCGGATTATGCACCGATCAATACCAGTTTTTTATTGAAGGACGTGTCAGAGTCGACACTGGAGCCCAAAATAAGTTTGTCTGAGCTGAAACTTCAAAAATTCATAATTAATTCACCGTTTATCCGATTGAGCCGATTTTCGGACAGGAGTTAGTTCTCGATACAGGCTACATTTTGTTTTCACATTTCAACTTCAAAAATTGCACTTAAGTCCCTGCGATTTAGCCTGGAAAGTGACGAACTCGAGTGAACATTGGAGGCCCAATTGCACATTCAAAACCCATTTTCTTTACCCTAATTTCCATTATATAATCACCTTCTTTTCACACAAACGAGGGAGGAGAAAAAAGAGAGAAAAAACCTGGCCACAACACTGTCAGAATATCAAATTCTTTCAAGAACCCTAAAACCTTGAAATCCTTATTACAAATCCCTCTCTCACTACAAACAAGCCATCACAGTTACAAACCAACACCTCACTACTTCTTCAGTAAGGGTAAGGCTGGCTTGATCTCCATGATCTAAAAGGCATAAAAGCATTCATGTCACTAATTTTCCAGTGAGGGTAAGATTGATTTGATCTCCATGATCAAAAGGGCTATAATCATTCATACATGTCATATTGTGCCTAAACATTAAATTTCTTCATATATTGGCTTTATTTGCATTTTATGATTTTATTTAATGTGTTCATGAGATTCAACACTGCAGATTTAGACAGGATCCCATGCAGGTTCATTAAGGAACGTTGAGGCCAAAAGCCAAATGACCAAAAGCCAAAAGCCAAATGGCCAAAAGCCAAAAGCCAAAAGCCAAAAGCCAAATGACCAAAAGAACAACTTATGCATGACACCAATACATGGCGAGACAGACATCCTGAGAAGATTAAGGAACGTTGAGGCCAGAACACAAATGGCCAAGCCAGAACACAAATAACCATGAAACCCAATCCAATGGCCAAAGAATGCAGACCGTTCAAAAAAAACCTTCCATTGGGCCTGAAACCCCCCTTGGTTTGCATCCTTTTTAATTTTATTTTCTTTTCTTTTCTAATTCTTTTTTAATTGTTTTAATTGTTTTTTTCACCATAAAATAATCTTCTATAATAATAACAGAAAAATCAAAAATACAAATATATTTAATTATTATTAATTTCATCACTAACCTATTTTTGTAAATAAACTCTAACAATTAATTTAGTTTAATTTAGGTTTTTAAACTTTAATTTTTTTCTTAATAAGTAAAAAGTATCTAGAATTAGTTTTTTTTGTTGACATTTTCATCTTTTTCTTAAATAAATTATTAATCATCATTATTTATCATTATTATTAATTACCATTAATTTTGTAAATAAACATGTAAATAAATTAATTAACTAGTAAATTAGGTTAACTTTAATATTTTCATTAATAATTAAAATAATCTAGATTTAGGGTTTCCTTTTAATTCTTGTTCTTTATTTTTCATAAATACAAAAAAACACTAAAACACTTTCTTTTCTTTAATTAAATAATTAATTGGACTTTAATTTAATTTAATTTCATGCAAAGGGTCAAAACCCTCGGACGTCCTAATTTTAATTCTTTTCACGCATTATTTCTTTCGATCATTATGTAACTGTTTCTCAGATGTAATAGTAATTAGGTTTATCTTTCCGTCTTTACTTTCCGCATCTTTATCAAAAACGGGTCTTTGTAATTTGGCGATGTATAGACCCGCGCCTTGTAATAGCGTAGGATTTTACTTTCCGCATTTAAATTTCCGCACTTTTAAATTATAATTGCATGAAAGAATGTATGGCCTAAATTAAAAACAAGCGTAGATCATCATGATACATGTACAAGATAAAACATAACATGAAAACAACATACAAATTCGCACACCACTCTTAGGGTACGCCTCACTGTTGCCTTACCTTCGAAACATGGTCGTCGAGTATATGACGTTTTAGTAAGTCCTTATGTCCGTTGATCCATATGCCTCAAAACAAGTTGCCTCAGAAAAGTTGCCTCGAATTAAAAAAGGATCAATATCATAAGGGTAGCTTCTAAGGTGTCCTACTGTTGCTCTGGTGACCACACTGTCCCTAAACTCGAATTGACCCGAACACCTCCAACGGTGGTGCTACCTATCTCTCAATGGTGGGATGGCACTACCTTAAGGACATTTACACAGCCTAATTCCTTAGGGTAGGTAGATGACTCATGGATACTTTCTCTTTTCAAAAAAACAAACAAAAACTTTTTCACACCGACACTTTCAAAAAGCTTTCAAAACAATTTTTCAAACACTCTTGAGGACTGATACAAGAGTCGATCTGAAATCTTTAAACGAAACTTTTTCAAACCCACTCACAATTGAAAAGCAAACACTTTTGAGAACAAAATGAGCAAGTATCTAAGAGCCCATGGATAACCATGGATAGAAAGGATGCTAACACCTTCCCTTTCTATAAATCTACCTCCCGAACCGAGAAACAATCTCATAAGGAATTTTGCTGTGCTTTTGTCCTGTCCATGTTGGAGAAAATAAAAGACGGTGGCGACTCTTGCTTCTGCGACATTTCGCGAACCAGCGTTAAACAGTCAGTTCCAAATCCACCGATCACAGTCGTCGATACTCCAGCCAAGGGGTCAGTGACTACTTCATTTGTGTGTTTAAAGTGTCCCTTGTCGATCTTCGACAGAGACTTTGATGTTGATTTGGTTTGTTTACCGTTAAGAGGGTTGGATGTGATTTTGGGTATGAACTGGTTAGAGCATAACTATGTTCATATTAACTGTTATGAAAAGTCTGTGAGGTTTTCTACTCCTAAAGAAGAGGAAGATAGTTTGTTGTCTGCTAGATAATTGAGGAAGTTGATGCAAGAAGAAGTACATATGTTCTCGTTGATGGCGTCGCTATCTGTAGAGACTCAAGCTATAATTGAGGAATTGCAGGTGGTGTGTGAATTTCCTGAAGTTTTCCCTGATGAAATTCCTGATGTACCACCGGAGAGGGAAGTTGAATTTGCAATTGATCTTGTACCTGGTACTAGACTTGTGTCTATGGCACCATACATGATGTCTGCATCTGAATTCTCAGAGTTAAAGAAGCAATTGGAAGAGTTACTTGAAAAGAAGTTTGTGAGACCAAGTGTATCGCCATGGGGAGCTCCAGTGTTGTTGGTAAAGAAGAAAGATGGAAGTATGAGGCTTTGTGTTGATTATAGACAGATGAATAAAGTGACGATTAAGAACAAGTATCCGCTTCCAAGAATATATGATTTGATGGACCAATTGGTGGACACTCGTGTGTTTAGTAAGATTGATTTGAGGTCGGGTTACCATCAGATTAAAGTGAAGGATGAAGATATCCAGAAGACGGCTTTCAGAATGCATTATGGACATTATGAATATTTGGTGATGTCTTTAGGTGTTACTAATGCGTCGGGAGTATTCATGGAATACATGAATCGTATCTTTCATACTTATTTGGATCGGTTCATGGTGGTGTTTATTGATGATATTTTAATTTACTCTAAGTCAGAAGAAGAGCATGCATAACACTTAAGAGTAGTATTGCAAGTTTTTAAAGAGAAGAAGTTGTATGCAAAGGTGTCCAAGTGTAAATTCTGGTTAAAGGAGGTTAGTTTTCTTGGTCATGTGATCTCAGGTGGTGACATTGTTGTAGATCCATCGAAGGTTGTTGTTGTGCTGCAATGGGAAACTTCGAAGTCAGCTACTGAGATTAGAAGCTTTTTAGGATTAGCTGGTTACTATATAAGGTTTATCAAAGGTTTTTCTAAGGTGGCACTTCTGTTGACTAAGTTGACTTGTAAAGATAGAGCTTATTGATGATATTTTGATTTACTCTAAGTCAGAAGAAGAGCATGCATAACACTTAAGAGTAGTATTGCAAGTTTTTAAAGAGAAGAAGTTGTATGCAAGGGTGTCCAAGTGTAAATTCTGGTTAAAGGAGGTTAGTTTTCTTGGTCATGTGATCTCAGGTGGTGACATTGTTGTAGATCCATCGAAGGTTGTTGTTGTGCTGCAATGGGAAACTTCGAAATCAGATACTGAGATTAGAAGCTTTTTAGGATTAGCTGGTTACTATAGAAGGTTTATCAAAGGTTTTTCTAAGGTGGCACTTCTGTTGACTAAGTTGACTTGTAAAGATAGATCTTTTGTGTGGGATGTTCAGTGCAAAGAAAGTTTTACAGAATTGAAGAAGAGGTTGACGTCGGCTCCGATTTTGACGTTGCCTAATCCAGGAGAGCCTTTTGTGGTATATTGTGATGCTTCTAAGATGGGTTTAGGAGATGTGCTTATGCAGAATGATAAGGTAGTTTCTTATGCGTCAAGGCAGTTGAGGACTCATGAGAAGAACTATCCTATGCATGATTTAGAGCTTGCTGCAGTTGTGTTTGTGTTGAAGATTTGGAGGAATTATCTTTATGGTTCTAGATTTGAAGTGTTTAGTGACCATAAGAGCTTAAAGTATTTATTGGATCAGAAGGAGTTGAATATGAGGCAACGAAGATGGTTAGAATTGTTAAAGGATTATGATTTCGGTTTGGATTATCATCCAGGAAAAGCGAATATGGTAGCTGATGTGTTGAGTCGAAAGACTTTACATATGTCGGCAATGATGGTTAAAGAGTTGGAATTAATTGAACAGTTCAGAGATATGAGCTTAGTTTGCGAGGTGACGCCGCATAGTGTTATGTTGGGTATGTTGAAGATTAATAATGAATTTCTAGATAGTATTAGAGAAGCTCAGAAGTTGGATGTGAAACTGGTAGATTCGATGGTTGGGATCGATCAGTCTGAGAATAATGATTTTAAGCTAGATGCACAAGGTGTGTTGAGATTTCGTAACCGGATTTGTATTCCTGATGATGCGGAGATGAAGAAAGTGATACTTGAGGAGAGTCATAGGAGTAAGTTGAGTATTCATCCAGGAGCTACAAAGATGTATCAAGATTTGAAAGGTTTATTTTGGTGGCCTGGAAAGAAGAGTGGTGTGGTTCGGTTTGTGTATGCATGTTTGACTTGTCAAAAGTTGAACATCAGAGGCCAGCGGGGTTGATGCAACCGATAGAAGTTCCAGAATAGAAATGGGATAGCATTTCGATGGACTTTGTGACGGGGTTACCTAATACTATAAGAGGACATGATTAGATTTGGGTGATTGTTGATAGGCTTACGAAGTCAACTCATTTTATTTCTATTAACATCAGTCTTCTAGTGTCGAAGTTGGATGAGATTTACACTAGTGTGATTGTGAAGTTGCATGGTGTTCCTTTGTGCATTGTGTCAGATAGAGATCCAAGATTTACTTTTGATTTTTAGAAGAGTTTGCAAGAAGCGTTGGGTTCTAAGTTGAGGTTGAGTTCGGTGTATCATCCTCAGACATATGGTCGGACTGAGCAGACTATTCAAACGTTAGAAGATTTGATGAGGGCATGTGTTCTTTAGCAGGGAGGTTTGTGGGATACTTATCTTTCGTTGATAAAGTTCACTTATAATAACAGTTACCATTCTAGTATTGGGATGACACCTTTTGAAGTGTTGTATGGTCGAAGATGTAGAACTCCTTTATGTTGGCATGAATTTGGTGAAAGTGTAGTACTTGGACCTGAACTTGCTCGTGAAACTACTGAGAAGGTGAAGTTGATTCGAGAAAAGATGAAAGCTTCCCAAAGTAGACAGAAGAGTTATCATGACAAGCGAAGGAAATATTTAGAATTTCAAGCGGGTGACCATGTGTTTTTGAGAGTTACACATGTGACTGGTGTTGGGCGAGCATTGAAGTCTAAGAAGCTCACTTCTCGTTTTATTGGACCATATCAGATTTCAGAGAGAGTTGGGAATGTTGCTTATAGAGTGGCTTTACCGCCTAATATTTCGAATTTGCATGATGTGTTTCATGTATTGCAACTCCAGAAGTATATTTCAGATCCATCTCATGTGATTCATATGGATGATATGCAAGTACAGGATAATCTTACAGTAGAGGCGATGCTTGTACGGATCGCAGATCGTGAAACAAAGACTCTGAGGGGCAAAGAGATTGCTTTGGTTAAAGTGGTTTGGCTAGGAGCTGCCAGAGAAAGCATGACTTGGGAGTTGGAGAGCAAGATGCGAGACTCCTAACTTGAGTTGTTTGATTAATGTAAATTTTCGAGGACGAAAATATTCTAAGAGGGGGAGAGTTGTAACGCTCGTAATTTAATTAATTATTTAATTAAATTATTTTTGGAATATTTGTGAAGTTGTGTTGTTACTATAGTTGATGTGTTGTTGTTATTGGATTTATTTATTCTATTAAGTTGTGGAATCATATTAGGATAACAATATTATTTGATGTGGGCTTGTTTTAAAGGATAGAAGTAGTAGAAAAGGGGGTGTAGTAGTTTTAAGCCCATTAAGGCATAAAGAGAATTATAGAGTTATTATATTAGTTTTTAGAAATAATGAGGAAAAAGAAGAAGTAGTAAGAAGAGAAGAAAATAAGGGTTGGAAGAAGAGAAAGAGAACGTGAAAGTTGCAGAAAATAAGGAAAAGAGGCTGAACGAAATTCAATCGGAAAAGTTATAGAGAAAACTTCAATCCAAGGTAAGGGTGGAGTTCTGACTCTATAATAGGGTTTATAATGAGTAGTATGTGGGATTAGATGTGAAAAGTTGTTTTGTTTATGATTGAAATATATGTATTGTTGTTAGATGAGGATCAATGATTTAGAGATGAATAATGATGCCCTAATATTGTATTATTGATGTAGAAACATATGATTATTATAATTGATGATTACCTATGATTAGAGGATGTTTTTAGGGTCTAAGGCAGGGAGATCACAGTGAAAACATAGTGAAATCACAGAAAATATTCATGACAGAACAGTATGCGTCGACCTCAAAAGCCATGCGTCGATACATGCAGGTTTTTGGACTCAGGATGAGTCGATACGAAGAATCATGCATCGATACAGGTAGTGTTGCAGACTCAGTATGAGTTGATACAAAGGTATTACGCGTCGACTCATGCAGGATGTTAGCCCAGTATGCGTTTACTCAAAACATTATGCATCGACTCATGTAGTCTGATTTTTTACATATTCATTTCCAGAGGCTGTAACTTGAGTTTCCGGACTCCGTTTGAGGTGTCGTTCAAAGCATTGGATAGAGGGCACGATGAACTTAATTCTTAAGGATTAAAATGAAGGATAAGAAGAATAATCCTAGTAACTCAATTTAGGACTAGAGTTAGCTTCCCACGTGAATCGCTATGATGATTTTGTGAAGAATGATGAGGATGAGATGATTATAGATTATTGTTTGGTTCATAACAGTAAGATTAATGATGATAATGATATAGTATTACTGAATTAATAATATGTAGAGATTTTGTAATTTAGAGGTGAGCCTTATATGATTAATTAATTATAGGCAATATCATGTTGTAGGCCTATGGCCAACGTTGCGGGATTGTCGATCTACCGTTGTATTGTTGTTGTGGTTGAGTTGCTGCAAATTATGATGATAAATGATGTTTGATGAATTCTGATGATAAATCATGTTTGATGAATTAAGATGATAAATGATGTTTGATGAATTATGTTGATAAATGATGTTGATGAATGATGTTGATTGAATGATGTTGAGATGCCTCTAATAATTGGCAGCTATTAAGATGTAGGCTTTTGGCCAACGATGATTTTGTGTTGAGATGTTGTTAATTATGGTGTTGTCATTACATTCATGATTGTGTCGCATACATTGCATTTCAAGATGGAGCCTATGCTTGTTAAGATGGCCTGTATTGGCGAATATTAAGATGAAGGCTTATGCCTTGTTGATGCCTCTATTTATTGGCAATTATTTGAGATGGGAGTTCTGCTCCAATGGTACCACATGCATTTGCATAATATTGAGTTGCATTATATGATTGCATAAAGAAGTTGTGTATTGAAGCGGTAAATGTGTATATTGTTGGTATTTTGTTGCGATTAATGTTGTTTATAAGATGAGAAGTGGTGATGTTATGTGATCTAATTTAATATATTATTTATCATACGTTTTATTATATTGTTAGATATCTCACCCCTTCTGTTTGAATGTTATCCTTACGTTGGTAACGTGCAGGTAATCCAGAGTGAAGGCTGTATACCTTCAGTATTCGAGTCGGTGTCATTGCTTTGATACGTAACACTCGGGGGGATGAACGCTTGTTGCTTTTAATTATTGATTATTTCAGTTGTTGAACTTTAATTTGATTGTCGCTAAGTATGTGTTGTTTTGAAGTTGTTGTAACGATGGACAAAGATGTTATTAAGAATTCTGCTGCGTAGATGTTTAAATTGTTGAATTAAGAGATTAAATTATTATGCCGATAGTTCATCCGAAGTTTTAAAGTGTTATGTATCCACGTTGAATGCAGTGTGTTTTTAAGTTGAATTTGTGGCATCCTAATTCAGTTGTATGAATTTTATAACTCTGATTTACATTTATAATTGCCGGGAAGAATTGGGGTGTTACAAAGAGAGTAGTCCCGACCAATTTACATAGGAGGCGGATGGCAGTCGAGCTGTTTCGTGCATCCCGCGATACCCTATGTAGAGGATATAAACCTGCTTCTGGATGGACCAAAGATTCTTGTGATGAGCCTGTTGTTGAGCAATGTCCAAACAACAGTTGAGGATGACATGTAGATGGTGACAGAGATAGAACTGCCACATGCTTCTGTCATAATAAAGGTGTCAGAGGTACTCCATTCTTCTGAGACAGAGGCTCCGACTCCTACGGAGGTTACTCTGCAGACAGTACTGAGGCGCCTACTACAGATGATATGAATGTTACTCCCTCAGTTGAGATGGAGGTTATTTCTCTGGTTTCGACATTGTCGTCTATACACACATATGAAGGGTTTTCTTGAGGGCTCAGTGATTGCTCTATGCTCACTAGATATGTCAATTATGTGGCATTTAAGTTATGGCAGTGAGAGGTATGTATATGACATGCTGATGATGTGACATTATTTATTATTGATACATTGAAAATAACTAATGTTTTTTACTTTGTTTATTATAGGACCGACTTCCACTGAAGGTGTCCACCCACTAGGGGAAGCTGAAGAAGTTGTTAGATGTCCTGATGCCACGAGAGGTCAGGGTAATTATTGATATTGTAGTCTCTTTTCATTGATGGAATGTTCACTGACCATACTCGAAGGCCGGCTATTGACAGCCTTTATTGAGCGATGGCATAAGGAGACATCTTGCTTCCATTTTCCGTTTGGTGAGATGACAATTACTTTGAATGATGTCTCATCTTTGTCCATCTTCGACTGACATGTAGTTTCTTTATTATTCTTCCCATTAGCTAAGAGGTTGCACGTATTACTCATGTACATGACTTATGGGTTACTTAATAATAGGTAATAGAGGAGATTAGGATTAACATGAGTGCTCACTTTCGCCTATCTTAGCTCCGAGATAGGTATAAAGATCTAGTGCATTAGGGTATATATGAGACGGCCACCAAGGTATACATGTTGCATCTTGTAGAATATATTATTTTAGCATATAAGTCTCATGTATATACTGATGCAAAGTACATGTGATTGTTTAGTCTCCTTAAGCATGTCGATTGTGCATGGGGGTGCATTACATTAAATGTTATATTTGTTACACTTGGAGAGATGAGTGTCTTTGAGACGAGGTAGCTTATCGTTTATATGAGCCTATTTTAAGTATAAAAATTATTATTTATTATTATTATTTGGTTTTTTGTGACATTTTTTATTTACCTATGTTATTGTGCAGTGTTAAATATACGAGTATTTTCCCTCCATTTGTGAGAGACGGGTTATTCTTACCATAGTTGGCTCCACACGGGCTAAGAGATAAAGGGGCGGGAATGCATGCCCAAGATGTGTTATGGAGTACATGAAGAGGATTCACGCACTGACCTTAGACGATATCATCTGGACATCCTACGCAGACCATAGAGTGTATCGGGAGTTCAATGACACTTCCATTTTTCTGGTTATTTACGATGAGAGACCTTAGTGGCTAGACATTGCACCAATTTTGATACATCTAAGACATTTACACAATCAGTCCCTATTATTCCATCTAAGGGCATTGATAGATGATTTGTGTTAAAATAATAATGCAAGTGTGAGTAAGTTGGAAAATAATCCCACATTAGATAAGAATATGGAGACTTGAGCATATATAAAAGGGAAAGTCCACTCCCCTATCACCTTAAGGTTTTAGGTGATCAAGTGGTGTGTCTCTCACAAAGGTGCACAATCCTCAACTTTGTATCAATGCTCCTAGAAACTTCCCCCAACAAATGGTATCAAAGCCTGGTTCGAGAAAGGTATTGGCTTAGTTGTATCGAAATGCCCAAGAAGAGGTGTTTTATCGCAAGGTGTCAATGGTGGTACAAGGAGGGGAGTATTGTGGACTCACACTTGAGAGAGAGTGTTATAATAATGCAAGTGTGAGTAAGTGGGAAAATAGTCCCACATTGGATAGAAATGTAGATACTTGAGCATATATATAAGTGGGAGAACTCACTCACCTATCACCTTAAAGTTTTAGGTGGACAAGTGGTGTGTTTCTCACAAAGGTGCCTAGTCTTACACTATATATCAATGCTCATAAAACTCCCCTTCCAACAAATGGTATCATGAGTCTTTGATTCGAGAAAAAAGATCAACTTAGTTGTATCAAAATGACCAAGAAGAGGTGTCTCGTTGCAATATATCAATGGTGGTATAAGCAGAGAGAGCATTGTAGACTCACACTTGAGGGGGGGTGTTAGAATAATAATGCAAGGGTGAGTAAGTGGAGAAATAATATCACATTGGATAGGAATATGGAGACTTAAGCATATATAAGTGGGAGAACCCACTCACCTATCACCTTAAGATTTTAGGTGGACAAGTGGTGTGTCTCTCACAAAGGTGCCTAGTCCTACATTATGTATCAATGATCCTAGTAACTTCCTCCAACAAATGGTATCATGAGCCTTTGATTCGAGAAAGGAACCGACTTACTCGTATCAAAATGCCCAAGAAGAGGTGTCTCGTTGCAAGGTGCCAACGGCGGTACAAATGTCTTGAGGGGAGCATTGTGGACTCACACTTGAGGAGGAGTCTTAGAATAACAATGTAAGTGTGAGTAAGTGGTGAAATATTCCCACATTTGATAGGCATGTGGAGACTTGAGCATATATAAGTGAAAAAATCCACTCACCTATCACCTTAAGGTTTCAGATGGACAAGTGGTGTGTCTCTTACAAAGGTGCACAATTCTCAACTTTGTATCAATGATCCTAGAAACTCCCCCCAATAGTTTATTAGTCACGTTATCAGCTCAGCTCATGCCTTTAAAGATCGTGCAATGGAAGTTTAGTTCCATGCACAATGTGTATATGGGTACTTGGAGTGATACCTTATTGTATTACACTTTCACATTATTCCACTTAGGCAGCATGTAGATGATGTTGGACCTTCTCCTATTGGGGGACCTTTTGATAACGTGTCGCCGCCTTTACCGCCTCCACATGGTGCGGATGATACTCAGCGTCAATAGATGATAGTAGTCATTATGCATAACCTCATGGATTTGGTAAATCCATATGGTGAGGGTTATACTTTAGCATCGCATGCAACATACTTAGCCTATGAAGGATCTATTTAGACCTTATTATCATTTTTGTATTATTTATATATTATGTGTAGTATTACTCAGATATTTGCACAACACAATTTATTTATAATATTTTGACACTTTTGTTATTGCATGATGAACATAACTTAACATTTGACAAATAGTTACATAACTTAGACACACGATTACATGAATTAACAAAACTAATAAATATGAAAATCTAAACACTATCAGATGATTCTACAGGTTTAACGTCTTGATTATGTCGTCGACAAATCTAAAAATTATGGCATCAACTCAATCGGTCCCTTGGTTTGTCTACAGTGATATGGTCTCCACATGACTTTCAACTCTTCATCACTCTTCAACTCAATATGGTCATATTTCACACTTCCATCAGTATCAATCTATGGTGCAAGAAACTCGATCTTACTCACCTTTCTATTCTCGGTGTGGGGGCAACATATTATTCAACTTTGATCTTAGAAGTGCAAGACATGCCATGTTCTCCGAGAGCCCAAACTCACCGAGAGATTTCACCCTGTTGAAGTACACTTCTGCCTTAAACAAATAGTGAGAGATTGTAAGATTATACACTTCGAATTCATTCTAAACTACACAAAATGGTCGGTACAATCACAATCATACAAAATTATTGTCAAAATCTCAACCCTTAAATTTCCACTATCATATTTTTAACAAATCCTCTAAAAATATGATATATGAAGGATGATTTTGAAAAAAAACGATACTTTTTAAACTACTATATGTTTTGACGTTTAGAAAAAAACCTGATAAAGATAGATACTTTCTATAACTCCAATTTATTTCATCACATAGCAATTTTTTGAAATATCTGAGATACCACATTTGTATACACTATCAGATTTTTTTGTTTGGTACCAGATATTTTACTTGTCCGAATTTTTTGTCCGGACTTTCTAATAAAATTTTGACATAAATAATATGTGAGTGTCAGGATAAATTATCAATTGACGCATATTTGCCACAGATCCTAAGCCATTCAATTCAGATGCAATGTTCTAGATTTAATACAATTATTTTTTTAATTATAATGAAAACATCAACTCATACATAGTCTCTGTTCTAAAGGTTGAACACTGAAAAAAGAGATTATATTTACAAGAAAAAATTTACTTTTAAAATTAATTAATAATCTATATATTCAGATAATTATTCAATATATCTAAAATAAAATTTTTCTTGTAAATAAATTCCAAGGTAATTTATATTCTAAAGAGACTACTAGAATATAAGACAAGTGTTGAAGTCGTCAATAAAACGAGAATTGTTGAATTGACTAAACCAATAGAAACCACGACAGCAAGTTAATGACTTTAGCTTGTAAACGGCTAAATTGGTCGTTAAGGCAGGTCCCCAAAATGCTCGAAGGGCCTGAACAAAATATGATGTATTCTCATTACTAGTATATTAAGGGAAGTACACAACAGAACAATGGGAGCTAATGTTATATGCATTTTACAATTTATACAGTCCTCAACTCATACACAACTATCCGACAGATTTAAACACCCCCCACAATTGTCCTGTAACCTAATATGTTATATGCATAGAGTACATCCTGAACCACTTTAGTCTCTAAAATATCTGCAAAAGTTCAGTAATACAAATTAGATCGGCAACAACACATGAATGACTTATAAGCGATAAGAAAAGCTAAAAGGCACTGTGAAATAACACTTTTGCAGAATCATACATGGTATGCCTCCAAATTGCTTGAATCATAGGTCGAAAATCAAGTACAAACTTTGACAGAAGATGAGGAGGCATCTATGCGCTAGAATTTGTTGAGGGATCATCTTTCCATCCCTTGGTGAGATCATAATTGATTGATGCAAGCTGGGAGAGATTCTGAAAACCAAACAGAAACGTTAATCACAATCGGAAAATATAGGTGTAAATCAGTAAAGTATAGCTTAATAGCATGCGACCAAATAGTAAACGTAGAAGAAAAAAAACATCGGACTAAATATTAATGTTAGAATATTATAGAATACCTTATAATATCCTTTATATTGATTTAAAGTATTTTAGAGTATCTCTTATTATTATCATGATTTGTTCTTAGGGATTAGCAATAAGTCTTCAGTGTTAAGTCAATAGTCATTATCAATAATATTTTTCCCTCATCTTTTACGCAATCACAAATTCAACAATTAACATATACAGGTTCAAAAATATAAGGAGGGGAGGGGAGAAACCATTCATCTTGCAATTCATTCCATATTAAACAAAGTCGAAGTGATAAGGAATAAAAGAACCATAGACCACGCAAATTCTAATTTTTATATTTTAAATATAGAATATAATTTGAATGAATTACCTTAAAGGAGAAATTACTAAAAGAGTAATTGGCGGAAGAACTAGAATCAAACTCGGCAAGACCCCCACATTCATCTCCCTGCTTGTAGATAGATATGTTTGCAAAAGGAAGTCAGCCCAAAATACTTAAAATTGATATTTTACAGTTTGTATTTTACATTTAGCATTGTCAATAAACGCAGTACCACTTCATCATGTCGATTGCTCAGGCAACTGCTGCTGCCACTTAAGCTATCGGCATCACTTGAATCTTCAAAATCACTTGGCGGGTAAACAAGGCCGTCAGAAGTATTCCATGAGTAACGACTAGTGAAGTAACTGGTGTCTAGAGCACTCTCAGAAGCAGGAACAAATGCAGCCTGCAAAACCAAATGATTGACAGTGCAATTAACAATTAACATGTCTCAAATGAATAATCATCATGGGTTGCGTTGTTTTAGATTTTGGTAGAATATATTCAGAAAGAATTGTTGTAAAATAACTGATTTATATATAATTGAAATAAAAGAAATGTTTGGACTCAGTAATGATATTTCCAGTGGGTTTAGAAGCTTTGCCTTTGGAAAGCTAAAAATCTAAGATTCACTTTTCTCAAAATCAATTCTACTCACAGCAGAATTTATTTTTAATCTCCCAAATGCAAACAAACACACCGAGTACAGTCGAAACATAACTTACTAGACACCAGTTGGGATATTCTATCCAACCAGGCACTTGGCATACCTTTTGTCTGGCAAGCGTGTCCCAGTTTATGTCCTTGAAGAAAACATGCTGCTTCACCTGGATTATTAAACGCCTATCAGTCTGACATATGAAAGATGATAAAATATCAAGGAAAACATACATATGATTATAAGATATTAGATCACCTCAGATGCCCCTCTAGCTCCTAGTCTTTGATTAGGATCTTCGGTCAACAATCTGAAAATTGAATGTAATTAAGTTTACTTGCTTGTTGGTAGTTACAAGTTTAGTATGTCAAAGGCCACCCCGGATATAACAAAATACGAGACCATAATTGGTTGCTATACAAAATACGTAAGCAAAGGCCCATATTTGCACTAACAAGCAGCAAAAACATTCAAAAATAATTAAGCAAATACAAGGAATCGAAGTTACAAAATATGTAGTTTAAAACAAATAATTTCCAGACACATGATAAGAGCAGTGATGTACAGATAAAATATAGCATGTCCATTACCGATCAATAAGATCATGTGCTTCAAGACTCATTTCTTCAGGAACTTCAGGCCAAGGTATCTTACGATTAAGAATATTATCAAATATAGTCTACAAACACAATTACATAACATGAAGTGAGAATTAAATGAACTATCAACAGAACAAAAATATAAATATTCATCACACAATGAAGCAAGGTCTGAACCTGAGGATGCTCTGCATTGAAGGGTGGAATACCAACAAGCAACTCAAATAAAATGACCCCAACAGACCACCAATCCGCAGTATACCCTGCAAAATTTGAATAAATAATTTGTTGATGGTATATTTGTAATAAAATACACAAGAATACATGAGAACATTTACAAGTATACAGTGAATGTAAAAACACTAAATCAGCAAGCTACTACAACAACCAAGCATTGTCTCACTAAGTGGGATCGGCTACATGGATCAACTCTTTCGCCAAAATGTTCTATTCAAAACCGTGCTTTTATCCAAATTGTTAAACTTGAGATCTTTCTTAATAACTTCTCTTATAGTATTTCTAGGTCTTCTTCAATCTCTAATTGTTTGACTTCTCTCCATCTGATCTACTCTCCTTGCAAAAGAGTCTACAAGTCTTTTCTCTACATGCTCAAACCACCTAAGTCTATTTTCCACCATTTTCTTTACTATAGGTGCTACTCCAACACTCTCTAATATTTTCATTTCTAATCCTATCCTTTCTAGTCTTACCACTCATCCAACGCAACATCCTCATCTCTGCAACACTTACTTTATTCTCATGTTGATTCTTAAGCGAACATTTTGTCTAGTACAACATCACAGGCCTTACTGCAGCTCGATAAAATTTTCCCTTGAGCTTGAGCGGTACTTTCAGCCACCCCGCCTGAATTCGATGGTTTACATTTCATTTTTTATTATAGACCCTAGATATTTAAACCGTGTGACTCGAGGGAAAATATGGTCGCTAACTTTCACCTCTAGGTTAGAAACGCTTTGTCTTTTGTTGAACTTACACTCCATATACTCCTTCTTACGTCTACTTAGACGAAACCATGTGTTTCTAAAGCTCGTCTCCAAGTTTTCAACCTCTCATTTAAATCCTCATTTGACTCCCCAAGTATGACTATATCATCTGCAAAAAAACATGCATCTCGGTGCTAACGTTTGGATGTATTCTGTGAGTACATCCAAAATTAAGGTAAAAAGGTAGGGGCACTAACAACTTTTCCTTAATGTTTAGCATCATTAAGAGTTTATTTACACAGCCTGATATTTTTCAAAATTTCCATAAGAGACAAAATTAATCCGCATTTTAAGAGATGCAAAAAAAAAAAACAGAAATCAAACCACCTTAAACATAAAAATATGGGACTATACGAACCATGTCCAGTTCCTAAAAGTATCTCAGGAGCTAAGTAATCGGGTGTGCCAACAGCAGAACGCTTCTTCCTCCGTTCCCTTTGATCCTCCGATGTAAATGTTTCAGACTCATCCTCCTCAAGTAGGGATGTCCCACTCACTGCCGGACCAGACAAGTCATCTGTGCTGTTGATGAGACCAACTTTTGAAAGCCCAAAGTCTGTCAACTGCAAAAGTAGATAAAAAAAAAAAATTTTTAGCTGACTAGCTGAGCATGCCTAATGTAAAAAGTATAAACTATGCTCATGGGCGCCACGGGACACAAGAAAGTCAAAACTCAAAAGAACACAGTGTGAAAGTACACCAATCAAAAGTTACCTTGACATGACCGTCATGTGCAATCAATAAATTGTCAGGCTTCAAGTCACGATGAACCACACGCAACGAATGCAAATACTCTAATGCAAGAACCTACAGTTTGATGAAAAGTTTGAATTATAATACAAAGTAATAAAAGATCATTTTCCATATTTACCTACAGGAGGAGAGAGGACCAATAGTTACCACTTCAGCCATATATACACGGGCCACTTCCTCGTCTAGACAACCTAAGTTCCTTAGTAATGAATACAAGTCTCCACCATTCAGATATTCCATGACAAGATACAAGTTCTCACGACATGTAAAAGAATAGAAAAATCGAACCTGGTAAAATTAAAACAAATGTTAGAATAAGAGTACTATTTTTCAAAGCAACACAAAATAGAGTAACTGAAAGTTTGGTCCACTAACCACAAAAGGATTGCGCACTGTAATTAAAATATCACGTTCTGCTAATATACTTTCTACAGCATTCTTACGGATCATATCTGCTTTCTTAAGAACCTGTCACAAAACAGTTAAATATGATAATAAACTAAGGATTGGAAGCATAGAACAAGAAATATAAACAAATTTACAACAAGTTTAAGGTTCCCAACTACCAAAAAAGGTATTGCATTAAAATTACATTGGAAGCAAAAGTACAATTAAAAACATAAATATAATGAAGTAATAACAATACAATACATGAAAACCAATGCAGATTAGCCAAATCAGAAAAATAATGAAGAAAAAAAAACGAAAAAAAAAAAAAAAAACAAAGCAGCATGGTCAGAAACTGCCTACAGGATTTTATGAAAGATACAATATTCAGTGATATATAATATAAACTTTTAAAAAGAAAAAGAAACACAAATTCAACACAGCAACGGGGTATTATTAAATGTTTCTAAAAGCTACATGAATGAACAGCAAAAGGAGATTTGTTGGGAATGAAATGTATGCACAAATGGGTGTTCATATTTATGCAAGAGGAAATAAATGGAAGGTGGTGCTTAAACAGTAACTAGTGAGTCAAAAACATAATTACCTTTATTGCAAAAAGATCACCCGTCGTCCTCTTCTTAGCCAAGAAAACCCTTCCAAATGCCCCGCGACTGATAGGTTTTATAATCTCAAAGTCATCAATAGAGGTACGATCCTTTGAAGAATGAATTGGGCTTGTTCTCAAGCTACGAACCACGTCATCTTCCAAGATGACATCATCATCCATTACAGGGCTATCTACATCTATCTTTTCGATATCCACCATCTCGGTAAGCTGCAAATACTTCTCACTGCAAAATAATTTACAACTTATTAAGAATAATCATCAATAAATTGCTAAGAACAACTTGTAATGGCAATTGCAGGACGAGTAGGGAACCAAAGGATAGTGCTTCCCTAAATGTATTGACTTCAGATATAATCAGGGGAAGAGTCATGATTGTGACTTGGGAAGCGAGCAAGACCAAAAGGCACACTCAGTAAACAAAATTTAAATGTCCACATGCATAACATGTACAACACGTCTAATCCATAACTAATATTTTCTTATAAGTAAAAGAATATATAACTAGGTTGCGTACAAGAGGAACTGACAGGCAAGTGCAACTGGCATACAAACATCAGCTGATCTGATCATTAGAAAAAAATTAGAAGAGACAAAGAGAACATCTGCACCCCCTAAAAAATACAGAAAAGTAACATCTGAAAACATCTGTCAGCCCTTATCTCCCAAATGGAGATGAAACTTGCAGCAATATTAACAATGGATATTGTTGCAGTTGTATGTCTGAAAACACGTTACAAAGGCAGCATCTTTGATC
Organism: Vicia faba; assembly: GCA_948472305.1. Taxonomy (NCBI): domain Eukaryota; kingdom Viridiplantae; phylum Streptophyta; class Magnoliopsida; order Fabales; family Fabaceae; genus Vicia; species Vicia faba. Next base: position 1,187,269,843 of record OX451735.1, on the reverse strand, counting down.
TAAGTTGTAAATTGGTTTCCCCTTTAGTCCTCTACAAACACGGTGAATTTCCAAATTCCAACAGCCCCCATCTACGGTCCGCTTCCACTTTGATCCATGCAATGCCCTTTATATTCTATGCTTTGTGGTATGGGTTGAGACACTAAAGGCACTCCTACAAATTAAGGAGATCTAGGGTTTGATCCCTGCTCCTGACAAATTCCCTCTCCCCTACAAATTAACAGCTAACATTTGCTTATCAAAAATAAGAATAAAAAATGCTATACTCTGTTTTTTCCGTCTTTTGATTGCAACCCAATTCCCTATTTTCTCACTTTATTAGTCAGGTAGATCGGAAACAAAAGTCCGTGCCTCTAGTTGATGTTCTATTTTTCTTGACCAAAACAGGTATTTTTTTTAATGTTTTTATATTTATATTTATTTTGCTTCATGGTTAAATCAGAAGCAAAATATACTCCTGTTTTCTTATTTACCATACTTCATAACCGAGTCAAGTCATCAACGTTCCACAACATGCATTCAGAAACCAGTTTGAGTTCTTTAAAACAATAGGGCATTCATTATGTTATGTTTCATATTTGTAGCGTTTTCTGTCTGAGTTGCTTTTATATCGAACTTTGTAAAGTTTGATATATACTAGAACATGTTGAAGTAATGTTTATTAACTTTATATAAGTTTTAGATTTTTAATCACGTGTCAGTATCATTCAGTATATTCTTTTAGTTGCTTTACACAGACAATATGTGTCTTCAATATACAACGCTTCAAAGCCGAAATCCTGATGGCTGAATAATACAACGCATCACTCGGCCTTTTTCCGCTCAGCCCCTTTGTAAAAGGACACTTGCTGAGACACTGACAACCAGCTCCAATACCAATTAGATAGAAAATGGTTCGGAAGAATGAAAATAATGGAAAAACTGAACTGCTCTCGTTGAAGAATTGAAAGAAGATCCAGGTTTTTTCGAGAGGACATGACAAGACATGGGTTTTTTCAAGAAGATATGACAAGAACTCCCCATACAAAGAATGGAACAATTTCAAAGATATGACAAGACTTTCCCATACCAAGAATGACAAGGCTTTCCTCTACTCTGCCATCACTCTGCTTATAACTACCTCGGTTAGCTGTCACTATTACTCAGCCACTTAGAGGTTGTGAACCTCTGAGACTCACTTATTTCCCCTTACATAGACACATTTGATTGGGGATTGATGCCTATCACACAAGTACAGACCATTATAGAAAATATTTCAAGTGAGCATGACGAAAGTCACACTAGTAATGCCAGAGAAGACACTGGACAGATAGTAAATAAAAATATGTAGTATCATTAAGGTATATGATTTGAAACGGTTATAAAAAAAGGATTAATCTGCATCAAAGGTATCTTTAACTAGAATTTACACCACAACTTATTCATAAAGAATTCACTTGCTGAAATTCAACGTTTACTAGGATGACCTTCTTTGTTATAGAGATGTCGTACATAATTTAACAGAAAGGTACTAACCGGATCAGCTTCTCAATGCGTGTTCCAAAGGTTTCCACGGTAAGTGCATCGAACTTCCTTCGTTCTACGACAACCCTCAAATCATCAAGACAAGATAATAAATACGAAGCTGTACGATCATCATCCAGACTAACATTGGCTGCACAGCGTGCTATATCAGCAAGTTCATTCATCTACAATAATCCAAAGAATATAATTGGGGTGTTTAGAGACAGTTAACCTGATCGTAAATCAACAACATCATACAAAATGCTGAACACATAGAGAAGACCAGTCGATAAATATGCTGAATTTAATGGATAATGCCATGACATAATTAGTACTCCCTCCATTCCTTTTTAAGTGTCGTTTAAGCATAAAGCTCTCCAACCAAGGTAGTGAGTTGTTGGAATTTTTCCCATTCTACCCTCATTTTAAGTACTCCCCTCGTCCCATATTATTTGTCACAATTGATCATTTCACACAGATTAAGAAACAGTAATAAATGAAAGAGAGAGAATAGTGACTTTACCAAATTATCCTGATTAACTATTAATGTATTCAAATTAGCATTAATGTTAAGTGAGAAAACAATAAATTAAGAATATTTATTAGAGGGTACAATTGGAAGATTAAATATAAAATTGCATTGGTAATCTAAAGTGACAAGCATTTTGGGACAAATTTTTTATTTAAATGTGACACTTATTTTGGGACGGAGGGAGTAGGAGTTATTGAGTATAAGTGTATAACTGACAAAGATAACCTTAAACTATCAAAACGACAGTTAAATAGGAACAAAAGAATTCTTCCAAAACGACACTTAAAAAAGAATGGAGGAAGGAGTAATAGTATATGACAAGAAATTAGAAATAAGTCATTTATAAAAGAAGTCAAATTAAGAGCATGCCTGAGGCAGATCATCATGTTCAGAATAAGCACCCTTCCCCGCCAAGAGCAAGTCAATCTGACTTGTCCTTGGTGTCAATAAAGGAGACCTAGGAGTCATGCTCCCTGCAGATGATGTTGTCATACCTTGGTCAGACTTTGGACCAAAACGAGTTCTACATGATATAAGTGGCAATCCCTTCAGCTCATCCATAAAAACGGAATTATCAGGTTCAGGGAAACAGTCTAGCATATCCTCTGAGCCTCTGCGTGACCAATCACTAAGTTTAGGGGAAAGAACTTCAGATTCTTCAGTCATACTTGAATTCGACACTTTTGCAACATCAGGACTTCCGACCATTTGTTGTGCATCCTTCTGAGTAGATGATTCCATCATCTTTTCTAATGTTTCAGAAATTCTTACAAGACGCTCATTGACACTCAGACCCTTCTGATCACATCTGTCAGCAACTGCACAAATCCTTGAATGATCTTCAACATGAGAAGTCGGTACATCCTCTTCACATATTCGACAAATTATTGAATTATCTTCATTATTATTCTGCTGGTCTCCCCAATAGCCCCAGGAAACTTTATGTTGGTGCTTCGAAGCATGGTCATGGGAATCTTTGACAAGAAGCTCAGAAGGCTTGGCAGCAGAGAGATCTATATCAGAATTTAATTTCTTAACTGATGGCTTTGAAGGTTCAACATCGACTGTCCCATAACTTCGGTCCTTCAATTGAACAGTTTCTTTTGGGCTTTTTTCTGATGGAGATGGGAATTTTTTCCATGAAGCCATCCGATTCCTGCCCGGAGACTCAAAGTTTTTTAAAATGTCATCATCAGCAGGAGGCAACTGAATCTCTGGTTTCAAGACACCTTTTTTCCAACCCATGGTACTCTGCTCTTGGCTATAAGCTTTTTTTGTTGAAGCCTTCGAGATCTTTGCAACACCAGAAATTTTAGAATCCCTTACCGCACTAGGAGGAATAGATTTTCCAGTAGAATGCAAGACTCTGGATTGACGGAGATTGACAAAGTGTTCATCCTCAGCCAAAGCACTTTCCTTGTGGAATTGCAACAACCTAGTACACCGTGTAAGAATGAAGAGCATTCGAGTATGAAGCTGCTTTAGTGTCCCCGGAGGAAGCTCTTGACGCCTATCATCCAAGTCCTGAACTATGCTTTCACACTGAAGCCAAAACTCCCCAGATGTGGTCATAGCACAGCGCCTGGCCAAAATTAGCAAGTCCTCAATTGTCTCTTGCCATTCCGGATGATTATCTGCATTTTTTTCAAGAACTCCAACCAGGTCTGCTGCAAAAATAGCCAGTTCAGAGTTCACCTCTTCCTTTTCTTTATCAAATTTAGCCCTAATAACAACCAAGATCTCCTGCATATAAAACAAGCAAAGCAATTTTCAAGAAATGTTTCCTACACAACACAAACTATTAACGCCACAAAAAAATGTAAAATGGAAAGTAAAGTACCTCAAGGTTATTATTTAACCTTCGAGGCTTCCAAAACGGAAAAGGCCGGACACCTTTAGAATTTAACTCGTGCGAAAAACTCTTTATATCACCAGGAAACCTCTTTCCGGGGGCACTTGTGACACGTAATATAGCTTGAAAACGAGGAGATTCAGATTCTTTCGGATTTTCAAAATCATATGTGGCCTGGAAGAAACAATCAGTTTTTTAGCCATGATAAATGAATTAAGTTGAATACAACAACTACTGCAGACAAATTTAATCAAACCAATAACAGAAGACATCACAAACACCACACCCAGCAGTACCTCTGGCGTGCAAACATCTTCACTTCTTAAGCCTCCAGTCTGAGTCTGTGATGATGCCTGCTCTCCTGTTAAAAGTAATGTGATGAGAAAAAAGTAACATTTTGGTATTTAAATAGCATAGTTTTGGAAGACACTTTAATAATGAAACAGTTCACACAATGATACAAATTGACAGTACATAAAACTGGACAAATAATGCACCAACCCAAAACCTACCACTCAAACATACCCAAGCATTAACACTTGACAAATAGGTGACTGAGGGAACTTTACAGTTACAATTACTTCACTTCACCAATACAAACATTCTGTCAACTCCAAAAACAAACAATAGATGAGCTTGCAAAATAGAGATGCAGAAAACTAGAAAGTGATGTATTGGCTCCCCTTTCTCGGTGACAGATGTGACCAGTATGATGCAGGCAGCAGTAAACCCAAAAGTCCAACATTCAAAGATGATTTAATGTTGATATTGGGATTAATTACCATATTTAGTACATTTCTGATTTCAGTAACAGAATATTTTTATAAAAAAAAACATATTTAAGTAACATTTAGCAGTGTATTTCTTCTCTGAACCCTTGCCATGACAGGAGATTTAGGGTACCAAGTTGACCTCTTTTAAGTTGTTTATTTGTGAAGGCTATATAGCTCTGGGATTTTCCTTCAACTACTACTGTTACCTATAAAATATATAACTCTCGTCCTATTTAATATAGGTGAAGAAACAGCTATGAAGAAATCATTTTGAAAACAAAATTCTAGCCTCCTTGTTGTGTATGTACTTGGAGTATCTCTTTCTATGGGGTGTGATACCTAGTTCAAACTACTTTTTAGTCAAACATGAGGGAACCAATTAAAAGCCAGGAAACCAGCCATTTCGAATTATTTGAAAACTTGTAAACCCAACAGGTTTTTATTAAGTCCGAAAAACTGGCGGCAAATTATGATTTTATGGCTGACCAGATTTTTCTTTCCAACCTGACTGGTGATCAAATTAGTGGCCTGGTCATTTGATCAAGTCAAACCCGGCATAGTTTTCAGGTCAAAACCATGGTCCCTTGCGTTCAGATAGCAGTTCCAAAGTTATGAGTTCCATGGTGTCATTGGGCAGGCGATGCCTTCTTCAATGAGATAATTTACCTTTTTTGGACTCCCTCCCCTCACTGTTAAATCAGAACTATCAAGTTTTGTCCCTAAAGTCAATCTCAGTTACAAAATGCTGACATAGCTAACAGAGCTTCATTTGGCACTTGGTGATGCCACATATTTTGATGGTGTGGTACGTTTTTTGGGGTGATGTGACATCTTTTGTCACACCCTCAACCCCAGAAATCCATCCCTATTCTACCAAGAAACCAATTCAAAGTGAATTTTCAGGTCAGCGTGATAAGAACTACCAACCACATCGCTTTTGAGTGCTTGGAAGGCCTCAACTCAACCAGCCCAATCATATCTCACTTTTAGGAGCCACTGGAACTTGTAGGAAACTTACCACCAGGAACCCTATTAACAAACATGTTAGCATTAGGAAAAAGGTGTTCCCTATCCATAGGCGAATCCATCCCTACCATCCTCGTCTTCGTACTACCCCTTTGCCAAGGAGGCTTTATTGGGATTCTAGCAATCAAGTGCAGGTGTTAAAGCAGGGAAGGAACTGCATGTCGAAGAATTTAAGAGGGAGATGTGGGGGCCGTAAACCCCAGTGATCAGGGGAAGAGCAAAGTAGGATCACATGATTTTATCAGCGAGAATTATGGTTCGCCATTCGAGCATGTGGAAGCTATGTCGGGAGAGGTGGTGGACTGGGCTTTGGAAATTGAAAGGAGATCAGGGTCGGCTGACCGTTTGGGTATTTGGGGCTGCGATTAGGTATCTGTGACCAAATATATATTTTGCAATAAAAGGAAAGCACAATTTTTCTATTTGAGCTACACAACTTTTTTCTTCTTAAAGAAGGCCAGTAATATTTTATGCTTAATAATTATAATCGGCCAATTTTGTGGGAGACGGAAATTGAAAGGTGAATGCACCGTACACAAGGGCATTTTAGGAATATTCATATACAAAATAAACACAATAAACACATTATCTATTTTTCTTAATATATGTGAAAACAACAAAAGGGGCTTATAATAAGGGATGGATATGGTATTACGGAGTTACAATCCAAGTCAAATTCCATGCACCACACAAGAGAACTTCCGTTAATATATTTTATTGATGAGGAAGAGTATTCTCCCAAGACAGATTTTCCCTCAAAAGCACCCTCTTATGCTCACTGGCATCAATGTGGTCCAGTTTGTCTGATAGAATCAAACTTGAATTTGATCCTCAGAATTAGAACTGGACCTCCCAAATACAATTCCAATTCTAACTTTTAACACAATCTCATGGAATTAATAAATAACAATTTCATAATACTTTCACCTCTGATAATAAACAATTTAAATTACAATTCAAAGCCAAAAAAGGTGAAAGTAAAACAAGCACGAGTTTGCATATCGTTTGGGGAACATCTAGGGTTTCTATCTACTACGACCTATTTGAATTGGACTCAAATCAAAGAGACTATTAATTGTTCATTTTCTTTGATGCATGCACACTCCAACAACCATTGTTGTCATGCACTCTTGTTCTGTCCCATCTCAATTATTGAGCTGTGACTCTTTCTACATGTGAACTTATAATTCAAACCAAGATAACACATTTCTCAATCCAATAACGATATTGTACCCACGTCACTAGCAATCGAAATAATACCAATTATATTATAAATCCCATTAAAAAAACAAGTTAATAAGCCATTCTTCAAAAATATATAATCTTCAAAACAGGTTAATAATGACACCCGTAAAAACGATATTCAAAACATACCAAACTAAAATCAAGACGGACTTGACTGATTAAAAAAACCAACCGAAAACAATGAAATCCATTTTATTTAAAAAATGTATGAGTTAAATTTTGATACCTATCGGTTAACATTTTAATTAGAGTCACTTTAAATGACTCCACGATTTTCTCATACCAATTCAATCATAAATGTATCTCCATGCTTTTCTTTCATAATTAGGCAAGCACATACCCATGCCATGATCAGACAACATATCATCAATCATTACCACACTACCATCATAATCCGTTACAAAAAACGGATAATCGAATAAGAAATATGAGAGACAGATTAGCACTGATGATACCTGCTTCCAAAGACGATTCACCATTCTGCAACCGCGACCGAGGTAGTGTCACTACCGGACTCTGTTCCATCGTCTGTGCGCCACTCCCCGTCAACATACTACCCGAACCGCTTCCATTATCAACACTAGCACCAATTCCCAAACCATCCCGAAACCCTACTCTATTCTGACTCCCAACCTCCTTCTTCTTCCCAACAGCAGGCCTCGAAAGATTACTAGCACCAAGTGCCGCCGCAGCTCCTCCCTTATCACCTCTAAAACCAAAGAAACTCTCCTGCGGTAACGGTCCCGATCTCGTCTTTATCCGGTTCAACCCTAACGACGACGCTAAAATCGGCGAAACAGAAGCCGCAGCAGACGAAGTCGACGGTAACTCCTTCACCTCCGCCACCTTCGCCGGAGTCAATTTCTTCGAACCAGGCCTAGAGCGAGATTCCAACAGAATCTCACTCTCCTTTCCTTTTACAGCATCCTTCTTCTTAGTTCCTTCATTAACTTGCGTCTTCCGGCTAGACGCACCGAGTCCACTTCCAGCGCCGCCGCCGCTGGTAGTTCCGGCGGCGGAGGTGAATGTGGAGGTTAGGGTTTGAGCAACGGTTGATTTAGGTTTTTTCTTATCGGATCTAGGAGAGTTTGAAGAGATTGATCGAGGACTATTGGAAGAACCATCTGGACTAGAAGTATCAGATTTTTTAGAAGAGAAGAATCTTCCCTTGAAGACCATGTTTGGTTGTTACGATTAACCTCTAACATTACCAGCATGCTGCTACTAGCAAACGCGACATTGAGTTCAATCGTGATTTTTCAGCTTTTTTTTATACTTTTGTAACTTTGTTTGAATTTTGAACTCAGAAATGGAGAAAGGAAGTGCTCTAAGACAAATGATTTATTACCAAAATAATTAAAGAGCAGATAAGTGATTAGTTTGGGAATGGATTTCAGAAGCGCGTAAAAATGTGTTGCTGTTATTTTTTTTTTCTTGACTAGGTTGGTTGAATGTGGACTTTTAGAAAGAAGAAAAATATGTGACTTTTTTTTACACATTTACGGTTTTAAAAAATTATATAAGGACTTTGTGGATTCCATTTTCGATTCTTTGACTTTGAATTTAAAGAGTTTTATGGCTAGGATCAAGGTGTTTGAATATTTTTAAAAGAAATATAGTAATTGAAAGAGTCTATATTGCGATTTGAATTGTATTCTTTATTCTCCTTATGTTTATTAATTTGTGATTTTGATGTTTAACTTTTTTTTTAAATATTTAGTTGCTCAATTTAAAAATAAATAAAAAACTACTTAAGTATTGTATATCACTAAGATATTTTTAGTTTTTCATTACTAATAATGGAAATAAAATCATTTAGATTGAACTTGACATGAGCTTGTTTTGCATAAACTTTTTTCTTGGAAATTGTGATATCATTTTTAACATTATCATATTAACTTTGTGATTAATCTTCACTATAATGAGATAATATGTTTTCACAATGCATATATATTGTGCGTTAACATCTTTCTTAAAAATTGTGAAATCATTTTAACTTTATTATAAAAATCCCGTGAATAATCTTCATTATAATGAGATACAGATTGTTTGTAAGTGCATCTACCATATAAGTTTGTCTTTTGATAATTGTGACATCATTTAATGTTACGTAATATCAATCTCGTGAGTAATCTCTATAATTTGAGTTATCAGACGAAAAGAATGGTGTATCGAAAAGCATCTTTTGTTCACAATATGATAAATATTGCAATTCAGATTTCAATTACTTATTAATAAAACTATGGGGCCATGCTAATGTAACATTATGGAAAGTATCACGCAATTTATATTGCAAAATGTCACCGTAAATTATATTATTCACACTGTCGCATTTAATTTAGGTCCATTCTAATAATATAAATTTGGTTATGTGCATTACTTATTGCACATCTAATATGTGGTGTTACTATAGTGGAATATTGATAATGAAAACAAATATGTTTATTTTTTCTTCTCTAAAGATACCTAGTATGATATAAAGTTAACACTTTAATATTTATCTTTATTTCAATATAAGATATAGACTAATCTAGCATCCAAACATTTGTATTTTAATAGGGTAAAATTAGCGCAATAATATATATATATATATATATATATATATATATATATATATATATATATATATATATATAAGGGTAGTCCATCATAACATATTTTTCTTCAATAAGTTCTACACATAATGGACAGATAAAGTCATTCGTAATCCTCTCATTGTCCTAAGAACAATTATTATAAGTCCATCTCAAGTAACTTTTCAAAAACATGACCAATGTGAGTTGTTAAATAAAGAGGCTTTGACAATGTTGATCTCTTATAAAGATGAATTTATATTACAAATATGAGTCATAGTGACACTACAAAAAATAGACTAAATAACTATGATTTTATTCCAAAGATTTCAACACCCCTCCCCCCAAAAATCCATCAATTCATTATGTCATGTAAGTTTTCTTTTATTTAATAGGGATTCAAAAGAATTCTCTCTAAATGAAAATAAATTACATTTTTCTTTGGTATTCCTTTTGTTACAATCTACACCTTTTTTTGTGTGTAAACAAAGAAATAAATAATAAAAAAATTATATCTCGCTCAAGTAGTATATACGCCATAAACATTTATATCTTGCTTAACTAATACATATGCCCTAAATCCCCATATTTCACATGTTTATCTCTGAGATAAAATATATTATAAATATTATATCGTCATTAGTGACATTTATAGTTATTTTATATTATTAATATAAGGTTCATTAAGTAAGCTCATTAGGCTTACATTTATCTTTATTTAAAGTAGTTTATTCTTCTATTGTAAATTAAAACTTTGAAATATATTAAAATGTTTTTATTACATGGTATCATAGTTTATCTAAGATTTGTTGGATCATGTGTTATTATGTTTCTGCGATTGGGTCACCTATCATTTCTATTCATACTCCAAACGTCCAGTTCTGGGCTTCAGGGGTGTTAAAGAGTCCATGTTGAAAAGAATATGGTCTCAATATATGTTTATAAACAGAGATCATCCATATCTCACAAGTCGGTTTTATAAAGATAAATTAGGCCCAATCAAAATTTTTAATATGGTATGAAAGTCTAATGTAAGTGAACATACTCATAGTTATAGTCTTGAGTTTATATATAGTCTTATTTTCCGTTCCTATGTTGTCTTTTATTTTGCGGGAGTAAAGAAATGAATTATCTTGAAAAAAATACTTAAAAAATTGTTGAGAAGCAAGGAGGCAAGATGCTAGTATGATGCACATGGAACTATATTGTAAAGCACAAATCAGATGATACTCTTGATTATTATAAGGCAAAAGTAGTGGTAAAAGTTTATACTCAAACATATGACATTGATTATGAGGATACATTTACATAAATGAAAATGATAAATATTATTCAAATCTCACTTTCTCTTATTATATATTCTGAATGAGAATTACAATAATTTGATGTTAAAAATATATTATTGCATAAAAGTTAGAGAATGACGTATATATGGAGATTCTGCCTTGTTTTAGTACCACAGGTAGAGGCAACAAGGTGTGTCTATTGAGAAAGGTCTTATATAAACTAAAGTAGTCTCATCATGCATGATTTAGAAGATTCACAAAGGTGGTATTGTGTTTGGACTATTAGTAAAACCAATGAGATCACACTTTGTTTTTTAAATATACACATGGAAGAAAATGGCTACACTTCTTGTTTATGTTGAATATATTATATATACAAGAGATGGTTTTACTAAGAGACAACTACTTAAAAAGAAACTATCATGAGAATTTAAAATGAAGAATCTTAGAGAGCCTAAATACTTCGTAGGAATTGATGTAGCTCATTCAAATAAAGGCATTTTATCTCTTAGAGAAAATATATGCTTGATCTTTTGCAAAAAATAAGAAAACTTGAATGCAAACCTACTAGTTTTCATATTGAACACAATCAAAAGATGATCTATGAGAAGGAAATTTTGAAGTTGACAAGGGTTAGTATCAAAGTTTAGTGGGAAAAATGATTTACTTAGCACACACTTGGACATATTTAACATATACAACCAGTGTGGTGAGTCAATTCATGCATAATCTGAGGATGAGACACTTGTAGGTTGTTGATCATGTTTTACAATATCTCAAATTCACTTTAAGGATAAGACTATTGTTTAAAAGAGGTGTAAGAATAACTGTGGAGGCTTACACAAATGATGATTATGCATGTTCATTGATTGATAGAAGATATACTTCAAGATTTTATAGAATCTTTTATGGAAACCTTATTACTTAGAGGTGTAAGAAATATAGAGTAGTCGCTCGATCAAGCGATGAAGTAGATGTTTTAAAAATTGGACCAAACATCAAACTGATAAGGGTATTGGGTCCCTGGTTTATTAGTCAAACTATTGGGTCACTGGTCGAACCACATGAGTAATTGGACAACTCAGCTGAATAAATTGGTATATATAACACAACTATATAGTTATTAAAAAAGTCGAACCAGATAATTTTGTCTCTAAAAAAATCATGACACCTACAAATTTTCAAAATATCATGATTTCACAAGTTATTTCTTTAAACTTAAATTCTAAACATAATTATCACACACAAAAAGCAATATAAATCCAAATAATTTTTTAACAAAGTACAATTGCAACATAAATAAAATAACAAAATAATTACAGTGTCTAATAAATTTAATTCTAACGAGGGGAAAAGTTTTGAACAAAGTTCAAATAAATTGTTCCAAATAAATTTTGAGCAAAGTCTACTTAATTAATTATATTTTGTTTTCATTTGTTTATAATATCAATGTATGCTTTCTTGATTTTCTAAGAAAACAATTGACTCATACTACCTCCGTTCCTTTTTATAAGAGACAATTCACTTTTTAGTTTCATTGAATAATCAACGTATCTAGTCTATAAATAGACCAAATACATTGATTATTCGATGAATCTAAAAAGGAATTGTCTCTCATAAAAAGGAATAGAGGTAGTACTTCATTTAAATCAATCATATTTTATTTTATATCTCTATAGAAGCATTTTAGAATGTTTTTGCAATAGACTAAAAAATTGAGTTGTATATTTTTATCATCTCTCAATATATTATCACTAAGTTTTTGCCATAAATATTTTGGTGCTCGATCTTCTAGGCAAGCGATTCATTTTTTTATTTATATTTTACATGTTATATCGGAGTACAACTCTATATAATAGATTTATATCAATGTAGAAAAACCGTATCGGACTCGCTGGTTTAACCCGTTGAATTGTGACTCTAACCTCTATCTGATTTGAATACCCTAAAACCACTGGATTTTGTACATAAAGGTGTTATTGATATTAACTTTATTAATACTAACCTTCAATGAGAATATATATTTACAAAACACTTATTGTACATATATTAAAATTTGTAAAAAAAGAATTTAAATACTCACTTTACAAATGAACAAGGTTAAACAATATTATTTTTATCTCTATTATCGGACGCGTCATTTATTTTATTTGCTACCAAACATATCATTTATTGAATTCCTTACCAGACGAAGTTTTAGCACATCTAGTCTAAATGATAATAAATGACATCTAATGCAAAATATGTTACTCTATTTGATGTTCACGTATTTCTTGATGTGTGTTAAACAATTAGTATTCACGTCTTAGTTTATCATGTGTCAAATGTCAAGTTACTTTTCAATTTCTCACTCAAACTAAGGTTTTCACTATGTCGTTTAAAAAAATTACTATTCAATTTTTTTAACTCAAATGTTCATATTCTTACAAATATCACTCATAAAAACTAATTGTGCATACTACCTTTACTCTCTCTAAGTATAAAACTTCTTGAGCCCTAAATATTTATCCTTTAACACTATCTAAGTAAGAATCAATTGTCTCTAAAAACATCAAACATATCATGTGTTTCAAATGAATAATTTAATGTCATAGGGGGAATAAAGAGTCGATTTCATCAATCTTTCTAAAAAGATTTTGACTTCATTAATAATATCACCGATATTTATTGGTTAACTACTTATACTTTAAAGCTAGACCCATTTATTATTAACTGTTTAAAGATTTATTACATTTCACTATAACTTTTTATGGTGTAATAAGAAGATATCTTATTGGATAAGGAATATATTTTATCAACTTGATTTCATTTATCATGAATTTTCAAGCAAACAATTTACAAGTAGTTTGTAATTGGGAAAATGATATTTGTATCAAGAACCTTGACCTTGTATTGTTTGAGGATCCTCAATTATGTGAAAAGGTCATTAATCTCATAAAACATTATTTTGTGTTGTTTAAGATCATTAATGGATGAGTCACGGTTTAATATGGTTATGTGGACTTTGTCAACAAGTACCATAAATGTGTTATATGGAATAATCACCAAGGAAAATCCATGAATCTTCCTATGACCACTCTTGATCACATGAAAAGTGAAAAAGGTTCCCTATGGAAGAACCATCTTTTTAATATTTGAATTCTCAGTGTTGTACCCCAAAATTTGCCCTTCCTTTTTCTTCAAGACATTCTCATGGGGTCCCCCATTTGCTCAAAACTACTCAAGAGTTGACTGGTCAAAACCTTATTCTAAGCAAGAGTCTTCAACTAGGGTTTGGTGCTTCTCAAAGAAGATTGGTTTGCAAGGGTCAAAAATGACCTTCTTGGTTCATCATAGGTCCTCAATGTTTCTTATGTCAAGTTTCAAGTCTTGCATCACATGTTTGCTCAGTCAATAACTCAGATGATTGGAAATCAACTGTATTGAGTAAAAAGTCAATTGTGGTCAACATACAGTCAAACTTCAAGATTTTTTGTCAACATCAATATTTTGAGGTGATATTCATCATTTGATCAAAGGTTGATCATGATTCCTCAAGTAAAGCCCTAAAATCATCAAAGGTAAAAATTGCCAAAATTTGGGTTTTGATTGAAGATGACTGATCATTTACTGTTGGCCTAGCGCATGACCTAATGGCTTAAAGTATGATCTTAAGGACTCAAACACAATATCTTGACATAATCACATGACTCAAGACATTTCCAAAGATGTAAGTGATTGAGAGTGGAAGAATTGAATTAATTGATGAAAAGTCAACTGTCACACAAAAGTCAATCTTTGACTTTTTGGTCAACATTGGAATTAAAAAATCAAGAATCATCAAAACATTTCAAACTATCAAACTCGATCATCAAGAATAAAAAAAAGTTAACAAAAGTCAAAAGTTGGAAAATTTTCCAACACTTAGAAAAATTCTAAGTGTTTTTGTTCTTAACAAAATCACTACTTCATGGCCATTTTTCACTAAGATCCAAGTTGATTCAAAGAAAACTTTCAACATGAAAGTTATAGGGATTGATGAATTCTATAACTTTGTTAATGTGGGATGATCCTCAAAAAGTTCTTGGATAAAGAGATATGAGCCCGTGAAGTTGTGATGTTTTTATCTAACACTTAGAAAATTTTTCAACAAGTTTTGGTCAATTTTTCATCTCAACTTCTTGGCCATTTTTCACCAATTTCCCTATTGATTTAGCCAAAATGGTCAACATGAAAGTTGAAGATCATGTTTCAAGATTTCCAAAATGTCAAAGAGCATAAAAAGATCATGCTTAAGCAAGGAGAATCTAAGGCATGAAGTTGGCATTTCATTCTTGAATTATAGGTCATTTTTGTGATGAACATATGGCCAAATCTCACACCATGCTTAGAGATCTCACTTTGAAGTCCTCTAAACTTGTAAATCTATCTCTAATTAGAATATTACACAAGATTTTGAGCTATAGTCCATTTGATTCAAGCATTGTCCAGTGCATCATTCCATTTTTGGGAAAAAGATCACACTTCTATTCCCATAAAGCATGCTTTATGCAATTGTCAACTCCTTGAGCCCATACATTAATTCCTCTGATCACACTCAAGCATTAAAGCAAGAAGAAAAATGTCTAAATCTCCTAACCACTCTATGAGCCATAGTACTGTGCATTAGAACTTTGATTTCTCAAGAAATCACAAGTTACATCTAACCAAGCCATAACTTGTTATCTTGTAAACCTGGTTACTTCAGCTCCTCAAACATTTTGACTATAAATATAGGATCCATTTGAAATCCAAGACACAAATTAATAGCTTCAAAAAACACACTTAATCTCTCTCGAACTAAAATTGGCCATAAAACTCCATTTTTGAGCTTTTGAAGTCCATTTATTCTAAACTCATAAACCTTGCAATATTTGTTCAAGCAAACCATCCATACACCTCACATACATTATATAGAAGTTTTTCAAACACAAGAATAACTTTTATAACATCATTATCACCATCTTCCAAACTCAAAAACAGTGCCTTACAAGTTGACTTGGTTGGGGAGATTCAAACACTTTCATCATAAAGCAAGCATTTGGACACGTTTAGGGAGGACCAAGGAAGCTTTTGGAATCATTTATTTGCACCTGGAAGTATCCATACACATTCTGAATTTTCACTTCAAGAGGTAAGTTTTCCAAACTTTAATATCTTGATTTAAGCATCATTTGCAAATACATTCTAAAGCAAAAATGTAGATGTCATCCCTCAAAAGCTAACCATATCCTTAGTTTTCATTTATATTGCTTGTGTGTTGAGAATTTTAGCTCTGACCAGTTAGGGTTTGTTTTTTGTACTGAGCAAAATTCTTGATAATCTTTGAGTGTTAGTAAAATTAAGTGGCATGGTTGAATTCGTGTTCAAATTTCAAGCAAGTTTGGGTTTGGAAGTTTTCAAAATGGTTGAGAAATGAGAGTTTTACAAAATCAAAAAATGGAAGTTGTTGTTGTCGTTACAGGGAAGAATGAGAAGAAGGTTGGCGCGAAATAAAAATTTGAAAAAACGAGTTTATAATATATTTATTGGTGGCTGTTTCATAACCGGATCAAACAGCCACCCCAGTGGCAAGCGTGTTTGTGTGTAAGGAATTCGTGTGCCAGGGCCGGGGTTCAATCTCTGCCTCTGACATTTTATTTTCTAACATTTCTATTGCAAATTCCATGTTATGCAATCCAATGCACGCACCATGCATCTTCATATCTCAACCATCAGATCTCACAACTCCCGATCTAGCGTTTCAAAAGGCCACGCCCATGGTGCATCCCATTGACCTATCCACACTGAATCTCAAACAGGCGCCTGGGCCTCCCTGATTTGGGCCTTTCATTTTTGCTTTCTAACACCCCCAAAATTCTTTTACAAGCACAGACCCATTTTTATTTTATTTTTTTGTTTTAACTAACTTTTTCTTTTCTAAGTTATTTTTATTTAATTATAAAAAATAATAAAATCACAAAAATTTAGATTTACATTATTAATTTATTTATTTATTTTTTCATAAATAAAAATTAATTTAATCACTTTGTTTTGTTTTGTTAATTAATTTGTAAAATAATTAAGATTAGGCTTTTACTATTATTTCACACTATAAATTATTTTTCTAAACAAAAACACCAAAAATACTTTTTTCTAAAACACTTAGAAAATGTTTTAGGGTTTTGACATATTTTCTCTTCATCATCTCCACATGTTTGCTTATTTTTCACATTTATATAATTATCTAATTGCTTAAAGCTTGTAATAAATAAATTAGGATTTACTTTACTTTTCATCCTCATTCATAAATTTGTACCCTCATTCCCGAAGCGTTATAATAGCGTAGGACATTTAATTTCCGCAACTTACTACTTTCCTTATTACTGTTAGTAAATAGGGTTTGTATAACAAGATTAAAAACAAACAATAGAAAACTTAATCTCAAAGATAAATACTTGAAATCAAAACACTTCGCACACACGCATCTCTAGGGTGACTCTCACTTGTTGCCTTCGGATAAAAATAGTCATGTCCATCGAATGTGGGATGTTTTAGCAAAGACCCTCAGTTAAAAGATTGTAGTCCCTCGATGACCCTTCGATACTGCCTTCGCTAAATGATCTTAGTCCCTTACGACAATTGCTAAAGCGTCATACAAGTTGCCTTCTATGATTGTATGATGACCCACGTCTGTCCCTTACATCCAATGATAGGGCTTCCTACTAACTTATAGTAGAGTAGCAATATCTAAAGGAGGAGGAAAAGAACAAATACTTTTTTGAGTAGGTAGATCACTCGTAATCGCTTTCTCACAAACTAAAACAATCTTTACACTTTACACTTTCAAAACAACTACTTTATAAACACTCTTGAGGACTGATACAAGGGTTATTATAAAGCAAACTACCTTACATTGACATTTTCAAAACACTTTCCAAAAAAAACACTTCATCCAATAAATATTTTCAAAATAAACATTTTGTATACATTCTCAATGATATGAGAATCATTACAAAATTGTTGCACTTAGGCATTTTTCAAAATATCTACAAACATACACAAATACAAAACATTTCAAAAGTGAGCTAGAGATTAAGAGCCTGTAGATAACTACGGATGAAAAGGGTGCTAACACCTTCCCTTTTCATAACCTATCCCACGAACTCAAAAAATTATCAAAGGTCTTTCCTGTTCTTTTCACCCTTTCCTTTATTGGATAAAATAAAAGTTGATCGCGACTCTTGCTATCCACAACATTTGCGATAAAATGCAAAACCCAGAAGTCAGTTCTCCCACCGTATTACAGAATTGGCGACTGTGCTGGGGAATTACAACTAAAATTATGGTTACCTTTAGAGCTAGTTCACCTTTACTACTTTACTTGCTTGCTTTGTATGCTTTACATTTTGGGATATGCTCGGATTTATTTCTTGTATAGATCCTATACCCAGATTTGGGGGCATTTTAGGTAAGTAGCAATAGATTGTGGAAACTGTACAACGTAAACCAATATGGTTGAAACGATGGCTACATTAGTACGATACATTGGTTGGTGTCAGTGTTCCTTGAGTAAGTCAAGGAGAATGCTAGGCTGCCTCGTGGTGTCATAAACACTAACTGACCGTAGAACCTTAGTTGATATAACTTAACCATTAGAAAGTAGTGAGATAGCTGGACTTGGTGCAGACTGAAGTTGATTGATACTCGATACTACACTCATTGAGATCGGACTCTCGAGACATTTCAGTCGCAAATCATATGCTTGTGCTGAAACAACGCCTGAGAGAAAGATTAGTGATATTGAGGCTCCTAGAACCCGATTACTTATTTTAGGACAAGTTGAGCCAACTAAAACTTCAAGAGGGTACTTACCTACAAACTCCATGCAAGCTTAAACCTAAGGCCTTGTGTGTTTTGTTTATGTATGATTAATTGTTCAAACATAACGTCATAACATCATAACATCATTATACATATAATTTTCACTAACCATTTCAAGGACCTAGGGATTTATCTTTGTTCTGGTTTTTAGGTTATAGGCTCCACTTGCAAAAAACACTATCCAAATCAGTTTTGTGAGGATACCTTCTCAACTTAAGGAGTTAGTCTCAAAAGTTCCTGAAAGCTCCCAATTCACCAAGAGGCATGGTCGTCTACGCAATTTGGTTACCTCAGGTTTTGAAGAAGACATGATGAGTGTTTTATTTCAGTTCTTTGATCTCGTACATCACTGTTTCACCTTTCTAGATTATCAGCTGGTACCCATAATGGAAGAGTTCTCTAAGCTAATGGGAGTAATTGTTCTTGATCAAACACCTTTCATTGGTTTAGAGAAAGATCCAAAATCTGAAGAAATTGCAGCAGCCTTACATCTGAAGCGGTCCGACATTGTATCTAATTAGGAAATAAGGAGTGAATTCAAGGGTTTTCTAGCTAAATTTCTGTTAGAGAAGGCTCGACTGTTTCTAGATGCTATGAGTTTTCAATATTTCGAAGAAAACTTGGCTTTGTTGATCTATGGTTTGGTGTTATTCCCTAATCCAGACCAACTCATAGATGTGAACACCATCAAAATATTTCTTTCTCGTAACCTTGTGCCTACTTTACCCTGAGATATTTTGCATTCTCTTCACGCTCGTACTATTAGAAAGCATGGAACTCTTATTTGTTGCATACCTTTTCTATCCAGGTGGTTTATTTCGCACCTTCCCTGATCAATATTAAAGAATGAATAAGGTTTGAGATGGTCTCAAAGGATGATGTCGCTTTCTCATTCAAATATCTATTGGTGTTCCTGATATCTGGAAGATGTTACTATCATTGACTATTGCAGGGAGTTCCATAATGTTCCACTCCTTGGCATTAGGGGAGGTATTACTTACAACCCTTCTTTGGCTCTACGACAATTTGGTTATGCTCGAAGAGATGGTCCTCACGACGCACTTATCCAGGGTATCGTGTTCGACTATGAAAAAGATCATCAAAGTTATCATCAAAGGTTTATACGTGCTTGGGGCATGGTAAACAAGGTTGATAGCAAGACTTTAGGACAAAAAAATTCTATCCCTTTGGATCCCTATCTCAAATGGGTACGAGCTCGTGCTCAAAATATTATGATGCCATATCCAGTTGTTCTACCGATGATCTTAGAGCCTGTTGTCGAAGGAGACGTTTCTAGCATCATCCTCCATCTGGACATGCCTACTCACCTCGAAGAATTGCAGAAGTCTTGGATTCAACTAAAGTAAGAACGAGACACCTTTGAAGCTCAATTCTATGCAAATGAGAAGAAATTGTTAGAGCTCACAAAGAAACTTCACGAGGAGCGAAGCCTTAATGCATACATCGACACGAAGAGGAAGCGTCCGCGGGAGACTTGAATATTAGGTTTTAGGAGTTTATATTGTTGTCTCCTTGAGACCCTTGTTGTTATCATTGTAAGTGTTCTGGACTGGGCCCGACAGGCCCAAAAGCATTACTAAGGTCCAATCCAAAGGGACTTACTGTGGTTCACGCCGAGCAAAGGGGTCACGTCCGTGCCCGACATCGTGATGTCCAGCACGACATCCTGCTGTCCAGCTCCAAGTGATGATGTCCAGCTCCACCTCTTGACGTCCAGCTCGACGTCCCGACACCCAGCTCGACACCCTGCCGTCCAGGTCGACACCCTGCTGTCCAGCTCGACGTTGTCTCGAGCATCCCAACTAGGGCAGACTCAGTCCACAATTCCCCCAACGATACTCCGGAAAGACCGCGTCTTCGTCCGCCCGCACTTCACGCAGCACATCCAGGAAGGGGACCACGTGCGGGTCCCCACTACCCACGTAGAACCTGGCAGTTCCTCCATTGGGCCAAATCCGCCCGGCCCAATGAAGGGACCTTGGCCCAGCGCTGGGGGCTATAAATACCCTCTGTTTCCAGAGGGTCAGGTATTCATCATTCTAACCTCAACTTCTATTATCTGCTCGTACTCCTACTTACTTCAGCATCAGAGTGTCTTGCAGGTACCCCCCCACCTCGTCAAAAAAGCTTTCTGCTCGGAGCCAGCCGTGACGGTCCAAACCTTCTGATCAGGTCAGATCAGTGGCGCCGTCTGTGGGAAACAAGCTTCCCCGTCTAACGAACAAATTCCAAAGACCAAAGCTCAACTCAATTACCTGTTATGGCTGACCCAGCTCGCGAAGAGCAGCACGTCCGTGTCACCGACACTAACAACGGTCCCGCGGACAAGAATGGACACCTCGACAATCCCGGTGATCCCGGCCACAATGCCACCCCTGTGACAACCGCCCCTGGACCTTCCACCCGCAGGGAGGGGAACACTGCGTCATCCTCGACGACCCCTCCAGCACTTGAAGACGACCCGGAAGCTCTCGCATATCGCAGAGCTGCCCGGTTCTATGAAGTCCCAGTTCCTGCCAGGGCAGATGCCACGACTCAAGCACTGTTCGCGGCCATCAACCAGACTAATTATCTCATTTTCGCCCAGGGAGAAAGACTAAGGGCACTTGAAAATGATCGACGACCCCCGAGGAGGCATCAGAGACCACCTTCTCCACCTCCTCGGGTCGAAGAAGTTTGACACCCTACTCCCCCGCGGAGACACTACAGGGAGAAATCCAGGAGCCCCTCTCCCCAACCAAAGCAGAGGCGCCCCCAATATGAGAGACAGCCCGTCATCCATACCGAAGAACCCAGTCGCGACCCCTCAAGGCACGACAGGAGGCACGCCGGTGACGGGCGGGTGACCTTCAACCACCGAGCATCCCGCTCGAGGGAATCTCAGCACGACCATCGTGCCAGACATAACTACAGGACCCCTTCTCTTTCTCCGGAGAGGAGCGACGAGGACGACCCCCGCGGTCCCCTGTCGCAGGCCATCATGGATGCACCTATCCCCCCGGGCATGGAGAAGCCCCCACATCTGAAGGAGTACGATGGAGTGGCGGACCCAGTCGACCACATTGACGGGTTCGAAGCCATGCTCCATTATCACAATGTCGGGGGGCCCATCAAGTGCCGTCTCTTCCCCACAACTCTCAGGAAGGCGGCCATGGACTGGTATAAAGGGCTCGCCCCGGGCTCAATTACATCGTGGCGGAACCTGAAGAACCAGTTCATCAGTTCCTTCACAGCTTCCCGTCGCCACCCGAAGACTGAGGCAGCCCTCGAGGCCATCATTCAAAGACAGGATGAAACCTTGAGGGAATTCATCAACCGCTTCAACCGAGAAGCAATCCAGGTCCCCTGCGCGGACCATATGAAAAGATATTTGCTGGAGAGGGGCCTCCTCCCCGGCACAGAATTCAGAAAAGCTGTGGGAATTGAGCCACCTGCAACTTTTGACGCTCTCCTCGACAAAGCTCGAGCATACATGGACTACGAGGAGAGAGAAGCTGCCAACAGGGCACGAGACTTCAGGGCTCGCGCTCCCCATCACGGCAGCAGCTCGCGACAAGACCCTCCTCCCCGACGTACCGGGGAGAAAAGGAAGGAAGATCGACCCCGGGAGGTCCGGGAACAAAGGGGCCCATCGGGCCGTTTCACCGAGTACACTCCGCTCACGGCTTCCCGCGAGCGTATTTTGGCGGAGTGTGCTAGCACAGAGTTCAAAGACGGTGGCGTCAAGCGTCCCCGGCCAGCTCCTGCCAAGCCAGGAGTAGACAAAAATAAATACTGTCAGTACCATAGGAGTCATGGTCATTTGACAGAGGACTGCGTCCATCTGAAGGACGCCATTGAAACCCTCATCAAAGGAGGGAGGCTCGCACAGTACAGGTGAAACGACGCTCCCCGTCGTGACGCCCATGAAGCAAAGGAGCCCGAAGAAGAGGCTCGACCATCTGACGAGTCGGTACCAATCCAGACCGCCTTCTCGGTAACCAGGCCCGAGGATTTCGAAATTCCCGAGCTCCTGCAGGAGCCCCTGACGACACACAGCAGGTGGGAATACTTCCCCTCCGCCATGGTCATCAACGGGGGCGGGTTCAACGACCTCACCATCAATTCAGCCAAGAGGAAGTTGGACGAACTGGTCGACGCAGCTCCTCCTCAAACTGTGACGTTCGAAAGGGTGAAGGGCAGATCAGAACCCATCACCTTCTACTTAGAAGAGCTCCCCGGCGGAGCCCCGAACGCAGTCATTCCCTTGCTGATAAGGGCAAAGATGGCCAATTTTGATGTGCATCGCATCCTGGTCGACGAAGGGAGTTCCGTCGACGTGATGTACAGCCAGCTGTTCCGGACCTTGCAACTGGACGACTCACACCTCTCTCCGTATGTGGGTTCAGACCTTCAAGGCTTCAACGGCTCGACTTCCAAACCTTGGGGTTATGTCGAGCTCCTCGTGACGTTCGGGGAAGGAACAGCTACAAGATAGGTGAAGGTCCGTTTCCTCGTCATTGATTGCTCGTCCCTATACAATTGCATCTTGGGGAGGCCGACATTGGCGGAGCTGACGGCGGTGCCCTCAACTGTCCATCTAAAAATGAAGTTCTATACCAAAAGGGCGAGGGTAGCCACCATCCAGGGAGACCTCGCCGCTGCCCGCAGGTGCTTCAACGCCGCTTCAAGGGGACGGGACACCGTCGACGTGGGTACCAGTACCAGACCCATCAAGAAGACAAAGCAAGAGCCCGACAGAGCATCTCCCGAGGTAGAAGTTCAGAAGGCTCCACCAAAGGTCGACTCCATAGCTCTCGACGCCCGCTTCGACCAAGACGAGCCATCCAGCAGCGAGCAAATCCCCCTCCGACCTATTTCGGACGGCGATTTTGAACTCGTTCCCCTCGGAGCAGACCCGACCAAGGGAGTGAAGATTGGCAAAGATCTCCCCGACTTGGCCAGGAAGCAAATCAAGGCCTGTCTGCGCGAGAATGCTGATCTCTTCGCCTGGAGCGCTGCAGAGATGCCCGAACTCGACCCTGAGGTCGCCTGTCATCACCTCGCCATTGATCCAGCCGCCAAGGCCGTAGTACAACGTAGGCGTAGGCAGTCTCCAGAAAAAACGGAGGCTGCTGAAAAAGCTGTAAAAGACCTCCTAGAGGCAAATTTTATTTCTGAAGCCCGGTATTCCACCTGGCTGTCAAATGTTGTACTTGTTAAAAAGAATAATGGAAAATGGAGAATGTGTGTTGACTATACCGACCTCAACCGGGCTTGCCCGAAGGATGCCTTTCCTCTACCTAACATTGACATGCTGGTCGACAATTCGGCCGGCTACAAGACTTTGTCGTTCATGGACGCCTACTCGGGATACAATCAAATCCCAATGGCCCTGGGCGACAAACGCTGCACGGCGTTCATGACCAGCTCGGGCAACTATTACTACAACGTAATGCCCTTCGGACTGAAGAACGCCGGTGCGACTTACCAACGCATGATGAACAAAGTGTTCAACAAACAGATTGGCGACATGCTCGAGGTATATA
This sequence comes from Vicia faba, assembly GCA_948472305.1. Classification (NCBI taxonomy): domain Eukaryota; kingdom Viridiplantae; phylum Streptophyta; class Magnoliopsida; order Fabales; family Fabaceae; genus Vicia; species Vicia faba. Next base: position 1,187,245,623 of record OX451735.1, on the reverse strand, counting down.
TGGACGATATGATCGTCAAATCCCGAGCAGACACCGATCACGCAGCTCACCTCAAGACAGTCTTCGCCCAAGCAAGACAGTGCAAAATGAGGTTCAACCCCGAGAAGTGCACGTTTGGGGTTAAGGCAGGAAAATTCCTCGGATTCTATCTAACAGAACGAGGGATTGAAGCCAACCCCGACAAGTGTCGGGCATTCTCCGACCTCCCGACACCAACGTCGAAAAAGTCGATACAAATCATGAACGGCATGCTGACGTCACTATCACGCTTCATCGCGAAGTCCGCTCAGCACGCCCTTCCCTTCTTCAAACTCCTTCGAAAGGAGGCAGCCTTCGAATGGACCGAGGAGTGCGAACACGCACTTCGCCATCTGAAGCAGAGCCTGTCTCAATCGCCCGTGTTGTCTCGACCAGATGACGACGAACCACTATATCTATACTTGGCAGTTTCAAACGAAGCCATCAGTGCAGCCCTTGTCCGCGAGACCCCTGACGGGCAGAAACCTGTCTACTTCACGAGCAAAGCCTTACAAGGCCCCGAGAGCAGGTATCAACAGATATAAAAGGTTGCTCTGGCCCTCGTCAACGCTGCGAGGAGGCTCAGACACTACTTTTTAGCGCACACCATCATCGTGCGAACCGATCAGCCGGTGAGGCAACTCCTGGGTCGGCCAGATATGGCTGGCAGAATGCTGAAGTGGTCCTTGGAACTCTCCGAATTCGACATTCAGTACGAGAGCAGGAAGGCCCTGAAAGCACAAGCCTTGGCCGACTTCGTCGCGGAGATGACCACCAACGACATTCCCCCGGGGAAGGAACACAAGTGGACCATCTTCGTCGACGGAGCCTCCAGCTCGTCCGGAAGCGGCGCAGGGATCCTCCTGGAAAACGAAGAAGGTGTGGTAATCGAGCACTCCTTAGTTCTCTCCTTCCCGACGTCAAATAACCAGGCAGAATACGAAGCCCTGCTCGCAGGACTAAGATTAGCCGAGGACCTAGGAGCCCACGAAGTCCAAATTTACACCGACTCCCAGCTCGTCGCTTCCCAAGTACAGGGAAGCTACCAGGCCAAGAATGACAATCTCATTGAGTACTTGAACTTAGTCAAAAAACACATGGCAAAGTTCGTACGTGCGGAAATTTCTCATGTTCCCCGCGAGCAAAACACGAGGGTGGACATATTGTCCAAACTCGCGAGCACACGAAAGAAGGGCGGGAATAAATCCGTCATCCAGGAATCTCTGGCACGCCCGAGTATCGAACCAACCTCGACTACTGTCGAGGTCCACGCCATCGGGGATGCCACATCATGGATGACCCCGGTCTATAATTTCCTAACAAAGGGAGAACTCCCGTCGAACCAGGCCGAGGCTACCACAATCAAGCGACGAGCATGCTCCTATGTTGTTCTCGAGCAGAAACTGTATCGAAGAGGATTCTCCATTCCCCTCCTGAAATGCATCGACGAGTCCACCATCCCCGACGTACTGCGGGAGATACACGAAGGTATCAACGCCCAGCACATGGGCGGTAAATCCTTGGCAAGGAAGGCCCTTCGAGCAGGATACTACTGGCCGACGATGCAACAGGACGCCAAGGAACACGTGAAAAAATGTGACAAGTGCCATAAGCACGGGGATATGCACCTCTCCCCCCCGCACGAGCTGAACACATTGTCGTCCCCATGGCCGTTCGCCTGGTGGGGTATGGACATCCTCGGGCCCTTCGTGCAAGGGACCTATCAGAACAAATTTCTAATCGTCGCCGTGGATTACTTCACGAAGTGGATCGAGGCCGAGGCACTCGCAAAAATCACCTCACACAACATCCTCCGTTTCTACAAAAGAAACGTGCTCGCCAGGTTCGGAATTCCGCAGGCACTGGTGACCGACAACGGTACCCAGTTTACCGACCACGGATTCCGAGACTTCGTCACCAAACTGGGGACCAAACAACACTTCACATCGGTCGAACACCCTCAGACCAACGGGCAAGCCGAAGCCGCGAACAGAGTCATCCTCCGAGGGCTCAAACATCGACTCGGCGAAGCCAAAAGAGGATGGGTCGAGGAACTCCACAGCGTCCTGTGGGCATACCGCACCACACCCCACTCAACGACTGGGGAGACACCATTCCGACTGACCTACGGCACCGAAGCTGTCATCCCGGTCGAAATCATGGAACCATCCCGACGAACGGAGGAACCCCTCGACGAAGAAATGAATGACGAAGCACTAAGGGATGAACTCGACCTAGTCGAGGAAATCCGATCGGGGGCTGCCCTGCGCGAAGCCACCCTAAAACAACGAGTGGCTCTACGCCACAACGACAAAGTCATCAAGCGCGAGTTCGAAATAGGCAGCCTGGTACTACGCAGGAACCAGAAAGATTCCCGCGAAGGGAAGTTGGCCGCAAACTGGGAAGGACCTTACCGCGTCCACGGCACCACGGGTACCGGGGCGTACTACCTCGAGCAGTTAGACGGAGAGCCATTACCACGACCCTGGAATGCTGCCAAGCTAAAGCAGTACTACAGTTAGAAACTGTCAACACCTGGGACCCTCGACCGGCAGCACCCGCGCCCGGTCAACGAGGAAAAACGTCCCATTTCGTTTAAGGCTAAGGTACAAGCCCGACGTACGACCAAAATAGCACAGCATCGCGCGGTAAACGATGACGATCAACAGTGCCCGACGTGGACAGCTATACCGAGCCCCACCGTCGTCGTACCCATAAGGCAGAACACCCAGCTCGCGATGGGCAGTTCACGCCAAGGGCGAATCGTCCCTAACGGGCTCCACGCCCGACTGAGCAACCTCGCTCCGAAATGCCCGACATTCCATCAAGGATAACGGGACATCTACAAGGGTCAAAAGAAAATCTCTCCCCTCGAGCGCAACACTTAGGTGGTTCTGGCCAATCGAAATAGGGCCGGGAACGCATACAAACGGAGACGAGCATACTCGCTCGCCAAATCAAAGCCGCTTACGGGCACTCCTCGGGCCCGTGGCTTAGGCTAAATTCATGCAAATGTACGATTTCAAACAAGGGCAAAAAATCCAAAATGTAAAACAGCGTCGATACAAATGCCCGAAGGCGACAAAACAATAGTAAACCGACCAAGAAGGTCGGCGATGTTCGTAACATACAATAAACGGGCACGCAGGCCCAAAGAATACAAATATCAAGAGCACACAGGCCCGCTATCCTACTCAGACTTCCACGGAATCATCATTGTCGACGGTGGGAGAGTCCGGCGGAGGAACGATCGCGCCACCTACAACCCGGTGTGTGTGACCGATACCCTCAGTGACCAGGCCAGGGTTTAGCAATGAGAGCTGATCGACCGCAGAGTTGAATCCGTCCTCCAGAGCACCGACGCAGTCCACCTCGAGGAGCCGGATGTGAGCGACCAGCTCCGCCCGACTCTTCAAAGCTACTATGTCCTCGGGCTCATCTTCGGCAGGTTGCAGGGTAGCACGCATTTCCTCGACCTGTTTACCCAAACGTTCGACTTCGGCCGCCAGGCGATCCCTGTCCGCCCGAAGAAGCTCCCCTTCCTCAGTCAACCTCCCCGATTTCTCTTTCTCTAGGGTCAACATCTCCCTCTCAGCATCGAGCATCGCGGTCTGCTCTCGGAACATCCCCTCGGAGCGTTCCAGAGCGACCTTCAATTTCCGCGAGCTTGCGGTCAGCGCCGCCTTCTCCTGCTCGAGCTCTTCAACACGGGCAGCATCCCCTGCATCCTCAGATAACACCAAAGCCATTTCGGCCATTTTGACCAGCCCGTCCACGCTGGCGGCCAGATACGCCTTCCTTTCCTCTTTACTCATCTTCTTTATGGCCTCGGCTTCATGGGCAACCACTGTCGGGGGGAATCACTCGAAAAATCCCGCCTCTTCGAAACAAGGAGGGAAGGCGAAAGATTTAACAGCGCCGGCGTCCTCGCCGACAGTCGAACCACCCTCTACACGGGTCCTCTTCCTCTGCGTCAAAACGGCGCTGGGGTCGATCTCCTCGACCTCTGGATCCGACGTGGGTCCAGAGCTCGACGGCGAGTCCACCCTCACCTGCTGAGGAACATTTTGGCTGGGTGGGGGACCTATCCTCGTCGCCTGTGGGGCCTTTACGACCCTCCTGCCCCGCCTCTGGTCGCAGGATAGTTTCAAGAGCCTTTCGTGTCGGCTAGCCATCGTACCTGCACGAAATAAAGGAAAAGTCAGTATCGAAGCAAACTGCGTGAGTAAATGACGAATAAAATTTTTTCAAGCAAACAACCTAACAGGCGGGCAGCCTGCCTGTATGTCGGACACTCCACCAGCGCCTTGGTGTCGATCGGACGGGACTCGAACGTCGGGTAGCCATCTTTGTCCAGGATATCATCCCCTTCCCGCGTAACCCATCGGGCGGGATGAAAACTGTCGACAAACCGGCAAAGAACGTCGTACGCCGCTGATCCTCCGAGCACATGTCCCCGACGGCGGTATGATAATAGTCGGTCCCATGCTCGTAATGTCGGGACATCCAATACACCAGGAATCTAGCCCTACGACCCAACACAGGGCTCCCGTCGTCGCTCACCATCATTTCCCCGTCATCGTCGCTCACTGGCCCCTCCTCCTCGAAAAGGGAATCTAAAGCGGCATCAGTAATTGGACGTACCACGTACCATTTGTCTTTAAACCCCCTCACGGAGTCCATATACATCTTAAAAAGTCTCCTCGACTGCTTCAGGGAGACCCAGCTATGCTTCCCTCCTCGGGACTGACGCTGCAGGTGAAATACCCGGAAGAAAAGAGGGATGGTCGCCCCGATCCGCAGGTAGCGACACGTCAACTCAAATGCCCGGATGAAGGCGAGAGAGTTTGGGTGTAGCTGGGACGGGGCCAACTCCAAGTGCATAAAGACCCCGGTCTGAAAATCAGTGAATGGCAGCCGCAGCCCTAAGTCTTTAAACGCGATCTCATACATCACGAGGCTGTAATTCGGATAGACCGAGCAAATCCTGGCACCGGTTGACGGAATCATGACTACGAAGTTTTGTTGGAAGTCGGGCTGGTCTTGACCCTCTTCAATGACAGTGAATGGATATCGGTCATCCCGACTATATACCAACGCTATTCCCCGTGGTTCGACACCCACCCATTCCAGCAATGGGTCGGCCACGGTATCGATCAGGGTGACCGACTCGTCGGCACTCTGTTCGTCACGGTCGCGGCGTCCAAAAGAGCTCGGCTCGTCCGCCATGGTTACCTGCAGAGCACGGGAAACCAGTCAGTTGAGCACGAAGTCCTACGCTCGACAAAATCACGTCGTCCAATACACGACTACATAAGTCCGTTTCCACAAATGAACGCCTCCCCGACTCCCTGAACCCGATGGTCTTCCTCAAACCAATTGCGCGACCACTCTTCAAGCATGTCGACCCGAGGTATGAACATGGCGAGCCGCACCATGAAGCCCACGGCCACGACCATGAACATACCGGGCGCGATCATGAATTAGGCGCCCTGGATCATGGAGACCCCGGGCAGCCCTGAAGTTTTTCACCTAAAACTATGAATGTGCCGGCCACAAACATGCGTTTGCCGGTCCTAGACATGAATACGTCGGCCTAAATACGAGTTTAACGGGCTAATCCCACGCGTACGGTCCTAAAACATCTACAAATCCAGGAATCATGCATTCTAAACGGGAAAATGAAGAAAGTAGATCACTTACTTGGATCAAAGTGTGAGATCTGGCTACGAAATGGAAGAATCTGAGACGAGAAGTCGCGACTGGAGAAAATGTGGAAGAGCAGCAGCAGAGAGAGAGCACGGAGAGCGGAAAACGTATTATGGGGCCCAAGGCTCCTATTTATAGTGATGACGTGGAATACCAAACGTCACCTCGGGCAACCACGGACTCCGTCTCCTCGACGCACTGCTCCCAACGCAATGATAACCCTACCCCCATAGGGTGGCGGCACAGTTCCCGAAAGATACCTCGTGTGCTCAACCGACGCGCCCGGTAAGGATCCTCCGCGCATCCACCACCGAGGACGTCTCCAAACACGACACGAGGAGGCCCTCGAGGGCCCACACCTCTATCCCGGGCACGAGACCTCAACAAGGGAATAACTTGGGTTCAAGTCATGGCTCCTCGCCAAGGAACCACGACTTGGGGGGCTCCTGTTCTGGACTGGGCCCGACAGGCCCAAAAGCATTACTAAGGCCCAATCCAAAGGGACTTACTGTGGTTCACGCCGAGCAAAGGGGTCACGTCCGTGCCCGACATCGTGATGTCCAGCACGACATCCTGCTGTCCAGCTCCAAGTGATGATGTCCAGCTCCACCTCTTGACGTCCAGCTCGACGTCCCGACACCCAGCTCGACACCCTGCCGTCCAGGTCGACACCCTGCTGTCCAGCTCGACGTTGTCTCGAGCATCCCAACTAGGGCAGACTCAGTCCACAATTCCCCCAACGATACTCCGGAAAGACCGCGTCTTCGTCCGCCCGCACTTCACGCAGCACATCCAGGAAGGGGACCACGTGCGGGTCCCCACTACCCACGTAGAACCTGGCAGTTCCTCCATTGGGCCAAATCCGCCCGGCCCAATGAAGGGACCTTGGCCCAGCGCTGGGGGCTATAAATACCCTCTGTTTCCAGAGGGTCAGGTATTCATCATTCTAACCTCAACTTCTATTATCTGCTCGTACTCCTACTTACTTCAGCATCAGAGTGTCTTGCAGGTACCCCCCCCACCTCGTCAAAAAAGCTTTCTGCTCGGAGCCAGCCGTGACGGTCCAAACCTTCTGATCAGGTCAGATCAGTAAGCCTACGAGGCATTTGTAATTTCGAACTTATTAATGAAATCTTTGTTTTTGTTTCCTCTCCGTTGGCAAATTTAAATCTCCTAAGGTCCTTGAAAACATTGCATCCACACATCATGCATCATTTCATAAACATGTTTTCCAATACAAATTTCCTCATTTATTTACTGCTTATTTCAATATAAGATGGCCCTCGAACAAACTGTCAAGGATATGCAAACTCAGCATGCACAATTTCAAGAGACTCTTATGATTCTAGCCAAAGGGCAATAAGAGATGATGGCACTCTTCACCATGAAAAAGAAGACTAAGAAGTGGGTTGTTATCCTCAACATGGGGAGAATATTTAAAGGTCCTGCTTAACCAGTTCGAGTGAATGGTGTTTCCTCTAAGGAAGACGACAACCAAGAGGAGGATGACAGAAGTGTCAGGGGTGAAGATAGAAATAATCAGGTTTTTGAGGATGAAGACTTCTCCGACGAACAATATCCTCCTGTAGATGACAAATATAAGAAGTTGGAAGACCGACTTAAAGCTGTGGAAATCCAGAAAGTGCTTGGATTGGATTTTAGAGAGCTAGGTATGATCCTGAGGGTTGTCATCCCTCACAAATTCAAGGTCCCGATCTTTGTTAAATATGATGGGGTCTCTTGTCCCCAACTTCATCTGAGGTCGTATGTTCAAAAAATCCAACCTCATACTGCTGACAGGAAATTATGGGTCCATTTTTATCAAGAAAGTTTGGCTGGCACTCAACTGAAATGGTTCTATCAGCAGGAGGGAACCAACATTCACACATGGGAAGACTTGCTGCTGCTTTTTACAAGCAGTATCAATATAATGCTGACCCTGCACCGACTCGTGTGCAGTTGAAAAATATGTCCATGAGCTCGAATGAAGGGTTCAAGGAGTATGCCCAAAAATGGAGGGACATAGTTGGAAGGGTGTAACCTCCTTTGACTGACCGCGAATTGGTGGATATGTTCATGGACACTCTGATAGGTCCATTCTTTAATTTCCTGATTGAGAGTTCTTCATCCGGTTTTACAGAGTTGATTCTGACAGGAGAAAGAGTAGAAAGTGGTACAAAAGTGGAAAGATTCCAATGGCTACATCTTCTAATGTTGTTAAGAAGCCATTCGGTGGTAAAAAAGAAGTCAATGTCTATGGTTGGAAAGGACATAGTAAAAATGACTGCCATCAGTTTGTGGGAGCGGTATTGATCTCTAATACGACGCCTATTCAACAACAATAACAGGGTAACCAACGTAGGTCAGATACTTCAAGGAGGAAGTTTACAAGGATTAATATTCCATTGGCCCAAGCATTGCAACATTTGTTAAAGGCTGAACTCATTTCACTATGGGATCCTTCTCATAATCCCAACACATCCTCTCCTAAGTATAATCCAAATGCAAGGTGTGCCTATTGTGATACGGTGGCCAGAACCGGGACGTGGTTTCCCTATTTCGTTAAGGAAATTTTGTTGGTTTGCATTTTGCGTTTGTTTTCGCAAAATGTCGCGGTAAGCAAGAGTCGCCACCGACTTTTATTTTATCCAACAAGGAAAGGAAAAAAGCACAGAAAAATTCCTTTTTTCGAGATGTTTCTGAGTACGGGGGGTAGATTTATAGAAAGGGAAGGTATTAGCACCCTTTCTATTCGTAGTTATCTATGGGCTCTTAGGTACTTGCTCATCATTTTCAAAATTGTTTTCTTTGTGTTTGTGGATTTTGAAAAGTTTTTATTTTAACTTCGATTTAACTCTTGCTTCTGTCTTCAAGAGTGTAATGAAGTGTTTTTGAAAACTTTGTTTATAAAGGAGTGTAAGTGTGAAAAATTTGTTTGGAATGAGAAAGTACTTAAGAACTAATCTAAATACTCGAAAAAAAGAATCGTTTTGTATTTGTTTCCTTTAGACAACGCTATCCCACTATTAGTGAGTAGGTAGCACCGTCGTTGGAGTTTGAGGGTCAATTCGAAAGGGACGTACGGTCACTAAAGCAATGTTAGGACGTCTTAGTAATAACCCTAATGTCTTAGATCAATTATTCGAGGCAACGATTCTGAGGCAACCATTCCGAGGCAACTTTTTCGAATCGGGACTTTGATCATTGTTTAGACAAAAGGACGGCCACTAAAGCATCCTATACTCAATGATCGTTTACTGAAGGCAACCAAGTGGGAGTGTATCCTAGGAGTGCGCATGTGCGAATGATTCAATTTCAGTTTATTTATCTTTGCATATTTAGGGTGATCTAACTGTTTTAAAATTAATCATACATTCTTGTCATGCATCCCTATATCATACATCTAACAGTTAATAATTTGTGGAGTTTAAAGTGTGGAATTTAAACTACGCTATTACAAGGCTTCGGGTATTTACATAGCCAAAAACAAACCCTTTAAAAATAAAGCGATAAATGTAAATAAACATCCTAATTAAACTATTACAAACTGTAGACAGTTACATCAATATGGTAAATAATAAAAATAAAGCGTGCGAGAAGAATTAATATCAACGAGAATTTAAGGTTTTGACCCTTCTAACCTAATTAAAAGAAAAATTGTTTTTTGTTGTTTTTAATAAAAGAAATAAGTTTTCTAAATTAAATATGAAATTAATTAGTTAATTAAATTAATTAATGAAAATAATTAAATGACATATTTTTTTGGTTTTTGGTTATTTTAGGAAAAAATAAAATACAATTAAGTTAGTAATAAAACCTATTTATTCTAATTATTTTTAAGTTATTTACAAAAAGAAATTAAAGTTTTACCTAAAATTAAAATTTAATTAAGAAAAAATCCTAAATCTATTTTTATGTGATTTTTATATTTGTTTATTGATAAAAAATAAAAGGGATTAAAAGAAATAAACAAAACGAATAAAACATGAAAATAAAGATGGGCCTAGTAGCAAAAGTAAACAGGGGGTGCAATCATCAGAAATACCTAGGCCCGAATCTTCGAAAGCTTCATGCTCTAACTATGGTGTTTTTTTATTCTTGCATGGAACCTATGATTCAACCATCCATAATTGTTCTATATAAACTCAAACAAACGTTAGCATACCATAAAATGTGATTAAAATTAGATATTCAATGTTTAAAATTTTACCAAACCGGTATTGTCAAATGGGGGTGTGCTAGGCATGTGATCGATTGCTCTTGGGCCTTGTAAGACTCTTGAGGACTTCAAGAGGATGGTTTGAGGCTTGATGTCAATTGAGAGAGACCGGAACCTCGAGATATGACTTGCACCAATTATTTGATTTCTGGGGAGCTTTTTGAAGAGCTTTTAGAGAGCTTTTTGAAGAGCTTTTTGAGAGCTTTTTAGAGAGGATTTTTGTCCCTTTCAAGCTTGTATGACTTTATATTTATAGAGGAGAATGAGGAGACAAGAAAGCAAGGAAAGAATCTCCCTCATAATGTTGTGTTTTAAGACCATGATTAAGATTTGAAAAAAATGTCATATTTGATGATTTTATGCCATTTTCACATATGGATGATCCTGGACATATTTGAAGAGTTATTGCACAAAATCAATTGACATAAACCAACATAAAACTTTCCCAAAATGGATTCACATCAAAATTTACATTATTTCTATTATTTATTTATTTAATTCTGAATTTTAATGAAAAAAATATCAAAATAAATAGCATAAATAGTAAAAAATGTATGGGTGGGCTTAGAGGTCGTGGACCATGTTAGTAATGAGTTTAAAACTTGAAAAGATAGGCCCATTTGGAAAAAATCCAAGTTTGGTCAATATTTGCTTCATGCATTTTTTCAAAAATTGTCCAACTTTGACAATGCATATCTCTCTCAATTTTAACCTTATGAGGGTGTTCTTAGACTTTTTAGAAAGCTTAGGATTTACCCTAAGATACCTCTTTGGTTTCATCTCAATTGGATCTTCCATGTGCATGTAAGAATCTTTGACCCAAAAGGTGTTTTTGTTGACTTTCCAAAATGACCTATAATGTCCAAATTCATAACTTCTTGTAAGTGAATATTTTGAACTTGGGAGCTTAAGATGGATTGTAGGGAATTGCATCCTCTTCAAAATGAGATTTGGATGGGTCATTTCTGATAAAGTATGAGAAAGTTATGATTGGTCAAAGTTGGGTTGACTTTTCCTGCAAAACCCTAATTTAGCAACTTTTGAGTCTTGATGAATTATGAGCAATCCTTTATGAATCATGATCAAACCTTGATCAAATGATGAAATATACTTCAAAATGAGGATGTTGACCAAAAATGTTGAAGTTTGACTGTATGTGGGCCACAATTGACTTTTTCCCTAACATAGTCGATTTTCAGGCCTTTGAGCAATTGACTGAGCAAACTTCCTCTGCAAGGCTTGAAACTTGACATGGATGATATTGAGAACATATTAGGACAACTTTGAGCATTTGGGTTCCCTTGGACTCAAGTATCTTGATGCAACATGAAACCCTAATTTGAGGTAGACTGCCTTAGGAGAGAGCTTGTCTGGCCAACCCTTGGACTACCTTGAGCAACTTGGGGATCTTTCTTGAAATGTTTTGAGAAATATGGGAGGGAAAATTTTGGGGTACAACACCTATCATTCGAACAGTCCTGGGCATGACACCAACAACTGTTGGGCCCTAAAAAAATATTTAAGACATGATCAATAACAAGGAAATTGAGTTCGACCCTCTAGAGACTCTGAACGTGATTACTGCACCTATCCCTAAGCATGACAAAGGCATAAGTGCTATTGAATATGTTTTATATGTTACCTCTGTAAGTGATATGGTTACTCCTCTCTCAACAGTCAAGGAAAAATTGCTACAAGCCGGTTTATTTCTAGGTTGTGTTAAAGAATGTTATTTTTGTGCAGTTCAACCCAATGGTTGTGGGTTACTGAAGAAAGTAATTCAACGCTTGATGGATAAACATATAATTTTGATTGAGAAAGTTCCATATGCTGAGAATTTGTGTCGATATTTGTCTGTCATATTTGGTACTCCTTTCAAGATCACTTCCAAGGGTCCTGTAAGGATTACTGCCAATCCAAAATCTACTCCGTTAATCATTACAAAACCTGGGCCCATCCCATATTCCTTGAAGAAGGCTATTCCATGGAATTATGGGTCTGACGTCTATTACCATGGCATTGAACAAGAGTTGTCTGATGAAGATGATGGAGGGGTTGATCCCAATATTGACAATATTGTGAGGACCAGAAAAATTACTAGAAGCGGAAAGATTTTATCCCCGGAAATCTCTCCACCTGTTCAAGTCACAGTTGCCAAGACAACTGCAGAGGCTCGGGGTAAAGAGCCAACGATAGAGCTTGCCCGGACAAAGGCACAAAAATAAGTTATAGTCAAGGATACCTCTTGACAAGAAATGGAAGAGGTTTTGAAGATCATTCATAGAAGCAGTTACAAAATTGTTGAACAGCTGGGGCATACCCCGTCCAAAATCTCTATGCTATCTTTACTACTATGTTTTGAAGCCCATGCGCAAGATTTAATGAAATTTTTGAAGACTGTTCATGTACCACGAGAGATTTATACCGATCAATTTGGAAGTTATGTTGCTAGCTTAACGACTGACAATGGATTAGGTTACTCTGATGTTGATCTGACTTTGGAAGGAAGAAATCATAGCAGGGCCCTGTATGTCTCTGTTGAATGCATATGCACTATGTTGGCTCATCTGTTGGTTGATAATGGTTCTTTTCTGAATTTTCTGCCAAAGGGCGCTCTTGACAGACTAGATTGTGAAAGGGTTGTGCTAAAACTCAGTGACATTATAGTTCGAGCCTTTGACGGGTCCAAAAGAATGGTACATGGAAAAGTGGACCTCCCAATCAAAGTGGGTTCATAGATATTTGAGTCCACTTTCTATGCGATGGACATCCAACCAGCTTATTCTTGTCTATTAGGACACCCCTAGATCCATGGGGCAGGCGCTGTTACCTCCACCTTACACCATAATTTAAAATATCCTGTGAAAGGGAAGATTGTTATTGTCTTCGGAGAAGAGGAGTACATGGTCAGCCATCTGAATTCATTCCAATACATGAAGATGGATGGGGAATTCATCGAGACTCCCTATCAAACTTTTAAAGTGATTTCCCCTACTGCTGTTGAAGATGTTTCTGCCATTTTGAAGACTACCAGGGTTCCACACAAGACAGATTCCTTAAAAGATGCAAAAGCAACTATAGAAGAAGGTGGCTATACAATTTAGGGTCAGCTTCCTAATATCCCTTACAAATCTGACAAATTTGGTTTTGGATTTACTGTTGAAGGTCATAGGGCTGTTCTTCATGCTCGAACTAGAAGAGCTACATTATGTATCAGTGTTGTACCCCAAATCCCACTCATTTCTCAAGTAGTCTCTCATAAGATCTCCTTTGATTCAAGACTGCACAAGGGTTGATCAGCTCAAGGATAAATGGACTTTTAATGCCCCATATGACTTTCACTAATCATTTTGGACCCTCAAGATTACTCATGTCAAGTTTCAAGTCTTGGATCACATTTTTGCCCAGTCAATTGATCAGTTGACCTAAAATCAGTTGTATTGAGGAAAAAGTCAATTGTGATCAATTTACAGTCAAACTTCATAATTTTTTTATCCATATCCACATTATGAACTCATATATGTCATTTGATCAAATTTGGATCACAATTCCTCAAGAAATTTGATCAGATCATCAAAAGGGCAAAATGGTCAAAATTAGGATTTTGACTGAGAAAGTGCAATATATGATTTTTTGACCTAGCAAATGATTGATTGGTTTGAGGCATGATATAAAGGATTCAAATGATTCATTTTTACCTAATGGAATGGCTCAAAACATTCCTCAATATCAATTGATTGATAGATGAATTTCAGTCAATTGATGAAAAGTCAACTACACACTGAAAAGTCAAACTTTGACTTTTTGGTCAAAATCAAGTATCAAAGATCACAATTTATCAAGACATGTCAAAATATGAAACTTTTTCATCAAGAAATCAAAAAGTCAAGATTTCATTTTGAAAAGTCAAAATTTCTAAACTTAGAAATTTTTCTAAGTGTTGGAAAAATCATATTTTTCCACAACTTTGAGCCAAATTTCCACTATGATGCAAGATGATTCAAAGGAAACTTCCAACATGAAAGTTTTATAACTCAATGAGATCTAAAACATTTTATAACATAACTTTTCCTAGAAATGCATGGATTTCAAGTTATGATTTTAAGAAGACATGTTCATGAAACTTGGAAACTTAGTGAAATTTTGCCCAAGTTTAGGCAGAATTTTAACCTAACTTCATGGCAATTTTTCACATAGTTACAAGATGAATCTTCAAAAATGTCCAACATAGAGGTTGTAGAGGATTTTACGAGATTTCCAAAATGTCTAATAACTCATTGAGATCATATTTGAGCAATGAGAATCGAAGGCAAGAAGTTAGGGTTTCATTCTTGAATTATAAGTCATTTCTTGATGAACACATAATGAAATTTCAATGTTAGGCTGCATAATCTTGCTTTGTAAGCCTTCTAACTTGTGTATTTATCCATAATTAATGGATTACACAAACTTTTGAGCTATAATCCAAGTGGTTTAAGCTTTATCCAATTCATATTACCATTTTGGGAAGTGAAGAATGTCATTCTTGAAAAGAAAGCTTTATGCACAAAGTCAATTCTTGAGCCTCTAACTTGTTCCCTATGATCACACTATATCTACAAAGTCAGAAGAAAACTTGTTTAAAGCATAACCACTCTAAATTAGCAAGTACACAAGGCATTGAAACTTGGATTTCTAAAAAATCACATGTTAAGTTTAAACACTTGTTTTTCAATTCTGATCAACAATAAGCTTCCAAACTTGTTGCTTATAAATAGAGGAACTATTTGTGAGCTAACACACGAGCATTAACACCCTGAAACACTCATAAACTCCCTCAAACCATAAATTGCCCAAAAACTCCATTGTTGCACAGTTTCTGACCTTGAACTCCAAACTCATATTTCCCTCGTGCGTTTCTTGGCCTTTTGGTTCCTAAAGTTCCTATACATCAAATATAACTTATCCTTGTCCCTGTTACATGACTGTAACTCCATTTGCATCATCCTCCATAACCAAAAATAGAGCATTGCAAGTTGAGTTCTCTAAGCTATTCCAGCCATCTATTGCTTAAGCTAATCATTGCGTTAGCTTCCTGGGAACTTGAGGAAGCTTACCTGATCATTGCAGCACCTTGAAAGCAGCTCAAGCTCATTTCACAATTTCCAGTTTTGAGGTACATTTTTAGAATTTCTATCTTCTCATTTAGGAATTGTTAGGCTTGCATTTGTGAAGATAAAATGTAGACAGCATTGCCTTGAAGTTGTACATGTCCATAGATTTCATTTATATTTCTTGAGCTAGGAGAATTTTAGGATTGAATCTCTGAAAATAAGTAGGTCAGAATTTGGTACATTTAGAAATTCTCATTCATCTTTGATTTATAGCTTATGATATTTACATGGTTGGATTTGTATGAAAAAATGGAGCAACTTTCATGTTAGCATATTTCATTTTTGTTGAGAAATGGTGAAGTTACAGGATCTATGGCTGTGGGTTGAAGATGAAGTTCATTTCTGGAACTTGTTTTGTATTATGTATTTATTATATCAGTTAAGTTAACGGATGTACAGCCACCCCAGTGGCAAAGGTAGCGCGTGTTTGTGTTGAAAGTCATGGGTTCGACACCCAGCGCTACCTTTTGTGTATTTTTCAACATTTTTCCTCCTTTTTTGTTTCAGCTACATGAGTTGGGCCTCCAAACAGATGGGCCTTCTATTTTTGCTTTTTCTAACCCATGTTTACTTTTGCACACCTGACCCATTTATTTTCTTTTATCATTTTATTTTCTTTATTTTATTTCAGATTCTTTATTATTATTATTATTATTTTTTTTATTATTATTATTATTATTATTATTTATTAATAAAAAATCTAAAAATGTTTTGTTTATTATTTTTACACTTATTTAGTTTATTTTCTCTATAAATACAAAAGACTAAGAAATACTTTCTTAATAAATTTAATTTCTTTTTTTAATAATTAATATTTAGACTTAGGTTTAATTATTATATTATTTTCTTTTTTATTTAAAATTAACTTAGAATTTAGGTTTCTTTTAATTAATTAATTTTCATTAGGTTAAAACCTTTTTCATAAAAAACCCTAAAAAAAATCCTTTTTAACTTAATTTCTTTCTTAATTAGTTTAAGTTTAATTTTGCTTAATTTTAATTAATCATTTTCCTTAATTAGGTTAAAACCCTTTCATTAAAAACCAAACAAAAACCTTTTCTTTTTCCATTTGCATTTCTTACATTACATTTATTCAATTCTTGTATATTATTCAATATGGTTGTAATAGTTAATTAGGTTTAATTTTCTTGCAATCCCCATTTGTAAATTTGTACACCCCCTCTCCTAATGATGTAATAGCTTAGTAATTTTACTTTCGGAAATTTATCGCTTTATATAAATGCTAGTAATTAGGGTTTGTATGGCAAGACTAAAATCAACAATTAGCAAACCCTAATTCAAGATAAAACGATGCATGTAAATCCAACACACTTGCACACTTACACCCTTAGGGTAATTCCACTTTGTTGCCTTACAAAAATGGTCATGTTATGCATGTGGAATATCTTAGCAAAAACAAATCAAAAATACAAGATTATAGTCCCTCGATGACGCTATCAATGTTGCCTTTCAAAATGATCTTAGTCCCTCAAAGAGAATGCTAAGATATCTCGCAACATTGCTATCATGGCTATACGATGACCCATGCTCGTCCCTTTACATCTAAAGATAAGGCTTCTTAACAATCAATGGTGAGAAAGCAATATCAAAGGAAATGAAGAAATGAACTAAGACTTTTGAGTAGGTAGATTGTTCCTACTTGCTTGCTCAATTTCAAATCAAACAATCCTGCTAATTTTCAAAATAAACACCAAACACTTTCAAAAACACTTTCAAAACATTTTCCAAACATGAAACATTTTCAAAATATCAACACTTTGTATACGTTCTTACGAACGAGAACTATTACAAAGTTTTCCTAAACGATGACGCCTTTTCAAAATACTTTCAAAAACCATACAAAGCACATTTTCAAACAAAAGCAAGTGATCTAGCAAGCAACTAAGAGCCTATAGATGACTATGGATGGAAAGAGTGCTAACACCTTCCCTTTTCATAATATACCCCCTAACTCAAGAAATAATCTCAAAGGTCTTTCCTGTTCTTTTCAGCCTTTCCTTTTGGATAAAAGAAAAGTCGGTGATGACTCTTGCTAACCGCAACATTTGCGATAAAACGCAAAACACCAAAGTCAGTTCTCCCACCGTATCACAGAACTGGAGATTCTGATGGGGATTACTTAAAATTGGGGTTACCTTAGGGTTATATCACCTTTATTTTCTTTCATTGTTTGACTTGTATGCTTTACATTTTGGTTCCTTGTTTGGGCTTGTTTAAATCCTCTACGCGGATTTGGGATACCTTATAGGTAAGTAGCAATACATTGTGGAAACTGTGAGGGGTACACCGACACGGTCTAAGCAATAGCTATATTAGTGTGACACATTTGTGGGTACCGGTAGCCCTTGAGTAGTCAAGGAGAATACGGGGCCGCTGTGTGGTGTCATGAAGCACTAACTAACCTTAGAACCTTTACTTGACCAACTTGGCCATTAGGACGTAGTGAGATAACCAACTTTGGTGCAATCCGAAGTTGGTTGATACTCGATACTAAACTCATTGAGGTTTGGATTTTCGGGATATTTCGGTCGCTGTGAAAGAGGCTTGCGCTGAAACAATGCCCGAGAAGACAGATCAGTGATATTGAGATCCCTTAGAACCCGGTTACTATTTCTAGGACAGGTTTGAGCCAACTAAACTTCAAGAGGGTACTTACCTATGAGACTCCATGCAAGCCTAAACCTAAGGACTTGTTTGCTTTGTTTGTATATACTTACTTATACATAACAGCATAACATCATACTCATTCTCACTAACCATTTCAAGGATTTTTGGGATTTATCTTTGTTCTGTTTTGTAGGACATGACTTTTATCCGCAAGAATACTATCCAAGTCAATCTCGTAAGGATTCCTCTTTAACTCAAAGAGTTAGCATCAAGGGTCCCTAAGAATTATTCATTCACCGAAAGACATGGTCGCTTCCTAAACTTGGTTACCTCCAACACTGATGAAGATATGATGAAGGTGTTATTCCAATTCTTTGATCCTCTACACCATTGTTTCACTTTTCCCGATTATTAACTTGTGCCTACTCTAGAAGAATTTTCTCAACGCTTTAGGATTCCTATTATCAATCAACTGCCCTTCAACAATACGGAAAGAGATCCAAAACCTGAAGAGATTGCCCAAGCGCTACACTTGCAACAATCTGATATCAAGGCTAATTGGGAAATAAGGAGTGGTGTCAAAGGTTTCTTAGCCAAGTTCTTGTTTGAAAAAGCTCAATATTATTGGAACTCTTTAGACTTGCAAGCTTTTGAAGAAATCTTGGCCCTTCTCATCTATGGGATGGTTTTGTTTCCAAACTCTGACCAACTCATAGATGTAAGTGTTGTCAAAATCTTCATGTCTCGCAACCTGGTGCCTACTTTGTTGGGAGATATCCTACATTCTTTTCATTCTCGCACTATGAGAAAGAGAGGGATTCTCATGTGTTGCAATCATCTCTTGGAAAGATGGTTTATTTCGCATCTTCCCCGATTTGTGTTAAAGAATGAGCAAGGTTTGAGGTGGTCCCATAGGCTGATGACGCTCAAACATTCAGATATTTGTTGGTGTTCTCGATCCTTAGAGAATGTTACTATCATTGACCGTTGTGGGGAATTCCCTAATGTCCCTTTGCTTGGTATTAAGGGAGGTATCACTTACAACCCTTGCTTAGCCTTATGACAGTTTGGTTACGCCCAAAGAGATGGTCAACATAATATGCTCATCCAAGGAGTGGTATTCGACTATGAGAGCGACAATCAAGGCTACCGTCAAAGGTTTATACGAGCTTGGAGGATGGTAAGCAAAGTGGATAGCAAGACGCTAGGACACAAGAATTCCATTCCCCTCGAGCCTTACCTTAAGTGGGTATGAGCTCGTAATTAGACACTTGTGATGCCTTATCCCTCAATCTTACCAATTATCATGGAGCATGTGGTTGAAGGAGATGTCCCGTACACTGTCCTCCATCCCGACATGCCTACATCTCTTGAAGACTTGCAAAAGGGTTGGATTCAGCTAAAGTAAGAACGAGATACTTTCGAAGCTCAATTCTATGCTAGTGAGAAGAGGGTCTTGGAGCTTATAAAGCAGTTTCAAGAAGAGCAAAGTGTGAATGCCTACCTTGCGCCTAAAAGAATGCGTTCAGTCTTTTTATCTTAAAGAGTTATTTTGTAAGCCCAAGAGGCATGTTGTAATCTTTTCAAACTAATTAATAAAAATTGATGTTTGTTCATTCTTTTGTCTATGAAAATTTAAATATCATAAATCCTTGAAATCATTTGCATATACATCTTCCATGCATCATAACATGATAGGTTTTCACACAACAAGTTTCCTTATCTTTCTGCTGTTTATTTCAGCAAGATGGATCTAGAGAAAACTGTGAAGGACCTTAAGGCATAAAACTCTCAATTCTAAGAGACTCTTCTAGCCCTATTCAAGGGGAAACAAGATATGATGGCAGTGTTGGAAGTTAAGAAGAAACCCGAGAAGAAAGCTCTGCTCAATATGGGTAGAAGGTTCAAAGAGTCGGTTCGTTAGATCCCGATAGTGGAAGACTCATTTGAAGAAGACGAGAATCAGATTGTTGAGGTTAAGAGTACCCAAGTTGATTGTATTAATGATCAAGCGTCTGATGATGATTATTTTGACGAGCAATATTCACCCGTCGATGTCAAGTACAAGCAGTTAGAAGACAGATTGAAGGCCGTCGAGATCCAAGCCGTCCCCGATTTAGATTTTGATGATTTAGGTTTGATCTATGGGGTTGTCATTCCCCACAAATTCAAAATACCAGTCTTTGCAAAGTACGATGGAGTTTCTTGTCCAAAACTTCACTTGGAATCTTATGTGCGTAAGATACAGCCGCACACTGCTGATAAGAAACTCTGGGTTCACTTTTTCCAAGAGAGCTTAACCGGAACACAACTAGAATGGTTCTACCAGTTAGATGGTTCCTGTATCAATACTTGGGAGGACTTAGCTACTGCTTTCTACCATCATTACCAGTATAACGCCCACTTGACGGTAACAAGAGTTCAATTACGAGATATGACCATGAGGAATAATGAAGGATTTAAAGAATATGCACAAAAGTGGAGAGACCTCGGCAGTAGGGTTCAACAACCTTTGACTGATAGGGAGCATATCAACATGTTTATGGGCACTTTATCTAGTCCATTCTTTAATCTATTGGTTAGCTGCTCTTCTTCTGGTTTCACCGAATTAATCTTAACCGATGAAAGAGTTGAAAGCGGCATCAAAAGTGGGAAGATTTCCATGGCATCTGCCTCCACTTCCAATCCTGTCAAGAAACCTTTTCCTGGAAAGAAAGAAGTCAATGTTGTGTACGGGGCAAGGGCCCATACCAAGAAGAATGATCATCCGTCTGTTAATATTGTCCGAATCTCCAATCCAATTCCTACTCCAAGACCATTTGCTAATCATCAATGTTTTGAAACTCCGAGAAGATAATTTACGAGGATTGGAACGTCACTATCCCAAGCCTTGCAACACATGCTAAAGGCTAATTTAGTGACATTACGCGATCCTCCTGCCAATCCAGATACCTCTTCACCAAAGTATAATCCGAATGCTAAATGTGCTTACCACTTAAGTAGCCTCGGGCATGAGACTGACCAATGTTGGGCGTTGAAGAATAAAATTTAGGATTTGATCGATAACAAGACTATTGAATTTGATCCTTCTCCAAGTCCGAATGCAATCACCGCGCCTATGCCTAAACATGACAAGGGTGTCAATGAAGTTAACGCTGTGAGTGATTCTGATGAAGAAGCTGCATTTGAAGATTGGGTGTATCCAACCATAACAGAGCTGAAGAATTGGCATGCAAAGGACTTCGCTCCCATATCCTTCATTGAGGAGTAATCTACTTGTTTATTGCTTTTCATTTGAATTCAAGAACATTTTGTCTGTAATATTTAACAATGACTTTGAAGCCATGTGCCTAGCCCGAGGCACTTTGGTCCATTTGTCAAGGGTTTTATTTATGTTCATATAATCATATGATCATTCAATACAAATAATTGGACTCTTTTGCATTCAAATCTTTGTGTTCATTGTCTTTCTTTTCCTTCAAATACATTTTTCAAAATAGCCATATATTTTACATGCACACACACGCACACACTCTTGCAGGTCCTCATCCACTTTAGATCTTATTGTCAATGACTCTACCATGGATGGTGAAGACTTCCCACATCCTATAAACGCGGGCATAGTTAAAAAATAGTACGCATAAGAGACCCGCTAGGTTGACACACCTAGGAAAAAAAAGGGCATCCCGACAAACCAAAAGGTTTAGGCAAAAATTAGGGATATATGCAAAAGATTGTACACCCGGCAAGTTGAAAACCCGAAAGGGCGACTTGGGCAAAAATGGGTATCCTGGTGGACTGAAAATCCGAAAAGGTGGTGTTGTACCCCAAAATTTGCCCTCTCATTTTACTCAATACATGTCCATTGAGATCTTCAATTTGCTCAAGGTTGCCCAAGAGTGGACAAGACAAACTCTCTCCTAAGGCAGTATACCTCAAATTAGGGTTTCATTCTTCATCAAGATGGGTGAAACACAAAGGTTCCAAATGCTTTCCAAGGTCCTAATATGTCCCTAAGATCATCCATGCCAAGTTTCATGCCTTGCACAAGAAGTTTGCTCAGTCAACTGCTTAGATGCTTAAGAATCGACAGTACTAGGTCAAAAGTCAATTTTGGCCCACATATAGTCAAAATTCAAGATTTTTGGTCAACATTATCATTTTGAAGTGATATACATCATTTGATCAAGGGTTGATCATGATTACTCAAGGAATGCTCCAAATTCATCAAAACCCAAAAGTTGATAAATTAGGGTTTTGTAGGAAAAGTCAACCCAACTTTCACCAAGCATAACTTCTTCATACTTTATCATAAATTTTCCATCCAAGGCTAATTTTGAAGAGGATGCAATTCCCTACAATTCATCTTCAACGCTCAAGTTCAAAATATGCACTCATAAAAATATATGAATTTTGACATTATAGGTCCTTTTGAAAAGTCAACAAAAACACCTTTTGGGTCAAAGCTTCATACATGAACATGGAAGATCTAATTGAGATGGAACCAAAATTTTTGTTTAGAGGACATCCTAAGATTTCTAAAAAATCCAAGAACACCCTCCTAGGGTCAAAATTGAGAGAGTTGTGCATTGTTAAAGTTGGCAATTTTTGGAAAATTGTCAAAAGTCAACATTGATCAAATTTGCATTTTTTCCAAAGGGCCCCATGGTTTCTTGTTTGAAACATGTTTCTAATAGGACCCACGACCCCTGAGCTTTTCCACCTATTATTTTATTATTTTAATCATTTATTTTGATTTTTTATTCATTTAAACCAAAATAAATCAAATTAAATGGTAAAATAATAAAAGCAAATCAAATCTTAGGATTTTTGTGCACATTATGAGTCCATATACAGCTAGCATGACATGTAATTTGTGCAAGGATGATTTAGATTGAAAAATTCATGATTGGAGCTATTTTGGAAAGAAATCATACAAGGTCAAAATCAAATCAAATCTTCATAATTCCTCAAGATACCATGAGATTTCTTCCATTATTTTTGACCTAAAATCCTCCTCTATATAAACACAACACCCACATACACTAGGGAGCACGAAATTGGTTGCCCAAGAACGCTCTCTAAAAACCTCAAATTCTGTCAAAACTAGTGCAAAGTCAAAACCGAAGATCCAGCCACTTTCAGTCCAAGCCATCAATTACAAATCATTCCTGAGGTATCTAAGGGTAAGAATAGGTCGAAAGTCATGGCCGTTGATGCTTGAAACAAGCATACTCATCTTCTCCGATTTGCTTTTCTTTCAAACATTCATATAATTAATTTCATGCATTGCTAATGTTTATTAACTGTCCAAATGAGTTCTTGTTGTTACGTAGAACATGTTTGAATCACAAACAATAGCTTGGCTTGGTGGATGAGGCGCCTAACTTTGACCCAAGGGGCATGGTTTCATCACCCACCCCATGCATTTTTCCCTTTTTTGACTATTTTCTTTTCTAACCCTTTTCATTTATTTATTTTTCACTTGATTTGTTTTCTATCATTAATTTAATTAACATATAAAATCACAAAAAAAATCATTAAATATTAGTTTCAGGCTTTCAATTAATTAAAATAATTTTTGACATAAAAGTTATTTTGATTTAATCAATATTGATTTTATTTCATAATTAACTTGTAAATTAATCATAGTTAGGTTTTTAATTATTAATTCACACTTTTATTATTTTCCTAACAATTTACTAGAGATTCAGTACATCACCATTCCATGCGTCCATCATACACTCACAAATTCTACCCTTTGGATCATCCCTTGGTCCAGATCCAGCGTCCAACCACAGCAGCCCATGGTGCACTCTCTGAAGCTAATCCACACGGGATCACACGCAAGGAACATGGGCCAACCAATTTGGGCCTAATAATTTGGCAATGCACTCCCCAGTTTGCATTCTACCACACAGGCCCAATCTTTTCTTTTTTATTTTATTTCAATTCTTTTTATTGTTTTAATTTATTTATTTTATTTATTTTCCAAAAAATAATTTTTAATCAAAACATAAAAATCAGAAAATCAAAAACAATATTAGGTTTAGTCTTTTTTTCCATAAAATATTTAATTGCATTAATTAGTTCAATTAGGTTAACTTAAATCTTTTTTTCATAATTAAAATCAAATAGAAATTAGGTTTAATTCTTAATTTTAATTCCTTCTCAAAATAAAAACACAAAAATAGGTTAATTGTTTTTTTCCCCATTAATTTAATGATTTTTCATAATTAAAACTTAATTAGTGATTAGGATATTTTGCAACGTATTCTTTATTTCCTTAAATAAAAATGACAAAAAATGATTTTTTTTCTTTAATTAAATTCAATTTGGTTTTCAAGGGTCAAAACCCTAATTTCTCGCATTTACGTTTGTCGTACGTACTTTTCATTATATTTTTGTAATTTCTCCGAGGTTGTAATAGTCTTTTAAACTAGGGTTTTATTTACTGTTTAATTTCCCCCCAAGTTTTGGTTATGTAATCCCCATTCCCTGAAGCCTTGTAATAATTAGATTTACTTTTCCGCTTTTAATTTCCGCAATCTTTAACTCTCTAGATGTATGGCTAATAGGATTGTATGGCAAGAATGTCTGGAAAATTAAAACGGTAGATCACCTAATGTGCAAAGATTAAATAACTGAAACAAATCATATGCACATATTTACTCCTAGGGTTTACCTCACTTCGATTGTCTTCGGTAAACAATCATTAAGCATAGGAGATTTTAGTGGTCGCCCTCCAGTCTAAAGAGATCAAAGTGTCCCATTTGAATGTTGCCTCGGAAATGTTGCCTCAGAAAGATCTTAAGACTCTAGGGTTGCTACTAAAGTTTTCTAACTATTGCTTTAGTGATTGTATTTGTCCCTTTCGAACGTCCCTTACAACTCCAATGACGGTGCTACCTACTCCTTAATAGTAGGATAACGCTGTCTAAAGGAAATAGAACGAACAATCTTTTTTTGAGTAGGTAGAATCTTAAGTACTTGCTCAATGAAAACTTTTTCACACAAACACCTTTCAAAAACAAATCTTAAAAACAAACTTCTTCACATCCTTGAGGACTGATACAAGGGTTATCACAAAGTAAAACAATTTCAAGACAAACACACACAAGCAATTTGAAAAATGAGCAAGTACCTAAGAGCCCGTAGATAACTACGGATAGAAAGGGTGCTAACACATCCCCTTTCTATAATCTACCCCTCGTACTCAGAATATCTCGAAAAAAGTTTTTTTCTGTTCTTTTTCCTTTTCCAAGATTGGATGAAATAAAAGTCGGTGGTGACTCTTGCTTACCGCGACATTTTGTGAATAAAAAGCGCAAAATGCAAACCAATATTAAACAGTCGATTATACCACCGTATCACAGAACTGGCGACTCTGCTGGGGAATTCTATAAATTGGGGTATACCATAGGATTTAGATCATTTTAAAATTTCTTCTCTTGATTATCTTGATTTCTTTACTTTTGAGGGTTTGTTCGGGGTTACTATAGATCATACACCCGGATCTGGGGAACACCTTTTAGGTAAGTAGCAATAAACTGTGAGGGAACTATATTGGGGTATACTGGCACGGTTGAAGTAGTAGTTACATTGATGTGGCACTTTGGTTGGTACCGGTAACCCTTGAGTCAATCAGGGAGAGTACGGGGCCGCCGCGTGGTGTCGTGAAGCATCAACTGACCTTAGAACCTTTAATTGCACAACTTGGCCAGTAGGACGTAGCGAGATGGCCGGCTTTGGGGTATGCCCAAGGTCGATAGATACTCGATGCTACACTCATTGAGGTTTGACTCTTGAGTTTTGTTTGTTTGCGAGTCCACCGCCTATTGAACGAAGCTGGGGGAAAGATCAGTGATATTGAGATCCCTTGGAACCTGGTTACTATTTATAGGGTAGGTTGAACCAATCCAACTTCAAGAAGGTACGACCTTAAAACTCATGCAAGCCTTAAACCTAAGGACTTGGTGTGACTTATTTGTTGTTTGCTATACCTGTGATTTTCTAACCTAATCATGACATCATAAGCATATCATATCATGACTAACCATTTTAAGGATTCCCTAGGGCTCATTTTTTATCTATTTTGTAAGACATGGCATCTGCCCGTAGGAACACTATACAGATCAACCTTGTGAAAGTGTCTCTCTAACTAAAGGATCTAGCATTAAGGGTTCTTGAAGGTTCTCATTTCACTAGAAAGCATAGTCAGTTGCTCAATTTGGTCACTACAAAACATGATGAAGAGTTGTTAAAAGTGTTGTTTCAGTTCTTCGATCCGGTGCACCATTGTTTCACCTTCCCGGATTACCAGCTAGTACCTACTATGGAGGATTTTTCTCAGTTGTTGGGGGTACCTATTCTTTACCAGCTGCCTTTTAATGGTACAGAAGAACATCCAAAGCCTGAAGAAATTGCTAGAGCTCTGTCTTTACAACGGTCTGACATAGTGGCAAATTGGGAGACTAGAGGGAGTGTCCAAGGAATTCCGGTTAAGTTTCTATTTGAGAAAGCCTGTCATTTTTGGGATACCTTAGATTACAAGATTTCGAAGAGGTACTGGAACTTCTCGTTTATGGGACGATACTTTTCCCTAATGCTGAGCAACTCGTAGATGTGAGCACTATCAAGGTTTTCCTGTCTCATAATCCAGTACCTACATTACTCGGGGATATTCTGCACTCTTTGCATGCTCGCACTCTAAAGAGAAGGGGAACCCTCCTGTGTTACACTCCTCTATTGGCTAGGTGGTTTATTTCGCACCTACCCAGGTCTATTTTGAAGAATGAGTAGGGTTTGAAATGGTCTCGCAGGCTGATGTCCCTTAAGCATTCAAACATTCATTGGTGTTCACGGTTCTCGGAATATGTTACCATCATCGATCGCTGTGGTGAATTCCCTAATGTCATCTTCTTAGGCATTAGGGGAGGAATCACTTACAACCCTTGTTTGGCACTGCGTCAGTTTGGTTATGCGAGAAGAGATGGTCCTCATGATACGCTTATCCAAGGAATTGCCTTCAATTATGAGAACGACGTTCAAGGCTATCGTAGAAGGTTCATAAAAGCTTGGGGCATGGTACATAAAATTGAAAGCAAGACGCTAGGGCACAATAATTCCATTCCTCTTGAGCCTTATCTCCGATGAGTACGAGCTTACACCTAAAGTCTGATGATGCCCTACCCTGCTGTCCTACCAATAATTATGGAACCAGTTGCTGAAGGAGACACAACTTCTTTTGTTCAACACCCTGACATGCCAACTGATCATGAAGAATTACAAAAGTCTTGGGTTCAACTCAAAGAAGAGCGAGACACGTTTGAAGCTCAGTCCTATGCCAGCAAGAAGAAGGTCATGGAGCTCACTAGGCTACTTCATGAAGAAAGGAACATAAATGCCTACCTCGCACCAAAGAGGATGCGCTCCTGGGAGACCTAGTTTCTTTTTGCTTTCAGTTTTGTTTTGTTTATTTGTAAGCCTAAAGGGCATTCTTTGTAACAATTCGAACTTATCAATGCAATTAACGTGTGTTTCTTTTGGTTAAACGAATCTGAGCCTTTAAGAATCCTTGAAATCATTGCATACGCATATCATCCATGAAATTGCATAAACAGGTACGATTACAGGTTTCTCATCTTCTTCGCTGTTTATTTCAGCAGAAATGTCCTCTGAACAAAGCATCAAGGATCTTCAGGCACAAAACACCCAGTTCCAACAAATGTTCATAAGTCTGGCAAAAGGGCAGGAGGATCTGAAAGCCCTCATTCTGAAAGAGAAGAAGAAAAAGAAGAAGGTTGACGGTATTTTAAATATGGCCAGAAGGTTTGGAGAGCGGTTGAAGCGACAAACTGATCTGACCTTTTCATCCAAGGAAGGGGAGAATCAAGAAGAAGAGAAGGACCATAGTCCTGCAGTCTCTGACAATGATACTGATTATAACAATGAACAATATCCTCCTGCCGAGGATAAATACAAACAGCTAGAAGACCATCTGAGTGCCATGGAAGTTCAGAGGATACATGGACTAGATTTTGAAGAAATGGGATTGGTGTCAGGAGTGGTCATCCCGCAGAAGGTCAAAGCTCCAGTTTTTGCTAAGTATGATGGGGTGTCCTGCCCAAAACTCAAACGTTGTTCTTATGTCAGGAAGATCCAGCCCCATACAGCTAATAGAAATCTATGGGTTCATTTCTTTCAAGATAGTCTGTCAGGGACTCAGCTTGAATGGTTCTACCAGCTGAAGGGAACCAATGTCCGTAACTGGGAAGATCTGGCTGCTGCTTTTTACAAGCAGTATCAATATAACGCTAACCTTGCCTTTACCCGTACTCAACTCCAAAGTATGTCCATGGGCGCAAGTGAAGGTTTCAAGGACTATGCGCAAAAATGGAGAGATCTGACAGGGAGAGTCCAACCCCCTTTGTCTGATAGGGAGTTGGTGGATATGTTCCTTGGTACGTTGTCTGGTCCTTTCTTCAATCACTTGATTGGTAGCTCCTCAACTGGTTTCACCGAGCTGATATTGACTGGAGAAAGAGTAGAACCTGGGATCCGGAGTGGCAAGATCCAGAAAAATACCTCTTCGAGTACAGAGAAGAAGTCATTTGGTGGCAAGAGGGAAGCCAATGCTGTGCACGGCCAGAAGGGGCGTAGCAAGGCAGACTACCACCAATTTGTGGGGGCAGTGCTGACCTCTAATTCGGCACGCGCACAACGACCACAACAATGAAACAATCAGCCAAGGGTGGAAAGACCTCAAAGGCAGTTCACCCAAATCAACATGCCACTGTCACAAGCATTGCAACACATGTTGAAGATGAAGCTGATTACGGTGATAAACCCTCATCCGAACCCGAAGACTTCCTCTTCTAACTACAATCTGGAGGCAAGGTGTGCTTATCATTCTGACAGCCCAGGGCACGATACTAACGATTGTTAGGCGCTGAAATACAAGATTCAGAATATGATTGATGCCAAGGAGATCGAATTCGACCCTCCTGAGACTCCCAACATGATCACTGCTCCCTTTCCAAAACATGGCTAGGATTAAAAGCATTTTTGTTCATTTAAATTCTGAAGTTGTATTTTCTTTGCTTATTCGAACAATTATTGTCATGTCAAACTCTATTATTTCATTAATGCATTACACATGTCTGTCTTGAATTAATTTGTTTTCATTATGCTTAAATTGCTTTATATTTCCTTTTCATGATATTCAACTCTCGACTAAAAAACTGTAAGCCTTTAGAGGGAGGATGACGAAAACGATACCACAATCTCTACAATATGCTTTTGAACAGACCTTGTTGACGATGTACATGCGTTGTTTCAAATCCTAAACAGTGGAGTTATAAGGAAGATAATCCCTTGTCAACCCCATTCGAGCCAAAGAAGTAGGAGTTTTTCTTTTCACATATATTAAAACCCTTAATCATAACCTGGGGCAGGGTAGTTTTCTCAGTTAATTCAGAGGCGCATTCAGTCACAATTTGCCGCTTCGTACACAATGAGTGGCATAATAGACATCCTTCTGAAACAAAAGACGGTGATGGTTCCCTATAATCATCAAGACAGGCAGTCATTATCTCTCGAAATAAAAGCCCATTAAGTCAAAACCTATGAAGGAGACTTAAGAAAAAACAATGAGGCATCCCGCTGACTATAATCACAAAAATAAATAGTTCAGGCAAAAGACAAGGATAATAAAAAAAAGAAAGAGGTCCTACAAACCCTCAACAAAAAAGGAAATGACTGCTTATTCAAAATAATCTGTCAGTACCCGAACCATCACTGGAATATAAGAGCAAAGACTCAAACGGGATCTAAATGCACAATTAGCTAAGTTTAGGATCAAAGAACATCACGAAGAACGGGTGGGTACAAATAAAATTTGAGCCTTTATCCTTTGTTTCTTAAACCGTGAACCAGGCCACATTATAACCCTTAAAAGTCCTAGCTGAAGCATGGGTTAGTTCGAAAGTATACTGTTATAAAATGTATTCTGACTCCTGAAGGTCCGTTACAAATCTTGAGTTGATATCACATCTTTGAAAAATTATATTTTTTCTATAAAAAAACTGCATTTTTGAAACTTCAAGACAGACGTAAGCTTTGCATTCTTAAAATAACATTGTTTGTATATGACTATTTGTTCAGTAGCAGAGAAATTCCCATGACGAATATCTAGTGAACAATAACCTTCTCAATAAAAAGGATCACCTCAAGTGGAAAAACACTTCCAACCAAGGGGCACGACATGATCATTGTCCATCATTCGGGGCAGTCAAGTCAAGATTCAAGGAATCTCTCAAAGATGCCAAATAGCCAGGGGCATATCTCCATCTGAATCACTTGGGGGCATTGGGCATGAATTCCAACGACGAATCATGTACGATCAAACAAACATCTTCTGGTAGTGTGGCAACACAACACTACCGACAATGACAACTCCCTACACCCTGAGAGCATGGACATAGTCAGAAAATACTGCGCATGAACAAAGACCCGCTAGGTTGACTGACCTAGGCAAAAATAAGGGCATCCCGGCGAACCAATAGGGTTCGGGCAAAAATTAGGGATAAAAACAAAAAATATTTGTACACTCGGAAAGTCGAAAACCTGAAAAGGCGGCTTGGGCAAGAAAGGGTATCCCGGTGGACTGAAAATCTGAAAAGATAGTCGAGGCAAAAGTTAGGGATTAAAGCGTACGACTATGTCCCGTTATCTTATCACTTGCCTATCAGTAGAAGACTTATCATTCCAATCGGCAGTTACCAAGCACCTCATAATTTGGGATGACACTCAATCCACAAGGACTCCGCAGGCACTTTCTCCAGCAGGTACATGGGCAAAAAAGTCTTGATGCGAAGTCATTGTCATATCCTCAGCATGCGTCCCAGTAACATCTACACTCCCCACATAGTAGAAGCAACCAAAGTTTTGATCTCTGCTTCCCCAAACAGGAGTTACTTTCCCCAGCCAAGCTCTTTTGGAGAGTCGACGTCTATATTCCCCAGCCGAATTTTGTAATCGCAAGCGGTTCATATAGTTTTCTCCCGAGTAGAGTTTATTTCTCTGAATACGGAAGCTCATCCCCAACAGAGTTATTCTCCCGCAGAGTTATTCTCAAACCGAGTCTCTCCCCCGGTAGAGTAGCTGTAAACAAGGGGAAAATCCCCAACATAGTCATCTCCGGTTTACCATCCCCAGCGGAAGTAGAAGAACCACTTTTTCTATGATGGTCAGGAACTCAATTTTTGTTACTCTCCAGCAGCGGTCAGGGATTTATTTTCCCACTCGGATATGTCACAATAGTATTTCATGTTCATATATCATGACGTGCGCATACACATTGCATACAACATAGTCTCATTTATTTTGAGAATGTCATCATACAATGCATTTCATGCATCATATATGATTAATCATGTACCTTTTCAGGAAAGATGGTTATCATCAACAACTTCCAGCAAGTTCAAGATTAGCTCCTGAAACTAAACAGAGTAATTATCTGCACGATTAAATGGAGCTTTACACGGGTTCGTCACGAAGCAATCTTACACGGGTTTCTCCTAAATGCAGCTTCACACGGGTTTATCCTGAAAAATCTTACACGGGTCCTTTCTCATACATTTCCTTCTGAAGTTTCACACGAACTTATCACAAAGTAACCTTACCCAGGTTCCTTTTGAAGTTTTACATGAACTTATCACAAAGTAACCTTACCCAGGTTCCTTCTGAAGTTTTACACGAACTCATCCCAAAGTAACCTTACCCAGGTTCCTCCTGAAGTTTTACACGAACTCATCCCCAAGTAACCTTACCCAGGTTCCTTCTGAAGTTTTACACGAACTTATCCCAAAATAACCTTACCTAGGTTCCTCCTAAAGTTTTACACAAACTTATAACGAAATAACCTTACCCAGGTTCCTCCTGAAGTTTTACACGAACTTATCACAAAATAACCTTACCCAGGTTCCTCTTGAAGTTTTACATAGACTTAGCCCAAAGTAACCTTACCCAGGTTCCTGCCGAAGTTTTACACGGACTTATCCCGAAGTAACCCTACCCAGGTTCCTCCTAAAGCCCTACACAGACTCCTCACAAAGCAACCTTACCCAGGTTCCTTCTCAGTTCAGATGCAGTTTTACCCAAACTCCTCACAAAGCAACCTTACCCAGGTTCCTTCTCGGTTCAGATGTAGTTTTACCCAAACTCCTCACGAAACAACCTTACCCAGGTTCCTTCCCATAAGCCCTACTATCCAGGTTCCTTCTCATAACCTTACCATCCAGGTTTCTTTTCTCTTATCTCCAGACGGCAGTCCACAACACTGTAAGACCCGGACCTGATCAAACACGATCGGTTTCACCTTTCCCCAGTAGGTCGCAATGCAGCCTATACACTGATCAAGATATGCAGTTCACCTCTGGAGTTAATTCCCCAGTAGAGTAACAGACAACTGAAGCTCCTAAAATTCTATTTCTCCCAAGACAGATACCAACATTCTTCAACAAATTCCTCCTCAATGATAGGAGCAGGGATTCTCATCAAAGGAATATCTCAGGAAATCCACATTATCTAGATGGCGTCTTTAAGCCCATCTTCAACAATTCTCCGTCACATCCAGGATGGCATCTTTAAGCCCATCTCTGATAATCTTCTATCATCAACCCCCAAATGGCATCTGTAAGCCCATTCTTGATATCACAAATCAAGTGCCACTTCATGCGAGTGCAAATTTCTGGGCACTCTAGTGTTCAATCATCTTCCACCTTCAGATCACGAAAGGCAGGCTAGCCAATCTACATCTTCAGGTTTAAGAATATTGAACAGGGGCAGCTGTTGTACCCTAAAATTTTCCCTCTCATTTTACTCAATACATGTCCATTGATATCTTCAATTTGCTTAAGGTTTCCCAAGAGTGGACCAGACAAACTCTCTCCTAAGGCAGTATACCTTAAATTAGGGTTTCATTCTTCATCAATATGGGTGAAACACAAAGGTCCCAAATGCTTTCCAAGGTCCTAATATGTCCCCAAGATCATCCATGCCATGTTTCATACTTTGCACAAGAAGTTTGCTCAGTCAACTGCTCAGATGCTTGAGAATCGACTATACTAGGTCAAAAGTCAATTGTGGCCCACATACAGTCAAACTTCAAGATTTTTGGTCAACATTATCACTTTGAAGTGATATACATCATTTGATCAAGGGTTGATCATGATTCCTCAAGGAATGCTCCAAATTCATCAAAACCCAAAAGTTGCTAAATTAGGGTTTTGCAGGAAAAGTCAACCCAACTTTGACCAAGCATAAATTCTTCATACTTTATCAGAAATTTTCCATCCAAGGCTTATTTTTAATAGGATTCAATTCCCTATAATTCATCTTTAGATCTCAAGTTCAAAATATGCACTCATAAAAAGATATGAATTTTGACATTATAAGTCATTTTGAAAAGTCAACAAAAACACCTTTTGGGCCAAAGCTTCATACATGAACATGGAAGATCCAATTGAGATGTAACCAAAAGGTTTGTTTATAGGTCATCC
Source organism: Vicia faba (assembly GCA_948472305.1). Lineage (NCBI taxonomy): Eukaryota > Viridiplantae > Streptophyta > Magnoliopsida > Fabales > Fabaceae > Vicia > Vicia faba. The sequence continues at coordinate 1,187,212,333 of OX451735.1, read as the reverse complement.
TAAGATTTCTAAAAAGTCCAAGAACACCCTCCTAGGGTCAAAATTGAGAGAGTTGTGCATTGTCAAAGTTGGCAATTTTTGGAAAATTGTCAAAAGTCAACATTGATCAAATTTGCATTTTTTCCAAAGGGGCCCATGTTTTCTTATTTGAAACATGTTTCTAATAGGATCCACGACCCCTGAGCCTTTCCACCTATTAATTAATTATTTTTATAATTTATTTTGATTTTTTATTCATTTAAACCAAAATAAATCAAATTAAATGGTAAAATAATAAAAGTAAATCAAATCTTGGGATTTTTGTGCATATTATGAGTCCATATACAACTATCATGGCATGTAATTCGTGCAAGGATGATTTAGATTGAAAAAGTCATGATTGGAGCTATTTTGGAAAGAAATCATACAAGGCCAAAATCAAATCAAATCTTCATAATTCCTCAAGATACCGTGAGATTTCTTCCATTATTTTTTACCTAATTCCCCCTCTATATAAACACAACACCCTCATACACTAGGGAGCACAAAATTTTCTGCCCAAGAGCGCTCTCTAAAAACCTCAAATTTTGTCAAAACTAGTGCAAAGTCAAAACCGAAGATCCAGGAACTTTCAGTCCAAGCCATCAATTACAAATCATTCTTGAGGTATCTAAGGGTAAGAATACGTCGAAAGTCATGGCCATTGATGCTTGAAATAAGCATACTCATCTTCTCCGATTTGCTTTTCTTTCAAACATTCATATAATTAATTTCATGCATTGCTAATGTTTATTAACTGTCCAAATGAGTTCTTGTTGTTACGTAGAACATGTTTGAATCACAAACAATAGCTTGACTTGGTGGATGAGGCGCCTAACTGTGACCCAAGGGGCATGGGTTCATCACCCACCCCATGCATTTTTCACTTTTTTGACTATTTTCTTTTCTAACCCTTTTCATTTATTTATTTTTCACTTGATTTGTTTTCTATCATTAATTTAATTAACATATAAAATCACAAAAAAAAAAAATCATTAAATATTAGTTTTAGACTTTCAATTAATTAAAATAATTTTTGACATAAAAGTTGTTTTGATTTAATCAATATTGATTTTATTTCATAATTAACTTGTAAATTAATCAGAGTTAGGTTTTTAATTATTAATTCACACTTTTATTATTTTCCTAACAATTTACTGCAGATTCAGTATATCACCATTCCATGCGTCCATCATACGCTCATAAATCCTACCCTTTGGATCATCCTTTGGTCCAGATCCAGCGTCCAACTACAGCAGCCCATGGTGCACTCTCTGAAGCTAATCCACATGGGATCACATGCAAGGAACATGGACCAACCAATTTGGGCCTAACAATTTGGCAATGCATCCCCCAGTCTGCATTCTACCACACATGCCCAATCTTTTCTTTTTTATTTTATTTCAATTCTTTTTATTGTTTTAATTTATTTATTTTATTTATTTTCCAAAAAATCATTTTTAATCAAAACATAAAAAATCAGAAAATCAAAAACAATATTAGGTTTAGTCTTTTTTTTCATAAAATATTTAATTGCATTAATTAGTTCAATTAGGTTAACTTAAATCTTTTTTTTCATAATTAAAATCAAATAGAAATTAGGTTTAATTCTTAATTTTAATTCCTTCTCAAAATAAAAACACAAAAATAGGTTAATTGTTTTTTTCTCTCATTAATTTAATATTTTTTCATAATTAGAACTTAATTAGTGATTAGGATATTTTTCAAATTTATTCTTTATTTCCTTAAATAAAAATGACAAAAAATTATTTTTTTTCTTTAATTAAATTCAATTTGGTTTTCAAGGGTCAAAACCCTAATTTCTCGCATTTATGTTTGTCGTACGTACTTTTTATTATATTTTTGTAATTGCTCCGAGGTTGTAATAGTCTTTTAAACTAGGGTTTTATTTACTGTTTAATTTCCTCCCAAGTTTTGGTTATGTAATCCCCATTCCCCGAAGTCTTGTAATAATTAGATTTACTTTTCCGCTTTTAATTTCCACAATCTTTAACTGTCTAGATGTATGGCTAATAGGACTGTATGGCAAGAATGTCTGGAAAATTAAAACGGTAGATCACCTAATGTGCAAAGATTAAATAACTGAAACAAATCATATGCACAAATTCACTCCTAGGGTTTACCTCACTTCGGTTGCCTTCAGTAAATAATCATTAAGCATAGGAGATTTTAGTGGTTGCCCTCCAGTCTAAAGAGATCAAAGTTTCCCATTCGAATGTTGCCTCATAAATGTTGCCTCAGAAAGATCTTAAGACTCTAGGGTTACTACTAAAGTTTTCTAACTATTGCTTTAGTGATTGTATTTGTCCCTTTCATACTTCCCTTACAACTCCAACGATGGTGCTAGCCACTCCTTAATAGTAGGATAGCGCTGTCTAAAGGAAATAGAATGGACAATCTTTTTTCGAGTAGGTAGAATCTTAAGTACTTGCTCAATGAAAACTTTTTCACACAAACACCTTTCAAAAACAAATCTTCAAAACAAACTTCGTCATATCCTTGAGGACTGATACAAGGGTTATCACGAAGTAAAATATTTTCAAGACAAACACACACAAGCAATTTGAAAAATGAGCAAGTACCTAAGAGTCCGTAGATAACTACGGATAGAAAGGGTGCTAACACCATCCCTTTCTATAATCTACCCCCCGTACTCAGAATATCTCGAAAAAAGGTTTTTTCTGTTCTTTTTCCTTTTCCAAGATTGGATGAAATAATAGTCGGTGGCGACTCTTGCTTTCCGCGACATTTTGCAAACAAAAAGCGCAAAACACAAACCAGTATTAAACAATCAGTTCTGCCACCATATCACAGGCAGTCCAGGAAAAAGTTAAGGATTGAAAGCGTGTGACTATGTCTCGTGGAATCACCACAGTCAACTTTATCACCAAGGTCCGAGTTCAAACGCTCCAAGATCAATCCAATCAACTTTTGTCAACGACAAGGGGCATTCAAAGACATTGGGGCAATAGTAGTGTTGGAATGCAATGAGATCATTTCCATATGGCTATCTGTTTTGTTTTCAATTTTTGTTTTCCTTTCGACGATTTCCTCTTACTATGATCTCCGTCTCTTTGTACAAAAACGCCTATTCATGGATAAAATATCAATACAAATATATACTTTGAAGTGCAAACCTTCTGTCTTTGTTTTGAATACAAACTTGTCCAATGACTAAAATTGAACGAACATATGCATATGAACATAATTAAAACTATTTGGCACATGTGTCCTGCTAAGCAGTAATAAGCATCTCTTTAATGTATATGGAATATCCCCACAGAGTTATTTCATTAACATTATCCCCACAAAGACGACTACAATAAACCAATCCTTAACAAAGTTACCCATAAAGTCTCTTTGCACAGGTTGATCCCCAACCAGAGTCTCAATCTCTTGGCAGCTCTCTCCCTAATTAAGTTAATCCTACAAGTAGAAGCCTTGTGGATATCTTCCTCAAAGAACTCGCCTCGTCAGCAGTTAATAAAGTATTCATCAACATGGTTTATTTCCCCAACAAACAACAAGTAGTATAACTCCCTAGCCGAGTCTGTATTCTCCCGACATAGTCTATCTTCCCCAGCTGAGCCTGTTATCCCCAACTGAGTATATCCTCCCCAGCTGAGTATATCCTCCCCAATTGAGTGTATCCTCCCCAAGCTGAGTCTGTCCTCCCTGACTGAGTCTACACTCTCCATCTTGAGTTTGCCTTTCAGACTATTACAAATCATAGGGCCATATCCCCTAATCCCCAGTAAAATTGTCAACAAAACCTTTACTATCTCCAAAAGATACTATGAAGACTGGACCCGGCCAAATATTAGTCAACTTCTCAAGTCACTATAGAGCTTGGACCCTACCAGCTAATAGTGAAAACCTTACAAATACTATGAAACCTGGAGCCGACCAGATAATAGTTTAACTCTTCGAGATATTGAAGAACCTGGACTCAACCAAACCAGGGTTTAACTTCTTTTCCCCAATAGAGTTTTCCTCTACCCCAACAAGTTATTGTGAAGCCTAGATCCGACCAGGTATCAGTTTTCAATTTCATCTTTTCAAGTAATTTATTGTGAAGTCTGGATCCGACCAGATAGCAATTCCCCTCAGAATTTTGTTGTGAAACCTGAAACCCGACTAGATAATAACTAAATTCCCAAGCAAGTAACTGTAAAGCCTGGACCCGACCAGATACTAGTTCAACCCTATCTTCTTCAGACAAGTTTATTGCAAAGCATGGACCAGACCAGATAGCAATTATTTTCATCCACCTCAAGTTACTGTGAAGTTTGGATCCGACCAGATATTAGTTCAACTTCATCTATTCAAGCAAGCTTATTATGAAGCATGGAGTCTGACCAGATAACAACTAGCTACAATGCCAGCAAGACGCTATGAAGCTTGGACCCGACCATATAATAGTACAACTTCAAAAACTATGAAGCTTGGACTCGACTAGATAGTAGTTACCACTTCAAGTTATTATGAAGCCTGGACCCTACCAGATATCAGTTTAACTTCATCCTTTCTAGCAATTTACTGCGAAGCCTGGAATCCGACCAGATAACAGTTTAACTTCCTTATCCCCAGCAAGTTATTGTGAGTCTGATAATCCAACCAGGTGATAGCCTAACTTCACTCTCACCAAGAAATATTCTGTAAAGCCTGGAATCCGACCAGATAACAGTTAATTTATTTTTCCCCTAGTAAGTTACCGTGAAGCCTGGAATCCGACCAGATAGCAGTTGACTTCCTCATCCTCATCAAATTGTGAAGCCTGGATCCGACCATATAATAGCTAACATTCAAAAGACAATCCCCAACAAAGGAATTCTTTTACCAAATATGAAGATGTGCATATTCTTAATCCCCAACAACAATCTGGGATTCAGAACTCCTCAGCAGCAGTCAGGGATTTATTTTCCCAGACAAATATGCATCCCACATTCATACATCATAGCATATACATACAAAATACATTTAGCATAGTACCACATATGGTGAATATCATGCATACATCTGCATTTTACTAACCCTTTTTTCCCACAGGTGAAACATCATGTTTTAGTAAATCGACCAAATATTTGTGCTGATACTTATTCCAGTGTTTACCATCATTCCTCCAAATGGCATCTATAAGCCCATTCCCAATCCATCTTCGAGTGCAAATTTCTGAGCACTCTAGTGTTCAATCATCTTCCACCTTCAAGTCACAAATGGAGAATCCGCCAATCTAACTCTTCAGGTTTAAGAAGATTGAACAGGGGAAGTTATTGTACCACAAAATTTGCCCTCTAATTTATCAAGTAGCCTCTCACAAGATCTCCTTTGATTCAAGACTGCATAAGGGTTGATCAGCTCAAGACACCTCCTCTAGCACTGATCACTGAAAATTAGGGTTTGAGATTGCACAAGTATAAATGGACTTTTAATGCCCCATATGACACCAAACACTTTCGTAAACACTTTCAAAACATTTTCTAAACATGAAACATTTTCAAAAGATCAACACTTTGTATACGTTCTTACGAACGAGAACTATTACAAAGTTTGCCTAAACGATGACGTCTTTTCAAAATACTTTCAAAAACCACACAAAGCACATTTTCAAACAAAAGAAAGTGATCTAGCAAGCAACTAAGAGCCCATAGATAACTATGGATGGAAAGGGTGCTAACACCTCCCCTTTTCATAATCTACCCCCCGAACTCAAGAAATAATCTCAAAGGTCTTTCCTATTCTTTTTAGCCTTTCCTTTTGGATAAAATAAAAGTCGGTGGCGACTCTTGCTAACCGAAACATTTACGATAAAACACAAAACACCCAAGTCAGTTCTCCCACCATATCACAATCAACAACAACAAAATCAATGCTATAGAGGATGTTGACAATGATAGTGACTTCGACAACCAGATCTTTCTTACCTGGGGCAATGGAATTAACAATTGGAAAGCAGAAGACATTATCTTTGTCTCCTTTAGTCAGGAGTAATAACTATTTTTGTTTTATCGCTTTAAGAAGTTTGGTTTGGTAATTTATTTTAAAACAATGACTTTAAACCTTGTGTCTTGCCCGAGGCACAATGGTTCATTTGTTAAGGGTTGTCATTCCATATGTCATATTTTAATTTAATGAAAACATAAGATGTTTTGCATTCAAATTTTATGCTCTCTATATCTCTTTTACTTTATTGAACTTTCAAATAGCTATGTGTTCTTACACACACCCACACACTACATTGCAGATCCACATCCACTCTGGATCTTATTGATAACGATTCTTCTTTGGCCGCTTATGACTTTGGAAATCCGATCTACCAAGTCAAGGACAAAGGTGAGGAAGATTGTAAAATACCTGGAGAACTTTCCAAACTCTTAATACAGGAAGAAAAGTCTACCCAACTGCATGAAGAGCCGATCGAAGTGGTAAACTTGGGTTCTGAGACAGACATAAAAGAGGTCAAGATAGGCGCCAACTTAGAGGGCAGTGTCAAGAACAGATTGATTCAAATGTTGCACGACTATGTTGAGGTATTTGCTTGGTCATACGAAGACATGTCAGGGCTTGATATTGATATTGTGGTTCACCGTCTACTGACGAAAGAGAGTTGTTCTCTGATTAAACATAAAGTCCATCGCATGCGCCCTGAGATGTCAGAGAAAATCAAGGCTGAGGTTATGAAATAATTCAATGCAGATTTCTTAGCAGTAACTTCATATCCTCAATGGGTTGCTAATGTTGTTCCGGTACCAAAGAAATATGGCAAGGTACATATGTATGTATACCACATGGATCTGAGCAGGGGAAGCCCCAAAGATGACTTACCACTTCCGCATATTGATGTTCTGGTCGACAACACTGCTCAGCATAAGGTATTCTCCTTCATGGATGGATTCTCGGGTTATAATTAGATCAAGATGGCACATGAAGACATAGAGAAAACTACCTTCATCACACAGTGGGGAACTTTTTGTTACAAGGTCATGCCTTTTGGGTTGAAGAATGCTAGGGAAACTTATCAGCGTGCCATGGTAGCTTTATTCCATGACATGATTCATCATGAGATAGAATTCTACGTCGACGATATGATAGCCAGATCACAGACTAGAGAAGAACATCTTGATCATCTACATAAGTTGTTTGAGAGACTGAAGAAGTACAAGCTTAGGTTGAATCTGAACAAATGCACCTTTGGGGTGAGATCTGGAAAACTCCTAGGTTTTATTGTCAGTGGTAAAGGTATTGAAGTTGATCCGGCAAAAGTTAAAGCTATTCAAGAAATGTTAACTCCCCATACTAAGAAAGAAGTCAGAGGTTTCTTAGGACGACTGAATTACATTGTCTGATTCATCTCTCATTTGACTGTTACCTGTGAGCTAATCTTTAAGCTGCTGAAGAAAGATCAAGTAGTAAAGTGGAACAACGACTGCCAAAATATCCTTTGATAAAATCATAGAGTACTTACAAGAACCTCTGATTATGATGCCACCAGTTGAAGGAAGACCTCTAATCATGTACCTCACAGTGCTAGAGAATTCAATGGGGGTGTGTATTGGGCCAACATGACGAGTCTGGTACAAAAGAGCATGCAATATACTACTTTAGCAAAAAGTTTACCGACTGTGAAACAAGATATTCATTGCTCGAGAAAAATTGTTGGCTTTGGCATGGGCTGCTCGCAGACTAAGATAATATATGTTGACTCATACTACTTTATTGATCTCTAAAATGGACCATATCAAGCACATATTTGAGAAGCTGACCCTCTCCGGAAGAATAGCCCGATGGAAAATGGTCTTAACAGAATGCGACATTCAGTACACCACTCAAAAAGCAATCAAAGGAAGTGTATTGGCAGATCATTTGGCACATCAAGCTATAGACGACTATCAGTCTATGCATTTCAAATTCCCCGATGAGAACATCATGCTAATTACAGATTGTGAAGAACCTGGACCGTATGAAGGACCCGATCAAGGACCCCAATGGATTATGGTTTTTGATGGAGCTTTTAACGCATTTGGCAACGGATTTGGTGCTGTAATTATCTCTCATCAAGGTTGCCATACACCTTTCACTGCCAGACTTTGCTTTGAGTGTACCAATAATATGGCTGAATATGAAGCGTGCATCATGAGTATTAAAGCTGCTCTTGACCTAAGAATCAAATTCCTGAGCGTATATAGGGATTCAACCTCGGTAATCAATCAGGTTAAGGGAGAACGGGATATAAAGCATCTGAATCTTATTCCTTACTGAGAACATATGCTAACCTTGATTCTGTACTTCGAAGATATTACTTTTGAACATATCCCGAGAGAAGAGAATCAGTTGGCGGATACATTAGCTACCGTGTCATCCATGTTCAAGGTCAGGTGGGACAATGAGGCTCCCAGAATTACCATTGAAAGATTCGATGAACCACTACATTGCTACGAAATTGATACTAATGGAGTAGAAGAAAAACATTTATTTCATGAAGTAAAAAGATACCTTGAGGCTCAAGAATACCCTGAAGGGGCATCAATAAATGACAATAAAATTCCTATGGAGATTCTCGGCTAAGTTCTTCTTGAGAAATGGGGTTTTATACAAGAGCAATCATGATTCACTTTGCTTCGTCGTGTGGACCAGAAGGAAGCAGAGAAAATTATGGAGGATATGCATAAAGGCATCTTTGGTACTCACTCTAGTGGGCATACTATGGTTAAAAAGATTTTGAGAGCATGTTACTATTGGTCGACTATGGAAATTGACTGTCATCACCACTCGAGAACTTGTCATAAGTGCCATATCTATGCTGATAAGGTTCATGTGCCTTTGGTACCTTTGAACGTCATGATTGCTCCTTGGCCATTCACAATGTGGGGCATTGATATGATCAGATAAATCAAGCCTACTGTTTCTAATGAACATCGCTTCATTCTCGTCGCCATTGACTACTTCATAAAATGGGTTGAAGCAGCCTCGTTCGCCCCTGTTACCAAGAATGTCGTCGCTCGGTTCATAAAACATAATCTTATCTGCCGGTATGGCATCCCCAAGAGAATCATCACTGACAATGGTACCAACATCAACAAAACTATGATCACTGAACTCTACATGCAGTTCAAGATCAAGCACAGCAACTCTTCTCCGTATCGACCAAAGATGAATGGCACGGTGGAAGATGCCAATAAGAATATTAAGAAGATTATACAGAAAATGGTTGTAACTTACAAAGACTGGCATGAGATGTTACCATTTTCTCTTCATGGCTATCACACCTCAGCATGTACATCAATTGGGGCAACCCCATTCTCTCTGGTCTATGGTATGGAAGTTGTCCTACCTGTCGAAGTTTAGATTCCTTCTTTGAGGATTATGAAAGATGCAGACTTAGGTGAAGACAAGTGAATTCAGACCAGGCTAAACCAGTTGAACCTAATTGACGAAAAGAGGCTTGTGGCTGTCTGTCACGGTTAGATGTATCAGAAATGTATGATCAAGGCATTCAACAAGAAAAATCAAGCATCGGGTATATCAGGATGGTGACTTGGTAATAAAGCGCACCATTCTACCGCAAGGTGATCCCAAGGGCAAATGGACTCCCACCTACGAAGGGCCATTTGTAATCAAGAAGGTATTTTTGGGCGGTGCTATAATACTAACCACCATGGACGGTGAAGAGTTCCCGCACCCTGTGAACATGGACATAGTAAAAAAATACTACACATGAAAATGACCCGCTAGGTTGACTGGCCTAGGAAAAAATAAGGGCATCTCGGCAAACCAAAAGGGTTCGGGAAAAAATTAGGGATATATATAAAAGATTGTACACCCGGTAAGTCGAAAACATGAAAAGGCAGTTTGGGCAATAAGGGGTTTCATGGTGGATTGAAAACCCGAAAGGGCGGTCCAGGCAAAGGTTAGGGATTAAAAGCGTATAACTATGTCCCATTGGATCACTTAATGCAAGCTTTATTACCAAAATCAAAAGTTCAAATGGTATAGACCATCTCAATTAACTTCTTCCGACAACAAGGGATGAGATGTTCGAAGACATAGGGGCAATAACGGAGTTGGAACCCAATGAGATCATTTCCACATAACTATATGTTTTGTTTTCACTTTGTACTCTTTTCATTTCACGACAGTTTCCTCTTACTAGGATTTATGTCTCTTTGTACAAAATCGCTTGTTTATAGGCAAACTATCAATACAAATACACCCCAAAATTCAAACTTTTTGTTTGTTTTTTTATAAAAAATTTCTATTTTGTTTTCTAAAACGTGCAATGACTAAAATTGAATGAACATATACATATGAACATAATTAACTGTTAACAAATATATGTAGAAGAGTAGGAATAAGCATTTACTCAAAACTCTAGGAGTTAGGACGACATTCAAGTTGTCCACAAATCCCCACATAACCACAACCATGAGATTATCCCCAAAGAGTAATCTTCACAAATTCACCTTCAATGAAGATACATTCCCTGCAATTTCCCCGGCAGATAGCTCTGGCGGATAAAAGAGTATGATTGTTTTCCCGGCAATATCACCAATCTACGAAGTTCCAATCAGTACAATTCATGGAAGTTCTCTTCCTCAGCTGAGTTTATTCCTCCAAAACTGCAAAATCCCTTGCAGATTTCTTCTCTTCAGCAGAGCTTGTTTCCTCAACGGAGTATTTCTCCGTCAACAGGGTTTATTTCCCCAATAGATTACAGTTTCCCCAACTCGAGTCTATTCCTCAGATTGCTACGAATCACCGGAAAAATTCCTCTCCCCAGTGAAGTCGCCACTATCCCTATAGAGTTGCTACAAATCCTGGAACCAAACCAAATAGCAGTCAACTTTATCCTCCCCAGACGAGTCAGAAAGTTGTCCATCTCTTTTATCCCCAGTCAGGGTATATAAGAATTAAACTCTTCAGACAAGTTAAAAGGTTATCCATCTCTTTTATCCCTAGTCAGGGTATGTAGGAATCAAACACCCCAGTAGAGCGATGAGAGACTAATGTTCCTAAACTCTTCTCCCCAAACAGAAGTCAACATTCCTCATCATAGTTTCCTCAAACAACAAGAAAGAATCCCCAGCGAAAGAATTCTAGACAAGGTTGAAGATTACACATGTTCTTCATCCCCAACAATAGTCAGGGATTCATTTTCCCCAGCAAGATATCATACGGAACTATTAATACACTTCCAACAACATTTCACATTCATACATCGTTTACCAATATCATAGTGTGGTACAGTGGTAGAACTGACTTTTATACTGGTTTTGAATTTGTATTCACAAATGTTGGGTAAGCAAGAGTCGCCATCGAATTTTCTTTTATCCAACAAAGGAAAGGGTGAAAAGAACAGAAAAAGACCTTTCGAGATTATTTCTAAGTAAGGGGGTAGATTATGGAAAGGGAAGGTGTTATCACCCTTTCCATCCGTAGTTATCTACGGGCTCTTAGATGCTAGCTCATTTGAAAATACCTTGTGCTTTGTGTCTTTTTGAAAAGTATTTTGAAATGCCAATAGTAAGGCGGTTTTCTTTATGATAACTCTTGTATCAGTCCTCAAGAGTGTTGGTAAAGTATTTTGAAAATGTTTTTGAAAGTGTTTTGTGTATGTGTAAAAGTTTGTTTTTAAGCAAGAATCTAACAGTTATATACTTTTACTCGAAAGGGTTGTTCTTTTCCTCTTTTCCTTTAGACAATGCTATCCTACTATTAGTAAGTAGTTAGCCCTATCGTTTGATGTTTTGAGGGACATTCGAAGGGACGTTTATAGTCCCAAAGGCAACTGGGTAAGAAACCTTAGTAACTACCCTAGGGTTTTAAGGTCATTTTTACCGAGGCAACATCGAGAGGGTCATCGAGGGACATATGATCTTTTAAACCGGAGGGTAGCCACTAAAATCTCTCACATCTCAAGAGATGTGACTGTTTTCCGAAGTCAACCAAAGTGGGAGTACCCTAAAGGTGCACATGTGCAATTGTATTGTGTTTCAGTTATTTATGTTGATGTTAGGTTTGCTAACGTTTGATTTTGATCTCTTGCCATGCAATCTTATTACCATACATCTAAACAGTTAACATATGTACATGAAATATAAAGTGTGGAAGTTAAATCCTACGCTATTACATGGCTTCGGGGAGGGGGATTAATTACATATCCACAATTGGGGAAAATAAAAGTAGTAAATGTCCTAGTTTTTAACTATTACAAACCGGGAAGCAGATACAATAATGAAAAAATAATAAAATGTACGCGAAATGAAGATAACGTCTAAAACTAAAATAAAAAAATATTTTTACTTGTTTTTTGTCTAATAAAAGAGAATAGAAATCTAAGTCTAGACTTAATTTTAGTTTTAAGAAAATGTTAAAGTCATTAATTAATTAGTTAATTTATTTGAGAAAATGTTAAAGTCATTAATTAATTAGTTAATTTATTTGAGAAAATGCTAACCTAATATTTGTTGTGATGTTTTTGATTTAATGTTGGTTAAAAAAAAGTAAAGCCATTAAAAAAATAAACAAAACAAGATAAGAGTACAAATGGGCTAGGATAGCAAATAGAAACATGGGGTGTAAGTTTAAAAATGCAGGCCCATGTCAAGAAAGAGGCCTAGGTTGCCTTCTGACCCAATGAGGGAATTTGCCTTTCGATCAAAGGAGGGGGTTGCCTTTCGATCTGGATCTACAAGATAATTGTTAGAAAAAAAACAAAGCAAAACTCCAAACTTGGGTCGAATATGGTCTTAGATTCGACAGATTGTGGCTGTATTATCCTAATCTGAACCCCCTGAGTCTGAATCGAAAGTTATTTTGTCTTGAAACGTCATGAATCATGAGATTCGAAGGAAGATACAGATCATGCCCAAGCAAGGTCACAATCTCATCCCTGCACTTAAACTTGTATATAACACGTTAAAACAATCATAAACATCAACAATAATAAGGATATATCATTAGTATGGATTTAACTATATATTGAAGGGATTTGAGATTGAAGACAAGTTACCAACGAAAGGATTGTGTGAGTGATGCTTCTGCGTATGTTGGACCTACCCAATGCTTAGAAACGTCTCCTGGAACCTTTAAGGAGTGAGTGGAATGCTTGTTTTTGATTGAGAAGGCCTACCCAGATTATTTTGATTCTGACCACTTTATGAAGATTTTGAGAATTTGGTGTGGGTTTCTGGGGCAGCTTCTTGTGCGTGTAGGCAATGTTTTTTCATGTATAGGCAACGTGTGTGTATAGGCAAAATGTTTGTGTCTGGCCCCTTTTTCTTGCGCTTTAGCTTTGTATTTATAGGGGTGTGGTGGGGGATGAAAATGGCAAGAATCAGCCATTAACCATGACTTTGACGACAGAATCGAAAGTCTTTAAAAAGTTGCCATTTTTGATGATTTTCTACCATTTTTGGTTTTGAGTGAACCCGGACAGGTTTCACATCTTAACTCTTTTGAATGCTCTCAAACCTTGTTCTTCGATTGGCTCTGAGTTCCAATTCAAATGGCTCAAGGCCTTATCATTGTGGCTTCTTCGATTGAGCCACTATCTGCCTTAGTTTCTTGATCTGAAACTATTTAATTAGCCCAATTGAATTCAGCTCTTGTTCCTTTCAATCTCCTTTCCTTCAATTTGAACACCCCTTCCTCTTGGCCTGTCGAAGCTTTGTTTTGTCATCTCCTTCAAATGTAGTTGTATAGGTGGCTCTTTGATTCCAACTCCCACCCTTTGCTCATGTATGCAAAAATATCTTTCTTGCTGATCACTAGTTCACCTTCGATTGGTGAATATAGATTATATGTGCCAATTGAAGGATAACTTATGAGAACCAAGCCTTTGCTTTGATTACCCAACTCCTTCCCTTTTCTCTCCTACAAGAAACAACTTTGCTGCGCATTAGTCCACCTTCAATTGGTGAATATAACTTGTATGCACCAATCAAAAGGTAACCTAAGAGCATCAGAACTTCTCTTCAAACATCCCACCTGTTCAGGTACATGCCAGAAGTTCTAAGGTGGATCATACTTGGTTGATTCATCTCAAATTGTCCTTTGATTATGCCGTGCTTGAAGATGGCATGTCCTTCGAATCACTAGCCTTTCACGTGTTTTCTTTGGATAAAATAAAAGCCTTTTGTTTCCAAAATATTCTTCTTTTCAAAGTGCCCATTCAAACAACGTGCCAGTCGAAAGATCCTTCCTTGTAGTGCTTTGAATAACTTATATTTCCATAATGCGAAAACAAAAACCCTTCGATGGCTTTACTAGCTATTCTAATCGAATACTTTAGAAAAAGCTTCCTCACGCTTTTTTTCGATCTATCCTTTCTTGGATTTTAGCGCTTCGTTGGGCATCACACTGCTGTCGAAGTAGCTTCGACCCAAAACCCCTTAGGCATATTTTCAGCCTTCGACCTACACTTTGTCATGCATATTTTTTTTCTTTCTTTCAATTGTGCCATTATGCTAAGGCATATAAGGTGTCATGGAAATAATTTGAAGCTTTGGGACTCACACATCTTGGTGAAAAGTGAAATTAGTTGAAAGGCCATTGCTTAGGAGAACTTATCTGATCAATTCTTGGTCAATCTTGAGCAATTGGGGACCTTAATGAGAATGCACTGAATAAGATGGGATGGAAAATTTTGGGGTGCAACAACTGCCCTTGTTCAATCTTCTTAAACCTGAAGATTTAGATTGGCTTGTCTGCCTTTCGTGATTTGAAGGTGGAAGACGATTGAACACTAGAGTGCCCAAAAATTTGTACTCGCATGAAGTAACACCGTTGGTTGATGATATCAGGAATGGGCTTACATATGCCATTTGGAGAAGATGACTGAGAGTTGTCGGAGCTGGGCTTAAAGATGCCATCCAAAGTAGATGCTTACTTCATAAGAGGTCTCTTTGTGGGGATTTCTGTTCCTGTTGTCTGAGGAGGACTCCATTGGGGAATGTTGATTTCTATTGTTTTGTTTGAGGAAAAATCCGTGGGGAATAAAGTCTCGGAGCTTTAGTTGTCCATGGCTCTACTGAGGAGTTATCCCGGGACTAGAGAGATGAAAGTTATTTGTTTTCTGGTTGAAATCTAGGCTTCACAATAACTTGCTGGGGGGAATGAAATTAACAGTTATTTGCAATTGTATTAGAAAGAGCATGTGTAGGGCTGCTTCAAGATGAGTCAGTGTTAGACTTCATCTGGAGATATATGAGAAGGATCCTGTGTAGGGCTGCTTTAGGATGACTCTGTGTAAAGCTGCATCTGGAGATCATGATAAGGAACCTGTGTAGGGTTACTTCAGGATGAGCCCGTGTAAAGCTGCATCTGGAAATTGCGAGAAGGAATCCGTGTAAGATTACTTCAGGATGAGCCCGTGTAAAGCTGCATCTGGAAATTGCGAGAAGGAATCCATTTAAGATTGCTTCATAATGGTCGTGTAGATAGTCACCCCGTCTTGTTTCGGGAATTGATCCATAATCAGTTGTTCACAAATGGTTGTCCTATCTTGTTTCAGGTATTAATCTGGAATTTGCTTTTGTTGGTCGTTGAGATAGTTGCCCTGTCTGGTTTTAGGAATTAATCTCTGACCTTAGAGAAATAAAGATAGTTTCCATGTCTTGTTTCGGGAATTAATCTTCAATCTGCTCATATAGATAGTTGTCCTGTCTTGTTTCAGGTATTAATCTACAATCAGTTATTCATAGATAGTTGTCTTGTCTTGTTTCAAGTATTAATCCAAAACTTGCTTTTGTTGGTCATTGAGATAGTTGCCTTGTCTTGTTTCAGGAATTAATCTCTGACCTTAGAGAAAGAAAGATAGTTTCCCCGTCTTGTTTTGAGAGTTAACCTTCAATCTGCCTATGTAGATAGTTGTCTTGTCTGGTTCCAGGTGTTAATCTACAATTCGTCATTCACAGATAGTTATCCTGTCTTGTTTCATATATTAATCTGGAACTTGTTTTATTGGTCGTTGAGATAGTTGTCCTGTCTGGTTTCAGGTATTAATCTCTGACTTATTTGAGAAAGAAAGATAGTTTTCCCATATTGTTTTGGGAGTTAATCTTCAATTTTCTCATGTAGATAGTTATCATGTCTGGTTCTAGGTATTAATCTATAATCAGTCGTTCACAGATAGTTGTCCTATATTGTTTTAGGTATTAATCTGGAACTTGCTTTTGTTGGTCATTGAGATAGTTGCTCTGTCTTGTTTTTGGAATTAATCTCTGACCTTAGAGAAAGAAAGATAGTTTCCCCGTCTTGTTTCAGGATTTAATCTTCAATTTGCTCTTGTAGATAGTTATCCTGTCTTGTTTCAGGTATTAATCTATAATCAGTCGTTCACAGATAGTTGTCCTGTCTTATTTCAGGTATTAATCTGGAACTTTTGAAAATTGTTGATGATATTCATTTGTTTATCTTTCCTAAAAAGGTACAGAATTAGTTGTATGCAATATCATGATGTATGAGATGCATCGGGTAATGATGTTCTCAAAATAAATGAGATTGTGATATATGCATTTGTGTTGCATATGCTATGATGTTTGTAGAATGATATATGAATGAAATGTATGAATGTATCGGTTGTTCTATTGCAGTGTTGTTGAACTGGGGAAAATAAATACCTGATTGTTATTGGGGATGAATAATGTAAGTCTTCAAATTTTGTTGAAGTTGAAATGCTGAGAGACAGATTTCTGTTGTTAGAGAAATAAACTCTGTTGGGGAAGGGAAACTCCGTAAACTGCTTGAGGATTTTTATTAAACCCTTATTGGGGAACCCGAGAAGCTTGTGAACCAGGCTAAAGAATTCTTTGAGATGCCGGGTAAGTAATTGGAAATTTTTGCTCCACCGAGGATATAAGAACACCTGACATCATTGGGCTATATGCTGAGGATATGGCAGTGAGTTTATGGTAGGATTCCCCTGCCTCTGTACCTGATGGAGAAAGTATTTGTGCTTCTAGAGCCCGTGGTGAATGCTGATCAGGGTGATAAGTCTTCTACTGATAGACAAGTGACGAGATGACAGGACATAGTCGTACGCTTTAATACCTAACTTTTGCCTGGACCATCCTTTCAGATTTTCAGTCCACCGGGATACCCTTTTTTGCCTAAGCCGCCTTTTCAGGTTTTCAACTTGACGGGTGTACAAATTTAATCATATGTCCCTAATTTTTGCCCGAACTCTTTTGGTTCGCCGGGATGCCATTGTTTTTGCCTAGGCCAGTCAACCTAGCGGGTATTTTTCATACGTAGTATTTTCCGACTATGTCCATGTTCACATGGTGCGGAAAATTGTCACTGTCTACAGTAGTAAGTGTTACAGCACTGCCATAAAGATGTTCGCTTGATTGCACATGGCCCTTTGCTAGAATTCATGTCCAATTCCCCAATTGATTCAGGTGGAGATCTGCCCCTGGCTATTTGGCACTTTTGAGAGATTCCTTGAATCTTGACTTGACTGCCCCAAATCAGTTGGACACCATGCCACGCCCCTTGATTATGATAGGCCTGTTACTGTAAATGTCTTTCCATCTGACGTGATTTTGTTCATTGAGATGATTTTCGTTCATTGAATATTCGTTGTGCGAATTTCTCTGTTGTTGAACAATTAGTTATATGCAAACAGTGGTATTAAAAATGCAAAGCTTATGTCTGTCTTGAAGCTTTTGAAAATTCATTTTTTAGTAACCAAACAAAATTTTGTAAGAATATGAATTCAACTTAGGATTTATATTAAACCTTACAGGAGTCAGGATGCCTTTTGTAACAATATGCTTTCGAACTAACCCATGCTTCAGCTAGGACTTTTAAGGGTTGTAGCCTGGCCTGGTCCACGGTTTAAGAAACAAAGGATAAAGGCTCGAAATTTATTTGTACCCAAACCGTTCTTCGTGATGTGCTTCAGTCATATACTCAGTTAATTATGCATTTGGATCCCAATTGAGTCTAGAATATTTTCCCTGATATTCCGGTGATGGTTCAGATACTGAAAGTTTATTTGAGAAGGAAGTCATCATTGTTTTTTTGTAATATTTTTTGTTGAGGATTCATAGCGACCTCTTTTTTATTTAATTATCCCTACCTTTTTCTTGGACTGTTTCTTTTGTGATTACAGTCAGCGGGATGCCTCAGTTTTTTTCTTAAGTCTCCTTCATAGGTTTTGACTTAGTGGGCTTTTCTTTTGAGAGATAATGACTGCCTGTTTTAATGATTATGTGGAACCATAACCATCTTTTGTTTTGGAAGGGCGTCTTCAACATTATTCATCGTGTATGAAGAGAAAGCTTGCGGTTGAATGCACCTTTGAACTAACTGAGAAATTATCCTGCCCCAAGTTATGAATAAGGGTTTCAATTTGCATGAAAAAGAGAACTCCTACTTCTTAGGCTCAAAGGGGTTGACTAGGGATTATCCTCCTTATAACTCCACTGTTTAGGATTTGAAACAATGCCTGTACATCGTCAGTAAGGTCTGTTCAAAAGCATATTGTAGATATTACGATATCTTTTTCACCATCCTCCCTCTAACGGCTTATAGCTTTTAATCAGGAGTTGAATATCAAAAAAGAAGTAAAAGCACAATTTAAGTATAGTGAAAACGAATGGATTAAGTCAAGACAAACATATGCAATGCATTAATGAAAGTAACCAAAGTATGACATAAGGATAAGTTTTTAGACAAAACAAAGAAATTACAACTGAAAATTCGAATGAACACAAATTTCTATGCCTAAACTTCATCACTTTAGAAGATGTCCCTTGGAGGGATGGCAGAAAAATTCCAGTTGACCACCTTGTGTAAATTACAACGCTCCTTCATCTATCAGGTCTTGAATCTTATATTTCAACGTCCAACAACTATCAATATCATATCCCAGACTATTGGAGTGATATGCACACCTTTCATTGGGATGGTAACTAGGAGCAGATGTATTAGGATTCTGAGGAGGATCCTTCAATGTGACCAAATTCAAATTCAACATGTGTTGTAAGGCTTACGACATTGGCATGTTGAGTTTGGTATATTTCCTATTGGATGTATCCCGCTTATGCTGATTACCCTATCGTTGTTGGAGAGGTTGTTGTTGGGCTCGTGACGAAGCAGCAATTTGGAAAGGTCTACTCTCCACCAAGCCAACTTCTTATCTCATCAAGGGCTGATTAACGACTTGATCCCCGATCTCGACTGTTTGTTTCATACAGTTGCATCCGTCTTGATGAAGCTTACTGATGAGAATCCTTAACTCTTCTTGTCCCTGAGCTAAATTTTGGATAAGAGTCATCTGACTATTCATCTGGATTCTCATCCTTTCCATCTCAGCTTGCAGTTGTTCCAACTGGTCATCCTTGTTATCGTTAGGATTTTTCTTGGTCAAGCTCCCGGCGAGGAGTGCTTTCAATTCTTCCTTCCCCTTGAATAGGTTTAGGAACATTTCCTTTAACTGAGCATCTTGAGTTTGGAGATCTCTGTCGTTCTATTTGAGAGCCATTTTCCTTGCTGAAATAAATAGCGAGAAAATGAGAAACCTGTACTGGAAGACCTATTATGTAATGACATGCATGCAATGTTTTCAAGAATGTCGTGGGGTAAACACAAGAAGCTATTAGAATGTGACTACAACTTTGATTGAAGAAATTCGTATTGTTGAAGGTCCTTCTACGAGAACCAAGCTCACCATGTCGAGTGGGTCATAGCCTCTGACTCAAGTTGTTATTCTTTGGTCTTTTGACGGTATTGGATAGAGGAAAATAAATCCCCTTTCCCCTTGCTAGACGTATGATTCATCATAACCTACTTCACAGGCCTTTAAAATCCTTGAAATGGTTAAGGAAATGCTATGGTATGATGCTATGATGTGTATGCTATGCACCAAGCAAAAGTGTAAGGTGATGAAGACAAGTGAGTCTTGCAAGAAGTTATTGGACAATGACTATAAACAAGTCCTATAAGGAATACAAACAAAGCCCTGCAATGAGTTTAAGTTGTTAGATAATGAACGTAAACAAGTCACACAAATAGCCTTAGGTTCAAAGGCTTGCATGGATTCCATAGGTAAGTACCCTCTTGAAGTATAGTTGGTTCAACCTGTCTTAGAAAAGCAATCCGGTTCTAAGTAGTCTCAATATCACTGATCTTTCTTTATCAGGCGTTGTTTCAGCTCAACGATCTTTTCTCGCGACCGAAATATCCCTAAAGTCCGATCTCAATGAGCGTAGCATCGAGTATCAACCAATCCTCAGCTTTATATAAAGGCCGACTATCTCACTACTTTCTAATGGCCAAGTTTGTTCAACTAAGGTTCTATGGTCCGTTGGTGCTTTATGACACCACACAACGGCCCCGTATTGTCCTTGATTTAACACAAAGGATACCGGTACCAACAAACGTGTCACACTAACGCAGCTATCACTTCAACCATATCAGTTTATGCTATACAGTCTCCATGATCTATTGCTGCTTACCTAAAAAAGTGCCCTAGATCCGGGTGTAGGATCTTTACAAGTAAACCCAAACAAACCCTTAAAGATAAAGCATACAAACACACAATGTAAAGCAATTTAAAAATGAAATAAGCTCTAAGGTAACCCCAGTTTTTAATATTTCCCCAGCAAAGTCGCCAGTTTTGTAATACGGTGGGAGAACTGACTGTTATACTGGTTTTGCGTCTGTATTCGAAAATGTTATGGTAAGCAAGAGTTGCCACCGACTTTTCTTTTATCCAACAAAGGAAAGGGTGAAAAAAACAAAAAAAGACCTTTCGAGATTATTTCTAAGTAAGGGGGTAGATTATGGAAAGGGAAGGTGTTAGCATGCTTTCCATCCATAGTTATCTACGAGCTCTTAGATGCTAGCTCATTTGAAAATACCTTGTGCTTTATGTGTCTTTGAAAAGTATTTTTAAATGCCAATAGTAAGGCAGTTTTCTTTATGATAACTGTTGTATCAGTCCTCAAGAGCTTGATAAAACATTTTGAAAATATTTTGGAAAGTGTTTTGTCTATGTGTAAAAGTTTGTTTTTGAGCAAGCATCTAACAACTATCTACTTTTACTCGAAAGGGTTGTTCTTTTCCTCTTTTCCTTTAGAAAATGCTATCCTACTATTAGTGAGTAGGTAGCCTTATTATTGGATGTTTTTAGGGAAAATCGAAGGGACGTTTATAGTTACAAAGTCAACTGGGCAAGAAACCTTAATAACTACCCTAGGGTATTAAGATCATTTTTACCGAGGCATCGTCGAGAGGGTCATCGAGGGACATATGATCTTTTAAGCCAGAGGGTATCCACTAAAATCTCTCACGTTTCAAGATATCTGAATGTTTTCCTAAGGCAATCAAAGTGGGAGTACCCTAAAGGTGCACATGTTCAATTGTATTATGTTTTAGTTATTTATCTTGATGTTAGGTTTGCTAACGTTTGATTTTGATCTCTTTCCATGCAATCCTATTACCATACATCTAAACAGTTAATATATGTACAGGAAATATAAAGTGCGAAAGTTAAATCCTACGCTATTACATGGCTCCGGGGAAGGGATTAATTACATATCCACAATTGGGGAAAATAAAAGCAGTAAATATCCCAGTTTTTAACTATTACAAAACGGGAAGCAGATTCAATAATGCCAAAATAATTAAATGTGCGCGAAATGAAGATAACGTCTAAAACTAAAAGAAAAAATCTTTTTGTTTTTTTTTTGTCAAATAAAAGAGAATAAAAATCTAAGTCTAGACTTAATTTTAATTTTAAGAAAATGTTAAAGTCATTAATTAATTAGTTAATTTATTTGAGAAAATGCTAACCTAATATTTTTTGTGATGTTTTTGATTTAATGTTGGTTAAAAAAAAGTAAAGCCATTAAAAAAATAAGCAAAACAAGATAAAAGTACAAATGGGCCAGGACAACAAACAGAAACAAGGGGTGTAAGTTTAAAAATGCAGGCCCATGTCAAGAAAGAGGCCTAGGTTGCATTCTGACCCAATGAGGGAAGCCATCTTTTGATCCAAGGAGGGGGATGACTTTCGATCTTGATCTGCAAGATAATTGTTAGAAAAAACAAAGCAAAATTCCAAACTTGGGTCGAATATGGTCTTAGATTCGACAGATTGTGGCTGTACTATCCTAATTTGAACCCCCTAAGTCTGAATCAAAAGTTATTTTGTCTTGAAACATCATGAATCATGAGATTCGAAGGAAGATACAGATTATGCCCAAGCAAGGGCACGATCTCATCCCCACACTTAAACTTGTATATAACATGTTGAAACAATCATAAACATCATCAATAACAGGGATACATGATTAGTATGGATTTAACTACATATTAAAGGAATTTGAGATCGAAGGCAAGTTACCAACAGAGGGATTGTGTGAGTGATGCTCTTGCGTATGTTGGACCTGCCCAATGCTTAGAAGCGTCTCCTGGAACCTTCAAGGAGTGAGTTGAATGCTTGTTTTGGATTGAGAAGGCCTACCCAGATAGTTTCGATTCTGACCACTTTATGAAGATTTTGAGAATTTGGTGTGGGTTTCTGGGGCAACTTCTTGTGCGTGTAGGCAATGTTTTTTTGTGTGTAAGCAACATATTTGTATAGGTAAAATGTTTGTGTCTGGCCTCTTTTTCTTGCACTTTAGCTTTGTATTTATAGGGGTGTGGTGGTGGATGAAAATGGAAAGAATCATCCATTAACCATGGCTTTGAAGGCAGAATCGGAAGTCTTTAAAAAGTTGCCATTTTTGATGATTTTCTACCATTTTGGGTTTTGAGTGAACCTGGACAGATTTCACATCTTGACTCTTTCGAATGCTCTCAAACCTTGTTCTTCGATTGGCTTTGAGTTCCAATTCAAATGGCTCAAGGCCTTATCATCACGGCTTCTTAGATTGAGCCACTATCTGCCTTAGTTGCTTGATCTGAAACTATCCAATTAGCCCAATCGAATTCAACTCTTGTTCCTTTCAATCTCCTTTCCTTCAATTCGAACACCCTTCCTCTTGGCCTGTCGAAGCTTTACTTTGTCATCTCCTTCGAATGTAGTTGTATAAGTGGTTCTTTGATTCCAACTCCCACCCTTTGCTCATGTCTGCAAAAATACTTTCATATTGATCACTAGTTCACCTTCGATTGGTGAATATAGCTTATATGTGCCAATCGAAGGATAACTTATAAGCACCAAGCCTTTGCTTTGATTACCCAACTCCTTCCCTTTGCTCGCCTACAAGAAACAACTTTGCTGCACATTAGTCCACCTTCGATTGGTGAATATAACTTGTATGAACCAATGGAAGGGTAACTTAAGAGCATTAGAACTTCTCTTCAAACATCCCACCTATTCAGGTACATGCCAGAAGTTCTGAGGTGGTTCATACTTGGATGATTCATCTCAAATTGTCCTTCGATCATGCAATGCTTGAAGATGGCATGTCCTTCAAATCATGAGCCTTTCACATGTTTTCTTTGGATAAAATAAAAGCCTTTTGATTCCAAAATATTCTTCTTTTTAAAGTTCCCATTCAAACAACGTGCCAGTCAAAAGGTCCTTCCTTGTAGTGCTTCGAATAACTTATATTTCCCTGATGTGAAAATAAAAACCCTTCGATGACTTTACTAGCTCTTATAATCGAAGACTTTAGAAAAAGCTTCCTCATGATTTCTTTCGATCTATCCTTTCTTGGATGTTAGCGCTTCATTGGGTATCACACTGCTGTCGAATCAGCTTTGACCGAAAAGCCCTTAGGCATATTTGCAGCCTTCGACCTACACTTTGTCATGCAAATTTCTTTTCTTTCTTTCAGCTATGCCATTATGCTGAGGCATATAGGGTGTCATGGAAATCATTTGAAGCTTTGGAACTCACACATCTTGGTGAAAAGTGAAATTAGTTGAAAGGCCATTGCTTATGAGGAGAACTTATCTGATCAATTCTTGGTCAACCTTGAGAAATTGGGGACCTTAATGAGCATGCACTGAATAAGATGGGAGGAAAATTTTTGGGGTGCAGCACATAGCATATGCATATGAAACGCTTGTAGCACAATCTCATTTATTTTGAGAACATCATTACGCAATTCATTTCATACATCATGACATTGTATACATCTAACTCTTTACCTTTTCAGGAAAGATCTATCAATAGATAAACATCATCAACTACTTATATGACTCCAAAGCTACATCTGACAAAGGGCTATTTCAGCAATTTCCTCAGAGGATCATTCTCGAAAAAAGACATATTCTAGCTCAAATTAAATCAAGCGTAGATTTATTCTGATACTTCTTCCAGTAGACCTTTTTCTGGCTCAGACTAAATTAACCTTAGATTTATTCTGATACTTCTCTCGGTTAAAGACAGACGCAGACATCTTCTGGATCAGATTAAATCGACCATATATTTATTCTGATACTTCTTCCAGTAGACATTTTCTGGCTCAGATTAAATCAACCATAGATTTATTCTGATACTTATTCTAGTTAAAAACAAAAATACATCTTCTGGCTCAGATTAAATCAAGCGTAGATTTATTCTGATACTTCTTCCAATAGACCTTTTTCTGGCCCAGATTGAATTAACCATAGATTTATTCTGATACTTCTTCCAGTTAAAGACAAAAAGAACTCTTCTGGCTCAGATTAAATCGAGTGTATATTTATTCTGATACTTCTTCTAGTTAAAGATAGGTATAGTCATCTTCTGGATCAGTTTAAATCAACCATATATTTATTCTGATACTTCTTTCAGTAGACATTTTCTGGCTCAGATTAAATCAACCATAGATTTATTCTGATACTTCTTCCAGTTAAAGACAAAAAGGACCTCTTCTGGCTCAGATTAAATCAAGCTTAGATTTATTTTAATACTTCTTCCAGTAGACATTTTCTGGCTCAGATTAAATCAACCATAGATTTTTTCTGATACTTCTTCCAGTAGAAATTTTCTGGCTCAGATTAAATCAACCATAGATTTATTCTGATACTTCTCCCAGTTAAAGACGGAGGCAGACATCTTCTGGCTCAGATTAAATCGATCATAGATTTATTCTAATACTTCTTCCAGTAGACATTTTTTGGCTCATATTAAATCGACCATAAATTTATTATGATATTTCTCCCAATTAAAGACGGACGCATGCATCTTCTGGCTCAGATTGAATCAACCATAGATTTATCCTGATACTTCTTCCAGTAAACATTTTCTGGCTCAGATTAAATCAACTATAGATTTATTTTGATACTTCTCCCAGTTAAAGACAGACACAAACATCTTCTGGCTTAGATTAAATCAACCATAGATTTATTCTGATTCTTCTTCTGGTAGACATTTTTTGGCTCAGATTAAATCGACCATAGATTTATTCTGATACTTCTTCCAGTCAAAGACGGACGCAAACATCTTCTGGCTTAGATTAAATCAAGCATAGATTTATTCGGATACTTCTTCCAGTAAACATTTTCTAGCTCAGATTAAATCGACCATAGATTTATTCTGATACTTCTTCCAGTTAAAGACGGATGCAGACATCTTCTGGCTCAGATTAAATTGACCATAGATTTATTCTGATACTTCTTCCAGTAGACATTTTCTGGCTCATATTAAATTGACCATAGATTTATTCTGATACTTTTTCCAGTTAAAGACGGACGTAAACATCTTCTGGCTCAGATTAAATTAAGCGTAGATTTATTCTGAAACTTCTTCCAGTAGACATTTTATGGATCAGATTAAATCAAGCGTAGATTTATTCTAATACTTCTTCCAGTAAACAACTTCTGGTTCAGATTAAATCGAGCGTAGATTTATTCTGATACTTCTTCCAGTCGAAGCCAAGCGTAGACGTAGTCTAAGTTCTACTAACAGTTACTTTGGATGGCATATATAAGTCCATCTCCGAAAATTCTCCATCACCTCTCCAAATGGCATCTTTAAGCCCATTCCCAGTATTACATCAACCAACAACATTACTTCGGGCACATGTGAGTGCAAATTTCTGGGCACTTAAGTGTTCAATCATCTTCTACCTTCAAGTCACGAATGGCGGACATGTCAATTCAACTCTTCAGGTTTAATAAGATTTAACAAGGGCATCTATTGTACCCCAAAATTTGCCCTCCCTTTTTCTTCAAGACATTCTCATAGGGTCCTCCATTTGCTCAAAACTACTTAAGAGTTGACTGGTTAAAACCTCCTCCTAAGCAAGGGTCTTCAACTAGGGTGTGGTGCTTCTCAAATAAGGTTGGTTTGCAAGGGTCACAAATTACTTTCATGGTTCATCATGGGTCCTCAATGATGCTTATGTCAAGTTTCAAGTCTTATATCACATGTTTGCTCAGTCAATGGCTCATATGATTGAAAATTAACTATATTGAGTAAAAAGTCAACTATGGTCAACATACAGTCAAACTTTAATATTTTTTGTCAACATCAACATTTTAAGGTGATATTAATCATTTTACCAAGGGTTGATCATTATTCCTCAAGGAAATCCCTCAAATCATCAAAGGCAAAAAATTGCCAAAATTAGGGTTTTGATTGAAGATGACTGATCATTGACTGTTGGCCTAGTGCATGACCTAATGGCCTAAAGTATGATCTTAAGGACTCAAATATAACATCTTGACCTAATGGCATGGCTCAAGACATTTCCAAAGATGCAAGTGATTTATAGTGGAAGAATTGAATCAATTGATGAAAAGTCAACAGTCACACAAAAGTCAAACTTTGACTTTTTGGTCAACATTGAAATTCAAAAATCAAGAATCATCAAAATATTCAAAACTATCAAACTTAATAATCAAGAATTAAAAAAAGTCAACAAAAGTCAAAAGTTGGAAAATTTTCCAACACTTAGAAAAATTCTAAGTGTTTTTGTTCTTAACAAAATCACTACTTCATGGCCATTTTTCACTAAGATCCAAGTTGATTCAAAGAAAACTTTCAACATGAAAGTTGTATGGATTGACAAATTCTACAACTTTGTTAATGTGAGATAATCCTCAAAAAGTGATTGCATTAAGAGATATGAGCCCATGAAGTTGTGATATTTTCATCTCAACTTCTTGGCCAATTTTCACCAATTTCCCTATTGATTTAGCCAAATGGTCAACATGAAATTTGAACATCATGTTTCAAGCTTTCCAAAATGTCCAAGAGCATAAAAATATCATGCTTGAGCAAGGAAAATCGAAGGCATGAAGTTGGCATTTCATTCTTGAATTATAGGTCATTTTTGTGAAGAACATATGGCCAAATCTCACACCATGCTTAGAGATATCACTTTGCAGGCATCTAAACATGTAAATCTATCTCTAATCAGAAGATTACACAAGCTTTTGAGCTATAGTCCATTTGATTCAAGTATTGTCTAATGCATCATTCCATTTTTGGGAAAAAGATCACACTTCCATTCTCATAAAGCATGCTTTATGCAATTGTCAACTCCTTGAGCCCATACATTGTTTCCTATGATCACAGTCAATCATTAAAGCAAGAAGAAACATGTCTAAAGCTCCTAACCACTCTATGAGCCATAGTACTATGCATTGGAACTTTGATTTATCAAGAAATCACAAGTTACATCCAACCAAGCCATAACTTGTTATCTTGCAAACCTGGTGTGATTGGTGGGGATGAGAACTGACTGTTTTGGAATACTGGTTCGCGTTTTGCATTTGTTTTCTCAAAATGTCGCGGTAAGCAAGAGTTGCCACCGTCTTTTATTTTATCCAACAAGGAAAGGGAAAAAGCACAGAAAAATTCCTTTTTGAGATATTTCTCGGGTTCAGGAGGTAGATTATAGAAAGGGAAGGTGTTAGCACCCTTTCTATCCGTGGTTATCCACGGGCTCTTAGGTACTTTCTCATTATGTTTTCAAAAGTTTGCTTTTCTTTGTGTTTGTGGATTTGAAAGAAGTTTTTGCTTGAAAGTTGTGTAAGTGCGAAAAGTTTTGTTTTTGTTTTAAATGGAGAAAGTACTTAAGAACATCTACCTACTCAAAAAGGAATTAATATGTACAAGTGTCCTTTAGACAATGCTATCCCACTATTGAGGAGTAGGAAGCATCGTCGTTGGAGTTTTCGGGTCAATTCGATTAAGGGACGTGTGGTCACTAAAGCAATGTTAGGACGCCTTAGCGGTAACCCTAATGTCTTAGATCATTTTATCCGAGGCAACCGTTTCGAGGCAACTTATGATCTTTGGACAAAAGGGTGACCTCTAAAACTTCCTATACTCAATGACCACGTTCGAGGCAACCAAGTGAGGCGTACCCTAAGAGTGGCATGTGCGAGTGTGTTATTTCGGTTAATTTTTATCTGTACATATTAATGGTGAGCTATGTTGATTTTAAGTTCATACATTTGATCTTGTCATGCATTCCCTATTATCAAACATCTAACAGTGTATAGTTGCGGAATTTAAATTGCGGAAATTAAATCTAAACTATTACAAGGCGTCGGGTATTTACATCGCCAAAAACAACCCTTGAAATTAAAATGCGGAAAAATAAATAAAGCGATAAAATAATTAAAGTCCTATTTAAAGCTATTATATTCCGGGAGACAATTACATCAATATCATAAATGGATCGCATGCGGGAAAATTAAATCGGGCGCATTTTTTTGGGGTTTTGACCCTTTTTTGAAAGAAAGCATTTTTTTGTTTATTTTTGAATTAAAAGGAATTGGATCTAAGTTAATTAAATAAATAAATAAATTAATTAATAAAAGTGATATTTTTGGATTTTTGAGTATTTAAAGAAATAAAATAAATTTTGGTCAAAGTTAGTAAAACCTAATATTCTACATTAATTTTAATTATTTGCAAAAGATATTAAAAAATTATACCTAATTAAAACTAAGTTAATTGAATTAATTTATTTACAAAAATAAAGTCATGAATTTAATTTTAATAAATAAAATATATTTTTTGGTTTTTGATTTTATTAAGAAAAAGATTAATTGGTTAGTGATTAAATAATAATAATAATAAAAACAAGCAATTAAATAAAAAAAGAAAGAAATAGAGAAAGTTAGAGATTTGGGCCTGTAAGGAGGTGTAAAGAGTATTCCTGAGCCCAGATCTTCGAAAGCTTTATGCTCTAACTATGGTGTTTTTTGATTCTTGCGTGGAACCTATGATTCAAACATCCATAATTGTTCTATATAAACTCAAACAAACGTTAGCATACCATAAAATGTGATTAAAATTAGAGATTCGAAATTTAAAATTTTACCAAACCGGTGGGCGTGCTAGGCGTGTGATGGATTGCTCTTGGGCCTTGTAAGACTCATGAGGACTTCAAGAGGATGGTTTGAGGCTTGATGTCAATTGCGAGAGGCCGGAACCTCGAGATATGACTTGCACCAATTCTTTGATTTCTGGAGAGCTTTTTGAAGAGCTTTTAGAGAACTTTTTGAAGAGCTTTTTGAGAGATTTTTAGAGAGGATTTTCGTGTCCTTAAAGCTTGTGTGGCTCTCTATTTATATAGGAGAATGAGTATACAAGAAAGCATGGAAAGAATCTCCTTCACAATGTTGTGTTTTAACACCATGATCAAGATTTGAAAAAAATGCCATATTTGATGATTGTCCATTATTAAACCTTCCAAATTTGATTTGATTCAATATTTTTGCACATGATTAGGCTTGATGCGAATTTGATGGTGTACATGTTGATATTTAATACCTATAATGATCAAAAAGATACCAAGTTATCAATATTTAGATTTTATTTGGATTTAAATTAATTTAAAATGAATTAATTCAATAAAAATCAAATAAAATGGAAACATTAATAAATGGATCCAATACTGAAGATAGGACACGTGTGTAGTGTGACAAGATCAAATAAAGTGGAAAACAGTGGGTCCTTTTGTCAAAAATTGGAGTTTTGGGGATAGTTGACTTTTGGCAATTTTGGAAAAATGCCCAACTTCAACAATGCATAACTTCTTCAATTTTGAACTTTTGGAGGTGTTCCTGGACTTTTTAGAAACCTTGAGATGTTATCTAACCAAAACTCTTTGTCTCATATTATTTTGATTCTCCATGCTCAAGTTATAAGCTTTGGCAAAAAAGGTGTTTTTGTTGACTTTCAAAAATGACCTATAATGTCCAAATTTGTAACTTTTTGTGAGGGAATTTCTTGATCTTAGGGTGTGAAGATGGATTGTAGGGAATTGCATCCTATTCAAAATGAGCTTTGGATGGTTCATTTATCATAAAGTATGAGAAAGTTATGCTTGGTCAAAGTTGAGTTGACTTTTCCTACAAAACCCTAATTTAGCAACTTTTGAATCTTGATGAATCTTGAGCAATACTTGATGAATCATGATCAACCCTTGATCAAATGATGAATTATACTTTAAAATGAGAATGTTGACAAAAATATTAAGGTTTGATTGTATTTGGGTCATAGTTGACTTTTGCCCTAGCACAGTCGATTTTTGGACCCCTTGAGCAATTGACTGACCAAACTTTCTCTGCAAGGCTTGAAATTTGACATGGATGATATTGAGAACATATTAGGAAATTAGGAAGCACTTGAGGTCATTTGGATGTAAGGACCTTGATGAAACACAAAACTCTAATTTTGAATTTGACTGCCTTATGAGGTGATTTGACTGTCCAACTCTTGAGCTAACTTGAGCCACTTGGAGATTATTCTTTGCATATCTTGAGGAATATGGGAGGGCAAATTTTGGGGTACAACACCTGGTTATTTCAGCTCCTCAAACCTTTTGCCCATAAATATAGGATCCATTTGCAGTCCAAGGCACAAATGAACAACTTCAAAAAACACCCTTAATATCTCTCAAACCAGAATTGGCCATAAAACTCCATTTTTGTGCTTTTGAAGTCCATTTATTTGAAACTCATAAACCTTACAATATTTGTTCAAGCGAACCATCCATACACCTCACATACATTATATAGAAGTTGTTAAAACACAATAACAACTTCTATAACATCATTATCACCATCTTCCAAACTCAAAAACAATGCCTTGCAAGTTGACTTGGTTGGGGAGATTCAAACACTTTTAGCACAAATCAAGCATTGGAACACATTTAGGGAGGACCAAGGAAGCTTTTTGCATCATTTATTTGCACCTGGAAGCATCCATACGCATTCTAAATTTTCACTTAAAGAGGTAAGTTTTCCAAAATTTGATATCTTGATTTAAGCATCATTTGCAAAAACGTTCTAAAGCAAAAATGTAGATATCATGCCTCTATAGCTAACCATGTCCTTAGTTTTCATTTATATTGCTTGTGTGTTGATAATTTTAGCTCTGAACAGTTAGGGTTCGTTTTTTGTACTGAGCAAAATTCTTGATAATCTTAGAGTGTTAGTAAAAATAAGTGGGATGGTTGAATTCGTGTTCAAATTTCAAGCAAGTTTGGTTTTGGAAGTTTTCAAAATGGTTGAGAAATGAGAGTTTTACAAAATCAAAAAAAAATGAAAGTTGTTATTGTCGTTACAGGAAAGAAGAAGAAGGGTGGCACAAAATAAAAATTTGAAAAAACGAGTTTATAATATATTTATTGGTGGCTGTTTCATAATCGAATGAAACAACTACCCCAATGGCAAGCGTGTGTGTGTAAGGCATTAGTGTGACAGGGAAGGGGTTCGATCCATCCCTTTGGAATTTTATTTTCTAACATTTCTCTTGCAGATTCCATGCTATGCAATCCAATGCGCGCACCATGCACCTTCATATCTCAACCATCAGATCTCATAACTCCAAATCAAGCGTTTCAGAAGGCCATGCCCATGGCACATCCCATTGAGCTATCCACACTGAATCTCAAACAGACGCATAGGCCTACCTGATTTGGACCTTTCATTTTTGCTTTCTACCCCCCTCCCCTAAATTTCTTTTACAAGCACATGCCCATTTTTATTTTATTTTTTTGTTTTAACTAACTTTTTCTTTTCTAAATTATTTTTATTTAATCAGAAAAATAATAAAATCACACAAATTTAGATTTAGGTTTTTAATTAATTAATTTAATTTTTCATAAATAAAAAATGATTTAATCACTTTGTTTTATTTTGTTAATTAATTTATAAAATAATTAAAATTAGGCTTTTACTATTATTTCACACTATACATTATTTTTCTAAACAAAAACACCAAAAATACTTTTTTCTAAAACACTTAGAAAATGTTTTAGGGTTTTGACGTATTTTGTCTTCATCATCTCCGTGCGTTTGCTTATTTTTCGCATTTATATAATTATGTAATTGCTTAAAGCTTGTAATATATAAATTAGGGTTTACTTTACTTTTCATCCTCATTCATAAATTTGTACCCCCATTCTCGAAGCATTGTAATAGCGTAGGACATTTAATTTCCACAATTTACTGTTTTCCTTATTATCGTTAGTAATTAGGGTTTGTATGACAAGATTAAAAACAAACAATAGAAAACCTAATCTCAAATATAAATACTTGAAATCAAAACACTTCGCAAACATACGCACCTCTAGGGTGACCCTCACTTGTTGCCTTCAGATAAAAGCAGTCATATCCCTCGAACGTGGGATGTTTTAGCAAAGACCCTCAGTTAAAATATCATAGTACCTTGATGACCCTTTGATACTGTCTTTCATAAATGATCTTAGTCCCTTACGACAATTGCTAAAGCGTCTAACAAGTTTCCTTCTATGACTGTACGATGACCCACGCCTGTCCCTCACATCTAATGATAGGGCTTCCTACTAACTAATAGTAGAGTAGCACTATCTAAAGTAGGAGGAAAAGAACAAAGACTTTTTTGAGTAGGTAGATCGCTCGTAATCGCTTGCTCACAAACTAAAACAATCTTTACACTTCACACTTTCAAAATAACTACTTTATAA
This sequence comes from Vicia faba, assembly GCA_948472305.1. Classification (NCBI taxonomy): domain Eukaryota; kingdom Viridiplantae; phylum Streptophyta; class Magnoliopsida; order Fabales; family Fabaceae; genus Vicia; species Vicia faba. The sequence continues at coordinate 1,187,179,433 of OX451735.1, read as the reverse complement.
ACACTCCTGAGGATTGATACAAGGGTTATTATAAAGCAAATTTCCTTACATTGGCATTTTCAAAACACTTTCCAAAACAAACACTTTCATCCAATAAATATTTTCAAAACAAATATTTTGTATACATTCTCAATGATACGAGAATCATTACAAAATTGCCGCACTTAGGCATTTTTCAAATATCTGCAAACATACACAAACACAAAGCATTTCAAAAGTGAGCTAACGATTAAGAGTCCGTAGATAACTACGAATGAAAAGGGTGCTAACACCTTCCCTTTTCATAACCTACTACTGAACTCAGAAAATTCTCAAAGGTCTTTCCTGTTCTTTTCACTCTTTCCTTTATTGGATAAAAGAAAAGTCGGTGGCGACCCTTACTATCCGCAACATCTGCGATAAAATGTAAAACCCAAAAGTCAGGTCTCCCACTGTATTACACTAGGCTATCATCTCAATATTTGAGTCTCTTAAATCTCCCAAATAAATTAGTATACTCTAGTTCTCTTTAATTTAAATATTTGATGACATGCCATTACCGACCACCATGCACCAACACCTGCTTAATAAGCAGCAATAGCGATACAACGATATAACATCAAATAACAACATATTTGCATACATCCAACAACACCACATTATGGCAGTACAATTCACATATCATGTTATCAATTCATCATGATATATTAAATAATAATAACACCATATCAAAACATAGAATCATAGCATCACAATCCACTAAGCATGTATACATATAGTTATCATGTACTTTGTTAAACATCATCACTAACAACATAATTCACATGATCATAAGGTAGCAGATATTAATTATTTACAATATGCATATCATCGAGACATAATCATAATTCACATCATTCATGTTGCAACAATATCATGTTCATCATTATAAACTGCACATTCATAATTATCAATCATACAAGGTATTTGCATACAGTTTACTGAACGACATAACTCGACACACATTAAACACTCGTCCACGCGTAAAATATTTGGAAATCTAGTATATAAAATATTTTTAAATCAAAGTATGCAAAATCACATTTCCAACTATTTGAACCACACGTCGTTTGGGCATTTATAGTTCAAGTTATGAGTTTTCTAAGTTTTACAAGAAATGTAAACACCGACATCCTACACTGACATCCAAAATGAATCATTACCAACCAATTAAATTTGTTTTAAGAACATGAAACCATTTTTATGAGCAAGTGAACTTTATTAGATTTCCATAGGTTTAAACGGCGCGTCAGACGAACACCCGAGTCAAAAGATACGAATTTTCAAAGTTTAAAAACATTTCGATTCAGCACAGGTAGGAAATCGATTTCCCAAAAACTGGAAACCCGTTTCTGCATATTTCCAGTAACCTGTATAACAAAATCACATTGAGGAAATATGTTTCTCCAAAACTGGAAGCCAGTTTCTACTTTGACAGAAACATGTTCCTTTTACAATTTCTCAGGCAGAAACTGGTTTCCCAAAATCAGAAATTGATTTCTGCTTCGTATAACAGATTTTTCTGCTATTTTCTAGAACACGATTCATATTCCAATCAACCCCAAAACGTACCAAATCACACCCAATACCTACATATTGTTTTCAATTCATTGACACACAATTTACTCCACACACCCAAGCAACAATAATATCAATTTAGTCAATTCCATTTCAATTTCATCAAGGATTTCATCACTTAGATTCAAACACACAAAGAATCAATTTCATGAACAAACACACACAAACAACCATGAAAATCAACATCCCCACATACCTATCATTATAATATCCCTTTAGAAAGTTGGAACCCCATCCTTACCTTAAATAGATAGTTCCTGTGATAAGGTGGGAGAACTGACTTGAGGGTTTTACGTTTGATCGCAAATGTTGCAGTTAGCAAGAGTCGCCACTGACTTTTCTTTTATCCAAAAGGAAAGGTGAAAAAGCAGAGGAAAGACCTTTGAGATTATTTCTTGAGTTCGGGGGGTAAATTATGAAAAGGGAAGATATTAGCACCCTTTTCATCCATGGTTATCCATGGGTTCTTAGTTACTTGCTAGATCACTTGCTTTTGTTTGAAATTGTGCTTTGTGTGGTTTTTGAAAGTATTTTGTAAAGAGTCCATTGTTTAGGAAATCTTTGTAATGATTCTCGTTCGTAAGAATGTATACAAATATGTTTGATCTTTTGAAAATATTTTCAATTTTGCAAGATGTTTGAAAGTGTATGTGGATGTTTTGAAAATAGCAAGGATGTTTGTTTTGAAATGGAGCAAGTAATTAGGAGCAATCTACCTACTCAAATGTCTTTCTTTTTCATTTTCTTTTCCTTTGACATTGTTGTCTTACCATTGATTTGGTAAGCAACCCTATCTTTGGATGTAAATGGGATGGGCGTGGGTCATTATATAGCCATGATTAGCAATGTTGCAAGGTATCTTAGCATTCTTTTTGAGGGACTAAGATCATTTGTAAGACAACTTAGATAGCGTCATCGAGGGTCTATGATCTTGTATTTTTGCTTGTTTTTGGCTAAGATACCTTACATGCGTAATATGGCCATTTTGTATAAGGAAACCAAGTGGGATAACCCTAGGGGTGCTTGTGTGCAAGTGTATTGTTTTCATGCTTGATTTTGTCTTGAATTAGGGTTTTTCTAAGTATTGGTTTTAGTCTTTCCATACAAACCCTAATTACTAACATTTGTATATAAAGCGATAAATTGCGGGAATTAAAATTACTACGCTATTACATCATTTAGGGGAGGGGGTATACAAATTAAAAATGGGGATTTACAAGAAAATAAATCTATTTATCTATTACAACCATATTGAATTGCATAAATATACAAGGAATGAAATGAATATAATATATAAGTATAAAAGGTAAAGTAATTGATTTATTTTGGATTTTTGTTAAGAAAATGTTTTGGCCTTAATCAAACTAAAGGGTGATGATCAATTGGTCCAAATTAAATTTAGGGAACTAAACCTAATTTTTTAAAAGAAATAAAATTTATTTAGAAAAGTATTTTTTAAGGGTTTTTGTGAATTTAGTTAAAATACAAAAAGGTTAATTAACCAAAATAAGCCTAGGTTCTAAATTTATTTTAATTTTCAAGAAAAATAATAAAATAATACATAATAGTCAAGATTTATTATCTAAGTATATAAAAAAAGAATTAATTCATTAAAGAAAAGTTTTTTTTATTTCTTTTGATTTTATAAGACAAAATAAACTAAATAAATGTAAAGATAAAAATATTTTTGATTTTTTATTAATAACTATAAAAAATATTTATTATTAATAATAATATTATTAATAATGATAATAAAGATAAATAAAAAAAATAAAAAATAAAAATAAAATATGAAGAGAAAACCAGGGAGGTTTGAAAATAGAACAGGGAGTTAGGAAGCAAAAACAAAAAAAAGAGCCAGGCCCAAAGGGCCCAGCGCCTGCCAAACAAAAAAAGGGTCAGAATATGTAAAAATAACCAAAATGGTCACGCTGGGACTTGAACCCAGGACCATGGGGTGAACAGGCGCGCGCTTTACCACTGGGGTGGCTATATATCTGTTAACTTGTATGAATTAATAAATACATAACACAAAACGCGCCCTGACTGTACTTCATCTTCAACCTCCAGCCAAAGGATCTGTAACTTGCTCATTTCTCAACCATTTGCAAAAATGTAAACATGAAAATTGCTCCATTTTGTCACACGAATCCAAACATATAAATATCATAAACTATAAATCAAAGATGAATGAGAATTTTTAACAGTACCAAATTTTGACCTAAATATTTCAGAAAGTTCCAACTCAAAATTCTCCTAGCTCAATCAAAATAAATGAAATCTATGGACATGTACAGTTTCAGGGCAATGATGTCTACATTGTATCTTCACAAATGCAAGCCTAACAATGCCTAAGTAATGAGATAGAAGTTCAAGAAAAATACCTAAAAACTGGAAATCGTGAAATGGATTTGAGCTTGTTTCAGGCAGTGCTGATGATCAGGTTAGCTTCCTTGGACCTCTAGGAAGCTAATGTAATGGCTGGCTTGAGCTGAGGATGGTTGGAATGGTCTGGAGAAGTCAAGTTGCAGACCCCTGTTTTTGAAAATGGAACTTGATGATGAAGGTGTTACAGTTGAGAAAATGGACTTTGGATGGTTTGTATTTGATGTTTAGAAGCTTTTGGAAGTGAAAGGCCAAAGAACGCACGAGGGGATTTGGAGTTTGGTATGTAAAGTCAGAATTTACACAACAATGGTATTTTGAGACAATTTTTGGCTAGAGGGAGTTTGAGTGAGTTTTAGGGTCTTCAAGCTCGTGTACTAGCTCACAAATAGTGCTTCTATTTATAAGCAACAAGTTTGGAGACTTGTTGTTGATCAGAATTTGAAATTACATGTTTATGCATAACGTGTGATTTTTGAGAAAACAAGTTTCAATGCCTTGTGTACTTGCTAAGATAAAGTGGTTATGCTTTAAACACACTTGCTTCTGACTTTGTAGATGAAGTGTGATCAGAGGGAACAAGTTAGAGGCTCAAGAATGGACTTTATGCATAAAGCTTGCTTTTCAAGAATGGTATTGTTAACTTTCTTCCCAAAATGGCAATGTGAATTGGATAAAGCTTAAATCACTTGGATTATAGCTCAAAAGTTTGTGTAATCCATTAATTATGGAGTGACAAACAAGTTTGAGACCTGCAAAGCAAAGATTATGCAGCCTAACATTGATTTGGTTCATGTGTTCATCCAAAATGACTTGTAATTCAAGTGACAAAACACCAACTTCATCTCTTCGATTCTCCCTACTCAAGAATGATCTCAAGGAGTTCTCAGACATTTTGGAAAGCTTGCAATGTGATATACAACCCAACTTTGAATTGCTTTTGAATATTCCCTTTGGAACTATGTGAAAAATTTCCATGAAGTTAGGTCAAAAAATCTGCCTAACTAGGGCAAAATTTCACCAAGTCTTTTTTAGTTCATGAGCATGTATTCATAAAATTATAACTTGAGATCCAATAACTTTTTGAAGAAGTTGTGTAAATCAAAGTTATATATTTCATGGATATCTACAACTTTCATGTTGGAAGTTTCCTTTGAATCATCTTGCATCATAATGAAATTTTTTCTCAAAGTTATGAAAAAATAAGAAATTTTTGACACTTAGAAAAATTGCTAAGTTTAGAAATTTTGACTTTTCAAAATGAGATCTTGGTTTCTTGATTTATTGATGAATAAGTTTCCTATTTTGACATGTTTTGATGAATTATGATCTTTGGTGCTTAAATTTGACAAAAAAGTCAAAGTTTGACTTTTCAGTATACAGTTGACTTTTGATCAGTTGACTACAAAATTCATCTGTCAATCCAATGGATTTGCAATGTTTTGAATCATGTCATTAGGTCAAAATGATTAAATTGGGCTCTTGAGATAATTCCTTAAACCAATTGACCATTTGCTAGGTCAAAAATCAGAAATTGCCCTTTCCCAGTCAAAACCCTAATTTTGACCATTTTGCCCTTTTGGAGATTTGATCAAATTTCTTGAGGAATTATGGTCCAAACTTGATCAAATTATACATATGAGTCTAAAATGTTGTTGTGGATAAAAAATTATGAAGTTTGACTGTAAATTGGCCATAGTTGACTTTTTTCCCAATACAACTGATTTTTAGGTCGATTATTCAATTGACTGATAAAAAATGTGATTCAAAGCTTGAAACTTGGCATGAGTAGTATTGAGAGTCCAAAATGATCCATGAAAGTCATATGAAGCATTGAAAGTTCAAAGATCCTTGTGCAATCTCAAACCCTAATTTTGGTCATCAGTGCATAAGGAGGTGTCTTGAGCTGATCAAACCCTAGTGCAGTTTTGAGCCCAAGGAGATCTTGTGAGCAAATTATAGATAAGTGAGAGGGAAAATTTTGGGGTACAATAGTTCTCAAGCTTTATATTTTCTCCTCTTATTCTATGGAAATCTTCCCCAAGCCCTATCTTCTCTTCTCACCTTCTTGCTTTCTCTTCCCCAATGTTACGATCATTCCAAAAATATGATTCAACTTCTCACTTATTTTCTTTTTACTAATTTAACCCTTAGACCCCTATTATGGTCTTCCATCCTTACCCTCACTAAACCTCATGCAATTAACATCTTGCCCTCATTATTTCTACTCATATTATCCCACTTAAATATTAATAAAATTCAAACAGTTATTCTTAAATCTAAATAATTCCAACTAAATTATTTAAATTAAAGATAATTTTCACTACTACTTTAATCCAACACCACCTCATGAATATTATCGTTAACCACTCAATGCATCACATAAATCATAATGAACCACAATTATTCATAACCATCCAATCAAATAATAATTTATAATTTTCAGGGTGTTACACCTTACCAACTTTTGAGATATCCATCAATGACAAGGCTGAAATGAAGAACAAAGGTATAACCTTTGTTTCTAACACTCAGGAGGAAGGAAGTCATGATGATAAATAGGAGAGCATATCAGATGTTATAGATATTCTTGGGAAAAAAATTTAATTATTCCTTGAAGTATATGGACAGAAAATGAAAGGCAAATGTCCAAGACAAGAGGTCCAACATCAGTCCCCAGAATGAAGGTTGAAGTGAAGATAAGCCAAATGATGGCAAGGGTACTCAGTGCTTTGAATTTGAAGGCTTTGTACACTCTAAAGCAGAATGTCCTACCTTTTTGAAGAGATAGAAAAAGAGATTGTCCATCATTTTGTCTAATTCTGGTAATGAAAGTGAAGGAGAAAATGCCAACAATGTGATGGCTTATTCTGGTAGATTTGAGTCTGAAGATGAGTTCAGTTTTGAAGACCTGACAGAAAAAGAACTTGATGCATCATTCAAGCTACTGTACGCAAAGTAGGAATAATCGTGCTTAGCAATAGACAACTAGAATAAAAGCATAAGTTCTCTTCATATTGAAATGTGTAAGCTTGTATCAACCACCACAAGTGTAGAAAAAGAGGTTTCTTCACTAAAATCTAAACTTGGAAACTTGATACATCTGGAAAGTGATTTTAAAAATAGTTCAAATATACTTGATAAAATAATGGAGTTTGGAGAGATGTCCAGAGATATGAAGAGAATAGGAGTTGGGACGAGCACAAAAGAGATGAAGATTCCCTCAGAGAAGGTGGTTTTACCTAAAAAGAAGACTGAGATTATGAGGTTAGACTACATCTCACAAAATCGTGCATAACATCTGTCACCTCTTCACTTAAGTATCAAGAAATTTCCTCCTAAATGTCACCACTATGGTAAAATTGGACATATATGACCTTATTGCTACAAACTGCATGGATAACCTCAACAAGATAGTATAAAGAAGCTAATGATCAGAGGATGCAAGAAATCCATGTCAAGAAGAAGTGGAAATAAAATGCAATTTTAACTGGCTCCATAACTCGTATAGCGCACAAAGGGTTCTCAAGTGAAGAACAATATTATAACAATGGAGATACTAGGGACATGTCTAGAGAAAAGACTGTTCATGTCACTCCTAAATATAGAGCAAAGGGAAAAATAAAAGGTTTAAGGAATTTGATAAATCCTAGTCAAGATCAAATGTGGAATGTGAACTTCTACAATTCCAAAGGCGGTGTCACCAACAAGGGGGAAAATTTATTATGAAGAAGGTCATATATGAGGAAAACATCAAGGGTTTACTAGGTCTCAAGATTAATAAAGAGAATACTCTAAAGAGGGAAAACCAACCAAGATGTTAAACAATATGTCTCAACATCTTACTCGGGATTCTGAATTATCTCCTTAGGATTATATTATTTAAGGGAAGGATGATGGTCAAGCTAGAGGTCCTCTCAATTTTTAACAACCTTCAGTGGTTCAAAAGAAGCTAGAGAAGAATATAATTTATGGCATAATTCGTCTTATTACATATTCTTATAAGTCTAGAGGTATGATTAACCAAGAATATGATAGGTTGTTTGGTAAAGTTGAAACTGGTGTTTTGAAGTCTAGTTGCAAGATGTATGTATTTGATATTTCTCTCCACAACATTCCACTTGATGATATGTCTGATCTAGCTGCTGATGGAGATATGACAAATCTTTATCACACTCTAATGTATTCTAGTGAAGATTCCCATGAAACATATTTTAGAAATTCTGGTGGTGATAAGGATGCGGCAGACATCCTATACGACAAGTTAACATAATTGTGATACGGTGGCAGAACCGACTGTTTTGAAAATGCTGGTTTGCATTTTGCGTTTTTGTTCATAAAATGTCGCGGTAAGCAAGAGACGCCACCAAATTTTATTTTATCTAACAAAGGAAAAGGAAAAAGAACATAAAAAACCTTTTTCGAGATGTTTCTGAGTACGGGGGGTAGATTATAGAAAGGGAAGGTGTTAGCACCCTTTCTATCCGTGGTTTTCCACGGGCTCTTAGGTACTTACTCATTTTGAAATTGCTTGTGTGTGCTTTGTTTTGAAAAGTTTTGTTTTACTTCGTTTTAACCCTTGTTTCTATCCTCAAGAGTGTTACAAAGTTGTTTTTGAAAACTTTGTTTGAAAAGTGTTTGGTGTGAAAAAGTTTGTTTGTTTGAGCAAGTACCTACTAGCATCTACCTACTCGGAAAGGGATTGTTTCTATTCTTGTTTCCTTTAGACATCGTTATCCTACTATTGAGAAATAGGTAGCACCGGCGTTGGAGTTGTAAGGGTCAATTCGAAAGGGATGTACGATCACTAAAGCAATGTTATGACGTCTTAGTAATAACCCTAGTGTCTTAATATCATATTCGAGGCAACATTTCTGAGGCAACCTTTCCGAGGCAACAATTTCAGATGGGACATTTGATCTTTGTTTAGACAGGAGGGTAACCACTAAGACACCCTATACTTAATGCTCATTTACCGAAGGCAACCGAAGTGAGAGTATACCCTAAGAGTGTGCATGTGCGAGTGATTTGATTTCAGTTATTATCTTTGCACATTAGGGTTTTCTAGCCATTTTAAAATTATCATGCAATATTGTCATACAATCTGATTAACATACATCTAATAGTTAATATTTGCGAGAATTAAAATGCGAGAAATAAAACCTACACTATTACAAGGCTTCGGGGTAGGGATTAATTACATAGCCAAAAACCCGTAAAAAATGATAAATAAAGAAAATCCTAATTAAACTATTACATATCGTGAGCAGTTACATTAATATTGCAAAAAATATAAACGCACACTATGAATCTAAAACGAGAGATTTAGGGTTTTGACCCCAACTACCTAATTGTTTTTTTTAAAAGAAAAAATCAATTTTTGTGTTGTTTTTGATTATTTTGAGAAAGTAAAGTTTAATTGAATAAATAAAAAACCTAATTACTACTTTATTTAAATTAAGAAGAATAATTAAATTAACCTATTTTATATTTTTTGTTTGTTTTGAGAAAAGAAATAAAAATTAAATCAAGCTAACCCTAATTTTTTCTAATTAATTTTAAATATATAAAATAGTTAGAATTAACTTAAATTAAATTAAACTAACATTTAATTAAATTTGATAAAATAAAAAAAAAACTAATTCTAAATTTGTGAAATTTATTTTTATGATTTTTTGTGAAAAAAGAAATTAATTTTGGTTAGAAAATAATTAAACTAATTAAACTAAAAGAAAAAATAGAAAAGAGAAAGAATGGGCCTAGTGTTGTTTTAGCAAAAGGGGGGTGTGGATCTGATTTCTAGGCCCAACAATTCCTTGGCCCCTTTGACTTTGCTAGATTCTGTGTGTACATTTGACTCCAGTGCATGGTGGACCCTCATGGCATCCTTGATGATCCGATGGTTAGATGCTGATGATGCATGGTAGACTTGTGGGACACTAGCACACCTGATTATGCAAAGTAAAACAATATAAAGCAAATGTTGGGACCTTGGGATCAAACCCAGGTCCTTGAACCTTCCCCCACTGCGCGCTTGCCAGCTGAGCTGGTTGTGTTAGTTGTATAACTAATAACAAATAAATATTATATGATAAAACAAAAGGCCAAACTCTGAAACGCGCAAAATTCAAATGGACGAGTCATGGAGTGCCATGTTAACCTTCTTCTTCCTCCCACTGTCGCTGTAAATTTCATGACTTTTACCTACAGACACTGAGTGTAGCTATAACCCTGTGCCTTTCCAAAATCTCATACAAGCATGATAAATGAAAAACAATGGTACCAATCAACTCGTTGCAACCTCACGAGCATCATGGTACCATTATTAATGGCCAATTGTTCCTGTATGAAAAATCCCTAAAAATGAACCACGAACCCTAGCCATGGCATCTTGGTATAAAGTCAATAAAAATGCAATTAAATACAACCATTAGCTTGCAAATAACTCAAGGATCATGAATATACCAATCAAACATGCCAAATATGTCCAAATTAATGTATTCGAATTCAAGAAAAGAGAAGAACCGTATGACTCTTACAGCGTGATTCTGAGTGTATGGAAGCTTGCTAGTGGTTGCAACATGATCCAGGGATGTCCAGCAGACGATTGGGATGGTTAGAATGGCTTGAGATGGACTGAAACCTGGAAATTGATTTACAACTTTACTTGAATTTTTGCAACCTTGTTTTCTGTTTTGCACGCCTCTAACCTCCTCTTTTTTGGTCTGCACTTGTTCCTTATGTATCCAAGAATGAATTAGGGTTGCCATTTATTTCAAATCTTCTCCAATTATGATTATTGATTCATGATTTGATCCTTGTGAAAAATCTTTCCAAATCAAGCAAAATGCAATATTTTTGTATCCATATGAGCCTTGCATGATTTGATCTTGTTTCCAGATGTGTAATGATCCTAAACATGCACAAAATCTCAAGATTAGATTAGCTTTTGATATTTTTACTATTTTATTTTGATTTTATTTGATTTAAATGAAATAAAATCAAAATAAATGACAAAAATAAAAGAATGACAAGTGGAAGAGCTCATGGGTCTTGGTTCACATTACAAACTCAGTGCAAGCATAAAAAGTTGGGCCCATTTGACAAAAAATGTAATTTTAGACATATTTGACTTTTGACAATTTTGCAAAAAGGGTCAACTTTTCCAATGCACAACTCCCTCAATTTTGACCCTAGAGAGGTGTTCTTAGACTTTTTAGAAAGCTTAAGATATCCTCTAAGCAACCCTTTTGGTCTCATCTCAATTGAGTCTTCCATGTTCATGTATGAAGCTTTGACCCAAAAGGTATTTTTGTTGACTTTCCAAAATGAGCTATAATGTCCAAATTCATATCTTATTGTGAGTGAATATTTTGAACTTGGGATATGGAGATGGATTGTATGGAATTACATCCTCTTCAAAATGAGCTTTGGATGGGTCATTTTTGATAAAGTATGAGAAAGTTATGCTTGGTCAAAGTTGAGTTGACTTTACCTACAAAACCCTAATTTAGCAACTTTTAGGTTTTGATGATTTGTGAGCAATCCTTGAGAAATCATGATCAAACTTTGATCAAATGATTAATAATACTTCAAAATGAGAATGTTGACCAAAAATCTTGAAGTTTGACTGTATGTAGGCCACAATTGACTTTTGCCCTAGCACAGTCGATTTTCAGGCCTTTGAGCAATTAACAGAGAAAATTTCCTCTGCAAGGCTTGAAACTTGACATGGATGATCTTGTGAACATATTAGGACAATGGTAAGAATTTGGGACCATTTAGACTCAAGCATCTTGACGCAAAGTGAAACCCTAATTTGAGGTAGACTGTCTTAGGAGAGGGTTTGTCTGGTCAACCCTTGGACTTCCTTGAGCAATTTGAATACCTTACTTGAAATGTATTGCCAAATATGGGAGGGTAAATTTTTGGGTTCAACAATAGTCTAAAGTGCATAGGGAGAATGAAGATCATGTTCATGAAGATGTTGATGTTGATATTGCTATCGTTGATGATAGTGTATTTAATAAACATGATCATGCATTTGAAGATGTGAAGACAATGGGTGAAGGTATGAATGAAAGCACTTGTACTAATCATGGCAATGAGTATATATTGATTTCAAAAAATGCAAAATCTATAAAGTGTTGTTTCTCTGTATCTGTGATTGGAAATCATTTTGGTAAAAGCAACTTGGCAGCAACATGTTGAATAAAGAAGTCTCAACTTGTTTTTTTAAACATGTCGAAGAAGTTGTCCCAACCTGGAGATAGGACATCGTGTCTGCATCAGCCGTTAGTAACGTCTCAGCTGATTTATCAGTTACTGAATATTTAGGGAGTATTCAGTTAGCTGATGTGGCGTGCAAGATTGACAACTCAGATTATTTTATGTTGGTTTTTGAAGATTTGCATAGTTTCTAAATATGGAGATATTTTAGGAAACTATTGATTAAAGACCAATTATCTTGGAGAAGCTTTTGCAGACTTTGTGCAGCCTCATTGTTGCGGTTTTAAAGCCTAAGCTAATCTATAATAATGTTATAAATAGACTGGGGTATACCTAGTTTTAGGTGGAACTCATGTGTGTATTTTTTTAGGGTTTTAGAAATCCTTATTGTTGGGTTGTAAGTTTCTTGTCAGATGTTATAAGATTTTAAGCATAGAACATTTGTGTGTCAGGTACTCACAAGCTGTGAAGCGTTGAGTACTTGTGTGTTAATTCTCATAAGCTTTTAAGCATTGAGTTTTATGTGTCTTGGAAGAGTGACTTCTATTTTTGTTATATACTTGTGTTAGAGTGTCTCCAATTGCTTAGTATAATTGAAGAGGGATTTAAGGAGGGCCTCATACCTAAGTGTGTCTTAGGTAGAAGTTAGACAAAGGGCAATGATTAAGTGCGTATGGTGTAAATTGAAGGTTTGCTGAGATGTCTACAAATTGATACTATCTATTTAATTTTGTATATGGCTTGATAGCCCCCAGAGTAGGAGTTGTTGTCTCCGAACTGGGTAAACATATCACGTGTTATTTACTTTCAACACTATTTTATTTGCCTATACATCTTAATGTTGTGTGTGAAGTTGGATCATGTGTCTCAACATCTTTTAGGACATCCGGGATCTGATAGCCATAATTTCAATTGGTATCAGAGCAGGCATCATGCTCTGACTCTGGGAGAGATTCATGGAAGTTACTTTCTGGTGCAATAGACAAAGATGGTGCAATCACGGTGAAAATACCCATTATGGGTGGTACCAATCATGACAGTTGGAAACAATGTATGGAAACATACCTTAAGTCCCTAGGAAACAAGGCCTGGAAGATTGTTGTCAAAGGATGAGATCCTCCTAAAGTTAAGGGGACAAATGGAAAAATCACTGATGCTCTGAAGGCTGAAGAAGATTGGGATGATAATGATGAGGCATTGTCTCAAGGGAATTCCAAAGCACTGAATTCCATTTTCAACGGAGTGGATAAAAATATATTTAATCTGATCAAGAATTATACTCATGAAAAATTTGCATGGGAAACCCTGAGGAAGGTGTATGAAGGAAACCCTAAGGTTAAAATGGCAAAGCTCAAACTCCTCTCCACCAGATTTGAAAACTTAAAAATGAGAGAAGATGAAAGTATCCAGGACTTTCACATGACTATTCTTGACATTGTAAATGATTCTGAAGACTTGGGCGAGAAGATATCAGAATATAAACTGATAAGGAAAATGCTCAGATCTCTCCCTAGGAAGCTTGATATGAAGGTAATTTCCATTTAAGAGTCTCATGATGTAAGTAATATGACTGTAGATGAACTGGTAGGCTCTCTTAAGACCTTTGAATTCGCGTTAAATGAAAGATATGAGAAAAAGAAAAGTATAGCTTTTGCCTCCAGTGTGGAAGACTCAGATAATGATTATGAGTACAATTTAGAAGGAATATATGAGGATCTTGTGTTACTAGGAAGACAGTTTAACAAAGTACTGAAGAAGTCCAAGTCAAATGCCAAGAGCATGTCTTTTGACATCATAAAAAACCAGGACATTGAAGAACAACCAACTCAGGGAAAAGGAGTTCGATGTTATGAATGCGAGGGATTTGGCCATATAAAATCTGAGTGTGCCACATTTTTAAAGAAGCAGAAGAAAGGTATATCTGTGTCATGGTCAGAAGATGACTCTGAAAGAGATCATGAAGAAGAATCTGCTAAAAGGTAAATGCTCTGACTGGAGTGTATGAGCCCGATGAAGAATCAGATAATGAAGAACTTACCTTTGAGGAACTTGTTGCATCCTACAAAGAGCTATGTTTCAAGAGTGAAAAGGTGTTTCATCAGGGAGAGAAGCATAAGAAAGTTATTTATCAACTACAGTCTAAGAAAGTGAAGCATTCATCTATTATTTATGGTTTGAAGGAGGAGGTTATATTGCTAAACTTTAAAGAAGACAATATGATTAAACCTGTTAGAATTTTGAATAATGGCTCAAATACTCTGGATGAGATTCTCAAGGCTAGAAGGAATGCTGGTAATGTTCGAGGTCTTGGTTATGAGAGTCAAGGTGTAAAGAACAAAGAAGTAAATCCAGTTATAAAGTTTGTACCTCCAAAGAAGGAACAAGAACGGATAATGTTAGATCACATGTCCCAACATCAACACAGACATCAGACAAATTATAAAAGAGGTAGAAATCATAAATGGAAATGCTCATATTATAGTAGGGTTGGTCATCTAAAACCTTATTGCTTCAAATTGTATGGCTATCCTGAGTCCAACTTACTTTTTGGTAAAAGACAAAATCTGGATAATAAGAAGGAAAAAAATGGATTCTTAAAAGGGGAATGTCTGAAGAATCAACTCACACATCCTTTAAAGCAATAGCTGGGGAAGCTTGGTATTTTTACAGTGGATGCTTAAGACACATGACAAGTATCAAGAAATTCTTAGTGGGAATCAAACCATCTCTCACCAAAACTGTGACTTATGGAGACAAACATAAAGGTAGAGTAATTGGTGTTGGGAAGCTGGATTTTGGAGGGCAACCTAACCTTAATAATGTGTTTCTTGTTGAAGGATTGGATGTCAACCTGATAAGTATAAGTCAACTATGTGATCAAGGTCACAAGGTCAGCTTTAATAATTCTACATGTTTGATAATAAATGAGATGCGTGAGATCATCATGAAAGGGAATAGGTCAAAGGACAATTGCTATTTATGGAGCACGGAAGGAACAAAATGCTCTGCAGCATGTGTGAGGGCCAATAATGTTGTTAGGAGAAGTATTAAGTCGAACCAGAGGTTGTATGCTTATAAAGTCACACAAGATTCCAGGATATTATTCTTTGACAACTTAATCATGACTAAAAGTGAAATTCGTATTCAGCAGAAAAGTCTTAAGCCCATAAATGTCAAGACATATGACATGGAATATGATTTCAAAGTGGAAAACTTAGTTTTTAAATTTGTAAGCATTAAAAAATTAGGAGAATGACTTGAAGTGCATACACATTAGGAATTACCACACTTAATGAAAATTAGTTGGGAAATTCAAATTTTCAAATATGATGAATCCTACGTCCATGTAAGCCCACTCCCAGAAGGCCTCATCTCCTGCACACTATTTATACCAAAGTTATTGCTCCTTAAAGACTATTGCATCCATTCAGAAAATCTTTTGGACGTGCATGTATTTTTTATCATCTTCAAATTTCTCTCAACGAAAATAAACAATGTCTCAACGTCTTTCATCTGAACTCAAATATGGGTCGACTGAACACTATGGATCGACTCAATCAAACCCTTAGAGAGTTGATACTAGCAGAATGGTAAACTCATATGACCTAGTTCTAGATATTGTTCCTTTATCTATTGTTCCCGCTTTTACTCCAGAGGAAGCAAGAAAATCGGATTCAAAGGATGTCTCTAATGATTCTGAATATGAAGTTGGAGAAGATCTCGAGGACATCATTTCTTACAAGGGAATTGCTCTGAAAAAGACTTGCTTTGATTGAAAGAGTGGCTCAACAAATGAAGTCTCTATACAATATGGTAAACAAAAGTATGTTGACCTAAGAAGGATAGCTCTGGAGAGAGAGAGAGAGAGAGAGAGAGAGGAGAGAGAGAGAGAGAGAGAGAGAGAGAGAGAGAGAGAGAGAGAGAGAGAGAGAGAGAGAGAGAGAGAGAGAGAGAGAGAGAGATAGTTAGGAAAGGACTTTAAAAAATGTCCCGATGTTGTAAAACTCATAGAGAATGCTGGTCTGATGAAGACTGTTACTAACTTTGGCTCTTTCTATGAAAGGTTAGTCAAATAATTTGTTATGAGCATTTTTTATGAATGCAATGTTGAGAACAGTAAAGACTATAGGAAGGTTGTAGTAAAAAAAATGTGATTTTCTCTCTTGTGATGATCAACACGTATCTTGGTAGAACTGAAGAACCTCAAGCTGAGGTAGAAAGTTTAGATGATGAAATCTGCAAGGAGCTCACAGGTGGACGAGTGAAGGACTGCCCTAAGAATGGAAAACTATCATCTGGTAGTCTCACGGTAAAATATTCCATTCTACACAAGGTTGCTACTGCTAATTGGGTGCCTACTAAGCATACTTCAACTATCTCCATTGGTCTTGGGAAGTTCATTTTTGTTGTTAGTACTACAAGGAGCTTTGATTATGGAAAACACATTTTATCAAATCATGAAGCAAGCTGCGTCTACAGTTGTGAAAATGCCCATTTGTTTTCCATCTCTCATATGTGGAATTGTCTTGGAACAACATCCTAGGATTTTGCTACCTAATGATATTATGAAGAAGAGAAAAAATACTCTTTCAATACATCACAGATTATTTGGTGGAACACATGTTTCAGACATTGTTATAACATCCCTACAAGTATCGGTCCCCAAAACTGAAAAAGGAGAATTAATTGCTCAGCTGAAGGAAATGTGCAGAGAGTTGGAAGTATCTATCAAAATTAATACTGCTAGAAAAGCCAAACTTGAAGGATTGATTAATGCTCTAACTAAAGAAGATACCGGACAAGCTAAATATGGTGACAATCACTCGGTTGACAAAAGTAATTATGATACTGCCTTTGGTACTGATCATGCAAGTACAACACATGATGATGCATCTTCAAGTGATGAAGCTGATGAAGATAGTGATGATTCCAGCTCTAATGGTGGTACCGGTACTGCTGGTAGTTGTACCCCAAAATTTTCCCTCTCATTTATCAATGATTTCCTCACAAGATCTCTTGAACTCAAGACTGAATCAGGGTTTGACTAGCTTAAGACACCTCCTCATGCACTGATGACCAAAATTAGGGTTTGAGTTTGCACAAGTATTTTTGGACTATCAATGATTCATATGACTTTCAAGTATCATTATGGACCCCCAAAATTACTCATGTCAAGTTTCAAGCCTTGAATCACACGTTTGACCAGTCAATTGGACAATTGACCTAAAAATCAGTTGTATTGGGGAAAAAATCAACCATAGTCAATTTATAGTCAAACTTCATAATTTTTTATCCACATCAACATCTTAGACTCATATGTATCATTTGATCAAGTTTGGACCATAATTCCTCAAGAAATTTGATCAAATCATAAAAAGGGCAAAATGGTCAAAATTAGGGTTTTGACTGAGAAGGGGCAATTTCTAATTTTTAACCTAGAAAATGATCAATTGGTTTGAAGCATGATTTCAAGAGTTCAATTTCATCATATTGACCCAAAAACATGATTCAAAACACTACAAATCCATTGGATTGACAAATGAATTTCGCAGTCAACTGATCAAAGTCAACTGTATACTGAAAAGTCAAACTTTGACTTTTTCGTCAAAATCAAGTGCCAAAGATCATAATTCATCAAAACATGTCAAAATGTGAAACTTGTTCATCAAGAAAACAAGGGTTTAAGTTTTGGTTTTGAATAGTTGAAATTTTTAACTTAGAAAATTTCTTTTTTTTTTTCCAACTTTGAGCCAAAATTTCACCATGATGCAAAATGATTCAAAGAAAGTTCCCAACATGAAAGTTGTAGATCTCCATGAAATCTACAACTTTTCCTCATACAATTTCTCCTAAAGATTCTTGGATCTTAAGATATAATTTTATGAATACATGCTCATGAACTAAAATAACTTAGTGAAATTTTGCCCTAGTTAGGCAGGTTTTTGACCTAACTTCATGCCAATTTTCACATAGTTCCAAGGGGAATCTTTGAAAGCAATTCAAAAATGAGTTGTATAGCACATTACAAGCTTTCCAAAATGTCCAATAACTCCTTGAGATCATTCTTGATTAGGTAGAATCGAAGAGATTAAGTTGGCAATTTCTCACTTTGATTTCAAACCATTTCATGATGAACCAAAATTCAAATTCAAGCCTAGGCTGCATAATCTTTGCTTTGCAGGACTCAAACTTGTTTCTCACTCCATAATTAAATGTTTACATAGCTGATAGAGCTTTAATCCAAGCATTAGAGCCTTTGTCCAAGCTACAATTCCATTATGGCACAAAGTTGCCATTTCCATTTTGATAAAGCACAACTTTTGCAATTGTCAACTCCTTGAGCTTTGCACTTGTTCTTTCTGCATACACAAACCCTATAAAGCAAAAGCAATGTGTCTAGAAACTTTACCAACTCAGACCAGGCTTGTACAAACACTTAGGGACTTGTCTCCTCACTTTGCTTAAAAAGCAAGTTATAGATCCAAAAGGCTATAACTCAGAAACCTGGTGTGGAATTGATAAAGAACCTTTTATATACTTATACACAAATGTATTGCAACCTAAGACACGGAGGCTAAAGCTCATAAACTCCCCCAAACACTCTATCATTAAAAATATGCCATAACTTGCAGTTTTGCACCTTACCTAGCAATCTCAAATACCACTCGTACGTTTTGAGTTTTAACCACTTAAAAACTTAATATACATCATATATAAGTGTTCCAGACCCCTGTTCCCTCACTGTAACTCCTCCTTCTCCATCTGCCATTTTTACATTTCAAGCTTGCAGGTTGACTTGACTAGGGAGATTCAGGAACTTTCAAGGCAAAGTAAGGATTGGAACACACTCAGGGAGGTCCAGGCAAGCTAAACAGATCCTCAGGCCTTCTCAAAACTTGCTCAAACTCCATTCATGATCTCAACTGAAAGAGGTAAAAACTCAAACTTCTATCTCTTCATACAAGCATCCTTTGGTCTTGATTTATGAAAACATAATGTAGATATCCTTGCACAAAAGCCAACCATGTTCATAGATTTCATTTATATTCATTGTGTATAGAGAATTTTGGATTTGAATTTTCTGTAAAAATTAGGTTTTAAATTAGGGCAAGCAAAATTAACTTTGATCTTTGACTTTTAGTTTACATGAATTATATGGTTGAAATCGTGGGAAGGAACACTATAATTTTTATGTTTGGACTTTCCATTTTCATGGAAAAATGAGAAATATACAAGTGGTCCGGCCATGGATCAAGGTTGAAGATGAAGTTGCCTTCAGGAGGCGTTTTATAATATATATTTATGCCTTTGTTTATATGAACTGATGTACAGCCACCCCAATGGTAAGGCAGCATGCAAAAATGCCATAGGTCATGGGTTCGAGCCTTGGCGTTGCCTTTTGCAATTTTTCATATTTTCCACCTTTTTTTGTTGTTTTTGCAGCGTGGGCTTCAGACTTTGGGCCTTATGTTTTTGCTAATCTCCTGCCTCCCATTTGCTTGCAGCACCCCTGGCCCATTATCATTTATTTATTTATTTTGCTTTCATTTTATTTTCCTAAAAATATTTTCTTAATAATAAAAAATCATAAAAAATATAAAAATGATAAAAATTATATTTTGTTTTATTTTATTTTATTTTCTCATAAAAAATATTTTTTTATTTAAGTTATATACTATCTTTTTTTAATAAACTTGTAAATTAAATTATAATTAGTTTGATATACATTTTTTTATATATATTTATGAAACATATTATTTTAATACAAAATACCAAAATACCTCATAAATGCCATATATTATTTTTCAAGACAAAAAAATGCAAAAATACTTACTTTTTGTTTCAAATAAATTTATTCCCTTTTAATCAAATAGAATTAGGGTTTATAAGAAATCTTTTCTAAAAACTAATTTCTTTTCCTAATTAATTTGAGATAATCTTGATTCATTTATTAGGTTTAGGTTAAAACTTTTTCACATGAAAAAACCAAACAAAATCTTCTTTGCATTCATACATCTTTGCATATTTTAATTATCTTGTATATTATTTATTCCAATATTTGTACATATTCAATTTGGTTGTAATAGCTTAATTAGGTTTATATTATTGCAAATCCCCATTCATAAATTGTATCCCCCTCCCACAAATGTTGTAATAGCATAGTAATCATTTAAATTTCGCAATTTATCGCTTTTATATAATGTGCTAGTAATTAGGGTTTGTATGGAAAGATAAAATTAACCAAATAGAAAACCCTAATCCAAGACAAAATCAAGCATGAAAATGACACACTTGCACACAAAACACCCCTAGGGTTACCCCACTTGGTTGCCTTATACAAAATGGCCATATTACGCATGTAAAGTGTCTTAGCAAAAACAAACAAATACAAGATCATAGTCCCTCGATGACACTATTCAAAGTTGCCTTATAAAATGATCTTAGTCCCTCAAAAAATGCTAAGATACTTTGAAACATTGCTAATCATGGTTATACGATGACCCACGCCCGTCCCGTTAACATCCAAAGATAAGGTTGCTTACCAAATCAATGGTAAGACAACAATATCAAAGGAAAAGAAAATGAACAAGAAAGACATTTGAGTAGGTAGATTACTTTTAGTTACTTGCTCCATTTCAAAACAAATATCCTTTCAATTTTCAAAATAAACACACACATTTCCAAACATCTTACAAAATTGAAAACATTTTCAAAAAGAAAAACATCTTCGTATACATTCTTACGAACGAGAATCATTACAAAGATTGCCTAAACAATGGCCTCTTTTACAAAATACTTTCAAAACCACACAAAACACAATTTCAAACAAAAGCAAGTGATCTAGCAAGTAACTAAGAGCCCATGGAAAACCATGGATGAAAAGGGTGCTAATACCTTCCCTTTTCATAATCTACCCCCCGAACTCAAGAAACAATATAAAAGGTCTTTCCTGTGCTTTTTTACCTTTCCTCTTTGGATAAAAGAAAAGTCGGTGGCGACTCTTGCTAACCGCAACATTTGCGATAAAACGCAAAACAATCAAGTCAGTTCTCCCACCGTATCACACTGGTGTTTAAAGATTGTATTTTCCTCATTCTGGTTGCTTTGTTAATTTTGTTTTATGATTATGTAAGGTTTAAATACCCAAGATATTTTTAAATTTTCTGCACCGTGCTACTTTATAACTTTTAGGTGCTTTAAGTTTTTGCTAATATTGGTTACTTAACTTTGTCATATTATGGCTAAAAGGGGGAGTAGTATGATATTGTGGGTGCTGGAACATGTTCTACTGATGGTACTTATGAGGGGGAGAAATTCTATTTTTGTTCCTCCATTTTTGTGATAGCATGTATTGAGGGGGAGTTCCTATTATTTTGGACTGAAGGACATCAGACATGGCATCTCTATATCATGGCATGAAGAACTTAGATTCTCTACGTGCTTTGAAATTATGTTAGTAAATCCTCTAACTCCTAACTGTGTTTTGGTTGTGTGCTGCTATTTTTGTGCTGCTAACCTTGCTTGTTTCTTTTCCACTGTTGTGCCTCTGATATGTATGTTTGATTTTTTCAAATATATTATGGCGTTTTGTGTACAAGGGTTATTTGGTTGTTTTAGCCAAAATGTTCCAAAGGGGGAGATTGTTATTTCTCTGAATTTGAGATTAACACTCATTTTGGTAAAAGCAACTTGGCAGCAACATGTTGAATAAAGAAGTCTTAACTTGTTGTTTCAACATGCCGAAGAAGGTGTCCCAACCTAGAGACAGGACATTGTGTCAGCATCAGCCGTTGGTAACGTCTCAGATGATTTATCAGTTACTAAATATTTGAGAAATATTTAGTTAGCTAATGTGGCGTCCAAGATTGAAAACTCAGATTATTTTATGTTAGTTTTTGAAGATTTACATAGTTTATAAATATGGAGACATTTTAGGAAACTATTTATTGAAGACCAATTATATTGGAGAAGTTTTTTCAGACTTTGTGCAGCCTCATTGCTACGGTTTTGAAGCCCAACGCAGTCTATAGTAATTTTATGAATAGACTGGTGTATACCTAGTTTTAGGTGGAAATCATGTGAATATTTTGTTAGGGTTTTAGAAATCCTTATTGTTGGGTTTTAAGTTCCTTGTCAAATGTTATTAAGATTTTAAGCATAGAACATTTGTGTGTCAGGTACTCACAAGTTGTGAATTGTGTGTCAATTCTCGTAAGCTTTTAAGTATTGGGTTTTACGTGTTCTGGAAGAGTGACTTCTGTTTTTGTACTCTACTTATGTTAGAGTGTCTCCAATTGATGAGTGTAATTGAAGAGGGATTTGAGGAGGGCCTCATACCTAGGTGTGTCTTAGGTAGAAGTTAGATAAATGGTAGTGATTAAGTGTGTAGGCTATAAACTGGAGGTTTACTGAGAGGTCCACAAATTGATACTATCTAGTTAATTTCCTCCCTAGCTTGGTAACCCCCAGAGTAAAAGTTGTTGTCTCCAAACTGGGTAAACATGTCATGTGTTATTTGCTTTTAACACTATTTTATTTGCCTATACATCTTGCTGTTGTGTGTGAAGTCGGATCTGGTGTTTCGACATCTTTTAGGATATCTGGGATCTGACAGCCAGAAGTTCATGAATAATATAACTACCCATAATGAAGAAAGTGTTGAATTAAGAACCTCTATGATATATGCCGATGAAGATGGATGTTTTTATGATCCTATTATCCATCTTGAAGTTATCAAATGGATGTGAAAAGTGCCTCTCTCAATAGGTAGTTGAATGTGGAAACTAAATACCTTCTTTACATCATGGAGAATTTAACAAAGTCTTATGATAAGAGTACTCATGAAAAAGATCATGTGGATCCTACAATATGTTGAAGAAAATGCCTTGGACATAAAGAGGTTGAACCAAAGACAGATGTTGAAGCAAATGTCTTAGACATTGTACTCATCATTCAGAAAATGATGCATGGAAAAGTTAGTGAATCCTGCAAGTATGAAGAAAGTATACCGATGTGGAAAGACTTGTGTCACTATAGAATAAGTGTTGAAAGGAAGTTGTCAAATGTTTCATTGGACGGGGTTGTAAACAAGAAGAATATCATTATTGAAAAGTTAAAAAGTGTATTAGGTGTGTATATATGTGAGATCCTATAGCAGTCAAAGCTTGGGAAGCATGCAAGGATACTAAGATAAAACCTCTCTCTTATTCTCTATGGTGCACATTTATTTAGGGAGATTTATCACTTACTAATTACTCCTTTTATCTAGACTTTCGATACAACCAAGAAAAAGGTTTTTCTAGCCATACTTTACTATGTGAAAGTTGCTCTTTTGTCTATCCTACAAAGGTGTTTGTTGTTCAACATGAGTCAAAACTAGGAGAAAGATAAAAAGAGTTACACTAGGATGGAAATCAATCCTGGAAAGTCTAGTGAGAAAATTATGGAGGTCAAGAAGAGAAGAAGAACAAGAACAAGGAAGTTGGTTCCTCTTCTCATGCAAGTGTTGAAGAACCAAAAGGTGGACCATCAACTAGAGAAATTGTACATGGGAATACTTCAATTACTAGAATGAAAGATATGAATAAGGCTCATGTGTAAGATAGAGACTTAGATACAGATGATGATTGGTCACCTTCATGAACTCAAGAGGTTGGACTGAAGACCAAATCGGAGGGGAGCTGTCTCCAAAAGGTCTTGTGTCTATTTTTTTGTCCTTATATTTGGACATGTTTATTTGTTCCTTCATATGGAATTGTAATGATTGTTTTGCCTCTTAAAGATTATTTTGTACAACTAAAATAATGCTTGTGTATATTTTGATGTTGATCTAGTTATTTTACTCATGATCTAGTTGCATATATACTAACATAATAGCCTCTGCATGACTGACCTCTAGCTTCTATGTTGAAGAACTAACCCTTTGTCAAATTATGGAAAAAGGGAGTAGTGGTGTGGTGTGATCTATGTTAGTGAGAATAACTAACAGGTACCAAGTATTTGTTTAGTATTGACTCTGAAGTACTAATGATGTGCTCACATGTTAGAGCATCGAGAAAGACAAATGGCCCTTTTGGTGAGCTTTTATGTTAGAAGTTTCTTACATATCATGTTACTAACTACTAATTGTTTGTGTTATGCATGACTAAGTATGTAAATGATTGCATGATAATAAATGTTACTTGGTAGGATTGTATGTTATTAACTCTGTGGTGATTGAGTACATGCATGACTAAGTCTGTGAATTGCATGTTTGATTCTTTGTTTGGTTTGGAGCAACTGAATGGATTGTGTGTAAGCATCTGATCTTGATGCTACTGACTTCTGTTACTGTTGTTGGTACTTAATTTTGATGATTGGAAGAAAGTTGTTGTTGCTGATTGTATGCTCTGATAATCCATTATCTATACTAGTTGGCACTTATTCTGATATGAATAAGTGTTATATCTTGAAGAGTTGTTTTTCCATAATTTTCCAAAGGGGAAGATTGAAGTTCCTTGTGCATTGGCTCTTTGGATTGGCCGCATTTTGCAAAAAAAAAAAACATGGAAAAGTGTTCAAAGTGTTAATGATTGATCTAGATTGCTTAAGTTGTACTGAGGTTTTTTTTGTGTATATCAAAATGACCCATTTTCCCTTACTGTGTAGATATTTTACTCATTTTTGTTTTAATCTGTACTACTAAAAATCACCAAGGACTAAAATTAAATCTAAACCAAATATATATTATTTTTTTATCTTTTTTCTAATTGAATTAAAATAGACCTAAATTAATTATTTAATAGTATTTTTTATTTTGAAATGGTGGCTTAAATAAAAAATTCAAACACATTTTTTTGATATTTTAAATGGTAAAAAGAATGTAATAAAATGCGAATAACAAACATATATTCTAATTATTCTCTAAAACGAAATATCCAGATAAAATATTTAAACTGAATAAACATGTGAATGCACGCAAAATGCAAAGTTGTGAATGAGAGTTGATTTTTTGTTGACTTTAGTAAAAGTCAATTTTAAAAAAAAAAATGCAAAATGTGACGATTAAACAAGGAATGCACTAGATTAGAATGTGACATGCCCAGATGAATGAAAGGGTCAAATGTTTGGACAAAATTGGGGTATGAGAGTTGCCCCTTTTTAATTACCTTTAATCTGAAAGTATGAATGATGGCAGTCTTTATATACTTGTGGTGAAAGATAATTACATACAAAGGACCTCTTCAAATGCAATGGAATGAAATGAGTTTTGGAAAAATGCCTTATCTAGACGATGGAATATGCAATGTAGATTCGTTGGGGATTAATTGGGATGTTCTGCAAAAAGGGTCCACTTGGGAAAATTCTAAACATGACTCACTAGGAAGAATACCTGATGGGGATTGATTACAGAATCCACATATGGGATTTTCCGAAGAATAACTATTGTTGGGGTTTTGTTGGATAATTTCTATTGATAAGGTTTACCAAGGAATCCACTGCCGAGATTTACCAAGGAGTCTATTGTTACCAGAAAATCTTCTACCAAGATTTATTAAAGAATACATGTTGTCGAGCTCTACTGGGAAATCTTATGCTGAGATTAACTAGGAAATATATTGTCGAGACTCAATTGTGAAAATACCTACTGCCGAGGTTTTATTGGAAAGTATCAATGGGAAATGATTGAGCAATCCATTACCGATAATTTTTGAAGAATACGTTTTGTCGAGTTTACTGGAAAATCTTTTACCGAGATTAACCAGAGAATCTACTGTTGAGATTCTACTGAGGAAATACCTATTTCTGAGTAGGACTGGACACGATTTCTGTAGCCGATCGAAATCGTTCAATCCAACTAGCCTATAAGCAAGTGGGTTGAACTGTGCGGTTTAATCAAGTTATTCTTATTGACAAGAACAAATATTTTTGGATGAATCAAGTCAATTTCAAATGGATAAAACTGAACTAGTGTAATCCAAATCCGACCGATGATTTATAGAAAAACATGTGTGCCATATTATACTGTATTATGGAATAGATAGAACTACATAGATACTACTTTTTTCTACTAATTTTTGCTATAATTAAAGCCATTAAAGCCATCACTTCATTTCATATCTCATATTTTCTTTATTTTTATTAGACATTTAAATATTATTAAAATAATTTATCTATCAATGTTAAATTATATTCAATCAAAACACTCTTTCTACTTTACATATATTTTATTTCATCTATTCTCTCTCACCCCATTTTCTCTCCCACACCCATCCTCTTTTTCTTCTCCTCTTGTTCTTCAGTCCTTCATTTTCTACATTTTAAATTTTGTATCTTGTCTCACAAGTATATTTATTTGTTTCGAGTATTGTGGTGGTTGTTATATTTGACTCATTATTAAGAATTGTTGTTGTTATTTTAGTGGATTTTCACACCATTATGTTATATTTCCAGTTTCTAGATTTTTCTTCTTCTTTGAAGAGTTTCAAGTATAGATTTATTCTAAATCGTTTGTAACCACCAAGTCAAACCCAAACCCTATCAAACCTTAAACCAACTCAACCACAAAGGGAAACTGATAGAAATGTCCTATGCTCTTTCACCCGCGGTTTTCTTCGGATGATTGATTTACGATCTGAAACCGACTGCAACTAATTGGTGTCCAACCCTACTGCTGAGGCTTACTGGGAAATCTTATATCGAGATTAATCAAGGAATATATTGTTGAGATTCAATTGAGAAAATACCTACAACCAAGGTCTATTGGGAAATTTTCTGCCGAGATTAACCAGAGAATATTCTGTCGAGTGAAGCAACCTGAGAAAATAAATATCTCAAACAAATAATTAAGTTGCCATCGAATATTTGTTTATCCCATGGAGGGAAAGGAAAACATCGAAGAAAACCTGAAGAGGGTGAAATCAAGGTCTTGCGACTAAGAGAACATGTAAGAGGGTCGATTACGCAAGTAGAAGGTATTAGCACCCCCCACGTCCATGGTACTCCATGGGATCCACTCTTGTTGTCTAATCTGTTGTGTGTGTCTGAAACCTAAAAGCTAAGTTGTAAAGGGAATGCATGAATGCAAAGTATTATGTACAAAAAAGAAAAGGTTTTATTAGTCGTGCTTGCCTCGGTTGCGAACCTTTGTGCCTACGTACCACCGTCTGTGTAGTGGGGATCAAGGCACTTGTAGTTCACCTTAAAAGTTTTGGTTGGTTACATGTTTTTTTATGAACAATGCTATCAAAGCATGTACTTTTTGAAAAGGATTTTAAAAGAAAAAGTCTGAAGACAAAAATGGTTTGCAATGGTTGGTGTTTTTTACCTTAAAAAAGGGTTTAATAATGTTAGAGTGTTTTGAAGTTTGAACAAAGAAAAAGAGAGTTTTAGTTTTAAGAATGCAAAAAGGGGAGTGAAAAAGTCTAATGGGGACTAACACTCCTAGTGTTGTCATATAATGGTGGTCTTAAGGTTTGGATAACAAAGGGAAATCTCTATCTAAGTTAACATGCATAGGTTATAACCTAATGTCCAACTTGAATAAAAAACAAAACAAGAAATCCTAAGGGAACATGCAAAGGTTACAATGTAATGTCCAACTTGAATCGAAAACAAAACAAGTAATCCTAAGGGAACATGCAAAGGTTTAAAGAAAAGTGAAAACATAATTGAAATCGAACACAGTCGGACCAAAACCAAAGCAATAATCAAGTGCGAGCTAGAAACAAACAAAGAATCTAATGGGATTTCAAAGTGGGAGTAAGAAACTCTTTCCACTTGATTTACTTAAACACCGATATTGATTAATAACTCGAAGCGTCAGTGTTTAAAGAAACATGAGCTAACATCGTCGAACCCTTTTCCACTTTATTAGACCCATTGGACAAGAATAAGCATGGTTTAAAGCATCAACGCACAATCGGAGCTAAGAATGACACATAACAAGCACAAAGTAAAAGGGGAGGGGAATTGCCTTCTTTGAGGACTTTAGCAAAATTGCCTCTTTTTGAGGTCTTTAAACAAACACAAATATTGCCTCCTTTGAGGTCTTTAAACATGCACAAAAATTGTATCCTTTGAGGACTTTAAACTGAATTTCTCACCTAAAGTAGGGACTCCATGTCATGCATCTATATTCCTACTTATCATGGCAAGGAAAGCGAAAAGGCAATACGGAATATAAACAAAATCAGAAACAATACCAAACAAATAATAAGTCTGTAGCAAAGCGCAATCAAAGCAAAAGAAACCCGACGGTCTTCGTGCAAGCTAGCATTAACAAACAAAATAATCAGAATCAGGTGCTCAGAATAGGCGCCAAAGCACCGACAATGTGAAAATAAATCAACTGTGAAGTGTGTATTAGACACATCCTCACGACATTAATAAATCTGCACGAAAATACACATCCAGACAAAAAAACACAAGCAATGTCTGTATATCATAGAACGAGAATCAAGCGCGTCGGAAGCAAACTTGAATCCACAAATAAAGTGGAATAAAATGATTTTCAATCGAATAACCAATAATTAATTAAACGATTGAAAACTCTCTTAAAATGCCCTGCACAAGTCAACAAAAGAGTTAGAAATAACAAAAAGGCATAAACAAAATCAAGTATTCACATCACAAATTAAATTAAAATCAGATCATGAAGAAATAAGATGTGAACATGCATTGGAACATTAAAATGAATTTTTGGGCAACAACGTATTAACACATGCAAGTCTGTGAAAAGTAGGAATAAAATAAATTAAACTCGGTACTGATAACCACCAAACATGCTAACAAGCTCAAACATGCATTAATTTGGAATTAAATCACAATTAAGCACCACTTACCATCTCCAGGTAGCAACTTTACATCTTACTAAATGCTCAAAAAGTTGGTTTAAAAACAACCGAATTTGATATCGGTATCAACCAAATATGCTAACAAACTCAAATATGAATTAATTTGGAATTAAATCAAAATGTAGATGCCAAAAACATTTTCCGGACAACATTGAATTAACAAATGAAATGCACAAAAAGTTGATTTAAAATCAAACAAAATTGATACCGGTATCAAGCAATTGTCAACACAAAGCCGCTTATGCATCGAACAACACTAAAACTCAATTTACAACACATTTGTGAACTCCAGGTAGCCACAATTCAAGTGCCGAAGTTTACTAAAAATTGATTCGAAATCAATGTTTTAAGGCACAAAATCTAAACATCGACACATGAACAATCAATCGAAATTCACAAATTAATTGTATCCAACAAAACCGACATCAATACTATAATATAGTGGGAGAACTAACTTGGTTTTATGTTTTTATCGCAAATACGTGGATAGCTAGAGTCGCCACCGACTTTTCTTTTATCAAATAAGGAAAGAGTGAAAATAACAGGAAAAGCCTTGGAGACTTTATTGAGTTCAGGGGGTAGGTTATGAAAAGGGAAGTTGTTAGCACCCTTTTCACCCGTAGTTATCTACAGGCTCTTAATCGCTAACTAACTTTGAAAATGCTTTGTGTATGTGTTTGTTTGAAAATATTTTGAAAATGCCTAAGTACAACAACTTTGTAACGATTCTTGTATAAGTTAAGAATGCGTACAACGTGTCTATTTTTGAAAATATTTCAGAGAAAGTGTTTGTAAAGATGTTTTGTTTTTGTGAGCAAGCGATTACGAGCTATCTACCTACTCAAAAGTCTTTTGTGTTATTTTCCAACTCCTTAGATAGTGTTATCCTACCATTAGTTAGTAGGAAGCCCTATCGTTGGATGTGAATGGACAAGCGCGGGTCATCGTACAGTCATAAAGGTAACTTGTATGGGCGTTTTAGCAATTTATCGTAAGGGATTAAGATTGTTTACCGAAGGCATTATCATAAGGGTCATCGAGGGACTACGATCTTTTTAACTGGGGGTCTTTGCTAAAGCGTCCCCACGTTCAAGGGACATGATTGTTTTTATTCGAAGGCAACAAGCGGGATTACCCTAGAGGTGAGTGTGTGAAAAGTGATTCAATTTATTTATTTATCTTGTATTTAGGGTTATCTAACGATTAGTTTTAGATCTTTCCATACATGCCCTAATTACTAGCAGTTATAAGGAAAGTAGTAAATTACGGAAAGTAGAGGTCCTACGTAATTACAAAGCTTTGGGGAAGGGGGTACAAAACCATAAAACGGCGGAAAAGGTAAACCCTAATTCAAAACTATTACAAACTGTAACAGTTACATAATCGGGAAAAATAATGCGACAATAATAAAGTATGCAAAGCGGTAAAAAGGAAAAGAAACAGAAAAAATGTTTTGGTGATTGTCTTGATGATTAAACTAGAAAAACCTAATTGATTTTAATTTAAGAAAGAAAAGTTAAGTAATTAAACAAAAGAAACCCTAAAATCTAAGTTGATTTAATTCAATTGAGAAAACCTAAAAAATTTAAATTAGGGTTTGTGTTAAAAAAAGGTTTTGAAAAATGTTTGGTGAAAGAATAGGAAAAAGAAGGAAGAAAAGAGTGAGAAACATATAATTGGAAAAAGAAGTAACCAAATGAGAAGAGGTGGGTATTGAACCCACGCCATCAAGAATTCTCCATGCACAGGTTACCACCCAGCCAATGCGTTGGTTGTGTCAAGATAGCAGGTTCAATGCGCCATATGATAAACTTGCACAAATAATGAAAATATGGAAAAAAATTGGCAAAACCGGGGATCGAACCCGTAACCTAGGAGAGGAGTGACTTAGTGCGCGCGTTTCTAGCACTCAGGTGGCTATACATCTATTAGCATAACTGAATCAATTAAGATATAATATATAAACAAATATATTGATCGGAGGAGCGCCGGAGCCCTAGGTCTGGTCGTTTTCTCCGGCGACCTGTTTTTTTAAATCCTGCAAAAACCGAAGCGTTAGTGATCTAACAATGTCCTACTCCCCTAAAATAGAGGCTGCGAATCCAATTGAATCATTTTTGAAGGCTAAAACATAAGGGATTAAGAGCTATGATGAAAACATGTGTAATCAGTGCTAGTATGGTGGTTCACGATTCAGTATGCATGGGACCTCCATGATTGTTCAAACCTGCACTATCAAACCTCATAAACATATTAGGGACGTTAGCACCTATTAAAGCAAAGAAAAAATCAAGATATGAACATCATGCACATTATGAAAAATGGAGATGCCATGTAATGCGATTCACATGTTTTGGACCATCAAATTTGGTCCAAACTTACTATATATGCTTGCTGGAAGAGAATGAAATAAAGGTTTTGTAGTGAAAAGGGTTGCAACCAGTGTTTGGAAATTCTAGGGTTCTTGAAAAAGTTTGATGTTTTTTTTGCAAATTTGTGGCAAGTTTTTTTCGTGTCCCTTTGAATGAGAATGAATGAGATTATATAGTGAAAGATTAGATTAAGGATAAGTGGGCTTGGACCTTGTGTAAAAAGATATGATTTTATCTTATTTATTTTATATTATTAATGAATAAATAAAAATAAAAATAGGTCAAGGGGTGTAAGGATAAGGTTTGAGGTGTATGAAGAGTATAATACACGTTTGGAGTCTTAAACCATGGCCCAATAGCCCAAAATATCAAGCTTTCTCAATTTTAACTTCATGCATTTGCTCAAAATTCCCCAACTTGCAATGGTCATAACTTACTCAATTTTTATCTTTTGAAGGTGATCTTAGACTTTTTGGAAATCTCAAGATGTCCTCTACAACCTCTATGTTGACAATTTTTAAATTTGAATAAATTATATTAATGTAAATTTCCTTGAAAAAGAGTGTCTTTTTGTTTACTTTTGAAATAACCTATAATGTATTGGCTTATATCTCTCAAATGATGCATTTTTTAGACTTGAGCTTAGTGATACAAAGTTATAGAGAATTGAATTTCCTTAAAAATGAGCTTTGGTTGGGGAAAAGATGATGAAGCATGTGAAAGTTATGCTTGGTCAAAGTTCAGTTGACTTCTCCTTAATCAAATGATGAATGTGACTTCAAACTCTTGATGTTGACCAAAAATCTTGAAGTTTGACTGTATGTTGACCGCAATTGACTTTTTACCCAATATAGTTGATTTTAATTCATCTAAGCCATTGACTGAGCAAATTTATGATGCAAGGCTTAAAACTTGACATGAGAATTCTTGAAGACCTATGGAGAACCATGAAAACCACTCGAGGCCTTTGAAACCCAATCTTCCTTGAGAAATACAAAACCCTAATTGTGGATCCATTGCCTAAGAGGAGGATTTGTCTGATCAATTCTTGAGCCAACTTGAGCATTTGAGGATCTTATGAGAGTGTATTGAAGAAAAATGGGAGGACAAATTTTGGGGTAGAACAGCTGCCCCTGTTCAATATTCTTAAACTTGAAGGGTTAGATTGGCATGTCCTCCATTCGTGACTTGAAGGTAGAATATGATTGAACACTTAGGTGCCCAGAAATTTGCACTGGCATGTGCATGAAGTAACACTGTTGGTTGATTATACCGGGAATGGGCTTAAAGATGAAATTTAGAGAGGTAATGGAGAGTCGTCAGAGATGGGCTTATAGATGCTATCTATGGTAACTATTGATAGGAATATCAGAATAAGTCTACGCCTGACTTTGTCTTAGAGGATGTATTTGGAATGAGTTTATGCCCGACTTTATCCAAAAGAATATCATAGTGAATCAACGCTTGATTTTATCCGAATGATATACTAGAATTAGTCTACACTCGAATTTGTCTAGAAGATATGTTTGGAATGATTCTACGTCTGAATTTGTCCAAAAAGAGTATCAGAAGGAAATCTATGCCTGAATTCATCTGAATGATGCACTAGAAGATGTCTATGCCCGACTTCATCTTGAAGATACGTTTGGAATGATTCTACACATGACTTTTTCTAAAAAGAATATCAGAATAAATCTACACTTGATTTTATCCAAATGATATACTAGGATGAGTCTACGCCTGACTTTGTCTAGAATGATGTACTAGAAGATGTCTATGCCCGACTTCATCTAGAAGAGGTATTGGAAGGAATCTATGCCTGAATTTTTCCAAAAAGAGTATCAGAAAGAAATATACGTCTGACTTCATCTGAATGATGCACTAGAAGATGTCTACGCCCGACTTCATCTAGAAGAGATATTTTTCAGAATGACTTTCTGGGGAAAGTGCTCAAGTATCTACTTGTCAGAATTAGTCTCTGAGGGAAATGCTTGTCATAATTCAGTTCCTGAAGGAAATTGTTTGGTCATGTAGATATTCGCTCTGTCCTGTCTCAGGAATTACTCTGCGACCTATTAGAAAATTATTGATGATTTTCGTCTGTTTGTGAACTTTACCTGAAAAGATGGAGTTAATATTTATGCAATGTCATGATGTATGTAATGCATTGCATCATGATGTTCTTAAAGCAAATAAGAGCACGCTATATGCATTTTGTATGCATGTGCTATGACCAATGATGTATGAATGTGAGATGTCATTGAAGTGTATCAGTAGCTTTGTATAACATTTTTTGATCGGGAAAATTAATCTTGTACCTCTGCTGGGGATGGTGACAATAATTCTTAAATCTTGTTTAGAATGTCTCTGCTGGGGATTCCTGCTTGCTGTTTGAGGAAACTCCACTGGGGAATTTGTTTTCTGCTTGGGGAGAAGAATTTAAGAACATTGGTCATTCATTGCTCTATTGGGGAGTTTAATTCTTTTATACCCTGGCTAGGGATAAAAGAGATGGATAACTGTGATACGGTGGGAAGAACTGACTGTTTTTAGGATGCTGGTTTGCGTTTTGCGTTTGCTTTTGCAAAATGTCGCAGTAAGCAAGAGTCGCAACCGACTTTTATTTTATCCAACAAGGAAAGGAAAAAAGCACAGAAAAACTCCTTTTTCGAGATATTTCTCGGGTTCGGGGGGTAGATTATAGAAAGGGAAGGTATTAGCACCCTTTCTATCCGTGGTTATCCACGGGCTCTTAGGTACTTGCTCAATTGTTTTCAAAATATTGCTTTCTTTGTGCTTGTGGGTTTGAAAAAGTTTTTGTTTGAAACTTCGATTTAACTCTTGCTTCTGTCCTCAAGAGTGTATGAAGTGTTTTTGAAAACTTTGTTTGAAAAGTGTAAGTGTGAAAAGTTTTGTTTTTTTTGAAAGAGCAAGTATCTAAGAGCCATCCACCTACTCGAAAAAGGAATCGTTCTATACTAATTTCCTTTAGACAATGCTATCCCACTATTGATGAGTAGGTAGCACCATCGTTGGAACTTGAGGTTCAATTCGAATGCGGGACTTACGGTCACCAAAGCAACGTTAGGACACTTTAGCGGCAACCCTAATGTCTTAGATCATTTGTTTGAGGCAATTATATCCGAGGCAACCGTTTCTAGGCGACTATGATCTTTTAGACAAGAGGACGACCTCTAAAGTGACCTATACTCAATGAACGCGTACGAAGGCAACCAAGTGGGGTGTACCCTAAGAGTGTGCATGTGCGAGTGTGTTGTTTTCAGTTATTTTTTATCTTTGTACATGTTAAAGGTGATCTAATTTTGATTTTAAGATTAACATTCAGTATTGTCATGCAAACCCTATTATCAAACATCTAACAATTATAAGTTGCGGAATTAAAAGTGCGGAAATTAAATTACAAGGCGTCGGGTATTTACATCGCCAAAGACAAACCCTTTAAAAATAAATAAAGCGATAAAAATAAATAAAAGTCCTATTTACTATTACAATCCGGGAGCAAGTATATTATTGGATAAAAATAAGTAAATCGCGTGCGGGAAATTAAATCGAGCGCATGATTAGGGTTTTGACCATTTTGAAGAGAACATATCTTTTTTTGGTTTTTTATTTTAAGAAAGAAATAACCTAAATTAATCACTAAATTAAATTAAATAAATTAATTAATAAAAATAAATTATTTTTGGGTTTTTGTTATTTTAAGAAAGAAATAAAATTAATTGAATTAATGGTTAGTACCTAATTAAATTTAATTAATTATTTATTTACAAAATAAGTCAAAATTATTCTAGAATTAAAACCTAAATTAATTAATTAGTATTTATTAAAAAAATAAAAGTTAAAATTTGATTGAATAAAAATATTTTTTGTGATTTTATTTTATAAAAAAAGAAAATTGATTGGTTAGAAATTAAATAAAATAATTAAATCAATAAATAAATAAACAAAACAGAATTATGAGAAAGGAGTATGGGCCTGTTTTTTGTGGTGTGGATAGCAATCTGAAGGCCCATTAGAGCTGGCCTTGTTTGACTTTTTGAGATCTGGTGGGCGTGTGTGGACCTTGCCTATGGTGGACCCTCAGCCTGGGACTCTCAGATTTGGCCTTTGGCCGTCTGGCCATTGGATGCCTGAGGGAGTATGGTGCACTGCAAGCTGAAACGTGCATGGGAATACCTGAAAGGCAAAATTAATAAGGAATTGGGGGACCTGGGATTCGAACCCAGGTCCTAAAAGTGATTGCTTCGCTTGCTTGCCACCACACCAAATTGATCCATTTGTTATATGAATACAAAACAATAATAATAAAACAAAACAACAATTATTGGTCAGAAAACAAAATATGCGCGCCATATTTGAATAGGCGAATGAGTGGATGACAACTCATCACCCATGTCCTCCATCCGTTGCTAAAAACTAAGGAAGCTATACCTACGGACGGAGGTCCGTCGCTACAAGCCTGTCACGCTCCAAAATCCTCCATAGGCCATAGAAATGCCTTCTGATGCCATGGTTAAACTTGCCTTCCTCTCCCGGTCACGCCTATAACCATTACTAAGGGTGATTTTATTTGAAACGAAAACCCCTAAACCAAACCTTGAAACCCTTGCTATGGTGAATCACAATACAGGTTAGATGAATGAAATTAAATAATGTCAAAAGACTGCAAATGGCATGGTGAATCAAAATATGCAATTAGTTTTTGTTGTAGATGCAAGAATAACACAAGTTGATTTCAAGAATGGAGCGGACTCGTGAACCACTTACAGCGCCCTAGGAAGCTGGAAAATGTGTGATTCTGATTGGTTTCGCTTATGAGAGTTGCCAGGAAGCGATTGTGATGCTTGCCAAGCCCTGAAAAAGTCTCCAAGCTTGATTTCAATCTCAAGTTTTTTTGTGCTTTTTTCAATTTTTGTTCTGCCTCCTTCAACAGCCTCCAACCTTGATCTCGTGTGTCTTGGCTTGCTTATGTACTATGTAGTGTATTAGGGTAAGAATTATGGATTGAATCTTCCCATATCAATGCATACATATTTGATTTGATCTCTTCTTTAAAACCTTCCAAATTTGTCCAATCTCAATCTTTTGCACATGATTTGGTCTGATTCGATTTTGATGATGTTACTGATGATAATCAAAACCTGAAACAGCAAAAAAATCTCATGTTATCAAAGTTTTAGTTTTTATATGATTTAATTTGATTTAAAATGAATAAATTCAAATAAAAAAATAAAAATAAAATATGGGCTCATGGCTGAAGCTAGGACACGTGGGCAACTATGAAAGCTCAAATCAAGTGGAAAAGAATGGGCCCATTTGACAAAATTTGAAGTTTTGGGGATAGTTGACTTTTTGGCAATTTTGCAAAAATGTCCAACTTCAACAATGCATAACTTCTTCCATTTTGAACTTTTGGAAGTGTTCTTGGACTTTTTAGAAATCTTGAGATGTCCTCTAACCAACCCTTTTATTCTCATATCATTTTGATATTCCATGCTCAAGTTATAAGCTTTGGAAAAAAGGTGTTTTTGTTGACTTTCAAAAATGACCTATAATGTCCAAATTTATAACTTTTTTTGAGTGCATTTTTTGAACTTGGGGCATGAATATGGATTGTAGGAAATTGCATATTATTCAAAATGAGCTTTGGATGGGTCATTTCCCATAACGTATGAGAAAGTTATGCTTGGTCAAAGTTGAGTTGACTTTTCCTACAAAACCCTAATTTAACAACTTTTGAGTCTTGATGAATTTTGAGCAATCCTTGATGAATCATGATCAACCCTTTATAAAATGATGAAATATCCTTAAAAATGAGAATGTTGATAAGAAATATTGAAGTTTGACTGTATTTGGGTCACAGTTGACTTTTGCCCTGGCATAATCGATTTTTGGACCCTTGAGCAATTGACTGAGCAAACTTCCTCTGCAAGGCTTGAAATTTGACATGGATGATATTGAGAACATATTAGGACATTGGGGATAACTTGATGTCATTTGGACTCAAAGATATTGATGCAACACAAAACCCTAATTTGGGGTTTACTGCCTTAGGAGAGAGCTTGTCTGACCAATTCTTGAGCAGCCTTGAGCAATCTTGGAGATTTTCTTGCAATGTCATGAGAAATATGGGAGGGCAAATTTTGGGGTACAACAATAACCTTCCAGGGTGCCATCATACCTAGTTTTCGATATGGATGTCGACTCGTCTGGTGAGGAAGATTAACTGATATCTGGTCCGGTTTCAGATTTCGTAGCACCTCTCTGGAGATAGTGGTCTGGACTACCCTTTGCTGGAGAGAGAAGTTTTGCCGGTGATTTGTAGTAGTTGAAGTGATAGACTCAAGCCAGGGAGATTATATCCTGTTAGGGAAATAAACCATGTTGGGGAAATAAACCCTGTTGAAGAAACACTACACTGAGGAAATAACTTTTTGGAGGAAAGAATTTTGCAGGGGGTTTTACAGTGTTGGAGAAATAAACTCGGCTGGGGAAGAGAATTTCTGCGAGTTATGCTGGTGACATACTTTCTGACGAGGATTGGGACTCCGTAGGTTGGTGACATTGTCAGGGGAAATATCATACCCTTTATCTGCTAGGGGAATCTGTTGGTGAGTATGATTAGGGTATTTTGGACTTGCGGGGAATGTGTTGAGTTTGTGAAGATGACTCCGCAGGGGATAATCTTATGGGAACTGCTCTGTGGGTATTTGTGGATGACTTGAACGTTATCCCAACTCCTGGAGTCTTGAGTAAATGCTTATTCCTTTTTTTATGCATATACTTATTAACAATAATCATATTCATATGCATATGTTCATTCAATTTAGTCATTGAACGTGTTTGTAAACAAAATAGAAAAAGTTAAAACAAAATTTGAATTTTGAAATGATATTTGTATTGATAGTGTATAGATAGACAATTGTTATACAAAGAGACAAAAATCCTAGTAAGAGGAAATCGTCTTGAAATGAAAAGAGTACAAAGTGAAACCAAAATATATAGCCATATGTAAACAATCTTGTCGGGTTCCAACTCTGTTATTGCCCCTATGTCTTCAAGCGTCTTATCCCTTGCTGTCAAACGAAGTTGATTGAATTGACCTAAACTATTTGAACTTGATGTTGGTAAGAAAGCTGGCTATAAGTGATCCAACGGGGCATAGTCATATGCTTTAATCCCTAATTTTTGCCTGGACCGTCCTTTCGGGTTTTTAGTCCATCGGGATACCCTTTTTTGACCAAGCCCCCTTTTCAGGTTTTCGACTTGCCGGGTGTGAAATCTTTACATTTGTATCCCTAATTTTTGCCCGAACCCTTTTGGTTTGTCGGGATGCCCTTATTTTTGCCTAGGCCAGTCAACCTAGCGAGTCGTTTTTATGCATAGTATCTTTTAACTATGTACGCGTTCACAGGGTGTGGAAGATCTTCACCGTCCGTGGTGGTAAGTATCATGGCACCGCCTGAAAATATCTTCTTGATCACAAATGGCCCTTCATAGGTGGGATTCCATTTGCCTCCGGGGTCACCTTGTGGTAGAATGATGCACTTTATTACCAAGTCACCAGCCTGATATACCCGAAGCTTGATTTTCTTATTGAACGCTTTAATCATACGCTTCTGGTACATCTGACTGTGACAAACAGCCGCAAGCCTCTTTTCACTAATTAAATTCAATTGGTCCAGCCTAGTCTGAATCCATTCGTCTTCGTCTAAATCAGCCTCTTTCATGATCCTCAAGGAAGGAATCGGAACTTTGATAGGTAGGACAACTTCCATACTGTAAACTAGAGAGAACGAGGTCGCCCTAGTTGATGTCCGAGCTGAAGTGCAATAATCGTGAAGAGAAAATGGTAACATCTCGTGCCAATCTTTGTATGTCACAATCATTTTCTTCACAATCTTCTTAATGTTCTTATTGGCGGCCTCCACTGCGTCATTCATCTTTGGTCGATACGAAGAAGAATTTTGGTGCTCGATCTTGAACTACGTGCAGAGTTCTGTGATCATAGTATTGTTCAGATTAGTACCATTATCCGTGATAATCCTTTCGGCGATGCCATACTGACATATAAGGTTATGCTTAATGAACCAGGCGACTACATTCTTAGTAACAGAGGCGAACGAGGTTGCTTCAACCTATTTTATGAAGTAATCAATGGCGACGAGGATAAAGCAATGTCCGTTAGAAGCAATAGGTTTGATCTCTCCAATCATATCAATGCCCCATATTGCAAACAACCAAGTAGCAGTCAAGACATTCAGAGGTACTGGAGGCACGTGTACTTTGTCGGCATAGATCCGACACTTGTGACAATTTCTGGAATGATGATGGCAATCAATTTCCATAGTCGACCAATAATAACTTGCTCTTAGAATCTTCTTAGCTATCATATGCCCGTTGGAATAAGTACCAAATATATCTTCGTGCATATCTTCCATAATCTTCTCCGCCTCTATCTTGTCCACACAATGAAGCAGAGTCGAATCATGGTTGCGCCTGTATAGAATTCCGTTACTCAGGAAGAACTTGGGTGAGAACCTCTGCAGGAATTTCTTGTCATTTATAGATGCTCATTCAAGATACTCTTGAGCCTCAAAATATCTTTTCACTTCATGAAACCAAAGTTTCTCTTCTACTTCGTCAGTGTCAACTTTGTGGCAGTGTGCTGGTTCATCTAGATTTTCAATAGTAGTTTTGGGAGCCTCGTTGTCCCATCTGACTTTAAACATAGACGACATGGTTTCTAATGCATCTTCCATCTGATTTTCTTCTCGTGGAATGCGCTCAAAAGTAATTTCCTTGAAGTACGAGATTAAGGTAAGAACATGCTCTCTATAAGTAATGAGATTCGAATGCTTCGTATCCCATTGCCTCTTAATCTGGAGGATTACCAGGGATGAGTATCCATAAACAATCAAGAGCTTGATTCTTAGGTCAATAGCAGCTTTAATACCCATGATGCATGCTTCGTATTCAGCCATGTTATTGGTACAATCAAAGCATAATCTGGTAGTGAAGGATGTATGGAAACCCTGAGGAGAGATAATTACAACGCCAATTTCATTTCCAAGTGTGTTAGAAGCCCCATCAAAAACCATAGTCCATCGGGATCATGACTCAGGTCCTTCATATGGTCTAGGTTCTTCACAATCTGTAACTAGCATAATGTTCTTACCAGGGAATTCAAAGTTCATGGATTGGTAGTCGTCTACAGCTTGATGCACCAAATGATCTGCCAATACACTTCCTTTGATTACTTTCTGAGTGGTGTACTGAATATCATATTCTATTAAGACCATCTTCCATTTGGCTATTCTTCTGGAGAGAGGGTTTATCAAATATATACTTGATGGGATCCATCTTAGAGATCAACAAAGTAGTATGAGTCAACATATACTATTTTAGTTGGCGATCAGCCCATGCCAAAGCACAATAAGTTTTCTCTAGCAGTGAGTATCTTATTTCACAGTCGGTAAACTTTTTGCTAAGGTAGTATATTGCATGCTCTTTTTGACCAGACTTGTCATGCTTCCCCAGTACACACCCCCATTGAGTTCTCTAACACTGTTAAATACATGATCAAAGGTCTTCCTTTAACTGGTGGCATCAGGATTGGAGGTTCTTGTAGGTACTCCTTGATTTTGTCAAAGGCTATCCGACAATCGTCGTTCCATTTCACTACCTGATCTTTCTTCAGCAACTTAAAGATCGGTTCACAAGTAGCGGTCAAATGAGAAATAAATCCGGCAATATAATTTAGTCGTCCCAAGAAACCTCTGACTTCCTTCTCGGTATGGGGAAGAGGAATTTCTTGAATAGATTTGACTTTAGCGGGATCAACCTCAATTCTTTTACCGCTGACAATAAAACCCAGGAGTTTATCGGACCTCACTCTGAAGGTGCACTTGTTCGGATTCAGCCTCATCTTATACTTCTTCAGTCTCTCAAACAGCTTATGTAGATGGTCTAGACGCTCTTTTTAAATCTATGATCTGGCTATCATATCGTCTACATAGACCTCTATCTCATGATTAATCATGTCATGGAACAAAGCTACCATAGCACATTGATATGTTGCGTCGGTGTTCTTTAACCCAAAAGGCATAACCTTGTAGTAAAACACGCCCCACTGTGTAATAAAAGTAGTCTTTTCCATGTCTTCCGGTGCCATATTGATCTAATTATACCCTGAGAAACCATCCATGAAGGAGAACACCTTATGCTGAGTGGTGTTGTCGACCAAAACATCAATATGTGGAAGCAGGAAGTCATCTTTAGGGCTCGCCCTATTCAAATCCCCGTAGTCTACACACATACGTACCTTGTTGTTTTTCTTCGGTACCGAAACCACATTTGCAACCCATTGAGGATATGATGTCACTGCTAAGAACCTTGCGTCGAACTGTTTCATTACCTCAACTTTGATCTTCTCTGACATCTCAGGATGCATGCGAAGAACCCTCTGCTTTATCAGAGCACAACCATCTTTCATTGGCAGACGATGAACCATAATATCAGTATCAAGCCCTGGCATGTCTTCGTATGACCAAGCGAAGATCTCAACATATTCATGCAACATCTATATTAACCTGTTCTTGACACTGTCCTCTAAGTTGGCGCATATCTTGACTTTTTTCTTGTCTGTTTCAGAACCCAAATTTACCACCTCAAATGGTTCTTCATGTGGTTGAATAACTTTCTCTTCTTGCACTAACCGTCTGGCAAGTTCTCCTGGTATCTCACAATCTTCCTCACTTTCGTCCTCGGCTTGATAGATCCGATTTTCAAAGTTACAAGTGGCAATAGCAGAATCGTTATCAACGGGATCCAAAGTGGATATGGATCTGCAATGTATTGTGTGGGCGTGTGTAAGAACACATAGCTATTTGAAAGTGATAAAAGTGAAAAGAAATAAAGAGAGCACAAAATTTGAACGCCAAATGTCCAATGCTTTATTAAATGAAAATATGTTTATAAAATGACAACCCTTAACAAATGAACCATTGTGCCCCGGGTAAGGCACAAGGCTTAAAGTCATTGTTTAAATATTACAAATCCAAAAATTGAAATCAATAAAAACAGAAATGTAGCTATTACTCCTGACTAAAAGAGATGGATATAAAGTCTTACGCCTTCCAGTTATTGAGCTTGTTGCCAATGGTAGGAAAGATCCAAATATAAAGATCATAATCACTGTCAGCATCTTCTATAGCATTGACTCTGTTGTTGCTGATTCAGAATGGTAGCCTTCCAGCACGAGCGTAGAGAACAATCCTCTAACCCTCTGCAGTGAAACCCAAACCAAACTTGTAAAATTTATAGGTGTAATATGGTGGGAGAACTGACTTTTGGTTTTGCATTTTATTGCAAATGTTGCGGATAGCAAGAGTCGCCACCGACTTTTCTT
Organism: Vicia faba; assembly: GCA_948472305.1. Classification (NCBI taxonomy): domain Eukaryota; kingdom Viridiplantae; phylum Streptophyta; class Magnoliopsida; order Fabales; family Fabaceae; genus Vicia; species Vicia faba. The sequence goes on along the minus strand of OX451735.1, from coordinate 1,187,136,585 downwards.
TTATCCAATAAAGGAAAGGGTGAAAAGAACAAGAAAGACCTTTGAGATTTTTCTGAGTTCAGAGGGTAGGTTATGAAAAGGGAAGGTGTTAGCACCCTTTTCATCTGTAGTTATCTACGGGCTCATAATCGCTAGCTTACTTTTGAAATGCTTTGTGTGTTTTAAAATATTTTGAAAATGCCTAAGTGTGGCATTCTTGTAATGATTCTCGTATCGTTGAGAATGCACACAAAATGTTTATTTTGAAAATATTTGTTAAAAAAGTGTCATTGTGTGAAAAATGTTTTGAAATGTTCGCGAGCAAGCGATTAATAACTATCTACCTACTCAAAAGTCTTTTATTCTTTTCCCCTTCCTTTAGATGATGCTATCCTATCATTAGTTAGTAGGAAGCCCTATTATTGGATGTGTGAGGGGCATGTGCGAGTCGTTGTACAGTCATAAAGGCAACTCATAGGGCGCTTTAGCAATTTATCGTAAGGGACTAAGATCGTTTTCCGAGGCAGCATCGAAGGGTCATCGAGGGACTATGATCTTTTAACCGAGGGTCTTTGCTAAAGCGTCCCACGTTCGAGGCACATGACTGTTTTGTCGAAAGGCAGCAAGAGAGGTTACCCTAGAGGTGCGAGTGTGCGAAGTGTGTTGTGATTCAATTATTTTAATCTTTGAGATTAGAGTTAGCTATCGTTTGATTTTAGATCTTATCATACAAACCTAATTACTATACAATTATATGTACATACAAGAATAATTATAGGTGCAGAAAGTAAAATGTGGGAAGATAAAACCTAAGTTATTACAATGCTTCGGGGATGGGGGTTACAAACCATAGAAATGGGGAAAAAAATAAACCCTATTTTATCTATTACAATCTTTAGCAGTTACAATATTTAGTAAAAAATATCGCGTAAAATTTAAATCTAAAACTATTACAACTTGACGTGAAGCTTATACATTTGATCTAAGGAATTTAAATAGTGAAGAAAATAAGTATTAAGAAAGATATTTTTTTAAAGAAATCTAAAAAAGCCTAATTTGATATTTTTGGTATTTTTGGTAAATGATTAACCTAATTCTAAATTAAATTATAAATTATTAAATAAAATAAAACCTAAGTCTAAAATTAATTAAAAAGTTAATTGATAAAAAACATCTTTTTTTATTTTTTATTTTTTATGAAATATTTTGATTAAATTGATTAACTTAATTAATTAGGGAAAAAAGTTAATTATGTTTAAAAAAATAGAAATAGAAATAAAAAAAATAAAAAAAATAAAAAAAGGTGGGCCTGAAAGTAAATCCGGGGGGTGCAAGGGAAGCAGATTTGTTAGGCCCAACACAAACAGCCCAGATATTGTGAGTGATCCAGTGAGAATGACTCCAGGAAGTCTATGGCATGCACGAAGATCTGGAGCGCTGGATCAATATCTGTTGAGATCCAAGAGTGATGATGAGAGGGCGTATGGTATACTTGCGAAGGCTTGGCATGCTGGATCTGTAAACAAGAAATATGATAAAAATAACATACCAGGGACAGGGATCGAACCCATGCCCTGGTACACTAACACCCTTACAAACACACGCTTACCGCTGGGGCGACCATTACTTCCATTGATATAAACACAAATAATTAAATATATAATAAAAACAATTTAAATTTTTTAATTTTAAAACAAAGTCAAAACAGGTGGGCCCCTATTATTTGTATCATCCATTCATGATGCTTCATTGTGCCACGCCAGCATTGACTTCCCCTGTATCTTTCAAATCACCGTGGAAGGTGGAAAACACCGTCATTACTGATGGGTTGTTTTTCAAAAACCTGTAAGATCAATCAAACAGAAAAAAGCAAAAGCCTAGATTAACTATGTTGGACCTCGCGATCTCAGTGGTGTCATTATTTTTCACTGAAATAACCTACATCACGAGATTCAAAGCTTCATAGTTCTTAAGCCCTAACAATGGTGTTTTGAAATTCAGACACCCAAACTCACATGTAATACGTTAGATCTGTTATAAACATCAACAATAATATGAATGCATGCATAAAATCTATTTAAATTACATGAATTGAAAGTTTGAAACCATGAAGGTTTACCAAACGGAGCAACTGTGATATGCTTGATTCAGGCGCTGACAGGCTTGGCTATGGTCTTGGATCGACTCCTGGGAACTTCAGGAGTTGATTACTGGCTTTTGTTTGAATTTAAAGTGGCTAGGAACATGAGATCCGATTGGCACTTCTCTTTTGAATTTTTGTGAACAAAAACCCTAACTTTGAAGGCAGCTACGTGTGTCCCTTGTTAGTCTGATAATTGTGCATATATATGACATCAAATTAGGGTAGAAAATATGGTACAAATAAAATGACATTATGGTGTTTCAAGTATGCTTCAAAACTTTCCAAAAATAAGAGATTTTCTTCTCTTCTTGGTCCATACAATTTTGATAGCTTGTCATGAGTTATTTGGATTTCAAAATATTCAGATTTTTAAATCTTACGTGTTTCTTGCATTTACTTTGTATTTATTTAATTTAATTTTTATTTTAAATAAAAAAATAAAATTAAAATAAATAAAATAAAAACTAAAATAATGCATGGATTCACTTAGGGATCTTTAAACATGTCATGTACACATTTGAATTCCAAAACTTAGGCCCAGTAGCCCAAAATCACAAATTTGCTCAATTGAGATTTCATGCATTTCTCAAATATTTCCCAACTTTTTCAACTCATAACTTGTCCAATTTTTTTCTTTTGAAGGTGATCTTTGACTTTTTGGAAAGCTCAGTATGTCCTCTAGAATTTATCTTTTGATAATTTTTGCATTTGGAGACTTTATCTTGATGTAAGGTGCCTTGACAAAAAGTGTCTTTTTGTTGACTTTTGAAATGACATGTAATGTATTGGCTCATATCTCTCAAATGAAGCACTTTTTGGAGTTGAGCATAAATAAAAAGTTGTAGAGAATTGAATTTCCTTCAAAATGGGATTTGGTTGGGGGAAAATTTGATGAAGAATGTGAAAGTTATGTTTGGTCAAAGTTTAGTCTTCTCCTAAGGAAACACTATTTTGGCAACTTTGGACTTTTGATGATTCGAGGGCTTCTCTTGAGGAATCATAATAAAACCTTGTTCAAATGATTAATATCATTTAAAATGTTGATGTTGACCAAAAATCTTGAAGTTTTACTGTATGTTGACCATGGTTGACTTTTTACCCAATATAGTTAAGTTTCAATCATCTGAGCCATTGACTGAGCAAACTTGTGATGAAAGACTTGAAACTTGACATGAGAATTATTGAAGACATGTGGAGAATCATCGAAACCACTTGAGACCTTTGCAACCCAATCTTCCTTAAGAAACTCAAAACCCTAATTGTGGACCCCTTGCTTAGGAGGATGTGTAACTGGTCAACCCTTGAGTATCCTTGAATACTTGAGACCCTTAGAAGAATGTTTGGAAGAAGATGGGAGGGAAAGTTTTGGGGTATAACAACTACCCATGTTCAATCTTCTTAAACCTAAAGAGTTATATTGGCATGTCCGCCATTCGTGACTTGAAGGTGGAAGACGATTGAACACTTAAGTGTCCAGAAATTTTCACTCACCGGTGCATGAAGTAACATTGTTGGTTAATTATACCAGGAATGGGCTTAAAGATGCCATTTGGTGAGGTGACAGAGAGTCATCGAAGATGGGCTTATAGATGCCATCCAAAATAACCGTTGATAGAAATTAGAATAAATTTGCGCTCGATTTAATCTGAGCCAGAAGATGTCTACGCCCGACTTAAACTGGAAGAAGATGTTGGAAGGAGTCTATGCCCGACTTTGCCAAAGGAGATTCAGAAGGAATCTACTCTCGATTTCATCTGAATGGTGTACCATAAGATGTCTACGCCCAACTTCAACTAGAAAAGGTGTTGGAAAGAGTCTACGCCTGACTTTTCTAAAGGAGCATCAAAATAAATCTACGCTCGATTTAATCTGAGCCAGAAGATGTCTACGCCCGACTTCAACTGGAAGAAGATGCTGGAAGGAGTCTAGGTCCTACTTTTCCAAAAGAGTATCAGAAGGAATCTACGCTTGATTTCATCTGAATGATATACTAGAAGATGTCTACGAACGACTTCAACTAGAACAGGTGTTGGAAAGAGTCTACGACCACCTTTTTCGAAGGAGCATCAGAATAAATCTATGCTCGATTTAATCTGAGCCAGAAGATATCTACGCCCGACTTAAATTGGAAAATATGCCTCTTTGAGAATGACCCTCTGAGGAAATTGCTTAAGTAGCCATTTGTCAGATGTAGCCTTTGAGAAGACTATCTGGTCATATAGGTAGTTGATGATATTCATCCATTGGTTGAGCTTACTCGAAAAGGTAAAGAATTAGTTATATGCAATGTCATGATGTATGAAATGCATTATGTAATGATATTCTCAAAATAAATGAGAGCGTCTTATATGCGTTTTATATGCATATGCTATGTTGTTTGTTAATGACGTACGAATGTGAAATGTTGTTGAAGTGTATTTGTAAACCCGTGCAACATATTTTTCTGGGAAAATAAATCCCTGACTATTGTTGGGTATGAAGAGTATGTGTATCATTGATCTTGATGGGTATTCCAAAATATAACCTGAACGCCAAATGTGTTTACCACTCCAATAGTCTAGAACATGACACTGATCATTGTTGGGCATTAAAATGCAAGATCCAAGACCTCATTGAAAACAAGACCATTGAATTTTATCCTCCTCCAACTTCAAATGTAATCACCACACCTATGCCAAACCATGGCAAAGATGTCAACGCTATTAAAGATATTGCTTTTGTTTCCTCTGTTAATGACTTAAACACTCCATTGAAGTTTGTTAAAAACAATTTTTTGAAAGCTGGGGTTTTCCCTGGTTTTCCATGAAGTTATAGAGAATTGAATTTCCTTAAAAAAGGGATTTGTTTGGGGGGAAATTTGATGAAGAATGTGAAAGTTATGCTTGGTCAAAGTTTAGTCTTCTCCTAAGGAACCCCTATTTTGGCAACTTTGGACTTTTGATGATTTGAGGGCTTCTCTTGAGGAATCATAATCAACCCTTGATAATGATGAATATCATTTCAAAGTATTGATGTTGACCAAAAATCTTGAAGTTTGACTGTATGTTGACCATGGTTGACTTTTTACCTAATACAATTGAGTTTCAATCATCTGAACCATTGACTGAGCAAACTTGTGATGAAAGACTTGAAACTTGACATGAGCATTATTGAAGACATGTGGAGAATCTTGGAAACCACTTGATACCTTTTCAAATAAATCTTCCTTAAGAAACTCAAAACCCTAATTGTGAATCCCTTGCTTAGGAGGATGTTTGACTGGTCAACCCTTGAGTATCCTTGAATGCTTGAGACCCTTAAAAGAATGTTTAGAAGAAGATGGGAGGGAAAGTTTTGGGGTATAACAACTACCCCTATTAAATCTTCTTAAACCTGAAGAGTTAGATTGGCATGTCCCCCATTCGTGACTTGAAGGTGGAAGATGATTGAACACTTAAGTGCCCAGAAACTTTCACTCACCGATGCATGAAGTAACATTGTTGGTTAATTATGCCTAGAATGGGCTTAAAGATGCCATTTGGTGAGGTGACAAAGAGTCATCGGAGTTGGGCTTATAGATACCATCCAAAATAACCGTTGATAGATATTAGACTAGGTTTACGCCCGACTTTGTCTTAGAAGATGTATTTGGAGTGAGTCTACGCCCGACTTGGTCCAAAAGAACAATCAGAATAAATCCACACCCAATTTAATCTGAACCAGAAGATGTCTACGCCCGACTTCAACTAGAAAAGGTGTTAGAAAGAGTCTACGGCCGACTTTTCTAGAGGAGTATCAGAATAAATCTGCGCTCAATTTAATCTGAACCAGAAGATGTCAACGCCCAATTAAACTGGAAGAAGATGTTAGAAGGAGTATATGCCCGACTTTTCCAAAGGAGCTTCAAAAGGAATCTATGCTCGATTTCATCTAAATGATGTACCAGAAGATACATACGCCCGAATTCAACTAGAAAAGGTGTTGGAAAGAGTCTACGCCTGACTTTTCTAAAGAAGTATCAGAATAAATCTACGCTCGACTTAATCTGAGCCAGCAGATGTCTACGCCCGACTTCAACTGGAAGAAGATGCTGGAAGGATTCTACGTTCGAATTTTCCAAAAGATTATCATAAGGAATCTATGCTTGATTTCATCTGAATGATATACTAGAAGATGTCTACGTCTGACTTCAACTAGAACAAGTGTTGGAAAGAGTCTACGGCCTACTTTTCCGAAGGAGAATCAGAATAAATCTATGCTCGATTTAATATGAGCTAGAAGATATCTACGCCCGACTTCAATTGGAAAATATGCCTCTTTGAGAATGACCCTCTGAGGAAATTGCTTAAGTAGCCATTTGTCAGATGTAGCCTTTGAGAAGACTATCTGGTCATATAGGTAGTTGATGATATTCATCCATTGGTTGAGCTTACTCGAAAATATAAAGAGTTAGTTGTATGCAATGTCATGATGTATGAAATGCATTGTGTAATGATATTCTCAAAATAAATGAGAGCGTGTTATATGCATTTTATATGCATATGCTATGCTGTTTGTTAATGACGCATGGATGTGAAATGTTGTGGAAGTGTATTTGTAAACCCGTGCAACAACTTTTTATGGGAAAATAAATCCCCGACTGTTGTTGGGGATGAAGAGTATGTGTATATTTGATCTTTATGGGTATTCCAAAATATAACCCAAACGCCAAATGTGTTTACCACTCCAATAGTCTAGAACATGACACTGATCATTGTTGGGCATTAAAATGCAAGATCCAAGACGTCATTGACAACAAGACCATTGAATTTGATCCTCCTCCAACTATGAATGTCATCACCACACCTATGCCAAACCATGGCAAAGATGTCAATGCTATTAAAGATATTGCTTTTGTTTCCTCTGTTAATGACTTAACCACTCCACTGAAGTTTGTTAAAAACAATTTTTTGAAAGCTGGGGTTTTCCCTGAAGTTGTAGAGAATTGAATTTCCTTCAAAAACGGATTTGTTTAGGGAGAAATGTGATGAAGAATGGGAAAGTTATGCTTGGTCAAAGTTCAGTCTTCTCCTAAGGAACCCCTATTTTAGAAACTTTGGACTTTTGATGATTTGAGGGCTTCTCTTGAGGAATCATAATCAACCCTTGATAAAATGATGAATATCATTTCAAAGTATTAATGTTGACTAAAAATTATGAAGTTTGACTGTATGTTGACCATGGTTGACTTTTTACCCAATACATTTGAGTTTCAATCATCCGAGCCATTGACTGAGCAAACTTGTGATGCAAGACTTGAAACGTGACATGAGCATTATTGAAGACCTATGGAGAATCATGGAAACCACTTGAGACCTTTGTAACCCGATCATCCTTAAGAAACTCAAAACCCTAATTGTGGACCCCTTGCTTAGGAGGATGTTTGACTGGTCAACCCTTGAGTATCCTTGAATACTTGAGACCCTTAAAAGAATGTTTGGAAGAAGATGGGAGGGCAAGTTTTGGGGTATAACAACTACCCCTGTTCAATCTTCTTAAACCTGAAGAGTTAGATTGACATGTCCTCCATTCATGACTTGAAGGTGGAAGATGATTGAACACTTAAGTGCCCAAATTTTTTCACTCACTAGTGCATGAAGTAACATTGTTGGTTAATTATGCCAGGAATGGGCTGAAAGATGCCATTTGGTGAGGTGACAAAGAGTCATCGGAGATGGGCTTATAGATGCAATAAAAAATAACCGTTGATAGAAATTAGACTAGGTCTACACCCGACTTTGTCTTAGAAGATGTATTTGGAGTGAGTCTACGCCCGACTTGGTCCAAAAGAACAATCAGAATAAATCCACGCCCAATTTAATCAGATCGAGAAGATGTCTACACCCGACTTCAACTAGAAAAGGTGTTAGAAAGAGTCTACGACTGACTTTTCCGGAGGAGTATCAGAATAAATCTACGCTCGATTTAATCTGAGCCATAAGATGTCTACGCCCGACTTAAATTGGAAGAAGATGTTGGAAGGAGTCTATGCCCGACTTTTCCAAATGAGCTTCAGAAGGAATCTACGCTCGATTTCATCTGAATGATGTAACAGAAGATGTCTACGCCTGACTTCAACTAGAAAAGGTGTTGGAAAGAGTCTACAACCAACTTTTCTAAAGGGGTTTATAGAATAAATCTACGCTCGATTTAATCTGAGCCAGAAGATGTCTACGCCTGACTTCAACTGGAAGAAGATGCTGGAAGGAGCCTACGTCCGACTTTTCCAAAAGAGTATCTGAAGGAATCTACGCTTGATTTCATCTGAATGATATACTAGAAGATGTCTACGACCAACTTCAACTAGAACAAGCGTTGGAAAGAGTCTACGACCTACTTTTTCGAAGGAGCATCAAAATAAATCTATGCTCGATTTAATCTAAGCCAGAAGATATCTACACCCGACTTCAATTGGAGAATATGCCTCTTTGAGAATGACCCTCTGAGGAAATTGCTTAAGTAGCCATTTGTCAGATGTAGCCTTTGAGAAGACTATCTAGTCATATAGGTAGTTGATGATATTCATCCATTGGTTGAGCTTACTCGAAAAGGTAAAGAGTTAATTGTATGCAATGTAATGATGTATGAAATGCATTGTGTAATGATATTCTCAAAATAAATGAGAGCGTGTTATATGCGTTTTATATGCATATGCTATGTGTGATGCAGTGGGAGAACTGACTTGAGGTTTTGCGTTTGTGTTCGCAAATGTTTCGGTTTAGCAAGAGTCGCCACCGACTTTTTATTTTATCCAAAGGAAAGGTCAAAAAGCACATGAAAGACCTTTGAGATTGTTTTTGGGTTCGGGGGGTAGGTTATGAAAAGGGAAGGTGCTAGCACCCTTTTCATCCATGGTTTTCCATGGGCTCTTAGTTACTTGTTTTAGATCACTTGCTTTTGCTTTTCAATTGTTTAAAATGGCGCTTTTGTGTGTGGTTTTGAAAGTATTTTGAAAAGAGGCCTTTGTCTAGGCAACCTTTGTAATGATTCTTGTATGAATGTATACAAAGCTGTTTGTATTTTGAAAAATGTTTCAATGTTTGAAAGTTTGTTTTGGGAAAATGTTTTGAAATTGTGTTGTGTGTTTTTGAAAATAGCAAGGATGGTTTGAAAGTTTGATCAAGTAACTAGGAGTTGTCTACCTACCTACTCAAAAGTCTTTCCTATACATTTTTAACCCTTTGACATTGTTGTTTTACCATTGCATTTGGTAGACAACCTTGTGTTTGGATGTTAAACGGGACAGGCGCGGGTCATCGTATGACCATGATAACAATGTTGCCAAGTATCTTAACAAATTTTTGTTTGAGGGACTATATCATTTTTTTATAGGAAACCAAGATAGCGTCATCGAGGGACTATGATCTTTTTGTTTTGTTTTTATTTTTCCAAGATACTCAACATGCATACCATGGCCATTTTTAAGGCAACAAGTGGGTGAAACCCTAGAGGTGCTTGTGTGCATTGTGTTGTCATTTTTCATGCATTTTTGTCTTGGGTTTAGTCATGCTATTTGTTTGATTTTTGGTTATCATACAAACCCTAATCTTTCTATCATGGCATATTTGAAAGCTATAAAGTGCGTAAAAGTAAATCTATGACTATTACGATATTATTATAGGGAGGGGGGGTACAAGTTTGAATAGGGGGATATTTGCACAAAAATAAAACCCTAATTCAACTATTACAACCAAATTGAATTCATTGTACAAATAATAAATTGACAAATATTTAAATATGCAATTAAATATGAATATGCAAAAAATGTTTTTTTGTATTTATTTTATGCATGTAAAATAAATTTATTTAATGTCTTAAAAAAATAAGAAAAATATTAATGATTATTTTTGAAAGGGTAGAGAAACCCTAATTTTGTTTTAAGAAAATATATATGTTATATTGTTTATTTATTCATTTATGTACAAAAAGTAAATAAAAATAATATATACAAATGTTAAAAAAAATAAAAATATATGAGAAAATATTACTTTAAGTGTATAATAATAAAAATAAAAATATATAATATTTTTGTATTAATTATATGTTTTTATTTTAAGAAAATAAAAGTATATTATTTAATAAACTATTTCTATGTCCAAAAAATAATAAAAATAATAAAATAAAATGTTAAAATTTAAGAATTTTTTTTAGTGATTATTTATATTTAGAAAAAATAATAAAAGTCAGAAATGAAAATAGAATGAGAAAATATAAAAAATAAGAGAAATGGGCCACGGGGGTGTGAAAAGCAAGCAAAGGGGTGCAAAAAGCAAGGCAAAGTCAAGCCCATCCCACATTCCTCTTCATCCCTGTCCTCCAGAACAAGAAAAACGTGCGCCTTTGTTCAAATTCGTATCTCCTGCATTTGTGCTTAAAAACAAAAACTTGCAACATGAAAGTTATAGCTCTTGATCATACGATTCTAACCATGTAAAAAACTTAATCTAACTCTCAAAGACCAGAGAGAATTTCATTGGCCCTAAATCTTAACCTAGTTTTTTCAAAAAGTTCAACTATCAAATACTCCTAGCTCAGTTAACATAAATGAATTTTATGCATATGTACAGCTCAAGGGCAATGAGGACTAGATTTTTTATTCACAAACCTAAGCCTAATGATTCCTAAATAGAGAGATAGAAGTTTGAAATTTACCTGTTTCAGTCAAGCACGAGTATGATAATGCATCAACTTTTAGTGAGGGCTGAGGTTCTTTTGAACTTGCTTGATGTTCCCTTGATCTTTCCCAATGCTTGGCTTGCTTTGAAATAGCTTGAATATGCTTGTAGAACTCAACCTGCAAAGTCAGAATTTGAAAATGGTGAAGTGTGTAAATGGAGTTACAGTGACTTAGGAATGGTTTGAATAGCTTAGGTATGTTGTATGGAGTATGTTGGAACTGGTTTGGGACAAAACGCACGAGGCAATGTGAAGATGGAAGTGATTCTGCAGGGCCTGCCCTGTTTTGACAAGAACTTGGTGTTTTGATGTTAGAGGGTGTTTGAGAGGCTTAGGGCTCGTGTTTCTGGCTTAGTGTAATGTAAAAAACTTGTTTCAAATGTTTACAAACTTTGGTTTAACAAATACAAGAGTTGTTGACCTTTTGCAAGGTTTATTGGTTTTGAAGTAAAAGGTGATTTTGACAATGCTATGGCCTGTACAGGCTAGCTCCAAGCATGCTGATAGTTGGTGTACCTTGACCTGAGTTTGTGGAGTTGGTTTTCTGCAAAAGATTGGGTTCACAGCTCAAGAAAAACAACTTGACATAAAGCAAGCTTTATCAAAGTGGCAATGTTGCCTTTTTGCCATTTTTAGATTAATTCCTTGTACAATGCTCTAAAGATCAGAACAATGCCTCTAACCAATGTGTTTGCATTTAATTTATGAGTGTGGAAGGGTTTAAGGACCTGTAAACCAAGTACAAGCATGGTTGGACAAAATTTGCAACTTGTAGCATGGTGTAAAATGCCTTGGCCAAAAGTGATATTTTGCCATTTTCAATCCTTCAATTCTCCCTAACCCCAAATGATTTTGGAGAGTTCTTGGACATTTTGGAAAGCTTGTTACATGCTCTACAATCCATATTTGGAATGCATTTTAAGATTCCAATTGTAACTATGTGAAACATTTCCATGAAGATAGGTCAAAATCCTGCCTAAACTAGGGCAAAATTTCACTAAGTTAGAAAGTTTTTGGACCCTAGTTCATAAAATCATAACTTGAGATCCAAGAATATTTTGGGAAAACTTTGTGAATAAAAGTTGTAGATTTTGTGGAGGAACACAACTTTCATGTTGAAAGTTTTCTTTGAATCCAATTGCATCATGGTGAAAAAGTTGGAAAAAAATAAGAAATTTTCATAACTTAGAAAATTTCTAAGTTATGAAAATTTTCCATTTTAAACCCTAATTTTCAATTTTAGGTTTCTTGGTGAACAAGTTTCATGTTTTGACACATCTTGATGAAAAATGACCATTGGCACTTGATTTTGACCAAAAAGTCAAAGTTTGACTTTTTAGTGTACAGTTGATTTTTGATCAGTTGACTGGAAAATTCATCTGTCAATCCAATGTATTTGAGATCTTTTGAACCTTGTGATTAGGTCAAGATGGTGCCATTGAGTCCTTGAATCCATGATTGAACTCAATTTTCCATTGGGTAGGTCAAAAATCAGAAATTGCCCTTATACAGTCAAAACCCTAAAAATGACCATTTTGCCCTTTTGATGACCTGATCAAATTTCTTGAGGAGTTATGGTCCAAACTTGATAAAATGGTTCACATGAGTCTATAATGTTTATGTGGATAAAAAATTATGAGGTTTGACTGTAAATTGGCCACAGTTGACTTTTCCCCCAATATAGTTGATTTTTAGGTCAACTGTCCAATTGACTGGGCAAAAATTTTACTCAAGGCTTGAAACTTCGTATGAGAAATATTATAAGTCCAACATGAAGTATGAAAGTCACATTGAGCATTGAAAGTCCAAAAATCCTTGTGCAAACTCAAACCCTAATTTCAGGTCAACAATGCAAGGAGATGTCTTAAGCTGAGCAAACCCTAGTCTGGTCTTGAGTCCAAAGAGTCTTGTGAGGGGAAATGTTGATAAAATGAGAAGGCAAACTATGGGGTACAACACTATGATTTTTGTTAATGACGTATGGATGTGAAATGTTGTTGAAGTCTATTTGTAAACCCATGCAACATCTTTTTCTGGGAAAATAAATCCTTGACTGTTGTCGGGGATGAAGAGTATGTGTATCTTTGATCTTGATGGGTATTCCAAAATATAACCCGAAAGCCAAATGTGTTTACCACTCCAATAGTATAGAACATGACACTGATCATTGTTGGACATTAAAATGCAATAACCAAGACCTCATTGACAATAAGACCATTGAATTTGATCCTCCTCCAACTCCGAATGTAATCACCGCACCTATGCTAAACCATGGCAAAGATGTCAATGCTATTGAAGATATTGTTTTGTTTCCTCTGTTAATGACTTAACCACTCCATTGAAGTTTGTTAAAAACAATTTTTTGAAAGCTGGGGTTTTCCATGGTTTTCCCTAAAGTTGTAGAGAATTGAATTTCCTTCAAAATGGGATTTGGTTAGGGGGAAATTTGATGAAGAATGTGAAAGTTATGCTTGGTCAAAGTTCAGTCTTCTCCTAAGGAAACCCTATTTTGGAAACTTTGGACTTTTGATGATTTGAGGGCTTCTCTTGAGGAATCATAATCAACCCTTGATCAAATGATGAATATCATTTCAAAGTATTGATGTTGTCCAAAAATCTTGAAGTTTGACTGTATGTTGACCATGGTTGACTTTTTACCCAATACAGTTGAGTTTCAATCATCTGAGCCATTGATTGAGCAAACTTGTGATGTAAGACTTGAAACTTGACATGAGCATTATTGAAGACCTGTGGAGAATCATGGAAACCACTTGAGACCTTTGCAACCCAATCTTCCTTAAGAAACTCAAACCCTAATTGTGGACCCCTTGCTTAGGAGGATGTTTGACTGGTCAACCCTTGAGTATCCTTAAATACTTGAGACACTTAGAAGAATGTTTGGAAGAAGATGGGAGGGCAAGTTTTGGGGTATAACAACTATCCCTGTTTAATCTTCTTAAACCTGAAGAGTTAGATTGGCATGTCTGCCATTCGTGACTTGAAGGTGGAAGATGATTGAACACTTAAGTGCCCAGAAATTTTCACTCACCGGTGCATGAAGTAACATTGTTGGTTAATTATGCCAGAAATGGGCTTAAAGATTCCATTTGGTGAGGTGACAGAGAGTCATCAGAGATGGGCTTATAGGTTCCATCTAAAATAACCGTTGATAGAAATTAGACTAGGTCTATGCCCGACTTTGTCTTAAAGGATGTATTTGGAGTGAGTCTACGCCCGATTTGGTCCAAAAGAACAATCAGAATAAATCTACGCCCAATTTAATTTGAACTAGAAGATGTCTATGCCCGACTTCAACTAGAAAAGGTGTTAGAAAGAGTCTACGACTAACTTTTCCGGAGGAGTATCAGAATAAATCCGCCCTCGATTTAATCTGAGCCAGAAGATGTCTATGCCCGACTTAAACTGGAAGAAGATGTTTGAAGGAGTCTATGCCCAAATTTTACAAAGGAGCTTCAGAAGGAATCTACGTTCGATTTCATATGAATGATGTACCAGAAGATGTCTATGCCCGACTTCAACTAGAAAAGGTGTTGGAAAGAGTCTACGCCCGACTTTTTTAAAGGAGTATCGGAATAAATCTACGCTCGATTTAATCTGAGCCAGAAGATGTCTACGCCCGAGTTCAACTGGAAGAAGATGTTGGGAGGAGTCTACGGCCGACTTTTCCAAAAGAGTATCAGAAGGAATCTACGCTTGATTTCATCTGAATGATATACTAGAAGATGTTACGACCGACTTTAACTAGAACAAGTATTGGAAAGAGTCTACGCCCGACTTTTCCGAAGGAGTATCAGTATAAATCTATGCTCGATTTAATCTGAGACAGAAGATATCTACACTCGACTTCAATTGAAAAATATGCCTATTTGAGAATGACCCTCTGAGGAAATTGCTTAAGTAGCCATTTGTCAGATGTAGCCTTTGAGAAGACTATCTGGTCATATAGGTAGTTGATGATATTCATCCATTGGTTGAGCTTACTAGAAAAGATAAAGAGTTAGTTGTATGCAATGTCATGATGTATGAAATGCATTTTGTAATGATATCAAAATAAATGAGAGCGTGTTATATGCGTTTTATATGCATATGACATGCCGTTTTTTAATGACGCATGGATGTGAAATGTTGTTGAAGTGTATTTGTAAACCCATGCAACATCTTTTTATGGGAAAATAAATCCTTGATTGTTGTTGGGGATGAAGAGTATGTGTATCTTTTATCTTGATGGGTATTCCTGAGTTCGCGAGCAAGCGATTAATAACTATCTACCTACTCAAAAGTCTTTTATTCTTTTCCACTTCCCTTAGATGATGCTATCCTACCATTAGTTAGTAGGAAGCCCTATTATTGGATGTGTGAGGGACATGCGCGAGTCATCATACAGTCAGAAAGGTAACTCGTGGGGCGCTTTAGCAATTTATCATAAGGGACTAAGATCATTTACCGAGGCAGCATCGAAGGGTCATCGAGGGACTATGGTCTTTTAACCGAGGGTCTTTGCTAAAGCGTCCCACATTTGAGGGACTTGACTGTTTTGTCGAAAGGAAGCAATGGAGGTTACCCTAGAGGTGCGAGTGTGCAAAGTGTGTTATGATTCAGTTATTTTAATCTTTGAGATTAGAGTTAGCTATCGTTTGATTTTAGATCTTATCATACAAACCTAATTACTATACAGTTATATGTACATACAAGCATAATTATAGGTGCAGAAAGTAAAATGCGGGAAGATAAAACCTAAGTTATTACAATGCTTTGGGGATGGGGGTTACAAAATATAGAAATGGGGAAAAAACAATAAACCCTATTTTATCTATTACAATCTTTAGCAGTTACAATATTTAGTAAAAAAACTCGCGTAAAATTTAAATCTAAAACTATTACAACTTGACGTGAAGCTTATACATTTGATCTAAGGAATTTAAATAGTGAAGAAAATAAGTATTAAGAAATATATTTTTTAAAGAAATCTAAAAAAGCCTAATTTGATATTTTTGGTATTTTTGTTAAATGATTAACCTAATTCTAAATTAAATTATAAATTATTAAATAAAATAAAACCTAAGTCTAAAATTAATTAAAAATATTAACTGATAAAAAACATCTTTTTTATTTTTTATTTTTTATGAAATATTTTGATTAAATTGATTAAATTAATTAATTAGGGAATGACTCTAGGAAGTCTATGGCATGCACGCAGATCTGGAACGCTGTATCAATATCTGTTGAGATCCAAGAGTGATGATGAGAGGCCGTATGGTATAATTGCGAAGGCTTGGCATGCTGGATCTGTAAACAAGAAATATGAGAAAAATAACATACCAGGGACAGGGATCGAACCCATGCCCTGGTACACTAACACCCTTACAAACACACGCTTACCGCTGGGTGGCCATTACTTCCATTGATATGAACACAAATAATTAAATATATAATAAAAACAATTTAAATTTTTTAATTTTAAAACAAAGTCAAAACAGGTGGGCCCCTGTTATTTGTATCATCCATTCATGATGCTTCGTTGTGCCATGCCAACATTGACTTCCCATGTATTTTTCAAACCACCGTGGAAGGTGGAAAACACTGTCATTACCGATGGGGTGTTTTTCAAAAACCTACAAGATCAATCAAACAGAAAAAAGCAAAAGCCTAGATTAACTATGTTGGACCTCACAATCTCAGTGGTGTCATTATTTTTCATTGAAATAACCTGTATCATGAGATTCAAAGCTTCATAGTTCTTAAGCCCTAACAATGGTGTTTTGAAATTCAGACACCCAAGCTCACATGTAATACGTTAGATCTTTTCTAAACATAAAAAATAATATGAATGCATGCATAAAATCTATTTAAATTACACGAATTGAAAGTTTGAAACCATGAAGGTTTACCAAACGGAGCAACTGTGATGTGCTTGATTCAGGCGCTGACAGGCTTGGCTATGGTCTTAGATCGACTCCTGGGAACTTCAGGAGTTGATTACTGGCTTTTGTTTGGATTAAAGTGGCTAGGAACGTGAGATCCGATTGGCACTTCTCTTTTGAATTTTTGTGAACAAAAACCCTAGCTTTGAAGGCAGCTACGTGTGTCCCTTGTTAGTCTGATGATTGTGCATATATATGAGATCAAATTAGGGTAGCAAATATGGTACAAATAAAATGACATTATGGTGTTTCAAGTATGCTTCAAAACTTTACAAAAATAAGAGATTTTCTTCTCTTCTTTGTCCACACAATTTTGACAGCTTGTCATGAGTTATTTGGATTTCAAAATATTCAGATTTTTAAATCTTACATGTTTCTTGCATTTACTTTGTATTTATTTGACTTAATTTTGATTTTAAATAAACAAATAAAATTAAAATAAATAAAATAAAAACTAAAATAATGCATGGATTCACTTAGGGACCTTTAAACATGTCATGTACACATTTGAATTCCAAAACTTAGGCCCAGTAGCCCAAAATCACAAATTTTCTCAATTGAGATTTCATGCATTTCTCAAATATTTCCCAACTTGTCCAACTAATAACTTGCTAAATTTTCATATTTTGTAAGTGATCTAGGACATTTTGGAAAGCTCAGTATGTCCTCTACAATTTATCTTTTGATAATTTTTGCATTTGGAGACTTTATCTTGATGTAAGTTGCCTTGACAAAAAGTGTATTTTTGTTGAATTTTGAAATGACATCTAATGTATTGGCTCATATCTCTCAAATGAAGCACTTTTTGGACTTGACCATAAATACAAAGTTGTAGAGAATTGAATTTTCTTCAAAATTGGATTTTGCGCGGGGGGGGGGGGGGGAATTTGATGAAGAATGTGAAAGTTATGCTTGGTCAAAGTTCAGTCTTCTCCTAAGGAAACCCTATTTTGGCAACTTTGGACTTTTGATGATTTGAGGGCTTCTCTTGAGGAATCATAATCAACCTTTGATCAAATGATGAATATCATTTCAAAATGTTGATGTTGACCAAAAATCTTGAAGTTTAACTGTATGTTGACCATGGTTGACTTTTTACCCAATACAGTTGAGTTTCAATCATATGAGCCATTGACTGAGCAAACTTGTGATGCAAGACTTGAAACTTGACATGAGCAT
The DNA here is from genome assembly GCA_948472305.1 of Vicia faba. Lineage (NCBI taxonomy): Eukaryota > Viridiplantae > Streptophyta > Magnoliopsida > Fabales > Fabaceae > Vicia > Vicia faba. The sequence continues at coordinate 1,187,118,648 of OX451735.1, read as the reverse complement.
TATTGAAGACCTGTGGAGGATGTTTGACTGGTCAACCCTTGAGTATCCTTGAATACTTGAGACCCTTAGAAGAATGTTTGTAAGAAGATGGGAGGGCAAGTTTTAGGGTATAACAACTACCCCTGTTCAATCTTCTTAAACCTGAAGAGTTAGATTGACATGTCCACCATTCGTAACTTGAAGGTGGAAGGTGATTAAACACTAAAGTGCCCAAAAACTTTCACTCACCGATGCATGAAGTAACATTGTTGGTTAATTATGCCAGGAAAGGGCTTAAAGATGCCATTTGGTGAGGTGACAGAGAGTCATCAGAGATGGGCTTATTGATGCCATCCAAAATAACCGTTGATAGAAATTACACTAGGTATACGCCCGACTTTGTCTTAGAAGATGTATTTGGAGTGAGTCTACACCCGACTTGGTCCAAAAGAACAATCAGAATAAATCTACGCCAAATTTAATCTCAACCAGAAGATGTTTACGCTTGACTTCAACTAGAAAAGATGTTAGAAAGAGTGTATGACCGACTTTTTCGGAGGAGTATCAGAATAAATTTGCGCTCGATTTAATCTGAGCCAGAAGATGTCTACGCCCGACTTAAACTGGAAGAAGATGTTGGAAGGAGTCTATGTCCGACTGTTGGGGAATGTTGATTCCTGTTTGGGGAGGAGAGTCCAAGAACATTGGTTGTCCATATCTCTATTGGGATTTTAGTCCTTATATACACTGATTGGGGATAAAAGAGATGGATAATCTTTCGAGGTGCTGTTCTTCTGAGTTTCTGACATGGATACCGACTCGTCTGGAGAGAATAAGGTTGAACGATATTTGATCTAGTTTCAAATTCAGTAGCATCTCTTCGGGGATAGCAACCTTGGTTGTCCTTTGCTGGAGGTGGGAATCTTGCCGGTAAATTGTTGTAGAAACATACTCAAGCTGGGGGGAATGTAATTTGTTGGGGGAAATAAACCATATTGGGGAAATAAATCCTGTTGGGGGAATAAACCATGTTAGGGAAATAAATTCTATTGGGGACATAAACCCTATTGACGGAGAAATAATCTGCTGAGGAAAACACCCTTGCTGAGGAAATGAGCTCTGTGGGAGAAAAGAAATCTGTAGGTGGTTTTATAGTTTTAGAGGAATAAACTCAACTGGGGAAGAGAATTTCCATAAACTGTACTGATTGGGACTCTGTAGGTTAGCGACATTGTCGGGAAAAAATCATATTCCTTTATCCGCTGGGGTGATTTGCTGGTGAGTATGATTAATGCATCCCATTTTGTGGGGGATTGTTGAAGATGATCTTGTTAATACTACTATGTGGGGATAATCCAGTAAGGATCTCTCTATGGGGATACATGACGACTTGAACATTATACCAACTCCTAGAGTCTTGAGTAACTGCTTATTCCTATTTTTATGCATATATTTGTTAACAGTTAATCATATTCATATGCATATGTTCATTCAATTTTAGTCATTGGATGTTTTTGCAAACAAAACAGAAAAAGTAAAATAGGAAGTTTGAATTTTGAAATTTGTATTTCTATTGATAGTTTACCCATAAACAGGCGGTTTTGCACAAAGAGACATAAATCCTAGTAAGACGAATTTGTCGTGAAATGAAAAGAGTACAAAGTGAAAACAAGATAATAGCAATGTGGGAATAATCTCATTGGGTTCCATCTCTGCTATTGCCCCTATGTCTTTAAGCATCTCATCCCTCGCTGTCGGAAGAAAGTGACTGAATTGATCTATACCATTTGAACTTGACCTTGGTAATAAAGCTTGTTGTAAGTGATCCAATAGGACATAGACGTACACTTTAATCCCAAAATTTTTCCTGGACCACCCTTTCAGGTTTTCAGTCCACCGGGATACCCTTTCTTGCCCAAGCTGCCTTTTCAAGTTTTCGACTTATCGGGTGTACAATCTTTTATATATATCCCTAAATTTTCCCCGGACCCTTTTGGTTCGCCAGGATGCCTTTATTTTTTCCTAGGCTAGTTAACTTAGTGGGTCATTTTCATGCGTAGTATCTTTTGACTATGTTTGCATTCATAGGGTGCGGAAAGTCTTCGCCGTCCATGGTGGTCAGTATCATAGCACCGCCAGAAAATATATTCTTGACTAAAAATGTCCCATCATAGGTGGGAGTCCATTTTCCCCTGGGATCACCTTGCGATAGAATGATGCGCTTTATTACCAAGTCACCAGCCTGATATACCCGATGATTGATTTTCTTGTTGAATGCCTTAATCATACGCTTCTGATACATCTGACCGTGACAGATAGCTGCAAGCCTCTTCTCGTCAATCAGATTTAACTGGTCTAGCCTGGTCTGAATCCACTCATCTTCGTCTACGTCTTCAACTTTCATAATTCTCAAAGAAGGAATCTAAACTTTGACAGGTAGAACAACTTCCATACGGTAAACCAGAGAGAATGGGGTTCCCTAGTTGATGTTCATGTTGAAGTGCGATAGCCATGGAGAGAAAACAGTAACATCTTGTGCCAGTCTTTGTAGGTCACAATCATCTTCTTTATAATCTTCTTAATGTTCTTACTGGCGGCTTCCACTGTGCCATTCATCTTCGATCGATACGGAGAAGAGTTGTGGTGCTTGATCTTGAACTGCATGCAGAGTTCCGTGATCACAGTTTTATTAAGGTTAGTACCATTGTCATAATCCTCCCGGGGATGCCATATCGATAGATAAAATTATGTTTGATGAACCGGGCGACCACATTCTTGGTAACAGAGGCGAATGAAGCTGCTTCCACCCATTTTGTAAAGTAATCAATGGCAACGAGGATGAAGCAATGTTCATTAGAAGCGGTAGGCTTAATATCTCCAATCATATCAATGCCTCACATTGTGAATGCCCAAGGAACAATCAAGAAATTCAGTGGAATCAGAGGAACATGAACTTTATCAGCGTAGATCTTGCATTTATGACAAGTTCTCGAGTGGTGGTGACAGTCGGTTTCTATAGTCGACCAATAGTAACCCGATCTTATAATTTTCTTCGCCATAGTATGTCCACTGGAGTGAGCGCCAGAGATACCTTTGTGCATATCTTGCATAATTTCCTATGCTTCCTTCTTAGTATGGGGAGCCGAGATTTCTTGAATAGCTTTAACTATTGCAGGATCAACTTCAATACCTTTACCACTGACGACGAAACCCAAGAGTTTACCGGATCTCACCCCAAAAGTGAACTTGTTCAGATTTAACCTTAGCTTGTACTTCTTCAGTCTTTCAAACAATTTACGTAGATGGTCAAGATGCTCTTCTTCAGTCTATGATCTGGCTATCATGTTGTCGATGTATACTTCTATCTTGTGGTGAATCATGTCATGAAATAAGGCTATCATGGCACGCTGATAAGTTTCCCCAACAGACTTCAACCCAAAAGGCATAACCTTGTAACAGAAAGTGCCCCACTGTGTGATGAAGGTAGTTTTCTCCATGTCTTTAGGCGCCATCTTGATCTGATTATAACCCGGGAAACCATCCATAAAGGAGAATACTTTGTGTTGAGCGGTGTTGTTAACCAAAACATCAATATGTGGCAGTGGGAAGTCATCTTCTGGGCTTGCCCTGTTCAGATCCCTGTAATCTACACATATATGTACCTTGCAATCTTTCTTTGGTACTGGAACAACATTAGCAACCCATTGAAGATATGATGTCACTGCTAAGAAGCATGCATTGAATTGTTTCATAACCTCAGCCTTGATCTTTTTAGACATCTCGGGATGCATGCGACGAACCTTCTGCTTAATCAGAGAACAACCCACTTTCATTGGCAGACAATGGACCACAATATCGGCATCAAGCTTTGGCATGTCTTTGTACGACCAAGCAAAGATCTCAACATAGTCACGCAACATCTGAATTAACATGTTCTTGACACTGCTATCTAAGTTAGTGCCGATCTTGACTTCTTTCTTGTATGTCTCGATACCCAAATTTACAACTTTGACTGGCTCTTCATGTGGTTGGATAGTCTTTTCTTCTTATATTAAGATCCTGGCAAGTTCTATGGGTATTTTACAATCTTCCTCACCTTCGTCCTCAGCTCGATAAATTAGATTTTCAAAGTCATAAGCGACAATAGAAGAATCGTTATCAACGAGATCCAGAGTGGATGGGGATCTGTAATGTAGTGTGTGGGTGTGTGTAAGAACACATAGCTATTTGAAAATGAAATAAAATAAAATAAAAGCAGAGATCATAAAATTTGAATGAAAAACGTCTAATATTTTTATTAAATGAACAATGTTTATGAATTATCAACCCTTAATAAATGAACCATTGTGCCCCGGGTAAGACACAAGGTTTAAAGTCATTGTTTATTACATAACCAAAATATTTTAAATAAAATAAGACAGAAATGTAGATATTACTCTTGGCTAAAGGAGATATGGATAATGTATTTCGCTTTCCAATTATCGAGTACGTTGACAATGGTAGGGAATATCAACCTGTCAAAGTAATAATCACTGTCAGTGTCTTCTATAGCATTGACTCCGTTATTGCTGATGTAGAACAGAGATCTTCAAGCACGAGCGTGACGAACAACTCTTTGTCCTTCTTCTTCTATAGTAGATTTGGCATCTTTCAAGGAAACTATCTTGTGAGGAATCCTGGTGGTCTTTGGAATGGCAAAAACATCTCTAATAGCAGCAGGGGGAATCACTTCAAAAGTCTGACAGGGAGTCTCATAAATTCCCCGTCCATCTCCATGTACCAGAATGAATTCAGGTGGCTAACCATGTACCCCTCTTCTCCGCAGACAGTAAAAATCTTTCCTTGTACATGATACTTTAATTTCTGGTGCAAGGTGGAGGTAACAGCACTTGTCCCATGGATCCAGAGGCATCCCAATAGTCAAGAATAAGCTGGATGGACGTTCATTACATAGAAGGTGGATTCAAAGATCTGTGAACCCACTTTGATTGGGAGGTCCACTTCTCCATTTACCTTTCTTTTTGATCTGTCAAAGGCTCAAACTATGATGTCACTGGGTTTCAGCACAAATCCTTCACAATCAAGTCAGTCAAGAGCGCCTTTTGGTAAAACATTCAGCGAAGAAACAATATCAATCAACACATAAGCCAACATAGTGCCCCTATATTCAATGGAGACATACATGGCCTTATCATGATTTCTCCCATGCGGAGTCAGGTCAGCATCATAGAAGCCTAATCCATTATCAGTTGTTAAGCTAGCCACATAACTTCCAAATTGATCAGCCGAAATCTCTCGTGGTACGTAAGCAGTCTTCAAGAATTTTACTAAAGTCTGTGCATGGGCTTCAGAAGACAGTAGTAAAGATAACATGGAGATTTTGGACGGGATCTGCCCCAGCTATTCAATAATTTTATAGTCACTTTTGCGAATGATCTTCAAAACCTCTTCCAACTCTTGTCTAGAGGTGTCCTCGACTATGGTTTATTTAGGTGCCAACGTATGGGCAGGCTCTACTATTGGCTCTTTTCCCCGTGCCTCGGCAGCTGACTTAGTAACGACAATTCGAACAGGTGTATCAACATTTTTCAGAGAGATTTTCGGGGAGAAAATCCTTCCGCTTCTAGTAACTTTGCTGGTCCCCGCAATATTGTCAATGTTGGGATTAGCCTCTTTAGTATCTTCATTAAACAAATTTTATTTGATGCAATGGTAGTATACATCAGATTCATAGTTCCATGGAATAGCCTTTTCCGAGGAATATGGGATGGATCCAGGTGTGGTGATAATCAGAGGAGCAGCTTTTGGATAGGCAATAATCCTTATAGGACCCTTGGAAGTGATCCTGATAGGAGTATCGGATAAGACAGACAAATCTTGGCACAAATTCTCAGCATACGGAACTTTCTCGTTCAAAATTATGTGTTCATCCATCAGGCGTTGAACGTCTTCCTTCAGTAACCTGCATCCATTGGGTTGGACTGCACAATAATAACATTCTTTAACACAGCCTAGAAATAAATCATCCTGTAATAGATTCTTTTTGATTGTTGAGAGAGGAGTAACCACATCACTCACATAGGTAACATATAAAACATCTTCAATATCACTTATACATTTGTCATGCTTCGTCATAGGTGAAGTAATCACGTTCGGGGTCTCTTGAGGGTCGAAATCAATTTCCTTATTATCAATATTATCTTAAATTTTGCTTTTTAGGGCCCATCAATTGTTGGTGTCATGCCCAGGACTGTTAGAATGATAGGCACACTTCACGTTCGGATTGTACTTAGGAGAGGATGTGTTGGGATTCTGAGGAGGATCCCGCAGTGAAATGAGTTCAGATTTTAACAAATTTTGCAATGCCTGAGATAAATGCATGCCGATCTTGGTAAACTTCCTTACCAGAGCATCTGACCTTCATTGGTTGCCCTGTTGTTGTTGTTGTTGTTGTTAATGAACAAGCGCCAAATTAGAGATCAACACCACTCCTACAGGCTGATGGCAATCATTTTTACTATGGCCCTTCTGGCCATAGATAACATTGGCTTCTTTTTTACCACCGAATGGCTTCTTCACAGCACTAGAAGATGTAGCCATTAGAATCTTCCCACTCTTAATACCACTTTCAACTCTTTCCCCGGTCAGAATCAGCTCCATAAAACCAGACGACGAGCTTCCAATTTAAGAGATTAAAGAGTGGTCCTGTCAAAGTGCCCATGAACATGTTTACCAGCTCCCGGTCAGAAAAGGGAGGTTGCACCCTTCCAGCTAAATCTCTCCATTTCTGTGCATACTCCTTGAACCCTTCATTTGAGCCCATGGACATGTTTTTCAATTGCACACGAGTTGGCGCAAGGTCAACATTATATTGATACTGCTTGTAAAAAGTAGCATCCAAGTCTTCCCACGTGTGAATGTTGGTTCCTTCGAGCTGATAGAACCATTAAAGTTGAGTGTCGAAAAAGCTTTCTTGAAAGAAATGGACCCATAACTTCCAGTCAGTAGTATGGGGCTGGTTTTTTCGAACATACGACCTTAAATGAATTTTGGGACAAGAGACCCCATCATATTCATTAAAGTGGGGACCTTGAATTTGTGAGGGATGACCACCCCCGGGATCAGACCTAGTTCTCCAAAATCCAATCCAGGCACTTTCTGGATTTCCATAGCTTTGAGACAGTCTTCCAACTACTTGTACTTGTCATCTGCAAGAGGATATTATTCGTCAGAGTAGTCTTCATCTTCATGAATATTCTCATAACCGTGGTTATTTCTTCCTTCAAGCTTGACGCTGCTCCTACCATCCTCTTCTTGGTTATCGTCTTCCTCAGAGGAAACATCACCCACTTGAACCGGTTGAGCAGGACCTTTGAATATTATCCCCATATTGAGGATAGCATCCAATTTTTTAGTCTTCTTTTTCTTGGCGACGAGCACCATAAGATCTTTCTGTCCTGTTCCATATTCAGAAGAGTCTCTTGAAATTGTGCATGATGAGCTTGGAGGTCCTTAACAGTCTGTTCGAGGGCCATCTTTTACTGAAATAAACAGTAAAGGTGATAAGAAACCTTGTATGGAAAACCTATTATGTAATGATGCATGATATGCAAAATGCAATGTTTTTAAGGACCTTGTGAGATTTAAATTCATTAATCAAAAGGAAATAAAAACAAAAGCTTTTATTAGTAAGTTCAAATTATAATTGCCTTTTAGGCTTAAAATGAAAACAACAGGGTCTCAAAGAGACAAAAATGTAAACTCCTAAGACCTAAGACTTAAGTTTCCCATGGATGCTTCCTCTTTGTGTTGACATATGCATTAAGGCTCTACTCTTCATAGAGTTGTTTTGTCAGCTCCAACACCTTCTTCTCGCCAGCATAAAACTGAGTCTCAAAGGTGTCCCTTTCTTCTTTTATTTGAATCCAAGACTTATGCAGCTCTTCAAGGTCAGTAGGTATATCTGGATGAAGAATAGTATAAGGAATATCTCCCTCGACAACAAGCTCCATAGTTACTGGTGTTGTACCCCAAAATTTGCCCTCCCATATTCCTCAAGATTTCTCAAAGGTTGCACAGTCAAATCACCTCCTAAGGCAGTCAAGTCAAAATTAGGGTTTTGTGTTGCATCAAGGTCCTTACATACAAATGACCTCAAGTGCTCCTTAATGTCCTAACTTATACTCAAATTCAGGTTCGGCTCAGGAGTCAATTCTTTAAAGAAGGTATCCGAATGTGTGAGTTTTCTCGAAGAAATATGGTGAAAAAGTGTGCTAAAGTGCAGTTCTTACGCGCTAAAAAAATTCATAACTTGAAGATCGTGGCTCTTTTTGAACCCGTTCCGGTGGCCAAAATTCCGTCTTGACATTATCTACGTTTTCATCTCTCACGGCTGGAAGCTAATTTCGATCAAAAGGTCTTCAAAAATGTGGATTTATCAAGTATTTTCGTACATAAAATTTGTGACAGAAGTTTATTTGCGTCATGTTCAAAAAATCATAACTTGGTCGATTTTCATCGTATCGAGCTGGTTCCGGCGCCAAAATTTCACAAATTGAGTTGGCTACATTTTCACAGAAGGTATTGAGTTAAAACGGTATTCAAAAGGCCTTCGTTTTTTACTCAGAGTGCGTGACGCGCCGAAAATCCTTAATGCTGAATATTATTTCATCTGGGCCGAAACTTCGAAAATTCATAACTCGGTCAATTTTTATCGGATTGGGCTCATATTTTTACACAAGGTCACTGACTCATAGATCTACAACTTTGCTTCAAAAGTCGAGACCGGATTATGCTCCGATCAATACCAGTTTTTATTGAAGAACGTGTCAGAGTCGACACTGGAGCCCAAAATAAGTTTGTCTTAGCTGAAACTTCAAAAATTCATAATTAATTCACCTTTTATCCGATTGAGCTAATTTTCGGACAGGAGTTAGTTATCGATGTCGGCTACATTTTGTTTTCAAATTTCAACTTCAAAAATTGCACTTAAGTCCCTGCGATTTAGCCTGGAAAGTGACGAACTCAAGTGAACATTGGAGGCCCAATTGCACATTCAAAGCCCATTTTCTTTACCCTAATTTCCATTATATAATCACCTTCTTTTCACACAAACCAGAGAGGAGAAAAAAGAGAAATTTTTTTTGCCACAACACTGTTAGAATATCAAATTCTTTCAAGAACCCTAAAACCTTGAAATCCTTATTACAAATCCCTCTCTCACTACAAACAAGTCATCTCAGTTACAAACCAACATCTCACTACTTCTTCAGTAAGGGTAAGGCTGACTTGATCTCCATGATCAAAAGGGCATAAAAGCATTCATGTCACTACTTTTCCAGTAAGGGTTGATTTGATCTCCATGATCAAAAGGGTATAATCATTCATACATGCCATATTGTGCTTAAACATTAAAGGCTTAAATGCAGTTTTGACCCCCCTAGTTTAAGGTTTTTGGAGTTTCGATCCCCCTAGTTTAAAAGCCAGGTTTCTAGTCCCCAAAGTTTTCAAATTTGGGATTTTTGAAGCTCCCCTCCATCTGGCTGTCCAAAAAGTGACATGGCAATGCCACGTATTTTTTTTTTTTTTTTTTTTTTTAAATTTTTTTTTTCCTTTCGAACGTTAATTTTGCCCATGAGGAGAAGAAAAAAAAATTTAAAAAAAAAAAAAAAAAAAAAAAAAAAACGTGGCATTGCCACGTCACTTTTTGGGCAGCCAGATGGAGGGGGCTTCAAAAATCCCAAATTTGAAAACTTTGGGGACTAGAAACCTGGCTTTTAAACTAGGGGGATCGAAACTCCAAAAACCTTAAACTAGGGGGGTCAAAACTGCATTTAAGCCAACATTAAATTTCTTCATATATTGGCTTTATTTGCATTTTATGATTTTATTTAATGTGTTCATGAGATTCAACACTAAAGATTTTAGACAGGATCCCATGCAGGTTCATTAAGGAACGTTGAGGCCAAAACACAAATGGCCAAAAGCCAAAAGCCAAATGGCCAAAACAGAACAGCTTACACATGACACCAATACATGGCGAGACAAACATTCTGAGAAGGTTAATGAGCATTGAGGCCAGAACACAAATGGCCAAAAGGCCAGAACACAAATGGCCAAAAGCCAAAACACAAATGGCCAAAACAAAACAGTTTACACATGACGCCAATAGCTGTTTCACCCCTCCAATCAGGCTCGTATACTCCTAAACTCTCTCTCTATTTGTATTATGTTCCTTTAATTAATTAATCGTTATTATTTTTATTAATCACTAACCAATTAACATTTTTTCCTAATAAAATGATAAACACAAAAAATATTTTATTTATTAAAATTAACTTCATCACTTTTATTTTTGTAAATAAATATTAATTCAATTAATTTAGTTTAATTAGGAAATAACTTTAATATTTTTTGTAATAATTAAAATTAATTTAGACGATTAGGTTTTTATTAACTTTGATCAAATTTATTTTTATTTCCTTAAATATCAAAAACTCCAAAAATATTTTAATTAATTAATTAGTTTATTAATTTAATTGGTAACTTAATTTAATTTCTTTTAATCCAAAAATAACCAAAAAATCACTTTCTTTCAAAAAAGGGTCAAAACCCAAAAAACTCGCATCCAATTTAATTTCCCGCACGCTATCCATTTTTCCATATTATTGTACTTGCTTCCGGAATGTAATAACTTTAATTAGGACTTTATTTATTTATTGCTTTATTTTACTTTCTGCAATTTAAATTAAAGGGTTTGTTTTTGGCGATGTAAATACCCGACGCCTTGTAATAGTTTAGATTTAATTTCCGCAATTTAAATTCCGCAACTATTAACTGTTGGATGTATGCTAATTAGGCTATGCATGACAAGACTTATCTCTGAAATTAAAATCAACCCGTAGCTCACAAATACATGTGCAAAGATAAATTAAACTGAAACAACACACATGCACATGCCACTCCTAGGGTACGCCTCACTTGGTTGCCTCGAGGTGGTCGTCAAGTATAGGGTATTTTAGAGGTCGCCCTCCTGTCTAAAGATCTAGTTGCCTCAAAACGGTTGCCTCAGATAAAAAGGATCTAGGGCATTAGGGTTACCGCTAAGGCGTCCTACCATTGCTTTGGTGACCACACATGTCCCTATAATCGAATTGACCCGAATAACTCCAACGACGGTGCTACCTACTTCTCAATAGTGGGATAGTACTGTCTAAAGGACTCTTACACAGCTTAATTCCTTAGAGTAGGTAGATTTCTCCTGGGTACTTGCTCTTTCAAAACAAAAAAACAACTTTTCACACCTACACTTTCAAAAAGTTTTCAAACAAACACTTCATACACTCTTGAGGACTGATACAAGAGTTACCTAGAAGTTTTCAAAACGAAACTTTTTCAAAACCCACAAACACAAGAAAAGCAAACAATTTTTGAAAACATAGTGAGCAAGTACCTAAGAGCCCGTGGATAACCACGGATAGAAAGGGTGCTAACACCTTCCCTTTCTATAAATCTACCTCCCGAACCGAGAAACATTCTCAAAGAAGGAATTTTGCTGTGCTTTTGTCCTTTCCATGTTGGAGAACATAAAAGACGATGGCGACTCTTGCTTACCGCGACATTTCGTGAACCAGCATTTCAAACTGTCAGTTCTATTTCCACCGATCACAACTGGTAAGACAACATGATATGGCATTATAAGTTTTTGAGCACGAGATTGTACCCATCTTATATCGGGATCCAAAGGGATGGAATTTTTATATCCTAAGGTCTTGCTATCAATCTTGTTCACTGTGCCCCAAGCATGTATAAACCTTCAACGATAACCTTGAGGATCATTTTCGTAATCGAATACAATACCCTGGATAAGAATGTCATGAGGACCGTCTCCTCGAGCATAACCAAATTAATGTAAAGCTAGAGAAGGGATGTAAGTAATACCTCCCCTAATGCCCATGAGTGGAACATTAGGGAATTCCCTACAACGGTCAATGATAGTAACATCTTCCTAATATCAGGAACACCAATAGACATCTGAATGAGAGAGAGACATCATCCTTTGAGACCACCTCAAACCTTGTTCATTCTTCATTATGGATCATGGAAGGTGAAAAATAAACCACCTAGATAGAAAAGGTATGCAACACATAAGTAGGTACATGGTTACGAGTGAGGAAACTTTTGACAGAATTCACATCTATGAGTTAGTATGGGTTAAGGAATAGCACCACACCATAGATCAACAAAGCCAAGATTTCCTCGAAAGCCTAAAAACTTATAGCATCCAAAAACAAATGAGCCTTCTCTAACAGAAATTTAGCAAGAAAACCCTTGACTCCATTACTTGTTTCCCAATTAGATACAATGTTGGACTGTTTCAGATGTAAGGCTGTTGTAATCTCTTCAGGTTGTGGAGCTTTCTCTAAACCGCTGAAGGGTGTCTGATCCAGAATGGGTACTCCTAGTAACTTAGAAAACTCTTCCATTGTGGGTACAACTGGTAATCTGGAAAGGTGAAACAGTGATGTGTAGGTTCAAAGAACTAGAATAACAGACTTATCATGTCTTCTTCAAAACCCGAGGTAACCAAACTGATTATATGACCATGCCTCTTGGTAAATTAAGAGCTTTCGGGAACCTTTGAGACTAACCCTTTAAGCTGAGAAGGTACCCTTACAAAGTTGATCCGGATAGTGTTTCTGCGAGCAGAGGCCATAACCTACAACAAAGAACGGAAATAAATCCCTTGGTCCTTGAAATGGTTAGTGAAAATGATGATGTCATAATGTCATGATGTCATGATGTTATGATGTCATTTTTGAACAACTTAATCAAACACAATAAAAAAACACAAGGCCTTAGGTTCAGGCTTGCATGGAGTTTATAGGTAAGTACCCTCTTGAGTTTTAGTTGGCTCAACCTGTCCTAAAATAAGTAACCGGGTTCTAGGAATCTCATATCACTTATCTTTCTCTCAGGCATTATTTCAGCATAACATCTGATTTGCGACCGAAATATCCTGAAAGTTTAAACTTAATGAGTATAGCATCGAGTATCAACTAACTTCAGTCTGCACCAAAGCCGACCATCTCACTACTTTCTAATGGCTAAGTTGTGTCAACTAAGGTTCTACAATCAGTTAGTGCTTTATGACATCACGCGACAACCCAACATTCTCCTTTGCTTAACTCAAGGGACACCGACACCAACCAATGTGTCACACTAACGTAGCCATCGCTTAAACCGTATCAGTATATGTGATACAATGGGAGAACTGACTTGAGGGTTTGCGTTTGTGTTTGAAAATGTTGTGGTTAGCAAGAGTCGCCACCGACTTTTCTTTTATCCAAAAGGAAAGGTGAAAAAGCACAGGAAAGACCTTTGAGATTGTTTCTTGAGTTCGGGGGATAGATTATGAAAAGGGAAGGTGTTAGCACCCTTTTCATCCATGGTTTTCCATGGGCTCTTAGTTACTTTCTAGATCACTTGCTTTTTGTTTTGAAATTGTGTTTTGTGTGGTTTTTGAAAGTATTTTGTAAAAGAGGCCATTCGTTTAGGCAATCTTTGTAATGATTCTCGTTCGTAAGAATGTATACAAAGATGTTTGTCTTTTTGAAAATGTTTTCAATGTTTGTAAGTTGTTTGGAAATGTGTGTGTTTGTTTTAAAAATAGCAAGGATATTTGTTTGAAAATTGAGTAAGTAACTAGAAGCAATCTACCTACTCAAATGTCTTTCTTATGCATTTTCTATTCCTTTGACATTGTTGTCATACCATTGATTTGGTAAGCAACCCTATCTTTGGATGTAAACGGGACGGGCGTGGGTCATCGTATAACCATGATTAGCAATGTTGCAAAGTATCTTAGCATTTTCGAGGGACTAAGATCATTTTATAAGGCAACTTAGAATAGCGTCATCGAGGGACTATGATCTTTTGATTTTGTTTGTTTTACCAAGATACTTTGCATGCGTAATATGGCTATTTTTGTATAAGGCAACCAAGTGGAGAAACCCTAAGGGTGTTTGTATGCAAGTGTTTGATTGCATGCTTGATTTTTATCTTGAATTATGGTCTTCTATTTGATTGATTTTATCTTGCATTTACATTTGAAAGCGATAAATTGCAGAAATGTAAAGTCCTACGCTATTACAATATTTAGGGGGTGGGGGTACAAATTTATGAATGGGGATTGCAGATGAAAATAAAGTCCTAAATTACTATTACAACCATATTGAAATACATACAAGAAAATATTAAATGAACTTGTTTTGTTTTAAGAAAATATATTTTTTGTTTTAAGGAAAATAAAGTGTGAACAAAATATTTTTGGTGTTTTGCTGATTAATCAAAATGGAGAGTGCCAGCGAGAAAAATAAAGAAAAAGAAAATAACAAGGGGAAAAAGAAAAGAGGATCAGCGTGTTGCTGAAAGGAAGTCAGAGGTTCTGACCCTTGCCTACTGCAGAACAGAAACCTGTTAGTGAAAATGTATAGGTCAGAGGTTCTGACCCTGCTGGGAACACAGTAATTTTCAGAAGTTCTGATATTACTGATAACAAAACAGGCTCCAGAAGCGTTGGTGCCAATGTCAGAGCTTGGTCTCCCTCTATGCTAGTAAGAACATCTGCAATTTGGTTATTTTTCCATAAAACAGAAGACATGCCTTGCAGCTGGAAGAAGTTCTGTGAAATGGAGTTAGCCTTAACTCTGATGACGTTCTGAACAACTTCTTTGAATGGATGGATGGTAGGTATATAGTAGTATGAATACATAAGTTATGGTAGTTTCCAACGTGTGGGTCAGAAACTGTATGGGTGTTTTTTTAGTCAAGAAATATTTTGAGAACAAATGGAGTTTGAAAGCAAGGGATCCAAAGTTAATGGTTTGTATGCTATGTTTAGAGTTTTTGAAACTCTAGGAATTTTTGGCAGAGGTTCAAGACTTTTCTTTCTCAAAATTTTGATTTCTTTCACAAATTTTTCTTGGCTTTCTCAATGACCAATGGTATTCTATTTATAGGCAAAGCTTTGTGGGTTTCAAAATGTCAAGTGGCGCCAATATCATGCACTAGATGCTGACTTACTCTTAAAGAAAGTTCAAAAAAGGTTGTGATGATTGTCAGCTTTTAGCCTAGGCTAGGTTAGTAAGCAAGGATTAAGGAAAAGTGAAACCCATGAGCGAAAAGTAGCGCATGAACCCATACCTAAATCTGTACAAAGGTTTTTTTATGCTACACGTGGAGAGACCCTTTGGACAAAGACTCAAAAGTGGTTATGAGCATTAATGAGCATTAAATGGTGATGAGATTTGTCAAAATCAAAAATTTTGTAATATGAGAATTGCATCATTACTTAAATCTGAGGTCAGAAAATCCATTTAGGACAAACATCCAACTTCTAATCTTCTCACTTTGTATCCTGTTGCCTCAGCAAGTTCCGAAGGATCCTTAGGCTTTCCAGTAAATTTCTTGGATTTGCCTCTGAAAACTATGAACTTAGAGATTCTGCTTCAGTGTAGCACCCAACTTCTGACCCTCTTACCCTCTGGTTCCAGCATGCTCTGAAGGAGCTTTCAGGCTTCGTACTACAATTTATTGACTTCTTTGTATTACTCTAGCAAACTCTGACTGAACTTGCGTAGATGCTGAAAAGTTATGTTCTAACTAAAGATTATGTGCTGAACCACGCTTAGAACTTCTGACTGCTCCTGCCTGGAGGCTGGCTCAGAAGTTCTGAAGTGTCATTTTTCTTAAATACTTTAGAAAAATTCTAAGTATTTAGAATTTAACTTTTCCAAGGTAAAATTTGACTTTTGAACTTCTTGATGAAACAAACTTCATATTCCAACATGTCTTGATGAAATATGATTTTTGTGATTTGATTTTGATCCAAAAACCAAAGTTTGACTTTTTAGCATGCAAATGACCATTTTGCCCTTGTAAATGGCTTGCTTGGAAATAAATGATAATTCAAGGCTTGGATTCGTATAGGAGAAAACTTTGAGAATCCAGGGTGATTTCCTGAGAAATGAGAGGGCAAATTTTGGGGTACAACAGCTGCCCCTGTTCAATCTTCTTTAACCTGAGGAGTTATATTGGCGAGATTTTCCATTCGCGACTCAGAGGTGGAAGATGATTGGACACTAGAGTGCCCAGAATTTTGCACTCGGCGACGATAGGAGAAATGGGCTTAAAGATGCCATTTGGAGAGGTAATAAAATCTTGTTTGGGATAGGCTTGTGATGCCATCCAAGAATGCTTGTTGAGATGTAATCTATAAGTTAAACATCAGAATGGCGTCCGTATTTGGAGCGTATCTGTATTTTATCAAAAGGTTGAATCTGCATGAGTATCAGAATGGCTTCTGTGTCTGGAGCGTATCCGCATTGTATCAGGTAGTGTCTTTGAATGAGTATCAGAATGGATTCCGTGCCTGGAGCGTATCTGAACTGTATCAGGAGTGTAGAAATCTGAATGAGTATCAGAATGGCTTCCATGTTTGGAGCGTATCTGAACTATATCAGGAGTGTAGAAATCTGAATGAGTATCAGAATGGCTTTCGTGTCTGGAGCATATCTGAACTATATCAGGAGTGTAGAAATCTGAATGAGTATCAGAATAGCTTCCGGGTTTGGAGCGTATCTGAGTTGTATAAGGTAGTGTCTTTGAATGAGTATCAGAATGGCTTCCGGGTTTGGAGCGTATCCGCACTGTATCAGGTAGTGTCTTTGAATGAGTATCAGAATAGCTTCCAGGTTTGGAGCGTATCCGCACTATATCAGGTAGTGTCTTTGAATGAGTATCAGAATGGCTTCAGTGTCTAGAGCGTATCTGAACTGTATCAGGAGTGTAGAAATCAGAATGAGTATCAGAATGACTTTCGTGTCTGAAGTTATCTGAACTGTATCAGGAGTGTAGAAATCTGAATGAGTATCAGAATGGATTCCGGGTTTGGAGCGTATCTGAACTGTATCAGGAGTGTAGAAATCTGAATGAGTATCATAATCGCTTCTGGGTTTGGAGCGTATCTGAACTGTATCAGGTAGTGTCTTTGAATGAGTATCAGAATGGCTTTCGGGTTTGGAGCGTATCTGAACTGTATAAAAAGTTGTCTTTGAATCTGAATGAGTATCAAAATGGCTTCCGGGTCTAGAGTGTATCTAGACTGTATCAAAAGTTGTCTTTGAATCTGAATGAGTACCAGAATGACTTCCGTGTCTGGAGCATATCCGCACTGTATCAGGAGGCATCTTTGAATGAGTAGCAGAATGGCTTCCGGGTCTGGAGCGTATCTGAACTGTATCAGGATTGCATATTGTCAATGGTAGCTGTTAATCTTATCCTGAAAAGGGTAAAATGTTTGCTGAAACACCAAGTTATGTTGCATGAAATGTATGATGCAACGTATTGGTTTTATTGATGTTTATGATATATGGATGCAATGTATGCACATGTGAGCTGATTTGTTGTACTACTGTCTGATTGAGGAAAATAAATCCCTGACTGCTACTGAGGATATGTAAGTCTTCATGTCTTGAAGTCGAAGTGTTGATGAATTTCTGCTAAGAGAAATAAACTCTTGTTGTAAGGGAAATGCCATGTATTGCTCGTAAGATCTGCTTGAGGAAACTTGAGAATCTTGATGACTTCTACTGGGGATTAACCAATGGGAGTTTTTTTTCCGTTGGGGAGTATTGAAAACTCTGTAGGGAAAATTTTTTGTTCCTGCTTGGGAAAAAGAATTCAGAAGTCTCGGTTGTCCGTTGCTTTACTGGGGAATTATCCTTGGCTGGAGAGAATCAAAAGTTAGCTGCTATCTGGTCAGATTCCAGGCTTCATAACAACCTGCTGGGGAATTTGGAGAAATTGGGCGATTTCTACCAGGGATTGATAAACTAGAAGCTTCATTTTGCTGGGTAGCTGAGAGTTTTGTTCCGCTGGGGATTATTGAAAACTCCGTGGGGAGAATGTTTAGGGAATGGCCTCGAGATATTTTCCCATCCTTTTGACCTATCAGTAATTGTCTCTTCCTCATTCTGTTTATTCGTAAACGGTAATCATGTTCAAATGCATATGTTTATTAATGAATCATTGGAAGTTTTTGCAAACAAAACACAAGAGTAAAAATAGTTTTTTGCACTTTCAAAAGAATATTTTGTATTTGAACTTTGAGTAAGTATTTTGTACAAAGGAGACAAGCATTCTAGTAAGACAATACCGTCGTAAACAAGAAGAGTTTAGAGAAAGAAAGAAAGCTATGTGCAATAATCCCATGGGGTTCCCATTCTACTATAGCCTTCGTATCTCCGAGTACCTTGTCTATTTTCCTTGTCCGAAGATAATTGAATTGATCAGAAACTACGAGTTTGTCAGTGGAAACCAAAGGTTGTCTGTAAGTGATCCGACGAGACATAGTCATACGCTTTTATTCCCTAACTTTTGCCTGGACCGCCCTTTCGGGTTTTCAGTCCACCGGGAAACCCTTTTTTGCCCAAGTCGCCCTTTCGGGTTTTCAACTTGCCGGGTGTACATATTTTTTTATTTTATCCCTAATTTTCCCCCGAACCTTTTTGGTTCGTCGGGATGCCCTTGTTTTGCATAGGTATGTCAACCTAGCGGGTCTCTTATGCGTAGTATCTTTTGACTATGTCCGCGTTCGCAGGGTGTGGCAGGTCGTCACTGTCCATGGTGGTCAAGATCATTGCCCCACCGGAGAATATATTCTTGATTACAAATGGTCCTTCATAGGTAGGAGTCCATTTTCCCCTGGGATCACTTTGTGGCAAAATGATACGTTTGATCACTAGATCCCCAACTTGATATACTTGGCGTCTGACTTTCTTGTTAAAAGCCTTGATCATCTGTTTTTGATACATCTGACCATGGAAAAGAGCAGTAAGTCTCTTTTCATCAATTAAGTTCAGTTGATCAAGTCGAGTCTGGATCCAATTGTTTTCATTTAATCCTGCATCCTTCATAATTCTCAGAGAGGGGATCTGAACCTCAATAGGCAAGACAACCTCCATGCTGTAAACCAAAGAATAGGGTGTTGCCCCAGTTGAGGTGCGAGCCGTGGTACGGTACCCGTGGAGAGAGAATGGTAACATCTCATGCCAGTCTTTGTATGTGAATGTCATCTTTTGTATGATCTTTTTAATGTTTTTATTTGCAGCTTCGACAACACCATTCATCTTTGGCCAGTAGGGAGAAGAATTGTGATGCTGAATTTTGAATTGCTCGCACAAGGCGGTGATCATAGTATTGTTAAGATTTGTACCATTATCAGTGATGATCCTTTCTGGGATACCGTACCGGCAAATGAGATTTTGCTTGATGAAGCCGGCAACAACATTCTTAGTAACAGATGCGAAGGAAGCTGCTTCAACCCATTTTGTAAAATAGTTAATAGGCACTAGGATGAAGCGGTGTCCATTGGAGGCTGTCGACTTGATCTCTCCAATCATATCAATTCCCCACATAGCAAAGGGCCAAGGAGATGTCAAGACATTCAGAGGAACCAAAGGCACGTGTACTTTGTCAGCATAAATTTGACACTTATGACAAGTCCGAGAGTGTTGATAGCAATCCGCTTCCATGGTAGACCAATAATAGCCTTCCCGTAGGATTTTCTTTGCCATCGTATGCCCACTGGAGTGGGTGCCAAAAGTACCTTCGTGTAATTCAGCCATAATCTTTTCCGCTTCAACCTTATCCACACACCGAAGCAGAATGGAGTCATGATTGTGCTTGTATAGGATGCCATTACTAAGGAAGAATTTAGCAGAGAATCTCCTTAAGAATTTCTTATCGTTGATTGAGGCTCCTTCTGGATATTCTTGATCCACGAGATACCTCTTGACTTCATGAAACCAAGGCTGGTCTATTACTTCTTCAATATTGATCTCGTGATAGTATGCTGGTTCATCCATTCGTTCGATGGTGATCTGGGGAGCCTCGTTATCCCAATTAAGTTTAAACATAGATGACATTGTAGCTAGAGCGTCGGCTAGCCGATTTTCTTCTCGCGGGAAATGCTCGAAGGTAATCTTCTCAAAATGTGGTAATAATGTCAAAACATGTTCTTTGTAAGGGATAAGGGTTGGGTGCTTAGTGTCCCACTCTCCTTTGATATGACTGATGACCAAAGTTAAATCTCCAAATACGTCTAAGGATTTGATTCCCAAATCTATGGCAGCCTTGAGGCCCAAGATGCATGCTTCGTGCTCTGCCATGTTGTTTGTACAATTGAAGCAAAGTCTGGAAGTAAAGGGAGTATGACACCCTTTTGGAGATATGAGTACAACGCCAATACCATTACCAAGTGAATTTGAGGCCCCATCAAAGAATATGGTCCATCGGGATCCTTGTTCAGGTCTGTCATATGGTCTGATTTCTTCACAGTTGTCTAATGTCATGATGTCTTCATCCAGGAATTCAAACTTCATGGACTGATAATCTTATACAGCTTGATGAGCAAGATGATCAGCTAGCACACTTCCCTTTATAGCCTTCTGGGTAGTGTACTGTATGTCATATTCTATTAGAATCATCTGCCATCTAGCTATTCTTCCAGACAGAGAAGGATTTTCGAAGATGTATTTTATCGGATCCATCTTAGATATCAACAAGGTAGTATGAGTCAACATATACTGTCTTAGCCGGCGAGCAGCCCATGCCAGAGCACATCAAGTTTTCTCGAGCAGTGAATATCTGGTTTCACAGTCGGTAAAATTTGTGCTCAGGTAGTAAATAGCATGCTCTTTTCGGCCAAACTCGTCATGCTGCCCCAATACACACCCCATTGAGTTTTCTAAAACGGTCATATACATGATCAACGGTCTTCCCTCGACTGGTGGCATTAAAATAGGAGGCTTTTGTAAGTACTCTTTGATTTTGTCAAAATCAACTTGGCATTCATCATTCCATCTGACTACCTGATCTTTCTTCAATAGTTTAAAGATTGGCTCACAAGTAGCTGTTAGGTGAGAAATGAATATGGAAATATAGTTCAGGCGTCCCAAGAATCCCCTGACTTCCTTCTCAGTACGAGGAGCATGCATTTCTTGTATTGCTTTAACTTTGGCAGGATCAACCTCGATGCCTTTGTTACTGACAAAAAAACCTAGGAGAATACCGGATCATACTCCAAATGTGCACTTGTTCGAATTCAACCTCAGCTTATACTTCTTCAGTCTCTCAAACAACTTTTACAAGTGATCGAGGTGCTCTTCTTTAGTTTGTGATCGGGCTATCATATCGTCTACGTAGACCTCTATTTCATGGTGTATCATATCATGAAACAAAGCTACCATGGCGCGCTGATAGGTGGCCCCGACATTCTTCAGTCCGAATGGTATCACTTTGTAGAAGAATGTCCCCCATTGTGTGACAAATGTAGTTTTCTCCATGTCCTCAGGTGCCATTTTGATTTGATTGTAACTTGAGAATCCGTCCATGAAGGAAAACACCTTGTGCTGGGCTGTATTGTCAACCAAGATATCTATGTGGGGGAGTGGAAAATCATCTTTAGGGCTGACCCTATTCAAATCTCTATAGTCCACACATATACGTACTTTGTCATCCTTTTTAGGCACAGGAACAATGTTAGCAACCCATTTGGGATAGGAAGTGACATCCAAGAATCCAACATTAAATTGTTTCATGACTTCCGCTTTGATCTTCTCTGACATGTCAGGTCTCATGCGGCGGAATTTTTGTTTTACTGGTGGACAGTCTTCTCTTGTTGGAAAACGATGTACCACAATGTCTGCATCAAGTCCCGGCATGTCTTCATATGACCAGGCAAAGATCTCAACATAATCACGCATCAGCTGAATCATACGCTCCTTGACACTAGGCTTTAGATTGGCACCCACCTTGACCTCTTTTCTATTTTCCTTGGTACCTAAGCTGATTGTATCCACCGGTTCCTCATGAGGCTGAATAGCTCTTTCCTCTTGCTGGAGTAGTCTGGCAAGTTCCCCTGGTACTTCACAATCTTCCTCACCTCCGTCTTCGACTTGGTAGATTAGATCCTCAGAGTCATGAAAGGCCATAGCAGTATCGTTACCCATGGGATCCAGAGTGGATGGGTACCTGCATTTGTGAGTGTGGGTGGGTGTAAGGGTATAGCCATCTTTTAAAAGGAAAATAAATGCAAAAGAAGAACAATGATCATAAAAGTTTGTATACAAAACGTACGTGATTCATTGAATGTCATATGAAGATGAAATGATAACCCTTACAAATGGACCATTGTGCCTCGAGCAAGACACAAGGTTTAAAATGTGCGAATTATTTGTGAATATTACAAATCTAACAGAAATGTAGAAGATAAATTAATGAGGGACGAAAGTTATCGGAACAAAGTCTCTGGCTTCCCAATTGCGAAGTCCTCCATTGATAGTAGGAAAGATCCAATCCTCCAAGCTGCAATCCTCTTCACCATCTTCCACCGCATTGACCTCTCGGTTGCTAATCTTCAAAGGTGGCCCTCCCGCACGGGCACAATGCACAATCTCCTGAGCACTTGAAGTGAACCCTATACCAAACTTGTCAGATTTATACGGAATGTCTGGAAGTTGCCCCCAGATGGTGCATCCTCCTTGCTCAACTACATCTTTGGCGTCCTTTAGAGATGACATCCGGAGCGGAGGTTTTGTAATCTTGGGAATTTGGGACATAGTCTTGGTCACTTCTACCTCTTGAGAGACTTCTTCAAAATGTTGAAAAGGAGTTTCAATGAACTCACCATCCAATTCCACATACCTGAAGGAATTGAGGTGGCTAATCATATATTCTTCCTCTCCATGGACAGTGATAATCTTTCCATGGACCGGATATTTCAGCATCTGGTGTAGTGTATAGGTGACAACACCGACATTATGGATTCACGGCCGTCCTAGTAGACAGGAATAAGAGGGACGAATGTCCATTACATAGAAGGTTGAGTTGAAAGTTTGAGTCCCAACCTTTATGGGGATATCCACTTCCCTGTGCACCATCCTCTTCGAGCCATCAAATGCTCTCACGACTATTTTATTGGGTTTCATCGTTAATCCTTCGTAGTCCAGTCTGTCGAGAGCTTTATTCGGTAAGACATTCAAAGATGAGCCGGTGTCCACCAAGACATGGGCCAGAGTTGTTCCTCTACATTCCACAGAGATATGCAATGTCTCGTTGTGCTTTCTCCCCCTTGGTGTTAAATCAACATCAGAGAAGCCTAGGCCGTTATCTACCGTCAAGCTAGCCACACAGTCTTGAAATTGGTCAGCAGACGTCTCTTGAGGCACATGGGCTGTCTTTAGAAACTTCACCAGAGCTTTCGCATGTGCCTCCGAGCACAGTGACAAAGCTAGCATGGAGATTTTGGATGGATTTTGCCCCAACTGTTCAACTATGTCGTAGTCGCTCATCTTTATTATTCTCAGGATCTCCTCCATTTCCTTTTTAGAGGTTTTAGGGATAGTCAGTGGTTGAGCCTTCGTCCGGACAGGCTCTTCTTGAATACTTTTTCCTCGAATTTCAGCAGTAGGGGTATTGGTTGGGATAATAGCAGGGGTTGTGTCGTCTTTATTGATAGGAGCACTTGCTGATATGATTATTGGTACGGAAGTAACCTTTGGAGCAGCTACGGGTCCAAAAACTACCTTTGGGGGGGGGGGGGCAATTTCTGGAGAGAAGATTTTACCACTTCGGGTAATCTTACTGGTTCCGGAAATATTTCTAATGTCGGAGTTTTCTTCTTCGGAACTCATCTCTTCGGCGGCTGGCCCATCTTGCTTGATGTCATGGTAGTAGATGTCTCCACCGTAATTCCACGGTACAGTTTTGTCTGATTCATACGGGACCGGCCCAGGCATTGTGATTATAAGAGGAGTAGTTTTTGGAACCGATGTAATCCTAACGGGTCTTTTAGGGATCCTGGAAGAATTGGCGGAGATGGTTATGATTGAAACGTCTTCAACAGGAACAGATGAAACAGGAGTACTTTCAAACAGAATCTCTTTGTTGTCTATCAAGCGTTGAATGCCTGTCTTCAACAAAGGGCAAGCAGTTGGTAAGGATAAGCAGAGATGGCAGTCTTCATTACAACCCGGGAATACACTGACTCTCAACAAGTTTATCTTAATGATTGGGAGTAGAGTCAAGAGTTCATCAATTGTACTAACAAACAAATATTCTTCTATTGCATTGGTGTTGTGACCATGCCTAGGCATAGGAGCAGAAATGACATTTGGTTTCTCGGGTGCATCAAACTCAATCTCTTTTGCATCTATAAGGTCTTGAATTTTGTTTTTCAGGGCCCAACAGTTGTTGGTGTCATGACCTGGACTTTCAGAATGATATGCGCAACGGGCATTTGGGTGATAATAAGGGGACACAATGTTGGGGTTCTTTGGAGCTTCCTTCATAGTTGTCAAATTAGATTTCAGAAGATGTGGTAAAACCTGGGCTAGGGTCATATTGATTTTGGTGAATTGCCTGACCGGCCTTTCTACCCTCGGTTGATTACTTCTTGATTGATCAGATGTAGGCTTTGGGATCATAACAGCTCCTACCATTGGTCGGTGTTTAGCTCTCCTTTGGTTCCTTGGTGGGTAAACAGCAGATACCTCCTTCTTCCTAGTGAAAGGCTTTCTCACATCCATAGAGGCAGATGAATCCTTCTGAATCTTTCCACATTTTATGCCAGCTTCCACCCTCTCTCCGGTTAGTATTAACTCATTAAATCCAGCAGATGAGCTTCCAATCAGATGGTTGAAGAAAGGGCCTGATAAAGTGCCTAAGAACATGTCCACCAATTCCCTTTCAGACAGAGGGAGTTGGACTCTCCCGGCTAGATCTCTGCATTTCTGCACGTAATCTTTGAGACCCTCATTTGAAACCATAGCCATACTCTAAAGTTTAGTACGGGTAGGCGCCAAATCTGCATTATACTGGTATTTCTTATAGAAAGCTGCAACAATATCTTCCCAGTTGTGGACTTCGGCCCTTTCCAATTGGTAAAACCAATCGAGTTGTGTTCCAGATAGGCTATCTTGGAAAAAATGCACCCGTAGATCTTTATCGGCGGAATGCGGCTGGATCTTTCTCACATATGATCGGAGGTGCATCTTAGGACATGACACCCCATCATATTTTGCAAACAACGGCACTTTGAACTTCAGTGGGATCACAAATCCCGACATTAACCCCAATTCTTCAAAGTCTAGACTTGGTACCCTTTGTATTTCCATAGCGTTCAAACACTCTTCAAGATGTCGGTACTTATCATCTGCCGGAGGATACTGTTCTTTGGAGTAGTCTTCCTCTTCTTCCTCTTCTTTAGATTCTGACGAAACCGTTGTTTCCTTTCCTTTTCCGTCATCAGAGGTTGTTGCGAAATTTAAGGTTCTTCTAGTCTCTCCCTGAAACCTTCTCCCCATGATTACAACATCGGTTGGTTTTTTCTCTTTATTCTTCTTCTCTTTGGCCAACAGAGTCTTCAACTCCTCTTGCCCCTTGGCCAAGGTCATGAGTAACTGTTGAAACTGCATGTTTTGAACTTGAAGATCTTTGACTGTCTGTTCGAGATCCATCTTACTGAAATAAATAGCAGAGAGATGAGGGAACTTGTTGCAAAAGACCTGTTTATGTTATGATGAATGATATGTGCATATGTAATGTTTTCAAGGATTTTTAAAGATTCAAGTTCGTTTTAGACAAAAAGAAACACACGTTATATTAATAAGATAGAGTTTGAGTACATCAATACCCCTTGGGCAAAAATGATACAATGCTCTAAGATAAAAAAGTAGTGCGCATCCTCTTTGGTGCAATGTAGGAATTCAAAGTCTGCTCCTCATGAAGTAGCCTAGTAAGTTCCAAAACCTTCTTCTCGCTTGCACATAATTGGGCTTCGAAAGTATCACGCTCTCCTTTGAGCTGTATCCAATCCCTTTGTAAGTCTTCCAGAGATGTGGGCATGTCAGGATGTAGGATAGTGTATAGAACTTCTCCCTCCTTAACAGGCTCAATGATCACCAGAAGGATGGAAGGATAAGGCATCATAAGACTTTGAGCGCGGGTTCGTACCCACTTGAGGTAAGGATCAAGAGGGATGGAATTCTTGTGTCCCAAAGTCTTTCTATCCACCTTGTTTAACATCCTCCAAGCTCGGATAAATCTTTGGCGAAGACCTTGACCATCGTTGTCATAGTCGAATACTAAGCCTTGAATCAGCATGTCATGTGGTCCATCCCTTTGGGCATAACCAAACTGTCTTAGAGCTAAGCATGGGTTGTAGGTGATGTCTCCTCTAATGCCAAGTATAGGGACATTAGGTAATTCCCCACAACAGTTAATAATGATAACATTCTCTTTGTATCGAGAGCACCAATGGATATCTGAATGTTTGAGCGTCATTAACCTTTGTGACCACCTTAAACCTTGCTCATTCCTTAAGAATGATCGGGGAAGATGAGAAATAAACCATCTTGCCAGGAGAGGGGTGAAACACATAAGGACACCTCTTTTCCTCATTGTGCGAGTGTGAAAAGAGTGTAGGATATCCCCTAGTAATGTAGGCACCGGATTGCGTGACATGAAGATTTTGACGGCACTTACATCTATGAGTTGGTCAGGATTGGGGAACAAGACCATCCCATAGATAAGAAGGGACACAATTTCTTCAAAAGCTTGCAAGTCTAGGGAATTCCAATAGCTTCGGGCTTTCTCAAACAGAAACTTTTCTAGGAAGCCTTTGACACCACTCCTAGTTTCCCAATGAGTTGTGACATCAGATGAGTGCAAGTGCAGAACTTGAGCAATCTCTTCTGGCTTTGGGTCTCTTTTTGTACCGTTGAAAGGTAGTTGATTGAGAACGGGAATCCTCAAGAGTTGAGAGAATTCTTCCAAAGTAGGCACAAGCTGGTAGTCGGGAAATGTGAAGCAATGGTGCAAAGGGTCAAAGAACTGAAAGAGCACCTTCATCATATCCTCATCCGTGTTGGAGGTGACCAAGTTGAGTAGACGACCATGTCTCTCGGTGAATGGAGAATTCTCAGGGATCCTTGAAGCTATCTCCTTGAGTTGTGGAGGAATTCTTACAAGGTTATCTTGGATAGTTTTCCTGCGAAGTGAATCCATATCCTACAAAACAAGAACAAAGATGAATCTCCAAAAATCCTTGAAATGGTTAGTGGATGCATATGATGTCCATGATGTCCATGATGTTATGTACAAGTATGCATATACAAGCAAAGCAATCAAGTTCCTAGTTTAGGCTTGCATGGGGTTTTATAGGTAAGTACCCTCTTGAAGTTTAATTGGCTCAACCTGTCCAAGTAATAGTAATCGGGTTCTAAGGAGCTCAATATCACCGGATTGTTTCCTTGGTCATTGTTTCAGCTCGAGCCTCTTTAATGGCAACCAAAATATTCAAAGAAACCAACCCTCAATGAGTGTAGTATCTATTATCTACCAACCTCAGACTGCATCAAAGCTGGTCATCTCACTACGCCCTAAAGGCCAAGTTGGTCAAGTAAAGGTTCTAAAAGTTCGTTAGTGCTTCATGACATCACTCAGTGGCCCCATATTCTCTTTGATTAACTCAAAGGCTACCGGTACCCACAAATATGTCACACTAACATAGCTATTTCTTAGACCATGTTGGTAACCCCGCACAGTTTCCACAATGTATTGCTATTTACCTATAATGTATCCCCAAATCCGGGTAGAGGATTCAAACCCAAACAAAGAACCATAATGTAAAGCAAACAAATCAAACAATGTAAGCAAGTAAATATGATCTAGCCCTAAGGTAACCCCACTTTTTTTTCCAATAATACTCCCCATCAGAGTCGCCAGTTCTGTGATACGGTGGGAGAACTGACTTGAGGGTTTGCGTTTGTGTTTGCAAATGTTGCGGTTAGCAAGAGTCGCCATCGACTTTTCTTTTATCCAAAAGGAAAGGTGAAAAAGCACAGGAAAGACCTTTGAGATTGTTTCTTGAGTTCGGGGGGTAGGTTATGAAAAGGGAAGGTGTTAGCACCCTTTTCATCCATGGTTTTCCATGGGCTCTTAGTTACTTGCTAGATCACTTGCTTTTTTTTTTGAAATTGTGTTTTGTGTGGTTTTTGAAAGTATTTTTTAAAAGAGGCCATTCGTTTAGGCAATCTTTGTAATTATTCTCGTTCGTAAGAATGTATTCAAAGATGTTTGTCTTTTTGAAAATGTTTTTAATGTTTGTAAGTTGTTTGGAAATGTGTGTGTTTGTTTTAAAAATAGCAAAGATATTTGTTTAAAAATTGAGCAAGTAACTAGAAGCAATCTACCTACTCAAATGTCTTTCTTATGCATTTTCTATTCCTTTGACATTGTTGTCTTACCATTGATTTGGTAAGCAACCCTATCTTTGGATGTAAACGGGACGGGCGTGGGTCATCATATAACCATGATTAGCAATGTTGCAAAGTATCTTAGCATTTTCGAGGGACTAAGATCATTTTATAAGGCAACTTAGAATAGCGTCATCGAGGGACTATGATCTTTTGATTTTTTTTGTTTTACCAAGATACTTTGCATGCGTAATATGGCTATTTTTGTATAAGGAAACCAAGTGGAGAAACCCTAAGGGTGTTTGTGTGCAAGTGTGTTTGATTGCATGCTTGATTTTTATCTTGAATTATGGTCTTCTAGTTGATTGATTTTATCTTGCATTTACATTTGAAAGCGATAAATTGCAGAAATGTAAAGTCCTACGCTATTACAATATTTAGGGGGTGGGGTACAAATTTATGAAATGGGATTGCAAATGAAAATAAAATCTTAAATTACTATTACAACCATATTGAAATACATACAAGAAAATATTAAATGAACTTGTTTTGTTTTAAGAAAATATTTTTTTGTTTTAAGGAAAATAAAGTGTGAACAAAATATTTTTGGTGTTTGGCTGATTAATGAAAATGGAGAGTGCCAGTGAGAAAAATAAAGAAAAATAAAATAACAAGGGGAAAAAGAAAAGAGGATCAGCGTGTTACTGAAAGGAAGTCAGAGGTTCTGACCCTGGCCTACTGCAGAACAGAAACCTGTTAGTGAAAATGTATAGGTCAGAGGTTCTGACCCTGCTGGGAACACAGTAAGTTTCAGAAGTTCTGATATTACTGATAACAAAACAGACTCCAGAAGCGTTGTTGCCAATGTCAGAGCTTGGTCTCCCTCTATGCTAGTCAGAACATCTTCAATTTGGTTATTTTTCCACAAAACAGAAGACATGCCTTGCAGCTGGAAGAAGTTCTGTGAACTGGAGTTAGGCTTAACTCTGATGACGTTCTGAACAGCTTCTTTGAATGGATGGATGAAGGGTATATAGTCGTATGAATACAGAAGTTATGGCAGTTTCCAACGTGTGGGTCAGAAATTGTATGGGTGTTTTTTTAGTCAAGAAATATTTTGAGAACAAATGGAGTTTGAAAGCAAGGGATCCAAAGTTAATGGTTTGTATGTTGTGTTTACAGTTTTTGAAACTCTAGGAATTTTGGGCAGAGGTTCAAGACTTTTCTTTCTCAAAATTTTGATTTCTTTCACAAATTTTTCTAGACTTTCTCAGTGACCAATGGTATTCTCTTTATAGGCAAAGCTTTGTGGGTTTCAAAATGTCAAGTGGCGCTAATATCATGCACTAGATGCTGACTTACTCTTGAAGAAAGTTCAAAAAAGGTTGTGATGATTGACAGCTTTTAGCCTAGGCTGGGTTAGTAAGCAAGGATTAAGGAAAAGTGACACCCATGAGTGAAAAGTAGCGCATGAATCCATACCTAAATCTGTACAAAGGTTTTTTTATGCTACACGTGGAGAGACCCTTTGGACAAAGACTCAAAAGTGGTTGTGAGCATTAATGATCATTAAATGGTGATGAGATTTGTCAAAATCAGAAATCTTGTAATATCAGATTTGCATCATTACTTAAATCTGAGTCAGAAATTCCATTTAGGATAAACATCCAACTTCTGATCTTCTCAATTTGTATCCTGTTGCCTCAGCAAGTTCTGAAGGATCCTCAGGCTTTCTAGTAAATTTCTTTGATTTGCCTCTGAAAACTCTGAACTTAGAGATTCTTCTTCAGTGTAGCACCCAATATTCTGACCCTCTTACCCTCTAGTTCCAGCATGCTCTGAAGGAGCTTTCAGGCATCGTACTACACTTTATTGCCTTCTTTGTATTACTCTAGCAAACTCTGATTGAACTTGCGTAGATGCTGAAAAGCCATGTTCTGACTAAAGATTATGTGCTGAACCATGCTTACAACTTCTGACTGCTCCTGCCTGGAGGTTGGCTCAGAAGTTCTGAAGTGTCATTTTTCTTAAATACTTTAGAAAAATTCTAAGTATTTAGAATTTAACTTTTCCAAGGTAAAATTTGACTTTTGAACTTCTTGATGAAACAAACTTCATATTCCAACCTGTCTTGATGAAATATGATTTTTGTGACTTGATTTCTTTCCAAAAACCAAAGTTTGACTTTTTAGCATGCAAATGACCATTTTGCCCTTGTAAATGGCTTGCTTGGAAAGAAATGATAATTCAAGGCTTGGATTCGTATAGGAGAAAACTTTGAGAATCTAGGGTGATTTCCTGAGAAATGAGAGGGCATATTTTGGGGTACAACAGTAAAGCAATAAAGGTGATCTAGCTCTTAAGGTAACCCCACTTTTAGTTTTCCCCAGCAGAGTCGCCAGTTCTGTAATATAAGGGGAGAATTGAATTTTGGTTTTGTGTTTTATCGCAAATGTTGCGGATAGCATGAGTCACCACCGACTTTTCTTTTATCCAATAAAGGAAAGGGTGAAAAGAACAAGAAAGACCTTTGAGAATTTATCTGAGTTCGGGGGGGGGTAGTGTAATATGGTGGGAGAACAGATTTGGTTGTTTTTGCTTTTTATCGCAATTGTTGCGGATAGCAAGAGTCGCCACCGACTTTTATTTTATCCAATAAAGGAAAGGGTGAAAAGAACAGGAAAGACCTTTCGAGAATTTTCTTGAGTTCGGAGGGTAGGTTATGAAAAAGGAAGATGTTAGCACCCTTGTCATCCGTAGTTATCTACGGGCTCTTAGTTTCTTGATCACTTTGAAAATGCTTTGTTTGAAATGTGTTTGTGATTGGTGTGAGTTTGAAAATATTTTGAAAACGCCTTTGTTTCGGTAAACTTTGTAATGATTCTCGTCTATATAAGAACGTATACAAAATATTGGTTTTGAAAATAGTTCAAAGAGATGTTTTTTTAAATATGTTTTGAAAGTGTGAGAGTGGAGATGGTTTTCGTTTGTGAGCAAGAAACTACGGGCATCCTACCTATTTAAAAGGTCTTTGTTCTTTTCCTCCTCCTTTAGATATTGCTATCTTACCATTGATTTGGTAAGAAGCCCTATCATCGGATGTGAAGGGACGAGCGTGGGTCGTCGTATAGTCATAGAAAGCAACTGTTGTACCCCAAAATTTTCCCTCCCATATTTCTAAAAACATTGTAAGAAAAATCTCCAAGTGGCTCAAGATAGCCCAAGAGTTGGTCAGACAATCTCTCTCATAAGGAAGTCTTCTCCAAATTAGGGTTTTGTGTTGCATCAAGATCCTTGAGTCCAAATGACCCCAAATGCTCACCAATGTCATAATATGTTCTCAAGATCATCCATGTCAATTTTCAAGCCTTGCAGAGGAAGTTTGCTTAGTCAATTGCTCAAAGGTCCCAAAAATCGACTGTGCTAGGGCAAAAGTCAACTGTGGCCCAAATACAGTCAAACTTTAAGATTTTTTGTCAACATTCTCATTTTGAAGGATATTTCATCATTTTATCAAGGGTTGATCATGATTCATCAAGGATTGCTCAAAATTCATCAAGATTCAAAAGTTGCTAAATTAGGGTTTTGTAGGAAAAGTCAACCCAACTTTGACCAAGCATAACTTTCTCATACTTTATGATAAATGATCCATCCAAAGCTCATTTTCAATAGGATGAAATTCCCTACAATCCATATTCATACCCCAAGATTAAAAAATGCACTCACAAGAAGTTATGAATTTGGACATTATAGGTCATTTTGAAAAGTCAACAAAAACACCTTCTTTGTCAAAGCTTATAACTTGAGCATGGAATATCAAAATGATATGAGAACAAAAGGGTTGATTATAAGACATCTCAATATTTCTAAAAAGTCCAAGAACACTTCCAAAAGTTCAAAATTGAAGAAGTTATGTATTGTAGAAGTTGGACTTTTTTTTGCAAATTTGCCAAAAGTCAACTATCCCCGAAACTTCAAATTTTGTCAAATGGGCCCATTCTTTTCCACTTGATTTGAGTTTTCATTGTAGCCCATGCGCCCTAGCCTCATCCATGTGCATATATCTCATTTTTATTATTTAATTTGATTTTTATTTGAATTTATTCATTTTAAATCAAATAAAATCATATAAAATCCAAGGCATTGATAATTCATGATTTTTTGGTTGCTTTAGGCTTTGAATACAACTCTTATGTGAATCAAATTCTAATCAAGGCTTGTATGCACAAAAAGATCCAAATCAAATCAAATTTGGAAGGTTTTAATGGTGGAATCAAATCCAATTCATGAGCATTGATATGGAGAGATTTGTACCAAGTTTCTTACCCTAATGCAGTACACATTACATAAGGAGGCTAAAGCACACGAAATAAGGGTTGGCAAGCATTGGTAGAGGCAGAACAAAAGTGAGAAAAATCACAAAAAAGTGAGAGACCAAAATCAGGGTTAGAGGCGTTTTCAAGGATCAAGACTTGTCCCAATCGATTCCTGGACATTCACACAAGCTAACTCGATCAAAACCACGCATCCTCAGGCCTCCAAACGCACTGTAAGTCCCACGCAAACTGCTCCTATTCTTGATTTCATAACTTTGAAATTAAGCATCTTTTTATGAACTAATAACATATTTTGAATCTACAAACCATTTGCAAGCGTTTGGTATCATTCAATTGCATTTATCTGGCCTGAATAGAAAACCACCTTTGTTAGGGTTTGGTCTGCGTTTTTAGGAATTTTTGTTTCAGGTACAATTGACCTCCATGAAAGACATGGTTGTGACTGGGAGGGTGAGACGAACACGACCATGCCCTTGAAATTCATTTTTATGGCCTGTACAGGATCTTGGAGATGGACATGCCTGTAGCTACGGACTTCTGTCCGTTGGTATATGTGTTTGGCATTTTAGCCACGAACGAGAGGTTAGCGATGATGCGTGGCATCCCTCTATTGGGCCATTCAAATATCACACGCTTTTTTTATTTTGTCTGGCATTGGAATTGTTTCTATATATTATATTGAGTTATTATTATTATAACAAACAAAACAATGTGATGCAGTGGTAGCCACTCAAGGTCTTAAGGCGTTCCAAGGCTAGAGGTCAGGGGTTCGATCCCTGCCTCCAGCACTTTGTATTTTCTTCATGTTTTTCAGGCTTTCCTATGCGCGCTCAAGTTTGCAACCTACCATGCATCCTCATCCATCCAAGCGCCAGATGGCCAAAAGGCCAGATCTGGTGGCCAAGCGTTGAAGGTCCACCAAGGTGCCAGTCAACGCACGTGTACCAGACCCAAAAAGTCCACACGGGCTAGCTGATAATGGGCCAAGAATTTGCTTTCTACACCATCCAAAACAGGCCCAACACTCCTCTCTCTTTTATTTATTTTGTTTTGTTTTATTAATTGTTTTATTTTATTTAATTAATTTTCTAACCAATCACAAAATTCTTTTTTTCATCAAATAAAATCACAAAAATATTTTTATTTCAATCAAATTTTAAACTTTTATTTTTCTTAAATAAACTTATTAATTGATTAGGTTTTTAATTGGAAAACTTTAATTCATTTTTGTAAATAATTAAAATTAATTAGATTTAATTAGGTTTTAACTACTAATTTAATTAATTTTATTTTCTTTCTTAAAATAACAAAAATCCAAAATATGTCATAATTAATTTTTCATTAATTAATTTATTTTATAATTAATTTAGTAATTAATTTAGGATTAATTTCTTTTCTCAAATAAAAACAACAAAAACAAAAAAAAAAGACATTTTCTTTAACCAAAAGGGTCAAAACCCTAAATTTCGCACTCGATTTAATTTCTCGCGCGCTTTATTCATTTTTTGATCCAATTAATGTATCTGCTTCCGGATTGTAATAGTTAAATAGGACATTTAATTATTTTTATCGCTTTATTTTATTTTTCAAAGGGTTTGTCTTTGGCGATGTAAATACCCGACGCCTTGTAATTTAATTTCCGCACCTTTAATTTCTGCAAATTATAACTGTTAGATGTTTGATAATAGGGTTTGCATGACAAGACTGAATGTTTTAACCTAAAATCAAATTAGATCACCCTTAACATGTATAAAGATAAAAATAATTGAAAACGACACACTCGCACATGCGCACTCCTAGGGTACATCCCACTTGGTTGCCTTCGTACACGGTCATTGAGTATATGTCGTTTTAGAGGTTGCCCTCTTGTCTAAAAGATCATAGTCGCCTCGAAATGGTTGCCTCTGATATAATTGCCCCAAACAAATGATCTAAGACATTAGGGTTACCGCTAAGGCGTCCTAACATTGCTTTTGTGACCGTATGTCCCTCATTCGAATTGACCCTCAAACTCCAACGACGGTGCTACCTACTCACTAATAGTGGGATAGCATTGTATAAATGACATTAGCATAGAATAATTCCTTTCTCGAGTAGGTAGATAGTTCTTAGATACTTGCTCATTTAAAATAAAACAAATTTTTTACACTTACACTTTTCGAACAAAGTTTTCAAAACACTTCATTACACTCTTGAGGACAGAAGCAAGAGTTAAATCGAAGTTTCAAACCAAAACTTTTTCAAACCCATAAGCACAAAGAAAACAATTTAGAAAACAATTGAGCAAGTAACTAAGATCCTGTGGATAACCACGGATAGAAAGGGTGCTAATACCTTCCCTTTCTATAATCTACCCCCCGAACCCGAGAAATATCTCGAAAAAGGAATTTTTTCTATGCTTTTTTCCTTTCCTCGTTGGATAAAATAAAAGTCGGTGGTGACTCTTGCTTACCGCGACATTTTGCGAAAACAAAACGCAAAATACAAACCAGAATTCCAAAAAACAGTCAGTTTTTCCCACCGTATCACAGAACTGACGACTCTACTGGGGAGCTTATAAGTGGGGTGTACCTTAGGAATAGTTCATAATGTTTTCAATTGCTTGACTTGTATGCTTTATCTTTGTGGGTTGAATCAGAGTTACTATAGATCCTAACCCGGATCTGGGGGATACCCTTTAAGCAAGTAGCAATAAACTGTGAGGGAACTGTACAGCGTAAATCGATACGGTTGAAGCAGTAGCTACGTTGGTGTGACACTTTAGTATGTAATGATATCCCTTGTAGCACAACGAGGAGAATATGGGTCTGCTAAGGGGTCATTAAGCACCAACTGACCTTAGAACCTATAATTGACCAACTTGGCCATAGAACAGTAGCAGTATTCTACACTCATTGAGACTAAACTCTCGCGATGATTCCGGCCGCAAGAAAAGGTTGCCAAACTGGAATTATGACCGATCGAGGGTAGTTAGTGATATTGAGATCCTCTAGAACCCAGTTACTATTTTTAGGACAGGTTTGAACCAACTAAACTGAAAGAGGGTAATACCTAAACTCCTTGCCAGCCTGAAATCTAAGGGATATCTGTGTGACTTGTTTGCCCTTACCATGTTTGCTATCTGTGAATACTTATGATGTGTTTCTATCATAACATCATGCATCATGACATTGCATGCATCCTGCATTGGACTAACCCATTTCAAAGACAGAGGGGATTCATCTTTGTTCTGTTTTATAGGTCATGGCACCCATGTGTAGAAACACTATTCAGATCAGCTTTGTCCAGGTTCCCACTCAGCTTAAAGATTTGGTTGTAAAGGTTCCCGATACCACCCCCTTTATCAGAAGACATAGGCACCTCCTTAGTCTAGTCACCTCCAAGCTGGATGAACAGATGATGAGTGTTTTGTGCTAATTCTTTGATCCGCTGTACCACTGCTTTACTTTTTCGGACTACCAGTTGGTCCCCACCTTGGAAGAGTTCTCTGATTTACTTGGTATCTCCATTCTAGAGCAGACCCCGTTTACAGGTTGGGAGAAAGTCATTAGGCCGGAAGATATTGCTTCATCCCTCCATCTGAAAAAGGCTGAGGTAATGACAAACTGGGAGACTCGAAGTGGGACAAAAGGCTTCTTGGCTAAGTTATTGGTTGATCGGGCTAATTAGTTCTGGGACAGTCTAGACTTTCAGGCATTTGAAGACATTCTGGCTCTTCTCATATATGGTTTGGTGTTGTTTCCTAACTCAGATTCCTTTGTTGACGTGAATGCGGTGAAGATCTTCATATCCCGTAATCCGGTACCCTCTCTTGGGTGACATTTTGCACTCTCTTTATGCCCGTACTGC
Organism: Vicia faba; assembly: GCA_948472305.1. Classification (NCBI taxonomy): domain Eukaryota; kingdom Viridiplantae; phylum Streptophyta; class Magnoliopsida; order Fabales; family Fabaceae; genus Vicia; species Vicia faba. The sequence continues at coordinate 1,187,082,164 of OX451735.1, read as the reverse complement.
TTGGAAACGGGGAACCCTTATGAGTTGTGCACCATTGCTGGCGAGGTGGTTTATTTCTCACCTCCCCAAATCAGTTTTGAAGAACAAGGAAGGCATGGGCTGGGCCTATAGGGTTATGTCTCTCTCTCACATTGACATCATCTAGAGTAATAAGGACATGGAAGAAGTGGCTATTATTGATCGCTGTGGGGAGTATCCCAATGTTCCACTACTTGGAGTTCGAGGAGGGGTTACCTATAACCCTTGTTTGGCCTTACGTCAGTTTGGGCGAGCTAGGAGAGACGAACCTCATGATTTGTTAATGCCAAGAATTTTCTTTTACTTCCAAGGGGATAGTGACGAGCATCGCCGCAGGTTCATACGAGCTTGGGACAGGGTACACAGATCTGATCCACATGAGTTAGGGATGAAGACCTCTCTTCCGATGGAACCATATCTCCGATGGGTTCGTATCTGTGCCCAAAAGCTGGGAATGTCGTACGAAGCTGTCTTGCCTGCGATTGTTGAGATTGCTGATGAAGAAGGGGTTCCTCTTACCATCTTCCACCCACACATGCCTACTGACATTGGGGCACTAAAGAGGTCTTGGATGCAGCTAAGAGAAGAGAGGGATACTTACATAGAAAAGTATCACGAACAAGAGTGGAAGATCTTGAAGCTGACAAGACAATTGGAGAATGAGCAGATCCTCAATGACTATGTCAGCACTAAAGGCAAACGACCATGAGAGCGCTGATGTCTTTTGATTATTTCTAGCTTTGATTTATTTTTCAGTATTTCGATCTTGTAACGCCTCAAAGGAATTTATCAGACATTGTTTCAAATTTATCTAATAAAAGTGTGTTTCATTTTGGTTTACGAATTTGAATCTCCAAAGTCTTTGAAATCATATCATACGCATTTCATTCCATGCACCTCATAACAGGTACCCTTACAAGTTTTCTCATCTTCTTCGCTGTTTATTTTAGCACATCATGTCTGCTGAAACATCAACTGATCAAGCTATCAAGGCTCTACAAGCTCAAAACGCTCAATTCCAGGAAATGTTCATGAGTTTGGCTAAGGGTCAGCAAGATCTGAAGACCCTTATCTTGAAGGATAAGAAGAAGAAGAAGAAGACAGTCCTCCTGAACATGGGTCACAGGTTTGGAAACAGGCTGCAAGATGAAGTCAATTTATCCCACTCATCTGGAGGGGGAGAAAACCAAGAAGAAAGGAGGGTTCCTAGCCCCGTGGTATCTGATCATGAGACTGACTTTGACGAAGACCAGTATCCTCCGGCTGAGGATAGGTATAAACAGCTTGAAGACCGGTTAAGTGCGATGGAAATTCAGAAGGTCCCTGGGTTCGACTTTGGTGATCTAGGTTTGTCATCTGGGGTGGTGATTCCCCACAAGTTCAAAGCACCAGCCTTTTCTAAATACGACGGGGTTTCTTGCCCAAAGCTGCACCTCCGTTCGTATGTTAGAAAGATCCAGCTATACACTGCTGACAAGAACCTCTGGATCCACTTATTTTAAGATAGTCTCTCAGGGACTCAACTTGAATGGTTTTACCAGCTGGAAGGAGCTAGTATCTGTAATTAGGAAGATCTTGCTGCTGCTTTTTACAAGCAGTACCAATACAATGCCGACCTCGCTCCCACACGTACCCAACTTCAGGGTATGTCTATGGCTGCGAGCGAAGGTTTCAAATACTACGCTCAGAAATGGAGGGACCTTGCTGGAAGAGTACAACCCCTGCTGGCTGACAGGGAGTTAGTAAATATGTTTCTAGGGACCTTGTCTGGTCCGTATTTCAACCATCTGATTAGAAGTTCATCGTCCGGGTTTACAGAGATGACTATGATCGGGGAAAGAATTGAGGCTGGTATTAAGAGCGGTAAGATACAGAAGGGTGCTTCGTCTAGTGCCGAGAAGAAGCCTTTTAAGAAGGAGTCCAATGCTGTTTACAGTTTAAAAAGCCATAATAGACCTGAACTCCGCCAAGCATTTAATGCGGTGGTTATATCAAGACCAGCTATCGCTCCTCAGCGTAACAATCAACCAAGGGCCGAGAGACTGCGAAGACAATTCACTCAGCTCAACATGACTTTATCCAAAATTTTGCCACAGTTATTGAAAACCAACTTGGTGATTCTGAAGGAGGTCCCGAAGAATCCAAATACAACATCACCCATGTACAATCCGAACACCCACTGTGCTTTTCATTCTGATAGCCTGGGGCACGATACGAATGACTGCTGGGTTTTGAAGAATAAGATACAGGACTTGATTGATGCTAAGGAGATTGAGTTCGAAGCACCTGAAAGACCTAATGTTGTGACTGCTCCTATGCCCAAGCATGGAGTGTATGCTATAGATGAAGACTCATTTGTGGTTTCTGTGAAAGACATTGTTACTCCATTGATGACTGTAAAGAAGAACCTTCTGCTAGCCGGTTTATTTCTGGGTTGTAACGAAGGTTTCTGTACGTGTTCCGTCCTACCTACCGGTTGCCATCTTTTGAAGTCAGGTGTCCAACGCCTGATGGATAATAAAGAAATTCTGTTTGAGAAGACTTTTATTCCTGTGGTTCCTACTGAAGAAGTTGCTATAATCACCTTTTTCGATAATTCTTCCAAGGCTTCCTCGAGAAAGCCTGTTAGAATTACATCTGTTCCAAGAATTACACTGTTGATCATCACCATTCCTGGGCCTATCCCTTATACATCAGATAAAGTTGTCCCATGGCACTATGGGGCTGACGTATATTATCATGGAGTTAAGCAAGACTTGAGTGCTGAAGAGGCTGATACTGACGTCAGCAATATTGTTGGACCTGCCAAAGTCACCCGCAACGGAAGACTTTTCTCCCCTGAGATCTCTCCACCAGTTGTTCGGAAGCCTGTTGTTATTATACCTGCCAATACACCTGTTATTGTCCCTGTTCAAGTTCTAATTCTTACCCCTGTTGCTGAGTCATCTGATACTCGCCGCAAAGGGACCATTGATGTGCCTGCCCGGATGGAGGCGCCGAAGAGGATTACTGTTGAAGCCTCTAGACAAGAGATGGAAGAAATTTTGAAGATCATAAAAAAGAGCGACTATAACGTAGTCGAGCAGCTGGGGAAAACCCCGTCGAAGATCTCTATGTTGTCCTTATTGTTGTGTTTGGAGGCCCATACTAAGGCTCTGATTGCTTTCCTAAAGACCGCGCACGTACCACATGAGACATCAACTGATCAATTTAAGGACTGCGTGGCTAGTTTGACAGCAGATAATGGGTTGGGTTTCTCCGATACATACTTTCCTGCTAAGGGGAGGAATCACAATGATGCCCTGCATGTCTCCATTGAATGCAGGGGCACTACTCTAGCTCATGTATTGGTGGATACGGGGTCTTCGTTGAACGTTTTGCCTAAGAAAGCTTTGGACCGGTTAGACTGTGAGGGGTTGGAGCTGAAGCCAAGTAACATTGTTGTTAGGGCCTTTGACGGGTCCAAGAGAATGGTACATGTTGAAGTGGATATTCCAGTGAAGGTTGGTTCTCAAATTTTCGCGTCTACTTTTTGTGTGATGAACATTCAGCCATCTTATTCTTGTTTGCTGGGTCGCCCATGGATCCATAAGGCTGGGACAGTGACTTCTACGCTCCACCAGATGCTGAAGTACCCAGTTAAGGGGAAGATTGTTACGGTACGAGGAGAAGAGGAGTACATGGTGAGCCACCTCAACTCTTTCCGATATGTAGAGATGGATGAGGAATTCATTGAAACCCCGTTTCAACATTTTGAAGAGGTTCCCCAGACGCTGGCATCAACTAAAACTGTTGTTGAAGATCCTCCAATAAAGATGGCTCTCTTCAAGGATGCCCGAGCTGTTGTTGAGAAAGAAGCTCAGAAGGCTGTTCGGAGTGCACGGATCGGAAGACCTCCCCTGTTTATCAGCAATTCAGGAGTAAATGCCATTGAAGACGATGTTGAAGAATATGAGTTCGACAGTTAGATCTATCCTACTACTGATGGTGGACTGAGCAATTGGACAGCAAAGGACTTCGTCCCAATTTCTTTCGTTACCCAGTAATGAGACTTTTGTTTTGTATTTGTACCAGACAATGGTTTTTTAAACTTTACGGCCCGGTGTCTTACCCGGGGCACCGTGGCTTTATTTGTAAGGGCTTTATGTGTTTCATCTACAATATCATTAATAAAAGAATTGGACGTTTTTTGCATTTCAAATTTTGCGCTCCTTATTTTTCTTTCATTATATTGCAAAACAACTATTTTACACACACTCACGTATACAGGTCTACATCCACTCTGGATCCCACTGATAACGACTCTGCTACTGCCAGTTATGACTTCGAAAGTCCGATTAACTTAGCCGAAGACGAAGGTGAAGATGATTGCAAAGTGCCTGGTGAACTTGCAAGACTGTTACTTCAGGAAGAGAGGGCTATACAGCCGCATGAAGAGCCAGTGGAAACAATAAATCTGGGTACAGAGGTAGACAAGAAAGAGGTCAAAGTCGGTGCAAATCTGGAAGCTAGTGTTAAGCAATAGTTAATTCAGATGCTGCGTGACTACGTTGAGATCTTTGCCTGGTCGTATGAGGATATGCCTGGGTTGGATACCGATATTGTGGTTCACCGTTTGCCTACAAAGGAAGACTGTCCTCCAGTGAAACAGAAGCTCCGCTGAATGCGCCCAGAGATGTCTGAGAAAATCAAGGCCGAAGTTATGAAACAGTTTGACGCCGGTTTTCTAGCAGTTACTTCTTACCCACAGTGGGTTGCCAACGTGGTTCCTGTGCCAAAGAAGGATGGTAAAGTTCGGATGTGTGTCGACTATAGGGATCTGAACAGCGCAAGTCCCAAGGATGATTTCCCTCTGCCTCATATTGACGTTCTAGTTGACAACACCGCACAACATAAGGTTTTCTCCTTCATGGACGGTTCCTCAGGTTATAATCAGATTAAAATGGCTCCCGATGATATGGAGAAGACAACCTTTGTTACTTAATAGGGTACCTTTTGCTACAAGGTCATGCCTTTTGGATTGAAAAATGTTGGGGCAACATATCAGCGCGCCATGGTCGCTTTTATTCCATGACATGATCCATCATGAGATTGAGGTATACGTTGATGACATGATTGCAAGATCCCAGACTGAGAAAGAACACCTTGACGATCTTCAGAAGCTATTTGACAGGTTGAAGTTGTACAAGCTGAGGTTAAACCCGAACAAGTGCACCTCCAAGGTGAGATCTGGTAACCTGCCAAGTTTCATCGTAAGAGATAAAGGTATTCAAGTGGATCCTGCAAAGCTGAAGGCTATACAGGAAATGCCAGCTCCCCGAACAGAAAAAGAAGTCAGAGGCTTTCTGGGACATCAGAACTATATTTCCCGATTCATCTCGCACCTGACTGCTACTTGTGAACCAATCTTCAAATTACTGAAGAAAGATCAAGTGGTAAGATGGAACGATGAATGTCAGGCCGCTTTCGAAAGAATCAAGGAGTATCTCCAAGAGCCACTTATTCTGATGCCTCCAGTTGAAGGGAGACCTTTGATCTTATACTTGACAGTACTCGACAACTCAATGGGGTGTGTGCTGGGTCAGCATGACGAGTCTAGCCGAAAAGAGCATGCTATTTATTACCTTAGCAAAAAGTTTACCTACTGTGAGACCCGATACTCGTTGCTTGAGAAAACTTGCTGCGCTTTGGCATGGGCTGCTCGCCGGCTGAGACAGTATATGCTGACTCACACCACTTTATTGATATCAAAGATGGATCCAATCAAGTATATCTTCGAGAAGCCTGCCTTGTCCGGAAGAATAGCGAGATGGTAGATGATCTTGACTGAGTATGACATCCAATACACGACTCAAAAGGCAATCAAGGGAACTGTGTTGGCAGATCATTTGGCACATCAGGCAGTGGACGATTACCTGTCTATGAACTTCAAATTCCCGGATGAGAATATCAAGTTGGTGACTGACTGTGAGACACCTGGACCGGATGAAGGACCTGAGGAAGGATTCCGATGGTCTATGTACTTTGATGGAGCTTCAAACGCTTTGGGTAATGGCATTGGCGTCGTGATCATATCTCCTAAAGGCTCTCATACTCCGTTTACCGCCCGACTATGTTTCAACTGCACCAAAAACATGGCGAAGTATGAAGCGTGCATTATGGGTCTTCGAGCAGCTATCGACCTAAGGATTAAGTTCTTAAGTGTATTCGGAGATTCCGCTCTCGTGATAAGTCAGATCAAAGGCGAGTGGGATACGAAACACCCTAATCTTATTCCTTACAAAGAGAATGTGTTGACGTTGCTTCCGCACTTCGAGGAGATAACTGTTGTACCCCAAAATTTGCCCTCCCATATTTCTCAAAACATCTCAAGAAAAATTCACAAGTCCAACCCGGCGCGTCATATTCAGGTGTTCTTTCCCCAAGATATCTCTGATAACGTATTCTCAAATTCAGGTTCGGCTCAAGAGATAATTCTTTAAAGAAGGTATCCGAATGTGTAAGTTTTCTTGAAGAAATATGGTGAAAAAGTGTGCTGAAAGTGCAGTTTTTACGCGCTAAAAAATTCATAACTTGAAGACCGTGGCTCGTTTCGAACCCGTTTCGGTGGCCAAAATTCCGTCTTGACATTATCTACGTTTTCATCTCTCACAGCTGGAAGCCAATTTCGATCAGAAGGTCTTCAAAAATGTGGATTTATCAAGTATTTTCGTACAGAAAATTTGTGACAGAAGTTTATTTGCGTCATGTTCAGAAAATCATAACTTGGTCGATTTTCATCGTATCGAGCTGGTTCCGGCGCCAAAATTTCACAAATTGAGTTGGCTACATTTTCATAGGAGGTATCGAGTTCGAACGGTGTTCAAAAGGCCTTCGTTTTTTGCTCATAGTGCGTGACACGCTGAAAATCCTGAATGCTGAATATTATTTCATCTGGGCCGAAACTTCGTAAATTCATAACTCGGTCAATTTTTATCGGATTGGGCTCATATTTTTACGCAAGGTCCCTGACTCATAGATCTACAACTTTGCTTCAAAAGTCGAGACCGGATTATGCTCCGATCAATACCAGTTTTTTATTGAAGAACGTGTCAGAGTCTACACTGGAGTCCAAAATAATTTTGTCTGAGCTGAAACTTCAAAAATTCATAACTAATTCACCGTTTATCCGATTGAGCCGATTTTCGGACAGGAGTTGGTTATCAATGTCGGCTACATTTTGTTTTCATATTTCAACTTCAAAAATTGCACTTAAGTCCCTGCAATTTAGCCTGGAAAGTGACGAACTCAAGTGAACATTGGAGGCCCAATTGCACATTCAAAGCCCATTTTCTTTACCCTAATTTCCATTATATAATCACCTTCTTTTCACACAAACCAGAGAGGAGAAAAAGAGAGAAAAAATCTTGCCACAACACGGTTAGAATATCAAATTCTTTCAAGAACCCTAAAACCTTGAAATCCTTATTACAAATCTCTCTCTCACTACAAACAAGCCATCACAGTTACAAACCAACACCTCACTACTTCTTCAGTAAGGATAAGGCTGGCTTGATCTCCATGATCCTAATTTTCCAGTAAGGCATAAAAGCATTCAGGTCACTAATTTTCCAGTAAGGGTAAGATTGATTTGATCTCCATGATAAAAAAGGTATAATCATTCATACATGCCATATTGTGCCTAAACATTAAATTTCTTCATATATTGGCTTTATTTTCATTTTATGATTTTATTTAATGTGTTCATGAGATTCAACACTGCAGATTTAGACAGGATCCCATGCAGGTTCATTAAGGAACGTTGAAGCCAAAATACAAATGGCCAAAAGCCAAAAGCCAAATGGCCAAAAGAACAACTTATGCATAACACCAATACATGGCGAGACAGACATCCTGAGAAGATTAAGGAACGTTGAGGCCAGAACACAAATGGCCAACAGCCAGAACACAAATAGCCATGAAACCCAATCCAATAGCCAAAGAATACAGACCACGGTACTCAGGAGTCAATGAACACGCACGTGATGCCAGAAAATCAAACAAGGCTTTTTGTCTAATGGGCCAGATTTCTCACAAAAAACCTCCCTTTGGGTCTGAATACCCCCTATGGTTTGCGCATTTTTATTTTTTATTTGATTTTCCTTTTTATTCTTTTAATTGTTTTCAATTGTTTTCTTTAATTTCATAAATTAATTTTCATAAGATAAAAAATCAGAAACTAAAATATATTTAATTATTATTATTTCACTATTAATTTATTTTGTAAATAAACTTTAATAATTAGTTTAGTAAATTAGGTTTTAAAACTTTAATCTTTTTCTCAATAAATTAAAATATGTAAAAATTAGGTTTTTTAACTTTTTATCACTTTTCTTAATAAATAATTTTTTCTTATTATCATTATTATTAATTACTAATTTATTTTGTAAATAAACATGTACATTAAATATTTAGTAAATTAGGCTAAACTTTAATATTTTTCTTTAATAATTAAAAACAACTTAGAATTAGGGTTTCTCTTGAATTTTAATTTTCTTTATTTCATAAATACAAAAACCATTAAAAAAAACCTTTCTTTTCTTTAATATAATAATTAATTAACTTTTCATTCAATTTAATTCCAAAAGGGTCCAACGCCCTCGAACGTTCTATTTTCTATTCTTTTCGCGCATTTATTCTTATTTTTCTTGTGAATATTATGTAACTGTTTCTCAGATGTAATAGTAATTAGGTTTATCTTTCCGTCTTTATTTTCTGCATCTTTATCAAAAACGGGTCTTTGTAATTTGGCGATGTATAGACTCGCGCCTTGTAATAGCGTAGGATTTATCTTTCCGCACTTTTAAATTCTAATTGCATGAAAGAATGTATGGCCTAAATTAAAAACGAGCGTAGATCACCATGATACATGTACAAGATAAAACATAACTGAAAACAACACACAAATTCACACACCACTCTTAGGGTGCGTCTCACTGTTGCCTTGCCCTCGAAACGTGGTCGTCGAGTATAGGACGTTTTAGTAAGTCTTTATGTCCATGACATGATCCAATTGCCTTGAAACGGTTGCCTCAGAATTAAAAAGGATCAATGGCATAAGGGTAGCTTCTAAGGTGTCCTACTGTTGCTCTGGTGACCACACTGTCCCTACAAACGAATTGACCCGAACACCTCCAACGGTGGTTCTACCTATCTCTCAATGGTGGGATGGCACTACCTTAAGGACATTTACACAGCCTAATTCCTTAGGATAGGTAGATGACTCATGGATACTTGCTCTATTCAAAAACAAACAAAACTCTTTTCACACCGACACTTTTCAAAAAGCTTTCAAAACAATTTTTCAAACACTCTTGAGGACTGATACAAGAGTCGATCTGAATCTTTAAACGAAACTTTTTCAAACCCACTCACATTTGAAAAGCAAACACTTTTGAAAACACAAATGAGCAAGTATCTAAGAGCCCATGGATAACCATGGATAGAAAGGGTGCTAACACCTTCCCTTTCTATAAATCTACCTCCCGAACCGAGAAACTATCTCATAAGGAATTTTGCTGTGCTTTTGTCCTGTCCATGTTGGAGAAAATAAAAGACGGTGGCGACTCTTGCTTCCGCGACATTTCGCGATCCAGCGTTAAACAGTCAGTTCCAGATCCACCGATCACAGAACTGGCGACTCTGCTGGGGACTCTTATAAAGTGAGGTGTACTTTAGGACTAAGATCACTTGTGTTTCCAATTGTTGTGCTTGTTTGCTTTATTATTGTGGGCTGCATCGGAGTTACATAGATCCTAACCCGGATCTGGGGATACCCTGTTAGGTAGCATAAGCTGTGAGGGACCTGTCCGGCGTAGACCGACATGGGTGAAGCAGTGGCTACGTTGGTGTGGCACCTTGGTCTGTACCGATATCCCTTGTGTTGCAACGAGGAGAATATGGGTCTTCTGAGGAGTCATTACGCACCAACCGACCTTAGAACCTTAAATGACCCAACTTGGCCAATAAAACAGTAGCAGTATGCTACGCCCATTGAGGCTAAACTCTCATGATGGTTCTGGCTGCAAGAAAAGATTGCGATGCTGGAGTTATGACCGATTGAGGGTAGTCAGTGATATTGGGATCCTCTAGAACCCGGTTACTTCTGATAGGACAGGTCTTAACCAACAAACTGAAAGAGGGTAATACCTAGACCCCATGCTGGCCTAAACTCTAAGGGCTTCTCTTGTGTGACTTGTGTGCCTTCCAACTTGACTATTTGCATGCTTGTTATCTGACACTTGAGTTTCTTGCAGGTTTTGTTTATAGTCCTTAATCTGGACCTATAACAGGGTTTACCTATATCACTCCATGCATAGCATAACATCATACCATTGCATACATCCTGCATAAGGACTAATCCATTTCAAGGATCTCAAGGGTCTGTGATGCAGGTCAGGATGAACCAACTGTCCAGCAAGGGGCAAAGGGGATTTATTTTCCTCTAGCCAAGGTTGTCAGGGGCTATGACCCACTCGATATGGTGAGCCTTGACCCTTGAAGAAGGACTCTCAACAACATGAAACTCCTTCAATCAAGCTACCGGATTCAAAATCTGACAATTTTTTCTTGTTTACCCCGCGAGATCCTTGAAAACATTGCATGCATACATACACATCATTGCATTACATGTACCCTTTTGACAGGTCACTTACCTTCTTTGTTGTTTATTTCAGCAGTCTCATTATGAATCCTGAGTCATCTACTGAGCAATCCATCAAGGCTCTCCAGGCTCAGAACGCCCAGTTCCAAGAGTTGATCATGAGTCTAGCCCAGGGGCAACAAGATCTGAAGACCCTGCTTTTGAAAAAGAAGAAGAAGAGGACGGTGCTGTTCAACCCTAGACGCAAATCTGGGAATGGATCACAAAATGAGGTTGAGCAGACTACCCCATCTGTTGGAAAGGACAGTCCCCATGAGAGAAAGGTTCCTAGTCCAGTGGTCTCCGACAACGAGACCGAGTTCAATGATGAACAGTACCCTCCAGCTGAGGACAAGTATAAACAGTTGGAAGACCGATTAAGTGCTATGGAAATACAAAAAGTGCCCGGCCTGGACTTCGAGGATCTAGGTCTGTCTTCTGGGGTAGTAATCCCGCACAAATTCAAGGCACCTGCCTTTGCAAAATACGACGGGGCATCCTGTCCTAAGCTGCATCTCAGGTCTTACACAAGGAGGATCCAGCCCTACACGGCTGACAAAAATTTATAGATTCACTTCTTTCAGGATAGCCTGTCTGGAACCCAACTCGAATGGTTCTATCAACTGAATGGAGCTAACATCCGCAGCTGGGAGGATTTGGCCACTGCATTCTACAAGCAGTACCAGTACAATGCCGACCTTGCTCCCACGCGCACTCAACTTCAGGGAATGTCTATGGGTACAGGCGAAGGCTTCAAAGAATATGCTCAAAAATGGAGGGACCTTGCTGGAAGGGTACAACCACCTCTGACTGACCGCGAGCTCGTCGACATGTTCTTGAGGACCCTGTCTGGTCCATTCTTCAACCACCTGATTGGGAATTCTGCTGCTGGGTTTACAGATCTGATCTTGACCGGGGAAAGAATAGAAGCTGACATCAAGTCGGGGAAAATACATAATGGTGACTCCTCAAACACTGAGAAGAAACCACCCAAGAGAGAATCTAGTGCTGTCTATGGCTCAAGAGGGCAGAATAGGTCCGAACACCGCCAAGATGTCAACGCGGTGGTTATTGCAAAACCGGCCGACGCTCCTCAGAGTCACAATCAGCAAAGGGAAGAGAGACCCAAAAGGCAATTCACTCCCCTCGGCATGACCTTGTCACAGATATTGCCACAGTTGCTGGAGACCAAGTTGGTAACTCTAAGGGACCCTCCTAAGAATCCCAACAGGACACCTTCAAGGTATAACCCCAACGTTCGTTGCGCTTATCATTCTGACAGCCCGGGGCATGCTACAGATGATTGTTGGACTTTGAGAAACAAGGTTCAGGATCTGATTGACGCAAAGGAAGTCCAGCTCGACTCTCCAGAGGCTCCCAATGTGACCACTGCTCCCCTGCCCAAACATGGCTAGGATTGGAAACTTTTGTTCATTTGAATGTTCGGGTTGTAATTTTCTTTGATTGTTCAAACATTTTATTTCATGTCAAACTTGGTTATTTCATTAATGCATTACACATGTCTGTTTTGAAGTAATTATTTCGTATTCACTATATGCAAACTGTTTTCATTTTTCTGTGATGATCAATTCTCGGTTATTAATTCTAAGCCTCTTAAGGGAGGATGACGAAAACGATACCACAATTTACAGTATACTTTTGAACAGACCCCGCTGATGAAGTACAGGCATTGTTTCAAATCCCTAAACACTGGAGTTATAAGGAAGATAATCCCTCGTCAACCCCTCTGAGCCAAAGAAGTAGGAGTTTTTCTTTTCGAAAATTAAAACCCTTAATCATAACCTGGGGCATGGTAGTTCTCTCAGTTGATCCAAGTGCACAATGAACGGCATCAAAAGAGTCCCTCCGAAACAAAAGATGGGGATGGTTCCGAATAATCATAAGGACAAGCAGTCATTACCAAAATCAAAAAGCCCATTAAGTCAAAACCTATGAAGGAGACTTACAAAACTGGGGCATCCCGCTGACTGTAATCACAAAAGAAACAGTTCAGGCAAAAAAATAGGGATAATAAAATCAAAAAAAGAGGTCACACAAACCCTCAACAAAAAGAAATGACTGCCTATTCAAAATAAATTGTCGATATCCAAATCATCACTGGTATATCAAAGCAAAGACTCAAACAAAATCTAATGCACGATTAGCTGAGTTTAGGTTTGAAGAACATCACGAAGAACGGGTGGGTACAATATAATTTGAGCCTTTATCCTTTGTTTCTTAAACCGTGAACCAAGCCACGTTATAACCCTTAAAAAGTCCTAGCTGAAGCATGGGTTAGTTCGAAAGTATACTGTTACAAAGGTATCCTGACTCCTTAAGGCTCGCAGTGAAATAACGAGTTTGACATCACAGTTTACAAAAGAACTCACTTGTTTTACTAAAAAACTGCATTTTCAAAAACTTCAAGACAGACATAAGCTTTGCATTTCTAATATAACATTGCTTGCATATGACTAGTTGTTTGAACAGCAGAGAAATTCGCATGACGAAAGTCTAATGAACAAGAGTATCTCCAATCAAGGGGCACAACATGATCATGGTCTACCATCTGGGGCAGTTAAGTCAAGATCCAGAGAATCTCTCAACGATGCCAAACAGCCAGGGGCAAACCTCCATCTGGATCACTTGAGGCATTGGATGATCAAACAAAGATCTTCTGGTATGGCGACACAACACAACAACAGGGGCACCTCCCTACAGTCTGAGAACGTGGACATAGTCGAAAAAATACTACGCAAAATCAAAGACCCGCTAGGTTGACACACCTAGGCAAAAATAAGGGCTTCCCGACGAACCAAAAGGGTTCGGGCAAAAATAAGGGATGAAATGAAAAAAATCTGTACACCCGGCAAGTCGAAAACCTGAAAAGGCGGCTTGGGCAAAAAAGGGTATCCCGATGGACTGAAAACCCGAAAGGGCGGTCCAGGCAAAAGTTAGGGATCAAAGCGTACGACTATGTCCTGTCATCTCGTCACTTGCCTACCAGAAGAAGATTTGTCAATTGGCAGTCATCAAACACCTTCACAGGTACCTTCTTCTCCAACAGAAACTGGGGCAATAATGAGTTGTCTAAATGATCCGGTTGCCCTGTCCACCGAAGTGCCAAGGTAAGTTCAGCTGAAGAATGCGACCAAGATACCTTCATTTCCAACAGAGCACAACAACGAAATCCCCAGTGGAGTTATCATCAAATCTCAGTGAAGTATCTCTTCCCACAGAGTAATTCCCCGCAGAGTAATCTCTTCGCCAAGTTTATTCCCCAACGGAGTTACCTTCTCTGACCGGTATTCTTGCAATCATCATCCCCAACAGAAACGAAGAATCTCACTCTTCAACATCAGCCCAGGATTTCACTTCCCGGCATCCGTCAAGGATCTATTTTCCCAGACGAAGATACATTCATAACATCACATTGTTATACATCATGATACATGCATATACGCATCATATCATACAATCTCATGTGTTGAGAACATCGTTGCTTGATTCATATCATGCATTGCATATGACTGACCTTTACCTTTCAGGAAGGATACAATTAAATGATCAACTATGTAGACGAATACAGTCAAAAGAGACCAACCCAGTCAAAGAATACAAATCCAGTTAAATCAATGCCTAAAGATTTCTCTGATACAACCCGTCGTTATAGACACTCGTCGTTATAGACACTCGTCGTTATAGACACTCGTCGTTATAGACACTCGTCGTTATAGACACTCGTCGTTATAGACACTCGTCGTCATAGAGACTCGTCGTTATAGACACTCGTCGTTATAGACACTCGTCGTTATAGACACTCGTCGTTATAGACACTCGTCGTTATAGACACTCGTCGTCATAGACACTCGTCGTTATAGACACTCGTCGTTATAGACACTCGTTGTTATAGACACTCGTCGTTATAGACACTCGTCGTCATAGACACTCGTCGTTATAGACACTCGTCGTCATAGACACTCGTCGTTATAGACACTCGTCGTTATTGACACTCGTCGTTATAGACACTCGTCGTTATAGACACTCGTCGTTATAGACACTCGTCGTTATAGACACCCGTCGATAAAGACCACCCGTCCATGGAAATAACCTGTCAGTAGAGACAACTCACCAACCTTTCTGAATTCCAGACTCGATTCCTGTATCCGGCCAGGGCACGTCTGAAGAGTTCAAAGATCCGATTCCTGTATCTCGCCAGGGTGTATCTGTTGACGACTAACATTACCAGACTCGATTCCTGTATCTTGCCAGGGCACGTCTGAAGAGTTCGAAGATCCGATTCCTGTATCTTGCCAGAGTGTATCTGTTGACGACTAATATTCTTCGGACTCGATTCCTGTATCCTGCCAGGGCACGTCTGAAGAGTTTAAAGATTTGATTCCTGTATCCAGCCAGGGCACATCTACGTAAAGAGTTTGAAGATCAACTCCTGTAACAGGCCAGGTAATTATTTTTCTTTCTCAGGTACGCAAGTTATTGCTAAGGAATCTCTTACGCGATCGACACCTAGGTGGCGTCTATAAGCCCATTCCCGACAAGGTACTATCATACTTCCAGATGGCATCTATAAGCCCATCTCCACATACTTACAGTCTCCAAATGGCATCTGTAAGCCCATTCCCTGCATCACACTGCTGACATTCTACTATGTGAGTGCAAATTTCAGGGCACTCTAGTGTTCAATCATCTTCCACCTTCAGATTACGAAAGGCACGCCAGTCAATCTACATCCTCAGGTCTAAGAAGATTGAACAGGGGCAACTGTTGTACCCCAAAATTTGCCCTCCCATATTTCTCAAAACATCTCAAGAAAAATTCACAAGTCCAACCCGGCGCGTCATATTCAGGTGTTCTTTCCCCAAGATATCTCTGATAACGTATTCTCAAATTCAGGTTCGGCTCAAGAGATAATTCTTTAAAGAAGGTATCCGAATGTGTAAGTTTTCTTGAAGAAATATGGTGAAAAAGTGTGCTGAAAGTGCAGTTTTTACGCGCTAAAAAATTCATAACTTGAAGATCGTGGCTCGTTTTGAACCTATTCCGGTGGCCAAAATTTCGTCTTGACATTATCTACGTTTTCATCTCTCACAGCTGGAAGCCAATTTCGATCAGAAGGTCTTCAAAAATGCGGATTTATCAAGTATTTTCGTACAGAAAATTTGTGACAGAAGTTTATTTGCGTCATGTTCAGAAAATCATAACTTGGTCGATTTTCATCGTATCGAGCTGGTTCCGGCGCCAAAATTTCACAAATTGAGTTGGCTACATTTTCACAGGAGGTATCGAGTTCGAATGGTGTTCAAAAGGCCTTCGTTTTTTGCTCAGAGTGCGTGACACGCTGAAAATCCTGAATGCTGAATATTATTTCATCTGGGCCGAAACTTCGAAAATTCATAACTCGGTCAATTTTTATCGGATTGGGCTCATATTTTTACGCAAGGTCCATGACTCATAGATCTACAACTTTGCTTCAAAAGTCGAGACCGGATTATGCTCCGATCAATACCAGTTTTTTATTGAAGAACGTGTCAGAGTCTACACTGGAGCCCAAAATAAGTTTGTCTGAGCTGAAACTTCAAAAATTCATAACTAATTCACTGTTTATCCGATTGAGCCGATTTTCGGACAGGAGTTAGTTATCGATGTCGGATACATTTTGTTTTCACATTTCAACTTCAAAAATTGCACTTAAGTCCCTTCGATTTAGCCTGGAAAGTGACGAACTCAAGTGAACATTGGAGGCCCAATTGCACATTCAAAGCCCATTTTCTTTACCCTAATTTCCATTATATAATCACCTTCTTTTCACACAAACTAGAGAGGAGAAAAAGAGAGAAAAAATCTTGCCATAACACTGTTAGAATATCAAATTCTTTCAAGAACCCTAAAACCTTGAAATCCTTATTACAAATCTCTCTCTCACTACAAACAAGCCATCACAGTTACAAACCAACAACTCACTACTTCTTCAGTAAGGATAAGGCTGACTTGATCTCCATGATCCTAATTTTCCAGTAAGGCATAAAAGCATTCAGGTCACTAATTTTCCAGTAAGGGTAAGATTGATTTGATCTCCATGATCAAAAGGGTATAATCATTCATACATGCCATATTGTGCCTAAACATTAAATTTCTTCATATATTGGCTTTATTTGCATTTTATGATTTTATTTAATGTGTTCATGAGATTCAACACAGCAGATTTAGACAGGATCCCATGCAGGTTCATTAAGGAACGTTGAAGCCAAAACACAAATGGCCAAAAGCCAAAAGCCAAATGGCCAAAAGAACAACTTATGCATAACACCAATACATGGCGAGACAGACATCCTGAGAAGATTAAGGAACGTTGAGGCCAGAACACAAATGACCAACAGCCAGAACACAAATGGCCATGAAACCCAATCCAATGGCCAAAGAATGCAGACCACGGTACTCAGGAGTCAATGAACACGCACATGATGCTAGAAAGTCAAACAAAGCTTTTTGTCTAATGGGCCAGATTTCTCACAAAAAACCTCCCTTTGGGTCTGAATACCCCCCATGGTTTGCACATTTTTATTTTTTTATTTGATTTTCCTTTTTATTCTTTTAATTGTTTTCAATTGTTTTCTTTAATTTCATAAATTAATTTTCATAAGATAAAAAATCAGAAACTAAAATATATTTAATTATTATTATTTCACTATTAATTTATTTTGTAAATAAACTTTAATAATTAGTTTAGTAAATTAGGTTTTAAAACTTTAATCTTTTTCTCAATAAATTAAAATATGTAGAAATTAGGTTTTTTTAACTTTTTATCACTTTTCTTAATAAATAATTTTTTCTTATTATCATTATTATTAATTACTAATTTATTTTGTAAATAAACATGTACATTAAATATTTAGTAAATTAGGCTAAACTTTAATATTTTTCTTTAATAATTAAAAACAACTTAGAATTAGGGTTTCTCTTGAATTTTAATTTTCTTTATTTCATAAATACAAAAACCATAAAAAAAAACATTTCTTTTCTTTAATTTAATAATTAATTAACTTTTCATTCAATTTAATTCCAAAAGGGTCCAACGCCCTCGAACGTTCTATTTTCTATTCTTTTCGCGCATTTATTCTTATTTTTCTTGTGAATATTATGTAACTGTTTCTCAGATGTAATAGTAATTAGGTTTATCTTTTCGTCTTTACTTTCCGCATCTTTATCAAAAACGGGTCTTTGTAATTTGGCGATGTATAGACCCGCGCCTTGTAATAGCGTAGGATTTATCTTTCCGCATTTAAATTTCCGCACTTTTAAATTCTAATTGCATGAAAGAATGTATGGCCTAAATTAAAAACAAGCGTAGATCATCATGATACATGTACAAGATAAAACATAACTGAAAACAACACACAAATTCACACACCACTCTTAGGGTACGTCTCACTGTTGCCTTTCCCTCGAAACGTGGTCGTCGAGTATAGGACGTTTTAGTAAGTCCTTATGTCCATGACATGATCCAGTTGCCTCGAAACGGTTGCCTCGGAATTAAAAAGGATCAATGGCATAAGGGTAGCTTCTAAGGTGTCCTACTGTTGCTCTGGTGACCACACTGTCCCTACAAACGAATTGACCCGAACACCTCCAACGGTGGTGCTACCTATCTCTCAATGGTGGGATGGCACTACCTTAAGGACATTTACACAGCCTAATTCCTTAGGGTAGGTAGATGACTCATGGATACTTGCTCTATTCAAAAACAAACAAAACTCTTTTCACACCGACACTTTTCAAAAAGCTTTCAAAACAATTTTTCAAACACTCTTGAGGACTGATACAAGAGTCGATCTGAATCTTTAAACGAAACTTTTTCAAACCCACTCACATTTGAAAAGCAAACACTTTTGAAAACACAAATGAGCAAGTATCTAAGAGCCCATGGATAACCATGGATAGAAAGGGTGCTAACACCTTCCCTTTCTATAAATCTACCTCCCGAACCGAGAAACTATCTCATAAGGAATTTTGCTGTGCTTTTGTCCTGTCCATGTTGGAGAAAATAAAAGACGGTGGCGACTCTTGCTTCCGCGACATTTCGCGATCCAGCGTTAAACAGTCAGTTCCAGATCCACCGATCACAATAACTTTTGAACACTTTCCTAGAGAGGAGAATCAGTTGGCGGGCGCGCTGGCTACGATGTCTTCTATGTTCAAAGTCAATTGGGACAACGAAGCTCCCCGGATTACCATTGAAAGGTTGGACGAACCTGCACATTGTTGCGACATTGAGACTGAAGAGGTAGCAGATAAACCCTGGTTTCATGAGGTGAAAAGGTATCTTGAGGCTCGAGAATACCCTGAGGGTGCATCTGTTAATGATAAGAAGTTTCTGAGGAGGTTCGCGGCGAAGTTCTTCATCAGCAATGACATTCTTTACAAGCTTAACCATGATTCGACCTTACTGTGTTGTATGGATAAGAACGAAGCAGAAAGGATCATGATAGAGTTACATGAAGGTACTTTCGGAACTCATTCCAGTGGACACACCATGGCAAAGAAAATCCTTCGGGCAGGATACTATTGGTCCACAATGGAAGCCGACTGTTATCAGCATTCTCGGACCTGCCATAAGTGCCAAGTCTATGCTGATAAGGTGCACATACCTCCAGTTCCTCTGAACATCTTGACGGCTCCATGGCCTTTTGCAATGTGGGGCATCGACATGATCGGCGAGATCAGACCTACGGCATCCAACGAGCATCATTTCATCCTAGTAGCCATTGATTACTTTACAAAGTGGGTTGAAGCAGCTTCCTTTGCTACTGTAACCAAGAACGTCATAGCACGTTTCATTCGGCACAATCTGATTTGTCGATATGGTGTACCAGAGAGGATCATTACGGACAATGGTACAAATCTTAATAACAAGATGATCACTGAACTCTGCAAGTAGTTAAAGATACAACATCACAACTCTTCTCTTTACCGGCCGAAGATGAATGGGGCTGTTGAAGCGGCTAATAAGAACATTAAGAAGATTGTGCAGAAGATGACGGTGACGTACAAAGATTGGCACGAGATGTTACCGTTTGCTCTTCATGGGTACCGTACCTCAGCACAGACGTCAACAGGGGCAACACCCTATTCATTGGTTTATGGCATGGAGGCCGTCTTGCCCATTGAAGTTCAGATACCCTCTCTTCGGATTATGAAGGATGCAGGTTTGAGCGAAGATGACTGGATTCAGACCCGGCTTGATCAGTTGAATTTAATCGACGAGAAGAGACTTATTTCTATTTCTCTTGGTCAAACGTACCAAAAACGGATGATCAAGGCATTTAATAAGAAAGTTAGACGACAAGAGTATCAAGTTAAGGACCTGGTTATCAAGCACATCATACTGCCACAAGGTGATCCTAGGGGCAAATGGACCCCTACTTACGAAGGGCCATTTGTGGTTAAGAACATTTTCTCAGGAGGAGCCATGATTCTAACCACCATGGATGGTGACGACCTTCCTCACCCCGTCAATGCAAACATAGTGAAAAGATACTACGCATAATCAAAGACCCGCTAGGTCGACTGGCCTAGGCAAAAATAAGGGCTTCCCGGCGAACCAAAAGGGTTCGGGAAAAAATAAGGGATGAAAATAAAAAAAGTTGTACACCCGGCAAGTCGAAAACCTGAAAAGGCAGCTTAGGAAAAAAAGGGTATACCGGTGGACTGAAAACCGGAAAGGGCGGTCCAGGAAAAAGTTAGGGATCAAAGCGTAACACTATGTCTCATTGGATCACCTTGCGACCAGACTTCGGTATCGACTATCAAGCTCATACGACACTAATCAATCTGATCTACCTTCAACCAAGTAGCAAAGTGATGAGATGCTCGAGGACATAAAGGCAATAGCAGGGTTGGAACCCAGTGGGATTATTCACATAGCTGTTTTTATTTGTTTATTTCAAATTGTATAAACTCTATTATTCAGCGGCGTTCTCTTACTAGGACGTCCGTCTCTTGTACAAAAACGCCTATTTACAGTCCAAACTTCAAAATCAATACAATTCATTTTAAGAGAAATTTTAAACTGTTTTTTCCTTTATCTGTTTTGTTTTGCAAAAAACGTCCAATGTTCATTTTTGATATATGCATTTGACATTAATTGCTACTCATAAATATTTACATGCAAAACGAAAGACCATTATTTGTAATATCAGAAACAGGGTCAATAAGTTTGTCCAAGCTTTACAGTTGCTCTATCCACCAGGTACAAGGGTAAATTTAGCTGAAGAATATGGCTGGAATACTTTCACTCCCCGCAGAGTAAGAAAGAGACAGTAATGTTAACTCTCCCTAACCGAGGCTTGCAACTGTGAATGAAACAGTAATATATTCTCCCAAAGCAGATTTTATCTACCATCAGGACTAAAAGGTCTTAATATTCCCCCAACGGAGTATAAGAATATTCCCTAGCCGAGTACAAGATATCCCCAGTGGAGTTTGAAATTTTTCCCAACACAGTCTAAAAAAGCTTCCCCAGTGGAGTTTGGAGAATCATCCCCAGTAGACTTTGGAAGATTTGTCCCCCACAGAGCTCCAAGGATTATCCCCATTAGAGTCTAAAAGGTTATCCCCAGTAAATTCGCAACTGAAAGATCATCCCCAGCGAAGTTCATTTCTTTCACAAACAGGGATTCAATCCCCAACAGGATCTAGTATCACCAGCAACGGTAATTCGTCCCCAGCGGAATTTATCAGTGGAATCCTCTACAGAGCATCTCTTCCCTACAGATTAATCTCCTCATCAGTTTATTCCCCAACGAAGTTATGCTCTCCTGCAGGTTTATTTTCACAGTCATCTTCGATCGCCATCCCCAGCGGAAACGAAGAATTCTACTCTTTTCTCCACCAGCTATCCGAGATTTATTTTCCCCGGATAAAAACATTACATTTCTATACATCATGACACATTCATATACGCATCATACAACACAATCTCATTTATTTTGAGAACATCATTGCCTGATACATATCATGCATTACATATAACTAATCTTTACCTTTCAGGAAGGATGCGGTTAAGTTCTCACAAATTCAAAAGTTTTGAAGCTTTTACCCAAGTCAAATTACTGACCAGTTCTTAAATCTCAACCAAATTATCCTCAGTTGAATTACAGACAAGGCCCTAAATATCGACAAGTTCCTCCGTCGAATTACAGACGAGTTCCTAAATCTCAGCAGAGTTTTTCTCAGTTGAATTACGGGCAAGTTCTTAAATCTTGATGAAGATTTTTCCCTCAGTCGAATTATTGACCAGTTCTTAAATCTCAACCGAATTATCCTCAGTTGAATTACAGACAAGGCCCTAAATCTCGACAAGTTCTTCCGTCGAATTACAGACAGTTCCTAAATCTCAGCAGAGTTTTCTCAGTTGAATTACGGGTGAGTTCTTAAATCCCGATGAAGATGTTTCCCTCCAGTCGAATTACTGACCAGTTCTTAAATCTCAACCGAATTATCCTCAGTTGAATTACAGATAAGGTTCTAAATCTCGACAAAGTTCCTCCTTCGAATTACAGACGAGTTCCTAAATCTCAGCAGAGTTTTCTCAGTTGAATTACGGGCGAGTTCTTAAATATCGGTGAAGATGTTTCCCTCAGTCGAACTACTGACCAGTTCTTAAATCTCAACCGAATTATCCTCAGTTGAATTACATATAAGGTTCTAAATCTCGACGAAGTTCCTCCGTCGAATTACAGACGAGCTCCTAAATCTCAGCAGAGTTTTCTCAGTTGAATTACGGAAAAGTTCTTAAATCTCGATGAAGATGTTTCCCCTCAGTTGAAGTACGGACAAGTTCTTAAAACTCAGCAGAGATGTTCTTTCAGCTGAAGTACATGCAAGTTCCTAAACCTCAACAAAGATCAGACTTCCCCAGCGGAATCTTCCATAACAACATGTATACAAGCTCTCGCTAAGGAATCTCTTATGCGATCGACACTCCTCCAAATGGAATCTGTAAGCCCATTCCTGACATCACAAGGCTGATACCACTTCATGCGAGTGCAAATTTCTGGGCACTCTAGTGTTCAATCATCTTCCACCTTCGGATCACGAAAGGCATGAAAGCCAATCTACATCCTCAGGTTTAAGAAGATTGAACAGGGGAAGCTGTTGTACCCCAAAATATCCCCTCCCATATTTCTCAAAACATTTCAAGAAAAATCTCCAAGTGGCTCAAGATAGCCCAAGAGTTGGTCAGACAATCTCTCTCTTAAGGCAGTCTTCTCCAAATTAGGGTTTTGTGTTGCATCAAGATCCTTGAGTCCAAATGACCCCAAATGCTCACCAATGTCCTAATATGTTCTCAAGATCATACATGTCAATTTTCAAGCCTTGCAGAGGAAGTTTGCTCAGTCAATTGCTCAAAGGTCCCAAAAATCGACTCTACTAGGGCAAAAGTCAACTGTGGCCCAAATACAGTCAAACTTCAAGATTTTTTTGTCAACATTCTCATTTTGAAGGATATTTAATCATTTGGTTAAGGGTTGATCATGATTCATCAAGGATTGCTCAAAATTCATCAAGATTCTAAAGTTGCTAAATTAGGGTTTTGTAGGAAAAGTCAACTCAACTTTGACCAAGCATAACTTTCTCATACTTTATGAGAAATGAGACATCCAAAGCTCATTTTTAAGAGTATGCAATTCCTTACAATACACATTCATACCACAAGATCAAATAATGCACTCACAAGTAGTTATGAATTTGGACATTATAGGTCATTTTGAAAAGTCAACAAAAACACCTTTTTTTATCAAAGCTTATAACTTGAGAATGGAATATCAAAATACGATGAGACCAAAAAGGTTGATTAGAAGACATCTCAATATTTCTAAAAAGTCCAAGAACACTTCCAAAAGTTCAAAATTGAAGAAGTTATGCATTGTTGAAGTTGGACTTTTTTTTTGCAAAATTGCCAAAAGTCAACTATCCCCAAAACTTCAAATTTTGTCAAATGGGCCCATTCTTTTCCACTTGATTTAAGTTTGCGTTGTATCCCACGTGACCTAGCCTCAGCCATGTGCCTATATCTCATTTTTATTATTTAATTTGATTTTTATTTGAATTTATTCATTTTAAATTAAATAAAATCATATAAAATCCAAGGCATTGATAATTCATGATTTTTTGGTTGCTTTAGGCTTTAAATACAGCTCTTATGTGAATCAAATTCGAATCAAGGTTTGTATGCACAAAAATATCCAAATCAAATCAAATTTGGAAGGTTTTAATGGTGGAATCAAATCTAATTCATGAGCATTGATATGGAGAGATTTGCACCAAGTTTCTTACCCTAATACAGTACACATTACATGAGGAGGCTAAAGCACACGAAATAAGGGTTGACAAGCATTGGTAGAGGCAGAACAAAAGTGAGAAAAATTACAAAAAAGTGAGAGACCAAAATCAGGGTTAGAGGCATTTTCAAGGATCAAGACTTGTCCCAATCAATTCCTGGACATTCACACAAGCTAACTCGATCAAAACCACGCATCCTCAGGCCTCCAAACGCACTGTAAGTCCCACGCAAACTGCTCCTGTTCTTGATTTCGTAACTCTAAAATTAAGCATCTTTTTCATGAACTAATAACATATTTTGAATCTACAAACCATTTTCAAGCGTTTGGTATCATTCAATTGCATTTATCTGGCCTGAATAGAAAACCACCATTGTTAGGGTTTGGTCTGCGTTTTTGGGCATTTTTGTTTCAGGTACAATTGACCTCCATGAAAGACATGGTTGTGACCGGGAAGGTGAGACGAACACGACCATGCCCTTGAAATTCATTTTTATGGCCTGTACAAGATCTTGGAGATGGACATGCCTGTAGTTACGGACTTCTGTCCGTTGGTATAGGTGTTTGGCATTTTAGCCACATACGAGAGGTTACGGATGATGCGTGGCATCCCTCTATTGGACCATTCAAATATCACACGCTTTTTTTATTTTGTCTGGCATTGGAATTGTTTCTATATATTATATTGTGTTATTATTATTATAACAAACAAAACAATGTGATGCAGTGGTAGCCACTCAAGGTCTTAAGGCGTTCCAAGGCTGGAGGTCAGGGGTTCGATCCCTGCCTCCAACACTTTGTATTTTCTTCATGTTTTTCAGGCTTTCCTATGCGCGCTCAAGTTTGCAACCTACCATGCATCCTTATCCATCCAAGCGCCAGATGGCCAAAAGGCCAGATCTGGTGGCCAAGCGTTGAAGGTCCACCAAGGTGCCAATCAACGCACGTGTACCAGATCCAAAAAGTCCACACGGGCTAGCTGATAATGGGCCAAGAATTTGCTTTTTACACCATCCAAAACAGGCCCAACACTCCTCTCTCTTTTATTTATTTTGTTTTGTTTTATTAATTGTTTTATTTTATTTAATTAATTTTCTAACCAATCACAAAATTCTTTATTTCATCAAATAAAATCACAAAAATATTTTTATTTCAATCAAATTTTAAAGTTTTATCTTTCTTAAATAAACTTATTAATTGATTAGGTTTTTAATTAGAAAACTTTAATTCTTTTTTGTAAATAATTAAAATTAATTAGATTTAATTAGGTTTTAACTACTAATTTAATTAATTTTATTTTCTTTCTTAAAATAACAAAAATCCAAAATATGTCATAATTAATTTTTCAGTAATTAATTTATTTTATAATTAATTTAGTAATTAATTTAGGATTAATTTCTTTTCTCAAATAAAAACAACAAAAACCAAAAAAAGACATTTTCTTTAACCAAAAGGGTCAAAACCCTAAATTTCGCACTCGATTTAATTTCTCGCGCACTTTATTCATTTTTTGATCTAATTAATGTATCTACTTCCGGATTGTAATAGTTAAATAGGATATTTAATTATTTTATCGCTTTATTTTATTTTTCAAAGGGTTTGTCTTTGGCGATGTAAATACCCGACGCCTTATAATTTAATTTCCGCACCTTTAATTTCTGCAAATTATAACTGTTAGATGTTTTATAATAGGGTTTGCATGACAAGACTGAATGTTTTAACCTAAAATCAAATTAGATCACCCTTAACATGTACAAAGATAAAAATAATTGAAAACGACACACTCGCACATGCGCACTCCTAGGGTACATCCCACTTGGTTGCCTTCGTACACGGTCATTGAGTATAGGTCGTTTTAGAGGTCACCCTCTTGTCTAAAAGATTATAGTCGCCTCGAAATGGTTGCCTCGGATATAATTGCCTCAAACAAATGATCTAAGACATTAGGGTTACCGCTAAGGTGTCCTAACATTGCTTTTGTGACTGTATGTCCCTCATTCGAATTGACCCTCAAACTCCAACAACGGTGCTACCTACTCACTAATAGTGGGATAGCATTTTCTAAAGGACATTAGAATAGAACGATTTCTTTCTCGAGTAGGTAGATAGTTCTTAGATACTTGCTCATTTAAAACAAAACAAATTTTTCACACTTACACTTTTCGAACAAAGTTTTCAAAACACTTCATTACACTCTTGAGGACAGAAGCAAGAGTTAAATCGAAGTTTCAAACCAAAACTTTTTCAAACCCATAAGCACAAAGAAAACAATTTAGAAAACAATTGAGCAAGTACCTAAGAGCCTGTGGATAACCACAGATAGAAAGGGTGCTAATACCTTCCCTTTCTATAATCTACCCCCCGAACCCGAGAAATATCTCGAAAAAGGAATTTTTTTCTGTGCTTTTTTCCTTTCCTTGTTGGATAAAATAAAAGTCGGTGGCGACTCTTGCTTACCGCGACATTTTGTGAAAACAAAACGCAAAATGCAAACCAGCATTCCAAAAAACAGTAAGTTCTTCCCACCGTAGCACAACAACTTATGAGACGCTTTATCAATTTTGGTAGGGACTAGATCGTTTTTCGAAGGTAACATCGAAGGGTCATCGAGGGAATACGATCTTTTTATTCGAGGGTCTTTTCTAAAGCGTCCTGCATTTGAGGCACATGACAATTTCTGAAGCAACAAACAAGGTTACCCTGGAGGTGCTTGTGTGAATTGTGTTTTGGTTGCATGCATTTTTGTCTTTGAGATTAGGGTTTTCTAACAGTTGATTTTATCTTACCATACACACCCTAATTACTAACAATTATAAGAAAATGGTAAATTTGCAGAAATTAAAATCCTACGCTATTATATCATTTTAGGGGATGAGGGTATAAGTTTACAAATGGGGAGATAAAAGAAAATAAAACCTAACTTTACTATTACAACCAAATCGAATGAAATAAAAGCAAAAAGTAAAAAAAAAAGATTTCCGCTATCTGGTCTGACACGGGCCGTGTCCTGTGACACGGGTCGTGTCCTGTGACACGGGCCGTATCCTGTGACACGGGCACCCGTGTTAGCACCCTGTAATGATCCATGCACATTTTTTTCTGTCCCAGCTAAGCTGACACGGGCCGTCTTCTGTGACACGGGCACCCGTGTCAGCATCCTGACTTTCCACTTTGCATGTTTCTGGCTCCAGTAGACCTGACACGGGCCGTGTCCTATGACAGGGCACCCGAGTCAGCACCCTGACCTGCATCTTTGCCAGCTTATAGTTCCAGTAGGTTTGACATCGGCCGTGTCCTGTAAGACGGGCACCCACGTCAGCATCTCGTCCTACACTTTTAGTTAGATTTTTAAATAGCTGAGCTGACACGGGCCATGTCGTGTGACACAGGCACCCGTGTCAGCCCCCTGTCTTGGCTTTTTTCACAAAGTTTTCTTCTTTTGATCTATCTTTTTCATATATCTTTTGAATACAAACAGAAAATGATGTATGGATAAAGATATTACAGTTTGGAAAAAAGTATACCTCTTGAAGTGAAACTTTGGAATACGTACGGATGTCTCCGGATGCAAAGTGATGATTGACCGAGCTCCTCTTTGAAGCTACTCCAATCCTTGCTCTATGCCGCAAAGTTCCATAATCTCTCTAACCCAGTCAATGGTGCAAAATAATATTTTTTTGTTGTTGTTTGGAAGGTGATGTTAATGGTGTTACAGAAATTATTCTTGTGTTTGAAAATCTCTATATGATGTACATGAGGTGTTTGGGTAGTTAGTTTAGGGGAAGGTTTGCAAGTTTATACAATGGGTTTAGGATTTTTCTGTTTTGTGAGTGAAAATAGAGTTGATCATGAGCAGAGTTTTTTTATGAATGAGTAGAATTTACCAAGATTCTGTTTTTTTCTCTTCTCTCTTTTTCTCTCCAAAATCCAACCCTTTGTGTATTGCGAAAACAATTTTTTATAGATGAAGTTTGGCTGAGATTTTTTGGGGGGGGGGGGGGGGGGGGGAATAAGTTTTTGAACAGTTTGGGTATGTTGCCTCATTGCCTTTTAGATGCAGTTCTCATATGCAAATTTGGTGCAAACATGGGACTGAGTTAATGCAGGCTTGGACTGGGTTGGTGGTAGCATAGCATGGCTATTTTTCCAGTAGTTTTGGAGTGTTGTGGCAGCTTGGTGCAAAGATGTTTTATAGCAGTATATCAGACTATTTTGAAATGGTTTTAGGCTGTCATATGGATAGTACATCAGGTTTGGAGTTGGCAGCATATAGGACTTTGTTCAGTAGTAATTTGGACAACATTGTTTGTAGCATGCCACAAGTTTGGTTTTGTGGGCAGCATAGTGGTAAGGTTTGAGTCAAAGGGAAAAGTTCAACCAAGACAAAGTTTAGGATTTGTAATCTTAACTTAAAAATGTAGATTTGTTGTTTATTTGAAAACTTATGACAACTTGAATTATCTTGAATTGTGATGAAAAGATGTCATGAAGAAATGAAATTAACATGTATAGAAAATACTTAGGAAAATTTTCAAAGTCTTGCAAAGTTTGATTTTTGACTTCTTTGATTTTTTTTTATGATCAAATCTCATATTTTGAATGTCTTGATGAAATGTGATTTTTGAAACTCAAATTTGACCAAAAAGTCAAAGTTTGACTTTTTAGTGTATAGTTGATTTTTTCATCAGTTGACCAAATTTCATCTATCAATCCAATGATGTCGGGAGATAAATTGAAATACGTGACTAGGTAAAAACGATGCACTTGAATCCTTGAAATCATATTCCAAACCAATAAGTCACGTACTAGATCAAAAGTAAAAAAATTGGTCATTCTCAATCAAAACCCTAATTTTGACCATTTTGCCCTTTTGATGACTTGGACAACTTTCTTGAAGAATTATGATCCAATCTTGATCAATTGATATATATATATATATATATATATATATATATATATATATATATATATGACCTTAAAATGTTGATATTGGTCCAAAATCTTGAAGTTTGACTGTAGGTTGACCACAATTGACTTTTTAACCAATATGGTTGATTTTAGACCACCTTATCAATTGACTGAGCAATTTTGTGATCCAAGCCTTGAAACTTGATAGGAACAATATTAAGGGTCTATAATGATCCATGAAAGTCATTTGAAACATTAGAAGTCAAATTGTCCTTATGCAAACTCAAACCCTAATTTGAGGCATCAGTGTTGAGGAGATGGTTTGACTTAGTCAACACTTGTGCAAACTTGAATCATTGAAGATCTTTGTGAGAAGAAACTTTGAGAAAAGAGAGGGAAATTTTTGGGGTACAACAGCTTCCCCTGTTCAATCTTCTCAAACCTGAAGAGTTAGATTGGCGGGTTCACCATTTGTGACTTGAAGATAGAAGATGATTGAACACTGGAGTGCCCAGAAATTTGCACTCGATGATGTGTTGGTTGATTCTGTTGGGAATGGGCTTAAAGATGCCATATGGAGAGGTGATCGAGAGTTTGTCGGAGATGGGCTTACAGATGCCATATGGAGAGGTGATGGAGAGTTTGTCAGAGATGGGCTTACAAATTCCATATGGAGTGACAGAAGAGACACGTGGTTTGGCGACTTCATTGGGGAAATAATCTTAACCAGAAGAGGTTTGTTGATTGCCTTTCATTAACTGGAAGAAGTAAATCTAACCAGAAGAGGTCTTTATTTGATTGGTTAGCTTTTCCTGCAAGGAAAAGGGTTAGTTACATGCAGATGTATGTATGGCGTAATGATGTTCTCAAAATAAATGAGATTATGTCGTATGCATTTTTCATGTATGTGATATGATGTATGAATGTGAAATGTTGTTGAAGTGCATTTCCGTCTTGGAAAATAATTCATTGACAAATGCTGGGGAGCTTTGGGAAGCTAAATCCCGGACTGCTATTGGGATGAAGAGTATGCACATCTTCAGACTTTGTTTAGAATGTCTCTGCTGGGGATTCTTGTTTTGTTGTTTGAGGAAAACTCCGTTGGGGAACATTGACTTTGTTTGAGGGAAACTCTATGGAGAGTGTTGATTTCTACTTGGGGAATGGAGCTCAAGAGTTTCAGTTGTTTGTTGCTCTACTGGGGAGTTATCTCTTGATTGGAGAGAGAGAGAGAGAGAGAGAGAGAGAGAGAGAGAGAGAGAGAGAGGATGTTAGCTGTTATCTAGTCGGATCCAGGCTTCACAATAACTTGTTGGGAATAATAAAGTTAACGGTTATCTGGTCGAGTCCCAGGCTTTGTAGAAACTTACTGGGGAAGATGAAATTAGCTGTTATCTGGTCGGGTTCTAGGATTTGCAACAAATTGAAGTGATAGATGAAGTTAATTATTATCTGGTCAGATTCCAGGCTTCACAACCACTTGCTGTAATTGATTGTTATCTGATCGGTTTTCAGGATTCACAGTAATTGATGAAATAAATGAATTTATTTGCTATCTGGTCAGATTCCAGGTTTCGCTACCACTTGTTGGAGTTGACTATTATCTGGTCGATTTCCAGGCTTCACAGTAATTGATGAAATATATGAAGTTAGTTGCTATCTGGTCGGATTCCAAGTTTCTCTACCACTTGCTGAAGTTGACTGTTATCTTGTCGGCTTCCAGGTTTCATAGTAAGTCCCTGGAAAGGATGAAGTCAAACTGTTATCTGGTCGGATCTAGGTTTCACAGTAACTCGCTTGAAAATATGTAGTTAGATGTTATCTGGTCGGGTCCAGGATTCGCAGTAACTTGCTTGAAAAGATGTAGTTAACTATTATCTAGTCGGGTCCAAGCTTCGCAGTAACTTGCTTGAAAAGATGTAGTTAATTATTATCTGGTCGGGTCCAGGCTTCACAGTAACTTGCTTGAAAATATGTAGTTAACTGTTATCTGGTCGGGTCCAGGTTTCGCAGTAACTTATGTTGGAGGAATGGAGTCAACTATTATCTGGTCAGGTTCCAGGCTTCACAACCACCTTCTGGGATAGTAACGACTCCATTAAGGATTGAATTGACTCTACCAGGTGTTAAGGAGTTTTGTCTATTGATTTGTAATAGTCTTAGAAGCAAACTCAAGCTGGGGGATTTGCAGTTTGTTAGGGGAATAAACCCAGTTGAAGAGAAAATTTGACGACCTGCTGGAGAGGTGTTTCCTTCAGGGAGAAATCCATAAGGCCCTTTTTTAGACCAACTCAGCTAGGGAGAGGGTTCTCCGAATATTGAAACTCTGGCTGGGGATTGCACAAATCCAAGTCTGTGGGGATAATTTTATTAAGGAAACTCCTTGGGGATAATCCTAAATACTATGGAGATGCTTGTTCATTTGTTAATAGTTTAATCATGTTCATATGCATATGTTCATTCAATTTTAGTCATTGGATGCTTTTGCACTCAAAATAGAAGGAAAAAAAACAAAAAGTTTTACACTTCAAAATATATTTGTATTGATGCTTTGCCCAAAAATAGGCATTTTTGTACAAGGAGACAAAAATCCTAGTAAGAGGAAATCATCGAAATAATGAAAATAGTATAGTGAAAATAAAAATAAATAGCCAAGTGGAAGTGATCTCAATGTGTTCCAACTCCGCTATTGCCCCTATGTCTTCGGACATCATTCCTTGTCATTGAAAGAAGTTGATTGGATTGATCTTGGACCATTGAACTTGGACCTTTGTAATAAAGCTAGTTGTAATGACCTATGGGACACAGTCATACGCTTTAATCCCTAACTTTTTCCTGGACCGCCCTTTCAGGTTTTCAGTCCACCAGGAACCCATTTTTGCCCAAGCCACCCTTTCGGGTTTTTGACTCGCCGGGTGTATAATTTTTTTGTATATATCCCTAACTTTTGCCCGAACCTTTTTGGTTCGCCGGGATGCCATTATTTTTGCCTAGGTATGTCAACCTAGCCGGTCATTTTTATGCATAGTATTTTTTAACTATGTCCGCTGTTGTACCCCAAAATTTTCCCTCTCATTTCATTAACATTTTCTCAATCACAAGACTTTTGGAACTCAAGATCAAGCTAGGGTTTACTCTGCTCAAGACACCTCCTTGCACTGTTGACCTAAATTAGGGTTTGAGTTTGCACAAGGGTGTTTTGACCTACAATGCCCAAAGTGACTTTCATACTTCATGTTGGACTCACAAGTTTGTCCATACCAAGTTTCAAGCCTTGATTCAAATTTTTGCCCAGTCAATTGGACAGTTGACCTAGAAATCAACTGTATTGGGGAAAAAGTCAACTGTGGCCAATTGACAGTCAAACCTCATGAAATTTGACCCACATCAACATTATGAACTCATATGAACCATTTGATCAAGTTTGGATCATAATTCCACAAGAAATTTGATCAGATCATCAAAAGGGCAAAATGGTCATTTTTAGGGTTTTGACTGCACAAAGGAAATTTTTGACTGTTTGACCTAGCCAATGGCAAATCAAGCTCACACATGGACTCAAGGACTCAATGACATTGTCTTGACCCATTCAACAAGTTCAAAAGATCTCAAATGCATAGGATTGACAGATGAATTTTTCAGTCAACTGATCAAAATTTGACTATACACTGAAAAGTCAAACTTTGACTTTTTGGTCAAAATCAAGTGCCAAGAGTCATTTTTCACCAAGACATGTAAAATTATAAAACTTGTTCATCAAGAAACCCAAAAATTCAAATTAGGGTTTAAAATGGAAAAATTTTATAACTTAGAAATTTTCTAAGTTATGAAATTTTCTTATTTTTTCCTAACTTTGTCCCATTTTTTCACCAAGATTCAAATGGATTCAAACAAAAATTTCAACATGAAAGTTGTAGTCCATCACAAAGTCTACAACTTTGATTCACAAAGTTTTCTCAAAAGAGGCTTTTATATCAAGTTATGATTTTTGGAACAAGGGTATCTAAAACTTTTAACTTAGAGAAATTTTGCCCTAATTTAGGCAGGATTTTGACCCATCTTCTTGGCCATTTTTCACATAGTTCCACTTGGAGTTTCAAGTTGAATTTCAAATATGGATTATAGTACATGTTCCAATATTTCCAAATTGTCTAAAAACTCCTCAAACACCCTTGTGGTTAGAGAGAATCGAATGCTTGAAGTTGGCAAAAACTCACTTTGATCCATGGCCAATACATGTTCATACCAAATTGCAAATATGATCTAGCTAGCTTGGTTCACAATTACAGGCCTCAAAACAAGTTTGTACTCCATAATTTAATGCATATATATTGAGCTAAGGTATTTTCTTGGTCATTAGAGCATTATACACTAGATTAAGTCTTAAATGGAAAAAGTAACAATGCCATTTTTGCTTAAACTTCACTTTATGTCAAAACAAGATCCTTGAGGCATGGGGCCAGATCTCTGAGGCAAGATCAAATCTACCAATTCCAGTAACCAAGAGCAAAATGTGCAGCATGATATAGGACTTGTACAGGCCTGCATTGAACATATAGACACTCTTGCTTCAAGAAGAAGAAAAGTTGCAAACCAGAAGCCATCTCTCACATCTGTTAAAACCAACTTACACAAACATTGCAAACAAGTTTGATACCTCCTAACAAGCCAGAAACACGACCCCTTTGCCTCTCAAAACTCCTAGTGCACAAATTCCCCATTTTCTTTCAAAACAGGGCCAGTTCTGCATTTTGCAAGCCATCTTCAAATTCCATCGTGCGTTTTGCCTAGAGACACTTCAAACACCTTCCAACCGACATACCTAAGCTATCCAGATTATCCATTGCTAGCTGTAACACCCTTAACACACATTGCCATTTTTGTTTTAAAGCTTTGCAGGTTGAGTTTTGTAGCATGATTCAGGCTACTTTAAAACAAGCCAAGCATTGGAAAAGCTTCAGTGGACCTCAGGTAAGCTCAAAAGAAGCTCAAGCACCCTTGGAAGTTGCTGCATTGTCCAGCTCGAAGTCAACTGAAACAGGTATTTCATGAACTTCTATCTCTCTATTTAGGAATAGTTAGACCTAGGTTTGTGAATGAAAGATGTTGTATTCATAGCCCTAAAGCCATACATATGCTTAGTTTTTATTTATATTAATCGTGCTAGGAGAATTTCATCCATGAACTTTCTGAAAAAACTAGGTTAGAAATCAGGGCCACAGAAATTCTCTCTGGTCTTTGAGAGTTAGTTTAAGTTTTTTATATGGTTAGATTCATTGTTTGATGCTCTACAAGTTTCATGTTATGAGTTTTGTCAAAAAATCAAAGAATCAGGAGATAGCAGTTGATGTACAGAACACGCATTTTTGTGAACCAAGGAAGAAGATGAAGTCTGATTGGGCTGGGCCTGGTCATTTTTGCTTCTAACACCCCATTTTTCAGTTTACACCCCCCTGGCCCATTTATTTGTATACTTGTCATTTTGATATTTTTTATTTTTTATTCTGACTTTATTATTTTTTGTTCAAATATAAAAAACGCCAAAAATTTATTTTTATATTTTTTCATATTTATTTGATATTTATTTTTATTCTACTAGTATAAATATATAAATAATTTATTTTCTTTTATTAAAACTTAAAGAATAATGTAAAAAATATGTTCATTTTCATTTATTATTTTATTTATATTTAAAAACATTTTCTTGAATATACACATTTTTTTGTAAATAATTAATTTTAATTTTTATATATTTGTTTAATAATATATATATATATACTTATATACTTTATTTTATTAAATAATTAGGACAAAAATACAAAAATATTACATTTTCATTTTTATTAATATTTTATACTAAAAATATCATTTTTACAATATACTTTTATTTTTTGTATAAATCAATATATTATTGCATATAAGTAATAAATACTACTATTTATTTAAAAATTAGGGTTTTTGCCCTAAATAATAAAATAATTAAAATTGACCCTTTTATTATTATTTACATTTCACATTAAAAAAATACTTTTTACATACATAAAAACTTTTTGCATAATACATTTTATCTAACATTTATTTGTTGTATTTTGTTTAATTATTGCACATTTAAATATTGTCTTATACATTCGATTTGGTTGTAATAATTTAGAATTTAATTTCTTGTCAAATACCCCCAATTCAAATTTGTACCCCCTCCCTATATCATGTTGTAATAGTGTAGAATTTAAATTCTCGCACCTTTTTATGCTTTCAATTATGCCATGATTAGACTTAGGGTTTGTATGCCAAATAAAATCAACAACTAGCTTGACCTAATCCAAGATAAACATGCATGAAAAACAAACACAATACACACTTGCACCCTCTAGGGTTTCAATCCACTTGTTGCCTTCAAAAATGGGCCATGGTTGCATGTCAAGTACTTTGGCAAAACAAAAACAAAACAAAAGATCATAGTCCCTCGATGACGCTATCTGAGTTGCCTAAACAAAATGATCAAGTCCCTTAAGAAAATTGCCAAAAATACTTGACACAATTGCTATCATGGTCTATACGATGACCCGCGCCTGTCCCGTTTAACATCCTAACACAAGGCTGTTCACCAAATACAATGGTGAAACAACACTGTTAAAAGGGTTAAAAACATAAGAAAAATCTTTGAGTAAAATAGGGTAGATAACTCTTAGTTACTTGATCAAGCTTGCAAAAACATCCTTGCTATTTTTTAAAACACACTTCACAACACAATTGCAAAACCCTACTTTCAAACATTGAAAATTTTTCAAAAGACAAAAACACCTTTGTATACATTCAAAACAAGAATCATTACAAAGGTTGCCACAACAATGGCCTCTTTTCAAAACATCTTTCAAAATCACACACAAAGCACCATTTCAAACAATTGAAAAGCACCATTTCAAACAATTGAAAAGCAAAGCAAGTGATCTAAGCAAGTAACTAAGAGCCCGTTGATAACCATGGATAGAAAGGGTGCTAATACCTTCCCTTTATATAATCTACTCCCCGAACCCAAGAAAACATCTCAAAGGTCTTTTCTGTGCTTTTTGACCTTTCCTTAGGATAAAATAAAAATTCGGTGGCGACTCTTACTAAACCGAAACATTTGCGAACACAAATGCAAAATCCCAAGTCAGTTCTCCCACCGTATCACATCCGCGTTCACAGGATGCGGGAAATCTTCGTCGTCTATAGTTGTTAGCATCATGGCACCGCCAGAGAACACTTTCTTGACAATAAATGGCCCTTCGTATGTGGGATTCCATTTGCCCCTGGGATCTCCTTGTGGAAGAATGATGCGCTTTATTACCAAGTCGCCAGTCTGATACACTCGAGGCTTGATCTTTTTGTTGAAAGCCTTGATCATACGCTTTTGATACATTTATCCATGACAAACAGCAGCTAGTCTTTTCTCGTCGATCAAGTTCAACTGATCCAACCTTGTCTGAATCCATTAATCTTCGCCTAGGTCTGCTTCTTTCATGATTCTTAGGGAAGGGATTTTAACTTCAATAGGCAGGACAACTTCCATGCCGTAGACCAAGGAGAACGGAGTTACCCTAGTTGATGTTCGTGCCGAAGTACGGTAGCCGTGAAGAGCAAATGGTAACATCTCATACCAATATTTGTAGGTCACCACCATTTTTTGCATAATTTTCTTGATGTTTTTATTGGCGGCTTCCACTATGCCATTCATTTTAGGTATGTACGGAGAAGAATTGTGATGCTTGATTTTAAACTGAGTGCAGAATTCTGTAATCATAGCATTGTTAATATTGGTTCCGTTATTAGTGATGATCCTTTCGGGGATACCGTAATTGTAGTTGAGGTTATGCTTGATAAACCGGGCCACAACGTTCTTTGTTACTGAGGAAAATGAGGCAACTTCGACCCATTTGGTCAAATAATCAATGGCAATGAGGATGAAACGATGTCCATTAGAGGAAGTGGGCTTGATTTCTCCAATCATGTCAATTCCCCACATTATGAACGACCACAAATTAGTCATGACATTTAGAGGTATTGGAGGCACGCGAACTTTGTCGGCATAGATCTGACACTTATGGCAAGTCCTCGAGTGATGGTGACAATTAGTTTCCATTGTCGACCAATAGTAACCAGCCCTTAGAATCTTCTTGGCAATAATGTGTATACTAGAGTGAGTCCTAAAGATACCATCATGCATGTCTTCCATGATCTCCACTGCCTCCTTCTTGTCCATACACTGGAGTAGAGTAGAACCATGGTTGCGTTTGTACAAGATTACATTGCTTAGGAAGAATTTGGCCGAAAATCTTCACAAAAATTTCTTATCATTGATGGAAGCTCCTTCAGGGTACTCTTGTGCTTCAAGATATCTCCTTACTTCATGGTACCAGGGCTTCTCTTCATCAGTGCCGAGCTCATAACAGTGCGCAGGTTCGTCGAATCTTTTGATTGTAATTCTGGGAGCCTCGTCATCCCAATTGACTTTGAACATGGACGACATTGTTTCTAAGGCATCTGCCAACTGATTTTCTTCTCTTGGGAAGTGTTCAAAAGTAACCTCCTCAAAGCATGGGATCAAAGTTAGCACAAGCTCTTTGTAAGGAATCAAATTAGGATGTTTGGTATCCCACTCTCCCTTGACTTGACTGATTACCAGAGCAGAATCTCCATATACATCCAAGAACTTGATCCTTAGGTCAATGACAACCTTTAAACCCAAAATGCATGCCTCGTACTCAGCCATGTTGTTCGTACAGTCAAAGCACAATCTAGCGGTGAAAGGTGTATGGCAACCTTCGGGAGAAATAATCACAACACCAATTCCATTACCCAAAGCATTGAAAGCTCCATCAAAAACCATAGTCCATCAGGATCCTATTTCAGGTCCATCATACAGTTTAGACTTTTCGCAGTCAGTTACTAGCATGATATTCTCATCTGGGAATTCAAAGTTCATAAATTTGTAGTCGTCAACAACTTGATGTGCCAGATGATCTGCCAATAAACTTCCTTTTATTGCTTTTTGTGTAGTGTACTGGATATCATATTCCGTCAAAATCATTTTCCATCTAGCTATTCATCCGGTGAGAGCTGGCTTCTCGAAAATATACTTGATAGGGTCCATCTTAGAAATCAATAATGTGGTGTGAGTCAACATATACTGTCTTAGCCGACGAGAAACCCATGCCAGAGCGCAACAAGTTTTCTAGAGCAGTGAATATCTTGTTTCACAGTCGGTAAACTTTTTGCTCGGGTAGTATATTGCATGCTCTTTTGGGTCAGACTCGTCATGTTGGCCCAACACACATCCCATTGAGTTCTCTAATACAGTTAAGTACATAATCAAAGGCCTCCCTTTGAATGGAGGCATCAGGATTGGAGGTTCTTGTAGGTACTCCTTGATTTTGTCAAAAGCTAGTTGGCAGTCGTCATTCCACCTGATTACTTGATCTTTCTTCAGTATCTTGAAGAGTGGCTTACAAGTGACAGTTAAGTGAGATATGAATCAAGCTATGTAGTTAAGTTGACCTAAGAAACCTTTGATCTCGTTCTCAGTATGGGAAGCTGGCATTTCTTGGATAACTTTGACCTTCATGGGATAGACTTCAATACCTTTGCCAATGGCGACAAACCCTAGGAGTTTTCCAGACCTTACCCCCAAAGGTACATTTGTTGGGGTTCAACCTCAGCTTATATTCTTTCAGCCTTTCAAATAGCTTGTGTAAGTGACTAAGACGCTCTTCCTCAGTTTGTGATCTTGCAATCATATCATCCACATAAACCTCTATTTCATGATGGATCATATCATGAAATAAAACTACCATAGCTCTTTGATATGTTTCCCCTGTATTCTTCAATCCAAACGACATGGCTTTGTAAAAAAAGGGTGCCACATTGCATAACAAAGGTGGTCTTCTCCATGTCTTTGGGAGCCATCTTGATTTGATTGTAGCCAGAGAAGCTATCCATGAAAGAGAAGAATTTGTGTTGAGTTGTGTTGTCGACCAAGATATTAATATGCAGTAGTGGGAAATCATCTTTTGGGCTTGCCCTATTCACATATCTATAGTCTATGCACATACAGACCTTTTCATCCTTCTTCAGTATGGGGACCACATTCTCCGCCCATTGAGGATATGATGTCACAACCAGGAAACCTACATTGAATTGCTTCATTACCTCAACTTTTATCTTTTCAGACATGTATGGCCGCATACGACACACCTTTTTCTTAACTGGTGGTAAATCCTCCTTTGTTGGTAGATGATGAACCACAATATCAGTATCCAGCCCCGGCATATCTTCATACGACCAAGCAAACACCTCAACATAGTCATGTAGCATCTGGACCAATCTTCCTTTGACACTATCTTCTAAGTTAGCGCCGATCTTGACCTATTTCTTATCTTCCTCAGTGCCTAGGTTGATCACTTCAACTGGATCTTCATGAGGTTGAATGGCTTTCTCCTCTTGCATCAGAAGTCTGGCTAGTTCCCCTGTTATTTCACAATCTTATTCGCCTTCGTCTTTAGCTTGGTTGATTGGATGTTCAAAGTCATAGCTGGAAATAACAGAGTCCCTGGCAATGAGATCCGGAGTGGATGAGGATCTACAAGTGTGTGTGTGTGTGTGCATGTAAGATACATGGCTATTTTGAAAATGCAAATAAGAAAAAGAAAGACAAAAAGCACAAAATTTGAATGCAAAAGAGTCCAACGTTTTCATTGAATGATTATATGGAATATGGCAATGAAAAAACTCTTAATAAATGGACCATAGTGCCCCGGGAAAGACACATGGCTTAAAGTTATTGTTTGGGATTAAAATTAGACAAAAGTTCTTGAATTGACAAAAAAGTAAAAGGTAGTTACTCCTAGTTGAAGGAGATGGGAATGAAATCTTTGGCATGCCAGTTGTCGAGTTATACACCGGTAGTCAGGCGAAC
Source organism: Vicia faba (assembly GCA_948472305.1). Lineage (NCBI taxonomy): Eukaryota > Viridiplantae > Streptophyta > Magnoliopsida > Fabales > Fabaceae > Vicia > Vicia faba. Next base: position 1,187,042,242 of record OX451735.1, on the reverse strand, counting down.
CCATTCATCAAGGTAGCAGTCATCCTCTGAGTCTTCAATAGCATTCACCTCATGATTACTAATGCGAAGAGGTGGTCTTCCTATGCGAGCACGTCTAACCTCCTTTTGAGCTTTGGCGGTGAAACCCAACCCAAACTTGCCTGCTTTGAATGGAATGTCAGGGAGTTGTCCCTAAATTGTGCTGCTTCTGTCTTCAACCGTAGTGCGAGCATCTTTGAATGACACCATTCTTGGCACAACTTCATCCATTTTTGGAGTATCATAAGAGATTTTGGTGGCGGAAACCATATGAGGAACCACTTCGAAGGCTTGGCACAGAGTCTCTATAAATTCACCATCCATCTCCATATATTTGAAGGAGTTGAGGTGGCTAACCATGAATTCTTCTTCACCACAGACAATGACAATCTTCCCCTTGACTGGGCACTTCAACTTTTGGTGAAGGGTGGATGTCACTGCCCCTGCCCCATGTATCCAAGGGCGCCCAAGTAAACAAGAGTAAGCGGGACGTATATCCATCACGTAGAAGGTAGAATTGAAAACTTGTGAACCAACTTTAATGGGGATATCCACTTCTCTGAGTACCATCCTCTTGGATCCATCAAAAGCCCTTACAATTATGTCACTTGGTTTTAACACCAGGATTTCGCAATCTAGCTGATCCAAGGCACCTTTGGGTAGAACGTTTAGAGAGGAACCAGTATCAACCAGGACATGGGCCAGGGTAGTTCCTTTTCACTCAATAGAGACATGCAAGGCCTTATTATGATTCCTTCGAACTGGTGTCAAGTCAGCATCAGAGAACCCCAATCCATTATCGACAGTCAGACTTGCCACACAGTTTTCAAATTGATCAATTGTGGTCTCTTGGGGAACATGCGCTTTCTTCAAAAAATTGATTAAAGCTTGGGCATGAGCATCGAAACAAAGCAGCAAAGACAACATAGAGATTTTGGAGGGGGTTTGCCCCAGTTGTTCTACTATCTTGAAATCACTCTTTTTATGATCTTCAAAATTTCTTCCATCTCTTGGGTGGAAGGTTCCTCAATGGTAACATCTTTGGCGGGTGTCTCTATCCCAGCAGGCTCAACTATTTTCTCTTTACCCCTAGTGTTAGTACTAGGCTTATCAATGGTAATGCGGACAATTTTCATTGTAGTAGTTGGTAGTGAAATGTTAGGAGAGAAAATCCTCCCCATTCTCGTTACCCTGCTAGAACCAGCAATATTTGTAACATCATCATTCTCATCTTCATTGATCCAGGAATCTTGCTTAATTCTATGATAGTAAACTTCAGCGCCGTAATTCCAAGGGACTACTTTGTCGGAGGAGTAAGGAATCGGCCCAGGAGAAGTAATTATCAAGGGAGAAAACATTGATTCATTGGAAATCCTAATAGGACCCTTTGAAGAGATCCTAAGAGGCTTATTGGAAATTATTATGATGGAAACGTCTTCAGTTTTATTGGTTAAACTTTTGATGGTCGGAGTTCTTTCGAACATGATTTCATGATTATTGATCAGGTGTTGAACACCTTCTTTCAGCCATTCACATCCATTAACTTGTTCGGCACAGCAAATATAGTCTTTCACACAGCCAGGGAAAACCCCAACTCTTAGAAAATTCTCTTTAACAATGGTCAGGGGAGTGGTCAAATCTTCAACGGAGGAAACGAAAATAGTGTCTTCAATTGCATTGACACCTTTGCCATGATTTGGCATTGGTGTAGTTATAACATTTCGAGTTGTAGGTGGATCAAACTTAACAGTCTTATTGTCGATAAGATCTTGAATCTTGTTTTTGAGAGCCCAACATTGATCAGTATCATGCCCAGAGCTATTGGAATGATATGCACATTTGGCATTAGGATTGTACTTCGGTGATGAAACATTGGGATTTGATGGTGGATCACGCAATGTTACCAAGTTGGCCTTTAATAGGTGTTTCAAGGCTTGGGACAATGACATGTTAATCTTTGTGAATTGTCTTCTTGGAATCTCGGACCTTTGATGGTTGGCTTGTTGTGGTTATCTTTGAGTAGGTGGAGGGTTGGAGATCAAAACATCATCAACAGATGAACGATGATCCTTCTTGATATGACTTCTTGAACCATATACGGTGTTGGTTTCTTTCTTTCCAATAAAGGGCTTCTTTACAGTGTTTGATGTAGAAGCAGATGCCATGGGAATTTTTCTGCTCTTGATACCACTTTCGACCCTTTCACCAGTCAGTATTAACTCTGTGAATCCGAATGATGAGCTCCAAATTAATAAGTTGAAAAATGGGCCCGTTAATGTTCCCATGAACATGTCCACCAGCTCCCTATCAGTCAGTGGTGGTTGAACTCTACCAGCAAGATCCCTCCATATTTGCGCGTACTCTTTAAACCCTTCATTAGTCCCCATTGTCATTCCTTGAAGTTGGACTCTAGTTGGTGCCAAATCAGTGTTGTACTGATATTGGCGGTAGAAAGCGATGACCATATCTTCCCAAGTATGAATTTTGGAGTCCTCCAACTAGTAAAACCATTACAATTGAGTCCCATATAGACTCTCTTGGAAGAAATGTACCCACAGCTTCTTGTCAGTGGTATGGGACTGTATCTTGCGGGCGTAGGACCTCAAGTGAAGTTTTGGGCATGAAACTTCATCATACTTAGCAAAGACTGGAATTTTGAACTTGTGCGAGATAACCACTCTAGGTACCAAGCCTAAATCGCCAAAATCCAAGCCAGACACGTGTAATACACCAAATTTGCCCTACCCTTTAACAAGGATCATCTGGCTTATGCATCATCATATACATAACCTCCATCAAGTCACTAACGTTTCATACACTTCATTCAATAAAGCACCTGAGGTTCAATGTTCGGTAGTTGTGCGATATTAGGGTTTTAAAATGTTTTGAAGTATATATTCAATAAAGTTTGATTCTTTTGGTTCCTCTTTAAGCAGGGGATTATGGATTTGTAGTTCAGGATTCGTGGATTTCTTTCCTCATCAAATATTCATCCAGAGCAAAGTGCATTAGGGTTTTTACTTATGGTACTTAGTGTCTCATCAAGGTTGCAATTGAGGTTGTTTTGAACCAGAATTTTGGCTTAAGCTATCTTTCTCTTTATTGAGTATCCAAAGCCAGAGAATTACGTTTTACATATACTCATGCTTGAGTTTTGTTCAGTTGAGGATCATTAAATATCCATGAGTTATTCTATGCTTCAAACCTTATCATTTGTTCTTAAGGATTCAAAGCAATAAAATTTTTTTGATCATCAAATAAGGACGTGATACAAGGATGATGTTATGAATTCACTGAGATTAAGTCATTATTGGTTCTCTCATTTATTGTTATACAACTTTGATGGATATTGAGTGAATTGAATTAGTGTGGATTCATTATGGTGAAAGTATGCGTTCAAGTGATTGTTTGAGGTCATGAGTTCAAGCGGTTCAAATTTGTTAAATTGGACCAATATTTCAAGAGGAAAACGTATTAAGTTTGGAAAGTCCATCCACGTGGATTCCTTGGAATTCAAGTCACTTTGAAGAAGAAAGCATACCATGTTCGTTCATGATCAAGATTTTGAATTTCAAATGAAGGTTTTTCTTTAGTCATCTTTGAGTTTATCTCATGAATTATCCATAAAAAGGGTTTGATATCATGTGTTTCATTCAAGTTGAAAATGAAGAGAAGCATTGGGAGCTCTTAGTGCTATTTGAAGAAGACTTGATTTCAGATAGGAGATTAAAGACTTGGAATGGCCAAATTAATATTGCATTCAAGGCATACAAGTTCATTCAAACTTTTAATTGCATCCTAAGACTAATTTTCATGTTGCAAGGCATAATTCAAGAAAGCAAGGTTCAAATCCAAATTTCAAATATTAAAGATCAAGTTCTATTCAATGTCCAATTTCTTCACATAAAAACCATTCAACATTGTCATTACATCCAAAATCCAGCATTTTAAATAAACATTACAAAACGTTCAAATTTCTATTGCATATTAAGAAAATTAATGCCTTGTTTCATCTCATTCCATAACAGTCCAAAAGCTAATTCAATGTCCATTCAATAATAGTTTTCAACTTATACAAAACTTGGTCCATTTGCTTGCCAAGAGTAAACACCAATCCTTGCTTCAATCTAAACAATTCTTGCACACTTCCTTCAGCCCTGCTCACACAAGAAACCGTGAGATAGCCTCCTTATAGCCATGCTGTAACAAGTCTCTGCGGAAATGCCCAAAACCACTTCATAAGTAAGACCAGAAATATGATTCACTTAATAGACAAAACTTCTATCACCCTTCTAATTTCCAGCTCCTAACCAATCTCTAACAACCTCTAACCGTATCTAATAGAAACTTCTCAAGCAGGTTCTAAAAAAACTAACAGAAACCCGTAACCAATTTCCCTATCAAAATAACAGCCTCAACAAATTCATAACCAAAACTTCCAGCAGAAAATAAATAACATAATAGGAACAGATCCTAACTGCCAACTCCAAAACCAAAACTAATCGTAACAGAACTAACTAACAGCTCTAACAGTTTGACTTCTCTACTAACTGCTTTCTAACATCTCAACTAACTATCTAATTTTTGTTACACTAACAACATATCCAATATCAGAAAAGAGAGAGGATGCACGAGGATTTTATAACAGAAAAACTCATTCAGAAAGGGGAGAGAAAAAACTCACCTGCATCTTACTTCACTCTCATGTAGAATCACACAAAGAAACTCTCAGCAACTTCCTTTGCACTCTCTCCGCAGCGACCATCACCAACCTTCTCTTCTGGCTCTCTTCTTCATAAATCAATTCTATCTCGCGGTCATAACCTACTGTAACCGAACATTCAAACTTATTAATCAATTTCCTTCAATCTATATCCTCAATATCAAGCTACCGCCATCCTCTTCATCTTTATCGCATCAATTGTCATCATCTTCTTCATATCGTCGCACAGTAATGTAAATATTTCACAAAGGCAAAGCAAATTCAGAAATGCCAAAAGAACACATAATAAGAATAATCTGAAGAAAGAAAAAGGAGAGAAATAAATATATTATCTCACCTCTGGAGTTCTGTTTTTTTCATCTATCTGCCGTTGTTGAAACCGCATCGGACGATCTCTGATAGGTAACGCTCGCGTCCCCTCTATTTCTCATCTTTTCTCTTAAGCTTTTGTTACCATGGAAAAGTGTGAATTCTGATGAACCATACCCCTAAGATTTTGCAACGATATCATTCACCGTGGGCGCTTAATTTGACTTTTAAGATCTAAGGGGTTCCCCTCTTGGTTTAGATTCAGGAAATTTGAGGATGGATCTTAAGGATATAGATCATAAGTAGGAGGAAGAGAATAATACGAGTTGAAACGGTAGAGTTGATCGATGGTTTCCAGCAAGGAGTCGCTATATCGCGGCGGTGTTCTGTTTGGTTCGGAATAAAGATGAAGTGAACAAAGCAGGTCGAAGGTCGTCTAAGTCTCCGTCGCTACTAGGGACAACACCGACTTGGAGGAGCTGATAAGCAAAAGAATGGTTGAATAATGGAGTTTGAGAAGGACGATACTAGGGTTCAAATTTAGTTGGATAATCATGTGGCATGTTGATCCAAACTAAATTGTTTGAGCCCGCCTGCTTAACCTTCATTCTTCATTTTACTTTTCCTTTTGGGTTAAATGCTGACATAATATCATTGGGCTCAAAACCATAGGCCCATGTGCATGAATCAACACCACCATTTATCCATTGCACCTCCTAACTTCTTTTGAATTCTCTTTATTTTTGTTTTTAATTTTGCAATTAATTCCTAATGATCCTTGTATGTTTTTTTGTTAATTTTTGTATGAACATTAATTAACATTTCAATCCTGACCTGGCGATATTTTGTATAATTTTTTCTATTAGCTTAGGAATTAATCAAACTAATGTTTGGCACATTATTAGAATTGGGAGTTTGATGCATTCTTGTCGATTTCGTACCCTTGATTCAATTTTCATGGCAAGATGAGTAGTTTAATGGTAGGATCTGATCCCTAAACAATGCATTGTTATTCTTGACTCGTTTGTTCATTGTGCAAGGTACATTTTATGATTTCGATCATGTGACATAACAGGTAGTTATGTGATCGAAGCATATAGCTTATGCTCACTTCTGATTTGACACACCTTATTTCTCTTCGTCCTTAGAAATTCATATCGTATTATATGTTGTCCTGATACATGTGATACTTTATGATGTCTTGTGCAGGAACTCATGATTATGTGTTGCATTCACAACACGCATTTTCTTTTATCTTAGTTGGATATCGATTATGACTTTGTTTGTTTCTTGGTGAAGCTTTCTCGATGCCTACTCATTGCTTCTCCAGTGCTTTTGTCTGCTCTTGACGATTTGCTCTCTTTGGCAATCACCACTACTACCTTCGTACTTCTTCACACTTTATTACATTTCTTTTCTGCTTTTCTAGATATCATGAGAAGTAGGGATTTACTGCTTTCTAGTTCCATGAGAAGTTGGGTAGAGATGTATGACGTGGGTCTACGTTACTGATTATGTCAGGAACCCCTCTGGTTTATTTAAAGACCCGTTTAGGGAAATTCTGCATTGATTGCCATTGTGTGCTACCTGTGTGTGGTTTGTTTAAAACCCTACCTTTGTGTAGGTATTTTGCAGGTGTGTTTATATGTGTGCCTGCATATGTACAAATGATAAGTCCTCAAAATAGGCGAGCAGGGAGGGTTAGCAATCAACCCCCACAACTTCGTTCGTGTCATCCTTAGCTCGTGACGCACCATGATGCTTCGGAGTTGTGCCTTCTCTTGTGTATCGAGTTGTCAAGTGGGGAAGGGTTCCGCAATCGAACCCCCACACTTTATCAGGTGTTTGCATTGGCTGATGCTGATACTCCGTGATCGTTCGTATTTCCTTCTGTCACTTACCTCGATCTCCTATATTTTGGTTAGTTGTTCAGTTTCTTTGGACATCACCTTTTTATTTTACATCTCACTCCCGCTTGTTTGTCTCGGGTGATACACTCCCCTTGGCTAAAGAATTTTGTTTCTTTTCTTTATTCTTTTATGTGTGTGCTTCTTCAAGCTTGCTTGTTTTATCCTTGTACATACCATGTTCTCTTAGGATGTGCTTGCTCCGTTCGTATGCAAGTTAGACCTTAGGTTGCAAGCTATGCATGCTAATATTAGGTAGATGTTTCCCTTTAGATTAATCCAAACCTTAGGACTATCATTGTATGATAACATTAGGTTAGAAATAGGCTAGTCTCCATTAGACTCTTTTCTTCCCTTTTTGCATCTTTGCATTCAAAACTAAAAGTCCTTTTCTTAGAAAATCAAAAACATGCTAACAACTTAAACCCTTTTCTAAGGTAACAAAACACAAACAAATCAAAAGTGGCATCTTACCTCGAGGGCGTAACTCGAAACTATTTTCAGCAAGGGCATGATTAACTTACTTATGTGCTAACGCATAAGTCTCCAAAGGTCGAGCTACGGAAAAAGGCGGAATTAACATTGTCTATAAAAAACACAAAACAAACAAAACATGTGAGCCGAACTACGGTAGCTCTGATTCCTCAAAAAGGATATGTAGGCATTGGGGTAGGGCCCAAGCGAGTACAACTTTATTTTCCCTACATTCTTTTCTCCTTTCGTTTGCATGCATTCTCCCTTTAGCAGTAGTAAACAATAAGTATAGATTAAACACACCCATAAGATATATAACAAGAGTAGATACCGTAGAGTACTACGGGCGTATGGGGTGCTAATACCTTCCCCCCGTGTAACAAAATCCCTTACCCGATCTCTTGACCACAAGACCGTGACTTCTCCCTTATAAGGTTTTCTCGATGCTTACCTTTCCCTCCTTATGGGATAAAAGACGTTCGATGGCGAATTCATTTTTTGATGATTTTCAGCCGGTTGTTTCAGCTGGAGACTTCACTAGGGGTAGGTCGACCAAATGCTGGTCCATCCCGGAGTCACTCCTAGATCTTGTTTCCTTTCTTTGGGTGTTTATTTTTATGCTTTCAGTTTATTCATTCATACATGATTACCTGAGTATATGTGTGCATTGCATTTTACTATTTTCCATATACTACTGCTGTACTGGACCTGCTTCTTGATTGGATGGGTGTTATAAGAGGTAAAAGGCCCCATACCCAGGCTATGAGTGAATTCCATAGGATCTAGGAATAAAGTGGCCATGGCGGCTACGAGGCGTATGTCTTATAGACCCGACCATGAGACCCATGACTTCAGAGGAGGTTCAGAGGGGTGTCATCGTATGATGATACTAACAGATGGACTATTTGACTCTTCTTAGACCTTTGCCCTTACCCTGATCTAGTCTTCACCCGTGAGTGGGGAGGGAATCATTATCACAGGTACAAATGGTGCCTATGTTCAGATGGTTACTCATGTTCAGATGGTGACTATAATCATACAGTGGCTATTGGTTCTAATGGTTATGTTCTGGATTTCTGTTGGTGACTTATTCAGATGCTATATTCTGTTGGTGACTATAGGGTGCTCATATTTATTTTTTGAGTTCCTGACTTTTTTATTTGGAGGTTCAGTCGGGCCTTCGATCTTGATATTCCTAGCATGTTCATAAAAGGCTCAATAGTATCCGATGCTCCAGAAGCCTTGATCCCGTACATGGATGATCTATATGGTACTTGGTTCTTGTATGTGCAGAATCTTTGTCAGACCTTTGATCTGATAATATTCATATGATTAAGAACAATGCAACAACCATATTCATAAGTGATGGAACTTTGATCCAATGTCTTTTCATACATAACATGGTTAATCACATGCTTAACATACATGTTCTGTTATTTCCAGGGAATCATATTTGTAAGCCTTGTGCTGAACTTTTCCATCTCTTAGCTGCGTAAAATCAAAATCAAAACACGTAAATTCCTTGGAAATAACGGAACATGGCATCCATTCATGCACCCCATGCATATTCATGCATTCATAACAAGTACTCGAAGATTGGGGATTCTTATTCAGACTGGGTGTTCTCCTTAGAGGTTCAGCTTGATTTCTTACTACACATGTTCAGAGATCAATACGGGATAACTCCGTGGAGGATTAACCAATACGATGGGATTAGTTATGGTATACATGCATGCCTTAGCCTATGGTCGGGAATTCTTCGAGAAGGAAGATAATCGATTGAAGACTCAGATGAGCCAGATCATGAAAGCTCCGATAATGATGTCAATAGTCTTACACTTACTGCCACAACACAGATTCTCTTTTCTCCTCATATTTTGGGAGTTGCTTTCAACCATGGAGTGCTACACAATCTTGAGTTCTTGGTACATCTTATCAGCAGATGGTTCCCATTTACTATGGGATCTTATATCAGTGCCTCGTTCTTGATACCAACGTCAGATGTGGTTACCACATCAGGGCATCTAACTATTCAATCAGGGGCACCCTCCACAGCTTTGTGTTCCCTGATTTGTTTGACATCAGCCAGTCTTTGTTCCCCAAGTGAATTCATTGGGCTAGGCTTTTAAGAAAAGACAAAAGAAGCCCGATGAGCATGTTGATGTGATCCCAATGCATTACATCCTGTTATTTCCATCTTTGATCTTTGGGGTCCTTCTCTCGTAAACATCTCTTCTGATTATGATACACATGGTAGATGTATCCCCTATTCTGAGGCACCCAATTTTGGTACCGAAGACTGTAAAGGGGTTGAAGTATAAAGCACAACACCTGTCTGGCGTCCCTTCCAAAAGTTTAATTCCTATTTGGCCGACTGCCAGGATCTTTCTCATGAGTTGGATGTCTTTGTTGTTCTGATAGAAGACGAACTGTATTATTTCTTTTTGGCGTAATATGCTCGATGATGCGGTTTATACAGATTAACCTGGTAAAGCATTCATTCACTCTCCTAAAAGAATCTTCTACACATATAGTCAGGGACACCTGGCTATTCGATTGAAGATAATATGTCATCTAGAGACAACGTCCAAGACAGGATCAATCCAAAGGATGTGGTGTCCAAATCATATCAGAAGGGGAATTCTCTCGCCCATTCAAGCATCGAGACTGCGAAAATTCGTCAGAATAAAGAAATCCATACGGAGTCAAGTCTCCTCAACGATGGCAATCATTAGTTTCTTTACTGCACTTTCATTTGCACTCTTGCTTGTTTGTTTAAACATTGCTTGCATGTAGAAACTTGTCTATTTTTGAATGAAAATCTTAATGCAATAAGTATGCTTGTCTTGAAGTGTTCCTTTTGTTTTTATTCATCCATTCGTTATCACTCTTTAAATGTTTTACTTGAATATTGATGCCAAGTCTCCAATTCTTGTGCTTAGGTAAAAATTGGAAGGAGGATGTTGTACCCAAAAATTTGCCCTCCCATATTCTTCAAAGTTTTGACAAGCATCATCTCAATTTGCTCAAGTCTACTCAAGGGCTACACAGTCAACCATCCTCCTAAGCCAGTCAAATTAGGGTTTTGGTTCTTGCAAGGAGGTTGAGGTTTCCAATGGCTCAATCAAGTCCCATATGCTCATATACATTGTCAAGCACCTACATGTCAAGTTTCAAGGCTCACAAGGTCAAGTTGCACAGTCAAAAACCCTAATTGCTTCACAATCAACTGTAGGGGTAAAATGGTCATTTGGCAGTCAAAAGTCAAAATTTTTGGTCAACATCTTATTTTGAGATCACAATCATCATTTGATCAAGTCTTGATCATGATTCCACAAGAATGGCTCAAAAATCATCAAGATGCAAAAGTTTCCATTTTTGGACAGCTGAAAAGTCAACTATAACTTGACCAAGGCATAACCTTTTCATGGTTCATCAGAAAAATCCCATCCAATTCTCATTTTGAAGGGGATGACATTTCCTACAACTCATCTTCACATTACAAGTCCAAGAAATGCTCTCACAAAAAGTTATCAATTTCAACATTATAGGTCATTTTCAAAAGTCAACAAAAAGGCATTTTAAGTCAAAGACCATAACTTGAGATTGGTAACTCAAAATGACATGGAACCAAAGGCATTGGTTATAGGACTTCAAGACCTTTCCAAAATGTCCAAGAACATGTTCATATGATCAAAATTGAGCAAGATATGCATTGGAGAAGTTGGGAAATTTTTGTGAAATGGCAAAAGTCAACTATCCTTGAAACTTCAATTTTTGACAAAAGGCCCCACTTTTTTCCACTTGATTCAGCCTTGTCATGCCACCCACATGTCCCATGGTCAATTTCAAGACCAAATAATTATTTTTCTATTTTTATTTAATTTTTATGGATTTAATTCATTTCAATCCATAATAATTCAAGTAAATCTAAAAAAATTAATTAAATGGTATCTTATGGTTTGAATAGCCTTCATGAAGCATTTTCAACCTACCAATTTCGTGCTAAGCTCATTTAGGCATGAAAATTCAAATTTTGAACAAGCTTTATAAGGCCTTTAATGGTGGTTAAGACAAAATCCAAAGCTTAATTGCAATGGTTAAAGACTCCTAAATGTGACTTATTATCACTCATTACTATATATGCAAGCCTTGCAAGCCTCATTCACAACCTAGAACTTTACACAAAATGGCCAGAGCAAAATCCAAAAAGTGTCAAAACAAGTGTGAGATCAAAAGGAGTATTGCAAGCATTTTCAGGCCAAAAGGAGAACGTGACTCTCTTCTTTGCCATCCCCTGAAGCTAAAGCAACCCTTGCCACGTCCTAAGATCCATCATACCGCGCTGTAAGTTCTTCCCAGGTCCCCCAAAATTTCTATACATTTTTTTCTTTACATGCTTGTGTGTAGGTTCCAAAAGAAGGTTCATCATACACCTTCCTCATCCAGACGTCAAGTGTCCTCAAGCGTCCATCCAGTGGCCTAAAGATGACGCACACCATGCTACTGGTCAACCTTGTGCATAGGCAAGCAAGAAAGTCAACGTGGCTTGGCTGGTTAATGGGCCTAAATTTCCAGATTCACCTCCTTAAGGGTCCAACACCCCCCTTGGTTCACTCTTTTTTCTTTTTGTTTTATATTTTCTAATTTAGTTATTAATTGTTTCTTTTAATTATTATTATTACCACCAAAATTATCATAATTAATATTTTTCATAAAAATTCAAAAAAAACTAAAAAATGTAAATATTTTTTATTATTCACTATTAATTATTTTTGTAAATAAAACACTAATAAATTGATTTAGTTTAATTAGGTAATTTTAATTTCCTTTTCCAATAAATAAAAATGAATTAGACTTAGGTTTTTTTTCTTTTAATTTTAAATTTCTTATTTTTATTTTTATTTTCATTAAAAACATAAAAACACAAAAAATACTTTTTCTTGTAAATAAATAAATTAATTAATAATTAGGCATAATTTCATTAATTGCAAAAAGGGGACAAAAATTCAATTCTTATTCAAAAAAGGGTCAACACCCTTAGGACGTTTCCGATTAAATTTCCATTCGCGCGTATTTATTTATTCTGATTATATTTATGTATCTGTACAGAGGATGTAATAGTAATTAGGATTTTATTGCTTTCTTTAATTTTCTGCATTTACTTTTCAAAAACGGGTTTTTGTTTTTGGCGATGTATAGACCCGCGCCTTGTAATAGTTAGATTTACCTTTCCGCAATTTATTTTCCGCACTCCTAACTGTTAAAAAATGCATGAAAGAATGTATGACAAATGAAACCAATCCGTAGCTCACAAATAACATGTACAAGATAAACATAAACTGAATTCAACACACATGCACATGCCACTCCTAGGGTACGCCTCACTGGCTGCCTCAAACGTGGTCATCAAGTATAGGGTGTCTTAGAGGTCGCCCTTCTGTCCAAAAGATCCAGTTGCCTCGAAACGGTTGCCTCGGATAAAAGGATCTAGGACATTAGGATTACCACTAAGGTGTCCTACCATTGCTTTGGTGACCACACATGTCCCGATAATCGAATTGACCCGAACACCTCCAACGAAGGTGCTACCTACCTCTCAATGGTGGGATAACACTATCTAAAGGACTCTTACACAGCCTAATTCCTTAGGGTAGGTAGACTTCTCATAGGTACTTGCTCTTTTCAAACAAATAAAAACAACTTTTCGCACCCACACTTTCTAAAAGTTTTCAAACAAAATTTTCATACACTCTTGAGGACAGATACAAGAGTTACTTAGAAATTTTTCAAACGAAACTTTTTTCAAAACCCACACACACATGAAAAGCAAACAATTTTTGAAAACATAAGAGCAAGTACCTAAGAGCCCGTGGATAACCACGGATAGAAAGGGTGCTAACACCTTCCCTTTCTATAAATCTACCTCCCGAATCGAGAAACATTCTCAAAGAAGGAATTTTGCTGTGCTTTTGTCCTTTCCATGTTGGAGAACATAAAAGACGGTGGCGACTCTTGCTTACCGCGACATTTTACGAAACCAACTTAAAATACAGTTAGTTCTATTTCCACCGATCATAGAGGATAACGATGATCTACAAACGCAATAAATCTCCAGTTGGTACGCTTTTGAGTAAGACCCTGCTGACGATGTACAAGCCTTGTTTCTATTCCTAATCACCATATATATAAGGGAGATAGACCCTCGTTAATCCCTCTGAGACTTTGAAGTAGGAGTTTCTTTTCTGTTCAGAAAAAACCCTCATTTTAACCCGGGGCAAGGTAGATTTCAGTTAATCTGATCAAGTGTCCAAAACTCATTAAGAGTGTGCATCCAAGGATACAACAATGGTTATCCATCGAAAGGTTGAGGAAAGTCAAATCCACAATGGTTAGCCCTCATCTACCAACAATGTGCATCAACTAACGATATCCCAATGGGTATCCCTCGCACATCAGGAGGTCAACAAATGATGAAACAACAATGGCTATCCATCATCTACTAAAGACTTAGACAATCACGATCACTTCCAACAAATCAAAGACAACGCAAAGATTAAAAAACTTGTTCAAAATGGAAAATATGAATAAGAAAGAAACAAAAATCCCTACTAGGTCGAAACTTGAAAACAAGTCGCTTAGGCAAAAGTTGGGGCATCCCGCTGGACTTCTGAATCGAAATTCAAAAGAACTTGTCCAGGCAAGAGCAAGAAAGTACATCCCCAGTTGAAACAACTGGCTGAAAATCATCAAACAATGAAGTCGCCATCGAACGTCTTTTATCCCACATGAAGGGAAAGGTAAACATCGAGAAAACCTGAGAAGGGATAAGTTACGGTCTTGTGACCGAGAGATCAGGTAAGGGAGTCTGTTACGCGAGGGGAAGGTATTGGCACCCACGACACCCGTAGTACTCTATGGTATCCACTCTTGTTATCTATCTTATGAGTGTATTTAATCTATGCTTACTGTTTACTACTGTTAAAGGGAGAATGCATGCAAAAGAAAGGAGAAACGAATGTAAGGAAAATAAAGTTGTACTCGCTTGGGCCCTACCCCAATGCCTACGTATCATTTTTGAGGAATCACAGATACCGTAGTTCGACTCACATGTTTTTGTTTTTTTTGTGTTTTTTATAGATAATGTTAATTCCGCCTTCTTCTGCAACTCGACCTTTGGAGACTTATGCGTTGGCACAAAAGTAAACTAATCATGTCCTTACCTGAAAAGGGTTTTAGAGAAAAAGGTTCTTGGGCGCACAAAAAGGTTTGAGTTGGTTTGTATTTTGTTACCTTGAAAAAGGGTTTATGTATGATTAGCATGTTTTTGATTTGCTAAAAAGAAAGTCTTAGTTTTAAATGCATATGCAAAAGGGAAGAAAAGAGTCTAAGGGGAGACTAGCCTATCTCTAAGCTAATGTTATCATACAATGGTAGCCCTATGTTGAGGATTAACAAAAGGGAAATGTCTACCTAATGTTAGAATGCATGGCTTACAACCCAAGGTCTAACTTGCATCCGAATGGAGCAAGCGTATCCTAAGGGAACATGGTATATTGAAATGACCTGGCGGAACCCGTCATCTGGATGTAATGAAACATCAATGAAGTCGCCACCGAACGTCTTTTATCCCGCCGAAAGGGAAAGGTAAACATCGAGAAAACCTAGAAAGAGAGAAATCACGGTCTATCGACCAAGAGATCAGGTAATGGAGTCTGTTACGCGAGGGGAAGGTGTTAGCACCCCACGCGCCCGTAGTACTCTACGGTATCCACTCTTGTTGTCTAATCTAATGGGTGTGGTCAAATCCTATGTCTATGGCTTAAAACTGAAAGAGAATGCATGCAAAAGGAAGAAGAAAATAATGTATGGAAAATAAAAAATGTGTTCGGTTGGGCCCTACCCCAATGCATATGTATCCCTTTTAAGGAATCAGAGCAGCCGTAGTTCGGCTTATGTGTTTTGGTTGGTTTGTGTTTTTTAATTAAGACAACAAAAACAATCAAGATGGCAAAACATCGAATGAAACGAAAAACAAATGAAATGGTCAAACATCGAATAAATAATAACATAGTAACATGTCAAAGATGGCGAGACATTAAATGGTAAAATAACACACCTAACAGTGACATTGTGGGTCAAAGTTGGATAATCAAACATGTGCGATGGCGAAACATTAGCTTCAAACAAATGTGTGATGGCAAAACACCGTCTAAGAGATAACAAAGATATCATGGTAGAGATGGAAAAACATCAATAAAACAGATGACGAAACATCACACTTAACGATGATATTGAGAATCAAGGTAGGATAACAAACATGTGCAATGGAGAAACATCGGCTTCAAACAAATGTGCGATGGCGAAACATCGGCTAAAAGATAACAAGAAATCATGGCGAAGATGGAAACACGTCAATAAAACAGATAGCAAAATATTACACCTATCAATGATATTGGGAATCAAAGTAGGATAACAGACATGTGCGATGGCGAAACATCGGCTTCAAGATAACAGGATATCATGGCAAAGATGGTGAAACATCAATAAAACGGATGATAAAACATCACACCTAACAATGATATTGAAAATCAAAGTAGGATAACAAACATGTGCAATGGCGAAACATCGACTTCAAGATAACAAGATATCATGGCAAAGATGGTGAAACATCGATAAATCGGATGGCAAAATATCACACCTATCAATGATATTGGGAATCAAAGTAGGATAACAAACATGTGCAACGGCGAACCATCGGATTCAAGATAACACATACAAAGTAAAATTGGTTTGTATCTTTTATTCTGAAGAGGATTTTAAGTTTATTAGAGGTGTTCTTATGATTTGCCAAGAAAACAAATTTTTGTTTTAAGATGTAAAATGCCAAGAAAGGAAAAACAACTAAGGGGAACTAGCCTAGCACTATCCCTAGTGTTATCATACAATGGTTGACCCTAAGGTTGAGGATAAAGGAAAATCCTATCCTATGTTAGCATACATGGATTCCTACCTTAATCAGCATATCAAAGAAAGCTTAGCAAAACTATCCTATAGGAAGCATGCAATGAGAGCGAAGTCATGATCTCAATATCTAAATTGAGTGACTCATCGATCAACAATTAAAGAGGAAAAGAAATAAACATCCTATATGGAAAATGCAATGAGAGCGAATTCGTGATCTCAATGTCTAAATTGAGTGACTCATCGATCAACAATTAAAGAAGAAAAGCAATAAACATCATATAGGGAACATGCAATGAGAGCGAAGTCGTGATCTCAATGTCTAAATTGAGTGACTCATCGATCAACAATCACAACACATGCATCAGATAAAAACCAGAGGGCCTCCTGACATATATCAGCAACAAAGGTCCCATCATGCAATCAAATAATTATGCAAAATGAAAATGAGAGAAAGGAGGTAGTACAATACCAAACAGATAACTATTTATACCAATCAAGCAAGAATAAAAGAAACCCAGAGAAACTTCAAGCAAGCTGGCATCAGTAAATAAATTGAGCAGGAATCTATCAGATATGAACAAGTCCCAGGGGCAATGTATGACATTCATAATCATAGATATGTGCATCCTGCATAAACCATCAATCATGCCAAACACAAAAATAGTGCCAGTATAATAGATTGTGTTTCACAAATAAAGTGAAACACAGAAAATCCTCAAGCCAAAAGTGGCAACTTTCTCAGGGTACCTCTCACATTCAACAACCAAGTTAGTATTCCATAAGGTGAAAAAGTGAGAACAAACATGATGGCTTTTAGACATGACAAACAAGAAGAGACAAGCATATGCATAGATTAGGTAAAAAAGAATCAAAGGAATGTTGCTCTTTCCTATCACCATGTTGAATTGACAATTAAGTATCAATCAAGGATCATAAGAGCTTGAGAATAATATGAACAAGAACCATAAAGGTCAGTAGAAAACATATTTTAATCATGCATAGCTAATTCAATCACAACTTCATGAACACAATAGGAAATGAAACCTACATAATGCATTAGATGGTTCAAAATATTCAAACATGTGGCTTCTAAGTGGAATGGATTGAGCTAACATGGACAAGTCAGAACCAACATGATCATTAGGTTCCCAATTATAGGCCTCACTCAAGTTCATTGGCCAACAAACAAATTGCAACAGAACATGCAAACATAATTGGGTACCTTCACTTCAAAATTACACCAAAAATAGAAACAAGGATCCATAATTCAAACCAAAAATATCTTAACATATTTGAAGTGTTTAAAAGTCAGAATGCAAGCCCTAAGTTCATGAATAATTGGGGAGGAGATCAAATGAAATTCAAAATTCAAGACTAGTTGGCAAAACTACCAAACTAGACAAGTTTTCAAAATTATTTGTGGAAAAATGTCAAACCAAGTCAAATAATTCAAGAAAAATGGTTTTCAAATTCCCAACACATTCATGAACCCTGATCAAGACCTGAAATCCAATAAAAGTCCAAGGCACAATGGTTTTGAACATGAAACTTGCACCATAAGCAACAAAACCCTAGATTTTGACTTTTAATCCTAAATATTAATTAAATAGGATTAAAACTCAAACAAATCAAACCAAAGTCAAACCAATCACCAAGAAACCTTAAAAGTCAGAATATACATTTTTTCATATTTTTTGAATTAAGAAAAGTCAAGAAAGAAATTAATATTCAAACAATTATGCCATTAACAAATATCCACGTATCAAAATGATATTTAAATCAAAAAATTCAGAAAAATGCCCAAACAAAATTATATTCAAATATTAGGGCTAAAAACACACATCCCTGAATTTTTGTGGATTTTTTGGATCAAAGGAAAATAATAAAAAACAAAAAAAACAAACAATTAATAGTGAAATTATTATTTAAGGGCAAGAAAATGCAAAAAATAACCAAAAATCATAAAAAAAGAAAAACAAAAAATATGATCAGGTTCTATGATCAAAAAAAAGATTACATGATTTTTTTGGAATTTTTGAATTAATAGAAGTATTAAAAATAAAATAAAAACAAACAAATATTAAAAATAAGCTTTGAAATTAAATTTTTATTCCAAAATACGAAAAATGATGAAACAAAGTCAGAATCAATTTTCAATTTATTTTGGGAGTCTCAAATAATTTTTGTGGATTTTTTAGGTCAAAGGAACTATTAAAATAAAAATTATCTTTGATCAATTAATTAATTAAACCTAACAATTTTTGAACCAATCAAAATATCTTCAAAAAAATATCAAAAAAATACACAAAGTCAGAAATATTATTTTGAATTTATGATAATTTTTTCAGAATTTTCCAATCATTTTTGAGCAAGAAAATAAATCATGGAAATCAAATTATAAAACAAAAATTCAAATGATCCAAAAATTTCAAACGGACCAATCATGATGTGCCACCACATCATCTTCAACCTCTAGACATCCAAAAAATGTGCGCATATCTCAGGCTTGGGGGTCATGTCCAGATCAGTGTAACTCACTCGATTTTGCATCATTTTTCATGAAATCAAAGGCAAATCAAAGCTAATATTTCATACTACAAATTGCAATTGGAATCAAGTCGAATCATCAACCATGTTGTCTACAATAAAGCCATGAAGATGAACAAAATCACTCCGAATCGCGAGTTTCATAACATCCAAACATGCATAATTCATCAAATTAAACGTTATAAAGCTCCAGACACATTCCATTAACATCATTGAACATGAATTCAAGCTCAGACATCTCAATAAACAAGTGCATCTCAAGAATCGAAGTTTGGAATCATTACCTCAAGGAGAAAAGTGGGCTACTATCTCCTTCACTCCAGATGCAAACAAATGGTGCTGACTTGATCTACTTGCTTTGCTGAAGCAGAATCCACAAGAATTTTGAAGAAATCACCAAGGAATTGAGAGAATCGAATCAAATTGCTGAAAAGGAAGGAAAATTTCAGATATGGAATTCTTGCAAACGGCGTGCTCTCATCCTCTCTCTTTGTTTGCTTTCACTTATATAGAGTTTGTAGAAAAGGATAGAATTGGAAGTTTGTCCTTAAATCCGTTGGAGGGCAGGATTGAGAATTTTGGCCAAAAATAGAGTGCATAGTGAATCATGTGTTTTGCTCGTGCATTTTCTTGCTTCTTATGCGTTTTGTGAGCCAAATAACTTCAGAATTACACTCCCAAAATGCCAGCTCATAATCATTTGAGATGAAGAAGTGTTGGTGAATTTGCAACTTTGAGCAATTTTGTCATTTTTTCAATGCAACATGTGCAATACCATATGGGGCACGAAATAGTAAGTGTAATGGGCCTCAGCATGTCACAAATTACCAATGGGCTTGATTAGAAGCAAGAGGAATGTCTAAAACCTGAGTTTGCAAGAAATGGCCATTCTGCACATTGGCCAAATTTCAATAAAATTCTCCAAAATTCCAAAACTGATAACTTGCTCATACTTTTGAATTTTGGCACAAATGAACACAATTTAGAAAGGTATTGAAAATATATACAATCCCCTAGTTTTTATTTTTTGCAATTGAGTCCATTAAGCTTCTCAAAATTTGGCTTGAAATTCAATAATTTTGAAAACTGACCTTTAATTTTGTAATTTCAAAAGACCATAACTCTTGATTCCTTGCCAATTTGAATATGAGACCAAAAGGAGGTGAAATATCATTCTCTTAGATTTCCAAGAATATTTCATTTGCATCTTCTTGATCTAGAATGAATAAAATATGATTTTTTGAAATTAAGTCCTTATTTTCCAAAATTAGTAACTTTTAGGGTTTCTTCAAGAACAAGTTTCAATCCAAACTTCAATCTCTTTAATCCAATGACTAAAATGGACTTGAAATATGAAAAGTAAATCCTTGAAGTGATGGTTGACCAAAATTTCACTTGGTCAACTTTGACTTTGACTGATTTTGACCAAAATGACCATTTTGCCCCTCTGAATCAATTGATCCACTTCTCTTCAAAAATGATGATTACAACTTCAAACATATGATCTTACAAACATATAGAGGCCATGTGCAAAGTTTCACTTCAAAATTCTCAAGAAAACCTGATAAAAACCAAAACCCTAATTTTGGTCAACACATTAGGAGACTGATGAATTATCTTCAAAACCTCAAATCCTCTGGGTATCTTGACCAATTCCTTGTACAAGGACCTTTCAAATATCAAAGAAATGTAGTAACTCCCTAAATCAAGACTTGTACATTGGAAGGACCAATAGCCTTACTTCAAACAAAACCCCAATTTGATTGATGAATCCAAAGAGTGATTTCACTTGTGATCAAACACCAGCTCCAATCTCCTAGGGGTCCAAAGAGATGAATAAAGCATCTTGAGACATGCAAAAACATTTGAGCTCAAAAGATTCAGAGGTTTAGATGATAAGATTCTTCTTGAACAACTTGTCCATGTAATCAACCTTCAAAGCTTTGAGGAAAACTTGATAACCAAAGTACTTTGATCCCATCACAATGTATGAATGTAATGCACTATGATGTTTATGATGAAACATAAGCCTAAATCAAGAGGGTAAATTTTTGGGTGCAACATCTGCCCCTATTCAAATATCTTCAACATGATAAGTGAGAAAAGTGATAACTTTCGAGCGTTCAGGGTTGACGATGTTTGAATACGAAAGAACCCGAAAATTTACACTCTTGAAAGAAACGGAAACAGAAACCCCCGAGATATGCGTCATAGTGAAGCCATAATGCAGGTTGAAATAGAGTAAAAACAAAGAAGAGTAGATGCAACTAAACTTCTGGACAAACGTGCCAGGGCATAACTGGGCTTCAAAAGGGAGGGGTGAGGCAAAACTCAACCAAAAGAGTATAGACGAAACTAAGCTCTGTAACAGAAAACGTACGCGGGTGAGGAGATGAAACTCTGAGCTCGACCCAAAGAAAAGTGGCTAGAGTGCGTGTTTCTAGGAACACTTGCCAATCTCAACTAAGATAGACAGTATGAAGGAACTGAAAGAATCTCAGAAATGAGGAACAAAAGCGAGACGAAACTCGACTCAAAGACCAGTTAGACGAAACTAAACTAGATGAGTACCAGGACGAAACTGGATTTCACGCACGGGTAACGAGGCGAAACTCGACCCAAAGCAAAGTGATGAGAGTGCATGTTTCTCAGAGCACATGCTGCTCTCAGATCAATGGATAAACAATGACGAAAACTGATAGAAGAATCCAAGGAATAAAGGAGACTGATTTCAAATCAGGGACGCAGTACGAACACTACACTCGATAGACGATCACCGTCAAAAGGTCCAAGGTATGAAAACAAAAACGAGACGAAACTCGACTCAATAACTAGTTAGTCAAAACTAAACCAGATGAGTACCAGGACAAAACTAGATTTCATGCACAGGCGATGAGACGAAACTCGACCCAAAGCGAGGAGATTAGGGCGTACACTTAAAAACCTGCTGAAAGCGAATATCAGGACGAAACTGGTATTCAAAAGGTGCATCAATAGACATTGGAATGAACCAGAAAGGGTAGTGAAGATTAAACTCGAGAGAACCACACTAGGGCGAAACCGAACCACAGTCATGAGTAGACACTCAAACGAACAAATGAATGACATCAAAAGGATATTGGTATAGGGAGGAAACTGAGATTATGAGGACAAAGACCTTGCTGGGGATTAAATCTAACGTATTAGCAAATCACTGGGGATGACGGAAATAATAATGGCTTATGTTTCGATGCATATTTGAATTCTCTTTATAGCGCAATGCTCCATATAATGGAAATGCTACGCATTTGGTAGATGCAATGTGATGATGTATGTTTAAAATCCTTACTGGGGAACGGCCAAATGAGAAGCCAACAATCGAGGAGTCAGCATCTGACATGCCTTGCAAAAATAAATTGCAACATCCAAAGGAGAGGAGAAAATACGGGGAACCGCTAGAGAGGGAACCTCAAAGAGATGGAGCTTCGCAGAGAAACAAACGAGCAACCAGCAGAAACGAGCCACAAACAAAGAGAGGAGCTGCAAAAATAAATTGCAAATTCCCGGGGAAGATCAGGTCGACACTGCAACTTCCAGAAAAGGGCAAAAACCTTTTGCTGGGGGGACAAAACTCTGCTGAAGAGGTGGGACTTCACTGGAGAGATAGAACTCTGTTGAAGATTATCTCGCTGGAGAGATATTCTCTTGGAATGCAACCAAAGGACGAATCTTGCAGATAGTCACACAGTAATGACCTCACTGGGGAACAAGAGAAGATCCTTAACAAAGGATGCTCCAGTCAACAGATCGGATGGAAAATTAGAGGTCAAAGCGAGGGATCTCTATTGGCAAATCTATTGGGAAGTCGAAACTCCTTTATAATGTGGGTTCCAACTTAACAACTCCATTGGGGATAGGCTACATATTCAAACTTGAAATCTTGGAACGAGGTTTTTTGAAAGAAAATCCCTGGAGTAACAAAACTTTGTTGCTGAAATGAAACTTCACCGGGGAAAGGAAACTTCACTGGGGAAACGAAACTTCACAGGGGATAAGCAGAAGAAGAAAGCCAAACATTCCCTTCTTGACCATCATCAAGCTCTTTACCAGTGTTCAACGTGTAAACTCTTTTGATGTCAAACAACTGTTTTGCATACATAAAAATGTTTATTGAGAATGATAGACCTGATGCGATAATTATTTAAGTCTTGAAGTTGAAAACTTTAACAAAATGTCGCATCTCTGTTGTGAACAAATCACTGGCTAGAGTGCAAAAAGGTTTTAAAACTATTCTTTCCCCTTTTTGAAAAACGAGTTAAAATGCGGGTAATAAGATACCAACACGGCTATGCAACACATATTTGGGGAGTTTAGGAAATGTTATCTTGTTGTAGTATGCTTTCAAGTTAAACCCTTGTTTCAGTTAAGACTTTTAGAGGTTGTAACGTGGCCTGGTTCAAGGTTCTTTTGAAAAAAAAGTTTTTCAAGACTCAAGTTATTTTGTGCCCACCCCCTTCATGATATTCTCCGGTCCTAAGTTCTGCTGATTTATCACAAACATTCATCTTTCAAAAAGATTTATGATGGTTGAGTGATCACGACAAATCCTCCAACATGATTGTCGAAATTTTCTGCTGCTTTTGTTGTTGATATTATTGTTCCTCTTCTTTTTGATGAAAATTTTATTGGATAATCTATATTTTTTTTGGCCTTTTAGGCTCTCTTTTCCCTAACTTTTGCATGGACAAAATCTCTTGAATTTTCATTTTTGGGAGTCCAGCGGGATGCCCTAACTTTTTCTTAAGCGACTTGTTTTCAAGTTTCGACTTAGCGGGGCTTTTTGTTTCTTTCTTATTCATGCTTTCCATTTTGAACAAGTCAATGTGACTTTAGGTCTTTGAAATTTTTTTTTTTGAAGAAAACAAATGTCTCATTCCTTGGTCGGCGAGTGATAACCATTATTGTATCGATTCGATCTCGACCTCAGGACTTTGTGAGAGAATGAACATCGTGGTTTAGACATCTTTCCTTCTCTCATGATATGAAAGATAAAATGCAGTGATCCTCAGATGGGACACTCCTTATGAAATTTGAATGCTTGGGCAAGTCAACTGAATATCTACCCTGCCCCTGGTTAAAAAAGTTTATTTTTATTTTTCGAATAGAAAAGAAACTCCTACTTCAAAGGCTCAGAGGGGTTAACGAGGGTCTAACTCCCTTATATCTCCATGTTTGGGGATTGAAACAATGCCTGTACATCGTCAACGGGACTCTACCCAAAAGCATACCACTACAATCGTTGTTTTTTAGCTAAACTCCCTCCCCCAAATTCTTGGTCATGCAAAAGAATTGGCACAATTGGTATCAAAATGCCCGGAAAACAATTAAAGAGTGATTTTGTAAAAAGAATTTTTTTAGGAAAAACATTCAACGCATCAAGACTGACATTCAGCTATAAACAAAATCCTGTATGCAGACAACACTTAAAACAATCAATCAAGATGACACATGAAAGCACGACAAAGAAACGTAATAAAAGCCATTATGGGGGAGAAGTATCTCCAACCAGGTTCACCGGTCCCATTGACCTGCCGTAACCTTGACATTATCCTGACCCATGGTTGTTAACAACGGCCTGGAGCTGTGAAACAAAACCGCAAGGCAAAAATGCCTAAAAGAGTGAAAGAGAAGTCCACCAAATGGAGAAACAAACATGCCCCTTGCACAGCGGTAGTGGTGTTTGTTACCCGCATTTCAAGTGATCAGCCAACCATGATTTGTATTACCATTTTCGTGTAAGGTCCACGAAGTTTATATGCACATGCTTATCAAAAATATTGGACATTTTTGCAAACAAAATAAAATAAATTTTAAAAAAAAAAAGAGAAAAGAAAAGCATACGCATACTTGAAAGAAGATATTCTATTGATTTTGAGAAATCTGCCTGTGAAAAGGCATTTACATTGGGAAACAAGAAATTACAAAATCAAAGCAAACAAGTGTTTACAAATGGCAACGTGAATGTGAACATCCATCGAGTCCCAACTCTGCTATGACTTTTACAACTTTCATACTTCCTGCCTTCAAACAGATCAATCTTGGATTAGCTCTGAGCTTATGCCAGGTGACGAAATGAAGGAAAGCAACAAAGGATCTCATGCTGAACATAGTCATTTTCTTTAAGTCCCTAACTTTTTCCTGAATCGCCCTTTCGGGTTTTCGATTCACCAGGACGCCCTCTTTTTGCCTAAACCGCCCTTTCGGGTTTTCAGTTTAGCGGGTTTTTTTAATTTTTTATGCAAAGTATCTTTTAACTACGTTAGCATTTACAGGGAGAGGGAAGTACTCTCCATCCATAGTCGTGAGCATCATCGCTCCTCCAGAGAAAACTTTTCTGACCACGAAAGGACCTTCATAAGTCGGAACCCACTTGCCCCTGGGATCTCCCTGGGGAAGAATTATCCTCTTGAGCACAAGGTTGCCTGGTTTGTAACACTAAGATCGTACCCTCTTATAAAAAGCTTTTCTCATCCTTTGCTGATATACCTGACCATGACAAACGATCATCAATCTCTTTTCATCAATAAGTTCCAACTGATCCAGCCGATTCTGAACCCATTCACTTTCATCTAGCTCAACATCTCTCATGACCCTAAGAGAAGGAATCTCGACTTCTACTGGAAATACTTCCTCCATGCCGTAAACCAATGAGAATGGGGTTGCCCCAGTCGAAGTACGCACAGTGGTTCGATAACCATGCAAAGCGAAAGGCAGCATCTCATGCCAATCTTTATAGGTTACTACCATCTTCTGCACGATTTTCTTGATATTTTTATTGGCGGCTTCGACAGCGCCATTCATCTTTGGTCTATATGGGGAAGAGTTATGATGCTTGATTTTGAAGGACTCACAAATCTCCTTGATCATCTTGTTGTTCAGATTAGACCCATTATCAGTAATGATCTTCTCAGGCACTCTGTAGCGACAAATAATATTGTGCTTAATGAACCGAGTTACCACTTGCTTGGTGACATTGGCATAGGATGCAACTTCGACCCATTTAGTAAAATAATCGATGGCAACCAGAATGAAATGGTGCTCGTTGGACGCAGTCGGTTCAATCTTGCCGATCATATCAATTCCCCACATCGCAAACAGCCAAGGGGAGGTTAAGACATTCAAAGGTACTGGCGGCACATGCACCTTGTCAGCATAGACTTGACATTTGTGGCAAACCCGTGCATGATTGTAATAGTCAGTCTCCATGGTGGACCAATAATAACCTGCTCGCAAGATCTTTTTAGCCATGGTGTGCCCGTCGGAATGGATCCCGAAATCACCTTCATGCATCTCTTCAATGATTCTAGCTGCTTCTTTCTTGTCAACACATCTGAGCAGTAGACCATCATGATGCCTTTTGTACGACACACCACCACTGAGAAAGAACTTGGATGAAAATCTTCTCAAGAACTTCTTATCTGTGACGGATGCCCCCTCAGGATACTCTTGCATTTCCAAATACCTCTTAACGTCATAAAACCAAGGATTACCATCTGGTTCCAAACTGGCCTCAAAACAGAAAGCTGGCTCACTCGAACTTCTGATGATAATGGAAGGTGCCTCGTTATCCCACTTAACCTTGAACATTGTGGACAAAGTTGCTAGTGCATCGGCTAGATTGTTTTCTTCTCTAGGAATGTGCTCAAATGTGATCTCTTCGAAGTACGGAATCAGCTTCATAACATGCTCACGATAGGGGATTAGGTTCTGATGGCGAGTCTCCCAATCTCCATTAATCTGGATAATAACAAGATTGGAATCCTCGTAAACTTTCAACAATTTGATGCGCAGGTCGATTGCCGCTTCAATGCCATAAATGCAAGCCTCATATTCGGCCATGTTGTTGGTGCAACCAAAACAAATACGAGCCGTGAAAGGAATGTGGTATCCCTCAGGGGAAGTGATAATAGCTCTGATTCTGTTGCCCATGGCATTGGAGGCACCATAAAAAACAAGCGTCCAACGTGATCCCAACTCGGGTCCTTTGTCTGGGTCTGGTATGTTACAATCCTGAATATACACAATTTCCTCATCTGGAAAATCAAACTTCATCGGTTCATAATCGTTCATCGGCCGATGAGCAAGATGGTTGGCCAGTACACTACCCTTAATTACTTTTTGAGTAGTGTATTTGATATCATATTCAGTGAGTATCATCTGCCAACGGGCTACCCGGCCTGTAAGAGCTGGTTTCTCAAAAATGTACTTGATTGGGTCCATTTTGGATATCAAGTAGGTGGTGTGAGCTAACATGTATTGCCTCAAATGCTTTGCAGCCCATGCAAGCGCGCAACAAGTCTTTTCCAACAATGAGTACCTTGACTTGCTTTACGTAAACTTCTTACTCAAGTAGTAAATGTCCTATTCTTTCTTCCCAATCTCGTTGTGCTGACTGAGGACACAACCCATGAGGTCTCTAACACAGTTAGGTACATGATTAGTGGCCTTCCTTCCACTGGTGGCATGAGTATTGGAGGTTCCTACAAATATTCCTTTATTTTGTCAAAGGCCTTCTGACAATCCTCATTCCATTTCACTGTCTGACTTTTCTTCAACAACTTGAACATAGGTTCACAGGTGGCTGTGAGATGAGAAATAAATCTAGAAATATAGTTTAATCTCCCCAAGAAACCACGTACTTCCTTCTCTGTTTTTGGCTCAGGAATTTCTTGTATCGCTTTGACTTTAGCTGGGTCCACCTCGATACCTTTCTCACTTACAATAAAGCCCAATAGCTTGCCGGAT
This sequence comes from Vicia faba, assembly GCA_948472305.1. Lineage (NCBI taxonomy): Eukaryota > Viridiplantae > Streptophyta > Magnoliopsida > Fabales > Fabaceae > Vicia > Vicia faba. The sequence goes on along the minus strand of OX451735.1, from coordinate 1,187,014,513 downwards.
CTCACCCCGAAGGTCACTTATTTGGATTCAACCTTAGCAAGAACTGCCTCAGTCTCCCGAACAATTTTTCCAAATGAACAAGATGTTCCTCTTTCGTGTCAGACTTAGCAATCATATCGTCTACATAAACCTCAATCTCTTTGTGAATCAAGTCATGAAAGAGAGTGACCATGGCGCGCTGATATGTTGCCCCGACATTTTTCAAACCAAACGGCATCACCTTATAGCAGAAGGTTCCCCAAGGCGTGATGAATGTTGTCTTCTCCATATCCTTCAGAGTCATCTTAATTTGATTGTAACCCGAAAAGCCATCCATGAACGAGAACACCTTGGAATGAGCAGTATTATCAACCAACACGTTAATATGCGGAAGAGGGAAATCGTCTTTAGGGCTGGACCTGTTTAAATCCCTATAATCCACGCCATCCTGACTTTACCATCCTTCTTGGGCACAGGCACAATATTTGCAATCCATGGCGAGTAATTGACAACTTTTAAGAAATTCGCGTTCAACTGCTTCTGGACCTCCTCCTTGATCTTCTTGGACATCTCGGGATGAGTTCTTCGGAGCTTTTGCTTGACAGGAGAATAACCTTCTTTGAGCGATAGTCGATGCCCCACTATATTTGTATCCAACCCAATCATATCCTCATAAGAGCAGGCGAAGATATTAGAATACTCATGGAGTAGCTCAATCAATCTGGCTTTTACACTTTCTTCGAGATCGGCCCCTATCTTTACTTCTCTTCTTACCTCTTCTGTACCAATATTCACCACCTCAATCGATTCCTGATTCGGATGGATAACCTTCTCCTCTTGTTTCAACAGTCTTGCTAATTCCTCAGGAAGATCGCACTCCTCATATGCTTCTTCTTCAGCTTGATAAATAGGAGTACCAAAGTCATAATGAGCCATATCAGAGTCGTTATTGATAGAATCGGTGGTGGAAGTGCATCTGCATGAATGACATTTTTTCCTTTTTTAGTGACAGTGTGTGGAAAGAGAAACATTGCCATTTAAAAATAAAAAATAAGAAAAATTTTGAATGCAAACACGTCCTTTATTTCATGATAAACTTGCAAAATAAACATGGTGGCCCTACACAAATGATTCACTACGCCTTGGGCAGAGCGTAGGAATTATGATATGATAATAAAAGAAACAAGAAAATTACCCCTCAGCGCTTGAAACTTGGATAACATCCACAGAAGTCCAATTGTTGAGCGTCTGGCCTGAAATACTCGGACGAATCCAATCTTCAATATTGTAGCCATCAACCCTATCGTTACCAATTGCATTGACGTGTCCTTCCTGAGTAGCACAAGGACGGGAAAATTTCACAGGAGTAGATAAACTGGATGCTCTAGGAGCTGCACTCTGCTGACTTGGGCTAAAACCAAGACCAAACTTATCAAAATTTGGAGTAACGTCCAGCACCTGACTCCAACCTTCAGGTTTACCACCTTCCACCACAGCTTTTGCATCTTTGAGAGAAGACATAACAGTTTCAGGTTTCCTTTTCTGCTCTAGAGGAGGAAAATTGACAACGTGAACTGTCTCAAATGCTTGAAATGGAGTCTCATTTATTTCGCCTTCAACTTCAATATAGCGGAATGACGTCAAATGACTTACAATGTACTCTTGCTCACCGCATATAGTTATCACCTTTCCCTCTGCAGGATACTTGAGTTTCTGATGAAGAGTAGAAGTGACTGCTCTTGCTCTATGAATCCACGGCCTCCCCAACAAGTAACAGTATGCTGGCTGTATATCCATCATAAAAAACGTGTCCGTGAAGGTGCAAGGACCAACCTTGATTGGTAGCTCCACCTCCCCAAATACTAACCTTCGAGACCCATCAAACGCCTTTACCATAAAATCACTAGGGCGCAACTCTAGTCCAGAATAATCAATCTTCATCAATGCTGACTTGGGCAATACATTTAAAGACGATCCTGTGTCTACCAAAACCCGGGATAAAGTAGTGCCTCTGCACTCCATTGAAATATGCAACGCTTTGTTATGGTCTGGTCCCTCTGGAGGAAGATTAAAATCGGTGAAGCCCAAACCATTCCCGGCAGATATATTAGCACAAACATTCTCAAACTGATTGATTGTTATCTCATGTGGCACGAACGCATTCTTTAACAACTTCATCAAAGAATTTCTGTAAGGTTCTGAATAAATCAACAGAGATAAGATAGACATCTTAGAAGGAGTATGGCTCAAATGATCAATTATGCTTTAATCACTCTTTCTGATAATTCGCATCAACTCTTCAACCTCATCGAGCACCGAAGAAGCTTCTGGTATCGGAATCAGTTGAGTCACATTGGATGGCATAACCCTTGGATTACCAATCATTACTTGTTGTTTCCCTTTTTCTCTTGCAGAAGCATCTGCCACATCTTGCATATTAGAAGGACCAAATACTCTCCCGCTTCTAGTCATTCGACCGACACCGGAAAAGTTATGGACTTCCTCTTCATCATCTTCAACATGTTCTTTCTCAGACAAACGAGCATTAACTTCCTGCTTTACCCCATGGTAATAAACATCGGCACCGTAATGCCACGGGACAGCCTTCTCACTGGTATACGGCAGGGGACCAGGTACCGTAATCATCAGAGGGCGTGCCCTTGATGGGGCAGGAATGCGCGCAGGGGTGTAAGGAATAAATATCACAATAATATCTTCTTTGGTAACATTGTGGTAGCTCGGTTTTCTATCAAACTGCAGGGAACCCTTTGTTATCAACAACTAGATACCTGCTTTCAAATCATCACAGCCCTTCGGTTGCTCTCTACACTTGGCACACTCAGGAGTACAACCCGGGAAAATAGCATTGTCAAGCAAATACCTCTTAACACAGCCTAACGGAGTAGTGAACTGTTCCACATCCATGATTAAATTTAACATTTCACCATTATCATCAATCATGTTAGCAACACCCCCTCCATGCCTAGGCATCGGGTTCTGAGTAACGTTCGGACTAGTTACTGGAGTAAACTCAATTTCCTTAGCATCCAACAAGTCTTGTACTTTACATTTCAGCGCAAAACAATTGTCAGTAGAATGACCAACCCCGCCTGAATGGAATTCACATCTAGAGTTAGCATCATAGTTAACAGGGAGTCTTGCGGGTGCTGGCAGCATATTCCTCAGACTAATCAACTTCAAATCAAGCAGATGGTGGAGTGCTTCAGTAAGAGTTACCGGCAAGGGGTCGAATTTTCTGGGTTGTCTCTGCTATTGATTATTATACTGACAGGGAGCATCTTGCTACCTTTGTTGTTGAGGCACTGTATTTGGTCTCTGTTGCGGAGGAGCATTAACAGGAATAGAAACAACATTGATTTGTTGGTGCTGACGATCCTCTCTTCGTCCCCTATGAGAGTAAACCGCGCTTGTGTCACCTTCCATTTTCTTAGGGTAATTGTTGAATGGTTTCTTACTGCCCCCTGATGAGCTGCTAGAACTTCCAATCTGAATCTTTCCCAATTTCAAACCCACTTCAATTCTTTCACCATCCATAACCAAGTCTGCAAATCCTGCCGAAGTACTTCCTATCATGTGCTCATAGAACGGCCCTTGCAGGGTACTCATAAACATATCAATGAGTTCTCTCTCCATGAGTGGAGGTTGAACCCTCGCAGCCAACTCACGCCACTTCTGAGCGTATTCCTTGAAAGATTCGTTTGGTCCTTGCGACATATTCTGCAACTGAGTGCGATTAGGCGCCATATCCACATTGTACTGATAATGTTTGACAAAAGCCCGAGCAAGATCATTCCAGCAGCAAATATGAGTTTTCTCCAGCTTCATGTACCATTCCAGGGATGCCCCAGACAGGCTATCCTGGAAAAATGAATCAAAAGCCCTTGATCTTCGGTATGCACCGACATCTTCCGGAAATAAGCAGTTGCATGAGTAATAGGACACGACGTTCCGTTGTACTTATCAAACGTAGGAGGCTTGAATTTTGGAGTAACTTTCACCCCAGACACCAGCCCGAGATCATTAGCATCCATACCAAGGACTCCTTGCCCTTCCACAGCCTTCAGACGCTCTTCCAATAAATGATACTTCATATCCTCAATCTGAACCCCCGGCTATGAACGCTGCACAAAAAACTGATCTTCATCCTGGTAAAAATCAAAATCCTGATCCTGATAATTCTTGACACCACCCTGAATAGCTCTTCTGTTCCCCACCAGACGAGGTCCAGGAGACGGAGGAAACTGCCCTGCGTTGCGCACAAAAGGGTTTCCCAGCATCCATGAAAATTTCCAGCAGCCTGATCCTGTACATCCCCCAATCCTACATAGATGTCCTGATAGAGCCCTTGATTTCCACCATCCCCTGGATGGCGGCGCTGGTTGTTGACAATAGCAGCTAGTTCCTCGTGTCGGCGATTCACGTTGGTGATGACCTCCATAAACTGAGTCATCTGAGTAGCCATCTGGGCCCTCATTTCAGTGAGTTCAGCTTGAACCTGTTCCATCTGTCTCGGCAAGTTATTTCTGGTGGAATACCGACGAGTAGTCGTCTTGAATTCTGGATAAGAAAAGCAGCAGAATAAGAAAACCATTTTGAGATAATCTGCAATGTTATGAAATGCATGATGTGCATGATATGTTTGTCATTTCCAGGTATCCAAGAGTCCTTTTGTTCATCAGTCACGGTGTGCAACCATACAATCAAAAGAGAAAATATAATAGGATAAACACCTCAATTATTTACAAACAAGAGAAACGATGTCTAAGTGACTTCGGACAATTAAGAGTAAAATGATAAACAACTAAATACATGTCTAAATAAAAAGTAAAAAGAGCTAAATAATAACAACAATCAATTGGTCCCTTCCAACAATTCTGGGGGTGACCAAATACACCAAAAGAAAATAACAAAACTAAATCTCCGGAACTAAACATGCTTCAAGATGTTGACAGTACTCCTTAAGTATGGTTTTCTCCTTCAAAAGTTGAGATGCGACCATTTTACTCTTTTGGAACAGATCTTCCGCGACACGCTTCTGGGCCACTTCCTTCTCAAGCTGAGCACCCTTGTCTTTGAGCTGTTTTTCTAAGTTCTGAATCTTCTTCTTGTAACCATTTTCTGAGGCCTGAAGCTTCCGACACTCTTGTTGAGTCTTACTCAATTCTTCTTCCATTTCATCATAAGACCTCTTCCTAAAACTGGTTGCATCAGAAGTTTTCCCTTGAGCTTCCTTGAGTTTACAAGTTAAGTCAGCCCTTTCTTGATCTGCCCAATAAAGTTTCATCCTTGCCTCGCGGTCTTTTGCACAAAGATGAATACTCTCAACATGAACCTGGGTACACATCTCGGTAGGCACCGTGTTACTTAGAACAGTAGGAGGTTGCTCGTATAGAGGATCCGGCCTTGCAAATGGTAACCGTAAGATCTTAACCCTGGCTTTAACCCACTCCATGTAAGGAACCCTAGCAATGGGAACCTTCTTGCCCAAAGTAGTTCTATCCTTCCCGTGAATGCCTTTCCAAGCACTTGTCACTCTTTTCAGTATCTCAAGATCACTTCCTTTAGCGAAATACACTTATTCAGATACCTCCTCAACCTTTGGCGGTCCATCCATTGCATATCCTAATTGACGATAAACAAGCACGTGATTATAGTTGATACACCCCTTAGTTCCTATGAGGGGAACATTAGGGAAATCTCCGCAACTAATGACAACACTTCGCACTTCCGCCATATCATAATTCCACCGGATATCGAAAGAAGTAAGGTTGACGAGCCTTGATGACCATCGGAGAGAATGCCTGGTATCCACGAAAGGACCACTTACTGGTAGGTGCAACATAAGCCATTGATACAACATCGAATGACATAAACCTACATTACCACCTTTTCCGTGCCTGGAATGGATGGTATAGAAAGTATCTTCTAAGAGTGTCGGTATCGGGTTCCTGTTTCTAAAAACACAGATAGCCGCGAAATCCATAAAATTTCTCTTGTGAGGGAAGAGGACGATCCCGTATATCATAAGAGCAAACGGAGAACTGAAATCACCCCAATTGCCTTTCTTTGCCCGGTCTTCAGCTTTCTTCACTAAGAAATCCAAATAAAACCCTGCAATACCCTCACTGGACTTCCAATTGTCTTTCACCTCTTTCCAACTCAAATGGATAATTTCAGCAATAACTTCGAACTTCGGCTTCTCCGGTACTTAGACAAAAGGAACTTCATCGGTCAATCTGATATTAAGAAGGTACGCGTACTCTTCTAGGGTAGGAACCAGTTGATAATCTTGGAAAGTAAAGCACCGTAATTCTTTGTCATAGAACTGGAAGAGAGTGATCAAAGCCACCGGGTCAACTGGAGTATTAAGGACCAATAACAAGTTGCCATAATTTTTGTTGAAGTTGTTCAGAACATCACCCTTCAAATAAGAACCCAACCTCTTCAATTCAGCCACATCAATGGTAGGAATTTGATAATAGAAAGTATGCATGGTGAGCTCTTTAACACGAACTGAATCGGACTCAACTGGAGGGAGATCAACCATTTCTGATGGGAAGAAGACTCTTGAATGTCCCTGGAAAATGACATGCGCATGCTAGTTATTTTTTACATAATTATTTTAGAAATAAACATGCTATGATGCAATATGACAGGATCAAAGTTTCCCACTGGATCATGGCTGGACCGTTACAGAACTGCACCACTTATGATCAAAAGAGAATCCTGAAGCTTCAAAACTATCATGGGAACCTGAGTCACCTTCGTAACACAAAGTCACCAACAGTACATGTACCTATAAGAAAAGTTTTCCCTCCCCTCTCACGGTGTAGTCTAGGTCAAGGTAAGGTTTAAAGCCAAATCAGAGTACGTGAGCTCGAATGTCGGTATCATCATATGATGACACCTATCTGAACTACCTCTGAAGTATTGGATCTCATGGTCAAGTCTACAAAGCATCCGCTTCATAGCTGCCATGGCCACTCTATTCCTAGTTCCTATGGAATTCACTCATAGCCTGGGTATGAGGCCTTTTACCTCATGGAACAACCCACCCACCAAGAAAATCAAGAAACCAAACAGTCTAGCCAAATCCAGTATGCAGAAAGTAAAACACACATAGGATGCAATGCAAACAGATAAATATGCAAAGCGGTAAATAAACACCCAAAAGGAAGAAAAAAACAAGAGCTAGGATCGACTCCGGGATGGACCAACAAAAGGTCAACCTGTCCCTAGTGATGTCGCCAGCTGAAATGACCTGGCGGAACCCGTCATCTGAATGTAATGAAACATCAATGAAGTCGCCACCGAACATTTTTTATCCCGCCGAAAGGGAAAGGTAAACATCGAGAAAACCTGGAAAGGGAGAAATCATAGTCTTTCGACCGAGAGATCGGGTAAGGGAGTCTGTTATGCGAGGGGAAGGTGTTAGCACCCCACGCGCCCGTAGTACTCTACGGTATCCACTCTTGTTGTCTAATCTAATGGGTGTGGTCAAATCCTATGTCTATGGCTTAAAACTGAAAGGGAATGCATGCAAAAGGAAGAAGAAAATAATATAGGGAAAATAAAAAATGTGCTCGGTTGGGCCCTACCCCAATGCCTACGTATCCCTTTTAAGGAATCAGAGCAGCCGTAGTTCGGCTTATGTGTTTTGGTTGGTTTGTGTTTTTTAATTAAGACAACAAAAACAATCAAGATGGAAAAACATCAAATGAAACGACAAATAAATGAAATGGTCAAACATCGACTAAATAATAACATAGTAACATGTCAAAGATGGCGAGACATCAAATGGTAAAATAACACACCTAACAGTGACATTGTGGGTCAAAGTTGGATAATCAAACATGTGCGATGGTGAAACATCGGATTCAAACAAATGTGCGATGGCGAAACATCGGCTAAGAGACAACAAAGATATCATGGTAGAGATGGCAAAACATCAATAAAATAGATGACGAAACACCACACCTAACGATGATATTAAGAATCAAGGTAGGATAATAAACATGTGCAATGGAGAAACATCGGCTTCAAACAAATGTGAGATGGCGAAACATCGGCTAAAAGATAACAAGAAATCATGGCAAAGATGGCAACACGTCAATAAAACAGATAGCAAAATATTACACCCATCAATGATATTGGGAATCAAAGTAGGATAATAGACATGTGCGATGGAGAAACATCGGCTTCAAGATAACATGATATCATGGCAAAGATGGTGAAACATCAATTAAACGGATGACAAAACATCACACCTAACGATGATATTGAGAATCAAAGTAGGATAACAAACACGTGCGATGGCGAAACATCGACTTTAAGATAACAAGATATCATGGCAAAGATCGTGAAACATCGATAAAACGGATGGCAAAATATCACACCTATCAATGATATTGGGAATCAAAGTAGGATAACAAACATGTGCGATGGCGAAACATCGGCTTCAAGATAACACAGACAAAGTAAAATTGGTTTGTATCTTTTATTCTGAAGAGGAGTTTAAGTTTATTAGAGGTGTTCTTATGATTTTCCAAGAAAACAAATTTTTGTTTTAAGATGCAAAATGCCAAGAAAGGAAAAACAACTAAGGGGAACTAGCCTAGCACTATCCCTAGTGTTATCATACAATGGTTGACCCTAAGGTTGAGGATAAAGGAAAATATTATCCTATGTTAGCATACATGGATTCCTACCTTAATCAGCATATCAAAGAAAGCTTAGTAAAACTATCCTATAGGAAGCATGCAATGAGAGCGAAGTCGTGATCTCAATATCTAAATTGAGTGACTCATCGATCAACAATTAAAGAGTAAAAGCAATAAACATCCTATATGGAACATGAAATGAGAGCGAAGTCGTGATCTCAATGTCTAAATTGAGTGACTCATCGATCAACAATTAAAGAAGAAAAGCAATAAACATCATATAGGGAACATGTAATGAGAGCGAAGTCGTGATCTCAATGTCTAAATTGAGTGACTCATCGATCAACAATCACAACACATGCATCAGATAAAAACCAGAGGGCCTCCTGACATATATCAGCAACAAAGGTCCCATCATGCAATCAAATAATTATGCAAAATGAAAATGAGAGAAAGGAGGTAGTACAATACCAAACAGATAACTATTTATAGCAATCAAGCAAGAATAAAAGAAACCCAGAGAAACTTCAAGCAAGCTGGCATCAATAAACAAATTGAGTCAGGAATCTATCAGATATGAACAAGTCCCAGGGGCAATGTATGACATTCATAATCATAGATATGTGCATCCTGTATAAACCATCAATCATGCCAAACACAAAAATAGTGCCAGTATAATAGATTGTGTTTCACAAATAAAGTGAAACACAGAAAATCCTCAAGCCAAAAGTGGCAACTTTCTCAGGGTACCTCTCACATTCAACAACCAAGTTAGTATTCCATAAGGTGAAAAAGTGAGAACAAACATGATGGCTTTTAGACATGACAAACAAGAAGAGACAAGCATATGCATAGATTAGGTAAAAAAGAATCAAAGGAATGTTGCTCTTTCCTATCACCATGTTGAATTGACAATTAAGTATCAATCAAGGATCATAAGAGCTTGAGAATAAGATGAACAAGAACCATAAAGGTCAGTAGAAAACATATTTTAATCATGCATAGCTAATTCAATCACAACTTCATGAACACAATAGGAAATGAAACCTACATAATGCATTAGATGGTTCAAAATATTCAAACATGTGGCTTCTAAGTGGAATGGCTTGAGCTAACATGGACAAGTCAGAACCAACATGATCATTAGATTCCTAATTATAGGCCTCACTCAAGTTCATTGGCCAACAAACAAATTGCAACAAAACATGCAAACATAATTGGGTACCTTCACTTCAAAATTACACCAAAAATAGAAACAAGGATCCATAATTCAAAACAAAAATATCTTAACATCTTGGAAGTGTTTAGAAGTCAGAATGCAAGCCCTAAGTTCATGAATAATTGGGGAGGAGGTCAAATGAAATTCAAAATTCAAGACTAGTTGGCAAAACTACCAAACTAGACAAGTTTTCAAATTTATTTGTGGAAAAATGTCAAACCAAGTCAAATAAGTCAAGAAAAATGGTTTTCAAATTCCCAACACATTCATGAACCATGATCAAGACCTGAAATCCAATAAAAGTCCAAGGCACAAGGGTTTTGAACATTAAACTTGCACCATAAGCAACAAAACCCTAGATTTTGACTTTTAATCCTAAATATTAATTAAATAGGATTAAAACTCAAACAAATCAAACCAAAGTCAAACTAATCACCAAGAAACCTTAAAAGTAAGAATATACATTTTTTCATATTTTTTGAATTAGGAAAAGTCAAGAAAGAAATTAATATTCAAACAATTATGCCATTAACAAATATCCACATATCAAAATGATATTTAAATCAAAAAAGTCAGAAAAATGCCCAACCAAAATTATATTCAAATATTAGGGCTAAAAACACACATCCCTCAATTTTTGTGGATTTTTTGGATCAAAGGAAAATATTAAAAAACAAAAAAAAACTAATAATAGTGAAATTATTATTTAAGGGCAAGAAAATGCAAAACATAACCAAAAATCACAAAAAAAGAAGAAAAAAAATATGATCAGGTTCTATGATCAAAAACAAGATTACGTGATTTTTTTGGAATTTTTGAATTAATAGAAGTATTAAAAATAAAAATATATTAAAAATAACCTTTGAAATTAAATTTTTAATCAAAAATAAGAAAAATGATGAACCAAAGTCAGAGTCAATTTTCAAATTATTTTGGGAGTCTCAAATAATTTTTGTGGATTTTTTAGGTCAAAGGAACTATTAAAATAAAAATTACCTTTGATCAATTAATTAATTAAACCTATCAATTTTTGAACCAATCAAAATATTTCCAAAAAAGTATTAAAAAAATGCACAAAGTCAGAAATATTATTTTGAATTTATGATAATTTTTTCAGAATTTTCCAATCATTTTTGAGCAAGAAAATAAATCATGGAAATCAAATTATAAAACCAAAATTCAAATGATCCAAAAATTTCAAACGGACCAATCATGATGTGCCACCACATCATCTTCAACCTCTAGACATCCAAAAAACGCATGCATATCTCAGGCTTGGGGGTCATGTCCAGATCAGTGTAACTCACTCGATTTTGCATCCTTTTTCATGAAATCAAAGGCAAATCAAAGCTAATATTTCATACTATAAATTGCAATTGGAATCAAGTCGAATCATCAACCATGCTGTCTACAATCAAGCCATGAATATGAACAAAATCACTCTGAATCACGAGTTTCATAACATCCAAACATGCATAATTCATCAAATTAAACTCTATAAAGCTCCAGACACATTCCATTAACATCATTGAACATGAATTCAAGCTCAAACATCTCAATAAACAAGTGCATCTCAAGAATCGAAGTTTGGAATCATTACCTCAAGGTGAAAAGTGATTTACTGTCTCCTTCACTCCAGATGCAAACAAATGGTGCTTGCTTGATCTACTTGCTTTTCTGAAGCAGAATCCACAAGAATTTTGAAGAAAACACCAAGGAATTGAGAGAATCGAATCAAATTGCAGAAGAGGAAAGAAAATTTCAGATCTGGAATTCTTGCAAATGGCGTGTTCTCCTCCTCTCTCTTTGCTTGCTTTAACTTATATAGAGTTTGTAGAGAAGGATAGAAGTGGAAGTTTGTCCTTAAATCCGTTGGAGGACAGGATTGGGAATTTTGGCAAAAAATGGAGTGCATAGTGAATCATGTGTTTTGCTCGTTCATTTTCTTGATTCTTATGCGTTTTGTGAGCCAAATAACTTCAGAATTACACTCCCAAAATGCCAGCTCAGAATCATTTGAGATGAATAAGTGTTGGTGAATTTGCAACTTTGAGCAATTTTGTCATTTTTTCAATGCAACATATGCAATACCATATGGGGCAAAAATTAGTAAGTGTAATGGGCCTCAACATGTCACAAATTACCAATGGGCTTGATTAGAAGCAAGAGGAATGGCTAAAACTTGAGTTTGCAAGAAATGGCCATTTTGCACATTGGCCAAATTTCAATAAAATTCTCCAAAATTCCAAAACTGATAACTTGCTCATACTTTTGAATTTTGGCACAAATGAACATAATTTGGAAATGTATTGAAAATATCTACAATCCCCTAGTTTTGAGTTTTTGCAATTGAGTCCATTAAGCTTCTCAAAATTTGGCTTGAAATTCAATAATTTTGAAAAATGACCTTTAATTTTGTAACTTCAAAAGACCATAACTCTTGATTCCTTGCCAATTTGAATATGAGACCAAAAGGAGGTGAAATATCATTCTCTTAGCTTTCCAAGAATATTTCATTTGCATCTTCTTGATCAAGAATGAATAAAATATGATTTTTTGAAATTAAGTCCTTATTTTCCAAAATTAGTAACTTTTAGGGTTTCTTCAAGAACAAGTTTCAATCCAAACTTCAATCTCTTTATTCCAATGACCAAAATGGACTTGAAATATGAAAATTATATCCTTGAATTGATGTTTGACCAAAATTTCACTTGGTCAACTTTGACTTTGACTGATTTTGACCAAAATGACCATTTTGCCCCTCTGAATCAATTGATCCACTTCTCTTCAAAACTGATGATTACAACTTCAAACATATGATCTTCCAAACATATAGAGGCCATGTGAAAAGTTTCACTTCAAAATTATCAAGAAAACCTGATAAAAACAAAAACCCTAATTTTGATCAACACATTAGGAGACTGATGAATTATCTTCAAAACCTCAAATCCTCTGGGTATCTTGACCAATTCCTTGTACAAGGACCTTTCAAATATCAAAGAAATGTAGTAACTCCCTAAATCAATACTTGTAAATTGGAAGGACCAATAGCCTTACTTCAAACAAAACCCCAATTTGACTGATGAATCCAAAGAGTGATTTCACTTGTGATCAAACACCAGCTCTAATCTTCTAGGGGTCCAAAGAGATGAATAAAGCATATTGAGATATGCAAAAACATTTGAGCTCAAAATATTCAGAGGTTTAGATGATAAGATTCTTCTTGAGCAACTTGTCCATGTAATCAACCTTCAAAGCTTTAAGGAAAACTTGGTAACCAAAGTACTTTGATCCCATCACAATGTATGAATGCAATGCACTATGATGTTTATGATGAAACATAAGCCTAAATCAAGAGGGTAAATTTTGGGGTGCAACAATGTACAAGGATAAAGCAAACAAGCTTGAAGAAGCACACACATAAAAGAGTAAGGAAAAAAAGAGAAATGCTTTAGCCAAGGGGAGCGTATCACCCGAGACAAACAAGCGGGAGTGAGATGAAGAAAAAAAAAGTGATGTCCAAAGCGACTGAACACCTAACTAAGATATAGGAGATCGAGGTAGACGATAGAAGGCAATATGAATAATCAAGGAGTATCAGCATCGGACAATGCGAACTCCTGACAAAGCATTGGGGTTCGATTACAGAATCCTTCCCCACTTGATGACTCGATAACAAGAGCAGGCACAACTCCGAAGCATCATGGTGCATCATGAGCTAAGGATGACATAGAGGAAATTGCAGGGGTTAATTGCAAACCCTCTATGCTCGCATCCTTTTAAGGACATCAATAAGGGATGGGGAATAATGTGGGCACAAATATAAACACACCTGCAGAATACCTACTCGAAGGCAGGGTTTTAAATAAACCACACACAAGTAGCAAACAAAATTCACACAATACTGAATTGCCCTAAACGGGTCTTTAAATAAACTAGAGGGGTTCCTGACATGATCAGCAACAGAGACCCCCGTCATACATCTCTACCCTACTTCTTATGGCATCAGAAAGTAGTAAAATCCTACTTCTCATGATATCTAGAAAAGCGGTAAAGAAATATGATAAAGTGCAAAAATGAGGAATAAAATAAGGCCACGATGATACCGAGCGGAGAAGGTCCGTTGCCTCTTCAAAACCATGCAAGCGAAGATAAAACTCTACAGAAAATATCCTTTGACTTCCTTGATGAAAGTTATGCTCTTAGATTTACTTTGAAAACTTCTTGAGACTCTTCAACCAAATCTCTTTTACTCACCCATATCATAAAAATTCAATCACCATAATTAATAAAAATTACAATTGAAACTAGCATAGCAAAAGAAATTACAAAAGGGTGTAAAGTTGTAATCCATGTGGTGTATTGCAAGCAAGTGAGTTAGTGCTGAGCCCAATGAGAATGAATCCAATAAGCCTTTTTTGTACATGATCCAAGAGCTATCGAAAAACATGATGATGAGCCTGAGAATTAGGAACTTTCGGCTCAACCCTTGATCCAATTTCAATATCTCTAATGTCTTCAGCAGTATTACACCACATTTATCATTATCTATTACCTAATGATTCAATGATCCAAAAAATTCAGTAAGATAATAAAAATAACAAATAGAACAATGCAGTAATTGAAACAACAATTTCTTTGGTACAACTAGGTAAAAGTGACACTCAAACTTCTACTCCAAACGCGATCTTCTTCTACAATACTATACACAGCTACGCTCGGTGCCTCAACTCTCCTTCCCCGGTCGAAAACCATCAAAACGTCACCGCTCTTCATTTCAGGCTTCATCTCTAACTCACGTTCTTCTCACTTCAGTTCCAATTCTGCTCCGATTGTGCTTCAGTCTCGCTACCTCCATGATTTCTCTTCAAATTGTTCAAAATCCATCAATTCCAAATGCCACGACCATGTATCTTCCATAAATTTTCAATATTTTGTCATCTCTATTAAATCTGAAACCCTAGGTTTCAACTTATCGTGACGGCTACGTATCTAAACCTGCGGTCCTGGGGATTCTTTTCACATGATCAGGATGCACAACCTAGAAACGAAGGAGATGATAAATATTGAATAAGGAGGCGATTTGATGCTTACTGGACGGAGCAACCCCGACAATTCTTCAACGGTGGTGATAATCAGAGAAACACAAAGTTAACTGTGAAATCCAGGTAATAATAATTCATTTCTTCTATTTGCTTGCTCCGATTCTTATTTCAACTTCTGTTTTTTCTTGCATTGTGATGTTGATGCATGTTGTTGTTACTAACGTAGATTCAGTTGCATCGTTGATGATTGTTGTGTAGAGGAGTGATGGTGATGATGATGATGGAGGCTGAAGAATGATGAAGCAGAACTGTTATTGAGGGAGAAGGTTGAAGATTGATGATGGAACAAGGTGATGAAGCGGAACTGTTATTGAGGGAGAAGGTTAAAGATTGATGATGGAGCAAGTTGATGAAGATTGATACAGTTTTAAAGAAGAACATGGTTGAAGATAGAATGATGGTGATGATACCAGAAGGTGAAAGAAGAACGAAGCAGAGAAAGGTTGTTGTGAAGCCTATGCAAGCCCGGTTGTGATGTGAGGAAGGTGTTGAGAAAGTGGTGGAGGTTGAAGGTTTGTGATATGGTGATTGAAGGTACTGCTATGGATTTTATTACAGAAACTTGAAGGATTCCTGAAGCTTGAAGGATTGATGAAATTTGAAGAAGATTCAACTCGGTTATCTAGAGAGATAGAGAGATTCTGGTGAGTATTTGTGCAGTATTTTTGGTTTTTTTTTGTGAATTCTGGTAGAAAATTAATCGTGAATTCCCTTTCCTCTCTCTTTCTGTTATATGCTTCTGTTATCTCTTCATCTGCTGGGAATTTTATGTTAGATGCAGTTAGAGGTTGTTAGGAGATGTTAGGAAATTGGTTGAATGAAAAAGAGGTTAAGGAAGGAGTCAGAATTCTGTTAGAATTCTGTTACTCAATTGAGAGAGTTAGTTTTTCTGTTTTCGGTTCTGAAAAGCTGTTATTTATGGTGGTTAAATCTTGTTATGGAAGTGGTTAGTCGGTTTGAGCTGTCTGTTATGACAGTTATGGAGTGAACTGGGAAAATCAGTCGAATAGAAATTTTGTTCTAAGTAGAAATTAATTAGATGGTTGTTATTCTGTTTTTGTCAACTAATGCTGAGCTATCTTTCGGTTTTTCTGTCATAAATAGTTATAATTCTGGTTTCATTTAACTATTTTTTTGGACTTAATTCTCTTTCTATTTTCATTTTTTGTAGCAGGGTCACGGTTAACTGATTTCTTTGTTCTGATTGTGCAAGACTGATCTGAGTCATGGCTTAATGTTGATGAATATGTGAAGTTGTTGAACTCCTAGAAGATGCATGAAGATAAGTGGAGAAACTCTTGGGCATAACATAGAGTGCTAACAAGACGAAGTCATGATAGAGCTTAGGATGAAACTTAGGCCCAAACCAAATTTTGTGTAATTTCCTTAATCATGTAATATAATTGAAAATGGGATGTAATTTGGTATTTTCCATAGTAATAGGAAAGCTCTCTTGAATCAAGTGTTGAATGACCTTAGGACACCTTAAATTCAAATGAAGTATTCTCCCGAACATTCAAAGTGCTTCTTTCTTGTATTTTGACATTCCATTTTCCTTGTGATGGCTTCTTATGGAACTTGATTCCAAGTAATGAAATTTCTTTCTATTTTTGAATTCAAATATTCTTCATACTTAAACATATTCAAATGCCAAGTACAAATCCAAATATATTTTCCACGTGACTTGGTATATAAAAATCCATCTTCAAAAGTCAGCTTTCTAGCCAAATGAAAACATCCCCACTCTTGCATTTAAAACCAATGTCTCGGGTGATACGCTCCCGTTGGCTAAAACATTTCTCTTCTTTTCCTTACTCTTTTATGTGTGTGCTTCTTAAGGCTTGTTTTCTTTATCCTTGTGCATACCATGTTCCCTTAGGATGCGCTTGCTCCGGCCAGATGCAAGTTAGACCTTAGGTTGTAAACCATGCATGCTAACATTAGGTAGACATTTCCCTTTTGTTAATCCTCGACATAAGGCTACCATTGTATGATAACATTAGGTTAGATATTGGCTAGTCTCCCATTAGACTCTTTTCTTCCCTTATGTATATGCATTTAAAACTAAGACTTTATTTTTAGCAAATAAAAAACATGTTAATCACACTTAAACCCTTTTTCAAGGTAACAAAATACAAACCAACTCAAACCTTTTTGTGCGCCCAAGCACATTTTTCTATAAAACCCTTTTCAAGTAAGGACATGATTAGTTTACTTCTGTGCCAACGCATAAGTCTCCAAAGGTCGAGCTGCGGCAGAAGGCGGAATTAACATTGTCCATAAAAAACACAAAACAAACAAAAACATGTGAGCCGAACTATGGTAGCTCTAATTCCTCAAAAAGGATACGTAGGCATTGGGGTAGGGCCCAAGCGAGTACAACTTTATTTTCCCTACATTCTTTTCTCCTTTCTTTTGCATGCATTCTCCCTTTAGCAGTAGTAAACAGTAAGCATAGATTAAATACACCCATAAGATAGATAACAAGATGGATACCGTAGAGTACTATGGGCGCGTGAGGTTCTAATACCTTCCCCTTGCGTAACAGACTCCCTTACCTGATCTCTCAGTCAAGACCGTAACTTCTCCCTTCTCAGGTTTTCTCGATGTTTACCTTTCCGTTCATGTGAGATAAAAGATGTTCGATGACGACTTCATTGTTTGATGATTGTCAGCCGGTTGTTTCAGCTGGCGACTTCACTGGGGAGGCACTTTCTTGCTCTTTCCTGGATAAGTTCTTTTGAATTTCGATTCGGAAGTCCAATGGGATGCCCCAACTTTTTCCTAAGAAACTTGTTTTCAAGTTTAGACCTAGTGGGGCTCTTTATTTCTTTCTTAGTCATATTTTCCATTTTGAACAAGTCGTTGATCTTTGTGTTGTCTTTGATTTGTCGGAAGTGATCATGACTGTCTGAGTCTTTAGTAGATGATGGATAGCCATTGTTGTATCCTCATATGTTGACCTCCTGATGTGCGAGGGATACCCATTAGGATATCGTTAGTTGATGCAAATTGCTGATAGATAAGGGCTAACCATTATGGTTTTGACTTTCCTCAACCTTTCGATGGATAACCATTGTTGTATCATTGGATGCACATTCTTGATGATTTTTGGACGCTTGATCAGATTAACTGAAATCTACCCTGCCCCGGGTTAAAATGAGGGTTTTTTATGAACAGAAAAGAAACTCCTACTTCGAAGGCTCAGAGGGGTTAACGAGGGTCTATCTCCCATATATCTCTGGTGTTTAGGAATAGAAACAAGGCTTGTACATCGTCAGCTGGATATTACTCAAAAGCGTACCAACCGGAGATTTTTTTCATTTTTAGATCATCGTCATCCTCCTTCCAATTTTTACCTAAGCATAAGACTTGGAGACTTGGAATTAATATGCAAGTAAAACATTTAAAGAGTGATAATGCATGGATGAATAAAAACAAAAGGAACACTTCAAGAGAAGCATACTTATTGCATTAAGATTTTCATTCAAAAATAGACAAGTTTCTACATGCAAGAAATGTTTAAACAAACAAGCAAGAGTGAAAATGAAAATGAAGTAAAGAAACCAATGATTTCCATCGTTGAGGATACTTGACTACGTATGGATTTCTTCATTCTGACGACTTTCCATAGTCTCGATGCTTGAATGAGCGAGAGAATTCCCCTTCTGATATGATTTGGACACCACAGTCTCTGGATTGATCTTGTCTTGGACCTTGTCTCTGGATGACATATTATCTTTAATCGAATATCCAGGTGTCCCTGACTATATGTGTAGAAGATTCTTTTAGGAGAGTGAATGAATGCTTTACCAGGCGAATCAGTATAAACCGCATCATCGAGCATATTATGCCAAAAAGAAATAATACAGTTCGTCTTCTATCAGAACAACAGAGACATCCAACTCGTGAGAAAGATCCTGGCGGTCGGCTAAATAGGAATTGGACTTTTGGAAGGGACGCCAAATAGGTGTTGGGCTTTATACTTCAACCCCTTTGTAGTCTTCGATACCAAAAATGGGTGCCTCAGAATAGGGGATACATCTAGCATGTGTATCGTAATCAGAAGAGATGTTTACGGGAGTAGGACCCCAAAGATCAAAGCTGGAAATAACAGGATGTAATGCATTGGGATCACATCAACATGCTCATCGGGCTTCTTCTGTCTTTGCTTAAAAGCCTAGCCCAATGAATTCACTTGGGGAACAAAGACTGGCTGATGTAGAAAAGATCAGGGAACACAAAGCTGTGGAGGGTGCCCCTAATTGAATAGTCAGATTCCCCGACGTGGTAACCGCATCTAACGTTGGTATCAAGAACGAGGTACTGATATAAGATCACATAGTAAATGGGAACCATCTGCTGATAAGATGTACCAAGAACTTAAGATTGTGTAGCACTCCATGGTTTAAAGCAATTCCCAAAAGATGAGGAGAAGAGAGAACTTGTGTTGTGGCAGTAAGTGCAAGACTGTTAACATCATTATCAGAGCTTTCATGATCTGGCTCATCTGAGTCTTCAATAGATTATCTTCCTTCTCGAAGAATTACCGACCATAGGCCAAGGCTTGCATGTATACCACAACTAATCACATCGTATTGGTCAATCCCCCACGGAGTTATCCCATATTGATCTTTGAACATGTGCAGTTAGAAATCAAGCTGAACCTCTAAGGAGAACACACGGTCTGAATAAGAATCCCCAATCTCCGAGTACCTATTATGAATGCATGAATATGCATGGGGTACATGAATGAATTCCATACCATGTTCCGTTATTTCCAAGGAATTTATGTGTTTTGATTTTGATTTTATGCAGCTAAGAGATGGAAAATTTCAGCACAAGGCTTACAAATATGATTCCCTGGAAATAACAGAACATGTATGTTAAGCATGTGATTAACCATGTTATGTATCCAAAGACATGGGATCAAAGTTCCATCACTTCTGAATATGGTTGTTGCACTGTTTTGAATCATATGAATATTATCATATCAAAGGTCTGACAAAGCTTCTGCACATACAAGAACCAAGTACCATGTAGATCATCCAGTGTACGAGATCAAGGCTTCTGGAACATCGGATACTATTGAGCCTTTTCTGAACATGCTGTGAATACCAAGATCGAAGGCCCGACTAAACCTCCAAATAAACAAGTCAGGAACTCAAAAAATAAATATGAGCACCCTATAGTCACCAACAAAGTATTGCATCTGAATAAGTCACCAACAAAAATCCAGAATATAACCATTAGAACCAATAGTCACTGCCTGATCATAGTCACCATCTGAACATGAGTAACCATCTGAACATAGTCACCATTAGTATCTGTGGTAATGATTCCCTCCCCACTCACGGGTGAAGACTAGATCAGGGTAAGGCCAAAGGTCTAATCAGAGTCAAATAGTTCATCTGTTAGCATCATCATACAATGAGACCCCTCCGAACCTCCTCTGAAGTCATGGGTCTAATGGTCGGGTCTATAAGACTTACGCCTCGTCGCCGCCATGGCCACTCTATTCCAAGATCCTATGGAATTCACCCATAGCCTGGGTACGGGGCCTTTTACCTCTTATAACACCACCCAATTAAGAAGCAAATTCAAAACAACAGTAGTATATGGAAAATAGTAAAATGCAATACATACATATGCTCAGGTAATCATGTATGAATGAATAAACTGAAAGCATAAAAATAAACACCCAAAGAAAGGAAACAAGAGCTAGGAGCGACTCCGGGATGTACTAGCATTTGGTCGACCTATCCCCATTGAAGTCACCAGCTAAAACAACTAGCTGAAAATCATCAAACGATGAAGTCGCCATCGAACGTCTTTTATCCTACAAGGAGGGAAAGGTAAACGTCAAGAAAACCTAAGAAGGGAGAAGTCACGGTCTTGCAACTGAGAGATCGGGTAAGGAAGTATGTTACGCGAGGGGAAGGTATTAGTACCTCACACGCCCATATTACTCTACGACATCCACTCTTGTTATCTATCTTATGGGTGTGTTTAATCTATGCTTACTATTTACTACTGCTAAATGGAGAATGCATGCAAAATAAAGGAGAAAATAATGTAGGGAAAATAAAGTTGTACTCGCTTGGGCCCTACCCTAATGCCTACGTATCCTTTTTGAGGAATCAGAGCTACTGTAGTTCGGCTCACATGTTTTATTTGTTTTGTGTTTTTATAGAAAATGTTAATTATGCCTTCTGCCACAACTCGACCTTTGGAGACTTATGCGTTGGCACAAAAGTAAATTAATCATGCCCTTGCTGAAAATAGTTTCGAGTTACGCCCTCGAAGCAAGATGCCACTTTTCATATGTTTGTGTTTTGTTACCTTGGAAAAGGGTTTAAGTTGTTAGCATGTTTTTGATTTGCTAAGAAAAGGAGTTTTATTTTTGAATTCAAAGATGCAAAAAGGGAAGAAAAGAGTCTAAGGGAGACTAGCCTATTTCTAACCTAATGTTATCATACAATGGTAGTCCCAAGGTTTAGATTAATCAAAAGGTAAATGTATACCTAATATTAGCATGCATGGCTTGCAACCTAAGGTCTAACTTGCATCTGAATGGAGAAATCACATCCTAAGGGAACATGATATGTACAAGGATAAAACAAGCAAGCTTGAAGAAGCACACACATAAAAGAATAAAGAAAAGAAACGAAATGCTTTAGCCAAGGGGAGTGTATCACCCGAGACAAACAAGTGGGAGTGAAATGTAAAACAAAAAGGTGATGTCCAAAGCAACAGAACATCTAACCAAGATATAGGAGATCGAGGTAAGCGAAAGAAGGCAATACGAACGATCAAGGAGTATCAGCATCGGCCATGCGAACTCCTGACAAAGTGTGGGGGTTCAATTGCGAAATCCTTCCCCACTTGACGACTCGATACACAAGAGCAGCCACAACTCCGTAGCATCGTGGTGCGTCACGAGCTAAGGATGACACAAACGAAGTTGCGGGGGTTGATTTCTAACCCTCCCCGCTCGCCTCTTTTGAGGAATTATCATCTGTGCATATGCGGGCGCAAATATAAATACACATGCGGAATACCTACACAAAGGTAGGGTTTTAAACAAAGCACACACAGGTAGCACACAATGGAAATCAATGCAGAATTGGGCTAAACGTGTCTTTAAATAAACCAGAGGGGTTCCTGACATAATCATCAATGGAGACCCCCGTCATACATATCTACCCTACTTCTCATGGCACCAGAAAGTAGTAAAGCCCTACTTCTCATGATATCTAGAAAAATAGTAAATAAATGTAATAAAGTGCGAAGAAGTACAAAGGTAGTAGCGGCGACTGCCAAAGCGAGAAAATCGTCAAGAGCAGACGAAAACACTGGAGAAGCAAGGAGTACGCGTCGAGCAAGCTTCACCAAGAAACAAACAAGTCATAATCGATATCCAACTAAGATAAAAGAAAACGTGTGTTGCGAATGCAACGCATAATCAAAAGTTCATGCACAAGACATCATAAAGCATCATATGTATCAGGACAACATATAATATGATATGAATTTATCAGGACGAAGAGAAATAAGGCATGTCGCATCAGAAGCAGGCATAAGATGTATGCTTCGATCATATAACTACCTATTATGTCACATGATCGAAAGCATAAAATGTACCTTGCATAATGAACAAATGAGTCAAGAATAACAATGCATTGTTTAGGGATCAGATCCTACCATTAAACTACTTATCTTGCCAAGGAAATTGAATCAAGTGTACGAAATCGACAAGAATGCATCAAACTCCTAATTCTAATCATGTACCCATCATTAGTTTGATTAATTCCTAAGCTAATAGAAAAAATTATAAAAAATATCTCCAGGTCAGGATTGACATGTTAATTAATGTTCATACAAAAATTAACAAAAAAACATACAAGAATCATTAGAAATTAATTGAAAAATTAAAAACAAAAATAAAGAGAATTCAAAAGAAGTTAGGAGGTGCAATGGATAAATTGTGGTGTTGATTCATGCACATGGGCCTATGGTTTTGTTCCCAACGATATCATGTCAGCATTTAACCCAAAAGGAATAGTAAAATGAAGAATGAAGGTTAAGCAGGAAGGCTCAAACAATATCGTTTTGGATCAACATGCCACATGACTATCCAACTGAATTTGAACCCTAGTATCACCCTTCTCTAAGCTCCATTTTTCAACCATTCTTTCAATTATCAGGTCCTCCACGTCGGCATTGTCCCTAGCAGCGACAGAGACTTAGACGACTTCCGACCTTCATTGTTCACTTCATCTCTATTCCGAACTAAATAGAACACCTCCGTAATATAGTGACTCCTTACAGGAAACCATCGATCAACTCCACCGTTTCAACTCATTTTATTCTCTTCTTCCTACTTCTGATTTATGTCCTTAAGATCCATCCTCAAATTTCCTGAATCTAAACCAAGAGGGGAAACCCTAGGATCTTAAAAGTCGAATTAAGCGCCCACGGTGAACGATCTTGTTGAGAAATCTTAGGGGTATGGTTCATCAGAATTCACACTTTTCCATGGTAACAAAAGCTTAAGCTAAAAGATGAGAAATAGAGGGGACACGAGCGTTACCTATCGGAGATCATCCAATGCGGTTTCAACAGCGACTGATTGAAGAAAAAAATAGAACTCTAGAGGTGAGGTAATACGATTATTGCTCTTCTTTTTCTTTCTTTATATTATTCTTATTCTACGTTCTTTCGGAATTTCTGAATTTTCTTTGCCTTTGTGAAATATTTACGTTATTGTGCGATGATATGAAGAAGATGAAGACAATTGATGCAATGAAGATGAAGAGGATGGCAGTAGATTGATATTGAGGAGATAGATTGAAGGAAATTGATGAAGAATCTTGAAGATTCGGTTACAGTAGGTTATGACCGCGAGAGAGAATTGATTAATGAAGAAGAGAGCCAGAAAAGAAGGTTGGTGATGGTCGCTGCAAAGAGAGTGCAGAGGAAGTTGCAGAGAGTTTCTTTATATGATTCTACAAGAGAGTGAAGAAAGATGCAGGTGAGTTTTTTCTCTCCCCTTTATAAATGAGTTTTTCTGTTATAAAAGTCTCGTGCATCCTCTCTCTTTTCTGATATTGGATATGTTGTTAGTGTAACAGAAATTAGATAGTTAGTTGAGATGTTTGAAAGAAGTTAGTGGAGAAGTGAAACTGTTAGAGCTGTTAGTTAGTTCTGTTACGATTAGTTATGGTTTTGGAGTTGGCAGTTAGGATCTGTTCCTATTCTGTTATTTATTTTCTGCTGGAAGTTTTGGTTATGAATTTGTAGGGGCTGTTATTCTGTTAGGGAAATTGGTTACAGGTTTCTATTAGTTCTGTTAGTTTTGTTAGAACCTGCTTGGGATTTTTCTGTTAGATACGGTTATAAGTTGTTAGAGATTGGTTAGGAGCTGGAAATTAGAAGGGTGATATAAGGCTTTTCTGTTAAGTGAATCGTATTTATAGTCTTACTTATGAACTGGTTTTGGGCATTTTCGCAGGGACTTGTTACAGTAGGGCTATAAGGAGGCTATCTCACGGTTTCTTGTGTGAGCAGGGCTGAAGGAAGTGTGCAAGAATGGTTTAGATTGAAGCGAGTATTGGTGTGTACTCTTGGCAAGCAAATGGACAAAGTTTTGTATAAGTTGATAATTATTATTGAATGGACTTTGAATTAGCTTTTGGAGTGTTTTGGAATGAGATAAAACAAGGCATTAATTTTCTTAGGATGCAATAGAAATTTGAACTTTTTGTAATGTTTCTTTGAAATGCTGGATTTTGGATATAATGACAATGTTGAATGGTTTTTATATGAAGAAATTGGAACTTGAATAGAACTTGATCTTGAATATTTAAAATTTGGATTTGAACCTTGCTTTCTTGAATTATGCCTTGCAACTTGAAAATTTGTGTTAGGATGCAATTGAAAGTTTGAATTACCTTGTATGCCTTGAATGTAATAGTAATTTCCAAATCTTCAATATCCTATCTGAAATCAAGTCTTCTTCAATTAGAACTAAGATCTCCCAATTCTTCTCTTCATTTGCAACTTGAATGAAACACATGATATCAAACCCTTTTTATGGATAATTCACGAGATAAACTCAAAGATGACTAAAGAAAGACCTTCATTTGAAATTCAAAATATTTCTCATGAATGAACATGGTATGCTTTATTCTTCAAAGTGGCTTGAATTCCAAGGAATCCACATGGGTGGACTTTCCAAACTTAATATGTTTTCCTCTTAAAATATTGATCCAATTTAACAAATTCGAACCGCTTGAACTCATGACCTCAAACAATCACTTGAACGCATACGTTCACCATAATGAATCCACACTAATTCAATTCACTCAATGTTCATCAAACTTGTATAACAAGAAATGAGAGAACCAATTATGCCTTAATCTCAGTGAATTCATAACATCATCCTTGTATCACGTCCTTATTTGATGATCAACAAAATTTTAGTTCTTTGAATCCTTAAGAACAAATAATAAGGCTTGAAGCATAAAATAACTCATGGATATATAATGATCCTCAACTGAATAAAACTCAAGCATGAGTATATGTAAAACCTAATTATCTAGCTTTGGATACTCAATGAAGAGAGAGATATCTTAAGCCAAAATCCTGGTTCAAAACAACCTCAATTACAACCTTGATGAGACACTAAGTACCATAAGTAAAAACCCTAATGCACTTTGCTCTGGATGAATATTTGACGTGGAAAGAAATCCATGAATCCTGAACTACAAATCCATAATCCCCTGCTTGAAGAGGGACCAAAAGAATCAAACTTTATTGAATATATACCTCAAAACACTGTGAAACCCTAATATGGCACAACCACTGAACATTGAACCTTAGGCGCTTTATTGAATGCAATGTATGCAATGTTAGTGACCTGATGGAGATTATGTATATGATGATGCATAAGCCATATGATCCTTGTTAAAGGGCAGGGCAAATTTGGGGTATTACAGCATGACTTGAATTTTCACAGCTTTCAACCTCTCCTCCAGTTGTTTGTATTTATCCTCGACCGGTGGATATTGTTCATCAAAATAATCTTCATCCTCAAAAGCTTGATCATTGGCACCCCTAGCACGAGTGCTCCTTGCGTCTTCATTCTTATTTTCATCCTCCTTGGATGACTCTTCAAACACTTGAACTTGACGGATAGGACCTTTAAACCTTTTCTCCATGTTGATCATTGCCTTCTTCTTGGTCTTCTTTTTGGCCACCAGAAGTGACATTAGCTCTTGTTATCCTTTGGCCAGGGTCAACAAGCTTTCTTGAAATTGAGAATTCTTCTTCTGCAAGTCTTTCACGGTTTGCTCGATATTCATCTTACTGAAATAAACAATAGAAAGATGAGGAAACCTGTGTCTGAAAACCTGCTTATGTTATGATGCATGAAATGCGTATGCAAATGATTTCAAGGATTTATAAGATTTAAATTTGTTTAGACAAAGAGGGAACAAACATTAATTGCATTAATAAGTTAAAATGGTTACAAAAATTCCTCTCGGGCTTACAGTGGAAGAAACAAAGACAATACAAAATAAACTCCTAAAACAAAAAAAGACTCGAGCTTCCTATGAGCGTATCCTCTTCGGTGCAATGTAAGCATTCAAACTCCGCTCTTCATGAAGTTGTCTCGTGAGCTCCAAAACCTTCTTCTCGCTTGCGTAGAACTGGGTTTCAAATGTGTCTCACTCCCTTTTGAGTTGAATCCAAGATCTTTGCAATTCCTCGAGAGTAGTCGGCATGTCAAGATGAAGAATAGTATAAGGAACATATCCCTCGGTAATAGGCTCCATGATGATAGGTAAAATGGCCTCATAAGGCATCATGAGGTTTTGAGCGTGAGCTTGCACCCACTTGAGTTAAGGCTCCAAAGGAATGGAGTTCTTATGCCTCATGTCTTTCTATCAACTTTGTTCACCATGCCCCAAGCTCGTACGAATCTTTAAAGGTAACCTTAGACATCGTTTTCATAGTCAAATGCAATTCCTTGGACAAGTGTATCATGAGGACCATCCTTCCTAGCATACCCAAACTGTCGCAAAGCCAAACAAGGGTTATAGGTGATTTCTCTCATAATTCCAAGGAGATGGACATTAGGAAATTTCCTACAGCGATCAATTATGATAATGTCCTCCAAAGATCAAGAACACCAATTAACATTTGAATGCGTGAGTGACATCAACCTATTAGACCATCTCATGCCTTGCTCATTCTTTAAAACAGATCGAGGTAGGTGCGAAATAAACCACCTAGCCAACAAAGGAGTGCAACACATAAGAATTCCTCTTCTCTTCACGGTGCGAGTGTGAAGAGAATGTAAGATATCTCCAAGCAAGGTAGGCACCGGGTTACGAGATAGAAAAACTTTGACTGCATTCATATCTATGAGTTGGTCCAGGTTAGGAAACAGTACCATCCTATATATTAGAAGATCCACCACTTCTTCAAAAGCTTGCAAATCTAGAGCTTCCCAAAATTGTTGAGCCTTCTCAAACAGAAACTTGGCTAGAAACCCTTTAATACCACTTCTCGTTTCCCAATTTGCCATAACGTCGGACCGTTGCAAATGTAAAGCTCGAGCAATCTCCTCGTGTCTTGGGTCTTTTTCAGTACTGGTGAAGGGTAATTGGTCAATAATGGGCACTCCCAAGAGTTGATAAAATTCTTCCATAGTAGGCACTAGTTGGTAATCAGGAAATGTAAAGCAGTGGTGCTTAGGATCAAAGAATTGGAACAACACATGTACCATATCCTATTCAAAGTTTGTGGTAAACAAGTTAATGAGACGACCGTACTTCTTGGTGAATAGATAATCATTAGGAACCCTTAATGCTAATTCCTTGAGTTGAGGAGGCACTCTCACAAGGTTGATTTGAATGGTATTTCTTCGCATGGAAGCCATGTCCTACAAAACAGCACAAAGATAAATCCCAAAGTCCTTGAAATGGTTAGTGAAAATGCAATGGTATGATATCATGATGTTATGTACAAGTAAACATACACAAGCAAAGAAAAACAATCCTTAGGTTTAGGCTTGCATGAGGTTTCATTGGTAAGTACCCTCTTGAAGTTTAGTTGGTTCAACCTATCCTAGAAAGTAATCGGGTTCTAGGGGATCTCAATATCACTGTTCTTTCTTTGGCGAGCATTATTTCAGCGCAAGCCTCTTCATTGGCGACCGAAGTATCTCAAAATTCCAATCTCAATGATTGTAGTATCGAGTATCAACCAACTTCGGACTACACCAAAGTCGGTTACCTCACTACTTCCTAATGTCTAAGTTGTTAAATTAAAGGTTCTAAGGTTCGTTATTTCTTCATAAAACCACACAACGGCCCCGTACTCTCCTTAATTCGCCATAAGGGATACCGGTACCCACAAATGTGTCACACTAACATAGCTATTATCTCAACTATGTCGGTCTACACTGTACAATCTCCATAATTTTTTCTATTTACCTAATGATGTTCCCAGATCCGGGTAGAGGATCAATACAAACCCAAAACAAAGATCTATAAATGTAAAGCAAACAAGTCAAACAATGAAAGAATTTAAAGGTGATCTAGCTCTAAGGTAACCCCACTTTTCACTCCCCAACAGAGTCGCCAGTTCTGTAATGCGGCAGGAGAACTGACTTGGGTGTTTTGCGTTTTATCGTAATTATTGCGGATAGAAAGAGTCGCCATCGATTTTTATTTTATCCAATAAAGGAAATGGTGAAAAGAACAGGAAATACCTTTCAAGAATTTTCTTGAGTTCGAGGGGTAGGTTATGAAAAGGGAAGGTGTTAACACCCTTTTTCATCTGTAGTTATCTACGGGCTCTTAGTTGCTTGATCACTTTGAAAATGCTTTGTTTTGAAATATGTTTGCGATTGGTGTGAGTTTGAAAATATTTTGAAAATGCCTTTGTTTCAGCAAACTTTGTAATGATTCTCGTCTATATAAGAATGTATAAAAAGTGTTGGTTTTGAAAATAGTTCAAAGAGATATTTTTTTTCTTGAAGATGTTTTGAAAGTGTGCGCGTGGAGATGGTTTTAGTTTATGAGCAAGCAACTACGGGAATCCTACCTATTCAAAAGGTCTTTGTTCTTTTCCTCCTCCTTTAGATATTGCCATCTTACCATTGATTTGGTAAGAAGCCCTATCATTGGATGTGAATGGACGGGCGTGGGTCGTCGTATAGTCATTGAAAGCAACTTATGAGATACTTTAGCAATTTTTGTCGGGACTAGATCATTTTATTGAAGGCAATATTGAAGGGTCATCGAGGGACTACGATCTTCTTATTTGAGGGTCTTTGCTAAAGCGTCCCACATTCGAGGGACATGACTATTTTCGAAACAACAAGAAAGGTTACCCTAAAGGTGCTTGTATGAATTATGTTTTGATTGCATGCATTTTTCTCTTTAAGATTAGGGTTTTCTAACGGTTGATTTTATTTTACCATACACACCCTAATTACTAACAATTATATGAAAATGATAAATTAGCAGAAATTAAAATCCTACGCTATTACATCATTTAAGGGGATGGGGGTATAAGTTTACAAATAGGGAGATAAAAGAAAATAAAACCTAAATTTATTATTACAACCAAATCGAATGAAATAAAAGCAAAAAGTGAAAGAAAAAAAGGTTTCTACTGTCTAGTATGACACGGGTCGTATCCTGTGACACGGGCACCCATTTCAGCACCCTGTAATGATCCATGCACATTTTTTTTTGTCCCAGCTAAGCTGAAACGGGCCGTGTCCTATGACACGGGCACCCGTGTCAGCACCCTGACTTGCCATTTTGCATGTTTCTGGCTCTAGTAGACCTGATACGGGCAGTGTCCTGTGACACAGGCACCCATGTCAGCACCCTGACCTGCATCTTTCTCAGCTTATAGTTCCAATAGGTTTGAAACAGGCCATGTCCTGTGACACGGGCACCCGTGTCAGCACCCTGTCCTGCACTTTTTGTTAGATTTTTAAACATCTGAGCTGACACGGGCAGTGTCGTGTGACACGAGCACCCGTGTTAGCCCCCTGTCTTGGCATTTTTCACTGAGTTTTCTTCTTTTGATCTATCTTTTTCATATATCTTTTGAACACAAATAGAAAATGATGTATGGATAAATATATTACAGTTTAGAAAAAAGTATACCTCTTGAAGCGAAACTTTGGAATACGTACGGATGTCTTCAAATGCGAAGTGATGATTGACCGAGCTACTCTTTAGAGCTGCTCCAATCCTTGCTATGTGCCGCAAAGTTCCAGAATCGCTCCAACCCAATCAAAGGTGCAAAATACTATTTTTTTTGTTTGTGTTTGGAAGGTGATGTTAAGGGTGTTACATAAATTATTCTTGTGTTTGAACAATCTCTATATGATGTTTATGAGGTGTTTGGGTAACTGTTTAGGGGAAAGTTTGCAAGGTTATACAATGGGTTTAGGATTTTTCTGTTTTGAGAGTGAAAATAGAGTTTAAGATGAGCAGAGTTTTTTTTATGAATGAGCAGAATTTACCAAGAATTCTGTTTTTTATTTTCTCTCTTTTTCTCTCCAAAATCCAACCCTTTGTGTATTGTGAAAATAGATTTTTATAGATGAAGTTTGGCTGAGATTTCGGGGGGAAACAAATAAGTTTTTAAACAGTTTGCGTATGCTGTCTCATTGCCTTTTAGATGCAGCTCTCATATGCAAATTTGGTGTAAACATGGGACTGAGATATTGTAGGCTTGGACTGGGTTGGTAGTAGCATAATAGGGTTGTTTTTGCAGCAGTTTTAGAGTGTTGTGGCAGCTTGGTGCATGGCTGTTTTATAGCAGTACAAATGACTGTTTTTGATATGGTATTGGGCTGTTATGTGGACAGTACAACATACTTGGACTTGGCAGCATATAGGACTTTGTTCAACAGTAATTTGGACAACATTGTTTGTAACATGACACAAGTTTGGTTTTATGGGAAGCATAGTGGTAAGGTTTGAGTCAAAGGGAAAAGTTCAACCAAGAAAAAGTTTAGGATTTTTAATCTTAAATTAAAAATGCATCTTTGTTGTTTATTTGAAAACTTATGATAACTTGAATTATCTTGAATTGTGATGAAAAGATGTCATGAAGAAATGAAATTAACATGTATAGAAAATACTTAGGAAAATTTTCCAAGTCTTGCAAAGTTTGATTTTTGACTTTTTATTTTATTTTTTTGATGATCAAATATCATATTTTGAATGTCTTGATGAAATGTGATTTTTGAAACTCAAATTTGACCAAAAAGTCAAAGTTTGACTTTTTAGTGTACAATTGACTTTTTCATCAGTTGACCAAATTTCATCTATCAATCCACTGATCTCGGGAGGTAAATTAAAATATGCGAATAGGTCAAAATGATGCACTTGAATCCTTGAAATCATATTCCAAACCAATAATTCATGTACTAGATCAAAAGTCAAAAATTGGTCATTCTCTATCGAAACCCTAATTTTAACCATTTTGCCCTTTTGATGACTTGGACAACTTTCTTGAAGAATTGTGATCCAATCTTGATCAAATGATATATATGACCTCAAAATGTTGATATTGGTCCAAAATCTTGAAGTTTTACTGTAGGTTGACCACAATTGACTTTTTAACCAATATGGTTGATTTTAGACCACCTGATCAATTGACTGAACAATTTTGTGATCCAAGCCTTGAAACTTGATAGGAACAATCTTGAGGGTTCACAATGATCCATGGAAGTCATTTGAAACATTAGAAGTCCAACTGTCCTTATACAAACTCAAACCCTAATTTGAGGCATCAGTGTTGAGGAGATGGTTTGACTTAGTCAACACTTGCGCAAACTTGAATCATTGAAGATCTTTGTGAGAAGAAACTTTGAGAAAAGAGAGGGAAAATTTTGGGGTACAACATGTAGGTTATGAAAAGGGAAGGTGTTAGCACCCTTTTCATTCGTAGTTATCTACGGGCTCTTAATCGCTAGCTCACTTTTGAAATGCTTTGTGCATTTGAAATTTTTTTGAAAATGCCTAAGTGCGGCAATCTTTTAATGATTCTCATATCGTTGAGAATGCATACAAAATGTTTTTTTTTGAAAATATTTGTTGAAAAAGTGTCATTGCGTGAAAAATGTTTTGAAATGTTCGCGAGCAAGCGATTAAGAACTATCTAGCTACACAAAAAGTCTTTTGTTCTTTTCCTCTTCCTTAAGATAATGCTATCCTACCATTAGTTAGTAGGAAGCCCTATCATGGGATGTGTGAGGGACAGGCGTGGGTCATCGTACAGTCATAAAGGAAACTCGTAGGGCGCTTTAGCAATTTATCGCAAGGGACTAAGATCGTTTACCGAGGCAACATCGAAGGGTCATCGAGGGACTACTGTCTTTTAACCGAGGGTCTTTGCTAAAGCATCCCACATTCGAGGGACATGACTGTTTCTTCGAAAGGTAGCAAGGGAGGTTACCTTAGAGGTGCGAGTGTATGAAGTGTGTTGTGATTCAGTTATTTTAATCTTTGAGATTAGGGTTAGCTATCGTTTGATTTTAGATCTTATGATACAAACCTAATTACTATACAATTATATGTACATACAGGCATAATTATAGGTGCAGAAAGTAAAATGCAGGAAGATAAAACCTAAGTTATTACAATGCTTCGGGATGGGGGTTACAAACCATAGAAATGGGGGAAAATAGTAAACCCTAGTTTATCTATTGCAACCTATAGCAGTTACAATATTTAGTAAAAAATCGCGTAAAATTTAAATCTAAAACTATTACAACTTGACGTGAAGCTTATACATTCGATCTAAGAAATTTAAATAGCAAAGAAAATAGGTATTAAGAAAGATATTTTTTAAAGAAATCTAAAAAAGCCTAATTTGATATTTTTGTTAAATAATTAACCTAATTCTAAATTAAATTATAAATTATTAAATTAAATAAAACCTAAGTCTAAAATTAATTAAAAAAGTTAATTGATAAAAAACATCTTTTTTTTTTAATAAAATATTCTGATTTAATTGATTTAATTGATTAATTAAGGGGAAAAGTTAATTATGTTTTTGAAAAATAGAAATTGAAATAAAATAAATTTAAAAAAAGGTGGGACTGAAAGTAAATTCGGGGGGTGCAAGGGAAGTAGATTTGTTAGGCCTAACACAAACAATATAGTTACTATGAGTGATCCAGTGAGAATGACTCCAGGAAGTCTATGGCGTGCACGCAGATCTGGAGCGCTGGATCAAGATATGTTGAGATCCAAGAGTGATGATGAGAGGGCGCATGGTGGACTTGCAAAGGCTTGGCATGCTGGATCTGTAAACAAGAAATATGAGAAAAATAACATACCAGGGGCAGGGATTAAACCCATGCCTTGGTACACTAACACCCTTACAAACACATGCTTACCATTGGGGCGTCCATTAATTCCATTCATATAAACACAAATAATTAAATATAT
Source organism: Vicia faba (assembly GCA_948472305.1). NCBI lineage: Eukaryota > Viridiplantae > Streptophyta > Magnoliopsida > Fabales > Fabaceae > Vicia > Vicia faba. The sequence goes on along the minus strand of OX451735.1, from coordinate 1,186,981,029 downwards.
AATAAAAACAATTTAAATATTTTAATTTTAAAACAAAGTCAAAATAGGTGGGCCCCTGTTATTTGGATCAGCCATTCATGATGCTTCATTGTGCCACACTAGTATTGACTTTCCCTCTATCTTTCAAACCATCGTGGAGGGTGGAAAACACCATCACCTCTGATGGGGTGTTTTTCAAAAATCTGCAAGATCAATAAAATAGAAAAAGCAAAAGCCTAGATCAACTATGTTGTACCTCACGATCTCAGTGGTGTCATTAGTTTTCACTGAAACAACTTGCATCATGAGATTCAAAGCTTCATAGTTCTTGAGCCCTAACAATGGTGTTTTGAAATTCAGACACCCAAACTCACATGTAATATGTTAGATCTATTCTAAACATCAACAACGATATGAATGCATGCAAACAAATCTATTTAAACTTCACGAATTGAGAGTTTGAAACCATGAAAGTTTACCAAATGGAGCAACTGTGATATGCTCGATTCAGGCATTGACAAGCTTGGCTATGGTCTTGGATCGACTCCTGGGAACTTTAGGAGTTGATTGCTGGCTTTTGTTTGGATTGAAAGTGGCTGGGAACATGAGATCTAATTTTCACTTCTCTTTTGAATTTTTGTGAACATGAACCCTAGCTTTGGAGGCATCTGCATGTGTCCCTTGTTAGTCTAATGATTGTGCATATATATGAGATGAAATTAGGGTAGAAAATGTGGTACAAATCAAATGGAATTATGGTGTTTCTAGTGTAGTTCAAAACTTTCCGAAAGAAGATATTTTCTTCCCTTCTTGGTCCACACGATTTTGACAGCTTGTCATGAGCTATTTGGATTTTAAAATATTTAGATTTTTAAATCTTACATGTTTCTTGCATTTACTTTGTATTTATTTGATTTAATATTGATTTTAAATAAATAAATAAAATCAAAATAAATAAAATAAAAACTAAAATAATGCATGGATGCACTTAGAGGTCTTTAAACATGTCATGGACACATTTGAATTCCAAAACTTAGGCCCAATAGCACAAAATCACAAATTTGCTCAATTGAGATTTCATGCATTTCTCAAAAATTTCCCAACTTGTGCAACTCATAACTTGCTCAATTTTCAACTTTTGAATGTGATCATGGACTTTTTAGAAATCTCAAGATATCATCTACAATTTCTCTTTTGATCATTTTTGCATTTTGAGAATTTATCTTGATGTAAGTTGCCTTGACAAAAAGTGTCTTTTTGTTGACTTTTGAAATGACCTGTAATGTATTGGCTCATATCTCTCAAATGAAGTACTTTTTGGACTTGAGAGAAAATAAAAGTTGTATAGAATATAATTTCCTTCAAAATGGGATTTGGTTGGGGAAAATTTGATGAAGCATGTGAAAGTTATGCTTGGTCAAAGTTCAGCTGACTTCTCCTAAGGAAACCCTAATTTGGCAACTTTGGACTTTTGATGATTTGAGGGCTTCTCTTGAGGAATCGTGATCAACCCTTGACCAAATTATGAATATCATTTCAAAATGTTTATTTACCAAAAATTTTGAAGTTTGACTGTATGTTGACCATGGTTAACTTTTTACCCAATACAGTTGGCTTTCAATCATTTGAGCCATTGACTGAGCAAACTTGTGATGCAAGACTTCAAACTTGACATGAGCACTGTTGAATACCTATGGAGAATCATGGAAACCACTTGAGACCTTTGCAACCCAATATTCCTTTAGAAACTCAAAACCCTAATTATGGACCCCTTGCTTAGGAGGAGGCTTGACTGGTCAACCCTTGAGTATCCTTGAATACTTGAGACCCTTAGAAGAATGTTTGGAAGAAGATGGGAGGGAAACTTTTGGGGTACAAAAATAGGGAATGTAAGGAAGTTAACCCCAAATAGTATAACCATATTCTTCTACAATAGCTTTAGCATCTTTCAATGAAGCCATCCTGGGCGAAACCCTAGTAACTTTGGGAATGACAGAGACATCTTCAGTTGAGGCATGAGGGATGACTTCAAAAGTATGACAGGGAGTCTCGATGAATTCTTTGTCCAACTCTACATGCCGGAATTAGTTCAAGTGGCTTACCATATACTCCTCTTTACCACAGACAATAACAATCTTTCCGTTCACAGGATATTTTAATTTATGATGTAGGGTTGAGGTGACAGCGCTTGCCCCATGGATCAAGAGGCGTCCCAGTAAGAAAGAGTAAGCTGGCTAAATGTCCATTAAATAGAAGGTAGATTCAAATATTTGTGAACCTACCTTGATCGTAAGATCCACTTCTTCGTGTACCATCCTTTTTGACCCATCAAAGGCTCGAACTATAATATCACTGGGTTTTAGTACGGCCCCTTCGCAATCAAGTATGTCAAGAGTGCCTTTCGGCAGAACATTTAACAAGGAACCAATATCAACTAAAACATGAGCCAGAGTAGTGTCCCTACATTCAATGGAGACGTACAAGGCCTTATTGTGGGTTCTTCCCTCAAGAGTCAGATTAACATCAGATAAACCTAATCCATTGTCAGTCGTTAATCTAGCAATATAACTTCCAAATTGATCGACAGAAATCTCTTGTGGCACGTGAGAAGTCTTCAAGAATTTTACTAAGGATTGTGCATAGGCTTCAAAACACAGTAATAGGGATAACATAGAGATCTCGGATGGGGCCTACGCCATCTGTTCACTAATTTTGTAGTCACTCTTGCGGATAATCTTCAATACCTATTCCAACTCTTGTCTAGAGGTGTCTTCAACTGTAGCTTCCTTAGATGCCTCAGTCTGGGTAGGATCTATTATTTACTCTTTACTCCGAGCCTCAACAGTTGATTAGGTGGTTGTAACTATAACAGGTGTAGCAATAGTCTTCGGAGAGGTTTCTGGAGAGAAAACCATTCCGCTTCTAGTAACCTTATTGTTTCCAGCAATATTGTCAATGTCAGGAATAACAACTTTAGTAACTTCATCTTCAACAGTCAATAGTTCTTGTTTGACACCATGGTAGTAGACGTCGGACCCATAGTTCCAAGGAATAGCTTTATCTGAATAATATGGGATATGTCCAGGTGTAGTGATGATCAGAGGAGCAACTTTTGGATTGACAGTAATCCTTACAGGACCTTTAGAGGTGATTCTGACAGGAGGGCTAGAAATTATAGATAAGTCTTGACACAAATTCTCAGCAGACAAAACCTTCTCGATCTGAATTATATGATTGTCCATTAGGCATTGAATGCCTTCCTTCAGTAATTTGCATCCATTGAGTTGGGCTGCGCAGCAGTAACATTTTTCAATATAGCCCGAAAATAAATCGGCCTACAACAGATTCTTCTTGATTGTTGGTAGAGGAGTAACCAATTCACTTACAGTAGCCACATAAAGAACATCGTCAATCACACTTATGCATTTTTCATGCTTCGACATAAGTGCATTAATTACATTCGGGGTCTCCAGAGGATCAAAATAAATCTCTTTGTTGTCAATCATGTCCTGAGTTTTGTTTTTCAGGGTCCAGTAGTTGTTGGTGTCATGCCCAGAGCTGTTAGAATGGTAGGCACATTTCGCATTCATATTGTACTTAGGAGAGGAGGTGTTGGGGTTCTGAGGAGGATCCCTTAGCGTAATCAGCTCCACTTTTAGTAAATGTTGTAACGCCTGAGACAATGGCATATTGATCTTGGTAAACTGTCTTCCTGGAGTGTCTGACCTACGCCTATTTCCCCGTTGTTATTGTTGAATAGGCGCAGGATTAGAAATCAATACCGCTCTCACAGACTGATTATGGGCATTTTTACCACGACCATTTTGGCCATAAACAACATTGGTCTCCTTATTAACATTGAATGTATTCTTCACAGCATTTGAAGACTGTAATACAGTGTGAGAAATGACTTGGGTGTTTTGCGTTTCATCGCAATTGTTGTGGATAGCAAGAGTCGACACCGACTTTTCTTTTATCCAATAAAGGAAAGGGTGAAAAGAACATGAAAGACCTTTTGAGGTATTTTCTTGAGTTCGGGGGGTAGGTTATGAAAAGGGAAGGTGTTATAACCCTTTTCATCCATAGTTATCTATGGGCTCTTAGTTATTTTCTAGATCACTTTTGAAATTGCTTTGTTTGAAATGTGTTTGTGGTGGGTTTTGAAAGTATTTTTGAAAAGCGTCTTCGCTTAGGAAAACTTTGTAATGATTCTCGTCTCTATAAGAATGCATACAAAGTGTTAGACTTTTTGAAAAAATATTTCATGTTTTGAAAGTGTTTGGTGTGTTTTGAAAAATGTTTGTTTTGAAGATGGATTGTGAGCAAGCAACTAAGAACGTTCTACCTACTCAAAAGTCTTTTATTCATTTCTCTCTTCCTTTGATATTGCTATCTTACCATTGATTGGTAAGAAACCCTATCTTTGGATGTAAAGGGACGGGCGTGGTTTGCCATATAGTCATTGAAAGCAACTTACGAGATGCTTTAGCAATTTTCGTAAGGGACTAGATCATTTACCGAAGGCAATATCGAGGGACATCGAGGGACTACGATCTTTTTTATCGAGGGTCTTTGCTAAAGTTCCCATATTCGAGGGACATGACTATTTTCTCAAGGCAACAAGTGGAGTTAACCCTAGAGGTGATTGTGTGAAAAGTGTTTTGATTGCATGCATTATTTTGTCTTGGATTAGGGTTGTCTAAGATTGATTTTAGTCTTTCTATACACACCCTATTTACTAAAAATTATGCGAAAAACGATAAATTTGCGGAAATTAAAATCCTATGCTATTACATCATTAGGGGGATGGGGAATACAATTTATGAATGAGGATGGAATAAGAGCTTAAGTATTATAACCATATTGAATATAAATGAAGAATGTATGTAGAATATGTAAAAACAATGTAAAAGAAAGGAAAATTGCATTTTTAAACATTATGTGTCGACACATGCTCCTTTGCATCGACACAAAACTTTTCCTTGATCCTGTAAAACTGAATCAACTCAGTATGAGTCGATGTATAATGGCATGTGTCGACTCATTCCTTTTTTGTGTCGACACATACGCGTTTTGTGCCGACTCATGTGCCTTTTTTCTTTCTATTTTGTGCCTGTTATAGCAGTATGTATCGACTCATGAGGCTTTATGTCGACTCATAACCTGTTTTCCCACTAAGATGTGTCGACTCATGTAGGTATGTGTCGACTCATACTGTAATTTTTTCACTCCAACATTGTTTTGCTGTACACAGGGGTTAGTTCTCAACACATAAATGACAAGAATAAAAGACAAACAAAGGTTAGATTCAAGAGGAATGGTTATTACATTTTATCTTAAAAGATGAATCAACTAATGATGCTTGAAATGAAGGGTTTAAAGTCAAGGATACTTACCTTGAAGCTGGAATTTGTGTTTTGAGCTTGAGTTGCTGCTTTGAGTATTCTTGAGCTTGGAGAAATAGAGATGTTACAGAAGTTTTGCTTGAGTTTGAGTTACTGTCTATATGGTGTATGTGGAGTGTTTGGATAGTTTGTTGGACAAAGCTTGCAAGGTGTGAGAGTTCCAAAGATTTGGACTTTAAAACTTAAGAGTGGAAGATTTTTAGACAGTTATGGCTTTTTTGAGAGTATGGGATTTTGATGGCTAGTTTACAATAAAACTTTTGGCTTTTCTCTCTATTTTTCTGACCTCTTTCTCTTGAAAATGCTTCTCCTATTTATAGGCAAGAGGTTTGTAAACAAGTTGATTTGGTTTACAAACTATGGAGTTATGGCTAGGTTGGATTGCAAATATCAAGTTATGTCATGGTCCCAAGATGAAGTACTAAAGTTTTTGGTTTAGAGGGGTTACTTTCCATAATTTATGGTGGATCAAAATCAGAAGCAAACAAAGTATGGGCTCAAGACAAGTTTTGTGCCAACAAGCTTGCTTTTCAAGAATATCAATGGTGCCTTTATGCCATAAATTGAAAGATCTTTTGGACAATGGCTTAAACACTTGGGTAATGGCTCAAGAGTGGGTGTAAGCATTAAATTATGGTGAGATTGGCAAGTTAGAAGGCCTGCAACACAAGATTATGCAGCATAACATAAGGATTTTGTTATGTGTTCTTCAACAAAGTGACTTGTAATTCAAGAATGGATGCCCAATTTCATGTCCTTGAATCTCCTAGCTCAAGTATGATAAATTCATGCTCTTGTATGTTTTGGAAAGCTTGAAACATCCTTTATAACTTTCATGTTGTCCATTTTGGAAAAATCATCTTTGAACCATGTGAAAAAATGCCAAGAAGTTGGATAAAATCCTGACCAAAATCTGTTGAAAATTTCTCTAAGTGTTAGATGAAAATGTCATGACTTCATGAATTTATAAATCAAAGTCCAAGCATTTCTAGAAAAATTCTTGCCCTACAATGTTTTAGATCTCATTTAGATCTACAACTTTCATGTTGGAAGTTTTCCTTGAATCATCTTGCATCATGGTGAAAATTTGGCACAAAGTCATGAAAAAAAAGTTAACTTTCTAACACTTAGAAAAATTTCTCTGTCTTAGAATTTTGAGTTTTCAAAGATAATTTTGACTTTTTGATTTCTTGATGAACAATCTTCATATTTTGACATGTCTTGATGAAATATGTTTTTTGAAACTTAATGTTGACCAAAATGTCAAAGTTTGACTTTTGGTGCTACAATTGAGTTTTTCATCAGTACATCTGATTTTTGGTCATCTGGTCAATTGACCGAGTAGAATTTGTGGTACGAGAATTGAAACTTGACATGAGAAAATTTGAAGGCCCATAATGATTCATGAAAGTATTTTGAGGCATTAATAATCCAATTGTCATTGTGCAAACTCAAACCCTAATTTGAGGCATCAGTGTTAAGGAGATGGCTTGACCTAATCAATCCTTGTGCAAGCTCGAGCCTTTGAATATCTTTGTGAGAAATGTATTTAGAGAAGAGAGGGGAAAATTTTTGGGTACAACAAAGACGCAATCACTTCAATTTGTCTGCTCTTAATACCACTTTCGACATGTTCTCTAGTTAGAATCAGCTCAGTAAAACCAGATGAAGAACTCCCAATCAGATGATTAAAGAATGGATATGTTAGAGTGCCCATGAACATATCAACTAGCTCCCGGTCCGACAAGGGAGGTTTCACCCTTCTATCTAAGTCTCTCCACTTCTAGGCATATTCTTTGAACCCTTCATTCGAACCCATAATCATGTTTTGTAATTGCATGCGAGTTAATGCAAGGTCAGCATTGTATTGATACTATTTGTAAAGAGCAGCAGCCAAGTCTTCCCAAGTGAGGATGTTGGTTCCCTCCAGCTGATAGAGCCACTCAAGTTGTGTACCAGACAAACTTTCCTGAAAGAAGTGAACCCATAACTTTCTATCAGCAGTATGGGGTTGGATCTTCCAAACATAGGACCTCAGATGAAGTTTTGGACAAGACACACCATCATATCTAGCAAAAGCAGGGACTTTAAACTTGTGAGGGATAACCACCCTCGGAATAAGACCCAATTCTTCGAAATCCAATCCAGACACTTTCTGGATTTCTATAGCCTTAAGACGGTGTTCTAGCTGCTTGTATCTGTCATCAGCAGGAGAATATTGTTCATCAGAATAGTCTTCGTCCTCAGGCATCTTACCAGAACCAAGGTTGCTTCCACCTTCAGCCTTGACACTTCTACCATCCTCCTCTTGGTTATCGTCTTCATCAGAGGTGATATCAGCATTTTAAACTGGTTTAGCAGGACCTTTGAATCTTCTTCCCGTTTTGAGGATAGCAATTGGCTTCTAAGTATTCTTATTTTTGGTGATGAGCGCCATCATATCTTTCTGTCATTGAGCTAGGTTCATGAGGGTCTCCTAGATTTGGGCATTTTGAGCTTGGAGTTCCTTAACAATTTGTTCAAGATCCATCTTTTACTGAAATAAACAACAAGAAGATGAGAAAACCTGTATGGGAAAACCTGTTATGTAATGATGCATGATATGTAGATGCAATGTTTTCAAGGATCGTTGCAGGATTTAAATTATTTTAAACAAAAGGAAACAAGAGAAATTTTAGTAACAAACTCAAATTGCAATTGTTTTTAATAAAAATAGTTACAAAATAGAAAAAATATGAATTCAAGTCTCCCATGGACGCCTCCTCTTTGTGTTGACATATGCGTTAAGGCTTTGTTCTTCGTGGAGTCGTTTTATCAACTCCACTACTTTCTTCTCACTAGCATAGAACTGAGCTTTGAAGGTATCTCTTTCTTCTTTTAGTTGAATCCAAGACTTTTGTAGTTCTTTGAAGTCAGTAGGCATATCGGGATGAAGAATGGTATGAGGAACATCCCTTTCAACAACAGGCTCTATGATCACTGGTAAGATAGCAGGATATGGGATTTTAAGATTTTGAGTACGAGACCGCACCCATTTGAGGTAAGGCTCTAGAGGAATGGAATTCTTGTGTCCTAAAGTCTTGCTATCAATCTTGTTACCCGTGCCCCAAGCAAGTATAAACCTTTGATGGTAGTTTTGAGGATCGTTCTCATAGTCAAACATAATACCCTGGATGAGCATCTCACGAGGACCGTCCCTTCAAGCATAACCAAACTGATTCAGAGCTAGAGAAGGGTTGTAAGTGATGCCCCCTCTTATACCATGGAGTGGTACATTATGGAATTCCCTGCAGCAATCAATAATGGTGACATATGCCTGAGATCGAGAACACCAATGGATATCTGCATTAGTGAGTGACATCAATCTTTAAGACCACCTCAAACCTTGTTCTTTCTTTATCACTGATCAGGACAGGTGCAAAATAATCCAATTGAACAGTAGAGGTATGCAAAACATAAGAGTTCCTCGCTTCTTCATAGTACAAGTGTGGAGGCAATGCATGACATCTCTGAGCAAAGTAGGTACCGAATTATGAGTGAGAAATATTTTGAGGACATTCACATCTATGAATTGGTCTGGATTAGAGAATAGTACCAACCCATAGATCAACAAAGCCAACATATCCTCAAAAGCACAAAGGTTCATGGCATCTAGAAATCCCTGAGCCTTCTCTATCAAAAATTTAGGAGAGAAACCCTTGACTTCATTCCTTGTTTCCCAATTAGATACAATGTCTGGTCGTTTCAGATGTAAGGCTACTGCAACGTCTTCAGGTTTTGGAGCTTGCTCTAGACTGGTGATGGGTATCTGATCAAGAATAGACACTTCGAGCAACTTAGAGAATTCTTCCATTGTGGGTACCAATTGATAATCCGGGAAGGTAAAATAGTGATGCTTCAGATAAAAGAACTGTGAAAGAGCGCTCATCATGTCTTCCTGAAAGCCATTAGTAACCAAACTGAGTAGGTGACCATGTCTCTTGGTGAACTGAGAATTGTTAGGAACCCTTAAGACTAATTGCTCGAGCTTGGAAGGTATCCTTATGAAGTTGATCCAGATAGTATTCCTACGACTGGAGGCCATGACCCTACAACATGGAACAAAGATAAATCCCCTAGATCCTTGAAATGGTTAGTCATGATCATGTTATGATGTTATGATGTCATGATATCATGTTCAAATAGATAATCAAACACAAGCAAAACATGTAAGGCCTTAGGTTTAGGCTTGCATGGAGTTCGTAGGTAAGTACCCTCTTGAAGTTTAGTTGGCTCAACCCGTCATAAATAAGTAACAAGGTTCTAGGGATCTCAATATCACTGGTTTTTCCCACGAGTTTCATCTAGCACGGTAACTGACTTGCCACCAAACAAAACTCGAGAGTCGAATAGTATCGAGTATCAACCAACTTTGGACTGCACCAAAGCCGACTATCTCACTACCTTCTAATGGCTAAGTTGGGTCAATTAAGGTTCTAAGGTCAGTTAATGCTTATGACACCACACGGCAACCTAGGATGCTCCCCGTCTGACTCAAGGGATACCAGTACAAACCAATGTGCCGCACTAACGTAGCCATCACTTCAACCATATCGGTATACGCTGTATAGTTTCCATGATCTATTTCTACTTACCTAAAATGTCCCCCATATCTGGGTATAGGATCTTTGCGAGAAATAAAACCCAAACAATCCTTTAAAATAAAGCAGACAGATCAAAAAGGAAAGCATTTAAAAGTGATCTAACTCTAAGGTAACCCCACTTTTAGTTTTCCCTACCAAAGTCGCCAGTTCTATAATACAGTAGGAGAACAGACTTGGTTTTGCATTTTATTGCAAATGTGTGGATAGCTAGAGTCGCCATCAACTTTTCTTTTATCCAATAAGGAAAGGGTGAAAAGAACAGGAAAGACCTTCCATATTTTATTGAGTTCAGGGGGTAGGTTATAAAAGGGAAGGTGTTATCACCCTTTTGATTCGTAGCTATTTATGGGCTCTTAATCTCTAGCTCACTTTGAAAATGCTTTGTGTATGTGTTTGTTTGAAAATATCTTGAAAATGCCTAAGTATGGAAACTTTGTAATGATTCTTGTATAAGTTAAGAATGCATTCAAAGTGTTTGTTTTTGAAAATATTTCAGAGAAAGTGTTTGTAAATATGTTTTGTTTTTATGAGCAAGCGATTACGAGATATCTACCTACTCAAAAAAATTTCGTGTTATTTTCCTCCTCCTTAGATAGTGATATCCTACCATTACTTAGTAGGAAGCCCTATCGTTGGATGTGAATGGACAGGCGTGAATCATCGTACAATGATAAAGGCAACTTGTAGGGGCGTTTTTACAATTTATCATAAGGGACTGATCATTTACCAAAGGCAGCATCGTAAGGGTCATCGAGGGACTACGATATTTTTAACCGGGGGTCTTTGCTAAAGCGTCCCCACGTTCGAGGGATATGACTGTTTTTATTCGAAGGCAACAAGCGGGATTACCCTAGAGGTGAGTGTGTTAAAAGTGATTCAGTTAAGCTATTTATCTCGTATTTAGGGTTATCTGACGATTTGTTTTAGATCTTGCCATACATACCCTATTTACTAGCAGTTATACGGAAAGCTGTAAATTGCGGAAAGTGGAGGTCCTATGCTATTACAAAGCTTCGGGGAAGGGGGTACAAAACCATAAAATAGGGAAAAAGGTAAACCCTAATTTAAAACTATTACAAATCATAGCAGTTATATAATCGAGAAAAATAATGCAACAATAAAAAAGTATGCGAAGCGGTAAAAAGGAAAAGAAATAGAAAAATTGTTTTGGTGATTCTTTTGATGATTAATCTAGAAAAACCTAATTGATTTTAATTTAAGAAATAAAAATAAGTAACTAAACAAAATAAACCCTAAAATCTAAGTTGATTTAATTCAATTGAGAAAACCTAAAAAATTTAAATTAGGGTTTAATGATAAAAAACCTAAAATTAAGCTAAAACCTAAAATTAAATTAGAAATCTAAAATTAAATTAGAAACCTAAAATTAAATTAAAAACATAAAAATAAAATTAGGATTTGTGTTAAAAAAGGTTTTGAGAAATGTTTGGTGAAAGAATAGGAAAAATAAGGAAGAAAAGAGTGAGAAACATAAATTTGGAAAAAGAAATAACCAAATGATTAGGGGTGGGTGTTGAACTCACACCCTCAAGAATTCTCCATGCACAGGTTACCACCCGCCAACGTGTTGGTTGTGTCAAGATCGCAGGTTCAATGTGCCATATGATAAACCTGCACAAATAATGAAAATATGGAAAAAAAATTGGCAAAACCGGGGATCGAACCCGTGACCTAGGAGAGGAGTGACTTAGCGCGCGCGTTTCTACCACTGGGGTGGCTATACATTCGTTAACATAACTGAATCAATTAATATATAATATATAAACAAATATATTAACCGGAGAAGCGCCGAAGCCCTAGCTCTGGTAATCTTCTCCGACGACCTGTTTTTTTAAATCCTGCAAAAACCAAAGAGTTAGTGATCTAACAATGTCCTACTCCCCTAAAACAGAGGCTGCGAATCCAATTAGAGCATTTTTGAAGGCTAAAATGCAAGGGATTAAGAGCTACGATTAAAACATGTTCAATCAGTTCTAGTATGGTGGTTCACGATTCAGTATGCATGGGACCTCCATAATTGTTCAAACCTGCACTATCAAACCTCACAAACATATTAGGGATGTTAGTACCTGTTAAAGCAAAGAAAAAAATCAAGATATGAACATCATGCACATTATAAAAACTAGCGATGCCATGTAATGTGATTCACATGTTTTGGACCATTAAATTTGGTCCAAACTTACTCTATATGCTTGCTGGAAGAGAATATAATGGAGGTTATGTAGTGAAAGGGGTTGCAACAAGAGTTTGGAAATTCTAGGGTTCTTGAAAAAGTTTGATGTTTTTTTTTTGAAAATTTGTGGCAAGGCTTTTTTCGTGTGCCTTTGTGTGAGAATGAATGAGATTATATAGTGAAAGATTAGGTCAAGGATAAGTGGGCTTGGACCTTGTGTAAAAAGATATGATTTTATCTTATTTATTTTATATTATTAATGAATAAATAAAAATAATAAAAATAATAAAAATAATAAAAATAATAAAAATAATAAAAATAATAAAAATAAAATGGGTCAAGGGGTGTAAGGATAAGGTTTGAGGTGTATGAAGAGTATAATACACGTTTGGACTCTTAAACCATGGCCCAATAGCCTAAAATAGCAAGCTTGCTCAATTTGATCTTCATGTATTTGCTCAAATTTTCCTAACTTGCAATGGTCATAACTTACTAAATGTATATCTTTTGAAGGTGATCTTTGACTTTTTGGAAATATCAAGATGTCCTCTACAACCACAATGTTGATCATTTTTGACATTGAAGACTTTATCTTAATGTAAATTTCCTTGACAAAAAGTGTCTTTTTGTTGACTTTTGAAATGACATGTAATGTATTGGCTTATATCTCTCAAATGATGCATTTTTTAGACTTTAGCTTAGAGAGACAAAGTTGTAGAGAATTGAATTTCCTTAAAAATGAGATTTGGTTGGGGAAAATCTGATGAAGCATATGAAAGTTATGTTTGGACAAAGTTCAATTGACTTCTCTTAAGGAAACCCTAATTTGGCAACTTTGACTTTTGATGAATTGAGAGTTTTCTTGATGAATCACGATAAACCCTTGATCAAATGATGAATGTGACTTCAAACTCTTGATGTTTACCAAAATTCTTGAAGTTTGACTGTATGTTGACCACAATTGACTTTTTATCCAATACAATTGATTTTCATTCATCTGAGCCATTGACTGAGCAAATTTATGATGCAAGGCTTGAAACTTGACATGAGCATTCTTAAAGACATATGGAGAACCATGAAAACCACTTGAGGACTTTGAAACCCAATCTTCCTTGAGAAATACAAAATCCTAGTTATGGACCCATTGCCTAGAAGGAGGATTTGTCTTATCAATTCTTGAGTCAACTTGAGGATCTTATGTGAATGTCTTGAAGAAAAATGGGAGGGTAAATTTTGGGGTACAAAATGTAACAACATTTCCAAGTATCTAAACCAAAATCAATTACGCGTCAAAAACAATTGAACACCTCGAAATTTGATTATGATACATGAATTTAAACAAGTTATCAACAAATCTCAAATCAGAATCAAATTATGATGCATAAATCACAACACAATTGAACAAATTACTTATGCGTAGATCTCAATAACCAACAACAATTAAATCAACTAATTCCACATTTATTCATCATCGAGCTTAAAGAATCAATTAGATCTCAAAAATCAATTAAAGATTAATTCACATAATCACTTAATTAACAAAATCAAGATCCAATTTATGATAAACAACACAAATTCAATTTAATTCCACCGATTAAATTGCATACAAAATTAAATTAAGAAAGGAATCAAGAGGAGTTACCGAAAATTGAATCAGAGAATTTGAATCGGAGCAAGGAGGGAGATCCCGCGAAGGAGCTTGGAGGCGGAGGGAGGAGGTCAGATGGGAGTGTCCACGCGGTGAACAGAGGGCCACCAAGAGATGCACCAATAAAGGGAGTCCAGGCGGAAGGATGAAGTCGCTAGTAGGGGAGGTCGGTCAGTTTTCTGGTGGAGGAGGGAGGAAGAGAGCTTTTGTGACTTTTGCTTCTTTGAGAGAGAATAGAGTAACTTTGAGAGAATTTGAATTTTGAGTGAGTTTTATGAGAAATGGCAAAAAGTACTTGTGAAATTGAATTGAAACAATTTATAGAAGTGAGATAAGGCCATGTTTGGAAAATGGTAAAAAATGAAAATTCCCTTATTTTTTGTGAATAGTGCAGAATTTTCAACTTTTTCCTGTGTACGGTGTGAGAGCAACCCACAAGCTCATCACTTTGGTGCATAATCTCGACGCAAAACCTGAAACAAAAACATTGATAATGAAATTTTTGACGCAGTGCCAAAAGAATCGCCCCGATACAATAAAAATTGAGAAAATTATTGATCTTACCAGTTGATCAGAACCTGCAAGATAGCCAGATGATGATCTTCTATTGGGCTAGAATTTCGAGGAGGAAAAAGGGGGGTTGTACCTACAAGGCACTCCGATGATCAAGTAAGTGTGGGAGCAAAGAGATACAAGCAAAGTATTAGGGTTTTAGTGGTAAATAGTGAATATACGATACTTGACCCTCACATGTGTGAGGGTTTATATAATGCCCTTGGCGCATGGCCATTGGTTCCTATTTTTGGGCCTAGATATCCAGATTCGTGAAAATAGGTAACTGCCATGACTTGGTCATATCGAGCAGGTATGCATGTAACTAGCAGTTGATTCTAAGGAAGAGGTAGGTTACAGACAGTGGTATGAGAGGGCAAACGATCGATGGTGCCCAAAAGGGGCATGGGAGATTCAGGCTATGTTGTGTGCACTTTACTGAAGGAGGACTCTAGATTGGGCCCACACAGGCTGTCGGGCTAGTCCAAAACAGTTGCCCCCCTCCCCCCCCCCCCCCCCCCCCCCCCAAGTTGTTGCTTCTGGGAACAAGAGTGATGACTTTAACACCTGCTCGTAGGGTGGAGCGCTTTTTTTTAGGGACATAAGCATTGCTTGTTTTGCCTTTCTAATGGGGAGATGATGAGTTAGTTGTTTTGAGCTTCGAATTCGAAGAGGTAGTGTGTTTCAGGTAGTATGCTGACGAAGCGGCGCAATGATGGCCTAGGGGATAAGGTGTAATGATGGCGACCCTAGGGTTCCCTAGGCGTGTGTCTCTCACGCGTGGATGGTCCCAACTATAAATGTGAGAGGAGTAAGGCATTTTGTATTTTTTATTCTTCTCGCATCCTGCTCGTTACTGCTCGTTTGTTCGATCGTCGTTGTTTCTTGGAGATTTGTTGCTCGCTGCTGCCCTCTTCAGCCTTCTTTCTTCTCCGACTGGTAAGTTTTCAATTCTTCATTGTCATTAGACCTTTATATTTTAGGTACTTGCGAATTTAGCCTTAGAAATGCATGCGGTTACGGTTAGGATCTTGTCAGTTGGGGTGTTTTTAGACGTGTGTTGGTAGCGGACGGTGGTTCTGCATTTTTAGAGACACTGGAGTTGTCGCGGGTTTTCTCTTGACATTCGTGACGCAGCGTAGGTGACCGTTGAGGACTTAGCCTATTCCCAATGAATGAGGCTTGTCTTGTTGAAGAAGCGTTTGTTTGCTCAGATGCCTTAGTGAGGGTTCTGGTCGGGGACATAGTCCTTGTTTATCAATGCCCTTTCACTTGATTAGTGGTGGAAGGGTGGTTTTGACGATGATGTCGAAGTCACCTCTATCCTCTGCTTTCCAGGTACTATGGCCGATAATACCATGAACAATTTTTTATATGAACGAATTAAATCCTCTTAGATCTCTACGGACGATACCTGCAGTACGTCGAGCATCCAGGAGACTTTGGGGGGGTGAACCGAACAAGTCTTACTAGCAGTTAAGGGGAGTGGCCCTCGTCAATCAGGGTGGCCTGTTTCCGCCCGACGATGATGAGGACGTGTGGTCTTGGGTCATCCAAGATTCTTGGGATTGGGTTTCTTATTTCTTTGAACACTCTGATGAGGTTTTCACCGAGGTATATGCGCACGACAATAGAGGTCGAGGGGATTGGCCGCTTTGGATCCCTGGGAAAGACATTCGGGTCTGTTTCAAATATGACAAGAGGTGGATCCCCATGTACAACATCGTTTTTTTGGGAGATGGGTCTCCGACTAACCTTTTCAGATTTCTATGTGGCCATCTTTCGTCATCTTTGACTGGCTCCTTCCCACTTGCATTCGAACGGGGTCACTTTCATGCGGGTGTTCAAGATTGTTTATGACTACTTGAAGATCGGGGCCACCATCCTTCTATTCTTTTACTGTTTCCATATCCAGAGGAGCGAGATTGATGGTAACTGGGGATGGGTTGCCCTGAAACAAGGCAACGGGAATTTGTTCAAAGCTTACTTGGAGTCTGTCCGACATTTTAAGGACAAATATATTCTAGTGCAGCCCCACTCGAGCATAGCGATGCTGAACATTTTAAAGAATGCACCGGTATATGACGAGGATGAGGGCCCCATTTTGAACGAGTTGGGGGAGCATGTCAACAAGCTGGTTTATAAGTTCCCTTTCTAGTGGACGAGGAAACATTTTGATAACAAATTAGGTTCCTATATCTAGAAGGGGGGGAGTTCAGTGTTGAGGACCAGGAGAGGTTTTCCGTCTTGACCGCTTTTGTGGCACGGATCCCTCGGGTCCAGTGAGTGGACCGGGGAGGAAAACCGGTAACAGACAAGAACAGGAAGGCCTTTTACGAGCCTGGTTTTATAGTTGTTAAGGAGCTTCTCGAGAGCGAGGATCCTGTCAAATATTTGGGTATTTATGTTTTGAATAGTTGTATATGGTCGATGTTTTTTGGGTCCTTGTTTGCTAAGTCTGTTTTTCTTGTTTGTTTTGCATATAGCATGAACCTTGCTCAAGAGCAGATATCCAGGAATCTGGATGCTAGAGCAAAGAAATCCTTGAAGGACGCTCAAACTGGTTCGAGGGCCGCTCCTACATCAGGGTCGGGCAATTCATCTTCGGGCTAAGCTACAGTTCCTCTATATCCTACTCCAGTATCCTCGAAAGCGAAGAGGCCACGTGTCAAGGTAAGTGTCAATCTGACCGGGGAGAAGAGGAAAGGGACCTACGACCTGCCCCCTACTGGTTGGAGAAGGCTTTTTTCAAGGGCGTAACTCTTCGACTTCCCCGGGCTGAGTATCTTCACCTCGAGGGTTTGGATTGCTCGAAAAAGGGGGCGATGTTGGCGCAAGACGCTGGTGGTCTAATGAGGATATTGGAGACGACCTTCGCTTATACCGAGGGAAGTTCTTCGCAAGAGGCTGAGTTGAAGAAGCTACAGGCTAAGATGGCCACGACTGAGAAGGGGAAGAGTGATGAGGAGAAGGCTCGAAAGCTGGACGAGGAGGATTTGGGGAGGCTTTCTGAGGAGCATGAAACCTTGTTGCTCAAAAAGAAGGCTTTGGAGGAGAAGGTAGCAGTCCTGACTGCCGAGGTAACGCCCATAAAGGATGACCTGGATGACATAAAGGATTTGAGGACTCAGGCTGAACTTGTCGCTCGTTTTCAATCGGCAGTGGATGATGCCCAAGCTTCCTCTGAGGGAAGTTTCAAGAACACGGTGAAGCAGCTACGCATGCTGAATCCTGGGGTCGAACTCAACAACTCGGGTATGAGGGTTAATTACTACATGGCTGCTGGTATGATCCTGGTCCCAGACTACCTTGAAGAGCTTGTTGCCCAACCTGCCGGGGGTCCTCCTCAGCTATCGCCCATTGCCGAGGAAAGAAAAGAAGCATGTGTTTTTGATGATTTTCTCAGTACGTTTCGGCATGCGCGACCTTATTTTGTAATCTTATTATTGAGAATGTGCCCATTTATGTAATTTTGCAATATATGTGGTTCTTGCAACCATGATTTCATTTTGGATGTGGGGCCAGGGCCTCATTTTGTAAGAAGTTTGTACCATGGAGACCTCAACTGTCATTCCTTTCTACTTTAAATATTTGTGTTTGCATGTTTGTTGTGATGCTCGTCTGCTCAAGATATATTATATTTCTCTATGAGCTTGTAGCAGAGGAACTGCTCGTTTAGTTTGTGTGTTCGCCGGTGTGGGTTAACTGGACAAACGGCCAGTGCGAATGTCGGGCATGGGCCGAATTTCAGGTTACATTTCGAGGACTTTAGCTCAGCAGCGTGAACTTCCCGTTGTGAGCTGGGTGTTTTTCCCGTCGTGGTACAGGGAGGATGATGCTCGATTGAGTTATTCATGTCAGGCTATGGACACGCTCATTTAAAGAGCGGAGTCTCGCCCCTTCAATATAATTTGGGTGATATGCTTGTACCTAGGCATGCACACGTGGCCGGGCCTAGATGAGTATATCTTGTCAATGAGACTCTCCGTCTGCTTAGTGTTTTAACTGTAATATTGTTTTATTTTTTTAGTGTTCCATGATCGAATGAGTTATTCTCCTTTTAAATTTTCTAAGTAATATGCCACAGTCCCCGTTTTTACATAGATGCAATAGGGGCCTTCGTAGTTTGCTACGATCTTGCCTTCGTGAGATTCTTTGTGATTTCTCTTTAAGACAAGGCTATCAACCTCGAACTCTCGTTGTATGACGTTGGTGTTATAACGCATGACTATCTTTTGTTTGAGAGAGGCCTCTTGTAGGACCGCTCATGTTCTGAATTCATCTACCAGATCTAATTCCTCTTGAAGGGTGACGTCGTTCATCTCCTCGTCTAGGGGAGCTTCGTTTCATCTAGAGGGTTCCTAGATCTCCATAGGGATGACAACTTCCATTCTGTAAGTTATTCAAAAAGGAGTCTCCCCGTTAGAAGAATGTACCGTTTCTCGGTATCCCCAGAGTACACTGTGTAACTCCTCGATCCACTTTTTCTTGGTTTCATCTAATCTTCACTTGAGGCCCCTGGGTATTACCCTGTTTGCGAATTCGGCCTGACCATTCATCTAGGGATGCTCGACAGAGGCGAAGTTTTGGGTGGTGCCCAACCTGGCGATGGATTCCTGAAAGGTGTGATCTGTAAACTGGGCTTGTTTTCGGTGACTATCGCTTGTTGGATGCCGAATCGAGCGAGGATGTTTCTTTTGTAGATGCGAAGGACGTTTTGGGCGGTAATTTTGGCCAATGCTTTGGCTTCTATCCATTTGGTGAAGTAGTCGACCGCTACAATCAAATATTTATTTTGATTTGTCCCTACCACAAATGGACCAAGGAGATCCAATCTCCACCAGGTGAAGGGCCAAGAAGAGGAGAGGGACTCGTTTAAGGAAGCTAAATGCATGTCACGGTGTCGCTGACATTTGTCGCATTTTTTCACGTGTTCTTTTTCATCGTGTTGCATGGTGGGCCAATAATATCCTGCTTGTAGAGCTTTCTGGCGAAGAATCTTCTGCCCAGATGCTGACCGCTAATCCCCTCATGGATTTCGAGCAAGATACGATCTATGCCGCTTCGGTCAACATATTTGAGGAGAGGAATGGAAAATCCTCTCCTGTAAAGTTTACCTTTGACCAAGACATACGAGCAAGCTCTCCGCCTGATAATGATTTCTTCTCTCGAGTCGGCGGGCATTTTTCCTTTTGTGAGGTAGTCGTGTACAGGGGTCATCCAGCAGTTGTTGTCCCCTATGGAGAATACTTCCAAGGTATAGGGGGTTTTTGGGTTCTTGGCCAAGGAAGGATTTCCTGTATCACCGACTTGTTACCCCATTTCCTCTTCGAGCTCGCCAGTTTGGATAGGATGTCTACACTGGCGTCATGCTTGCGTGGAACATGTTTCACGTCCATGTATTTGAATTTCTTTTTCCTCTCCTAGATCAGGGACTAATATTCAGCGAGTTGTTTGTTTTTCACCTGATATTCCCCTCGGACTTGGGATGCAACCAACTGAGAGTCGGTGAAGATTTCCACCTCCTCGGCTCCCAGATATTCGACCAGGCATAAACCTACCAGGAATGCCTCGTATTCGACCTAGTTGTTCGAGGTTGGGAAATATAATTTCAAGGAGACTTCGATTAAGGTTCCTTCCTCATTTTATAATATGATTCCAGTGCAACTTCCTGTCGAACTGGAGGCGTCGTCGAAAAAGATCATCCAGTGGCGTGATCTGTTTGGGCATGCAGGCGAAGTCAATTCAGCCATGAAGTCAGCCACTGCCTGAGCCTTGAGGGATTTTCTACCCTCGTATTGGATATCGAATTCGAAGAGTTCTAAGGGCCATTTTAGCATTCTACCCTCCATGTCAAGTGTTTTGAGCAACTGCTTTATTGGTTGATTTATTCGAACGACTATAGTATGCACCAAGAAGTAGTGCCTAAGTCTCCTTGTTGTGTTAACAAGGGCTAGGGCCACCTTTTCAATTTGTTTATATCTCATTTCTTAGCCTTGCAGGGCCTTGCTCGTAAAATAGATTGGTCTCTGTCCCTCTGGGGTTTCTCTGATCAGCGTCGCGCTTATTGCCTCGGAGGCGAAGACTAGATAGAGATAGAGGATTTCATCTTTCTCTGGTCGAGAAAGGACGGGAGGTTGTGACAGCGCTTGTTTCAAGTGGGTGAGGGATTTCTCGCATTCGGGCATCCACTCGAAGGCAGGTTCCTTGCGGAAGAGCTTGAAGAGGGAAAGCGCGTGCTGGGCGGATTTTTCCACGAATCGAGAGAGAGAAGTGAGCATGCCGTTCAAGATTTGGATGGAATTTTTCCAGGTGGGCGTTGGAAATTCAGGAAATGCTCGACATTTGTCGGGGTTTTCCTCAATGCCTCGTTCTGTTAGGTAGAACCCGAGGAATTTTCCTGCTCGTACGCCAAAGGTACATTTTTTTGGGTTAAATCGCATCTGACACTTTCTGGCCTGCTCGAACACTTTTTTTAAGTAGAGGGCATGGTCGACTTCTTTTTTGGATTTAATGATCGTGTCATCCATATAGACTTCGAGCATGTCTCCTATCTCATTGTAGAAATCTTTGTTCATCATGCGCTGATATGTAGCCCCGCATTTTTTAGGCCAGAGGGAATTACGTTGTAGTAATAGTTGTCCGACTCGGTCGTGAAAGCTGTATATTTTTTATCTGATTTCGCCATTAGAATTGGGTTATAACTATAATATGCATCCATGGACGATATCAATTTAAAACCGGCCGAATTGTCGACCAGTTTGTCAATATTGGGGAGGGGATAAGCATCTTTCAGGAAAGTCCAATTGAGACCAGTATAACCAATGCACATGAGCCATTTTCCATTAGATTTTTTCACAAGAACTACATTTGAGATCCAGGTTATGTACTAGGCTTCAGAAATAAAATGTGCCTCTAGGAGATCTTTTACAACTAGTTCAGCAGCCTTCGTTTTTTCGGGGGACTGTTTTCTTCTACGGTGGGCAACTGCCTTGAGGGCAAGATCTATGGTTAGGTGATGGCATGCGATTTCTAGATCTAATTCAGGCATCTCGTCCGTGCTCCAGGTGAATAGGTCAGCATTCTCCATTAGACAAGCCTTGAGTTTCCTCTTCACCAAGTCAGGGAGGTCAGCTCCAATCTTCACTCCTCTGGTAGGGTCGTTCTTGAGGGCGATGAGTTCGAAGTCTCCGTCTGAGGTAGGTCGCGCGGGATCTAAGAGTTATTCGTTATTTGTATATGGGATTGAACCTTCTCCTTCAACCATGGTTTCTTTCCCCTTCTTCTTTGTTCTGCACGATCTTCTTTAGAGAAGCGGGTGTTGAAGTCGATGGCATCGACTCTAGATCGAGGTCGGTGTTCAACTTTGGAAACAAACCATAAACTAGAGTCTTATGAGCACAATATGAACTAGGGACCTGATGAAAACTTGTAGCTAACATAATTTGTGACACCTTTCTGTGAGAATCGTCTTGATACGATGAAAAATGAGAAAGTTATGATTTTTGCAATATCGGCGACACAATTAACAAATAACCATTTCAGAGTGCAATTTTTAGGTAATTCGCACTTTCAGAGATCTTCTTCATAGAATTAACTTTTGACCCGAACATACGAATTGAGGACGACATAAAGACAATTTTTGTGCTTGAAGAACCTCTCACAAAAATTTACCGATCAGAAGTTTTGAAGTTTTGAACGTCTAATAAACAGTGGACCAACAACCATTTCACCGCACCATTTTCAGGTAAATTGTACTTTTGGAAGTCTTCCTCACTGAATCAGCTTCCGACACAAACATATGAGCTGAAGAAAATAACTAGCCAATTTAAATTCTCCAAGATCCACTTAAAGATGATTTTCTGGTCAGAAGTTACGAATTTTTGAACATCCGAACAAACAATTGACCAACAAATCCGCTGTATAACATGATTTAAGGTATTTGCACTTTTGAAGATTTTCCTTACAAAATTAGTATTCAACCTGAATAGATGAATTGGAGAAGATAACAAGACAGTTCTAATTCCTGAAGAACCATTCCCAAACCATTTATCGGTCAGAAGTTACAAATTTTGACCTCGAATCATAAAATGTTGATTTTCGTCTTGAACTGTCTCAAATCAACTGGAACACTTGACTCTCTCTGCAATTCAAAGAGTGATGGAACAAATGAGAGCTTGGCACGATGATGAATTGATTAATTGCTGATTAAATAGCTTAGAACACGTGTGGTGTGCATTTAAATGCGGAAAACCTTGAGTTTCTGCTTTGCTGTATTGCATGACGAAATAATTGTTTATGTAGCTTGACGCATATAAATGCCTTGATCCCATAACCGTGGAATCAATGATATGTATGCAGGAGTATGATGATGGAGTATAAGCCAATTAGGGCTAAAATGAAGAGGGTGAATTTTAGGGTGCAACATTGAGATTTTGTTGAAGAGTACATACTGCCGAGGTTTTACGGGAAAATATCGGTGGGAAATGATTGAGGAATCCACTGTTGGAATTTTCTAAAGAATACCTTATGCCAAGGTTACTGGAAAATCTTATGCCGAGATTAGCCAAGGAATCTACTACCATGATTTTTTTGAACAAATACCTACTGTCGAGATTTACTAGATAATCTACTACCAAGATTAACCATGGAATCTACTAACGAGATTCTACTGAGAAAATACCTGCTTCCAAGGTCTACTAGGAAATCTACTACCGAGATCAACCAGAGAATCTACTCTCGAGATTCTATTGAGAAAATACCTACTGTCGAGGTTTATTGGACAATTCATTGCTAAGAACAACCAGGGAATCTACTATCGAGATTTTGTTGAGAAAATATGTAATGTCAAGGTTTACTGGATAATCTACTGCCAAAATCAACCAGGGAATTTACTATCGAGACTCAACTGAGAAAGTACATTCTTATGAGGTGTAATGGGAAATCTACTACCAAGATTTACCAGAGAATGTATATTACCAGAAAATCTTCTATCGAGATTTACTGAAGAAGAGGTTGGGATATATGAATGTGGATAATAATTATTGTCTTCAAAAGCATATGAAATATGGTACATGCTATGTATTATGATTGAATATGCTTTGTGTTGTTCATTTTAATTTATGCATGAAGTGCTATGGTTACTTGGTGTAGTGATCCACATCTGTGGATATACTATACTACACATGAAATGATGCATGAAATGTAATGATTGATTAATGCATGTATGTGTACCAATTGGTATTGGAATTTTAGGGTAAGTATATCAAGCAGGGATTGGTTTTCTTTTGCTGAAAAGGGTCAAGAAAAGTTGGGTTATGAAGTACCAATGAAAATTAGTGTTTGGTAGGCGTCAAACGAGGTTAGGCCTTTGCAAGATAGAGCTTTCTTGAGAAACTTGAAAGTATGGAGAAGACTTTCCCTTTTGTATCCTATCTTTCCCCCAGTATGTTGGGTATTTTAAGGAATTTTCCTCAAAGGAGTTTGGAAACAACTATGCCATAATATGACTTGAGATGGCTTTCCCTACTGTCTGAATCTTGAAATGGTTTGCCCCTGATTAAATGATACTTGAAGTTATTTGCCCCGGATCAATCAATCTTTTGAGGAATTTTCCCCTGGCCAACAGTTTCTTTAAGGTGATTTCCCCTGGTCAATAGAATTCTGATATGGTTTTCCCCATGTTGGATCTTTTATTAGTAATCAAATTCCCCGTTGATTATGCATTGTTGGAACATCCTATATGCTATTTGTTGTCTTGCAGATAAATTTTTCCTTTAAAATGGTAATTCTAATGCAATGCTCATGTATGTTTTGAAATTGAAATCATTATTGAAATGATGTGGTGGTGTACGATGAATGAATCCATGATTAGAACATGGTATTGATATAGACATTCAAAGTTTGACAATGGTTATGCAAGATCATAATACTAATACAAGTGATTACCATATATCTTCAGAGTCCGGATAATGCAACCTAGATATAGTATGATTTCAAAATAAACCTTGCTTTAATTAGATATTTTGAGGGTTGTAACATGGTCTGGTTCACGATTTTTGAATAAAATGATATAAGGCTCAAAATTTGATTTTAACTCACCCCATTCTCCTTGATGATCTCCAGTCTTACATTCAGTTAATTTGGTACGTGCTTTCAACTTCCAATAGGGTTTTGAACGTATAGATATGATGGTTCGAAAATCAATGAGGTTTTTGCTTGAGGTGACATTCACTCATATTTTGTTTGATTTTGGTAGTCACACAATCTTATTTTGTTAAGAATTTTGATGGCTCTTCAATTTTTTGATATGGTGGTCATTTGATCTCGTCTTTTTTGTTGAGAATTTAGTGACATTTTTTTTTGTTTTTTCTTATCCCTATTGTATACTTGGACTGCTCCTTTCGAGTTTCCAGTCCACCGATATGCCATAATTTTTGCCTAAGTTAACTTTTTAGGTTTTGACTTAGCGAACTTTTCTCTTTTTTTTTGTTGAAAGTTTTTGACAGCCTAGTTTAATGGGTGGTGAGGAGCAACCATTTTGAATTTTTACTTTTCGACCTCTTTGACATCATATGATGTGTATGAGGAATATAATATGGTTGATCTTTAGATGTGATTTCTTTTTTTTTCTTATAATCTGAATGCATAGTCGAATTAACTGAAAACTACCCTGCTCCTGGTTAAGATTACAGAGTTTTTTATACAGAAAGAAACACTAACTTCTATGCTCAAAGGGGTTGAATAGGAATTAACTCCTTAACTCCTTAGTGTTCGTGGATTTAAATAATTCCTTACATAATCAATGAAGTTTTTATTCAAAAGCATACCGTAGAAATTTTGAGTATTTTATTTTCATCCTTCTCCTTCCAGTCTTTGCTTAAACAGAGGTTTGATAAAGAAAAATGACGTGGAGGAATATTGATTATTGTTCTTTTTTGTTTTTTGGGATAAAAATAAAAATGAGTGAATATGAAAGGATTAATTAAAGAGATGCATGCTCATTTCATTAATATACCATTAAAAAAACAACAATATTCAAAAGCAAATAACACTTCGCAAACAAGGAAATGATAAATGAAAATGATAAAAATGGCCTAATGATCATCAACTTCGAGGATGAGTTTTCCTGCTTGATTCTCCGGCTTTAAGAAGTGTTTCTCGAAGTCCTAACACTTACTCGGGTAAGGGTTTATTCACCACATGAGGGCCATCTTCCTTAAAAAACAACAACTTGTTGTCAATAAGCTCTTGCATTATTTCTTTGAAGAAATTTCACTCTTCGATTGAGTGCCCCTCTACTCCATCGTGAAACTCACATTTGACACTTGGTTTGTACAAAGGGGGGAATAGAAACTTCATGGATCTAATCTCTATAGGAGTCATCGACAAAGTTTGTTAGACGAAGGAAACTTATCTAGAAGGGGTGAATAGATCCCCAAGCTAAAAAGTTCTTTTTGAAAAATTAGTTTTAAAAAACTTTGAGAATTATGGAAAACGGAAAACCAATCCTGGATCAAAAGCCATCTAATACGATCTGCTACCGGAAAACTCAAATATGCGTAAAACCAAATGAGATACAAAGAAAATTATAAGACACTTAGTCAAAATATTTTCTCTGTCAATCATTCGAATACGATCACTACGGAAATCTATTTCCAACGAAATTAATAACAAAAACAAGGCAAAGAAAATTATCGAACACTTGGTATGCAATTGATTTTGATCATATTTTTCTATGATTTTATTGATTTGACAAATCAATTACAATCTAATAGATTGAATAAACAGTTCGAAGATTTTCTAACAAACAACTTACCCAATAGAATCAATTGCACAATCAAGAATTTAACAATTTTCTATTTGAAAGTAAATGAGAGAGATAGAGAGAGAGTACACGATAATTTGTTTAGGTAGTTCATTAATTGTCCTTGTTATGTCTACGTCTTCCCCCAATTCCAAATGGAATTGAGATATCAATCTTCCTTTGCAAAAATTGTTTACAAGATAAATGTAGCAATACAACCCAATAAACCCAATGTTTGATGTTGATTCTAACCCTTTATTTTCCCTTGACCTTTAGCTCGATCAAGTAACCCAATAATGCCAATTTGATACACCGTCATATGCTACTCTATGCAAGAAACCCTGTTCTTTAAAACTTTCACCCGATCGAATCTAAATTGCAAATTGTTGTTGAATATGGGAGAAACACAAGAAATGGGGGTTTCAATTGGGTTGCACCAAATATAATCTTTTCGCAACTCAAATACAAAATTAACAAGTGAATAAAAATATATGAACACAATTATTTCTATTTTGGTTCACTATTAACTAAGTTACTCTAGTCCATCCTGCAAGGTGATTTTCCTTATCCACGTGGACTTTATCCACTATAATCAACCTATTACAGAAAACCACAATAAGTATGATCAACCTTGTTGACAACCCCAACAAGTCTGTCAATCCTTTTTGCAAATCCATTATAACCGCAACCAAAGTCTTCTAGAGAATCCAGACTCACAGAGTCTCTCAAGGAACCTATCAACACTTGTTGATTTACAAATATGTGTATACAAAGATGCTTCTAAAAATAAGATTACATAATGTTTAAGTAAAGCGACACAAAAGTGTTGATAGCAAGATACGAGCAAAATCTCATTGCTTATTTACAAAACTATACAAAGAATGTAAAAGAGTTTGTGCAGCTCTTTAGCATAGTATTTCTTTGATTTCAAATTCTTCCAAGTATTTCTTTTATAAATGAAAAAGAGATCCATTTAAGGGTAGAATAGGAAACACAAAGCCAATTACTTTGTTCCCAATGATCATGGTGGGAATGGTAGATAACAAGTACAAAATTGTTTGTCCTTATGCCACCCTATAGAGTGAAGGTCACAATGTACTTTTGTACTTTTATACTCACCATCACATGCAATACCTTAGTCTTGATCTTTATCTTCTATATCTTCATAGGCTTCTAATTTATACGTTGATGAAGCATGTTGTAGAAGGATCAGAACTTGTATCTTTAGAAACTAAGTCTCTGAATCTTACAGAGCTTGTTCAGAGAGCCCTTGTCTTTAGAGTCTTCAGCACTTAGTATTCAGAAGAATGTCTTCAGATCTTCAGAAGTCGTTTAATAGAAACTTGTCTTCAGCATCTTAAGAACTTGGAACAACTGAAGTAAAGCTTTAGAAGGTCTTCAAAGCTTCCTTGCAAAGTTATAATTAGAAACTCTTGTACTAATGTTCCTTAAAATCACTGCATAAGAAGCATTCCAGAGTCCTGACTTAACTTGTAAAACATCAAAGGTATTCTTCCAAAGTGTTGAGTTTAGAACCTGATGATATCATACACCTTCTTACCAGAGTTAGAACCTGTTTAGCAAAAGCTACACACTAGACATAAATCATTAGAGTACACAAGTGTTCTCTAAGATACCATGTAAAGTTATCATCAAAACTCAAGGCCAGATGCAGAACCAATCTTGTTCTTACAATCTCCCCCTTTTTGATTATAACAAAACCATGTATTTTGATAGAACAATTCATACAAGGTAATCACCATATAACGTAAATTCAGAAAAGCTAGCCAGCTCCCCCTGAATTTGTAAATATCCAAAATTTCATTTATGCTTATTCAGAGTCTCCCCCTGAGCCCAAGACTCACAAAATGAATTTTGCAGTACATAAAGTAACATAGAGAAGGACTACTTCTCCATTGACGTCTTATCAACTTCTGACTAGAAATGTTTGTTCTTCATCTTAGAACCTAGTTTACTATCTGTGATACGGTGGGAGAACTGACTTGGGGTTTGCGTTCGTATTCGCAAATGTTGCGGTTAGCAAGAGTCGCCACCGACTTTTTATTTTACCCTAAGGAAAGGTTAAAAAGCACAGCAAAAACCTTTTGAGATGTTTTCTTGGGTTCGGGGAGTAGATTATAGAAAGGGAAGGTATTAGCACCCTTTCTATCCATGGTTATCCATGGGCTCTTAGTTACTTGCTTAGATCACTTGCCTTTTGTTTTCAATTGTTTTAAATGGTGCTTGAGTGTGTGGGTTTTGAAAATGTTTTTTGAAAAGAGGCCAATGTGGTGGCTAACTTTGTAATGATCCATGTGGGGATGTATACAAAGATGTATGTCTTTTAAAAAGGTTTTCATTTGTTTTTGAAAGTTGTTTTGAAAGTGTAGTGGATTGTGGTTTTTGAAAAGAAGGCAAGTGTTTTGTTTTGCAAGTTGGTTCAAGTAACTAAGAGGTTATCTACTCCTAAATTTCTCAAAAGATTATTGCTATATTCTAACCCTTTTAACAAGTTTGCACCACCATTGTGTTGGTGGGCAACCTTGTGTTAGGATGTGAAAGGGACAGGCGCGGGTCATCGTTTAGACCATAATTGTAACGACGTTAAATGTCTTTGGGCAATTTCTCTAAGGGACTTGATCATTTGTTTTGTTTGTTTTGAAAAGTTTTATCGAGGGACTATGATCATTCAAACTGTTTGTTTTGCCCAAAGATGTTCAACATACAATATGGCCCATTTATTTGAAGGCAACAAGTGGAATACCCTAGGGGGTGCGAGTGTGATTTGTGTGTCCATTTTCATGCTTGTTTATCTTGTATTAGGTCAAACTATTTTTTATCGTTTTTTCGCATACAAACCCTAATTCTAGCATGTTATTATTTAGAAAGCAATAAAGTGCGAAATTAAAATTACTAAGCTATTACACAACCAAATATGGGAAGGGGGGTACAAATGTTCAAATGGGGATATTGACAAGAATTTAAATCTAAATTATTACAACAATTGGATATTTTGCAATGCATAATTAAATATAAATTAAACAAATATGTGAAATGTAGAAAGAAAGTTTCTATGTGTATGAGAAAAATATTATTTATGTAAAAGGAAAAAGAAAATAAAAATGTATTTATTTTTTAGTATTTTGAAACTTAGGGTGAAAAACCCTAATTTTTAAATAAAAGGTATTATTACCTAATTTAATTTTACTATTTATTTATTATTTATAAAAAATAAAATAAAATGAAGTGTATTGTGAAAAAGGTATTTTTTGTATCAAATATTAAATAAAATGAAAAAAAAAATCAAATATTTTTATATTTTTGTCTTAAATATATTAATAATCATATATATATATATATATTATTAAGCCCTAGATATGTATTATACAAAAATATTTATTTATTTAATATTTAAATAAAAGAGTGTTTTTTGTGTGAAATATTTTCAGAAAGTAAATAAAAATAAAAATGTATTTACATTATTTTTACATTTTTCTAATAATCAAATATATATATATTTATGTACAAACTAAACAAATAATCAAATAAATATGCAATAAATGCAAAAAATTATGAAAAAAATATTTTTAATTTTTTAATGGCATGAGAAAAAATAAGTGAAGTCAACCAAAAAGAAAAAAGTCAAAAATGTTTAAAAATAAGCAAATGGGCTCAGGGGGGTGTAAGCCAAAAGGGATGGTGTGAAAAGAAAGAACAACAACAGCCCAGCCCAATAACACACTGTCTTCAACCTCCAGCTTCAAACTTTGAAAAAAACGCGCGCCTCTTGCTTCAATGTCTAACTCCTGATTCCTTGATTTTTTGAACAAACTTCCAACACAAAAGATGTTAAGCATGAAGAGACGGTTCTAACCATATAAAGAACATGTCCTATCTCTCTAAGATGAGGGAGAATTTCTCTCCCCCTCTTTCCTGACCTAATTTTTCTACCATTTTCAGAGCTCAAATTCTCTCTACTCAGGCAAAAGAAATGAAAAGTAAAGCTATGTACATGTTCAGGGCTATGAGTAGGACTTTGTTTCTTCACAAACTTAAGACTAAAGATGCCTAATAAGAGAGATACGAATTCAAACTTTTACCTGTGCAGTTGAACTTCTATGTGGAGAATGAGAGGCTTTCAGTGCAATGTAATGATTGGAAAAGCTTCCTTGAGGTCCAGGGATGCTTTTTCAATGCTTACTTTGTCTTGAACCTTCTTGTATCAAGCTGTAGAACTTCACCTGCAAGTCAAAGATGTGAAAATGGTGGAAGTGGTTAGAGCAACTACAGATCGTGCCTTAGCTTCTGGATAGCTTGCATATGTTGTAAGGAAGGTAGAGGAACAGGTTTGGACAGAAATGCTTGAAGGGATTGAGAGATTGCACTCAAACTGCAGGGGCACCCCTGTTTTTGCAGTTTGAGGATGATCCTGAGATGGAGAGGGTTTGAAAGGGAAATGGCTCGTGCAAAAGCTTCAATGTGGTCTATGGAATGTGTTTGATATCTTTTGTGCTGTGTTCTTTGACTGATATGAGAGATAGCATATGTTATGGACCTTTCTTCACACTTAAGCTACCAAAAGCAAATTGGTGTTCTAGGTCAGTATAGGACCCCCTAATGTGCTGCATCAACTCCCCTTGATCAGTGTGTTATGCCCATAATCTTGTGCTAAGCAGATCTTCTATGTACTTGTTTGATTTACCAATTGACATAAAGCTAAACTTTTCAAAAATGGAAATTCCACTTTATCTAGTTTAGGATTAAACCATTATGCAATGTTAGAACACAAAGAACATGACCTTAACACATTGAATATGCATTAAATTATTGAGTATGAAATGGTTCAAGGACCTGTAATCAAGCATAAAGCAAACTGATTTCAAATTGGCAAGGTTATGAACATGTCTTGATGAAGAACAAAAGTGAATTTTTGCCAACTTGTGAAATTCGAATCTCTCAAGTTATGAGGTTGTTTGATGAGTTCTTGGACATTTTGGAAAGCTTGGAATGTGTACTACAATCCATCTTTGAAATGCATTTTGAAATTCCAAGTGGAAGGGTATGAAAAGTGGCCTTGAAGTAGGGTAGAAAACCTTGTCAAAATAGGTCAAATTTCACTAAGTTAAAAGATGGTTTAGTGCCCTTATTCAAAAAATCATAACTTGAGATTCAAGCTTCAAATGAGAAAACTTTGTGAATCAAAGTTGTAGATTATGCAACAAGCTACAACTTTCATGTTTTGACTTTTGTTTGAATCCAAATGGATCATGGTGAAAAGATGGGGCAAAGTTGGGAAAAAATTAGGGTTTTCCATAACTTAGAAAAATTCTAAGTTATGAAAAATTCCATTTTCAAACCCTAATTTGCATTTTGTGATTTCTTGGTGAACAAGTTTCATGATTTGGCATGTTTTGATGAAAAATGAATCTTGACTCTTGATTTTGACCAAAAAGTCAAAGTTTGACTTTTCAGTATACAGTCAAAATTGATCAATTGACTGGGAAATTCAACTGTCAATCTTGTGTACTTGGGATCTTTTGAGCTTGATGAACATGTCAAGATAATTCCATGGGGTCCTTGAGTCCATATGTGAGCTTGGTTTGCCATTGGCTAGGTCAAACAGTCAAAAATTGCCTTGGTGCAGTCAAAACCCTAAAAATGACCATTTTGCCCTTTTGGTGATCTGATCAAATTTCTTGTGGAATTGTGATTCAAACTTGATCAAATGGTTCATATGAATTCAAAATGTTGATGTGGATCAAATTTCATGAGGTTTGACTGTCAATTGGCCACAGTTGACTTTTTCCTCAATACAGCTGATTTCTAGGTCAACTGTCCAATTGACTGGGTAAAACTTGGAATCAAGACCTGAAACTTGGTATGGGTAAACTTGGGAGTCCAATATGAAGCATGAAAGTCATCTTAGGCATTTTAGGTCAAAACATCTTTGTGCAAGCACAAACCCTAACTTGAGTCCACAGTGCAAGGAGAAGTCTTGAGCAGAGGAAACCCTAATTGTATCTTGATCTTTAAATGTCTTGTGATGAGAAAATGTTGAGGAAATGGGAGGGCAAATTTTGGGGTACAACAGTTGCCCCTGTTCAATCTTCTTGGACCTGAAGAGTTAGATTGGCAAGTTTGCCTTTCGTGACTCGAGGGTAAAAGGAGATTGGACACTAGAGTGCCCGGAAATTTGCACTCGCATGCTGGAGTCTCAACAATGTGGTGTCGGGAATGGGCTTATAGATGCCATTTGGAGAGATGGTGGATAGGGAGATGGGCTTTGTAGATGCCATCTGGAAAAGTGACAGAACTTTGTCGGGAATGGGCTTATAGATGCCATTTGGAAGTGTTGATCGCATAAGAGGTTCCTTAGCGAGAACTTGTGTGTTTAAGAAAAACAGATGTTTTCCTGGCTTGTTACAGGTGTTTGATCTTCAGTCTCCTTATGCAGATATGCCCTGGCTGGATACAGGTATCGAATCTACAATCGGTTGCTCACAGATGTGCCCTGGCTGGATACAGGAGTCGAATCTGGAAATAGTCGTCAATAGATATGCCCTGGCTGGATACAGGAGTCGAATCTTTGAATTCTGCAGACGTGCCCTGGCTAGATACAGGAATCGAGTCTGGAAATGTGGTTAACAGATATGCCCTGGCTGGATACAGGAATCGAATCTGGAAATGTTGTAGTTGATAGATGTGCCCTGGCTGGATACAGGAGTCGAATCTTTGAACTCTTCAAACGTGCCCTGGCTAGATACAGGAATCGAGTCTGGAAACTGATCACTCTCAGATGTGCCCTGGCTAGATACAGGTATCGAATCTGGAATTGTGACAGTTGAAAGTAGTCGTTTTTGAGATTGTCTTTTTCCTGAAAAGGCAAAGACGTAAGTTGTATGCAATGTCATGATGTATGATATGCATGATGTCATGATGTTCAACATTTGATGTTGTATGTGTCTCATCATGTATGTAAGCAAGATGTATGAAAATGTGAAATGTTTATGAGTGTAATTTCATCTTAGGAAAATAAATCCTTGACGAATGGCCGGGAAGCTGCTTTGCGGAAGAGATACTTGGCCGAAGCTCTGATGAGAGGCCTGCTGAGGACTTTAACGATGGATTCCGCTAAGGATAGTGATGATAAACTCCGCTGGGGAAACCCCAAAGATAAACTCTGCCTGGGAATACCAAAGGTAGACTTCGCTGGGGATTGAAGGAACTTTTGCCGAGAACGGTCTTCCGTGGCTTTTAGCTGAGGATAACCCAGTTATAAGTCCTTGTGAGGAAATAACTCTAAATAAAACTTGGGCGAGGCGTTCGTACTTCGCCGGGGATAAGCTCGCAGAATCTACTGGGGATGAGCTTTTAAGACCTGCCGGGGAAGGTTGTGCCTTTTTCAGGATCGACGGGGAATCGACTCCTGCTTGGGGAAAGTGCTGCTGAACCTTGTTTTACTCCGCGGGGAGCTAAGATGATTTGGCCACATTTTCAGTTGAACCTACCTTGGTGCCTTGGTGGACAAAACAACTAGACCGCATTAAACAACTCCACATTCCCCCTGTCTTTGATATCACTTGTAATTAATCTTTTTTTCATATGCAAACATTTATGAATCAGCAATTTAATGTCAAATGCATATATCAAAAATGAACATTGGACGTTTTTCGCAAGACAAAACAGAAAAAGAAAAACAATGGCAATTTATATGGACAAGTGAATTTGTATTGATTTAAACTTTGCCTGTGAATAGGCGTTTTTTTTTTTTGTACAAGAGGCTGACATCCTAGTAAGAGGACGCCGCCAAAAAAGTATAGAATTTACAATTTGAAAAAACAAAACAGCTATGTGAACAATCCCACTGGGTTCCAACTCTGCTATCGCCTTTATGTCTTCGAACGCCTCATTCGCTTTGCTGCCTGGTCGAAGATAAAGCTGATTGGTCGATGCCGTAATCTGAGCCAGATAGTTGATGCCGAATTCCGGATGCGAAGTGATCCAATGAGACATAGTGTTACGCTTTTATCCCTAACTTTTGCCTGGACCGCCCTTTCGGGTTTTCAGTCCACCGGGATACCCATTTTTGCCCAAATCGCCCTTTCAGGTTTTCGACTTGCCGGGTGTACAGATTTTTATTCATTTCATCCCTTATTTTTGCCCGAACCCTTTTGGTTCGCCGGGAAGCCCTTATTTTTGCCTAGGTATGTCAACCTAGCGGGTCTTTTATTTATGCGTAGTATTTTTTCACTATGTCTGCATTGGCGGGGTGAGGAAGGTCGTCACCATCCATGGTGGTCAGGATCATGGCTCCTCCTGAGAACACACGTTTAACCACAAATGGCCCTTCATAAGTAGGGGTCCATTTGCCCCGGGGATCACTTTGAGGAAGGATGATGCGTTTGATTACCAGGTCCCCAACTTGATACTCTTGCGGTCTGACTTTCTTGTTAAATGCCCTGATCATCCGTTTCTGATACGTTTGACCGTGACAGATAGCAGTGAGCCTCTTTTCGTCAATCAGATTTAATTGATCAAGTCGAGTCTGGATCCAATCATCTTCATTCAAATCTGCATCCTTCATTATCCGGAGAGAGGGTATCTGGACTTCAATTGGCAAGACAGCCTCCATGCCATAGACTAGGGAGAAGGGAGTTGCCCCGGTTGAGGTCCTTGCTGAGGTGCGGTACCCATGAAGAGCGAACGGTAACATCTCATGCCAATCTTTATAGGTCACTGTCATCTTCTGCACAATTTTCTTGATATTTTTATTGGCTGCCTCTACAGCCCCATTCATCTTCGGCCGGTAGGGAGAAGAATTGTGGTGCTGTATCTTGAATTGTTCACAGAGTTCGGTGATCATTTTGTTATTGAGATTGGTACCATTGTCCGTAATGATTCTTTCCGGGACACCGTACCGACATATCAGATTATGCCGGATGAAACGCGCCACGACGCTCTTGGTTACCGTGGCATATGAAGCTGCCTCAACCCATTTCGTGAAGTAATCGATCGCCACCAAGATGAAACGATGCCCATTGGATGCCGTTGGTCGGATCTCACCGATCATATCGATGCCCCACATTGCGAAAGGCCAAGGTGCCGTCAGGACATTCAAAGGAACCGGAGGGATATGCACTTTGTCAGCATAGATCTGGCATTTATGACAAGTTCGGGAGTGCTGGTAACAATCGGCTTCCATTGTGGACCAGAAATATCCTGCCCGAAGGATTTTCTTAGCCATGGTGTGTCCACTGGAATGGGTTCCAAATGTTCCTTCATGCAGTTCCATCATAATTTTCTCTGCTTCAACCTTATCCACACAACGTAACAGAGTTGAATCATGATTCCGTTTGTAGAGAATGCCGTTGCTGAGGAAGAATTTTGCAGCAAACCTCCTCATGAACTTCTTATCATTGACAGATGCGCCTTCAGGGTATTCCTGAGCTTCCAAGTACCTCTTCACCTCGTGATACCAGGGTTTTTCAGTTACCTTCTCAGTCTCGAGCTCACAGCAGTATGCCGGTTCATCCAACTTCCAGATTATGATTTGAGGAGCCTCATTGTCCCATTTAACTTTGAACATTGAAGACATCGTGGCTAGTGCGTCCGCTAGCTGATTCTCCTCTCTGGGGAAATGCTCAAAAGTTATCTCTTCAAAGTGAGGGAGCAAGGTCGACACATACTCCTTGTAAGGAATGAGATTCGGGTGTTTCGTATCCCACTCGCCTTTGATCTGATTGATCACGAGAGCGGAATCTCCGAAGACACTTAGAAACTTGATCCTCAAATCGATCGCAGCTTGTAAACCCATGATACATGCCTCATATTCTGCCATGTTGTTGGTGCAGCTGAAACATAATCGGGCGGTGAGTGGAGTATGAGTCCCCTTGGGAGATATGATTATAGCGCCGACGCCGTTACCCAAAGCATTGGAGGCTCCGTCAAAATGCATAGACCATCGGGATCCTTCCTCAGGTCCTTCATCCGGTCCAGGTACTTCACAGTCAGTTACCACCATGATGTCTTCGTCCGGAAAATCAAAGTTCAATGATTGATAATCGTCCACAGGTTGGTGTGCCAAATGATCAGCCAGTACACTTCCCTTAATTGCTTTCTGAGTTGTATACTGGATATCATATTCTGTTAAGATCATTTGCCATCTCGCTATTCTCCCAGACAGAGCGGGCTTTTCAAATATGTACTTGATGGGATCCATCTTTGAAATCAATAAAGTAGTGTGAGTCAGCATATACTGTCTCAGCCGGCGAGCAGCCCATACAAGAGCGCAGCAAGTTTTCTCAAGCAGTGAGTAACGAGACTCACAGTCGGTAAACTTTTTGCTCAAGTAATAAATAGCGTGCTCTTTTCGGCCAGACTCGTCATGCTGCCCCAGCACACACCCCATTGAATTATCAAGCACTGTCAAGTAAAGTATCAGAGGTCTTCCTTCCACCGGTGGCATAAGAATGGGTGGCTCTTGGAGGTATTCCTTTATTCTTTCAAAGGCGGCCTGACATTCATCATTCCAGCGTACCACTTGATCTTTCTTCAGTAATTTGAAGATTGGCTCACAAGTAGCAGTCAGATGTGAGATGAATCGGGCAATGTAATTCAGTCGTCCTAGGAAACCTCTGACTTCTTTCTCTGTTTTTGGGGTCGGCATCTCTTGAATAGCTTTAACCTTGGCAGGGTCCACCTGGATACCTTTATCACTTACAATGAAACCTAGCAATTTTCCGGACCTCACCCCGAAGGTGCATTTGTTGGGATTCAATCTCAGCTTGTACAACTTGAGTCGGTCAAACAACTTCCTCAGATGATCAAGGTGCTCCTCCTCAGTTTGAGACCTTGCAATCATGTCATCAACGTATACTTCAATCTCATGATGGATCATATCATGAAATAAAGCAACCATGGCACGTTGATAGGTTGCCCCAGCATTTTTCAATCCGAATGGCATGACCTTATAACAGAAGGTCCCCCACTGAGTTACAAATGTAGTCTTCTCCATATCTTCAGGAGCCATCTTGATCTGATTATACCCTGAGAAGCCATCCATGAAGGAGAACACCTTGTGTTGAGCTGTATTGTCAACAAGGACATCAATGTGAGGTAGGGGGAAGTCATCCTTGGGGCTGGCCCTGTTCAGATCCCTGTAGTCAACACACATTCTGACCTTACCGTCCTTCTTCGGCACTGGCACAACATTGGCAACCCACTGAGGGTAAGAAGTTACTGCAAGGAAACCCGCATCAAACTGTTTCATCACCTCAGCTTTAATCTTCTCAGACATCTCTGGACGCATTCGTCGAACTTTTTGCTTTACTGGAGGGCAATCTTCCTTGGTCGGCAAATGGTGAACTACAATGTCGGCATCCAAACCGGGCATATCTTCATAGGACCAAGCAAAGATCTCCATGTAGTCTTGTAGCATCTGGATCAATCGTTGCTTCACGCTGAGCTCTAGATTGGCACCAATTTTGACCTCTTTCCTATCTGTCTCAGTACCCAAGTTAATTGTCTCCACAGGCTCTTCATGTGGTTGAATAGCCCTCTCTTCCTGTAGTAGCAGTCTTGCGAGTTCGCCAGGCACTTCGCAATCATCTTCTCCTTCGTCTTCGGCCGAGTTGATCGGATTTTCGAAGTCATAACTGGCGGTAGCAGAGCTGTTGCCAGTAAGATCCAGAGTGGACTGAAACCTGTATAAGTGAGTGTGTGTAAATATAGCTGTTTTGCAATATGTATAACACAGAAAGAAAAGGAGCACAAGATTTGAAATGCAACAAACGTCCAATGTTTTGATTGATGATATATGAAAATGTCATACAAAAAGCCCTCACAAATGGAGCTACGATGCCCCGGGCAGGACACCGAGCCAACAGAGTTTTAACATATTGTTTGTTACAAATTTGGAAATCAAAAGAAATCAATTACTGCGTGACAAATGTGATAGGGGTAAAATCCTTTGCTGTCCAGTTGCTTGGTCCGTCGCTGGCAGTCGGGTAGATCCAATTATCAAACTCAGCTTCCTCCACATCCTCCTCGATAGCATTCACCCTTGAGCTGGAAATAAACACCGGAGCCTTTCCAATCTTCTCTTTGCGCACCGCCTTCTGAGCCTCTGCAGTAAAGCCTAGCCCAAACTTGTCGTTCTTCTGAGTGAAGTCAGGAAGCTGACCCCAGTGTGCACCATCGCCTTTCTGAACCACAGCCCGGGCATCCCTTAGGGAAACCATCCTCAAGGAATCATTCTCTTCGGCCATTGTCTCCGCAGCTGCTGAAATTGGATGTACCTCCTCGAAATGCTGGAAGGGGGTTTCAATGAACTCTCCGTCCATCTCGATGTACCTGAAGGAATTCAAATGGCTCACCATATACTCCTCTTCTCCTTGCACAGTGACGATCTTCCCCCTGACGGGATACTTCAGCTTTTGGTGCAAGGTGGAGGTCACTGCCCCAGCTTTATGGATCCAAGGTCGACCCAACAGACAAGAGTAGGATGGACGTATATCCATCACGTAAAAGGTAGAGTCAAACACTTGAGAGCCCACACGAATAGGGATGTTAACCTCTCCATGAACCATCCTTTTGGAACCGTCAAAGGCCCTGACGATGATATTGCTAGGTTTCAACTCCAGGCCCTCATAATCCAGACGATCTAAAGCCTTTTTCGGAAGAACATTCAAAGAAGAACCAGTGTCCACCAATACATGTGCCAGAGTAGTGCCCCTGCATTCAATAGAGACATGCAGGGCATCATTGTGGTCTCTCCCTTTTGCGGTCAGGTCAGCATCTGAAAAGCCCAAGCCGTTGTCCGCCGTTAAATTTGCTATGCAGTCAGTGAACTGAACTGCAGACGTCTCCTGCGGCACATGGGCCGTCTTGAGAAATGAGATTAATGCCTTAGCGTGAGCCTCGGAACATAGCAATAGGGAGAGCAGGGAGATCTTGGAGGGTGTATGCCCTAACTGCTCAACAACATTAAAATCACTTTTCTTTATTATTTTCAGAATCTCCTCCATTTCTTGTCGGGAGGCCTCAGCATTTACGGGTATGGGTGCCTCCATCCGGGCAGGCTCTTCTTCAATCCCTTTGCCCCGAGCATTTGATGACTCGGCAGCAGGGAACACAATTTGATCAGCAACAGGACTTGGTAAACTTGCAGGTTTTATGAGGAGGGGTTTTCGAATAGCGGGCGGCGCAATGTCAGGCGAGAAGAGCCTGCCACTGCGGGTGACTTTAGCTGGACCGGTGATATCGCAGATACTGGCACTAGCATCAAATTCTTGCTTGATTCCATTTACATATACGTCTGCCCCATAATGCCAGGGGACAGCTTTATCAGACACGTAGGAGAGGGGTCCTGGAACAGTAATGATCACAGGCGCAACTGTCAAGATTTGAATAGGCTTCTTTGGGGGAGCCTTGGTTGGATTTTTGAAGATGGTAATCACGGACACTTCTTTTGTCGGAACCAAATGAACAGCAGTCTTTTTGAAAAGAATCTCCTTGCTATCCATTAGGCCTTGGATGCCTAACCTTAGCAAGGGACAATCAGATAGGGAAATAGCACAGAATGGGCAACCTTCGCCGCAACCTGGAAATAAACCGGCCCGCAGTAGGTTCTTCTTAACAGTCTTCAAAGGGGTAACAACTTCATCTACCGAAACAGCGTACACTTCTTCCTCAATGGCATTCACCCTATGCTGGGGCATAGGAGCCGTTACAACATTCGGTCTTTCCGGCGCTTCAAACTGAATTTCTTTTGCGTCAATTAGATCTTGCACTTTGTTTCTCAAGGCCCAACAATCATCAGTAGTGTGCCCGGGACTATCAGAATGATAAGCACACCGGGCATTTGGGTTGTATTTAGGGGACGCAGTGTTGACGACCTTAGGAGCTTCTTTGAGGGTCACCAGGTTGGTGGATAACAGTTGGGGTAAAATTTGAGATAATGTCATACTCAATCGGGTATACTGCCTCTTGGGCCTTTCACTTCTTTGCTGATTGTACTGCTGAGGAGCAGCAATAGGTTTAGAGATGACCAAAGCATTAACGGCTTGGCGACTTTCGGGCTTGACTTGTCTTCTAGGGCCATAGACGGCGCTTGCTTCCTTCTTAAATGGCCTCTTCTCAGCACTTGTAGAGGCAGCCTTCTGTATCTTGCCTGACCTGATGCCAGCTTCAATTCTCTCTCCCGTTAGTATCAAATCTGTGAACCCAGCGGAGGAGTTACCAACCAAATGATTGAAAAACGGACCAGACAACGTTCCCAGAAACATATCAACCAGCTCTCGATCAGTTAATGGAGGCTGCACCCTGCCAGCCAAATCTCTCCATTTTTGAGCGTACTCTTTGAACCCTTCACCCGTCCCTAGAGACATACCCTGAAGTTGGGTACGCGTAGGAGCGAGATCAGAATTATATTGGTATTGTCTGTAGAATGCAGTCGCCAAATCCTCCCAGTGCCGGATGCTAGCTCCGTCTAATTGGTAGAACCATTCAAGTTGTGACCCCGAGAGGCTGTCTTGGAAGAAGTGAATCCAGAGGTTTTTATCCGCCGTGTAAGGTTGGATTTTCCTTACATACGACCTCAGATGCAGCTTTGGGCAGGAGACCCCATCATACTTGGCGAAGGCAGGCGCCTTAAACTTGTGTGGAATTACTACTCCAGAAGATAATCCCAAATCCCCGAAATCCAGTCCCGGCACGTTCTGAATTTCCATAGCGCTCAA
The DNA here is from genome assembly GCA_948472305.1 of Vicia faba. Taxonomy (NCBI): domain Eukaryota; kingdom Viridiplantae; phylum Streptophyta; class Magnoliopsida; order Fabales; family Fabaceae; genus Vicia; species Vicia faba. The sequence continues at coordinate 1,186,940,064 of OX451735.1, read as the reverse complement.
GCGGTCCTCCAATTGTTTGTATCTGTCAGCAGCAGGTGGGTATTGTTCCTCGTTATAGTCCGTCTCGTTGTCGGAGACTGCGGGACTTGGAGCTCCTCCCCCTTGGGGACTGTTTTTCTCAGCAGAAGAAGTGGTTGGATCAGCTTCATTGTGGAGTGTGTTCCCAAATCTGCGTCCGGTGTTGAACAATGCAGTCCTCTTTTTCTTCTTCTTCTTCAGGAGTAGAGTCTTCAACTCTTGTTGGCCTTGGGCTAGGCTTAGGACCATCTCTTGAAACTGTGCACTTTGGGCCTGAAGGGCCTTGATTGCCTGCTCGCTGGAGGACTCTGGATTCATGATGACTGTGCAAAATAAACAGCGAAGGAGATTAAGAAACCTGTGAAATAGGGTACCTGCTATGCATATGGTGTAATGGAATGCGTATGTTTTATGTTTTCAAAGACAAACGAGATTCAACTTTGTAGACAAAAAGGGAAACACACTTCATTAGATTAAAGTTTTCAATTGTTCAACAATTTGCCCTTAGGCATTACAGGAATGAAAAATACTGGAAAGGAAATAAACTATAAAAAGAAACATCCAAAGCTCCTCAATGCTCCCATGGCCTCCTCTTTTCAGTGCTGATGTAGTTGTTCAGGACCCGTTCTTCCTCCAATTGCTTAGTCAGCCTTTGGATCTTCCTTTCCTGCTCGTTGAACTTCTCCCGATAGAAATCCCGTTCTTCCTTTAGCTGCGCCCAAGATCTCTTCATGGTGTCAAAATCAGTAGGTATCTGAGGAGGGAGGACAGTTGGAGGCATCCCATCTTCAACAGGAGACTCAAGAATGAGAGGTCTAACAGCTTCGTAGGGCATACCTAACTTCTGAGCACGGATGCGGACCCATTTGTAATAGGGCTTCAATGGCAGAGAAGTCTTTGGTCCTAACTCATGTGGGTCAGCTTTGTGAATTCTGTCCCAAGCTCTAATGAATCCCTGGCGTAGTTTGTCACTGTCTGCCTGAAACTCAAAATGGAAGTGAGGAACCAGCATTTCATGAGGCCCATCTCCTCTGGCTCTTCCAAACTGACGGAGAGCTAAACACGGATTGTAAGAGATTCCTCCTTGGATACCAATCAACGGGACATTAGGGTATTCTCCGCAACGGTCGATAACAGCTATCTCATCCAAACCTCTGAGAGTCCAAGTGATATCCTTATCTGTGAGAGACATTAACCTCCGAGCCCAACCTTTTCCTTCTTCATTCTTCAGCACGGACTTAGGAAGGTGCGAAATAAACCATCTTACTAGCAAAGGAGCACAACACCACGGAGTCCCCCGTTTTCGAGCAGTACGAGCATAGAGTTGTTGTAGAATGTCACCCAAGAGAGTGGGTACCGGATTCCGAGACATGAAGATTCTTATGACATGGATACTGATAAAGGTGTCAGGGTTGGGAAACAATACCAGACCATAGATCAAAAGAGCCAGAATATCCTCATATGCCTTGAAGTCCAAGTCATTCCAGAAATCATTAGCCTTGCCAACCAAAAATTTGACCAAAAAGCCCTTGACCCCATTTCTAGTTTCCCAGTTGGACAACACCTCTTCTTTGGTCAAGGGGAGAATTGCAGCAATCTCTTCAGGCCTAGGAGTCTTTTCCAAACCAGTGAAAGGAGTTTGTTCCAAGACAGGAATCCCAAGCAAATAAGAAAATTCTTCCAGGGTAGGAACCAGCTGGAAGTCTTGAAAGGTGAAACAGTGATGCAGAGGGTCATAAAACTGGGTCAGAACACTTATCAATTGTTGGTCCCATTTTGCAGTGATCAAGCCAAGGAGGGAACCATGTCTGTTGATGAAGGAGGTAGTGTTTGGAATCCTTTCAACCAGATCCTTGAGTAAAACTGGTGGTTGAACAAAGTTGAGCCGGACAGTATTTCTACGCACGGGCATCATAATGTCCTACAAAACAGAGCAAAGGTGAAACCTTTTTGTCTTTGAAATGGGTTAGCCTTTTACACAGGATGCATGCAATGGTATGATGGAATGATGCTATGATGAAACACACCACAAATATTCACATAGACAGATAAGGCACACAAGTCACACAAGATATCCTTAGGTTTCAGGCCAGCATGAGTTTCAGGTATTACCCACTTTTGGTTTTGTTGGTTAAAACCTGTCCTATCAAAAGTAACCGGGTTCTAGAGGATCTCAAATCATTGGCTACCCTCAATCGGTCATAACTCCAGCATCGCGATCTTTTCTCGCGGCCAGAACCATCTCGAGAGTTTAGCCTCAATGAGTGTAGCATACTGCTACTGTCCTAATAGCCAAGTTGGTCAATTTAGGGTTCTAAGGTTGGTTGGTGTTTAATGACTCCTTAGAAGACCTATATTCTCCCCGTTACAACACAAGGGATATAGGTACAGACTAAGATGCCACACCAACGTAGCCACTGCTTCACCCATGTCGGTCTACGCCGGACAGGTCCCTCACAGATTATGCTACCTAAAAAGGGTTTTTCCCAGATCCGGGTTAGGATCTATGAAACTCCGATACAAAGCCCACAAATGTAAAAGCAAACAAAGCAAACAATTGAAAACAAAGGTGATCTAAACCCTAAGGTTACTCCACTTTTAGAGTGTCCCCAGCAGAGTCGCCAGTTCTGTGATACGGTGGGAGAACTGACTTGGGGTTTGCGTTCGTATTCGCAAATGTTGCGGTTAGCAAGAGTCGCCACCGACTTTTTATTTTACCCTAAGGAAAGGTTAAAAAGCACAGCAAAAACCTTTTGAGATGTTTTCTTGGGTTCGGGGAGTAGATTATAGAAAGGGAAGGTATTAGCACCCTTTCTATCCATGGTTATCCATGGGCTCTTAGTTACTTGCTTAGATCACTTGCCTTTTGTTTTCAATTGTTTTAAATGGTGCTTGAGTGTGTGGGTTTTGAAAATGTTTTTTGAAAAGAGGCCAATGTGGTGGCTAACTTTGTAATGATCCATGTGGGGATGTATACAAAGATGTATGTCTTTTAAAAAGGTTTTCATTTGTTTTTGAAAGTTGTTTTGAAAGTGTAGTGGATTGTGGTTTTTGAAAAGAAGGCAAGTGTTTTGTTTTGCAAGTTGGTTCAAGTAACTAAGAGGTTATCTACTCCTAAATTTCTCAAAAGATTATTGCTATATTCTAACCCTTTTAACAAGTTTGCACCACCATTGTGTTGGTGGGCAACCTTGTGTTAGGATGTGAAAGGGACAGGCGCGGGTCATCGTTTAGACCATAATTGTAACGACGTTAAATGTCTTTGGGCAATTTCTCTAAGGGACTTGATCATTTGTTTTGTTTGTTTTGAAAAGTTTTATCGAGGGACTATGATCATTCAAACTGTTTGTTTTGCCCAAAGATGTTCAACATACAATATGGCCCATTTATTTGAAGGCAACAAGTGGAATACCCTAGGGGGTGCGAGTGTGATTTGTGTGTCCATTTTCATGCTTGTTTATCTTGTATTAGGTCAAACTATTTTTTATCGTTTTTTCGCATACAAACCCTAATTCTAGCATGTTATTATTTAGAAAGAAATAAAGTGCGAAATTAAAATTACTAAGCTATTACACAACCAAATATGGGAAGGGGGGTACAAATGTTCAAATGGGGATATTGACAAGAATTTAAATCTAAATTATTACAACAATTGGATATTTTGCAATGCATAATTAAATATAAATTAAACAAATATGTGAAATGTAGAAAGAAAGTTTCTATGTGTATGAGAAAAATATTATTTATGTAAAAGGAAAAAGAAAATAAAAATGTATTTATTTTTTAGTATTTTGAAACTTAGGGTGAAAAACCCTAATTTTTAAATAAAAGGTATTATTACCTAATTTAATTTTACTATTTATTTATTATTTATAAAAAATAAAATAAAATGAAGTGTATTGTGAAAAAGGTATTTTTTGTATCAAATATTAAATAAAATGAAAAAAAAATCAAATATTTTTATATTTTTGTCTTAAATATATTAATAATCATATATATATATATATATTATTAAGCCCTAGATATGTATTATACAAAAATATTTATTTATTTAATATTTAAATAAAAGAGTGTTTTTTGTGTGAAATATTTTCAGAAAGTAAATAAAAATAAAAATGTATTTACATTATTTTTACATTTTTCTAATAATCAAATATATATATATTTATGTACAAACTAAACAAATAATCAAATAAATATGCAATAAATGCAAAAAATTATGAAAAAAATATTTTTAATTTTTTAATGGCATGAGAAAAAATAAGTGAAGTCAACCAAAAAGAAAAAAGTCAAAAATGTTTAAAAATAAGCAAATGGGCTCAGGGGGGTGTAAGCCAAAAGGGATGGTGTGAAAAGAAAGAACAACAACAGCCCAGCCCAATAACACACTGTCTTCAACCTCCAGCTTCAAACTTTGAAAAAAACGCGCGCCTCTTGCTTCAATGTCTAACTCCTGATTCCTTGATTTTTTGAACAAACTTCCAACACAAAAGATGTTAAGCATGAAGAGACGGTTCTAACCATATAAAGAACATGTCCTATCTCTCTAAGATGAGGGAGAATTTCTCTCCCCCTCTTTCCTGACCTAATTTTTCTACCATTTTCAGAGCTCAAATTCTCTCTACTCAGGCAAAAGAAATGAAAAGTAAAGCTATGTACATGTTCAGGGCTATGAGTAGGACTTTGTTTCTTCACAAACTTAAGACTAAAGATGCCTAATAAGAGAGATACGAATTCAAACTTTTACCTGTGCAGTTGAACTTCTATGTGGAGAATGAGAGGCTTTCAGTGCAATGTAATGATTGGAAAAGCTTCCTTGAGGTCCAGGGATGCTTTTTCAATGCTTACTTTGTCTTGAACCTTCTTGTATCAAGCTGTAGAACTTCACCTGCAAGTCAAAGATGTGAAAATGGTGGAAGTGGTTAGAGCAACTACAGATCGTGCCTTAGCTTCTGGATAGCTTGCATATGTTGTAAGGAAGGTAGAGGAACAGGTTTGGACAGAAATGCTTGAAGGGATTGAGAGATTGCACTCAAACTGCAGGGGCACCCCTGTTTTTGCAGTTTGAGGATGATCCTGAGATGGAGAGGGTTTGAAAGGGAAATGGCTCGTGCAAAAGCTTCAATGTGGTCTATGGAATGTGTTTGATATCTTTTGTGCTGTGTTCTTTGACTGATATGAGAGATAGCATATGTTATGGACCTTTCTTCACACTTAAGCTACCAAAAGCAAATTGGTGTTCTAGGTCAGTATAGGACCCCCTAATGTGCTGAATCAACTCCCCTTGATCAGTGTGTTATGCCCATAATCTTGTGCTAAGCAGATCTTCTATGTACTTGTTTGATTTACCAATTGACATAAAGCTAAACTTTTCAAAAATGGAAATTCCACTTTATCTAGTTTAGGATTAAACCATTATGCAATGTTAGAACACAAAGAACATGACCTTAACACATTGAATATGCATTAAATTATTGAGTATGAAATGGTTCAAGGACCTGTAATCAAGCATAAAGCAAACTGATTTCAAATTGGCAAGGTTATGAACATGTCTTGATGAAGAACAAAAGTGAATTTTTGCCAACTTGTGAAATTCGAATCTCTCAAGTTATGAGGTTGTTTGATGAGTTCTTGGACATTTTGGAAAGCTTGGAATGTGTACTACAATCCATCTTTGAAATGCATTTTGAAATTCCAAGTGGAAGGGTATGAAAAGTGGCCTTGAAGTAGGGTAGAAAACCTTGTCAAAATAGGTCAAATTTCACTAAGTTAAAAGATGGTTTAGTGCCCTTATTCAAAAAATCATAACTTGAGATTCAAGCTTCAAATGAGAAAACTTTGTGAATCAAAGTTGTAGATTATGCAACAAGCTACAACTTTCATGTTTTGACTTTTGTTTGAATCCAAATGGATCATGGTGAAAAGATGGGGCAAAGTTGGGAAAAAATTAGGGTTTTCCATAACTTAGAAAAATTCTAAGTTATGAAAAATTCCATTTTCAAACCCTAATTTGCATTTTGTGATTTCTTGGTGAACAAGTTTCATGATTTGGCATGTTTTGATGAAAAATGAATCTTGACTCTTGATTTTGACCAAAAAGTCAAAGTTTGACTTTTCAGTATACAGTCAAAATTGATCAATTGACTGGGAAATTCAACTGTCAATCTTGTGTACTTGGGATCTTTTGAGCTTGATGAACATGTCAAGATAATTCCATGGGGTCCTTGAGTCCATATGTGAGCTTGGTTTGCCATTGGCTAGGTCAAACAGTCAAAAATTGCCTTGGTGCAGTCAAAACCCTAAAAATGACCATTTTGCCCTTTTGGTGATCTGATCAAATTTCTTGTGGAATTGTGATTCAAACTTGATCAAATGGTTCATATGAATTCAAAATGTTGATGTGGATCAAATTTCATGAGGTTTGACTGTCAATTGGCCACAGTTGACTTTTTCCTCAATACAGCTGATTTCTAGGTCAACTGTCCAATTGACTGGGTAAAACTTGGAATCAAGACCTGAAACTTGGTATGGGTAAACTTGGGAGTCCAATATGAAGCATGAAAGTCATCTTAGGCATTTTAGGTCAAAACATCTTTGTGCAAGCACAAACCCTAACTTGAGTCCACAGTGCAAGGAGAAGTCTTGAGCAGAGGAAACCCTAATTGTATCTTGATCTTTAAATGTCTTGTGATGAGAAAATGTTGAGGAAATGGGAGGGCAAATTTTGGGGTACAACACTATCAAAACACTATGAAGTATCAGAACCTGTTTAGTCACTGTCTTGATGACTTGTATCAAACATCAGGACCAATATACTAGTTCTTTCATAACTATGAATCATGCCACCAGAAGGTTCAAAGCATCATGTCATCAGCATGTTCAGTACTTTACTCGTTGCCTAAATGACCATGTCTTTGATCACATGTTCTGACCACGTCTCACACCATATCTTCCGACCATGTCTTAAAACATGTCTCAGACCATGTATTTCGACCATTTCTTTAGAACATGTCTCGGACCATGTCTTTAGAACATGTCTCAGACCATGTCTTTCGACCATGTCTTTAGAACATGTCTTAGACCATTTCTTCTGCCATGTCTTAGACCATGTCTTTAGAACATTTCTTAGACCATGTGTTGTACCCAAAAATTTTCCCTCCAATTTTCAAGACAAATTATTTCAATAGGTCTCCTCATACTCCTAGGGTTCTTAATTGGTCAAGACTACTCAAGGGCTGGCCAAACAGACTCTCTTCCTAAACAATTGACCTACAACTAAGGTTTTGCTTCTCTCAAGGGAAATTGGACTCATAATGCCTTAATTTGACTTCATGGTTTCTCATATGTCTCAAAGTATCATCATGCCAAATTTCAAACCTTGCAACACAAGTTTGCTCAGTCAATTGCTCAGATGATTGAAAATCAACTATATTGGACAAAAAGTCAACTTTGACCAATTTACAGTCAAACTTCAAGACTTTTGGTTAACATCAAGATTTTGAACTCATATTAATCATTTGATCAAGGGTTGATCATGATTCATCCATAAAACTCAAGATTAATCAAAAGTCAAAAGTTACTAAATTAGGGTTTTCTTTAGAAGAAGTCAACTGAACTTTGACCAAGCATAACTTTCATATACTTCCTCATAAATTCCTCAACCAAATCCTAACTTAAAGGAAATTCAATTCTCTACAACTTTGTCTCTCTAAGCTCAAGGCCAAAAATGCTTAATTTTAGAGATATGGGCCAAAACATTACAGGTCATTTTAAAAGTCAACAAAAAGACATTTTTTGTCAAAGAAATTCCCATCAATTTAAAGACTTCAAATGAAAAAATGACCAAAATGAGAGTTGTAGAGACATCTTGAGGTTTCCAAAAAGTCCAAGATCGTCTTCATATGACAAAAATTGAGAGAGTTATGATTGGTGTAAGTTGGGCAATTTTGAGAAAATACACGAAGTCCAAATTGAGCAAACTTGAATTTTTGGGCTAATAGGTCTAAGTTTTTAGGTCTAAGCGTGTTCATGACATCATGAGGGATCCCTAAATCCATTCATGTATCTTTGTGATTTTTATTTCTTTTTATTTTGATTTTGTTCATTTAAATTCAAAATAAATCAAATAAAATACCAAGTGAATGATATAAGGCATGTGGATCTATTTTTGAATAAAATCATGAACCAAAAAAGCCGGTGACAACTTGGCAAAAACGTGTAGAGGTGATTGGTACATAATTGGCCTAAAAAAGAAAGATTTCATGCAAAATTCCAATCAAAGATTTGATCATGAAATACAAAAGATTGATCTCACTTTTGTTGACCTAATCCAAGCATTATAAACATTCAACACATTCAGACCAATGGAGACACGAAAATTGCCTCAAGAATAAGCCCTAAAAAATCTCAAATTTGTCAAAACTAGGGGAAAAATTCAAACCCTTATTTCTAGTCATTTTCAATCCATTCCAAGCATTCCATCGTGTTCCTGAAGTTCCCAAGAGTTCATCCCACCCATCCTTGAAGCTTAAAGCACGCCAGATCATCACAACCAAGTTGCACCAGTTGGGTAAAATTCTTTAACTTCAAATTCTTAATTCATGCATTATTGAATGATTTGATGCATACATATGTGTTCATGATCATGTTTAAAACTATTTTGATCCATTACTCGTGAGATATAACACATGGATGATGAAACACCATTGTTAGGGGACGGTCTGAGTTTGAATTCGAAACTCACAATACAAGCAATTTCAAGCCAAACTAGCACCACCATTGGATTCGGGAGGTCCAAATTAGGGGGACACGACCCCTCTTAATATTTAAATCATGCTATTTTTGCAGATTGAAAAATCTTCTCACCAGAGAAGACAACCAGAGTTAGGGCTCCGACGCTTCTCTGATTCAATTGCTTTTATTATATATTTATTTGTTTGTATTTTAATTTAAAAAAAGGCAGCGCAATGCAAATGGTGAATGATGCGCTTATATTACATGAGAGAGTGGGTTTGATCCCTACGTTTTAAAATTATTTTGTTTTTTCCAAACTAACGCGCAGGTTCATAATGTATTGAGTGGTTCCTATGCTTCATCATAAAAAATGTTATGGCGCAATGGCAGGAGGGCGCGCCTATGACCTCAAGGGTGTGGGTTCAACACCCACCCTATGCATTTTCCCCTTATTTTTCTAACCCTAATCTGTTTTCACCATAATTTCTTAATTAATTATTTTAATCAATCATTAACCAACCTAATTTTTTTTAACATTATAACAAATTAGGGTTAGGGTTTTTAATTAGTAATTAATTTTTTCTTGATATATTTTTATTTACTAATTGATTAATTAATTAAATTTTTTCTTAATATTAAAATCAATTAGAAATAATTAGGTTTTAATTAATTATTAACATAAAGTATTTTCTACACAAAAACATTTTAACATTTTAACATTCTTTTCCTCATCTTTTGCTATTTAATTTTCTTAGACAATTGTATAGGTTGTACTATCAATTTAATAGCTTATATTTATTTTCCCGCACTTTTCCTATTATGTAACTGCTCACAGGATATGATAGCTTAGGTTTAAATTTCTACACTTTACATTTCGCACTTTAATTTTCTGTACATATTTAACTGCTAGTAACTAGGGTTTGCATGGCAAGATTAAAAGTGATATAGAAAACCCTAATTCCCAAGATAATATAACTGAATTAACATACTTGCACCTTTAGGGTAACCTCTCTTGTTGCCTTACGAATAATGGTCACATCCCTCGAAAGTGGGGATACTTTAGCAAAAGACCCTCGATCAAATCATCATAGTCCCTTCAAATAAAGATCACAGTCCCTCGATGACCCTCTGAGTTGCCTATAAAATGATGATAGTCCGTACGATACAATTGCTAAAGTATCCTTACATGTTGCCTTCGATGACCATACGATAATCCTACGCATGTCCCTTCATATCCAATAGATAGAGCTACCTACCAACTAATGGTATAAATAGTACTATCTCTAAAGGAGAAGGAAAATAACAAGAAAGACCTTTAGTGGGTAAGAACTCCTAATTACTTGCTCACAACCTTTTCAAAACATTTTTTCACACATCATTTTTAAACAAATATTTTCAAAACACTTTGTATACATTCTTGGGGACTGATACAAGAATCATTACAAAGTTAGCCTTACACTGGCATTTCAAAATATTTTCAAATCACACATACAAAGAAAGTTTTTACAAGTGAGCTAAGAAACTAAGAGCCCGTAGATAACTACAGATGAAAAGGGTGTTAACACCTTCCCTTTTCATAACTTACCCCCCGAACTCAAAATCTATCAAAGGTATTTCCTGTTCTTTTCACCTTTGCTAAATATTAGATAAAAGAAAAGTTGGTGGCGACTCTTGCTATCCACATATTTAGATAAAAACAAAAAGTCAGTTCTCCCACCATATTAAACCATGTCTTTTGACCATGTCTTAGACCATGTCTTTTGACTAAGTCTTTAGAACATGTCTTAGACCATGTATTTTGACCATGTCTTTCGACCACGTCTTAGACCATGTCTTTGATTATGTCATTAGACCATGTCTCTTGACCATGTCGTTAGATCATGTCATTAGAACATGTCTTCAGAAGGTTCAAAACCTCTGAGCGATGCCTAGATGAAAGTAGACTTACTACATTTCCAGAAAGTTCATAACTTATGAAGTATCAGAGTCTGGTTTATCATAACCTAGTTACAAAAATTTAAGACAATTAACAACTTCATGATATTGGAGAAAACATTGCCAAATTAAACATTGACATTATTTTATATAGTTCACAACCCCTGAAAAATGCTTAATAATATATCATCTTTGTCAAGCTTCTAGAAAGTTCACAATTTCTGAACAATAGGTGTTGTCAAAACTTGATTACATTACTTTCATAAAGTTCGCAACTTCTGAACAGTGTGGGGGTATTAGATCTTTATTTAACCATATTTTCAAGAAGTTCACAACTTCTGAAACATACATTGTATCAGAGCCTAGATCAAACCATAATTCACTCAGAAGGTTCTCAACTTCTGAATAATACAAAGTATCGGGGCATGATTCGTTTTTAAAAAATTAACAACTTTTAACTAATACATTATTCCCAGATAACAAATACAATGTTCCCAGATGCTTAGCTCATCAGAGCATACATCATGCATCTTGATCTTGTCTTCTAATTGTCAGATGATAATCTTAAGATAGCCAATTAACCTGTCTATGAAAATCAGTGAACTTTCACAAAGTTTCTGAATAAAACATCAAACATATGGTTAGAAGAAAAAGCATTATATCATGTTTGGGCTTAAGATTCAGAGATTAGATACTATCAAAATCATATACCATTTCCCCCTCTTTGTCATAAATAAAAAAGATTTAAAAAACAAATACATTTTTCATTAAAAATGAAAGGGATAAAGATACAATTGTTTTAGAAATAAAAGAAAGCGCTATTCTTAAGTTCTAAGACAAAGGGATAAGGCTTCAAGCATCCTTCTTGCCAAATTTTTCCATGAAATGCATCAACACATCAGACAATTGCTTGAACGAAGCCTCCTGAGCAGCGATCCTTTCACCCTGTTTATCCAAGAATTGATGGATGAAATGATTGTCTTCTTGCTATTTATCCAAAACAACTTTCATCCCATCTGGCTGGTCTTCTACTTCCATAGAATTTTGCTTCTTAAATTTCTTCTTATTCTCATAAGAATCACCTGAAATTCTTTCCCATAATGTTCCCTTTTATTTTTCACAATTTTCTTCTTATCAGATAGGGCAAAGAACAAAAACTTAGGTTGATGAACCATTGGTGGAAACAATATTTTCCTTCTTGAGTTTCCTTCATGATTCATCTCTTATGGATTCTTAATCATGTTAGTGATTAAAGACACGTATAGCAAACCTTTACCGTTGAATGATTTTCCAATCATGACTTCTAGCTCAGCCTGTAGGTTCAAGGATTCTACAACGTCGCTGTTAATAAGAAAACAGAGATTAATCTACCATAAGGAATCCAATTCCTTTGATTCTTGGATATCTTTTTTGAGAAACTAACCGAGTGACGAAGATAATCAAAGAGACTTGCGATCAAGTTAATACTTTCTTCATTTTATAAGTGATACAGAAGATACTTGAGATCTATATCCAGAGAATTAGCAGAATTTCTTGAGCTCTTCTGAAAAATACAGCCAATGAGAATTCTGAACCAAACTCTTAAGTTATCAAAGAGGTTAGTTGCCAAATTAGAATCTTTTCCATTTTTAAAGATGATTGGAGTGACCTTATGATTAGCCTCTGAATAATCTGACTTAGCTCTCAATAACAGAGCTGCCCTATTATTATAGCACTGAACGCCAGAATTGTCATGTTGAAGATGTTTAGCAATATCAGCTTCGCAAATGCAGATTTTGTGATCCCTAACATTAGAGAATACAATATATGCATCCCAAATGAAGGCATTGGCCCAAAAGTCTTTAACAAGATCAGGATAGGTTGGTCCTTTTAGAAGATTGAAGTAGTTATCCCATCCTTGAGTCTTGAAACATCTGAGAAGTTGAATCCATGTGTAGTAAGATTGTCAAAATCAACTATCATTTCAGAGAGAACATGTAGATGTTCAATTGGCAAAGCCATAAATGTTTGAGGTGCATCATTATTTTGGATAGAAGACGAGCCTTGATGTTTTTCAAGTTGTTGTTGTTGTAGAAGCATATGTTAAGTGTTAGACAGGTAGTTGGCCATGGATGAGAGTAATCAAGGATACAAACTGGTTTTTGGGATAATGAGATTTTTATAGCCTAAAAGGGGAAAAAGTGTAGGAATGTTTGAGCGATGGTGTGTGAAGTGGAGAGAGTGAGTTTATAAAATGTTTTTTTTTCAATTATGAGAAATAATTGTTTATAAGTGCATAAGTCTGACATAGGGTGAAGAGTAAGATATATTGTCTAATCCCAACATAATCTCATCTCCCAACGCGTCGCATTAAATGCTAGGTGGGGTTTAGAAAAGACAATTGTCTTGACTAACCTTTTAATTTCCTAACAAATCATTTAATGAAGTAAGCTCTTCAGTTTCCAACGGACAAAGACATTCTTAAGAAAATATCTTGACCATGAATACTTATGATATATGAGAACTTAATTAGTTTGAAGTGTCACATTCCAGAAGCTGACAAAAGAAATAATACATATCTTAGACAGTCATTTATCATTCTGAAGGGTTGCACGCTAATAACACATCTTCTCCATTCATGCCATCATTTACTGAGAAGAGATTGAGTTCTTTTTGTAAAGCCAAAATCCAATCTTTGTTCATACGAGCTTCATCAGAAGATGTAGATTCTATCAGGGACACCAAACCCAGAAGCGTTGCTTCAGAATGTTTGAAAGATGATCTGGTTCTATAAGGTTCTGCCTTGTCTCCCATAATCAATTTCTCAGAATATGATAATCTTTGTTTGTGCTTCCTCGGAGGTGTATATGCTTCAACATCTTATGGAAGAGCATCTTTTGAATCTTTGACCTTTTGTTCTTTTGAAGCAGCTTTTTTACCTTTAACGCCTGAATAGGTAATCTCCAAATCTATAAGCCTTTCAACTAGATTTGACTTTTCAAGGTCAGGCTTATCATCAGATCTAAATTTTATTGATTCTTCAACAATAAGTGTTTCATTGTTGTATACTTTGTAGCCTTTTGAGCATTCAGAATATCCCAACATGAGACAACTTTGAGCTTTAGAATCAAACTTGTTAAGATTCCCTTTAGTATTTAATATAGAACAGGAGCATCCAAACATGTGAAAGTAAGAAATGTTGGGCTTATTGTTCTTCCACAATTCATAGGGAGTCTTAACTAGAATAGGTCTTACATAAACACTGTTATGAATGTAACACAATATGTTTACAGCCTCTGCTTATAAGTGCTTTGCCAAGCTGGTTTAATTAATCACGACCATGGCCTTTTCTTGAAAAGTCTTGTTCTTAATCTCTACAAATCCACTTGGCTATGGAGTTCTAAGAAAGGAGAAGATAGGGGAAATACCATTCTTATCACGCAACTTCTCAAAGAGTTTGATCTCAAAAATATTAACCATGATCACTTATAACCTTGATAAATTTGAGGCTCATCTCATTTTGAACTTGGTTATTGAAGGTGGTGAACACAGAATGTGACTCATCCCCGTGTCAAAATAAATTTCGCCCAAGGCCATCTGCTATAGTTATCAACAATGACTAATCCATATTTCTTTCCATTAATTGTCACAATTTTCACTGGTCCAAACAAATAAATGTGGAGAAGTTCCAATGATCTGGAGGTAGAAACAATATTTTTTGCTTTAAAAGAATTTTTTTGAAAACTTATCCTTCTGACATGCTTCCCAAAGAGCTTATGAATAGAACTTCATATTAGGAAGGCTTCTGACTAAATTAAGCTTATTTAGCTGAGGTATTGTTCTCATACTAACATAGCCCAATCATCTATTCCAAGTCCAATGCTCTTCATTAGCAAACATAAGACATTTTAAGAAGAGTTATTTAACATCAGAAAATATGATCTTAGAGATGTTGTTTTTCCTTTTTACCATTGAATAAAGTAGATCTATTCTTTTGACTAATAGCTTTTCAGGATTCTTTAATAAGGATAACATCATAACCATTGACACTTAAATGATTTAAGGACAACACATTATTAATTACTCCATCAACAAGTAAAAATGTTAGTTAGAGAGGGAAGGTAACCATTACCAACTGTTGCGGAGCTTATGATCTTTCCCTACTGATCACTTACAAAACCCATGATGCCTATAGGCTTAAGTTTCAGGCTTTAGAACATATGCCTTCTTCTTGTCATGTGTCATAAGCAGCCAAAGTCTAGGTACTATAACTGGTGTTTCAACTGCACTGCTAAGTATATATGTAACATAGATTATATGTTCCTTGAGTACCCATAATTTCTTTCTTGGATCCTCTCTTGTTAGTTCTCCTAGAGTTCTTAAAAACGTTGGGTTTAGCAGCGGAATAATCATATTTACAAGAGTTAAAGCGAGAAGGTTTAGCCAAAGGTTTTGCCTTAGGTTTAGAACCAGATTTCTCTTTTTCTTTTCCTTTGTCTTTTGACACAAACCTATCAGAGACAAAATAAGAATAAAGAGTATTAGGTTTATCTTCCTTATCAGAATTATATTCATCATAGGAGTTATAACCAACACCATTGGTCCCATTTCTGCTCACGCCATAGATCATAGAAGCCATCATGCTTCTTCCTATGCATCTTGCTAGGAACTTCTGAAAAGATTTGTCATATCATCAGTACTCTCAGAAGCTTATGGATGAGTTCTCGTGCCTTTGAGGGCAAAGTTCTCATCTTTAAGGAAAAAGTTTTATTCATTGATAATGAAGAAATATTCCTTAAGCTTGATGTTTTCAGAAGATGTGGATTCATGGGACTTTTTAAGTTCCTTGAATTCAATCTTGAGTAACTCATGTTTTTCCAAAATTTCAAGTAAGCATTAAGTTAACTGAGAATGAGTAAGGCCAAAAAATACCTCTTTAGATAATACCTCTTCTATGTCTGAATCAGATTCTGCTTCATCTTCTAGAGAGATCTTTTCATTAGAGATTCTAACATGAGCCATCAACTCCATATTAGCACGTTCTTTTTCTGTGTCGTCTTCTGAAGAATCAAAATCATCCAAGGTTACCATCAGCAATTTATTCTTACTATTGAGAGCTTTCTTCTTGGGCTTTTCCTTCTGAAGTTCTGGACAACCATTTATGTAGTGTCATGCTCATTGCACTCATAACAAGTAACTTCTTTTCCACTAGACTTCCTTTGACCTGAAGTAGAACCGAAGCGACCACCAGTCCTTCTAGTACTTCTGAACATGTTGCCTTTATTTCTCTTCCAGAGATGGTTAACCCTTATGGACAGTAGTGACAAATCATCTTCAACTTCATCAGAATCTTCTTCTAAATACTTAATCTCTCCAGCTTGAAGAACTTTGTACTTCTCAGATATTTTGACAAATTTGAGCGCAACAGACTTTCCTCTCTTCTGAGGTTCATCCCATTCTAGATCAATCTTGCGACTTCTTAGAGAACTCACAAGTTCTTCTATAGAAGTGTTGTTGAGATCCTTTTCAAGCTTGAGTGTAGTTACCATAGGCCTCCATTTGGATGGCAAGCTTTAGATGATCTTCTTCACGTGATCTGACGTTGAGTATCCTTTGTTTAGAAATCTCATTCCTGCAACTAAGGTTTGAAACCTTGAGAATATCGTACCAACTATTTCATCATCCTCCAATTTGAAGGCTTCATACTTCTGAATCAAGGCCATAACCTTGGTTTCCTTGAATTGATCATTTCCTTCATGAGTCATTATGAGAGATTCAAATATAGACTTACATGAGTCTCTGTTTGTGATCTTCTCATACTCAGTATAATAAATAACACTCAACAAGATGGTTCTTGCTTTATGATGATTCTTACAATCCTTTTTCTATTGATAAATCATAGCTCTTCTTTCAAGATTCTTCCCAGTTGCATTTGTGGGAGGATCGTAGCCATAAACTACCATATATGAAAGATCAACATCATGACCTAGAAAGAAACTTTCTAGTATTTATTTCCAGTACTCAAACTTTTAACCATAAAAAATGGGAGGTTTAGCATTGTAGTTATATTTACTAGAAATTGGAGCTGCTGGTGATGGAGTAGGATCAACCATAGTGTTTTTAAAACTTGTCTGGATCTTTATCTAACACGGTTAAGTGTTTGATAATAATCAATACCATAACCGGAGCTCTGATGTCAATTGAAGGTGCGAGAAACACAAGAAATGGGGGGTTGAATTAGGTTGTGCCAAATATAATATTTTCGTAACTAAAACACAAAGTTAAAAAGTGAATAAAAATAGATGAACACAATTATTTTTATCTTGGTTCACTGTTAACTAAGTTATTCCAATCTACCCTACAAGGTAATTTTCCTTATTCACAAGGACTTAATCCACTATAATTAACCAATTACAGACAACCACAATAAGTCTGGTCAACCTTGCTGACAACCCCAACAACTCCATTGATCCTTATTACAAATACACTATGGTAGCAGTCAAAGTCTTCTTGAGAATCCAAACTCTGTGAGTCTCTCAAGGAACCTATCAACAACCGTTGATTTACAAATATGTGTATACAAATATGCTTCTAAAAATTAGATTACACAATGTTTAAGTAGAGCAACACAAAAGTGTTGATAGAAAGATACGAAAAAAATATCCTTGCTTATTTACAAAACTATACAAAGAATATAAAAGAGTTTGTGCAGCACTTTAGCATAGTTTTGTTGAACTGTTTCATTGATTTCAAATTCTTCTAAGTCTTCCTTTTATAACTGAAAAAGAGATTCGTTGGAGGGTAGAATAGGAAACACAAAACCATATATTTTGTTCCCAATGGTCATGGTGGGAATGGTAGATAACAAGTACAAAAAGCTATGTCATTATTCCACCCTATAGAGTAGAGGTCATAGTGTACTTTTGTACTTTTATACTCACCATCACACGCAATCCCTTAGTCTTGATCTTTATCTTCTATATCTTCATAGGCTTCTAATTTGTATAACCCAAATTCCAAATGTGTTTACCACTCCAAAAGTCCCGGACATGACCCTGATCATTGTTGGGCATTAAAATGCAAGATCCAAGATCTCATTGACAATAAGACCATTGAATTTGATCCTCCTCCAACTCCGAATGTAATCATCGAACCTATGCCAAATCATGGCAAAGGTGTCAATGTTATTGAAGATACTGCTTTTATTTCCTCTATTAATGACTTGACCACCCTGCTAAAGTTTGTTAAAAACAATTTGTTGAGAGCTGGGGTTTTCCCTGGTTACCTTGAAGATTGTTGTTGTTGTGTTGTGCAAATCAATGGTTGTGAATGGCTGAAAAGAGGTGTCCAACACCTAATGGACAGCCATGAGATCCTATTCGAAAGAAATCCATCCGTTAAAAGTTTGACTGAAGTTGTGCTTCAAGAAGTTGAAGATATATCCATCATCACTATCTCCAACAAACCTATTAGGATCACTTCAAAAGGTACTATTAGGATTTCCAATGAACCGAAGATAGCTCCATTGATGATTACCACACCGGGGCCAGTCCCTTATTCTTCCGATAAGGCAGTACCTTGGAATTATGGCACTGAAGTATACTACCATGGTATTAAACAAGACTCTTGGATTGATGAAGACAAGACTACTGATATTACCAACATTGTTGGGTATAGAAAGGTGACTAGAACGGGGATAACTTTCTCTCTCTATATTTCAACTCCAACCACCACAATTATACATGTTCGCATTACTGTTGACAAACCTAGTACTGATGCTAGGGGAAAAGAAAAGATGATTGAGCCTTCCGGGATGGAGGCACCTACCAAAGACATTGTTCATGAGGAACCCTCTACTTAAGAAATGGAGGAGATTTTGAAAATTATAAGTAAAAGTGATTATAAGATAGTAGATAAGTTGGTGCAAACCCCCTCGAATATTTCTATGTTATCTTTATTACTATGCTCCGATGCGCATGCTCAAGCATTGATAAATTGTTTGAAGAATGTGCATGTTCCTCAAGAGACCACGACCTATCAGTTTGAAAATTGTGTAGCGAGTTTGACTGCCGATAATGGATTGGGATTCTCGGATATTGATTTAACTCCCGCCGTAAGAAATCACAATAAAGCTTTACATGTCTCCATTGAATGCAAAGGAACCATTCTAGCTCATTTATTGGTGGATATTGGGTCCTCTCTGAACGTTCTACCCAAAGGTTCCCTAGATCGATTGGACTGTGAAGGTTTGGTGTTGAAGCCAAGTGACATTATGGTGAGGGCTTTTAACGGATCAAAAAGGATGGTCCACGGGGAAGTTGATCTCCCCATCAAAGTTGGGTCTCAAAATTTCAATTCAACTTTCTATGTGATAGATATTCGTCTTTCTTACTCTTGCCTACTTGGACGCCCCTGGATGCATGGATCAGGAGCAGTGACTTCTGCAATTCATCAAAAGTTGAAATATCCGATTAAAGGAAAGATCATTACCGTCTGTGGTGAAGAAGAGTTTATGGTTATCCATCTAAATTCGTTTAAGTATGTTGATACGGATGGTGACTTCATAGAAACTCCTTGTCAAACCTTCTAAGTGGTTTCTCTCATGGTTGCTGCTTCCAAGGCTACTCCTGATGTCCTGAAAGCTGTTAAAGATGTGCCTAGGATGGATTCCCTCAAAGATGCTCGCGTTGTGATTGAAGACGGAGGTTGTACCATTTGGGGACAAATCCCTGACACCCCTTTCAAATAAGACAAATGTGGTTTGGGCTTCACTTCCAAAGCTCAAATGGAGGTCAGACGTGCTCGTGCAGGGAAACCACCTCTTCGCATCAATAATCATGAAGTGAATGCTCTTGAAAACTCTGACGATGACTGTAACTTTGATAACTGGATCTACCCGACTGCCGAGGAAGGACTCAATAACTGGAATGCCAAGGACTTCATTCCCATCTCCTTCAACAAGGAGTAATTACCTTTTTGCTGTTTTATTAATTTAAGAACTCTTTGTATAATTTTATTAAAGCAATGACTTTAAGCCATGTGCCATGCCTGGGGAACCATGGTCCATTTGTTAAGGGTTAGTTCATTTTCATATTCCATATGATCATTTAATAAAAAACATTGGACTCTTTTGCATTCAAGTTTTGCGCTCATTGTCTTTCTTTCACTTCATTGCATTTTTAAAATAGCCATGTGACCTTACATGCACACACACACATTTGCAGATCCACATCCACTCCGGATCTCATTGACAATAACTCTGTTATTTCCATCTATGACTTTGAACATCCAATCTACCAAGCCAAAGATGGAGGTGAAGAAGATTGTGAAATACCTGGATAACTAGCCAGACTTATGATGCAAGAGGAAAAGGCCATTCAACCGCACGAGGAACCAATTGAAGTGATCAACCTAGGTACTGAGACAGACAAGAGGGAAGTCAAGATTGGCGCCAACTTGAAAGACAGTGTCAAGGGGGTTTAGATGTTGCACGACTATGTTGAGGTGTTTTCTTGGTCATATGAAGATATGTCGGGACTTGGTAGTGACATTGTGGTCCATCGTCTACCAACAAAGGAAGATTGTCCTCCAGTCAAGCAAAAAGTTCGTCATATGCGGCCAGACATGTCTGAAAAGATAAAAGCTGAGGTAATGAAACAGTTCGATGCAGGTTTTCTGGCGGTGATGGCATATCCCCAATGGGTTGAAAATGTGGTCCCAATACCAAAGAAAGATGGTAAAGTTTGTATGTGCGTAGACTACAGATATTTGAATAGGGCCAGTCCCAAGGATGATTTCCCACTACCGCATATTGACGTCTTGGTCGACAACACTACTCAACATAAAGTCTTCTCCTTCATGGTGGGCTTCTCCGGCTACAACCAAATCAAAATGGCACCCGAGGACATGGAGGAGACCACCTTTGTCACATAATGGGGAACTTTCTACTATAAGGTCATGCCTTTCGGTTTGAAGAATGCAGGGGCAACCTATCAACGAGCTATGGTAGCTCTATTTCATGATATGATCTATCATGAGATAGAAGTGTACGTTGATGATATGATTGAAAGGTTGCAAACTGAGGAACAACACCTTGATCATCTTCACAAGCTATTTGAAAGGTTGAAGAAATACAAGCTAAGGCTGAATCCCAATAAATGCACCTTCGGGGTAAGTTCTGGAAAACTTCTAGGTTTTGTTGTAAGTGGAAAAGGTATCGAGGTAGACCTTGAAAAAGTCAAATACATGCAAGAAATGCCAGCTCCATGTACTGAGAAAGAGGTCAGGGGTTTCTTAGGTCGAATCAACTATATTGCCTGGTTCATATCTCACCTAACTGCTACTTATGAGCCAATCTTCAAACTATTTAAGAAAGATCAAGTAGCCAGATGGAACGACGACTGCCAAGCAACCTTTGACAAAATTAAAGAATATATGTAAGAACCTCCCTTCATGATGCCTTCAGTTGAAGGAAGACCTCTGATTATGTATTTGACTATATTAGAGAATTCAGTGGGGTGCGTGTTGGGCCAACATGACGAGTCTGGCCGAAAAGAGAATGCAATATACTACCTGAGCAAAAAGTTTACCGACTGTGAAATAAGATATTCATTGCTCGAGAAAACTTGTTACACTCTGGCATGGGTTGCTCGTCGGATAAGACAGTATATGCTGACTCACACCACTTTTTTTATTTCTAAGATGTACCCTATCAAGTACGTCTTCGAGAAGCCAGTCCTCTCTAGACGAATAGCTAGATGGCAAATGATGTTGACTGAATATGATATCCAATAAACTACACAAAAGGCCATCAAAGGAAGTGTGTTAGCAGATCATTTGGACCATCAAGATGTTAATTATTACCAATCCATGAACTTTGAATTCTCGGACGAGAATATCATGCTAGTAACTGATTGTGAAAAGCCTGGACCATATGACGGACCTAAACAAGGATCCCGATGGACTATGGTTTTCTATTGAGCTTCTAATGCTTTAGGTAAAGGAATTGGTGTTGTGATTATTTCCCCTGAAGGTGGCCATATGCCTTTCACTGCCAGACTATGCTTCGACTGTACGAATAACATGGCCAAGTATGAAGCGTGCATCTTGGGTCTTAAGGCTTCCATTGACCTAAGAATCAAATTCTTAAGCGTATAGGAGACTCAACTCTAGTAATGAGTCAAGTTAAAGGAGAATGGGATACTAAGCATCCAAATCTGATCCCTTACAAAGAGCTTGTGTCAACCTTGATCCCTTACTTCGAGGAGGTCACCTTTGAACACTTTCCAAGAGAATAAAATCAGTTGGCATATGGTTTAGCAACTATGTCATCTATGTTCAACGTTAATTGGGACAATGAAGCTCCCATAATTACTATTGAAAGATTTGACGAACCTGCGCACGGTTATAAGATTGACACTAATGAGGAGAAGCCTTGGTATCATAAAGTAAAGAGATATCTTGAAGCACAAGAGTATCCTGAAGGAGCTTCAGTCAATGACAAGAAATTCCTGCGAATGTTATCAGCCAAATTCTTCCTAAACAATGGGATCCTGTACAAACGCAACCATGATTCTACTATTCTCTGTTGTGTGGACAAGAAGGAGGCCGAAAAAAAATCATAGAAGACATGCATGAAGGTGTCTTTGGAACTCACTCCAGTGGACACACTATGGTTAAGAAGATTCTAAGGGCTGGTTACTATTGGTCGACTATGGAAACTGATTGTCACCACCACTCAAGGACTTGCCATAAGTTCCAGATCTATGCCGACAAGGTTCATATGCCTCCAATACCATTGAATGTCATGACTACTCCATGGCTATTTGCAATGTGGGGCATTAACATGATTGGAGAGATCAAGCCCACTGCCTCTAATGGACATAGTTTCATCCTCGTTGCCATCGACTACTTCATCCCAATTTATCAAGCATAATCTCATCTACCGGTATAGTATCCCTGAAAGGATCATCACTGATAATGGAACTAGTCTCAATAATGATATGATCACTGAACCTTGTACGCAGTTTAAAATCAAGCATAACAACTCTTCTCCATACAGGCCTAAGATGAACGGTGCAGTAGAAACCGCTAATAAAAATATAAAGAATATTTTGCAAAAGATAGTGGTGACCTACAAAGATTGGCCTGATATGCTACCATTCTCTCTCCATGGGTACCGTACTTCGGCACGAACATCAACTGGGACAACACCTTTCTATTTAGTCTATGGCATGGAAGTTGTCCTACCTGTGGAAGTTTAGATTCCTTCTTTAAGGATTATGAAAGAAGCATAATTGGGCGAAGAGGAATGGATTCAGACTAGGTTGGATCAGTTGAACTTAATTGACAAGAATAGAGTGACTGCTATTTGTCATGGTCAAATGTATCAAAAGCGTATGATCAAGGCTTTCAACAAAAAGATCAAAACTAGAGTGTATCAGACAGGCGATTTGGTAATAAAGCGCATCATTCTTTCTCAAGGAGATCCCAGGGGAAAATGGACTCCCACTTACGAAGGGCCATTTATTGTTAAGAAATTATTCTCTGGTGGTGCCATGATGCTAACTACTATGGACGGTGAAGATTTTCCGCATCCTATGAATGCAGACATAGTTAAAAAATACTACGCATAAAAATGAACCACTAGGTTGACATACCTAGGCAAAAATAAGGGCATCTAGGGACATGTACAAAAGATTGTACACCCGGCAAGTCGAAAACCCGAAAGGACGGCTTGGGCAAAAAAGGGTATCCTGGTGGGCTGAAAACCCAATAGGGAAGTCCAGGTAAAAGTTAAGGATCAAAGAATATAATTATGTCCCGTGAAATCACTACATCCAACTTTATTACCAAGATCCAAGTTCAATGGTATAAGATCAATTCAATCAACTTCTTTCAACGACAAGGGATGATGTTCGAAGATATAGGGGCAATGGCGGAGTTGGAACCCAATGAGATTACTTCCACATGGCTATTATTTTGTTTTCACTTTGTATTCATTTCTTTATTTTGACGATTTCCTCTTACTAGGATTTGTCTCCTTGTACAAAAACGCCTGTTTATAGGAAAAACATCAATACAAATATACTTTGAAGTGAAAACTTTTTGTTTTTTCTGTTTTGAGTGCAAAAACGTCCAATGATTAAAATTGAATGAACATATGCATATGAACATGATTAAATATTAACAAATTTATGTAATAAGCATATCCTTAAGGATTTGGGATATCCCCCACATAGTTGCTTCAATAAGATTATCCCCATAAAGTATAATCTCCTGAAAACCCTCTCCCTAGCTGAGTTGGTCTTAACTAAAAAAAGAAACCTTTCAGAGTTCTCCCTAAAAGAATTCATCTCCCCAATATGGTTTTCAAAATATTCTCCTCAACATGGTTTATTTACCCAAGAAACTACAGATTCCCCAACATGAGTCTTTTCTCAAATTGTTACAAATCAACGGACAAAACCCCTTTGTCCCCAGCAGAGTTGTACTATCCCCAGAAATTTGCTGCAAAGCCTGGAATTCAACTAGATACCAGTTAATTTTTATCATCCCCAATCAAGTTATGATTCCCTAGTAGAGTAATGGACAACCAAGGTTCCTGAACTCTATCCCTCAAGCAGAAATCGACATTCCCCGCAGAATTTCATCAAAACAATGAGACAGGAATCCCCAGCGGAACACTCTAAACAAAGTTGAAGATACACATACTCCTCATCTCCAGCGGTAGTCCGGGATTTTGCTTCCCAACACTCCCCAGCATTTGTCAAGGATTTATTTTCCTAGACAAAGATACATTTCAATAACATTCATACATAATCTCATTTATTTTGAGAACATCATTACGCCATGTATACATCTGCATGCAACTAACCCTCTTCCTTGCAGGAAAAGTCAATCAACAAAACAAAGACCTCTTCTGGTTAGAATTGTTTCTTCCAGTTAATGATAGGCAATCAACGGACCTCTTCTGCTTAGATTTATTTCTTCCAGTTAAAGACGGGTGAATGAAGACCTCTTCTAGTTAGATTTATTTCTTCCAGTTAATGATAGGAAATCAACAGACCTCTTCTAGTTAGATTTATTTCTTTCAGTTAATGATAGGCAATTGACAGACCTCTTCTGGTTAGATTTACTTCTTCCAGTTAAAGACAGGCAAGCGACAAACCTCTTTTGGTTAGATTTATTTCTTCCACTTAATGATAGGAAATCAACAGACCTCTTCTGGTTAGATTTATTTCTTCCAATTAATGATAGGCAATCGACATACCTCTTTTGGTTAGATTTATTTCTTCCAGATAATGATAGGCAATCGAAAGACCTCTTCTGGTTAGATTTATTTCTTCCAGTTAATGATAGGCAATCAACGGACCTCTTCTGGTTAGATTCACTTCTTCCATATAATGACAGGCGAATGACATACCTCTTCTGGTTAGATTCACTTCTTCCAGTTAAAGACATGCAATCAACATACCTCTTCTGTTTAAGATTATTTCCCCAGTGAAGTCTCCAAACAACAGACCTCTTTTGGTTAGATTTATCTCTTTCGATTAAAAACAGGAAAAAGACATCTATTGTTTCAGTATAAATCGACCAAAGATTTATTCTGATACTTCTTCAAATTTCTACCAACAGTCACTCTTGATGGCATCTATAGGCCCATCTCTGACAAATTCTTTATCACTTATTCAAATGGCATATTTAAGCCCATTCCTGACACAATCAACTAACACATTATCAAGTGCAAATTTCTGGGCACTCTAGTGTTCAATCATTTTCCACCTTCAAGTCGCGAATGGCGGACCCGCCAATCTAACTCTTCAGGTTTAAGAAGATTGAACAGGGGCAGCTGTTGTACCCCAAAATTTTCCCTCTCTTTTCTCAAGATATTTCTCACAAAGATCTTCAATAGCTCAAGTTTGTACAAGTGTTGACTAGGTCAAACCATCTCCTAAACACTGATGCCTCAGATTAGGGTTTGGATTTTCACAAGGACAATTGGGCTTCTAATGCTTCAAATGACTTTCATAGATCATTATGAGCCTCCAAGAATTCTCATATCAAGTTTCAAGTCTTACATCTCAAAATTGCCCACACAATGGATCAGATGACCCAAAATCAGTTGTATTGGACAAAAGGTCAAATATGGTCAACCTACAGTCAAACTTCAATTTTTTTACCAATTTCAACATTTTGAAGTCATATGTGTTAATTGATCAAGTTTGGATCACAATTCCCAAAGAAAAATGTTCAAATCATTAAAAGGGCAAAATGGTCAAAATTAGGGTTTTGATTGAGAATGACTGATCAGTGGCTTTTGACCTAATACGTGACTTAATGGTTTGAAGAATGATCTTAAGGATTAAAACACAATTTTTTGACCTAATTTCATGGCTCAAAACATTTATCAAGATGAATTGATTGATAGTTGAAATTCAGTCAACTGATGAAAAGTTAACTGATACACCAAAAGTCAGACTTTGACTTTTTGGTCAAAATTGAGTTTCAAAGATCACATTTCATCAAGACATTAAAAAATGTGAAACTTGATCATCAAGAAATCAATAAAGTCAAAATTCTTTGGAAAATTCAAAGTTTTCAAGACTTAGAAAATTTTCTAAGTGTTTTAAGTCTTATTTTTTTCATGACTTCATGCCAACTTTTCAGCAAGATGCAAGATAATTCAAAGAAAACTCCCGACATGAAAGTTGTAGATATTGATGAGATATACAACTTTGCTTTAATGATCAAGTCCTAGAAATTATTGTATTTTGAACTATGAATCCATAAAGTCATGCACTTTTTCTTAAACACTTGGTAAAATTTTGACCTAGTTTAGGCAGATTTTTTACCTAACTTCTTGGCCAATTTTCACCAAGCTCCAAGAGGATTTTGTCAAAATGGACAACATGAAAGTTGTAGATAATGTTCCAATATTTTCAAAATGTCTAAGAACTTAATGAGATCATTCTCGAGCTAGGAGAATCAAAGAGATGAAGTTAGGGTTTCAAACTTGAATTACAAGGCATTTTTCATGAAGAACACTTGACCAAATCCATAAGCCATGCTGCATAATCTTGCTTTGTAGGCCTCAAACTTGTGTTTCACTCCATAATTAATTATTTACACAATTGATTGAGCTATTGTCCAATTGATTCAAGCATTGTCCAAGTCAATTTTCCATTTTGGGAAGAAAGTAATCATTCCATTCTAGTAAAGCAAGCCTTTATGCAAAGTCAACTTCTTCAGCTCCTAACTTGTTTCATGTGAGTACAAGCAATGTCAAAACTAGAAGAAACATGTCTAGAGCCTCCAACTAACTCATACCATGCTTGTACTATGCCTTGAAACCATGTTTTCCACTTTTCTTCAAAATCAAGTAACATAGCCAAAAGCCTACAACTCAGAAATCCCTTGTGCAAAACATCTCTAACCTTTTCCATACAAATATACAAGTCTATTGCAAGCAAAGACACGAGTTTACAAGCCCTAAAACCCTCTCATACACTCTCAAGTCAGTTTTGGCCAAATTCTCTATTTTTTTAACTTCAAACACCAAACTCCAAATCTACTCGTGCATTTCCATTTCTAATCATCCAAACACTTAACATACCTCATATACAAGCCATCCCAATCCCTGTTTTCCAATTGTAACACCATCTTCTTCATCTTCCATAACCAAAAACAAAGCATTGCAGTTGGATTTCTCTAGACCATTTCAGCCACTCTCCATTCAAGCTAAGCATTGCATTAGCTTCCTAGGGACTCAAGGAAGCTAACCTGATCATTGCAGCACCTTGAAACAAGCTCAAATTCAAAACACGAAATCCATTTTTGAGTTTTCTAAATTATTGGCGCGAGGAAGAAGATGAACATCTCTTCAGGAACGTGTTTATAATATATACTTATGGCTTTGTATTAATAAACGGATGTATAGCCACCCCAGTGGTAAAGCGCGCGCCTGTTAACCTTTGGGATCTGGGTTCGAGCCCCAGTGGTACCCTTTTGGTTTTTCTTATTATTTCATTACAGATCCTGTGTAAGCAAGCTCAAAACGTGTACCATGCGCCCCTTATCAAATGCCACTAGATCATCACAAGGTTCAATCCCACGCTCCAAGCTCACAGGTACACCGTGGACCTTCATAAACCAGCCACACTTGATCAATATGGTGATGGATTCTCCTTCCTAGGACTTGTCATTTTTGCTGATTCTCACCCCATTTTTACTAAATATAACATAGGCCCAACATACTTTTTATTTATTTATTATTTTTTCAGCATCAAAACAAAAACAAATTATTTGGGCCTAGCGCCCCATTTATTTTACCTCCATTTCATTTTTTAAACCCCCAGCCTAATATTTTTTTTCTTTATATATTTCTTTATTATTATTTATTTATTTGTTTTACTATTTTTATCTTAACCAAAAAATATTTAAAAAAATACATTTTCTTAAATAATTTTCTAATTTTTATTTTATTTTTTCACCTTATTTATTATAAACAAAATACTAAAAATATTTTTCTTAACTAATTAATTTCTTTTTAGAATTAGAATTAAATTAAACTTAGGTGTATTTAATTTTATTTTTTAATTAATTTAGACTTTAAGGTTTGATCAAATAAATTAATTGATTTCTTTTGTAAATAATTAATTAGTTTTAATTAGGTCAAAAATGACTAAAATCTCTCTTTCATAAAAAAAACCCTAAAATTTCTTTCTTAACTAATCTAATTTGTTTTTTCCATTTAATTTAGATTTAGTTCTTATTTAATAAACTTATACATAATTAAGTATTTTATTTCTTTGTTAGTTTAATTAGGATAATATTAAGCCATTTATACAAAAAAACTCAAACAAAAAAACAATTTTCTTTTCTTTTATATTGTTTTAATATTCTTATACATTTTATCTTGCAATAATTCAATATGGTTGTAATAGTAAATTAGAACTTATTTGTTTTTACTTTCCTCATTTGTAAATTGTATCCTCATCCCCAAATGATGTAATAGCGTAGAACTTTACGTTTCCACAATTTATCGCTTTCAGGATAAATGTTAGTAATTAGGGTTTGTATGGCAAGATATAAAATCAACAAGTAGAAAACCCTAATTCAAAAACAAAGAGCATGAAAACAAATACTTCGCACACTTACACCTCTAGGGCTAACCTCACTTGTTGCTTAAGATAAAAATAGTCATGTTACACAAACGTGGGATACTTTAGCAAAAACAATAAAAAATAAGATCATAGTCCCTCGATGACTCTTCAAATGTTGCCTTCATAAATGATCTTAGAACCTTACAAAAATTGCTAAGGTGTCCTACAATGTTGCTCTCTATGACTATATGATGACCCACGCCCGTTCCTTCACATCCAATGATAGGGCTTCTTATCAATCAATGGTGATATAGAAATACCTAAAGGAGGAGGAAAAGAAAAAAGACTTTTTGAGTAGGTAGAACGTTCATAGTTGCTTGCTCACAACTATTTTTAAAACATCTTTCAAACACACCAACACTTTCAAATGAAATATTTTCAAAAGTCAACACTTTGTATGCATTCTTATAGAGACGATAATCGTTACAAAGGTTGCCTAAATGAAGGCACTTTTGAAAATTACTTTCAAACAAACCACAAAAACATTTTCAAACAAAGCATTTCAAAGTGAGCTAGCAACTAAGAACTCGTAGATAACTACCGATGAAAAGGGTGCTAACACCTTCCCTTTTCATAACCTACCCCCTGAACTCAAGAAAAATCTCAAAAGGTCTTTCTTTTTCTTTTCACCCTTTCCTTTATTAGATAAAAGAAAAGTCGGTGGCGACTCTTTCTATCCGCAACAATTGCGATAAAATGCAAAACACCCAAGTCAGTTCTCCCACCGTATCACACCATTTTAACCCCATTGTCGAATACACACTCGACATTATTATGATGCATTACTTACTGGCACATCAAGAACACGAGCACGAGGAGACTCCTCGTCTCCCTACAAATGTATACCCTAACAAACACCGCATTGATATGAGCAGAAGACGAAGTTGACCAAATAAATTCTCCTAGAATAAGTCGACCCCGCCACGCTCAATCTTGGGGTCATCATCGACCTAAATTACAGTGTCATCCCCGACGGGAGTGGATAGGTTCCCCTCTTGGGCAACACTTCCCCAACATGCGAACTGATATTGAGTCATCGCCCTTTATCCTAAGGGCAATAACTTGGGGGGCTTTTGTTCTGGACTGGACCGTCACCTGCCCTACTGTTGGGGAGGCCCAATCCAGCGCCTCTATAAAGGCCCAAAAGCATGCAGCCCAAACCAAGGACTGTTGGGAATTTCCCCACATGTCCCTTAGAAGAACGTGACTCATTGTTAGTCTCCATAATTACCACCAACTAGCCCTCCGAGAATGGCGAGTCCAACTTCCCTATTTCCTCAGGGCAGTTGACTAGGGAGGAGGCCACATGTTGGACTCTATACACGCATAAACCCTGGCAGTCTTCATTATTGAGCCTTATCATGGCCTAACATTGGAGACCTTGGCCCAATGATGGGGCTATAAAAACCCTCTCACTTTAGAGGGTAAGGTATTCATTCATCTATACTATCACACTTTACTTTCATTTGTTATGAACCTTACTTTGGCATCAGAGTGTCTTGCAGGTAACCCCCCACTTCACATTCAACCGCTACTCAACTCAAAGCTCGTGGGCGTAACACCCCATTTTCCCATATGAATATTTATAATGAAATATACGACAAATGCATCAGAGTTCATAATGGGATGCCACATAAATCGTAAAATCCATAAATTTCTCAAAATACTTTATTACTTCGTGTATCCAAAAATGGTTATTCGGCAGTGGAAAATCAACATAAAAGCAGTTCATTGGCATTCTAGCCTTAACAACAATTCAAATCCACAATACGTGGTCCATCATAAGTTTAAAAGAAAATGTACAACATTTGAAATCATGCAAAACATAATGAAAATCCCAAATCCCGTGTTACATATCAGAGCGACTCCTAAGACTCGATCTTGTAACATCACTTCAAGCACTACTCAGGTACCTGATTATCTATACTCTCGAAGAGTACAGAAACAACAACACAAAAGGGGAGATAATTTTGTTCAATAATTACACGGTGCAATAAAACATGCTAAGGAGTAGTAAATCACAACATACAGAAAATTCATCACAAACAACCATCATCACATCATACAACATCAATTAAGTGTTTATGCAATGCAATAGTCCTACATCAACATGCATGTGCAACCATCAAGACATATGCCTTCAACTAAATGCCAATTGGGTAATAACAGAGCATAAGCCCTCAACACAACGCCAATCCAGGCCAACATCAGGGCATAAGCCCTCATCCATGAATACATGCAATATGAACATGCAACAACATGAAATCATACAACCACAAGGCATATTCCTTCATCAGCATGGAAATTTAAGCCATCCACATCATCCTCATCATAATCACCAATATTTCCTCATACCGGCATCATCAGCAAAATAACATCGCAAGAAAACAACCCACTATTTCAGTGTAACAATAGGGAATAATTCCTATTTTAACTTATTTACTAGAGTTATTCTTTTAAATCTTTATTTTATTCTACCTATTTCAAGTTTATGGTGTTATATATCCCTTCGAACGACGCATCAAATGGAGTTACGGTTCAAAAGTTATGGCTGTTGCAAAAATTGTCAAAAATTGGGCTTCCCTCGGGTTAGGTTGCGTCAAACCTTGCGTCGGCCGCTCTTGGATTTTGCATCAACCTCCCCTGTTGTTGCTATTTTCTGCTCACTGTTGTTATTTGCATTGACAACTTCCCTATTTGCGTCGACGCAAACTGTTAAATTCTGAGTTTTTCTGCGATTTCACTAAATTTTGGGTCCTAAAACATCATCTAATCATAGGAATTCATCATCCATTATCATCCTATGTTTCTACATCAATTATACATCATTTGGGCATTATTATTCATCTTATATTTCATCAAATCCTCATCCAAAATCCTCAAATCCTAATTCTCATTACTTATAGGTTCTAGATTGGGGTTTTATGCAACAACCATCATAACAACGCAAATTACAACAACAATCACAACATAGCATCACAGATCCATGTATAATCATATACAATACATCAATTCAACCAAACCAAACAAATTATGCATCAATCATATAAAACAATCTAATAGGGAAAGGAACCCTCACTACCCTCTAATGTAAGATCACCAATTAGAGACTCTATTCACCCCCTTACCTTAATTCAAAGCTTTGATCTTCCCAAAAGCTGTTGATTCCTCTTGCCCTAGCTTTTCCCTTCTCCTTGCCTTTTCTCATTCTACGACCTGCTTTGTCGTACTCTCACTCTTGTTTTTCTTATAACACAATTTAGACCCCTAATACCTATATCCCAAAAATGCCCTTATTCTCTTTAATTAATTATTTAATCACTAAAATTATAAATACTATTTTATTCATAGTAATAACAATAGTAATATAATAATAATAATAATATTAATAATAATTAAATAATACTAGTATTCTCTAATCACCTCATGTTCTCTACATTTTTCGTCATACACCCCTCCACATCTCAACCTCTAATTTTCCCAAATTGCATCACATCACATCATAAAATATATCAACATAAGTAAATGCATCATCTCATATAATTATTTTAAATAAAATAATCCTAATTAAATCGGGGCATTACAACTCTCCCCCACTTAGAAGATTTTCGTCCTCGAAAATTACCTGAGCTAAACAACTCTGGATAATCCCCTTGCATCTTGCCCTCTAACTCCCACGTCGCATTCTCTCCAGCTGTTCCTGCCCAAACCACTTTCACAAAGTTACCATACTAATACTGGAATGGAAACTATTGTTATAAGTGAACTCAATCAGTGGAAGGTAACTATCCCATATACCTCATTTCTCAATAACACAAGCTCTCAACAAATCCTATAATAACTGAATAGTCCTCTCTGCCCGACCATCTGTTTGCGGGTGATACGCATAACTCAATCTCAGTTTAGAACCCAATGCATCATGCAGACTCTTCCAAAACTCAGAAGTAAACCTCGGGTCTCTATCAGATACCACACTTGACGAAACACTGTGTAGCTTCACAATCACCCGAATATAAATCTCTACTAACCTTGGCACCGGAAAAATGGTACCGATTGGAATAAAATGGGCTAACTTTGTTAGCCTATCCACAACCATCCAAATCGCACGATGCCCTCTTAGAGTGCTTAGTAATCTCGTCACAAAGTCCATATATTGTCCCATTTCCATTCTAGGATATCTAACGGTTCCAATAACCCCGCAGGTTTCTGATGTTCAACTTTCGACTTCTGGGAAGTCAAACATGCATACACGAACCACGCCACATCATATTTCAATCTTGGCCACCAAAACAACTTCTTCAAGTCTTGATACATCTTATTCGCACCTAGATGGATACTCAATCTACTTCTATGACTTTCTTCTAGGATCATACTTTTCATCTCGGAGTCATCAGGAATACATATTCTATCTCGAAACCTCAGCACACCTTATGCATCTACCTTAAAATTACTATCTTCAGACTGATTACTTCCAACCATCAAATCTACCAATTTGACATCCAACTTCTAAGCTTCTTTAATATCATTCATGAAGTCATTTTTGATCTTCAACATCCCCAACATCACACTCTGCGGTGTCACTTCACATACCAAGCTCATGCCTCTAAATTGTTCGATCAACTCTAATTCTCTAACCATCATGGCAGACATATGCAATAACTTCCGACTTAAAGCATCATCCACGACATTAGCTTTACCAGAGTGATAGTTTAAACAAAGTCGTAATGTTTCAACATTTCTAACCACATGCGTTGTTTCATATTCAATTCTTTTTTATCAAATAAATATTTCAAGCTTTTATGATCACTAAACACTTCAAATCGAAAACCATAAAGATAATGCCTCCAAAGCTTTAGTACAAATACTACTGCAGCTAATTCCAGATTGTGAGTAGGATAATTCCTTCCATGAATCCTCATATGTCTTGACGCGTATGCGACCATTTTATCATTCTGCATGAGTACACCACCTAAACCAATTTAGAAGCATCACAATATACAAAAAATGATTCTTCAGGATTAGGTAATATCAAAATCGGGGCTATCGTCAATCTCTTCTTCAACTCAACAAAACTTCTTCGCATTGGATGTCCTATATAAATGCCTTACCTTTACAAGTCAACTGATTTATCGAAAGTGCTAACTTAGAAAAACCTTTGATAAACCTCCTATAATAGCCAGCCAATCCCAAAAAGCTTCTAATCTCTGTAACTGACTTTGGAGTTTCCCACTGTAGTAATGCGTCTACCTTGGACGGGTCTACCACGATTCCACCACCTGAAATAACATGACCAAGGAAACTGACTTTGTTTAACCAAAACTCACACTTAGATAACTTCACATATAACTTATTTTCCTTTAACACTTGAAACACAATTCGAAAATGCTCAACAGGTTCTTCTTATGATTTGGAATATATTAAAATATCATCAATGAATACTACCAAAAACTGATCCAAATAAGTATGAAATATACGGTTCATATACTCCATAAACACACCTGGTGTGTTAGTAACACCAAAAGGCATCACTGAATATTCATAGTGTCCATATCGAGTTCGGAAAGTTATCTTCTGAATATCCCCTCCCTTTACTCGGATTTGGTGATATCCCGACCTCAAGTCAGTCTTTCTAAACACGCATGCATCTACCAATTGATCCATCAAATCATCTATTCTCGGAAGTGGATACTGCCGTAACCCAAATTTGTCCTACCCCAATGATTTTATTAGAATAATAAAGAAGCGTTTAACTAAGGATGGTACAGCAATATCTGATAGCTAATTCTTAATATTTAAGTCAATCAGGGGTGTATTTTAATTCAGGAGAATGGGGCTATCTGAATCAGAGAGACTCGTGTATCCGTGAATCTATTCGCAAGGCATATTGGCCATTGGCCCATGCGATTCGTAAATGGAAATTATTGGAGTAATTATAAAGTACTAAATGATTAAATTATTATTAGTAAAAAGTTGAGCCCGCTCAAGTTTAAATTGCGTAAGCTTATTTAGGTTAAGTAAGAAACAGGGGGTAATTTCAAGTTACATGCCCAAAGGAATTGGAAGAATTGAGATGGCCCATATTTGTTTAAGCAAGAAAGAGAGGTGTATGTTTTATTATCCCATTTTGATCTATTTTGAAAATCGTCCCATTTTGCTTAAACATTACTTTGCGCCTTAGTTATTAAAAATGGGTCCATTGGTCTTCCTGGGATTTGATTGGTATTAAGACTATTCATTTATTTTTTTATAAAAGATAAATAATTAAAATATATTTCTTAAAAAGAAAAATAACGTGATTGCTACTTTTTATTTTACAGTAATAATTAGTTATAATTTAGTTATTAAAGAATGATGTTGGATCAAGTTTTTGGAGAAAACGGTGTAAGCCCAAAATTTTAAAGCGTTTGACCTAAGGCCCATATTTGCCAAAACACCTATTGTGTCCATCATCCTGAGTTAATGCATGTTTTGGGCCCACTAGCATGTACTGTTAGAATTAAATCATGCTAATTGCAGAATTATTGTAGAATCTGTTTTATTAACATATACTGTAGGAATCCAAAATAAACTGAATCAAATTTTGCTTATTACAAAACAAATCTTAAAATGCAATTTGCAAATCAAATATAAATCTGGAAAAAATAATCTTACAAAATCTTCAAAGGAATATATTACGAAAGTTCTATCATAGTATAAAGAAATCAAATCTTATTACAGAAGCGCGTATGACAATGAACAAATCCAATTACAATCAATATTGAATCAATTACAATCCTTAAATCCCTAAATCAAAACAATTTCTAACTGAAATCGAAAACCCTAAAATTCTAAACTATAAATAAATAGGAATATACAGAAGACAGGGAGTTCTTTAACAGGGACAGAGAATAGGGGATCGTTTATAGAAAATAGAGGAGGCTGAGACGAAAATTGGAGACGAAGAAGAGAATTTTGAGACGGAAATCCTGAAGCAAACCCTTGTCGTTGGAGATTCAAAAGAAGAGGCGATTAGAGTTTCCGGATCGGAAATCCTAATCGCTTGTTGTTTCTCACTGCGAGCCACCGCTAATTTCTCTGCCGCTCCATAACCACCACCTCAAGCTTGTCACCACTTCGCCGTAACCTGCAAAAAAGACAGAGAAGAATAAGAGATTAGCGAACCGGACTCGGAGAACTCGGAATCGAAAACCGTGAAGGGGTAAAATTATCTTAGCTTTCTCTATTGTTTGTTTTTCATTTGGGGGTTTGGGTAGGAGAAGAAGCACGATTATGTCGCCGTGAGGTTGGGGGGAGCGCTAGGGTTTGGAAAAGATGAAGATGAAAGGGGTACTGAGAGAGAAAGAAGGAGACAAACTAAAGAATGAAAAAACAAAAATGAATAAGAAACAAATCTTATCCGTTCGTATCCCATACACCGCGCCCATAGTAATAATCATGCTCTCGTGTTTATCATCCACATGATTTTGATCAAACGACCACAAGGCCAAGCCGCACCCTAAGGCTATGCACCCCGT
Organism: Vicia faba; assembly: GCA_948472305.1. Taxonomy (NCBI): domain Eukaryota; kingdom Viridiplantae; phylum Streptophyta; class Magnoliopsida; order Fabales; family Fabaceae; genus Vicia; species Vicia faba. The sequence goes on along the minus strand of OX451735.1, from coordinate 1,186,903,721 downwards.
AACATACAATCACCCTGGACTCCTTCTCAACCGCGTTTGGGCCTAGCCATTATTTTTTACACCCTTATCCATAATTTACTAAAACTCCAAACGAATCATACCCCCTCCTTGCCTGAACTATAATGGGCCCAATCATGTTACTTTTAACACCCCTTTATTTTTACTTATTAATACAAATTGCACCCCTTGATCTAATTAATCATTTTTTATATTTTTTATAATTCTTATATTTTTAATCCCATTTTCGTTTTATATTATTTATTTATTTTTATAATAATTACTATTATTATTAATATTAATTTTTATTAATATTTTTCATATTTATTATTATATTATTATTTAATACCACATATAAATACTATTTATTTATCATGCAAATAAACTATTTTCTCGAAAACTCATGTACATATATTATTTTCTCATATATTCCATTAAATCTTTTTTTATCATGCATTAATCAAAATATTTTCGCAATTAATGCAGTTAAAAAACACAAACCAAGCATCAAACTATTTTCGCAAACAAATTAAGCTAATCAACAGTCTTTTTTGCAAATAGGTTTCAAACTAATTTTGACTTACTACGCACTCAGTCAAAATCTCCACAATCACTACTCCCGACCGAGTGCGAAGTGATTCAAAATATGTTTGCAAACCCCTAAAGAACACCAACCCATACGAACTACGGATTGGGACTCTGATTCCTCATAAGAGTATACGTAGGCATACGATCAAAAATCGTGGCGAGTCTTGCTAATTAAAACTTAAAACCCTGTTTACCCCAAACCTAAACCTAGAGTCTAATATCCTTGTGAACAAGGTAGATGAAAGGGGCCTAACACCTTCCTTTCGTCTAATTGAGTCCAAAACCTAGGATCTCTATTTGCGAATTAGGATTTTCTGTTAGGTTCCCTTCCCTATGATAAAAACTAATAGTGGCGACTCTTGATTTAAAAACCAGTTGCTACAGCTCACAACTCTACTGGGGACTTATTCTTTAGGTTTTAGGGTTTTTTCTTTGGGTTTTATTTATTTATTTATTACATTATTTATTTATTACATTAATTATTTATTGCATTTATTTATTGTCAATTTTCTTATCATCATATATACTGCGTGGCGGGTTTTTTTATTTCTTAAAATATTTTCAATAACCCTTAGAAAGAAGGTTCGTCTATTAGCTTAGGGGGTACATCATCCCTGCGAGTTTATGTGACGACTTTGCCTAGAGTCGGTGAACTTCCAAAAAAGGAATACTTATCGAGAGATTTCCTCTTGACGAGTAGGAATTTGGAAGGTCTCCCATGACTCTTTGTAACGACCTTAACCTAAAATCTCATGACGAAACCTTTCACGACTTTGAGACGAAAGTTTAGGTCCGTAAAGAGGCTCCACCTAAGGGAGGCCCTTGTGCCTTTTCCCTATGGTGTTATTCAAGATACCTTTAAGGAAACCACCTTTTGGGAGGGTAGACTAACCGTAGGTCAAAATTAAGGAGCCTACCTTCTAAGGGTAATTATCACAAAAACCCCTTCACTGAACCATACATCCCTACCTTATAGGGGTACTTATTACAAAAATTCTGTCACTCAACCCTACACCTATGCATTCATACATTTCATATATTTTTCATACATTTCATATATTCGTCACCTGTTTCTTTGTCTTATTCACAGGGTACAAAAAATAATAAAATCAAGATCTCGGTGACTGTCTTTAAAAGTGGATATCAAAGGAAACAACTTGTCCACGTCAATGTGCCAAACATGTCTGAAATCAAAGCCACAAAAGAGAAATAATGTGCTGAAGACTTTCTCAAGCTTTGTCCCGCAATGGGGGATGATTTCAAGAGCAGACGTCCGCGAGCGCACCTAGAAGACTTATTTCCCTTTGCTTGATTTCATGTAAATAAAGTTTTGGTTTAAGATTGTAATATTTTTCAATATCTGAATTATGTTACCTTCAATAAAAGCATTTTGTTTCCCTATCTCATTGGTGTATCTATTTTAAAGCTAGTCACCAAGTAAAATAATAAGCAAAAGACAAATGCATACCCAAATGAATAAGACATTTAAAACAAGTAACCATTTCATATTCATATGTATTCATTCACACGCATGCATTTATAAAACACCTGCATGTCATATCAAAACTCATTTTCTTTAAAAATCTCTCCAGTTAAGCCATTGGTAAAAGAAGACCTCCACCTCCTTGGCCTCCATACCAAACAAGGGCCTATCAACAGAAAGCAATGGAGAAAATCGAGGAAACTCATGCTGCATTTAAAGAGGATCTCGACCAAGTAAAGGGGGATGTCACTTCAATTAAAGGGGATTTGAGTCAAGTTCTCTTAGCTTTGAAAAACATTATTGATAGGCAAGACCAGATTCCCAGGGCAGCTTTCGAAGAAGTAGCCCAGACTATTGGTGCATCAAGCGGTCACCAACTAAGGAAAGAGTCAGAGGTAGGATTCCAGAAGTCCGTTATGGCCCAACAAGAAGCTGAAACTGAAGGGTTTGTCCTACCGCCACAAAAAGCAGAGGCATCTCATACCCTACAGATTCCAACCAATAATGCAGACAACTATTGGGACATGCAATACAGAGACCATGACCCAGAGGATGCCAACCAAGCGCCATTAAAGACGACTGGTACTCATGTTGTTGATAATCCACTGGCGATGAATCAGTACAAAGCTCTGGAGGAAAGATTAAAGGTTGTAGAGGGTTTTGACGCTTTCGAAGTAGACGCTCTTGAAATGGGCCTAGTTCATGATGTGGTGATTCCACCAAAGTTCAAAGTACCTGACTTTGAAAAATACAAGGGGCTCACTTTCCCAAGAAATGATCCTCGCATGTATTGCAGGAAGATGCATGCCCATCCCCATGATCAGAAGTTGATGATTCACTATTTTCAAGATAGCCTGAGTGGGGCATCTTCAGACTGGTATATGCAATTGGAGCGAACGCATATTCGAACCTGGGAAGATCTTGCTAATTCTTTCCTAAAGCATTAAAAATATAACCTAGACATGGCGCCTACCCGCATGCAACTCCAGAATATTTCCCATAAGAAAGAGGAGTCCTTCAAGGAATGCTCATAGATGGAGAGAGTTGGCATCCTGTGTGCAACCACCACTATTATAAAAGGAGTTAGTAGACACGTTCATGGGAACTTTGCACGGTCTGTATTATGAGATGATGATTGGAAGTATATCTTTGGGGTTCTCAGACCTAGTAACCATCATAGAAAGAATCAAGACTGGGATAAAAAGTGGGAAGATATTAGGGGGACCATCAAATGCTCCCTACAATTCAAAATGATCTGCTTCAAGCTTCCCCAAAGGAAAAGAGGGATAAATTAATGTTGCAGCATCACAACTTAGGGTACAACAACTATTAGTGATCCCACTAGGACAGCAGCAAGGCAGAAGGCCACCTAGGAAATTTGACCCGCTCCATATGCCACCTAGCCAGTTATTACAATAGCTAGTTAAGGCACCCTTAATGGAGCTCGAGCCTCTAGCTCCTCCAGTCGGGCCACTCCCACGAAGATACAATGCCAACTCCAGATGCGAGTATCATGCTAGTTCTCCTAGACATACCAGAGAATAATGTTGGCCTTTCAAACACAAGGTGCAGGATTTTTTGGATTCTCAAGACATCACTTTCGAGAAGCCCAACATCACACCAGACCCTACGTTGTCGCACAATGGACTAACAATAAACGCAATTGAAGTAGTCACTGACTCTGGGGCCAAGCAGACAAGCAAAACCCCTGATAAACTCGTTGATAGAATATCAGTTGGGATGTGGACTCCCTCTAGGACACAATGAAGCTTTCGAGAGAACTCTATAAAGGCTAGGAGACCAGGGGGTAGTCCAGTTCGGACAATACCCTGAAGACAAATATAAAGCTGCTCATAAGGGCGAAGCACATTTTCCTCCAATCTAAGAGACTTTTGTCAGCAATGGAGTAATGCATGGCGGATATGTGGCAGAAATATCTAACAAGGCCAACACCCAAAGGGGCAACTGAATTCATCCGAGAATGCGCCCCAGGAGAAAAAAACTCAAAAGATGGACGACCATGGAGATTCCTGTGATCTTTTTCTTTCCTAATTAATTTTTCTTGTTTTCGGAAGAACCTATGTCAAGCCTAAGGCATAAGGGCTGCTTGTAAGGGTTTCCCTGGTTTGTTTCAGATAATATTTACGATTAATAAAAGTTATGTTTTATTTTCAATCAAGATCCCTTTTCTTTCTCTTGCATTTATATCTCAAATTTAAAAAAATGGCAATACTTTCTCTGCATATGAATGTTCAAATATTCATATACTAAATCTGCACCAAAACATGATAAGTGTGCAAATACATGCCCAAATCCATCGATAATGCTACTGCTGTGATCCGATATAATTTTGATGCTCCTATCAACCAAGCTAAAGAGGAAGATGATAAAGATCTTGAACTCTCTGAAAAATAGCGAGGGAAATAGAGCAAAAGGTCGACAATATACAACCATATCAAGAGGCTATTAAGACCACTAATATGAGCATAGGGGAGATCTGGAAGAAATCAAGCTAAGGGGAAATATTGGAGTGGAATTACAAAAAAGTTGATCAAATTATTACACATATTTGCTTGTTCCTACAGAAACAGGCCAAGGTTAAATACAGACGGTGCTGTAAAAATAAGCAACTATGAAATACCAGGACCTGAAGAAAGACCCGAGCTAGGGGCATGTTGGATATCCACGTTCAACGAGGCTTTAAATACACTGGGGCATGATATAGGGGCAGTTTGGCTTCTCCAAAGAGGGCCCACGAGCCATATACCAAGTCAACAGCGAACGGGATACTAAAAATCCAAAACTAATTCCCTATCAAGATCATGTTTTAAAACTGACTGTAGAATCCACAAAGATCATTTTCAGTCACGTCCCACGAAAAGGAGATCCAATGACAGACACCCTGGCAACTATATTGTCTATATTCAAAGTAACTTGGTCAAACCATGAATCGCGCATCACAAATAGACATAATCAAGAGCCCACATCGCCTTGCCCCTAGAAAATGACAGGATAACAAGCCTTGGTTTTACGACATCAAGAAGTACCTCAAAAAACAAGAACATCCAGAATATGCCTCTAGCATCGACAAACGAGCTCTGCAAAAATTAGCCTCGAAGTTCTTTCCGAGTAATGAGGTCCTGCACAAGATGAACCACAATATGGTCTAGTGCTCAAGAAGCTTCTGCTACCTCGCCGCAACTCACGTGGTAAACAGACCCCCAACTACGAAGGTCCATACGTAGTCAAAACAACATTCTCTGGTGGTGGTCTTATCCCCACAACAATGGATGGGGAAGAACTACCGCATCCAGCAAATTCAGACGCAGTAAAAAATACTATGTATAAGAATCTTGCTAAGCTCGAACCTTAAACGGGCGACTTAGGCAAAAAGGAGCGTCCCGGTGGATCGAAAACCCTAAAGGGAAATCCAGGCAAAAATTAGGGGCATATAAACAAAAAAATTATCCTGGTGGATTGAAAACCCGAAAAGGCAATCCAGGCAAAAGTTAGGGATTTCATACAAAGAAATAAAGAACAAAAAGACTACGATCTAAGAACTGCGACTATGAACCACGAAGGGAGAGATAGATCTAAATCATACAACTCAGAAGCAAAGGAGATAAGATCATTAAAAGGATATTGGGGAACAACAGTAGCAATTATCATTTTTATTTCCATTTACAGTTTTAAAACCTTCTGTAATTACCTCTTTCTAGGAACTGTATCTTGTATTATCGCCTATTTAGAGGCATATCAATAAAACATTTGCTTTCTTTGCATCTTTCAAATTGCATTTTTTCTTTTCTCAGACTTGTTTACAAAATACTATGATCATTACTTTTGTATATTGTCTTGAAATTATTTCGGGGGATTAACAAAATAAAAGCATTTGACAAAACATCGAAAAAGAATTTTGGGTTAGAAAAACATCAAAGGAAAATCCACGTCTACGTCCACGCACATGTCTACTCCTGCGTCTACAATACAAATTCTATACACATGTCCATGTCTACGCATGCGCTTACAACACAAAAATCTATGCATATCTACTCCTGCATCTACGCGTCCGTACATAAAGTCTACGTTCATGTCAGTGCCTATGCCTACACTTATAACATATGAATCTACATACATCTACGCTTACATCTGTGCTTACAAAGGCCACACATATGCCAATACATACGTCTACGCATGCGCTTACAACATAAAAATCTACGCATATGCCATTACCTACGTCTACGTCTACGTCTACACCCGCGCTCACAATGCATTCAAAACGAATTTAACAAAGCTGCGACAACACAACATACGACGCCAGGGAATTGACAGCTCTAAGCCAATGGTTCAAAGGAGAGAATTCCAGAAATAGTCTTCATAACATTTCAAGGCATACACGCATTCTACACACATTTCATACATACATTTTGCATATCCAAAGCATACATACATTTTTGCATACAATACACATATATTCAGGGTTCCATATTAATGTCAAACATCATACATGTTGCATACATCCAAACATATCAATATCAAACATCATACGCATGCATCATGCAATAATAGGTTTCGTTATTCCAAGTTCCAGATCATCGTGTCAAACTTCATGCAACGATGTTCGAAACAACACATTTAGCTTATCACATCAGACTTCACGCAGTGATTTGCAAATATAACTCATTGCCTCAGACTTCATGCAGCAATGTGTTTCTTATTCCGCGACACAGATCATTGCCTCAGACTTCATGCAGCAATTCTTGAAACCAAATTTATCTTATCACATCAGACTTCACGCAGTGATTTGCAAACATAACCCGTTGCCTCAGACTTCATGCAACAATGTGTTTCTTATTCTGCGACACAGATCATTGCCTTAGACTTCATGCAGTAATGCTCGAAACCAAATTTAGCTTATCACATCAGACTTCACGCAGTGATTTGCGAAGTTAACCCATTGCCTCAGACTTCGTGCAGCAATGTGTTCCAAATTCCAGATCATCGTCTCAGACTTCATGCAGCGATGTTCGAAACAATAAGTTTAGCTTATCACATCAGACTTCACGCAGTGATTCATGAACATATCCCATTGCGTCAGACTTCATGCAACAATGTGTTCCAAACTCCAAACTATCGCCTCTGACTTCATGCAGCGATGTCCAAAAATACAAAATTTAGCTTATTACCTCAGACTTCACACAGTGATTTGCGAACCAAACTCATTGCCTCAGACTTCATGCTGCGATGAAAAACAAAACTGTAACCCATTGCGTCAGACTTCATGCAACAATGTATATCTCTCTATTCCATAACACATATCATTTCCTCATACTTCATGCAGCGGTGCTCGAAAATAAATTTAGTGTATCGCATCATACTTCACGCAGTGATTTGCATACCTAACCCATTGCCTCAATTTTCATGCAGTAATGCGTTTCTTTATCCCACACACTGATCATCGCCTCAGACTTCATGTTATGATGCTCGAAAGAAAACAAAACTCTAGCCCATCACCTCAGACTTCATGCTGCGATGCTCGAAAGAAAATAAAACTTTAACCCATTGCATCAGACTTTAGGCAGCAATACATTTTGTTATTCCATAAACATCGATCATCGCCTCAGACTTCATGTTGCGATGCTCAAAAGAAAATAAAACTCGACACATTGCCTCTAAGCCGCAATGTATTCGCAAACTCAACATATTGCCTCTAAGACGCAATGCATTCCCAGAACTCAGAACATTGCCTCTAAGCCGTAATGTATCCTCAAAACTCAGCACATTGACTCTAAGCCGCAATGTATTATCCAAACTCAACAAATTGCCTCTAAGCCGCAATGTATTATCCAAATCAACACATTGCCTCTAATGCGCAATGCATTCTTCAAACTCAAACACATAGCCTCTGAGCCGCAATGTATTCATGCTCAAAACATCGCCTCAAACGTCATGCAGCGATTCGTAAACATAACCCATGGCCTCAGTCTTCAAGCATCCATGCATCATCAATCATTGCTATACTCATCCTCCAAATGGGTGAATAAGACAAGACATATAGAATTGTGCTATCTGCCTCGTTATCAAACTCGGGTAAGCGATATATCATCAGTTTTGCCTACTTCCTTGAGACTTATAAGGGTATGCTACATCAGTATAACCTTATGTTTTTCGAACAAATTTTGGGATACTTCAAGTATTCAATAAACTTTCAATCAAAATGTGCAAGACTCGAGTTTTCTCACGCTATTCGATTGAAAGATAATTGATAGGGGCAGCTGTCGTAACCCAAATTTGCCCTACCCAGATGATTTTATTAGAATACTAAAGAATTGTTTAACTAAGGATGGTACAACAATATCTGATGGCCAATTCTTTATATTTAAGTCAATCAGGGGTGTATTTTAATTCAGGAGAATGGGGCTATTTGAATCAGAGAGACTCATGTATTTGTGAATCTATTCGCAAGGCATGTTGGCCATTGGCCCATGCGATTCGTAAATGGAAATTATTGGAGTAACTATAAAGTACTAAATGATTAAATTATTATTAGTAAAAATTTGAGCCCACTCAAGTTTAAATTGTGTAAGCTTATTTAGGTTAAGTAAGAAACAGGGGGGTAATTTCAAGTTACAGGCCCAAAGGAATTGGAAGCATTGAGATGGCCCATCTTTGTTTAAGCAAGAAAGAGAGGTGTATGTTTTATTAGCCCATTTTGATCTATTTTGAAAATCGTCCCATTTTGCTTAAACATTACTTTGCGGCTTAGTTATTAAAAATGGGTCCATTGGTCTTCCTGAGATTTGATTGGTATTAAGACTGTTTATTTCTTTTTTTTATAAAAGATAAATAATTAAAATATATTTATTAAAAAGAAAATGAACATAATTGCTACTTTTTATTTTACAATAATAATTAGTTATAATTTAGTTATTAAAGAATGATGTTGGATCAAGTTTTTGGAGAAAATAGTGTAGGCCCAAAATTTTAAAGCGTTTGACGTAAGGCCCATATTTGACAAAACACCTACTGTGTCAATCATCCTGAGTTAATGCATGTTTTGGGCCCACTAGCATGTACTGTTAGAATTAAATCATGCTAATTGCCGAATTATTGCAGAATCTGTTTTATTAACATATACTGTAGGAATCCAAAATAAACGGAATCAAATTTTGCTTATTACAAAACAAATTTTAAAACGCAATCTGCAAATCAAATATAAATATGGAAAAAATAATCTTACAGAATCTTCAAAGAAATATATTACAAAAGTTCTATCACAGTATAAAGAAATCAAATCTTATTACAGAAGTGCGTATGACAATGAACAAATCCAATTACAATCAATATTGGATCAATTACAATCCTTAAATCTCTAAATCAAAACAATTTCTAACTGAAATTGAAAACCCTAAAATTCTAAACTATAAATAAACAGGAATATACAGAAGACAGGGGGTTCGTTGACAGGAACAGAGAACAGGGGACCGTTTACAGAAAACAGAGGAGGCTGAGACGAAAATTGGGAACAAAGAAGAGAATTTTAACACAGAAATCCTGAAGCAAACCCTTGTCATTGGAGATCCATAAGAAGAGGCGATTAGAGTTTCTGTATCGAAAACCCCAATCGCTTGTTGTTTCCCTCCGCGAGCCACTGCTAATTGCTTCGTCGCTCCATTACCACCACCTCAAGCTTGTCACCACTTTGTCGTAACCTGCAAAAAAGACAGAGAAGAATAAGGGATTAGCGAACCGGATTCGGAGAACTCGGAATCTGAAACTGCGAAGGGGTAAAATTATCTTAGCTTTCTCTATTGTTTTTTTTGCATTTGGGGGTTTGGGTAGGAGAAGAAGCACGGTTACGCCGCCGTGAGGTTGGGGGAGCGCTAGGGTTTGGAAAAGATGAAGATGAAAGGGGTACTGAGAGAGAAAGAAGGAGACGAACTGTAAAGAATGAAAAAACACAAATGAATAAGAAATAAATCTTATATGTTCGTATCCCATGCACCGCGCCCATAGTAATAATCATGCTCTCGCGTTTATCATCCACATGATTTTAATCAATCAGCCATAAGACCAAGCCGCACCCTAAGGCTATGCACCGCGTAACATACAATCACCCTGGAATCCTTCTCAACCGCGCTTGGGCCTAGCCCATTGTTTTTTACACCCCATATCCACAATTTACTAAAACTCCAAACGAATCATACCCCCTCCTTGCCTGAACTATAATGGGCCCAGTCAGGTTACTTTTAACACCCCTTCATTTTTACTTATTAATACAAATTGCACCCAGTGATCTAATTAATTATTTTCTATATTTTTTATAATTCTTATATTTTTAATCCTATTTTCTTTTTATATTATTTATTTCTTTTTATAATAATTACTATTATTATTAATATTAATTTTTATTAATATTTTACATATTTATTATTATATTATTATTTAATACCACATATAAATACTATTTATGTATCATGCAAATAAACTATTTTCTCGAAAACTCATGTACATATATTATTTTCTCATATATTGCATTAAATCTTTTTTTATCATGCATTAATCAAAATATTTTCGCAATTAATTCAGTTAAAAAACACAAACCAAGCATCAAACTATTTTCGCAAACAAATTAAGCTAATCAACTGTCTTTTTTGCAAATGGGTTTCAAACTAATTTTGACTTACTACGTACTCAGTCAAAATCTCCGCAATCACTACTCCCGACCGAGTGCGAAGTGATTCAAAATATGTTTGCAAACCCCTAAAAAACACCAACCAATACGAACTACAAATTAGGACACTGATCCCTCATAAGAGGATACATAGACATATGATCAAAAATCGTGGCGAGTCTTACTAATTAAAACTTAAAACCCTGTTTACCGCAAACCTAAACCTAGAGTCTAATATCCTTGTGAACAAGGTAGATGAAAGGTGCCTAACACCTTCCTTTCATCTAATTGAGTCCGAAACCTAGGATCTCTATCTGCGAATTATGGTTTTCTGTTAGGTTCCCTTCCCTAGGATAAAAACTAATAGTGGTGAATCTTGATTTAAAAACTAGTTGCAACAGATACTTATTTTTTATCGTCACTTTGTTCAATTGTCGGTAGTCCACACAGAGTCTCATACTACCATACTTCTTTTTCACCAGCAACACCGGAGCTCCCCAAGGTGATACACTTGGTCTAATAAATTTATTTTCTAGCAATTCTTCCAGTTGTTTCTTCAATTTTGCTAATTCAAATGCTGACATTCGATAGGGCTCCATAGAAATTGGTTTGGTACCCTGAACAAGATCAATAGAAAATTCTACTCCCCTTTCTGGCAGCACGTCTATAATGTCATCTGGAAAACTTCTGGAAACTCAGGCACAACTTGCAACTCATCTAAAGCGGCCTGATTCTCAACGGACAAGGACGCCATTAATGAAAACACCAGAGCTTTATCTTGCATCAATTCCTTCAACTTTCTAGCAGATAAGAATCCTGCTTCCTCTTCCTCCCCAGGAGCAGAAAACCACACATGTTTGTTGTAACAGTTAATATGAACATAATTATATTCCAACCAATTCATACCCAAAATTACATCCAGACCACTCATCGGTAAATAAACTAGATCAACAAAGAAGTCTATATCATAGATGAACAAAGGACATTTCAAGCATACTAGAGAAGTAGTCACCGATCCCTTTGTGGAGTTTCGATAACCATTTCTCCATTCATAGAGAATAACTCGAGACCCAACTTTTCAGCACAATCAGCAGCAATAAAACAATGTGTAGCACCAGTATCAATAATAGTAATTAAAGGAGTACTATTAATGAATCAAATACCTTTAATCAAACGGTCTCTACTGGATGTCTGAGTTCCAGCTAAAGCAAAAAACTTTCCCACCATTTTGAACCTTCTTTAGTTTCTGGAACTAAGTACTAATGCACCCTTCTTCACCACTGTTGAAACATATCGTTGCCTTGTGTCTACAGTCAGCTACCTCATGCCCAGCCTTACCACAACAAAAACACCTCTTCACTTCTCCAGTACATACATTACTTCTGTGACCTGGCTTTCCATATCTATAACACACAACATCAGCAGGAGCACCTCGCCCATTGGTTCTTCTACCATCAGTAACCCTCTGTCTGCCTTTTTCATTTGGAGCATTGTAAGGCTTCCCATGATTCTGTTGTTGCATACCTCTCTTCTCAGTTGCAGCTTTGTAGTGAGCCTTATTGTCCTCCTCATAAACTTTGCAACTATTCACCAAATCCAAAAATTTACAGATTCGCTGATACCCAATTGCTTTCTTGATCTCAGAACGTAAGCCATTCTCATACTTGACACACTTAGAAAATTCAGTTGTCTTCTCTGTGTAGTGAGGATAAAAGTTTGCCAACTCCACGAATTTGGCAGCATACTCAGTTACCATTAAATCCCCTTATTTAACTCCATATATTCAATATCCTTCTTACCACGGACATCCTCCGGGTAATACTTCACCAGGAATTCCCTACGGAATAAAGCCTAAGTAATAGCCTCACCTGTACCGTCCGGTCTCTGGAGAGTAGCAACCCACCAGTCATCCGCCTCTCTTGTCAGCATATGCGTACCAAAACACACTTTCTGTGCATCAAAATAATCCATGACTCGAAAGATCCTTTCAATATACTTGGGCCACTTCTGCGCTCCTTCAGGATCATGCTTCCCTTTAAACTTAGGTGGATGGTTCCTCTGGAAAGTTTCCAAAGCAAGCTCCCCATCGTTCCCACAAGTATTAGGCTGATTATGCATTGCCTGAGCCAAAGCTTGTAATGCATTATCAAGTGCACCATTTCCTCTTCCAGCAATTACTCTGCTTCACATCACAACATCAAACAATGGTTAGATAGAAAACATCGACAATATTTCACTGTTACACTACTCTAGTGACTCAACAACCTGGCCGGACCGACCGACCTGCTCTGATACCAATTGTAACACCCCATTTTCCCATATGAATATTTATAATGAAATATATGAAAAATGCATCAGAGTTCACAATGGGATGCCACATAAATCATAAAATCCATAAAGTTCTCAAAATACTTTATTACTTCGTGTATCTAAAAATGGTTATTCGGCAGTAGAAAATTAACATAAAAGTAGTTCGTTGGCATTCTAGCCTTAACAAAAATTTAAATCCATAATATGTGGTCCATCATAAGTTTAAAATAAAATTTGCAACATTTGAAATCATGCAAAAAATAATGAAAATACCAAATCCCGTGTTACATATCAGAGCGACTCCTAAGACTCGATCTGGTAACATCACTTCAAGCATTACTCGGGTACCTAATCATCTATACTCCTTAAGAGTACAGACACAAAAACACAAAATGGGTGAGAATTTCATTCAATAATTACATGATGAAATAAAACATGCTAAGGAGTAGTAAGTCACAACATACAGAAAATTCATCACAAATAACCATCATCACATCATACAACATCAATTCAGTGTTTATGCAATGCAATATTCCTACATAAACATGCATGTGGTACCATCAAGGCATAATCCTTCAACTCAATGCCAATTGGGCAATAACAGAGCATAAGCCCTTAATGCAATGCCAATCCAAGCCAACATCAGGGCATAAGCCCTCATCCATGAATGCGTGCAATATGAACATGCAAAAATGTGAATTCATACAACCACAAGGCATAAGCCTTCATCACCATGGTTATTTAATCCATCCACATCATCCTCATCATAATCACCAACATTGCCTCATACCGGCATCATCTTTAAAAGAACATCACAAGAAAACAACCCACCATTTCGGTGTAACAATGGGGAATAATTCCTATTTTAAATTAGTTACTAGACTTATCCTTTTAAATCTTTATTTTATTCTACCTAATTTAAGTTTATGGTGCTAGTTATCCAACACTTCAAACAGCGCATCAAACAGAGTTACGGTTCAAAAGTTATGGTTGTTACAAAAATTGGGCTTCCCTCGAGTTAGGTTGCATCGACCGCCCTACTGTTTCTGTTTGCCGCTCACGGTTGTGGCTGTTTGCATCGACTGCTTACCTATTTGTATCGATGCAAACTGTTAAATTCTGAGTTTTTCTGCAATTTCACTAAATTTTGGGTCCTAAAACATCATCTAATCATTGGAATTCACCATCCATTATCATCCTATATTTCTACATCAATTATACATCATTTGGGCATTATTATTCATCTTATATTTCATCAAATCCTCATCCAAAATCCTCAAATCCTAATTCTCATTACTTATAGGTTCTAGATTGGGGTTTTATGAAACAATAATCATAACAACACAAATCACAACAACAATCACAACATAGCATCACAGATCCATGTATAATCATATACAACACATCAATTCAATCAAACCAAACAAATTATGCATCAATCATATAAAACAACCTAAGAGGGAAAGGAACCCCCACTATCCTCTCATGTAATATCACCAATTAGAGAATCCATTCATCCCCCATACCTTAATTCAAAGCTTTGATCTTCCTAAAAGTTGTGGAATCCTCTTCCCTAGCTTTTCCCTTCTCCTTGCCTTTTCTCGTTCTACAATCTGTTTTGTCGTACTCTCACTCTTGTTTTTCTTATAACATAATTTAGACCCCTAATACCTATATCCCAAAAATGCCCTTATTCTCTTTAATTAATTATTTAATCACTAAAATTATAAATACTATTTTATTCATAGTAACAACAATAATAATATAATAAAAATAATATTAACAACAATTAAATAATACTAGTATTCTCTAATCACCTACTATTCTCTAAACTTTTAGTCATACACCCCTCCACATCTCAACCTCTAATTTTCCCAAATTGCATCACATCACGTCATAAAATATATCGACACAAGTAAACGCATCATCTCATATAATTATTTTAAATAAAATAATCTTAATAATCAGGGTGTTACAGTGGGTCTTGACGATCCCTTCTGATCAGGTACGACCCTGGCCCAACATTGGAGACCTTGGCCCAGCACTGGGGGCTACAAAAACCCCCTCACTTGAGAGGTTCAGGTACCCCTCCACTTCACATTCAACCGCTACTCAACTCAAAGCATCAAAACTCAAGGCCAAATGCAGAACCAATCTTGTTCTTACAATTGTCACCCAAGATTTTTAAAATTAATCCTCCAGTTACCGTTACTTCTTCGACCGGACCCAATGTTCTTCGAAGCTTTCACTCGGCTGAATCCGAATTGCAAAATATTGTATAAAAACACCAAATCAACTCCTTGATCTTGGTGGACCAATCCTATGGTTTTTTCCAATGAAACCCCCAAATATTCTCAACCCAATTTACCGATACTCAAACCTGAATTAGAAGTTATCAACTATGAATCTAGATAACACCCAAACAGAGAATGATTGTGTGTAATTTTTTTATGTGTATGCATAAAATACAAGAATTATAAAAGGAATACAAATTTTTAAGATTTTTGATGCATGTGTCGACTCATACAAGTCATGTATCGAATCATATAAGTCATATGTCGACACCTTCGAAGCATGAGTCGACCTATATAGGCCAGTGTATCAACACATGGATTACATAGGCTACAGGCTTTAAAAATAAACTACATGTGTTGACTCAAAAATCGTATATGTCGTCTCATAAAAGAATTTTTCTTCTATGTGCCGACCTGAAAGACATTATATGTCGACACCTGCAAAAAGAAGCCACATGCTTTAAAAATTATCCACATGTGTCGACTCATAGCATGTATGTGTTGACACATAGACTTTTTTTTCACATAAAACCTGTTTTTATTGCATGAAACCTTTTCCAAACATCTCCAACCCATTTATAAGATATTTTAAGCTTCCTAATGCTAAGATGCACATCAAGGCTCAATTTTTACTGTCCAATATACATAAATACAAAAATATCCTAGTTTTGACATCATACAAAACATCTTTAATAGGAAAGTGCATCACATACTCCCCTTTTTTTATGATGGAAAAACTTTTGACAACGCATTTGATGTCTTCATGAAGGCTCCCAGTGAATATGTGCATCCCAACTTCATCTTGCATATGCTTATCCCCCTTTAACAACATCAAAAAGATACAAAGAAAGTTATGAGAAGTATCATATATCATACGTATACCAATATATCACACATAGGCGTTTGCAAAGATAGAACGTGCACTCACATATATGTGAAGTGAAGCAAAATTAGAAAAACATAGACATAAACAAAAAGGCAAGTCAAATGATATTAGAACATTGTTGCCACAAATTATCCCAATAACATAAACAAAGATATAAAACATAGTTTAAATACAATGAATTTTTGATACATAAACAAAGAAACAAGGCATGAAAAAGACATAGAATGCATAATGACTCAAAACATGAAATGCATGATAAAAATGTTCCAAAACACTTGATCCAACATCATACCGACTCAAAAAATTCAATGTTCCCTATGAACTTTGTTACCCCTAAGATGTGGCTTGACACCTCGATCCATAAAATTGTGCATCTCCTGGTGGAATTGTGAGTATTCGTCATGATTCTCAATCTCATGGGTCATCATACTATTGATTTTGGTTTGTGTAGTAGCATGGTTGGTACCCATCTCACTACAGATTGAGGAAAATTGCCCAATGGCATAGGAGGCAAAAGCATCAAAGTTTGTATCTTGTGTAGTGAAATGCTCTTGAACGAGCCTAAGTCGTTCTTCTTGAGCTGCTTAAAAATTAGCTTGTTAATGCAATTTCTCCTCGTAGCGCTCATCCTGTTTAACCTGCATGTCCTGAAGCATAGTAATGATTGAAGTCTCATTTCCAGATGCAATACCAAAACCATTACCTCGTGAGCTAGAAGCGTATTCTTATGAACCAACATCATTGTCTCTTGAGTTACCATCATAATATTATCTATAAGCATCACCCTATTGTGTCCAAGATGTTTGATGCCACTAGCCCCATCCTTGGTTTTCTTTAGGTTGTAGATTGGGTGTACTATTTAGCCATATTATATCATCCCCGTGATCAGCATCAGGCATGCCCGCATCATCTTGATGAGGAGATCTAATAGGTTGATCATCAACCGCATGTGGTTCATCAGCATAGTCAACAAACTCAGCAGGGTCATCAAAGTTATAGATTTTATTACCATTCTTCCTAACCCATAAATAATACACTTTGCACTCTTCATCCCAAAAGTATCCCATGTTGGTTAAAGTGCGATGTAAGAACTCTTGAGCCACACCGGGTGAGCTATACTGAAGATTTGGAATCTCGATGTTAAAGTGCTTGAGGATTTTAGAAATCATGGAAACGTAAAAAAAAGGATGTTTCTTTGTTGCAATCTTTGATGCCAAATATGCGGGAAATAAAGTAATTAGCCCAAATAATTAAGATTTTATGAAGAAAGATGTATACAAGGTGGATTTTAGGTTGGTCAAACCTTGAGTGGCCACCATTCTTTGGGTGCAATACATGAGAAACAAGCCAATGCAAAATCCTAGGAACATATTTCAAATGAACAGTTGTTATAGGTTCAAATTAGTCATCGGACCAGGAAGCCTTTATCATTTCATTTGTGTGAATGTGTCACTTAAATTCACGGTGAAGATTTGTATATGTCATGAACGGTTCAACATTAGCACCAACAACAATGATTCCCAAAAGAGCCTTCCAAAGAGCATCAGTGAAATCATAAATAGTGTTACCTATTGTAAACTTGAAGGTAGAGTCGCGTCTATTGTGCATCCCTGATTAGAACACGCGAATGAGATCTTCATTATAATCATGAGAGAGCTTTAATAAGCAATTGATTTGTTGATTCTCAATAAGATGAACAACTTCTGGAATGTCTAATGAGGTAGCAACAACAGGTTTCCAAATGTGGTGCTTCATGACAAGGCAATTTTGGTGTTTCTCTTTAAATTTCTTAACACACTCACTAGAAACCAACAAAAAAAGCAGTATCTAGAGATATAGAGGAAGAGCCAACCTTAGCTTACCCTTGATACCACTCTTTCTCTTGACAACCTTTGGGGCCATGATAATTTTGTCAAACTAGACGTGCAAGAAAGGTGTTTGATAAATTGTATGAGTGAATTAACAAGTTGTTTGAGGGATATATGAATACCCACAAACTCAAATATGATACAAGGATGTAAAAACACATAAAAATGACAATGACACCAACAAATGGATGCAAATTTAAAGTTTGGAGGAGTTGGGTGTGATTGGGAAGTGTTGAAAGTAAGGGTTTTCTAGAAGAGGAAATTTTTGGGACAATGAGTGGGTGGGAAGATGAAGAGATATAATGATTTGTTGGTAAATGGAGAGTTAAATGAATTATGGTGGAGAAATTAAAGAGGTATAGTAAAGGAGTTCTTTGGACATGAAGTGTAACATGACCCAAATAAAAATTAAGAGGTTTGGTGTTGGATGCATGTGTGGAGAATTAATTTGGAATGGGAAAAAATAACATAAATCGTGTTATGAGTCAACCTATTTAATGTATGTGTCGACCTGTACAAGTCATGAGTCAAATCACTCGGCACATGAGTAGACATATACTAAATAAAATTTGAAGACTTTTTAAAACTTATTTAATGAGTCGACCTATACTAAACATGGGTCGGCACATGGGGTACAAAGAGTAAAAAATGTGAAACACGGGGTTTGTTGTCGACCTTGAATGACATGAATTTAAGCATTCATTAAGAGTTATGAAAGACACATGCAAATGAAATTTTTTCATGATTTGACACTAATAAACATGCATACACATATGTAAACATAAAATATTAACAGTATAGAATACATGTGAAGATAGTAAGATGAGGCCACTATAAACATATAAATTGAAACATACCATGGTTATCAATTGACATTTTTGGAAATTAAAACTCATAACATATATCATACACCAAGTATATCACAAACCTTTGAAGAATAAACACAAAAAAGAAAGGACTTACTTACAAAGCTAAAGTTGAAACGATATTACCTCACCGTACAAATGATGGAGGATGCACTTGCATTTCACAAGGAAATATCAAACGGGAGTTTAAACAAATTCAAATAGAGCAACAAAACCTTTTAACATCAATATTCTTACCACTTTTCTCTTTGTCAATGTACTCGATAGTGTGATTTGTAATGTACCAAAGAAAGTTATTTATTGTATGATCATCCATTTTGATTGGACTTTCATCCTTGTTCTTTCCATGATTGTTATCTTGCTCCTCCTTAGGTTTCACCGTCTTACTTTGATCAATCCCTTATTTGGTGTCTTGAGTATGTCTTTTGAAGATACACCTGCATCATGAAACAAAATAAATTTTCTCACATTTCTAGGATAAGAAGAATTAAAACTAATCTAAACATATTTTACCAATTAAATAATATTAGTTTTTGACTTCCTAAGTCGCAAATACCTTCTTCAATGCCACAAATTCAATAACATAAGGATATGTCACCCGTCATATGTGTTGAGCTTCCACAAACAAGAACCCATATTCTTTTCACATAGCCAAGACATTTATCCTGCAAGATCAACAAGAAATGCTAGGTACCTAATTTTTATTAGATCCTTGAGGGTTATGGAAATCTTGGTAACATTTAGGCAATCATTGTAAAATACCTTTAGGAACTAGAAACCTCCTAAATTTGCATTTTGTAATGGTATGACCTTTCATTCAACAATAGTGACAAGTCAAATTATGAATAGAGTGACCTTTTTCATTTGATTCCTTTTCAACAAATTTATACCTTCTATAAGGATTATAAAAAGGCATTTTATATTGTGTAGTATCAATAGTAAAAGTGAAATTTGATTTTAGAGCCTTGTTTAATTTGGCCTTTAGAGTGTTAACCTCTTTTTGCCAAATATGACAAGTCTCACAACTGAACCAATATGGTTCTTCATCCTCATTTTTAGTTTTTTTAGCATCTACCATAGATTTCTTTAGAGCTTCCATTTTCTTTTCGGTTTCTAAAACCTTAGTTTCCAATTATGTAAAGATCCTTTTATTTGAAACTGACTTTTTAAAAGCATATACCGCTTCTCTATGTAGATTATCAAAGCTACTTGTAAATTGGAATGAGACAATTTATCAACATGTTCATATTTATAATGAATTACATTATTTTTCTTCTTTTCACGATAATGACCCAGGAGACAAACATTTGTCAATTCTCTAATCTTTTTCTTCTTTTCATGATAATTGGCCGAAAAGTCAAACATTTTTCAATTCTTTTCTATCACTTGAGCCTTCATCACTTGAGGAATCACTATCATTTTCCCAAGTAATATAACCCCTTCTAGATTTAATAGAATTCTTGTGTTGACCATTTTCCTTAACTTTGTCAAGAAATGGACAATCTGACTTATAAGACCGGTTTTACCACAATTATAACATGAAACTTTTGATTTTACTTTCTTATAATCATCTTCCTTTGAGTATGTAGATTCTATTTTAAACTTGTTGAGGTTTTTGTCAGATTTCTTTACTCAATTTCTTCTTATGTACCTATTGTACCTTTTCTTAATAAGCCCCATTCCTTCATCATCCGAGTTCTCGTCGTCACTTGTTTCAATATCACTCTGCTCATTTGTTGAGGACCTCGAACTAGAAGCCTTTAGAGAAATGGTATTCTTTTCTATATCATTATCCTTGTCTTTCTCCTTCTTTAGATTCTTCTCAAGCTTTTCTCATTTTTCTGTAAGCAAAGTGGGTTTAAGCTCATGTTCTTTAAGATTACAAAACAATGTAGTAAGGTCTACTGTAGTAAGTCATTAGCTTCCTTGATCATGGTAACCTTTAGTTTCCATTCCCTATTAGGACACCTCAAAACTTTATCAGTAGCAATTTCATTGGAAATCGGCTTACCAAGTGCATTCAAATGGTTTATGAGATGAGTGAACCTCTTTTGCATTTAGGCAATGGTTTCACCATGCTTCATGTGAAATATTTAAAACTCTTGATTTAATGTATTGACACTAGCTTGTTTGACTTCATTAGTTCCCTCATTGGAAACTTGTAATGCATCCCACATAGCTTTTGCTGCTCACAATAAGAAACACGGTAATATTCATCAACACCAAGAGCGGATATGAGAATATTTTGTGCTTTCCGATCACAGTCCCATAATTTTTTATCAGTTTCATCCCATTGTACTTCCGGCTTAGGCGTGACAACACCATTAGCATCAGTCAAGTTTATTTGATTCGGACCATTGATAATGGCGTTCCATACTGCTTTATCATATGAGTTAACATGGATATGCATACAAGCTTTCCAATAACCATAGTTTTCACTGGTGAAAATAGGTGCTCTATTAATGGATGCCTCTTTAGGTTCAGAAGCCATAATATAATACGCGTTTTTGAAGCACATAATGAACCGGAGCTCGTGATACCACTTGTTAGATGAAGGAAACTTATCTAGAGGGGGTGAATAGATCCCCAAGTTAAAAAAATTACTTTCGAAATATTAGTTTTAAAAAACTTTGAGAACTATGGCAATCGGAAAACCAATTCTGGATTAAAAGTCGTCTAATCCAAATCATTATCAGAAAACTCGGATATGCTTAAAACCAAATGAGATACAAAGAAAATGATAAGACACTTAGTCAATATATTTTCTCAATCAGCTGTTTGAATACTACGACAATCTTCTTTCAATGAAATTAATAACAAAGACAAGGCAAAGTAAATTATCAAACACTTGGTGTGCAATTGATTCGATCATATTTTTTTATAGTTTTGTTTGTAACAACATAACAAAACAATTTAAATATTTTCAAACAAATAATTTACCCAATAGACTCAATTGCACAATCAAGAATTTAACAATTTTCTATTTGAAAGAAAATGAGAGAGATAAATAGAGAGGGTGAAATTTTTCTGGTACAGGCAACACATGGAAATACTAAAATTCCAACATCAGAATAATGTTAAGACAAATGTTACAACATCTGATATGACATCCTGAATAGATTCATCAAGTTAAACGCATACATAAACTTAAGCTGCATAATGATAAATAACAAATAGAGTTGTTAACCCAGTTCGGTGCAACATCACCTACTCTGGGGGTTACCAAGCTAGGAAGTAAGTCCATTATCAGCATTATTAGTTCAAAGCTAAACTCCACCATTTACAACTTCTCGCCTAATCCCTACCTAATGAAACTTCTACCTAGGTCCTCTGTAAATATGAGAAATCTCTATCTCTCTTCCTAAATTACCTCAGAGATATCTAATAGTCTCAATCCCAATGAATGCAATGAGTATAACTCAACAAGAAGACCATACTTCCATTGTAATACTTAACCAAGACTCTTGACCAAGAACAATACTTAGATTTTCTTAAAAGCTTCCTCCAAAAACAATAGTTAACTCATTGCCTAAAGGCTTCTGAGTGAGAAAACTAAGTCTACCACATGTATCGAAAGATACAAGGGTGACAAACACCTACACAATACACAAAAGGCTCTCAAAACATAAGACTATTTTCTTCCCCTAATTTTATAATTGTTGAAAGATAAAAAGTTTGCACTTTAGGTTTAGGTGTTCACTTTAAATGAACTTCTTCAATCCATGGGATTCGATATTCTGATTCCAGAAGTTTCTTGATCCATAAGTTGAGAGTTGTATCTGTTGTGCAGCAAAATCTCCTTAAATCTTGGAACAACCAATACAAAGTTTCCTAAATTGTCTCAAGGATCCAATTTAGTAACTAATGTAAAACTGAAGATATAAAACCTTGTTCTATATGAAATCTTCTTGACCTGTGAAATTAACTGAAATATATCCAAAAGAAATATTCCAGAATCAAATCAAATTTGTCAAGATTTAAAACAATATTGTGTGATGTACTACAGAACCAAATCAAGATGTCATGACATCTGCCTTTGACATCTAACTGAAAAACACATAACAGTAAAATTATTATGACAATTGATAAAGATGGTGCAACATCTTACTCAAACAACATAAAACCATGTTCAGAAACATGCCTAGCCAAAATTTAACCAACCATAAAAACATGGAACTAACAGAGAGAGAACACAGGTATTTGTTTAGGAAGTTCACCAATTGTCCTTGCTATGGCTACGTCTGCCCCAAATTCCAAATGGAATTGAGATATCAATCTTACTTTGCAAAAATTATTTACAAGAAAAATGTAGCAACACAATCCTAAAAATCTAATGTTTGATGTTTATTCTAACACTTTCTCTTCCCTTGATCTTGAGCTCGATCAAGTCATCCAATAATGCCAATTTAATCCACCGTCTCATGCTACTCCTTTACAATGAACCGTGTTCTTCAAATCTTTCACTCGATCGAATCCAAATTGCAAATTATTGTCACCTAAAATTTTTAATCGATCCTTTGGCTACCGTTACTCCTTTGACCGAACCCAGTGTTCTTCGAAGCTTTTACTCGGCTGAATTAGAATTGCAAAATCTTGTATAAAATTCTATGGTTTTTTACAATGAAACCCCCATAGATTCTCAACCCAATTTACCAGAACTCAAACATAAATTGAACATTATCAACTATGAATCTAGATGGCACCCAAACAAAGAATGATTATGTGTAATTTGATTGTGTGTATGCATAAAATATGAGAGGTTGAAGTTGAAGATTAATACTTTGTATGTTTATGGTTTCATAAAGTTTTAAAAGATGCATGTATGAGGTTGTTGTACCCCAAAATTTTCCCTCCCATATTCTTCAAGATTTGCCAAGATCAAGCTTCAAAGTCTCTCAAGGGTTGCACAGTCCATTGGCCTCCTAACAGTCAAAAATTAGGGTTTTGGTTCTGGCAAAGAAATTGAGGTTTCCAAGGGTCCAATCAAGTCCCACATGCCTATAAACATTGTCAAGCATCCTTATGTCAAGTTTCAAGACTCACAGCACTAGATTGCACAGTCAAAAACCCTAATTGCTTCACAGTCAACTGCAGGGGCAAAATGGTCATTTGATAGTCAAAAGTCAAAAAATTTGGTCAACATCTTATTTTGAAGCCACAGACATCATTTGATCAATTCTTGATCATGATTCTCAAAGCATGGCTCAAAAAGTCTCAAGATGCAAAAGTTTCTATTTTGGGACAGTTGAAAAAGTCAACTGCAAATTGACCAAGGCATAACTTCCACATGGTTTATCAGAAAAATCCCATCCAAAGCTCATTTTGAAGAGAATGACATTTCCTACAACTCATATTCACACTTCAAGTCCAAGAAATGCTCTCACAAAAAGTTATCAATTTCAACATTATAGGTCATTTTCAAAAGTCAACAAAAAGGCACTTTAAGTCAAAGACCATAACTTGCGATTGGTAAATCAAAATGACATGGAACCAAAGACATCGGTTAGAGGACTTCAAGACCTTTCCAAAATGTCCAAGATCATGATCAAAGCTTAAAAATTGAGCAAGATATGCCTTGTGGAAGTTGAGAAATTTTTGGGAATTTTGAAAAGTCAACTTTGCTTCAAATGCCTCAAAATTGCTAATGGGCCTCAATTTCTTCCATGAATCATTACCCAAAGGCCATGCACGACCCATTAATCTAAAAGGGAGTTATTTTCTTATTTTTAATTAATTAATTGAATTTTTAATCCTATTAATTCATTTAATTAAAATTAAATATGAGAAAAATACTAAATCATGTGTTTCAAATCTTTTTGTGCAGCCAATTCACTCTTTATGGATCAAATATTTCGTGCATCACCAAAAAGGAAAGATTCTATGCAATTGGCAATGGTTTCATGGCAAAAAGATTGGATTTGATATCATTGAAAACCAAATATCCAAATTATCAATGCAAAGACTTTGGGCTTGGTTTTTCTAACCTAATTCCATCTACATACATATGCAAACAGAACCCTAATGCCTAGAACACACAAGCTGCGCTCAGAACACAAGAACAACTTTGCAACTTTTGACAAAAAATCTCAAAACTGAAAACCTAGCTAGAGCTCGTTTCAAAGCAAAAAAACCATTCCAATACACTCCTGACACTACCAGGAAGCTTTTGCAATCGAAACCAACCCTCCATACTCAAGGAATTGGTAGAACGACATCACCCTGTTCATAAAATTTTGCATATTCGTGTTTGCATTTTCATGCCTTATTCATGCATTTTTGTTGTTGATTTACACTAACATGAACTTTCTGAAGCTATTGGTGTCCTTTAATTGAATTAATATTGCCTGTATCAAAAGTTGCCATGGACATTCGCTAGGGTTTCAGAGCTCCAGATTTGGGGTTTTACGCTTGAGGAAAAATTGGCCAACCAAAATAGTACCATTGAAATTAGGACGTCCAGACGATACCATTCCACTACTCGCGCCTTTTTTATATTTGCCCAGGAGCTAATCGTTATTTTTTCTGTTTGAGCTTAGTGGGGGTTTAAAACCCCCGCTATCTATTTGGTAATTGCAGGAAATATGAAGAAGAAAGTGGACGTGTCTCAGGATAACTAGCGCGTTTGAATTTTTGGCGCGTTGTATACCACTAAGCGTTGTTTGTATTATATTGCTTGCTTGTTAATTCACATACAACACGCGCGCATAGCTCAGATGGTTGGACGTGCATTTGGTAAATGCTGGGACCTGGGTTCGATTCCCAGGTCCCCCATATTTCTCTATAATTTTTATTGTAACGTGTTCAGGTACAAAATCACTCCAATGGTCCACCATATCCCCAAAGTTTGCGCCTGCCAAGTGTCCAGGAGACTCAATCTGATGGCTATCACATGAATTCCACCATGCACGCCAGTCAATGGATCTGCACGCAAACGCTGAAAGTCAAAAAGGGCTTGGGATTAATGGGCCAAATTCCTTGCAATTAACCTCCAAAGGGGTCAGATACCCCCATGGTTTGTCCAATTTTCAACTTTTATTTATTTTTCTTTCTATTCTTTTATTTGTTTTTTTTTTAAATTAATTGTTTCCTTTAAATTATACAAAATTAATTTTCATAACACAAAAAAATCAGAAATCAAGAAAATAAAAAAGGTTTATTTAATATTTAATGCATTAATATTTTTTTTTGTAAATAAATTTAATAATCAATTTAGGTTAATTTAGGTTAAAATTTTAATGTTTTTCTTAAATAACTAAAAAATGTAGAAATTAGGTTTTTGGCATTTTTATTCTCTTTTCTTAATAAAAAACTTTTTCTCCTTATTATTATTATTAATTATTAATTTATTTTGTAAATACTCATGTAATTAAATAATTAGTATAAATTAGGTTTTAAACATTAACTTTTTTTTAATAATTAAAAACAATTTAGAATTAGGGTTTTATTTAATTTCTAATTTTAATTAATTCTCTTTATTCCCATTAAATACAAAATACCATAAAAAAAATAACTTCTTTTCTTATTAAATAATTAACTAACTTTCAATTTCAATTTAATTTCTTTAAAGGGTCCAACGCCCACGCGTATTCGATTCCAATTTCTTTTCGCGCGCTTATTCTTATTTTTCGTTCAAATATAATGTAATTACCCAAGCTTTGTAATAATAATTAGGAAATTTATTTATTTTATGCATTTTATTAAAAAACGGGTCTTTGTTAATTTGGCGATGTATAGACCCGCGCCTTGTAATAGCGTAGGACCTTTATTTTCCGCACTTCAATTTCCGCACCTTTTAACTACTAAACTATTGCATGAAAGAATGAATGGCCCAAATAAAATCAAAGCGTAGATCACCAAAAACATGACAAGACAAAACATAACTGAAAACGACACACAAATTCACACACCACTCTTAGGGTGCACCTCACTGTTGCCTTGCCCCTCGAAACGTGGTCGTCGAGTATAGGACGTTTTAGTAAGTCCTTATGTCCGTTGATCCATATGCCTCAAAACAAGTTGCCTCGGAAAAGTTGCCTCGGAATAAAAAAGGATCAATGGCATAAGGGTAGCTTCTAAGGTGTCCTACTGTTGCTCTGGTGACCACATTGTCCCTAACAAACGAATTGACCCTGTTGTACCCCAAAATTTGCCCTCGCATTTTTTCCACAAGCAATCTCAGCTTCAAACCTTTTCTAATTTTTCAAACTGGCTCAAGAATCGGACAAACGAACTTTTCTTGTCCGTCAAGCGAAATTAGGGTTTTTACTGATTGTCAGGGCTCTGGATTGTTTCATACAGTTGGCTTAGGGTTTGGATGATTTTTGGTTCAATTTTGATCAGGCGAACGTTATTTGGCATTTAATCAGGAATTAAGGTTCTATGGACATGTTCTCAGAAGGATTTAAATTCTACAGCGCGTTGCAGTTTATTCCGAGATTCGGGTTAAATTCGCATTATCTTGATTTAATCAGTAAAGGAGGCAGTTGTTTTGAATTCACCAAGTCAAAGAATATGCAGTATTGGATTCACAGTGTTTATGGCAAATCAGTGAAGAAGGAATGCGCTTGATCAGTTTATTTTGGTTGACTGCTGCTTTGCTTTGGATATTGGAAGAGACAGGTTTAATTGATCAATATTGTTTTTATTTAAGTTATTTATTATTCTAAAATTGAATGATTGAAATTTATTTTTCAATTGTTTTAATTCAAAGAGTTTTAAATAAATAAATAAACAATAAAGAAAGAAAATTAGAATTAATTGGGTAATAAAGATTTTATTGATATTTGAATTATTTGTACAAATTGTTGTTTATAATTTAAATTACAAACAATAATTTACATTAATTTAAATATTAAATAAAATAAAAACTATCCTATTTCTAATATTCTTCATTCTTCACTCCGCTCCGGTGCTCCATTTTTTATCTGCAAAAAGAAAAAGAAAAGTCAGAAAGCAGTTAAATTAAAAGAGACAGATAAAATTTGCTCATCATTAGGGGCCACTGACTGGGATCAGTTGACCCTCTCTGCAAATCACGGGATTTCTCCCGGTTCACAAAGAGGGAAGATTTTTATCATAAATGTAAAATGTCAAATGCATAAATTCCAAAGTTCAAACTGCATAAAATCTCAAACTTCAAATTCAAACTAAACTGAAAAATCCAATTCCCACTTCCTATCAAATGCCAAAGTCTACTCAAAGATTAGCCAAAAGTGCATTTTACTGTCAAAATACAAAATCTACCCAAGCTATCAAAGAAAGATATGGAAGATATCACAAAATACAAATTGCTGTCAAAAGTGCCAAGACTGTCAAAAAAGGTTTGACAAAGATTTTGGAAAGATATCAAAGAAA
Organism: Vicia faba; assembly: GCA_948472305.1. Classification (NCBI taxonomy): domain Eukaryota; kingdom Viridiplantae; phylum Streptophyta; class Magnoliopsida; order Fabales; family Fabaceae; genus Vicia; species Vicia faba. The sequence continues at coordinate 1,186,875,401 of OX451735.1, read as the reverse complement.
ATATAAAGTGTAGCAAACTGTCAAAGCTGGATAAAGATGCAGAGAAGTAATGTGTTATGCAAGCTAAATCCTTAATCATCATTTCCCATCAGGGCCCCTTCAGAAAAGTACAGTAATAAACATTTAAAAATTCTTAAAACTGTACTATGGAAGAGAAGAGAGATAAAGTAAGCATATGCAGGTTTTAGGCTTAGGCAGAAGACACAAAAGAAAAGATATAACCCAAGAGAACTCAGTTCAGCAAAGAAGGGGAAAAATATACAAATCTGCATCAGATATCATCCAAAGCAAAACAGATACCACATGCTGAAGCTGACCTGCTGTAAAAACCTCATAAACCTGCATCAGCTTTACCAAAATACAAAAACTCAGAACCTGCATCATCCTTACAAACACCAACCTCAAGCCTAAAATCTGATAACCCTGTTAAGGCCACACAAAACCCACCATAACCTGCAAACTGATAAAAACCCAAGCCAAGCCATAAAAACCTGTTGGAACTAAACCTGCAATGGCCTGGAGACCTCACAAAACTCAAAACCTTGTTAAGTCCAAGCATCACCCTGTTGAAACCTAAACCACCATACTGTCAAACATAAGCCAGCATAACCAAAAACATCAAGACAATATCCAACTCCAAAGCCCTCAGTGTACACATCATTGGGCAAGAAACCAACAAGACAGAAATATACAAACTGATAACCTGAAAATACCACAACCCTGCCTCAACATCCAAACCTCATAACCTGAAACAAGGCAAGCATGGCCTGCTGCCAAGTTCATACCTGATGCCTTGACACAAAAAACTACATCAAACAAAACACCAGGCCTGTACCTGCAAACCTTCAAAAAACCTGATATGCAAGCCTAACCCAAAAAACCTGATAAACAAAACACCATAACATGCTGAAGCTTACCTGCTGTTAAAACCTCAGCTCAAACCTGTCAAAACCTGATAAACAAAACACCATAACATGCTGAAACTTAACCTCAAAACCAGAAACAGACCAACCTGCCCCAGCATAAGAACCTGCGCCAGCATAACAACCATCAACCTGCCTAACCCAAGCAGGCCTCACAATTTATCAAACACATAATCTCTCAAACATATCCAAATCCCTCAAGCAGCCTCAAGCCTTACCATTTTGTAAAACCAGCATATGCCCTGCAAGACCAGTTCACCCAACACCTAAACCCTTCAATCCAAGCAACTCAGTGTCCAAACACTAGGCCCTCAGTACAAACATCACAGGGCAACATAAACAAGTATACAGTGTTCAAGAAGAAGAAGGAAAGCAATAAACATTCGAGGCAACGTAAGCAAGTGTTCAGGACAGCATACAGTGGCAAAGAGAAGAAGAACGTAAAAGGAAGTGAATCCAAGGGCAGTACAGGCATCAACTCTAAAGGCAACCAACAATTCAAAGGGACAAAAGTAGAAGAGGTAAAGAAGTGAACATATTTCAAGATAGGGCTTTTCAGAACATCGTCATCAAAACCATAGGCAAGAAAAAAGCAACCAGATAAAAGATACCAGGGATATCAAGTTCATCAGCATCACGCTTTTTTTTCCCTCTTCGCCATCAAAGCCTCCCAGGCACCTTCATCTCCTTCCTTCCCTTCTCCAGTAAAGGTAAGACGTTTCTTTTCCCTCCTCATGCACCTCCAATAAAGATCAATAACGCACAACATGAGAAGTCGAACCAAAAGTTAATCAAGAATACGCAGAAAATCACAAAACATGTAAGAACTAAAACAAACCCTAACGAATCAAATTGATTACCGAGTTCTGTCGCCTCAACACTATCGCTGGAGGGAAGGGGAAACGGAGATTGCCGGTGGCTGAGGCAAGAGGCTCATGCTGGACGCTCGAAATCACTCGAAATCAGAAGAAGAACGTTGAACGAACATGAACGGCGCGCTCAAACCCTAAAACCTTGCTTCCCAAATGAAAACGCCAAACAACCCTAAATTCGTTTTGGTCCCCAAGCAGGCCTTGCCCGTTCCGTTTTGCCCAAAGCCCATTTAGAATCTCAAACCTTTTTTTATATAAAACAAATTGTTTTCTTTTTATTAACTAACTTAACCTTTCTTTTACAAAATATTTTTATTAATGCTAAACCATATATTTTTCTAACTTAACATTTTTTTCATATATTAAAATTGAAAATACTTGCTTCTTTTTATTTATTTACTCTTTTATTTAAAATATATTTTGTACATATTATACATTTTTTTATCATATAGTTAAAATATCTTTTTTTAAGTATATATTTGTATATAAAAATAATGAAATACTTTTTTTATCATATAACTAAAATTGAAAACTTTTTAATTAACATACATAATAATAGAAATACATTTTTTCTCTAATATTAAAATTCACAAACATTTGATTAAAATACTTTTTGTATATAAACAAATAAAGATACATTATTTAATTAAAACTTGAACATTTTCTTTTGTATATATTAAAAGAAATACAAGATCGTTAAAAGGACGCTTAGTAAACATATCTAGGTCAAAAACCCTAATACGCTTCAATTTCACATTATCGCGCTTGTAAATAATTACACATACTCATATACTTACACTTACACAATCCATTCATATTGCCCTATATACATTTGTTTATCTTATATTTGTATATTCGATATTTACATTTTTGATCGCAAATTCGATTTGGTTGTAACTTATTGGATACTATAAGTCTCATCCCCTTTTGTACATTTATACCCCCACTCCCGGATACTATTTTATAATAGCGTAGATTTTACATTTCCGCAATTTACAGTTTTCCAATTATACCATGGTTAGACCTAGGGTTTGTATGTACATAAAATCAAACGCTAGATAACCTAATACAAGACAAATACATGTAATCAATACACAATCACACTTGCACCCTCTAGGGTAATCCCACATGTTGCCTTCCAAAATGGGCCATGCTTGCACGTCGAGTATCTTTGGCAAAATAAAATCAAATGATCATAAGTCTCAAAGTGTTGCCTAAACGGAATGATCATAGTCCCTTCAAAGCAAATTGCCAAAGACACTTGGCATCATTGCATTCATGGTCCATACGATGACCCACGCCCGTCCCGAATAAACTTCCTAAATGCAAGATTGTCCATCAACTTCAATGGTGGAACAAAATTGTTAAAAGGGGTTAAAGCATAACAAAAACCTTTGAGTACAATAGGGTAGACAAAACTCTTAGTTACTTGAGATCAATTTGCAAAAACACTTGCCTTCTTTTCAAAAACCACAATCCACAACACTTTCAAAACAAACTCTCAAAAACATTTGAAACATCTTTTCGAAAAGATCCACACTTTTGTAAAACACTCAATCACGAGTCAAATACATTAGTTGCCTAAGACAAGGCATCTTTTTCCAAAACATTTTCAAAAAGCACCCACACACACACCATTTTCAAGCAATCGAAAAACAAGGCAAGTGATCTAAAAAACCAAGTAACTAAGAGCCCATGGATAACCATGGATGAAAAGGGTGCTAATACCTTCCCTTTTCATAATCTACCCCCCGAACCCACGAAATATCTCGAAAGGTTTTTGCTGTGCTTTTTTAACCTTTCCTTTAGGATAAAACAAAAAGTCGGTGGCGACTCTTGCTCAACCGCACAAGTGCGAATACGAACGCAAAACACTAGTCAGTTCTCCCACCGTATCACAGAACTGGCGACTCTGCTGGGGATACTTTTTGAAGTGGGGTTACCTTAGGGTTTAGATCACCTTTACTTTCAATTGATTGCTTTGTTTGCTTTACATTTGTGGGCTTTGTATCGGAGTTTTATAGATCCTAACCCGGATCTGGGGGAAACCTTTTTAGGTAGCATAATCTGTGAGGGACCTGTCTGGCGTATACCGACATGGGTGAAGCAGTGGCTACGTTGGTGTGGCGCCTTGGTCTGTACCGATATCCCTCGTGTTGAAACGGGGAGAATATGGGTCTTCCAAGGAGTCATTAAGCACCAACCGACCTTAGAATCCTAATTGACCAACTTGGCCATTAGAACAGTAGCAGTATGCTACACTCATTGAGGCTAAACTCTCGAGATGGTTCCGGCCGCGAGAAAAGGTTGCGATGCTGGAGTTATGACCGATTGAGGGTAGCCAATGACATGAGATCCTCTAGAACCCGGTTACTTTTGATAGGACAGGTTTTAACCAACAAACTGAAAGAGGGTAGTACCTGAACCTCATGCAAGCCTAAACCTAAGGCCTTGTGTGTTTTGTGTGAATATGTTTGCCTGTATATACACTTGCCTGCTTTTCGCATACATGTACATAACATCATGACATCATACCATAGCATTTTCAATAACCATTTCAAGGATCTCGAGGGTTCTTTTGATGCAGGGTTACGTTGAACCAGACATCTATCAAGGGGCAAGAGGGTTCTCCTCTAACCAATCCAGTCAAAGATCAAGAACAACAACTTGAATCAGTGGCTATGACCCACTTGACATGGTGAGCTTGATTCTCGTGGAAAGACATCCACCGACACAAAGCTCTCCAACCAAAAGATCAAGTACAACAACTTGAATCAATGGCTATGACCCACTCGACATGGTGAGCTTGATTCTCGTGGAAGGACGTCCACCGGTACAGAGATCTCCAATCCAAGAGCAGAGTTCAACCTCTAACATTTTCTTGTGTTTACCCCAAGAGACCCTTGAAAGCATGCCTCCACATATCATGCATTTCATTTTGACAATCTTTCCTTTTTCAGGTTTCCTTACTCTCCTGCTGTTTATTTCAGCAAGAGATGGCTCTAGAAAGGTCTGTCAAAGACATCCAAGACCAGACTGCTCAGCTGCAGGAGATGTTCCTGAACTTGTCTCTGGGGCAAGAAGAGATGAAAGCTCTCCTCACCAAGGGCCTGGGGAATTCCAACAATGCCAGGAGTGATCAGATTGCGGAGCTGCAGTTTGATCTGACAACACTGAGGACTCAAGTGATGGGACAGTTGGTGGGCCAGATGGCTCTCATCCAAGACCTATCTCAAAGACAAGAGGAACTCAGAGTTCTTGTCCGCCAACTGCTTCCAAACAACCAACTGGGGCAAACATCTGAGGTCGAAGAGCCAGTAACCGCTCAGCCTCCATCCACTCAAGAAGACAAAGGGAAAGCTCCTTTGCTTGCTTCAAGGTCACGATCCCATCAACAACCTCGCCAGCATCAACGGGGGAATCGGCGTAAACAAGAAAAGTCGGGAAGACAGTTTACGGAGACTGAAATACCATCATTTTTCATACTGAAGCGCCTGTTGGAGGTCAATTTGCTTACCGTAAAGGATCCTCCTCAGAAGCCCAATATCTCCTCTCCTCACTTTAACCCCGACGCATTCTGTGTTTACCATTCCCACAGCCCGGGACACGGCACCAACGACTGTTGGGCCTTGAAGAACAAGATTCAAGATCTGATTGACATTGGGGTGCTGGAATTCATGCCAGACGGTGAGATGAAGATCTTCCGTTAAAGGGTTCTCCACTCGAAGTGACGAAGTTCAAGCTGAAAGACTTTTGCTTCTTTCTGAATTTTCAAAGTTGTAATTTCTTTTGCTGTCAAACAATTATCTGTTGATGTTAAACTCTGTTTTCATTAATGCATTGCATATGTTTGTCTTGAATTCATCCATTCGTTTCACTACTCTCATGCTTTTCTTTATGATATTTGACTCTTGATAAAAAGTTGTAAGCCTTTAGAGGGAGGATGACGAAACAATACCATGATCTTATACAGTATGCTTTTGAACAGACCTTGCTGATGATGTACAGGCATTTCTTTCAATTCCCAAACACTGGAGTTATAAGGAAGTTAATCCCTAGTCAACCCCTTCGAGCCAAAGAAGTAGGAGTTTTATGTTCTAAACGATCAAAACCCTTGATATAAACCCGGGGCAGGGTAGTCTCTCAGTTAATTCAAAAGAAAGTGCGCATTGAAGTCGCAAACTCTCAGTTCGTAACACAACGAACGACATCGAAAAAGAAAGTATTCCCTTGGAATCAAAAAGACAAGGGTGGTTCCCTATCATATAGACAGTCAATCTCTCAGAAGAGAAAGAGCCCACTGAGCCAAAACCTATAAAGGAGGCTTAAGAAAGCTGGGGCATCCCGCTGACAGTAATCCCGAAAATGGTAACAGTCAGGCAAAAGTTAGGGATAACAAATCAAAATCAAAATAGCGAGGTCATTACAAAATCCTCAACAACATGAAAAGTGTTGTAAAAGAAAAAGGAGATGATGACTGTCTCCCCAAAATTCAACTGGTGAACCATCACCCAGAAGTCGTTCCAAACTCAAAACAGAGTATGACACAATTAACTGAGCTTAGGTCGGAGAACATCACGAAGAGCGGGTGGGTACAAATATACTTTGAGCCTTTATCCTTTGTTTCTTAAACCGTGAACCAGGCCACGTTACAACCCTTCAAAAGTCCTAATTGAAGCATGGGTTAGTTCGAAAGCATACTGTTACAAAAGGTATCCTGACTCCTGTAGGGCTTTGCTCTAAATCTTGTGTTAACTTGTCTTATAAAAAGTTTTCTGCTAAAAATGCATTTTTCAAGACTTCGAGACAAACATAAACTTTGCATTATTCGAATATCACTGTCTGCATTTGACCTTTTTGTTTGACAGCGAAGAAATTCATACAGCGAATGTTCGGAGGAACGAAAACTCTCTCAGTAAGTCAAAATCACTTCAAGAGGATAAACACTTCCATCAAATCTCCTATCAACAAGGGGCATGACATGTCACGGTTCAATTAACCTGGGGCAGTCCAGTCAAGGTCCAACAGATCTTTCAAAGTTCAGTTAACCTGGGGTAGTCCAGTCAAGATTTCAAGAAAATCTCTCAATATGCAGAGTAATCTGATTTAAGACTCCTTCTTCACCACTTGGGGCATTCGAATGTCAAAAGTGTTCAACAAATCAGCTACATTATTTCCAGACTCGATTCCTGTATCTAGCCAGGGCACGTCTGAAGAGTTGAAGATTCGATTCTTGTATCCAGCCAGGGCATATCTGTCAACTATCACATTTCCAGACTCGACTCCTGTATCTAGCCAGGGCACGTCTGAAGAGTTCGAAGATTCGATTCCTGTATCCAGCCAGGGCATATCTATCAACTATCACCTTTCCAGATTCGATTCCTGTATCTAGCCAGGGCACGTCTGAAGAGTTCGAGGATTCGATTCCTGTATCCAGCCAGGGCATATCTGTTGACGACTATTTCCAGATTCGACTCCTGTATCCAGCCAGGGCATATTTGTTGACCACATTTCCAGACTCGATTCCTGTATCTAGCCAGGGCACGTCTGAAGAGTTTGAAGATTCGATTCCTGTATCCAGCCAGGGCATATCTATCAACTATCACGATTCCAGATTCGATTCCTATATCCAGCCAGGGCATGTCTGAAGAATTCCAGATCAACACCTGTAACAACCCAGGAAATATCTGTGAACGACCGATTGTAGACCAACACCTGTAATAAGCCAGGAATTTATCTACATCACCACTTGGGGCATTCGAATGCCAAAAGTGTTCAAAACCCGATGCAGTTTTTACACAAGCTCATCTTCAGGAAGCCCTACACCGGTTCCTCTTCAAGACTTCTGAAACAAGTTTACGGATTCTTCCCAACAACGGATGTTAATCTACCAATTTGTTCAGACTCTTCTCAACCTTTGAAATTAGTTTACGGACGCTTCCCAACAACGGATGCGGCTCTATTGCTGATTCAACTTCAAGATTTCTGAAAATAGTTCACGGGTTCTCCAAGTAAACGGATGTTAACCTATCACTTATTCAGATTCTTCTTCAAGACTTCTGAAAACAGTTTATAGATTCTTCCCAAGTAACGGATGTTAATCTATCAGCTTGTTCAGATGCAACCTCTGAAATTAGTTTATGGACGCTTCCCAACAACGGACGCGGCTCTATTGCTGATTTAACGTCAAGATTTCTGAAAATAGTTCACGGGTTCTCCAAGTAAACGGATGTTAACCTATCACTTGTTCAGATTCTTCTTCAAGACTTCTGAAAACAGTTTATGGATTCTTCCCAAGTAACGGATGTTAATCTATCAGCTTGTTCAGATGCAACCTCTGAAATTAGTTTACGGACGCTTCCCAACAACGGACGCGGCTCTATTGCTGATTTAACGTCAAGATTTCTGAAAATAGTTCACGGGTTCTCCAAGTAACGGATGTTAACCTATCGCTTGTTCAGATTCTTCTCAAGCTAACTACCACGGAAGATCGCGCCCGCCAAAATTCTTCCTATCTCCAGCGGAGTTCATCAAAATTCCCCAACAGTAACTTATCTTTGCAAATCCCCAGCCAGAGAATCCTCCGGAATTCAATTCCCCTCAGAGTTTAAGCTTCAGTATCCCCAGCGGAGCCAGACCATTGAACCTTCTCCCCACAGAGCTTTGGGAGGGCAAATCTTGGGTTCCCCAGTGAAGTCGCCAGAGTTACTTCCCATCAAGCTGACGATTCTCAAATCTGGTCTCCCCAGCATGAGCCTACTAGTTTGGAACTCCCCAGTAGAGGTCATCAGGAATTCTCTTCTCCAGCAACGGCCAAGGATTTATTTTCCCCGGCAGCAGTCAAGATGCTTTTATCTTCAGCCACCTCGGAGTCATGTATCCTCGGCAAGAATAGCTCATCAGCTTACATGCGCATTCATCACATTCATATCATAAATATTGATGTCACATACATTGCATCATGCATCATAACATTGCATCCAACTAACCCTTTGCCTTTTCAGGAAAGATCAGTCGACAGACACAGATCAACTCCCAAAGATTCATCCAGAAGTAGTTCAGATGTGACCCAGACACGGCGACATTCTGATACTTATTTCAGATTCATTCAGACGCATCATCAGGAAACCCTACACCGGTTCCTCTTCAACTTCAAGACTTCTGAAAATAGTTTACGGATTCTTCCCTACAACGGATGTCAATCTACCGACTTGTTCAGACTCTTCTCAACTTCTGAAAATAGTTTACGGATTCTTCCCAACAACGGATGTCAATCTACCAACTGATTCAGAATCTTCTCAATTTTTGAAAATAGTTTACGGACATGTCCCAACAACGGATACTGCTCTATTGCGTATTCAATCTCAGATAGTTTACAGATTCTCCAGACATGGACGTCAATCTGTTGCTTGTTCAGACCCCTAATTCAGAGACGTTCCAAAACATGGACGCCCTTCTGATACTTGTCCACTCACCATTGACACACAGTTCAACATGTCCAGATGGCATCTATAAGCCCATCCTCCTACCAGCAGTCACCGAATGGCATCTTTAAGCCCATCACCAAATGGCATCTTTAAGCCCATTCACCTCCACCATCATATCGCCGAGTGCAAATTTTCTGGGCACTTTAGTGTCCAATCTTCTTTTACCTTCAAGTCGCGAAAGGCAAACTTGCCAATCTAACTCTTCAGGTCCAAGAAGATTGAACAGGGGCAACTGTTGTACCCCAAAATTTGCCCTCGCATTTTTTCCACAAGCAATCTCAGCTTCAAACCTTTTCTAATTTTTCAAACTGGCTCAAGAATCGGACAAACGAACTTTTCTTGTCCGTCAAGCGAAATTAGGGTTTTTACTGATTGTCAGGGCTCTGGATTGTTTCATACAGTTGGCTTAGGGTTTGGATGATTTTTGGTTCAATTTTGATCAGGCGAACGTTATTTGGCATTTAATCAGGAATTAAGGTTCTATGGACATGTTCTCAGAAGGATTTAAATTCTACAGCGCGTTGCAGTTTATTCCGAGATTCAGGTTAAATTCGCATTATCTTGATTTAATCAGTAAAGGAGGCAGTTGTTTTGAATTCACCAAGTCAAAGAATATGCAGTATTGGATTCACAGTGTTTATGGCAAATCAGTGAAGAAGGAATGCGCTTGATCAGTTTATTTTGGTTGACTGCTGCTTTGCTTTGGATATTGGAAGAGACAGGTTTAATTGATCAATATTGTTTTTATTTAAGTTATTTATTATTCTAAAATTGAATGATTGAAATTTATTTTTCAATTGTTTTAATTCAAAGAGTTTTAAATAAATAAATAAACAATAAAGAAAGAAAATTAGAATTAATTGGGTAATAAAGATTTTATTGATATTTGAATTATTTGTACAAATTGTTGTTTATAATTTAAATTACAAACAATAATTTACATTAATTTAAATATTAAATAAAATAAAAACTATCCTATTTCTAATATTCTTCATTCTTCACTCTGCTCCGGTGCTCCATTTTTTATCTGCAAAAAGAAAAAGAAAAGTCAGAAAGCAGTTAAATTAAAAGAGACAGATAAAATTTGCTCATCATTAGGGGCCACTGACTGGGATCAGTTGACCCTCTCTGCAAATCACGGGATTTCTCCCGGTTCACAAAGAGGGAAGATTTTTATCATAAATGTAAAATGTCAAATGCATAAATTCCAAAGTTCAAACTGCATAAAATCTCAAACTTCAAATTCAAACTAAACTGAAAAATCCAATTCCCACTTCCTATCAAATGCCAAAGTCTACTCAAAGATTAGCCAAAAGTGCATTTTACTGTCAAAATACAAAATCTACCCAAGCTATCAAAGAAAGATATGGAAGATATCACAAAATACAAATTGCTGTCAAAAGTGCCAAGACTGTCAAAAAAGGTTTGACAAAGATTTTGGAAAGATATCAAAGAAAAGATAAAGTGTAGCAAACTGTCAAAGCTGGATAAAGATGCAGAGAAGTAATGTGTTATGCAAGCTAAATCATTAATCATCATTTCCCATCAGGGCCCCTTCAGAAAAGTACAGTAATAAACATTTAAAAATTCTTAAAACTGTACTATGGAAGAGAAGAGAGATAAAGTAAGCATAGGCAGGTTTTAGGCTTAGGCAGAAGACACAAAAGAAAAGATATAACCCAAGAGAACTCAGTTCAGCAAAGAAGGGGAAAAATATACAAATCTGCATCAGATATCATCCAAAGCAAAACAGATACCACATGTTGAAGCTGACCTGCTGTAAAAACCTCATAAACCTGCATCAGCTTTACCAAAATACAAAAACTCAGAACCTGCATCATCCTTACAAACACCAACCTCAAGCCTAAAATCTGATAACCCTGCTAAGGCCACACAAAACCCACCATAACCTGCAAACTGATAAAAACCCAAGCCAAGCCATAAAAACCTGTTGGAACTAAACCTGCAATGGCCTGGAGACCTCACAAAACTCAAAACCTTGTTAAGTCCAAGCATCACCCTGTTGAAACCTAAACCACCATACTGTCAAACATAAGCCAGCATAACCAAAAACATCAAGACAATATCCAACTCCAAAGCCCTCAGTGTACACATCATTGGGCAAGAAACCAACAAGACAGAAATATACAAACTGATAACCTGAAAATACCACAACCCTGCCTCAACATCCAAACCTCATAACCTGAAACAAGGCAAGCATGGCCTGCTGCCAAGTTCATACCTGATGCCTTGACACAAAAAACTACATCAAACAAAACACCAGGCCTGTACCTGCAAACCTTCAAAAAACCTGATATGCAAGCCTAACCCAAAAAACCTGATAAACAAAACACCATAACATGCTGAAGCTTACCTGCTGTTAAAACCTCAGCTCAAACCTGTCAAAACCTGATAAAAAAAACACCATAACATGCTGAAACTTAACCTCAAAACCAGAAACAGACCAACCTGCCCCAGCATAAGAACCTGCGCCAGCATAACAACCATCAACCTGCCTAACCCAAGCAGGCCTCACAATTTATCAAACACATAATCTCTCAAACATATCCAAATCCCTCAAGCAGCCTCAAGCCTTACCATTTTGTAAAACCAGCATATGCCCTGCAAGACCAGTTCACCCAACACCTAAACCCTTCAATCCAAGCAACTCAGTGTCCAAACACTAGGCCCTCAGTACAAACATCACAGGGCAACATAAACAAGTATACAGTGTTCAAGAAGAAGAAGGAAAGCAATAAACATTCGAGGCAACGTAAGCAAGTGTTCAGGACAACATACAGTGGCAAAGAGAAGAAGAACGTAAAAGGAAGTGAATCCAAGGGCAGTACAGGCATCAACTCTAAAGGCAACCAACAATTCAAAGGGACAAAAGTAGAAGAGGTAAAGAAGTGAACATATTTCAAGATAGGGCTTTTCAGAACATCATCATCAAAACCATAGGCAAGAAAAAAGCAACCAGATAAAAGATACCAGGGATATCAAGTTCATCAGCATCACGCTTTTTTTTCCCTCTTCGCCATCAAAGCCTCCCAGGCACCTTCATCTCCTTCCTTCCCTTCTCCAGTAAAGGTAAGACGTTTCTTTTCCCTCCTCATGCACCTCCAATAAAGATCAATAACGCACAACATGAGAAGTCGAACCAAAAGTTAATCAAGAATACGCAGAAAATCATAAAACATGTAAGAACTAAAACAAACCCTAACGAATCAAATTGATTACCGAGTTCTGTCGCCTCAACACTATCGCTGGAGGGAAGGGGAAACGGAGATTGCCGGTGGCTGAGGCAAGAGGCTCATGCTGGACGCTCGAAATCAGAAGAAGAACGTTGAACGAACATGAACGGCGCGCTCAAACCCTAAAACCTTGCTTCCCAAATGAAAACGCCAAACAACCCTAAATTCGTTCTGGTCCCCAAGCAGGCCTTGCCCGTTCCGTTTTGCCCAAAGCCCATTTAGAATCTCAAACCTTTTTTTATATAAAACAAATTGTTTTCTTTTTATTAACTAACTTAACCTTTCTTTTACAAAATATTTTTATTAATGCTAAACCATATATTTTTCTAACTTAACATTTTTTTCATATATTAAAATTGAAAATACTTGCTTCTTTTTATTTATTTACTCTTTTATTTAAAATATATTTTGTACATATTATACATTTTTTTATCATATAGTTAAAATATCTTTTTTTAAGTATATATTTGTATATAAAAATAATGAAATACTTTTTTTATCATATAACTAAAATTGAAAACTTTTTAATTAACATACATATTTGTACATAATAATAGAAATACATTTTTTCTCTAATATTAAAATTCACAAACATTTGATTAAAATACTTTTTGTATATAAACAAATAAAGATACATTATTTAATTAAAACTTGAACATTTTCTTTTGTATATATTAAAAGAAATACAAGATCGTTAAAAGGACGCTTAGTAAATATATCTAGGTCAAAAACCCTAATACGCTTCAATTTCACATTATCGCGCTTGTAAATAATTACACATACTAATATACTTACACTTACACAATCCATTCACATTGCCCTATATACATTTGTTTATCTTATATTTGTATATTCGATATTTACATTTTTGATCGCAAATTCGATTTGGTTGTAACTTATTGGATACTATAAGTCTCATCCCCTTTTGTACATTTATACCCCCACTCCCGGATACTATTTTGTAATAGCGTAGATTTTACATTTCCGCAATTTACAGTTTTCCAATTATATCATGGTTAGACCTAGGGTTTGTATGTACATAAAATCAAACGCTAGATAACCTAATACAAGACAAATACATGTAATCAATACACAATCACACTTGCACCCTCTAGGGTAATCCCACATGTTGCCTTCCAAAATGGGCCATGCTTGCACGTCGAGTATCTTTGGCAAAATAAAATCAAATGATCATAAGTCTCAAAGTGTTGCCTAAACGGAATGATCATAGTCCCTTCAAAGCAAATTGCCAAAGACACTTGGCATCATTGCATTCATGGTCCATACGATGACCCACGCCCGTCCCGAATAAACTTCCTAAATGCAAGATTGTCCATCAACTTCAATGGTGGAACAAAATTGTTAAAAGGGGTTAAAACATAACAAAAACCTTTGAGTACAATAGGGTAGACAAAACTCTTAGTTACTTGAGATCAATTTGCAAAAACACTTGCCTTCTTTTCAAAAACCACAATCCACAACACTTTCAAAACAAACTCTCAAAAACATTTGAAACATCTTTTCGAAAAGATCCACACTTTTGTAAAACACTCAATCACGAGTCAAATACATTAGTTGCCTAAGACAAGGCATCTTTTTCCAAAACATTTTCAAAAAGCACCCACACACACACCATTTTCAAGCAATCGAAAAACAAGGCAAGTGATCTAAAAAACCAAGTAACTAAGAGCCCATGGATAACCATGGATGAAAAGGGTGCTAATACCTTCCCTTTTCATAATCTACCCCCCGAACCCACGAAATATCTCGAAAGGTTTTTGCTGTGCTTTTTTAACCTTTCCTTTAGGATAAAACAAAAAGTCGGTGGCGACTCTTGCTCAACCGCACAAGTGCGAATACGAACGCAAAACACTAGTCAGTTCTCCCACCGTATCACAGACCCGAACACCTCCAATGGTGGTGCTACCTACCTCTCAATGGTGGAATGGCACTACCTTAAGGACATTTACACAGCTTAATTCCTTAGGGTAGGTAGATGACTCATAGATACTTGCTCTATTTCAAAAAAACAAATCAAAAACTCTTTTCACACTGACACTTTCAAAAAGCTTTCAAAACAACTTTTCAAACACTCTTGAGGACTGATACAAGAGTCGATCTGAAACTTTAAACGAAACTTTTTTCAAAACCCACATACACTTGAAAAGCAAACACTTTTGAAAACACAATGAGCAAGTATCTAAGAGCCCATGGATAACCATGGATAGAAAGGGTGCTAACACCTTCCCTTTCTATAAATCTACCTCCCGAACCGAGAACAAATCTCATAAGGAATTTTGATGTGCTTTTGTCCAGTCCATGTTGGAGAAAATAAAAGACGGTGGCGACTCTTGCTTACCGCGACATTTCGCGAACCAGCGTTAAATAGTCAGTTCTAAATCCACCGATCACAGAACTGGAGACTCTGCTGGGGAAATCTTTTAAAGTGAGGTGTACCTTAGGATAGCTCATACTTGTGTTTTCAATTGTTGTGTTTGTTTGCTTTATTATTGTGGGCTGCATCAGAGTTACATAGATCCTAACCCGGATCTGGGGATACCCTGTTAGGTAGCATAAGCTGTGAGGGACCTGTCCGGCGTAGACCGACATGGGTGAAGCAGTGGCTACGTTGGTGTGACACCTTGGTCTGTACCGATATCCCTTGTGTCGCAACGAGGAGAATATGGGTCTTCTGAGGAGTCATTAAGCACCAACTGACCTTAGAACCTTAAATGACCCAACTTGGCCTATAGAACAGTAGCAGTATGCTACACCCATTGAGGCTAAACTCTTGCGATGGTTCTGGCCGCAAGAAAAGATTGCGACGCTGGAGTTATGACCGATTGAGGGTAGTCAGTGATATTGGGATCCTCTAGAACCCGGTTACTTTTGATAGGACAGGTCTTAACCAACAAACTGAAAGAGGGTAGTACCTGAACTTCATGTTGGCCTAAACTCTAAGGGCTCTTTGTGTGACTTGCGTGCTTTCAAACTTGACTACTTGCATGCTTGTTATCTGACACTCAAGTTTCTTGCAGGTTTTGTTTACAGTCCTTAATCTGGACTCATTACAGGGTTCACCTACATTACTCCACGCATAGCATAACATCATACCATTGCATACATCCTGCATAAGGACTAACCCATTTCAAGGATCTCAAAGGTATGTGATGCAGGTCATGATGAACTAATTATCCAGCAAGGGGCAAAGGGGATTTATTTTCCTCTAGCCAAGGTTGTCAGGGGCTATGACCCACTCGATATGGTGAGCCTTGACCCTTGAAGAAGGACTCTCAACAACATGCAGTTCCTTCAATCAAGCTATCGGATCCCAACTCTAACAATTTTCTTGTTTACCCCGCGAGATCCTTGAAAACATTGTATGCATACATACATATCATTGCATTACAGGTATCCCTTTTACAGGTTGCTTACCTTCTTCGCTGTTTATTTCAGCCGATCGTCATGAATCCTGAATCATCTACTGAGCAATCCATCAAGGCCCTCCAGGCTCTGAACGCCCAGTTCCAAGAGTTGATCATGAGTTTAGCCCAGGGGCAACAGGATTTGAAGACTCTGCTCTCGAAAAAGAAGAAGAAGAGGACTGTGCTGTTCAACCCTAGACGCAAATCTGGGAATGGATCACAAAATGAAGTTGAGCAGACTACCCCATCTGTTGGAAAGGACAGCCCCCATGAGAGAGAGGTTCCTAGTCCTGTGGTCTCCGACAACGAGACCGATTACAATGATGAGCAGTACCCTCCAGCTGAGGACAGGTACAAACAGCTAGAAGACATGCTAAGTGCTATGGAAATACAAAAAGTGCCCGGCCTGGACTTCGAAGATCTAGGTCTGTCTTCTGGGGTAGTAATCCCGCACAAATTCAAGGCACCTGCCTTTGCCAAGTACGACGGGGTATCCTGTCCTAAGCTGCATCTCAGGTTTTACACAAGGAGGATCCAGCCCTACACGGCTGACAAGAATTTGTGGATTTACTTTTTTCAGGATATTCTGTCGGGAACTCAACTCGACTGGTTCTATCAACTGAATGGAACCAACATCCGCAGCTGGGAGGACTTGGCCACTGCATTCTACAAGCAATACCAGTATAATGCCGACCTTGCTCCCACGCGTACTCAGCTTCAGGGGATGTCTATGGGTACAGGCGAAGGCTTCAAAGAATATGCTCAAAAATGGAGGGACCTTGCTGGAAGGGTACAACCACCTCTGACTGACCGCGAACTCGTCGACATGTTCTTGGGGACCCTGTCTGGTCCATTCTTCAACCACCTGATTGGGAATTCTGCTGCTGGGTTTACAGATTTGGTCTTGACCGAGGAAAGAATAGAGGCTGGCATCAAGTCAGGGACAATACAGAATGGTGACTCCTCGAACACTGAGAAGAAACCATCCAAGAGAGAATCTAGTGCCGTCTATGGCTCAAGAGGGCAGAATAGGTCCGAACACCGCCAAGATGTCAACGCGGTGCTTATTGCAAAACCGGCCGGCGCCCCTCAGCGTCACAATCAGCAAAGGGAAGAGAGACCCAAAAGGAAATTCACTCCCCTCGGCATGACCTTGTCACAGATATTTCCACAGTTGCTGGAAACCAAGTTGCTAACTCTCATGGACCCTCCAAAGAATCCCAACAGGACGCCGTCAAGGTATAACCCCAACGTTCGCTGCGCTTACCATTCTGACAGCCCGGGGCATGCTACAGATGACTATTGGACTTTGAGAAATAAGGTCCAGGATCTGATTGACGCAAAGGAAGTCCAACTCGACTCTCCAGAGACTCCCAATGTGATCACTGCTCCCTTGCCAAAATATGGCTAGGACTGAATTTTTCGTTCATTCGAATGTTCAATTTGTAATTTTCTTTTGATTGTTCAAACATTTATTCATGTTAAACATTGCTATTTCATTAATGCACTACACATGTCTGTTTTGAAGTAATTATTTCGTATTCACTATATGCAAATTGTTTTCATTTTTTTGTGATGATCAATTCTCGGTTAATAATCCTAAGCCTCTTGAGGGAGGATGACGAAAACGATACCGTGATCATTACAGTATGCTTTTGAACAGACCCCGCTGATGAGGTACAGGCATTGTTTCAATCCCTAAACACTGGAGTTATAAGGAAGATAATCCCTCGTCAACCCCTCTGAGCCAAAGAAGTAGGAGTTTTTCTTTTCGAAAATTAAAACCCTTAATCATAACCTGGGGCAAGGTAGTTCTCTCAGTTGATCCAAGTGCATAACAAACGGCACCAAAGAGGTCCTTACAAAACAAAAAAAACAGTGATGGTTCCCTATAATCGTCAAGACAGGCAGTCATTATCTTTCAAAAACAAAAAACAAAAGCCCAATAAGTCAAAACCTATGAAGGAGACTTACAAAACTGGGGCATCCCGCTGACTGTAATCACAAAAGAAACAGTTCAGGCAAAAAACAGGGATAACAAAATCAAAAAAAAGGGAAAGAGGTCATACAAACCCTCAATAACAAAAAGGAATGACTGCCTATTCAAAATAAACTATCAACATCCGAACCATCACGGGAATATCAGGACAAAAACTCAAATAAGATCTAACGCACGATCAGCTGAGTTTAGGATTGAAGAACATCACGAAGAGCGGGTGGGTACAAATAAAATTTGAGCCTTTATCCTTTGTTTCTTAAACCGTGAACCAGGCCACGTTACAACCCTAAAAAGTCCTAGCTGAAGCATGGGTTAGTTCGAAAGCATACTGTTACAAAGGTATCCTGACTCCTTAAGGCTCGCAGTAAAATAACGAGTTTGACATCACAGTTTACAAAAGAACTCACTTGTTTTATTAAACTGCATTTCCAAAAACTTCGAAACAGACATAAGCTTTGCATTTTTAACATAACTTTGTTTGCATACGACTATTTGTTTGAACAGCATAGAAGCTCGCACGACGAATATCCGATGAACAAAAGCACTCCCAAACAAGGGGCATGACATGATCATTGTCCGTCATCTGGGGCAGTTAAGTCAAGATTCAGAGAATCTCTCAAATGCCAAATAGCCTGGGGCAAATCTCTGTCTAAGTCACTTGGGGCATTGGACGATCAAACGAAGATCTTCTGGTGGCATGGCAACACAACAACAGGGGCACCTCCCTACATTCTGAGAACGTGGACATAGTCGAAAAAATACTACGCAAAATCAAAGACCTGCTAGGTTGACACACCTAGGCAAAAATAAGGGCTTCCCGGCGAACCAAAAGGGTTCGGGCAAAAATAAGGGATGAAATGAAAAAAATCTGTACACCCGGCAAGTCGAAAACCTGAAAAGGCGGCTTGGGCAAAAATGGGTATCCCGGTGGACTGAAAACCTGAAAGGGCGGTCCAGGCAAAAATTAGGGATCAAAGCGTACGACTATGTCCCGTCATCTCGCCTACCAAAAGAAGATTTGTCGAATCGGCAGTCGTCAAACACCTTCAAAGGTACCTTCTTCTCCAACAGAAACTGGGGCAATAATGAGTTGTCTAAATGATCCGGTTGCCCCGTCCACCGAAGTGCCAAGGTAAGTTCAGCTGAAGAATGTAACCAAGATGCCTTAATTCCCCAGAGAGTGAGCCAAGATTCAATAATTCTCTCCCATCAGCCCTAACAAGGCACAATATCTCCTAGCAAGTCAACGACACTCTCCCCGAGCAGAGTTAGCCTACTCCGTCAGCCTTATGGAAGTTGGATTATCCCCAGCAGATCTCAACATTCCTCAGCGGAGTATACCAACGTTCTTAACAAGCATCCCCGGCAGTCTTGATCTAAGATTGTTCCCCGGTGGTATACAGACATTCAGTGGAGTCACTTCCCCAGTATATCTCAAAATTTCCCCAGGAGAGTCTAGTTCCAAAGTCTCCCCAAGAGAGTTGGATCCATCTCCCCAGCAGGAAGCTTATCCCCAGTAGATTCCGGAAGCTTATCACCTGCAGAGCACGAACGCTCCCCCGACTTTATTCAGAAGATTATTTCCCCACCAGGATATAACTAGGTTATCCTCAGCCAATTGCCACGGAAAGATCGTCCCCGGCGAAGTCTTCCTATCCCCAGCGGAGTCTGTTAAAACCTTCAACATAACCTATCAATGGTATCCCCAGCGGAGTTATCATCATCTCAGCAAAGTATCTCTCTTTCCCCACAAAGTTACCTCCCCGCAGAGTAATCTATTCGCCAAGTTTATTCCCCAACGGAGTCATCTTCTCCTACCGGTTTATTCTTGCAATCATCGTCCCCCAGCGGAAACGAAGAACCCTACTCTTCAACATCAGCCCAGGATTTAACTTCCCGGCACTCGTCAAGGATTTATTTTCCCAGACGAAAATACATTCATGAACATCATATCTTCATACATTATAGCATGCATATACGCATCATATCATACAATCTCATGTGTTGAGAACATCATTGCTTGATTCATATCATGCATTGCATATAACTGACCTTTACCTTTCAGGAAGGATACAGTTAAATGATCAGCTATGTAGACGAATACAGTCAAAAGAGACCAACCCAGTCAAAGAATACAAATCCAGTTAAATCAATGCCTAAAGATTTCTCTGATACAACTCGTCGTTATAGACACTCGTCGTTATAGACACTCGTCGTTATAGACACTCGTCGTTATAGACACTCGTCGTTATAGACACTCGTTGTTATAGACACTCGTCGTTATAGACACTCGTCGTCATAGACACTCGTCGTTATAGACACTCGTCGTTATAGACACCCGTCGTCATAGACACCCGTCGTTATAGAAACTCGTCGTCATAGACACTCGTCGTTGTAGACACTTGTCGTCATAGACACTCGTCGTTATAGACACTCGTCGTTATAGACACTCGTCGTTATAGACACCCGTCGTTATACACACTCGTCATCATAGACACTCGTCGTCATAGACACTCGTTGTCATAGACACTCGTCGTTAGAGACACTCGTCGTCATAGACACTCGTCGTCATAGACACTCGTCGTTATAGACACTCGTCGTTATAGACACTCGTCGTTATAGACACTCGTCGTTAAAGACCACCCGTCCGGGGAAATAACCTGTCAGTAGAGACAACTCACCAACCTCTCTATATTCCAGACTCGATTCCTGTATCCCGCCAGGGCACATCTGAAGAGTTCAAAGATCCGATTCCTGTATCTCGCCAGGGTGTATCTATTGACGACTAACATTACCAGACTCGATTCCTGTATCCTGTCAGGGCACGTCTGAAGAGTTTGAAGATCCGATTCCTGTATCTTGCCAGGGTGTATTTGTTGACGACTAATTCCAGACTCGATTCCTGTATCTTGCCAGGGCACGTCTGAAGAGTTTGAAGATCCGATTCCTGTATCTTGCCAGGGTGTATCTGTTGACGACTATTTTTCCAGATTCGATTCCTGTATCTAGCCAGGGCGCATCTGTGAGTAGCTGATTGTAGATTCGATTCCTGTATCCAGCCAGGGCACATCTACATAAAGAGTTTGAAGATCAACTCCTGTAACAGGCCAGGTAATTATTTTTCTTTCTCAGGTACGCAAGTTCTCGCTAAGGAATATCTTACGCGATCGACACCTAGATGGCATCTATAAGCCCATCCACATACCAACAGTCTCCAAATGGCATCTATAAGCCCATTCCCGACAAGGCTCTGTCACAACTCCAAATGGCATCTATAAGCCCATCCACCTATCCATCAGTTCTCAAAATGGAATCTATAAGCCCATCTTCCTATCCATCAATCTCCAAATGGCATCTGTAAACCCATTCCCCACATCATACTGCTGACACTCTACAATGTAAGTTGCAAATTTCTGGGTACTCTATTGTTCAATCATCTTCTACCCTCGGATTACGAAAGGCACGCCAACCAATCTACACCCTCGGGTCTAAGAAGATTGAACAGGGGCAACTGTTGTACCCCAAAATTTTCCCTCCCATATTCTTCAAGATTTGCCAAGATCAAGCTTCAAAGTCTCTCAAGGGTTGCACAGTCCATTGGCCTCCTAACAGTCAAAAATTAGGGTTTTGGTTCTGGAAAAGAAATTGAGGTTTCCAAGGGTCCAATCAAGTCCCACATGCCTATAAACATTGTCAATCATCCTTATGTCAAGTTTCAATACTCACAGCACCAGATTGCACAGTCAAAAACCCTAATTGCTTCACAGTCAACTGCAGGGGCAAAATGGTCATTTGACAGTCAAAAGTCAAAAATTTTGGTCAACATCTTATTTTGAAGCCACAAACATCATTTGATCAATTCTTGATCATGATTCTCAAAGCATGGCTCAAAAAGTCTCAAGATGCAAAAGTTTCTATTTTTGGACAGTTGAAAAAGTCAACTGCAAATTGACCAAGGCATAACTTCCACATGGTTTATCATAAAAATCCCATCCAAAGCTCATTTTGAAGAGAATTACATTTCCTACAACTCATCTTCACACTTAAAGTCCAAGAAATGCTCTCACAAAAAGTTATCAATTTCAACATTATAGGTCATTTTCAAAAGTCAACAAAAAGGCACTTTAAGTCAAAGACCATAACTTGAGATTGGTAAATCAAAATGACATGGGACCAAATACATTTGTTAGAGGACTTCAAGACCTTTCCAAAATGTCCAAGAACATGATCAAAGCTTAAAAATTGAGCAAGATATGCCTTGTGGAAGTTGGGAAATTTTTGGGAATTTTGAAAAGTCAACTTTGCTTCAAATGCCTCAAAATTGCTAATGGGCCTCAATTTCTTCCATGAATCATTACCCAAAGGCCATGCACGACCCATTAAGCTAAAAGGGAGTTATTTTCTTATTTTTAATTAATTAATTGAATTTTTAATCCTATTAATTCATTTAATTAAAATTAAATATGAGAAAAATACTAAATCATGTGTTTCAAATCTTTTTGTGCAGCCAATTCACTCTTTATGGATCAAATATTTCGTGCATCACCAAAAAGGAAAGATTCTATGCAATTGGCAATGGTTTCATGGCAAAAAGATTGGATTTGATATCATTGAAAACCAAATATCCAAATCATCAATGCAAAGACTTTGGGCTTGGTTTTTCTAACCTAATTCCATCTACATACATATGCAAACAGAACCCTAATGCCTAGAACACACAAGCTGCGCTCAGAACACAAGAACAACTTTGCAACTTTTGACAAAAAATCTCAAAACTGAAAACCTAGCTAGAGCTCGTTTCAAAGCAAAAAAACCATTCCAATACACTCCTGACACTACCAGGAAGCTTTTGCAATCGAAACCAACCCTCCATACTCAAGGAATTGGTAGAACGACATCACCCTGTTCATAAAATTTTGCATATTCGTGTTTGCATTTTCATGCCTTATTCATGCATTTTTGTTGTTGATTTACACTAACATGAACTTTCTGAAGCTATTGGTGTCCTTTAATTGAATTAATATTTCCTGTATCAAAAGTTGCCATGGACATTCGCTAGGGTTTCAGAGCTCCAGATTTGGGGTTTTACGCTTGAGGAAAAATTGGCCAACCAAAATAGTACCATTGAAATCAGGACGTCCAGACGATACCATTCCACTACTCGCGCCTTTTTTATATTTGCCCAGGAGCTAATCGTTATTTTTTCTGTTTGAGCTTAGTGGGGGTTTAAAACCCCCGCTATCTATTTGGTAATTGCAGGAAATATGAAGAAGAAGGTGGACGTGTCTCAGGATAACTGGCGCGTTTGAATTTTTGGCGCGTTGTATACCACTAAGCGTTGTTTGTATTATATTGCTTGCTTGTTAATTCACATACAACACGCGCGCATAGCTCAGATGGTTGGACGTGCATTTGGTAAACGTTGGGACTTGGGTTCGATTTCCAGGTCCCCCATATTTCTCTATAATTTTTATTGTAACGTGTTCAGGTACAAAATCACTCCAATGGTCCACCATATCCCTAAAGCTTGCGCCTGCCAAGTGTCCAGAGACTCAATCTGATGGCTATCACATGAATTCCACCATGCACGCCAGTCAATGGATCTGCACGCAAACGCTGAAAGTCAAAAAGGGCTTGGGATTAATGGGCCAAATTCCTTGCAATTAACCTCCAAAGGGGTCAGATACCCCCATGGTTTGTCCAATTTTCAACTTTTATTTATTTTTCTTTCTATTCTTTTATTTGTTTTTTTTAAAATTAATTGTTTCCTTTAAATTATACAAAATTAATTTTCATAACACAAAAAAATCAGAAATCAAGAAAATAAAAAAGGTTTATTTAATATTTAATGCATGAATATATTTTTTTGTAAATAAATTTAATAATCAATTTAGGTTAATTTAGGTTAAAATTTTAATGTTTTTCTTAAATAACTAAAAAATGTAGAAATTAGGTTTTTAGCATTTTTATTCTCTTTTCTTAATAAAAAACTTTTTCTCCTTATTATTATTATTATTAATTATTAATTTATTTTGTAAATATTCATGTAATTAAATAATTAGTATAAATTAGGTTTTAAACATTAACTTTTTTTTAATAATTAAAAATAATTTAGAATTAGGGTTTTATTTAATTTCTAATTTTAATTAATTCTCTTTATTCCCATTAAATACAAAATACCATAAAAAAAATAACTTCTTTTCTTATTAAATAATTAACTAACTTTCAATTTCAATTTAATTTCTTTAAAGGGTCCAACGCCCACGCGTATTCGATTCCAATTTCTTTTCGCGCGCTTATTCTTATTTTTCGTTCAAATATAATGTAATTGCCCAAGCTTTGTAATAATAATTAGGAAATTTATTTATTTTCTGCATTTTATTAAAAAACGGGTCTTTGTTAATTTGGCGATGTATAGACCCGCGCCTTGTAATAGCGTAGGACCTTTATTTTCCGCACTTCAATTTCCGCACCTTTTAACTGCTAAACTATTGCATGAAAGAATGAATGGCCCAAATAAAATCAAAGCGTAGATCACCAAAAATATGACAAGACAAAACATAACTGAAAACGATACACAAATTCACACACCACTCTTAGGGTGCGCCTCACTGTTGCCTTGGCCGTCGAAACGTGGTCGTCGAGTATAGGACGTTTTAGTAAGTCCTTATGTCCGTTGATCCATATGCCTTAAAACAAGTTGCCTCGGAAAAGTTGCCTCGGAATAAAAAAGGATCAATGGCATAAGGGTAGCTTCTAAGGTGTCCTACTGTTGCTCTGGTGACCACACTGTCCCTGACAAACGAATTGACCCGGACACCTCCAATGGTGGTGCTACCTACCTCTCAATGGTGGGATGGCACTACCTTAAGGACATTTACACAGCTTAATTCCTTAGGGTAGGTAGATGACTCATAGATACTTTCTCTATTTCAAAAAAACAAATCAAAAACTCTTTTCACACCGACACTTTCAAAAAGCTTTCAAAACAACTTTTCAAACACTCTTGAGGACTGATACAAGAGTCGATCTGAAACTTTAAACGAAACTTTTTTCAAAACCCACATACACTTGAAAAGCAAACACTTTTGAAAACACAATGAGAAAGTATCTAAGAGCCCATGGATAACCATGGATAGAAAGGGTGCTAACACCTTCCCTTTCTATAAATATACCTCCCGAACCGAGACCAAATCTCATAAGGAATTTTGCTGTGCTTTTGTCCTGTCCATGTTGGAGAAAATAAAAGACGGTGGCGACTCTTGCTTACCGCGACATTTCGCGAACCAGCGTTAAACAGTCAGTTCTAAATCCACCGATCACAGAGGTATATATATGTGTGCAAGTTTAAGGCAAAAAGAAAACAAGAGGATTATAAAAAGAATGCAAATTTTCAAGATTTTATATGCATGTGTCGACTCATACAATTCACGTATCGATAACTTTAAAGCATGAGTAGACCTGTATATGTCAGTGTGTCGAGACATGTATTACAAAGGATATAACATTTAAAAATAAACTACAAGTGTCGACTTAAAACTTGTATGTCTCGACTCATAGAAGAATTTTTCTTCTATGTGTTAACCTGAAAGACATTATGTGTCGACACCTGCAAACATAATCCACATGTGTCGACTTATAGTATGTATGTGTCGACACATATACATGTTTTTCACATAAATTTTTTTTATGCATGAAACCTTTTCCAAACATCTTCAAACCATTTCTAAGATGTTTTATGCTTCCTAATTCCAAGATGCACATCAAGGCTCAGATGATACCGTCCAATATACATAAAATGATAAAATGTCCTAGTTTTGACATCATACAAAACATCTCTAATAGGAAGGTGTACCCGCATACTCCCCCTTTTTGATGATGAAAAAACTTACGAGGATGCATTTGATGTCTTCATGAAGGCTCCCCCTGAATATGTGCATCTCAACTTCATCTTGCATATGATCTTACCCCTTTGACAACATCAAAAACAGACAAAGTAAGCCATGCAAAGTATCATATATCATAGATATAAGAATATATCACACATAGGCGTTTGCAAAGAAAGAACATGCACTCACATATATGTGAAATGACGCAAAAATGGAAAAACTTAAGCATAAATAGAAAGGAAATTCAAATAATATTATAACATTGTTTCCACAAATTATCCCGATAACACAAACAAAAACATAAAACATAGTTTGACTTCAAATAATTTTCAATACATAAACAAAGAAACAAAGCATGAAAAAGACATAGAATGCATAATGACTCAAAACACTAAATACATGATAGAAATGTTCCAAAATGCTTGATCCAACATCATAAAGACTCAAAAATTTCAATGTCCCATATGACCTGTATGACCCATAGGATGTGACCTGACACCTCCATCCATAAAATTACGCATCTCCTGGTAGAATTGCGAGTATTCGTCATATTCTAAATCTCAAGGGTCATCATGCTATTGATTCTGGTTTGTGTAGCAGCATGGTTATTGCCCATCTCACTCCAGATTGAGGAAATTTTCCCAGTGACATAGAAGGCAAAAGCATCAAAGTTTGTATCTTGTGTATTCAAATACTCTTGAACGAGCCTAAGCCGTTCTTCTTGAGCTACTTAAAAATTATCTTGTTAATGCAATTCCTCCTCGTAGCGCTCATCCTGTTTAACCTGCATGCTTAGAAGCATAGTAATGATTGAAGACTCATTTCTAGATGCAATACCAAAACCATTACCTTGTGATCTAGAACTATATTCTTATGAACCAACATCGTAGTATCTTGAGTTACCATAATAATATCCTCTATAAGCATCACCTTGTTGTGTCCAATATGTTTAATGCCATTGGCATCATCCTTGGTTTTCTTCAGGTTACAGATATGGTATACTATTCAGCCATGCTGTATCGTCCCCATGATTAGCATCAGGTATGTCGACATCATCTTGATGAGGAGCTTTAATAGGTTGATTATCAACCGCATATGGTTCAGCAATAGAGTCAACAAACTCATAAGGGCCATCAATGTTATATATTTTCTTACCATTCTTCCTAACCCATAAATAATACACTTTGCAATCTTCATCCCAAAAGTATCCCATGTTATTTAAAGTGCGATGTAAGAACTCTTGAGCCACACCAGGTGAGCTATACCAAAGATTCTTAATCCCAATGTTTAAGTGCTTGAGGATTTTAGAAATCATGGAAATGTAAAAAAATGATGTTTATTTGTTGCAACATTTGATGCCAAACATGCAGGAAATAAAGTAATTAGCCCAATTAATTCAGATTTTATCAAGAAGGATGTAGACAAAGTGGATTTCAGGTTGTTCAACCCTTGAGTGGCCACCATTCTATGTGTGTAACACATGAGAAACAAGCCAATGCAAAATCCGAGGAACCTATTTCAAATGACCAGTTGTTATGGCTTTAAACTAGTCATCGGACCGGGAAGCCTTTAGCATTTCATTTGTGTTAATATGCCATTTAAATTCACTATGAAGATTTATATCTGTCATCAACGATTCAACTACAACACCAACAATAATGATTCTAAAAAGAGCCTTCCAAAGAGCATAAGTGAAATCATAAATAGTGTTACCTATTGTAAACTTGAAGGTAGAGTCGCCTTTATTGTGCATCCCTGAGTATAACACGCGAATGAGATCTTCATTATAATTATGAGAGAGCTTCAATAAGTAATTGATTTGTTGATGCTTAATAAGATGAACAACTTCTGGAATGTATAATGAGGTAGAAACAACAGGTTTCTAAATGGGTTCCTTCATGACAAGGCGATTTTTGTGTTTCTTTTTAAATTCCTTAACACGCTCAGTAGAAACCAACGAAAAGTAGTATCTAGAGATGTAGAGGAAGAGCAATCCTTACCCTTACCCTTGAGATCACTCTTGCTCTTGACAACCTTTGGGGTCATGATGATTTTGTCAAACTAGGCGTGCACGAAAGGTGTTTGATAAATTGTGTGAATAAATTAACAAGTTGTTTGAGGGATATATGAATACCCACAAACTAAAATATGATACGAGGATGTAAAAACACATAAGAATGATAATGAGTCCAACAAATGGATGCAAATTCAGAGTTTAGAAGAGTTGGGTGTGATTGGGAAGTTGTGAAAGTAAGGGTTTTATAGAAGAGGAAATTTTTTGGGATAATTAATGGGTGGGAAGATGAAGAGGTATAATGATTTGTTGGTAAATGGATAATTGAATGAGTTAGGATGGAGAAATTCAAGAGGTATAATGAAGGAGTTAAGGGGACATGAAGTGTAACAAGACCCAAATATAAATAAAGAGGTTTGATGTTGGATGCATGTATGGAGAATTAATATGGAATGGGAAAAAATAACACAAAACGTGTTATGAATCAACCTATTTAATGCATGTGTCAACCTGCACCAGTCATGAGTAGACACATGAATAGACACATACTGAATCAAATTTAAAAACCTATTGAATGATTCGACCTATACTAAACATGAGTCGACACATGAGGTACAAAGAGTTAAAAAATTTGAAACACGGGATTTTGGGTCGACCTTGAATGAAATGAACTAAAGCGTGCATTAAGAGTTATGAAAGACACATGCAAATGAATTTTTTTCATGATTTGACACCAATAATCATGCAGACACACATATGTAAACATAAAATATTAACAATATAGAATACATGGGAAGATATTAAATGAGGCCAATATAAACATATAAGTTAAAACACACCATGTTTATCAATTGACATTTTAGGAAATGAACACTCGTAAATTATATCATACACCAAGTATATCACAAACCTTTGAAGAATAAACAAATACAAGAAAGGACTTACTTACAAAGTGAAAGTTGAAACTATATTGCCTCACCGTACAAATGCCAGAGGATACACTTGCATTTCACAAGGAAATATCGAACGAGAGTTTAAACTAATGCAAAGAGTGCAACAAAACCTTTTGGCTTCAACGTTCTTACCACTTTTCTCTTTTTCAGAGTACCCGATAATGTGATTTGTAATGTGCCAAAGAAAATTATTGATTTGATGATCATCCATTTTGATTGGACTTTCATCCTTGTTATTTTCATGAATGTTATCTTACTCCTCTTTAGGTTTCACTATCTTACGTTGATCAATCCCTTATTCGGTGTCTTGAGTATGCCTTTTGAAGATACACCTGCATCATGAAACAAAATATTTTTCTGACATTTCTAGGATAAGAAGTATTAAAAGTAATCTACACATATTTTACCAATTAAATAACACTAGTTTTTGACTTCCTAGGTCACAAATCCCTTCTTCATTGCCACAAATTCAATGAAATATGGATATGTCACCCATCATATGTCTTGAGCTTCCATAAACCAGAACCCATATTCTCCTCACATAGCTAAGACATATATCCTGCAAGATTAACAAGAAATGCTAGGTACTCATTGAGTCCTTGAGGTTTAGTGAAATCTTTGTTGCATTTAGGAAACCATTGTAAAATACCTTTAGGAACTAGAAACCTCCTAAATTTGCATTTTGCAATGGTATGATCTTTCATACAACAATAGTGACAAGTCAAATTATGAATAGAGTGACCTTTGTTATTTGATTCCCTTTAAACAAATTTGTACCTTCTATAAGGATTATTGAAGGAATTTTATATTTGGTAGTATCAATAGCAAAAGTGACATTTGGTTCTAGAGCCTTGTTTAATTTGGCCTTTATAGTGTTAACCTCCTTTTGCCAAATATGACAAGTCTCACAACCGAACAAAGATAGTTCTCATCCTCATTTTTAACTTTTTGAATATCTACCATATATTGATTTAGAGCTTCCATTTTCTTTTTGGTTTCTAAAACTTTAGCTTCCAAGTATGAAAAGATCCTTTGATTTGAAGCTAACTATTTAAAAGCATATACCACTTCTCTATGTAGATTTTCAAAGATACTTGTAAATTTGAATGATACAATTTATCAACATGTTCATATTTATATTACTTACATTCTTTTACCTCTTTTCACGATAATGAGTCGAGAGACAAACATTTTCCGATTCTATATTCCTTTTCTTCTTTTCACGATAATTGGTTGAAAAGACAAACATTTTCAATTATTCGCTATCACTTAAAATCTCATCACTTGAGGAATTACTATCCTTTTCACAAGAAATATAAGCTCTTCTAGATTTGATAGAATTCTTGTGTTGACCGTTTTCTTTATCTTTGTCAAGAAATGGATAATCCGGCTTACAAGACCGGTTTTGCCACAATTGTAACTTGAACCTTTTGATTTTAATTTCTTATAATCATATTGCTTTGAGGATGTATATTGTATTTTAAACTTGTTAAGGTTTTTGTCAGAGTTCTTTACTCAATTTCTTCTGATGTACCTATTGTACCTTTTCATAATAATCCTCATTTCTTCATCACCTGAGTTCTCATCGTCACTTGTTTCACTATCACTTTTCCCATTTGTTGAGAACCTTGAACTAGAAGCATTTAGAAAAATTAAATAATTTTATATATCATTATCCTTTCCTTTCTCCTTCTTTAGCTTCTTCTTAAGGTTTTTCTCATTTTTCTCTAAGCAAGTGAGTTTATGCTCATGTTCTTCAAGATTACCAAACAATGTAGTGAGGTCTAGTGTAGTAAGAACATTAGCTTCCTTGATTATGGTTACCTTTGGTTTCCATTCCCTATTAAGACACCTCAAAACTTTATTAGTAGCAATTTCATTGGAAACCGACTTACTAAGTGCATTCAAACGGTTATGAGATGAGTAGACCTCTTTTGCATTTAGGCAATGGTTTCACCATGCTTCATGTGAAATGATTAAAAATCTTGATTTT
Organism: Vicia faba; assembly: GCA_948472305.1. Classification (NCBI taxonomy): domain Eukaryota; kingdom Viridiplantae; phylum Streptophyta; class Magnoliopsida; order Fabales; family Fabaceae; genus Vicia; species Vicia faba. Next base: position 1,186,844,592 of record OX451735.1, on the reverse strand, counting down.
ATTTATTGACTCTAGCTTGTCTGACTTCATTAGTTCCCTCATGGGCAACTTATAATACGTTCCACATAGCTTTTGTGATCTCACAATGGGAAACACGATAATATTCATCAACACCAAGAGCTGATATGAGAATATTTTGTGCTTTCCAATCACAATCCCACAATTTCTTATCTTTTTCATCCCATTGTACTTCCGGTTTAGGTGTGACAACACCATTAGCATCAGTCACGTTTATTTGATTTGAACCATTGATAATGGTGTTCCATACTCCCTTATCATATGAGTTGACATGGATATGCATACAAGCTTTCCAATAACCATAGTTTTCACTGGTGAAAATAAGTGCTCTATTAATGTACGCCTCTTTAGGTTCGAAATCCATAATATAATAAACGTTTTTGAAGCACGGAAAGAACCGGAGCTCATGATACCACTTGTTAGACGAAGACAACTTATCCATAGGAATAGATCCCCAAGTTTAAAAAACATATATTTTATAGTCAAGTTCTCTTGAACAAGCCTAAACTGTTCTTCTTGAGCTGCTTCAAAATCAGCTCGCCAATGCAATTCCTCCTTGTAGCATTCATCCTGTTTAACTTGCATGTTCTAAAGCATAGTAATAATTGAAGACTTATTTCTAGATGCAGTACCAAAACCATTACTTCATGAGCCATAACTATAATCTTGTGAACCAACATCGCAGTCTCTTAAGTCACCATCATAATATCCTCAATAAGCATTACCTTGTTGTGTCCAAGATGTTTGATTCCATTCGTCCCATCCTTGGTTTTCTTCAGGTTACAGATAGAGTGTACTATTCAGCCATGTTGTATCATCTTCATGATAAACATCAAGCATGTCTGCATCATCTTGATGAGCAGTTCTAATAGGTTGATCATCAACCACACGTGGTTCAATAGTAGAGTCAACAAACTTAGCAGGGTCATCAAAATTATAGATTTTCTTACCATTCTTCCTAACCCATAAATAATACACTTTGCGGTCTTCATCCCATAAGCATACCATGATGGTTAAAGTGAATTATGAGAACTCTTGAGCTACACCAGATGATCTATACTAAAGATTTGGAATCCCGATGTTGAAGTGCTTGAGGATTTTAGAAATCATGGGAACGTAACAAAATGACGTTCCTTTGTTGTAATATTTGATGCCAAACATGCGGGAAACAAAGTAATGAGCCCAATTAATCTGGATTTTATGAATAAGGGTGTAGACAAGGTGGATTTTAGGTTGGTCAACCCTTGAGTGGCCACCATTATTTGGGTACAACACATGAGAAACAAGCCAATGCAAAATCCGAGGAACCTGTTTCAAATGACCAGTTGTTACGGGTTCGGACCAGTCGTCGAACCGGGGAGCCTTTAGCATTTAATTTGTGTGAATGTACTATTCAAATTCACTGTGAAGATTTGTATCCATAATCAAAGGTTCAACATCAGCACCAATAACAATGATTACAAAAAGAGACTTCCAAATAACATAAGTGAAATCATAAACAATGTTACATATTATAACTTAAAGGTAGAGCCACGTTTATCGTGCAACCTAGAGTAGAACACATGAATGAGATCTTCATTGTAATCGTGTAAGACCTTAAAGAAGTAATTGATTTGTTGATGCTTAAAAAGACGAACAACTTTTGGAATGTCCAATGAGCCAACAACAACAAGTTTCTAAACGTGTTACTTCATGACAAGGCAGTTTTGGTGTTTCTCTTCAAATTCCTTAACATGCTCAGTAGAAACCAACAAAAAAGAATTTTCTAGAGTTGTAAAGGAAGATCCAGCCTTACCATTACCCTTGAGATCACTCTTGCTCTTGACAACCTTTGGGGCAATGATGGTTTTGTCAAACTAGGCGTGCACGAAAGGTGTTTGATAATTCGTGTGAATGAATTAACAAGTTGTTTGAGGGATATATGAATACCCATAAACCCATATATGATATGAGGATGTAAAAACACATAAAAATGACAATGATACTAACAAATGGATGCAAATTCAGAGTTTGGAGGAGTTAGGTGTGATTGGGAATTTGTGAAAGTAAGGGTTTTATATAAGAGGAAAGTTTTGGGACAATGAATAGGTGTGAAGATGGAATGAAATGATGTAATTATTTGTTGGTAAATGGAGAGTTGAATGAGTTATGTTGGAGGAATTCAAAAAGTATAATGAATGAGTTAATGGGAGATGAAGTGTAACAAGACTCAAAACTCGTATCTGTCGACTCATAGAAGCTTTTTTCTTATATATGTCGACTTGAAAGACATTATGTGTCGACACCTGCAAACAAAAGCCACAAGATTTAAAAATGATCCACATGTCTCGACTCACAACATGTATGTGTCGACATATGGACGTGTTTTTCACATAAAAACATGTTTTTAATGCATGAAAACTTTTCCAAAAATCTCCAAACCATTTCTAAGATGTTTTATGATTCTTAATGCTAAGATACACATCAAGGCTCAAATGATATCGTCCAATATACATAAATGCTAAAATGTCCTCATTTTGACATCATACAGAACATCTCTAATAGGAAGGTGCACTCACAAAGTTTGGACCAGATAAGATCATAATTGACTATGTTTCATTGGAATTGGGTAAATTCAGTGAGTCCCTCCTTTCTGGTTATTTGGAGGCTTGTGCTAATTCTGAAGCCGATGCTGATTGTTTAGATTCTGAGCCTGCTTATTCTAAAGTCATTGATGATGCAGAATCTTAGTCTACTGGTTTTATGGTCTAGGCCATGGTTACTGGTACTGAGGATTGGGAAGTAGTGGTTGTTAGCATTGAAAAACTATTGCATATGGATATTAATAATAGGGCACCAGAGAGGATATTGTAGTGCTTGGTGAGTTTCCTTAGTTGCACCCATTTGACTCTTCTGTTCCTCTTGGGAAATGCTAAGAGATTCCTTCTCACTTGTATGGCTACTCGAGACGCCTTGGATTTCTCCGCTTTTTAGGCCGCTCTTGATGCACTCTCTGACTATCACCAAGTCAGAGAACCCTGATGACACACTGCCTATCATTATTTCCAAGTATGGGCCCTGTAAGGTACCCATAAACATATTAACCAGCTCCTTATCCAACATTGGTTTTTAAATGCAAGCAACTAACTCTCTCCATCTTTAGGCGTACTCTTTGAATGACTCGTTACTCTTCTGAGTAAGGTTTTGCAGTTGAGTATGACTCAGAGCCATATCTTTGTTGTATTGGTAATGCTTGAGGAATTCCATAGCCAAGTATTTCCATGTATGGATGTGGCTTCTCTCTAGTTGGATATACCATTCTAGAGATGGTCTAAGACTATCTTGAAAATAATGAACGAGTAACTTGTCATTATGAGAGTACGCGACCATATTTTGAATATACTTAGTTAAATGATTTTTTGGATAACTAACCCCTTTGTACTTCCCAAAATTTGGCATCTTGAACTTTGGAGGTATTATCACGTTTGAACTTAATCATAGGTCAAGAATGTCTAGCTCATAAGCATCATGCCCTTATATGGCTTTAATCTTTCATCATGTGGTCCTTCAGAATTCACCATTGCGTTTCCCCTTAGGGATTTGGCACGGAGAATGCAAACCGATGATACTCAACAACATCATGAGATTATGTATACCCATCTTAGAGAATGTGATGCTCTTGCATGGTAGGGTTCTCAACTAGGATCTGTATACAAGCCGAGGTTGATCAGGAATGTTTACTTGAGATGGAATAACATTCTCAATAACCACAGTCTGTTTACTATTGCCCTCTCTCTTTTCCAAACATAACATGGCCTCCACAAGTTGGTCCAACCTCTTTTTCATCAAGTCAGTATCTCCTCTCATGCAACTTAGTTTTGTTCCAACTGGTCCAAGATCCTTCGAGAGTTATTTCGAGTTTGTTATGAATGTCGGGGAATCAGCTACTTGGTTATGGACAAAAGGATGGGATAAGTTTTTTTTCTTCTATTTTTGGAAAATGTTCATGCATGCTAATGAATGCATATGCATGGGTTTTTATATATTTTTTCTGAGAAATGTATATGCACGATGAGTGTGGATGCATGAATTTTTTTTTTGAAAATGCAATTCCATGATATGTATGGATGCGTGTGAATGAAATGTTGTAACAACACGAAAAATACTCTATTGCATCACACACTCAAAATACAACATAGTTGCTACCAAACTTTATTTATTCCAAACGAATGAGAAAATATCGATAAAACCAACAAAGAACGAGGATATGGTCATCACAACCAAAATAGGGTTCAAGAGTCAGTTATGCAAGGGAAAAGTATTAGCACCTCCCAAATCTGTTGTACTCAACGGTACCCATTTAGTTAGTTTTGCGTAAGAGTGTTAACTTATGTTTACATGAGATCTTCTATGTATTATGCAAGAAAAGAGAAAGAAAGAAAATGTTTTTGGTATTTTATTAATGGGCTCGATAATATTTCAGAACCTTGTGCCTACATATTCCCTCGTGCAATGGGAAATTCAGAGTGTTAATTCTCTATTTTTATGATTGGCAGTAATTTTAGTAAAACAAATTAGGCTGCAACAAGTTATATAAGATGTTCTAACTTGTAGAGAAAACATGATTGAATAAGATGTCCCATGCAGAATCATTCGACATCATGTTTGTTACATCTGGACTTTTAAATTATGTTAGTGTGTTACAAACGTTAAATATTATGGGAATATTTAGTAATCATACATGGCATCCACGATTGAGAAATCAGAGATATATGTTGGTGTTCAAGTTATCAAAGTTTTCTAAATGTTGAGACATTTTAGGAATGTTATGATTGAAGACCTATTTTCACGGAGAAGTTTTTAGAGACTCTGTGTAGATGTTTCTGTTGATTTGTAGCAACTTATTTGTTACGGTTTTAAAGCCCAATCCAGCCCAGAAAAAGGTTATAAAATGGAAGTCTCAAGACCTAAAGAAAATACGAGCCAAATTTGTCAAAGTATTAATCTTTTGGGCTTTGTTTGTTTATTGTGGTGAGCCATTCTTGTATTGGTTGTTACTTGAGTTGGACTGTAAGTTGAGTTGTAATTATGAATCACTCATAACCTTTTAAGCAAGAGTGAATTATGTTTATTAAAGTGTGTCTACTTCTTGATTGTTAACCACTCTTAAACTTCTAAGTATAGAGTGATTGTGTGTTTGTGAAGTTTGTCTTCTAACTCGTTTGAATTGTGTTCTTGTCACTATTTGTGACTTCCAGGGAAGTGAGAGGGGTCTCATACCTAGGCGAGTCTTAGGTAGAAATATAGCATGAGTAGTGATTAAGTGAGAAGTTGTAAACGAGGGAGTTTAGCTTTGAATTGATATTATTTAATGGATTTCCTTCCTTGCTTGGTAGCCCCTAGAGTAGGTGTTGTTGTACACCAAACTGGGTTAAAAAATTTGTGTGTTGTTTACTTATTGCACTGTTAATTGTGTTATATCTTTTCATTATGTTGAGGTTATATTATATGTCTCCACATCTCTTAGGACATATGTGATATAAATACCAGAGTTTTAATTAGTATCAGAGCAGGCATCCTGCTCTTTCTCTGGGTGAGATTCAGGGAAGATACTTTCTGGTACAATGGATATTGAAAGTGGATTTGTGAATGAAATCTCTCTGCAAAGGGAGGATTTAAAGAAGACATATTATGAGGTGATGACAAGAGAGTTCTATGGTAACACTCGTAAAACATGTGACATAATCAAGAAGTGCAAGAGGTTATTCGATAAGGGCAAGAGGTGGAAGACCATATGAAGATGATCAAGATTGGTTTGTTCCCAATGTTATAGTGTGTTTTTGCTTCTGCTACTGGTGATATGTGTGATGTATTACCAAATTTTATGACATCTAGCCTGATGTTTGGATGGTCTCTTAAGGGGGAATATTGATTATGTGTGACAGAGTGAGTAATGGTACTGTCTGATGTTGTCGGGCATATTGCTTTGGGGGAGAGCTGCTATGATTCTAATTTGTGTGTTTGATTTATTTTTAAACCTATGTTGCTCTGTTTTCACCTAGATTATAGTGATTGCGTTCCAAGTTCCTTTTGTGCCATAAGGGTGCTGAGGAGGTTTTGGTTTGTGTTTTGCTTCCTGTGTATCTGGTGTAATACCTCTGGTAGTTCCTTGTGTTTTTGGTGTTGAGGCTTTAGAAAGGAATGTTCTTGGAATACCAATAAGGGAAAAGTAACATGATTTGGCCTTCTCTAAAGGTTTATCATATGATGTTGTGATACTTGGAAGATAGCTTTAACCAGCGTATTAAATTTGCCAAAGATGTTTGTGGTTCTTCTCAAGTCCTCTTATAAAGGCACTTCAAAAGGGGGTTGATGAAAAGAGTTCTGAAGGAAAATTGATCAAGGAATGTTCTGATTTTATGTGAGTAGTATTGACTTCAGAACCAAGCTCAATAATGTGTTAAACGCCATATCAGCAATGTATGTAGAACCCTGTAGGACAAAGGGATGGCGTAGCATATGCTCTGGGAGCTAAACAGAAGTGTGTTGATCACATATGTTTAGAACCTTCTCCTGAGGTTGAAGAAGTATATGGGTTGTATATCTAAGAATTTTCTATCCAAGAAACACGTCTTAGATGAGAGGGCTAGTCAAGAGATGATCAACCTATTTATTACTTCTTAGGTCAGTTTATTTTTGATCCAAGTAAGTATGAGTGCAGTGTCTGAGCTCTAACTTCTAGTGGAGATTCTTTATCTCATCTAGGTTTTTTATATATGTAAGTCAAACTCAAATATCAAGGACATCCTCTAGGACATCTAGAAGATCCTTCTGATCAAAAGGAGCCAAATTTGTGTGATCTTGCTTGCGGTTACTTTGCTCTAATGAAATAGGAGAAATGGGACTTTAAGCAGTAACTGATCTAGATGGCTAGCTGGTGGCTCTCTTAAATAGGATGCAGGATGGTCACTCAAACTCGATATCATTATCAAGTCTGTGAGAACATGGAAATTGCATTCTGTTGTAGTGGAAAAGACATCCAAGATAGAATGATTTATGGAAATCTAAAGGATATATATCCAAGATTGTATCAGGCAGTATTGATGACGAGTGAATTGTATGCAATAATCATCTTGAGATAAGTTAATTTTGAGAGATAAACTCTCAGGTGTGTATAATGTGGATTATTGGAGGGCAACGTGTCTACTACTGTATGGTTCTCTTGTGTTCCGTGCAAAGGGATGTGTATGATTTACTATAGATGTTGTCTCCAGAACCATAGTAAATGATAAGACATGTAATTGAGATTTATGTATGAATTAATGATGGAACATCATCTCCAGAAAAGGAATTTATGGTGTGAGGAATGCTGATCAACATTAGATTCCAAATTGAAGTGTCTAACGATGGTAGAGTAATTGTTTGTATCCATGTGTGCTAATGGATTGTAGAAGAAGGATGTCAGACCAAATGGTCTACCATTTGTGAGGAGGTAGCTGTGATCGGTGAATCTGGAACTGACTGTTTAACGCTGGTTCGTGAAATGTCGCAGAAGAAAGAGTCGCCACCGTCTTTTATTTTCTCCAATATGGAAAGGACAAAAGCACAGAAAAATTCCTTATAGAGATTGCTCTCGGTTCGGGAGGTAGATTTATAGAAAGGGAAGGTGTTATCACCCTTTCTATCCATGGTTATCCATGGGCTCTTAGATACTTGCTCATTGTGTTTTCAAAGTGTTTGCTTTTCAATTGTGAGTGGGTTTGAAAAAGTTTCGTTTAAAGATTTCAGATCGACTCTTGTATCAGTCCTCAAGAGTGTTTGAAAAATTGTTTTGAAAGCTTTTTGCAAAGTGTCGGTGTGAAAAGAAGTTTTTGATTTGTTTTGAATTAGAGCAAGTATCTACGAGTCATCTACCTACCCTAAGGAATTAGTCTGTGTAAATGTCCTTAAGATAGTGCCATCCCACCATTGAGAGGTAGGTAGCACCACCGTTGGAGGTATTCGGGTCAATTCGAGGGTTCGGGACATTGTGGTCACCAGAGCAATAGGAAGACACCTTAGAAGCTACCCTCATGCCATGTTCATGGACATGAGGACTTACTAAAACATCCTCTACTCGACGACCACGTTTCGAGGGGCAAGGCAACAGTGAGACGTACCCTAGGGGTGGTGTGTGATTTGTGTGTCATTTTCAATTATGTTTATCTTGTCATGCATTGGTGATCTACGCTTTGTTTTTATTTTTGGCATTCATTCTTTCATGTGGTTATTAACAGTTAAAAGGTGCGGGAATATAAAAGTCTTACGCTATTACAAAGGCGCGGGTCTACATCGCCAAATTAAACCAAGACCCGATTTGAAATAAATAAAGTGCGGAAAGTAAATACCCTAATTACTCTATTACAAGGCTTTGGGGCAAGTACATGAAATTTAAAGAAGGGAATAAAAGTAAATGTGTGAAAAGAAATAAAATCGAGAATGCGAGGGCGTTGGACCCTTTTAAAGAAATTAAATCGAAATCGTAAATTAATTAAATTAAATAAAAGCAAGAACTTATTTTTTGGAGTTTTTGTGTTTATGGAATTTAATGAGAAAATTAATTGGAATTAAAAGTTAATTAAAACCCTAGTTCTAAATTGTTTATTAATTTATTAAAAAAAGTTGAAATTTAACCTAATTTAATTATAAGTTATTTACAAAATAATTAATTGTTAATAATAATGAGAAGAAAAATTTAATTATTAAAAAAAAAGAATAAAAGTATAAAAACCCTAATCTCTACCTTTTTTAGTTTATAAAAAAAAATATTAAAATTAAACCTAAGATTAAAACTAAATTAATTAACAAAATTTATTCACAAAAACTATTTATGAATTAAATATTAAAACATATTTTTATTTTTTGACTTTCTGATTTTTTTTTGTATTTTTATATTATAAAAAATTAATTTGAAGAATTATAATTAAAACAAAATAAAAAGGAAAAGAATAAAGGAAAGAAATACAAACAAAGGGGGTTTGTTGACCCTTTTGGAGGTTTATTTGCAAGCAATCTGGCCCATGAGATGCAAGCCCACGTGGACTTTCCTGGCTTGTGTGTGGAGGTGTTGACCGGTGTGTATCCTGGACTTCATACCATGGCCTTTAGATTCATCTCCTGGAACATGTGGCGCGCCAGGATATTGGATGCATGATGGACCCTAGGCCAGGAATTGTACCTGAGCGCATTATGAACAAAAATATTGAAGAATATGGGGGACCTGGGAATCGAACCCAGGTCCCATTGCATGCGTGACACATAACTCACCAACCAGCCAAATGCGTTTGTTTGATATATAATGGAAAGGAATTATTATGAAAGAGAAATAAGAGTTAGTGGTGACAAATGAAAACACGCTGAGAATATTTGAATTACCCAGTCCTAGGCTTACACCTCAGCGTCTTCTCCACCATGCCTTTGCTTTTGCCTGAAAGATACATCAAATAGCGGGGGTTTTGAACCCCCACTAACCATAATATAGGAAAATAGCGATTAGCTCCTGGGCGATGATAAATTGGGCGCGAGGTATGAGAATGATTCGTCTGGACATCCTGGTTTCAATGGTGTAGGTTTCATGGCCTAATTTTGCCTTATGCGTAAAACCCCAATTTAGGAGCTTTGAAACCCTAAGCATCTCCCATGGTAACTTTGCATACAGACCACATTAGCTTAATTAAAAGACATCAAAAGCTTCAGCATGATTATGTTAATATAAATCAATCATTAAAACTCAGTAAATATGCATGAAAAATCAAATACGAATGTGAAGATTTTTGGGAACAGGGCGACTGTGTTCTACCAGTTCTTGGTGTATGGAGATGTGATTTTGATTGGGAAAGCTTCCCGGAGGTGTCAGGAATGTAATGGAATCGTTCTTTGGCTTGGAAAAGTGCTCTATGTGCGTTTTCAGTTTTCAAAATTTTGACAAAAAATGAAAAGTGATGCTTTTGTTTGAGGCGCAGCTTCTTGGTTCCTTTGATTAGGTTTGCATTGTGTTTATATGTGTGACTGAATTAGTGTAGAAATCCAAGTCAAAAACCTTTGCATTCATGAATCAAATATTTGGTTTTCAATGTAATCTTTTTCAATCTTTTTCATGCCCTTTTGATACCAATCATTGCCAATTCTTTCCATATTGAGTGTGCACGAAATATTTAGGCTTCATTGAGAGAATATGCTGGAAAAAAAGGATTGGAAAACATGATTTTCTATTTTTGTCATATTTTATTTTAATTAAATGAACTAATAATAATAATAATTCAAATAATTAATAAAAAATGATAAAATAACTCCCTTTAAAGTCAATGGGTCGTGCATATCTTTTGGGTGATGATTCTTGGAAGAAATTGAGGCCCATTAGCAATTTTGAGGCATTTGAAGCAAAGTTGACTTTTCAAAATTCCCAAAAATTTCCCAACTTCCACAAGGCATATCTTGCTCAATTTTTAAGCTTTGATCATGTTCTTGGACATTTTGGAAAGGTCTTGAAGTCCTATAACCAATGTCTTTGGTCCCATGTCATTTGGATTTACCAATATCAAGTTATGGTCTTTGACTTAAAGTGCCTTTCTGTTGACTTTTGAAAATGACCTATAATGTTGAAATTGATAACTTTTTGTGAGAGCATTTCTTGGACTTGGAATGTGAAGATGAATTGTAGGAAATGTCTTCCCCTTCAAGATGAGCATTGGATGGGATTTTTTCTGATGAACCATGAAAAAGTTATGCCTTGGTCAAGTTACAATTGACTTTTCAACTGTCCAAAAATAGAAACTTTTGACACCTTGATGATTTTTGAGCCATTCTTTGAGAATCATGATCAAGAATTGATCAAATGATGTTTGTGGCTTCAAAATAAGATGTTGACCAAATTTTTTGACTTTTGACTGTCAAATGACCATTTTGCCCTTGCAGTTGACTGTGAAGCAATTAGGGTTTTTGACTGTGCAATCTGGTGCTGTGAGTCTTGAAACTTGGCATATGGATGCTTGACAATGTTTATAGGCATGTGGGACTTGTTTGGACCCTTGGAAACTTCAATTTCTTTGCCAGCACCAAAACCCTAATTTTTGACTGTTAGGAGGTAATTGGACTGTGCAACCCTTGGGAGATTTTGAAGTATGATCTTAGCAAACCTTGAAGAATATGGGAGGGCAAATTTTGGGGTACAACAGTTTCCCCTGTTCAATCTTCTTAGACCCGAGGATGTAGATTGGCTTGCGTGCCTTTCGTGATCCGAAGGGGGAAGATGATTGAACACTAAAGTGCCCAAAAATTTGCACTCACATAATAGAGTGTCAGCAGCGTGATGTAGGGAATGGGCTTATAGATGCCATTTGGAGGAATGATGAATAGGAGGATGGGCTTATAGATGCCATCTGGAGGTTGATCGCGTAAGAGATTCCTTAGCAAGAACTTGCATACCTGAAAAAAGAAAATGATTACCTGGCCTGTTACAGGAGTTGGTCTTCAAACCCTTTATATAGACGCACCCTGGTTGGTTACAGGAATCAGGTCTGGATCTTCAAACGGTGATGAATAAATCAGGGATGGTTACTACCTCAACGGGACGATGAGAGAACCTGGGGCGATTACTACCTCAACAGTAACGATGAGAGAGCCTGGGGCTTACTACCTCAACAATAACGATGAGAGAATCTGGGGCGATTACTACCTCAACAGTAACAATGAGAGAACCTTGGGTGATTACTACCTCAACAGGAACGCTGAGAGAATCTTGAATGTCTTCTACTGGGATAAGAATCGGGGAGATCTTAGGGTCGATCTGACGGAACCAGAGAAGGCCTTTGACTGGATAAGAATCAGGAAGATCTTTAGGAGTCGATTTAACTGAACCGGACAAGGTCTTGGAATGTCTTCAACTGGATAAGAATCAGGGAGATCTTAGGGTCGATCTAACTAAACCAGAGAAGGCCTTTGACTGGATAAGAATCAGGAAAATCCTAGGGTCGATTTAACTGAATCGGGCAAGGTCTTGGAATAACTTCAACTGGATAAGAATCAGGGAGATCTTAGGGTCGATCTGACTGAACCAGAGAAGGCCTTTGACTGGATAAGAATCAGAAAAATCTTAGAATCGATTTAACTGAACCAGACGAGGTCTTGGAATCTTCAACTGGATAAGAATCAGGGAGATCTTAGGGTCGATCTGACTGAACCAGAGAAGGCCTTTGACTGGATAAGAATCAGAGAAATCTTAGAATCGATTTAACTGAACCAGGCTAGGTCTTGGAATATCTTCAACTGGATAAGAATCAGGGAGATCTTAGGGTCGATCTGACTGAACCAGAGAAGGCCTTTGACTGGATAAGAATCAGAAAAATCTTAGGGTCGATTTAACTGAACCAAGCAAGGTCTTGGAATAACTTCAACTGGATAAGAATCAGGGAGATATTAGGGTCGATCTGACTGAACCAGAGAAGGCCTTTGACTGGATAAGAATCAGAAAAATCTTAGAATCGATTTAACTGAACCAGACGAGGTCTTGGAATCTTCAACTGGATAAGAATCAGGGAGATCTTAGGGTCGATCTGACTGAACCAGAGAAGGCCTTTGACTGGATAAGAATCAGAGAAATCTCATAATCGATTTAACTGAACCAGAGGAGGTTTTGGACATAGCTGAGAACTTAACTAGATCTTTCCTGAAAGGTAAAGGTCAGTCATACGCAATGCATGATATGGATCAAGCCATGATGTTCTCAACATAAATGAGATTGTATGTTCATGAGGCATATATGCATGCTATAATGTATAGAAATGCGATGTTTATGAATGTATGTTTTTGTCTAGGAAAGTAAATCCTTGACGGGTGCCGGGAAGTCACATCCTGGGCTGATGTTGGAGAATAGTGCTTTGTTGTTTCCGCTGTGGATGATAGTTGCAAGAATACCGGTAGGAGAAAATAACTCCGTTGGGGAATAAACTTGGCGAATGGATTACTCTACGGGGAGAAAATTATTCTAGCGATCTTGCTGGAGAACAATGCTCTGTGGGAAGAGAGGTACTTTGCTGGGATGTTGATGGTAACTTCGCTGGGGATACCGTTGATATTGGAAGTGTTAATAGACTCCGCTGGGGGTGAGAAGACTTCGCCGAGGACGATCTTTCCATGGCTTTTGGCTGAGGATAACCCAGTTATATCCTGGTAGGGAAATAACCTTTGAATAAAGTCGGGAGACGCGTTCGTATTCTGCAGGGAGTATAGGTATCTTAGCCGTATTCTTCAGCTGAACTTACTTTGATGCCTTGGTGGACAGAGCAACCAGATTGTTTAGACAATTCTTTATTGCCCCAGTTTCAGTGGGAGAAGGCACCTGTGGGGGTAATTGACAAATCTTCTGGTAGACAAGTGACGAGATGCCAGGACATAGTCGTACGCTTTGATCCCTAATTTTTGCCTGGACCGCCCTTTCGGGTTTTCAGTCCATCGGGATACCCTTTTTTGCCCAAGCCGCCCTTTCAGGTTTTCGACTTGCCGGGTGTACAGATTTTTTTCATTTCATCCCTTATTTTGCCCGAACCCTTTTGGTTCGCCGGGAAGCCCTAATTTTTGCCTAGGTATGTCAACCTAGCGGGTCTTTGATTATGCATAGTATTTTTCGAATATGTCCATGCTCTCAGAATGTAGGGAGTTGCCCCTGTTAGAAGTGTTTTGTCATACCCCCAGAAGATGTTTGATCAGGAAAGATTCGTTGCTGGAATGCCCCAAGTGACTCAGGCGGAGATTTTCCCCAGGCTATTTGGCCTTTGAGAGATTCTCTGAATCTTGACTTAACTGCCCCAGATGGTAGCCCATGATCATGTCTGCCCCTTGATTGGAAGTGCTTTTGTTCGTTAGACATTCGTCGTGCGAACTTCTATGCTGTTCAAACAAAAGGTCATACGCAAACAGAGTTATGTCAAAAATGTAAAGCTTTTGTCTGTCTTGAAGTTTTTGAAAAATGCATTTTTCAGTAAAACCAGTAAATTTTGTAAAATGTGATGTCAACTCAATATTTTATAGCAAGCCTTAAGGAGTCAGGATACCTTTGTAACAGTATGCTTTCGAACTAACCCATGCTTCAGCTAGGACTTTTAAGGGTTATAACGTGGCTTGGTTCACGGTTCAAGAAACAAAGGATAAAGGCTCAAATTTATTTGTACCCACCCGCTCTTCGTGATGTTCTTCAAACCTAAACTCAGTTGATCGTGCGTTAGACCTTGTTTGAGTCTTTGCTTTGATATACCAATGATGGTTCAGATAATGATGATTTATTCTGAATGGGCAGTCATTTCTTTTTGTTGAGGGTTTGTGTGACCTCTTTTTTTGATTTTATTATCCCTATTTTTTTGCCTGAACTGTTTCTTTTGTGATTACAGTCAGCGGGATGCCCCAGTTTTGTAAGTCTCCTTCATAGGTTTTGACTTAATGGGTTTTTATTTTTTGAGATATAATGACTGCCTATCTGTATGATTGTTCGGAACCATCACTGTCTTTTGTTTTGTAAGGACCTCTTTGGTGCCATTTGTTATGCACTTGGATCAACTGAGAGACTACCCTGCCCCAGGTTATGATTAAGGGTTTTAAATTTCGAAAAGAAAAACTCCTACTTCTTTGGCTCAGAGGGGTTGACGAGGGATTATCTTCCTTATAACTCCAGTGTTTAGGAATTGAAACAATGCCTGTACCTCATCAGCGGGGTCTGTTTAAAAGCATACTGTAAAGATCGTGGTATCGTTTTCGTCATCCTCCCTCAAGAGGCTTAGAATTATTGAGAGTTGACTGTCACAAAAATATGAAAACAGATTGCATATAGTGAATGCGAATATATTGCTTCAAAACAGACATATGCGATGCATTAATGAACTAACAACGTTTAATCATGAATAAATGTTTGAACAGTCAAAAGAAAGTTACAACTTGAAAATTCTAATAAACACAAGTCTTCTAGTCTCAGGGCTTGTTACTTCGACTGGTGCATCTTGTAGGGATGGCAGGAGCATTCATCCTGGCCCATCTGGGTGAAATCCACAGCTCTTTCATTAATCAGATCTTGGATCTTATTCTTCAGAGCCCAGCAGTCGTTGGTGTCATATCCTGGACTGTCAGAGTGGTATGCACATCTTTCCTCAGGATTGTACTTTAGGGAGGTTGTGTTGAGATTCTTAGGAGGGTCCCTTAACGTCACCAGATTCAACCTCAACAATTTTTGTAAAGCTTGAGACGGTGACACGTTGAGCTTGGTGAACTGCCTTTTAGGCTTGTCTGGCTTGCTCTGATAAGTCCGTCGTTCTTGGCGAGGTCGTTGTTGGACCTGTGAAGTAGTAGCAACTTGGAGAGGCCCGTTCATTAAACCAAACCTTTGACTTCTTGGAGGCTGATTAATGACTTGGTCCCTGACTTGGGCTGGTTGCCTCATGTATTGATGAAGCTGACTGATCATGGCCCTCAGCTCTCCTTGCTCCCGAGCTAAACCTTGGATGAGAGCCCTTTTCCCCAGCATCTGGGTTTTCAATGTGTCTACCTCAGCTTGTAGACGTTTCAGTCGTTCGTCCTTGTCATCTTCGGGGTTTTGCTGGTCCAGATTCCCCATGAGGAGTGTCCTCAACTCTTCTTGCCCCTTGGATAGGCTTGAGAAGATTTCCTTGAACTGAGTCTCTTGAGCATGAAGACCCTGGTTATCTTGTTGGGAAGTCATTGCTGAAATAAACAGCGACAAAGGTAAGTGACCTGCAAAAGGGATACCTGTAATGCAATGATGTGCATATATGCATGCGATGTTTTCAAGGATCTCGCGGGGTAAACAAAGAAACTTGTTAGAATTGGGATCCGATAGCTTGATTGAAGGAACTGCATGTTGTTGAGAGTCCTTCTTCAAGGGTCAAAGGCTCACCATATCCAGTGGGTCATAGCCCCTGACAACCTTGGCTAGAGGAAAATAAATTCCCTTTGCCCCTTGCTGGACAGTTGGTTCATCATGACCTACATCACAAGCCCTTGAGATCCTTGAAACGGATTAGTCCTTATGCGGGATGTATGCAATGGTATGATGTTATGTTATGCATAGGGTAATGTAGGTAAACCCTGTTATGAGTCCCAATTAAGGACTGTAAACAAAACCTGCAAGAAACTTAGTAAACCCTGTTATGAGTCCCAATTAAGGACTATATACAAAACCTGCAAGAAACTTAGTAAACCCTGTTATGAGTCCCAATTAAGGACTATAAACAAAACCTGCAAGAAACTTAGTAAACCCTGTTATGAGTCCCAATTAAGGACTATAAACAAAACCTGCAAGAAACTCAAGTGTCAGATAACGAGCATGCAAGTAGTCAAGTTGGAAGGCACACAAGTCACACAAGAGAAACCCTTAGAGTTCAGGCCAACATGGGGTCTGGGTATTACCCTCTTGAAGTTGGTGGGCTCAACCTGTCCTATCAGAAGTAACCGGGTTCTAAGGGTCCCAATATCATTGGATTGCTTTCATTGTTCATCGTTTCGATTTAGCCACTGAACTGGCGACCGAAATATTCCAAGAAAACAACCCTCAATTGAGTGTAGTATCGAGTATCAACCAACTTCGGACTGCACCAAAGTCAGTTATCTCACTACCCTAAAGAGGCCAAGATGGTTCAATTAAGGTTCCTAAGGTCAATTGATGCTTCACGACACCACGCGGCGGCCCCGTACTCTCCTTGACTGAACTCAAGGGTTACCGGTACACACCAAAGTGCCACATCAACGTAGCAGACTGTTTCAACCATGTCGGTATACCCCGCACAGTTCCCTCACAGCCTTGTTGCTACTTTCTAAGAAGGTATCCCCAGATCCGGGTTAGGATCTATAGAACTCCCAAGACAGTCCCACAATTTAAAGCAAACAAGTAAAAGCAATTGAAAACATAGTTATGAACTATCCTAAGGTACACCTTACTTTATAATGATATCCCCAGCAGAGTCGCCAGTTCTGTGATCGGTGGATCTGGAACTGACTGTTTAACGCTGGTTCGCGAAATGTCGCGGAAGCAAGAGTCGCCACCGTCTATTATTTTCTCCAATATGGAAAGGACAAAAGCACAGAAAAATTCCTTATAGAGATTGCTCTCGGTTCGGGAGGTAGATTTATAGAAAGGGAAGGTGTTAGCACCCTTTCTATCCATGGTTATCCATGGGCTCTTAGATACTTGCTCATTGTGTTTTCAAAGTGTTTGCTTTTCAATTGTGAGTGGGTTTGAAAAAGTTTCATTTAAAGATTTCAGATTGACTCTTGTATCAGTCCTCAAGAGTGTTTGAAAAATTGTTTTGAAAGCTTTTTGCAAAGTGTCGGTGTGAAAAGAAGTTTTTGATTTGTTTTGAATTAGAGCAAGTATCTACGAGTCATCTACCTACCCTAAGGAATTAGTCTGTGTAAATGTCCTTAAGATAGTGCCATCCCACCATTGAGAGGTAGGTAGCACCACCGTTGGAGGTATTCGGGTCAATTCGAGGGTTCGGGACATTGTGGTCACCAGAGCAATAGGAAGACACCTTAGAAGCTACCCTCATGCCATGTTCATGGACATGAGGACTTACTAAAACATCCTCTACTCGACGACCACGTTTCGAGGGGCAAGGCAACAGTGAGACGTACCCTAGGGGTGGTGTGTGATTTGTGTGTCATTTTCAATTATGTTTATCTTGTCATGCATTGGTGATCTACACTTTGTTTTTATTTTTGGCATTCATTCTTTCATGTGGTTATTAACAGTTAAAAGGTGCGGGAATATAAAAGTCCTACGTTATTACAAAGGCGCGGGTCTACATCGCCAAATTAAACCAAGACTCGATTTGAAATAAATAAAGTGCGGAAAGTAAATACCCTAATTACTCTATTACAAGGCTTTGGGGCAAGTACATGAAATTTAAAGAAGGGAATAAAAGTAAATGTGCGAAAAGAAATAAAATCGAGAATGCGAGGGCGTTGGACCCTTTTAAAGAAATTAAATCGAAATCGTAAATTAATTAAATTAAATAAAAGCAAGAACTTATTTTTTGGAGTTTTTGTGTTTATGGAATTTAATGAGAAAATTAATTGGAATTAAAAGTTAATTAAAACCCTAGTTCTAAATTGTTTATCAATTTATTAAAAAAAGTTGAAATTTAACCTAATTTAATTATAAGTTATTTACAAAATAATTAATTGTTAATAATAATGAGAAGAAAAATTTAATTATTAAAAAAAAGAATAAAAGTATAAAAACCCTAATTTCTACCTTTTTTAGTTTATAAAAAAAATATTAAAATTAAACCTAAGATTAAAACTAAATTAATTAACAAAATTTATTCACAAAAACTATTTATGAATTAAATATTAAAACATATTTTTATTTTTTGACTTTCTGATTTTTTTGTATTTTTATATTATAAAAAATTAATTTGAAGAATTAAAATAATTAAAACAAAATAAAAAGGAAAAGAATAAAGGAAAGAAATACAAACAAAGGGGGTTTGTTGACCCTTTTGGAGGTTTATTTGCAAGCAATCTGGCCCATGAGATGCAAGCCCACGTGGACTTTCCTGGCTTGTGTGTGGAGGTGTTGACCGGTGTGTATCCTGGACTTCATACCATGGCCTTTAGATTCATCTCCTGGAACATGTGACGCGCCAGGATATTGGATGCATGATGGACCCTAGGCCAGGAATTGTACCTGAGCGCATTATGAACAAAAATATTGAAGAATATGGGGGACCTGGGAATCGAACCCAGGTCCCATTGCATGCGTGACACATCACTCACCAACCAGCCAAATGCGTTTGTTTGATATATAATGGAAAGGAATTATTATGAAAGAGAAATAAGAGTTAGTGGTGACAAATGAAAACACGCGCGGAATATTTGAATTACCCAGTCCTAGGCTTACACCTCAGCGTCTTCTCCACCATGCCTTTGCTTTTGCCTGAAAGATACATCAAATAGCGGGGGTTTTGAACCCCCACTAACCACAATATAGGAAAATAGCGATTAGCTCCTGGGCGATGATAAATTGGGCGTGAGGTATGAGAATGATTCGTCTGGACATCCTGGTTTCAATGGTGTAGGTTTCATGGCCTAATTTTGCCTTATGCGTAAAACCCCAATTTAGGAGCTTTGAAACCCTAAGCATCTCCCATGGTAACTTTGCATACAGACCATGTTAGCTTAATTAAAAGACATCAAAAGCTTCAGCATGATTATGTTAATATAAATCAATCATTAAAACTCAGTAAATATGCATGAAAAATCAAATACGAATGTGAAGATTTTTGGGAACAGGGCGACTGTGTTCTACCAGTTCTTGGTGTATGGAGATGTGATTTTGATTGGGAAAGCTTCCTGGAGGTGTCAGGAATGTAATGGAATCGTTCTTTGGCTTGGAAAAGTGCTCTATGTGCATTTTCAGTTTTCAAAATTTTGACAAAAAATGCAAAGTGATGCTTTTGTTTGAGGCGCAGCTTCTTGGTTCCTTTGATTAGGTTTGCATTGTGTTTATATATGTGACTGAATTAGGGTAGAAATCCAAGTCAAAAACCTTTGCATTCATGAATCAAATATTTGGTTTTCAATGTAATCTTTTTCAATCTTTTTCATGCCCTTTTGATACCAATCATTGCCAATTCTTTCCATATTGAGTGTGCACGAAATATTTAGGCTTCATTGAGAGAATATGCTGCAAAAAAGGATTGGAAAACATGATTTTCTATTTTTGTCATATTTTATTTTAATCAAATGAACTAATAATAATAATAATTCAAATAATTAATAAAAAATGATAAAATAAATCCCTTTAAAGTCAATGGGTCGTGCATAGCTTTTGGGTGATGATTCTTGGAAGAAATTGAGGCCCATTAGCAATTTTGAGGCATTTGAAGCAAAGTTGACTTTTCAAAATTCCCAAAAATTTCCCAACTTCCACAAGGCATATCTTGCTCAATGTTTAAGCTTTGATCATGTTATTTGACATTTTGGAAAGGTCTTGAAGTCCTCTAACCAATGTCTTTGGTCCCATGTCATTTTGATTTACCAATCTCAAGTTATGGTCTTTGACTTAAAGTGCCTTTTTGTTGACTTTTGAAAATGACCTATAATGTTGAAATTGATAACTTTTTGTGAGAGCATTTCTTGGACTTGGAATGTGAAGATGAATTGTAGGAAATGTCTTCCCCTTCAAGATGAGCATTGGATGGGATTTTTCTGATGAACCATGAAAAAGTTATGCCTTGGTCAAGTTACAGTTGACTTTTCAACTGTCCAAAAATAGAAACTTTTGACACCTTGATGATTTTTGAGCCATTCTTTGAGAATCAAGATCAAGAATTGATCAAATGATGTTTGTGGCTTCAAAATAAGATGTTGACCAAATTTTTTGACTTTTGACTGTCAAATGACCATTTTGCCCCTGCAGTTGACTGTGAAGCAATTAGGGTTTTTGACTGTGCAATCTGGTGCTGTGAGTCTTGAAACTTGGCATATGGATGCTTGACAATGTTTATAGGCATGTGGGACTTGTTTGGACCCTTGGAAACTTCAATTTCTTTGCCAGCACCAAAACCCTAATTTTTGACTGTTAGGAGGTAATTGGACTGTGCAACCCTTGGGAGATTTTGAAGTATGATCTTAGCAAACCTTGAAGAATATGGGAGGGAAAATTTTGGGGTACAACAGTAGCCTTATCTGTTGATTGTACTTCTAAGGGAAACTGTGAAGGGAGTAACATGAGGAAATGTTCCTCTCACGTGGCTGTGCATATGATTGTTGTCAAATTCTCTGTGCTTGAAGTATTTCCTAACCAAAGAAGTGAGTTGTGTATTTGGATAATGTATTGATGAAGGTTTGCAGCCTGAACATTATGCTTCAGAAAATGTATGAGAGTTTATTTCTCTCCATGGTATTTCTGGTGATTGTGATAACCTGAATAAGTTATTGAAGCTAATGTCCTAAATTATGTTGCAACATCATTCTTGTTGATGGTTGTCTTTGGAGATGCTTAGAATTGTGAATGTGAAATTTGATGCTCAACGTTGGTTTCAGAAGTGGCTTTTCTAACAATGGTGAAGTAGGATGTAAATCTTCTGACCATACCTACAGTGGTGTGTATGGTAAATGCATGACTACTATCATTTTATAGTGGGTGCAAAGGAAAAGTATCAGTTAAAGTGACCTAATCTATTTGCTTATTAGGAGGAGGATTCTTCTGCTACAAGTTTCTCTAGAAAAGATTGTGTCAATCTGAATCTTGTGAAGCAAGCAAACTAAAATTTTATGGTATGTGAGTAATGTCAAACCCAGTGTGCATCTTGTCCATCCAAAAGGTCATTACAATGTGAGTAGATCTATAAGGCTATTTATCAGAATGTGAATAAGTCAGGGTGCTTGGATGTGCTCTCAAGGAACTAGAGCATCTGGATCAGGTCTGAGCTTGCAATGTGTGAATGTGTCCAGCAAGTGTATGAAGTTTTAGCCCTTCACTATGCGGATGTGAAGTACTTCATGTGATTTCAATTGGTGTTCAAGTGTGAATTTTCACCAGGATCACTATTTATCCATGACAGGGGGATTTAAGTACTTGTTGATGGATTATTGATGCAATGGTGTAGACCTTATGAAGCTTGCGTGCTTCTCAAGCTTTTGGCGATTATATACTTCTTGTAAGGTTATGATGTCATACAATATGTCATGACATATGGGTACTAAAGGTAGTTCTTGGTGCTCTTGACATGGTATGTATGGTTCTAGCAATATGAAGCGGATTGATTGAATCATGTGTACACATACATCTTAGGAATACCCTGTAAGGAAATGTTCTTGAATGGGAAAATTTATTTTTCTCTACAGTTTTAGGTGGGTCTCAATGGATGTGTTGGTTGATGAATGATAAATGTCTCATATGATGTCTTGACATATTGGCATGTTTCACTACTTCTGACTGAAAGGAGTATGCTTAGAGTCCAGTGGAAGACACTGTGATTATGCTTCAGATCATGTGCGTATATAGATGATTACTAGATAACTTTGTGAAACAACATTTACTGTTGACAAAAGAAGTTTTGATTCTTTTCAAGGGAAAAGTAGACAATGTCTGACTAGATTTTAGAACATTGTTCAGGACTTGTTTATTTCGAGTCTAACAAGGGAGTATTATGGAACGTGTAATCAAGAGGGAATATATCATGTGTTTTTGACTATGCATGGGCAGGAGTATCAATCCAGACTCAATAAAGGCATTCAAAACTGTCTTGAATGGTGGACATTTATTTTGGTGCAGTTATCTTCCTCAAATAATGTTCTCTTTTACCAAGACCATTGGCACGACCGAGGATCATTAATTCCTAAGGAACTGCTTGGGTATTTAAGGAGATCAATTATTCACTCCTTTCATCTTGTGTTAGGTTGTCTTCTACCATAGCTCTTATAGCTTTTGTCCGGGTTTGGGCGAGTAATGTTTGGGTATGGTTTTGTTGTGGATGTCCTTGTCAATTTTTGGCTAAAAAGGGAGTGAAAGGTTTTGTTTTTGTCTTTGTTTCTGATCTTCTTTTAAGTTAGGTGTTTTTTCCTACAACTCATTTACAAAGATGTCGGGCAAGATGTTCAATTTTAAGTTTTTGTTTTGTGTCTTGTTTTGAGTTATGAACATAATTTATGTCTTGTGTTCTGAGTTACCCGGAGTTGCAGGCTGCACCTCTGAGTCATCGTCTGGACAGTTAAGGTTGGTAGTTGGTTGCCTATTAAGGGTTCTCCTATGACCTTTTAGAGGAAGATTTGAACCTCTGTTGCCAGTAAAACGTCTTGGGTTGAGGGGGAGTGTCAACTATCTTCTTCCTCATGAACACTAAATGACTTCAGGACTTTCTTCTCATGTCATTATGAGATGCTGAGTCTAATATGTTGTAATAGAGATGTTTGGACTATTGTGAGGAGATGTCGAACATGATGTCCTGATATCATGCAAACTGAGATTAACTCCCTGACATTTATTTCAGCTGCAAATGTCCCAACTTGAGAAATATATTTGATGAATGTATGATCTCTGTTGGATCTCTGATTTTTGTATTTTCTTTAAATCTGTTGTTGCTAAAATCTGAATTGGTATTTGCTAATTTGTTTTAGCCAAAATTTGCCAAAGAGAGAGATTGCTAATTCTCTATTTTTATGATTGACAGTAATTTTAGTAAAACAAATTAGGCAGCAATATGTTATATAAGATGTTGTAACTTGCAGAGAAAACATGATTGAACAACATGTCCTTTGCAGAATTATTCGACATCATGTCTGTTACATCTAGACTTTTAGATTCTGTTAGTGTGTTACAAACATTAAATATTTTTGGAATATTTAGTAATCATACATGGCACCCGTGACTGAGAAATCAGAGATATATGTTGGTATTCAAGTTATTCAAGTTTTGTAAATGTTGAGACTTTTAGGAAATGTATGATTGAAGACCTATTTTCATGGAGAAGTTTTTGAGGACTTTATGCATAAGTTTCTGTTGATTTGTAGCAGCTGATTTGCTGCAGTTTTAAAGCCCAATCCAGCCCAGGAAAATGTTATAAAAAGGAAGTCTCAAGACCTAAAGAAAATACGAGCTAGAGTTGTCAAAATATTAATCTTTAGGGCTTCGTTT
The DNA here is from genome assembly GCA_948472305.1 of Vicia faba. NCBI lineage: Eukaryota > Viridiplantae > Streptophyta > Magnoliopsida > Fabales > Fabaceae > Vicia > Vicia faba. The sequence goes on along the minus strand of OX451735.1, from coordinate 1,186,820,915 downwards.
GTTTACTATTGTGAGCCACTCTTGTATTGGTTGTTACTTGAGTTGGATTGTTAGTTGAGTTGTAATTGTGAATCACTCATAAGCTTTTAAGCAAGAGTGAATTATGTTTGTTGAAGTGTATCTACTTCTTGATTGTCAATCACTCTTAAGCTTCTAAGTATAGAGTGATTGTGTGTTTGTGAAGTTTGTCTTCTAACTCGCTTGAATTGTATTCTTGTCACTATTTGTGACTGTCAGGGAAGTGAGAGGGGTCTCATACCTAGGTGAGTCTTAGGTCGAAATATAGCACGGATAATGATTAAGTGAGAAATTGTAAATGGGTAAGTTTAGCTTTTAATTGATACTATTTAATGGATTTCTTTCCTTGCTTGATATCCCCCAGAGTAGGTGTTGTTGTACATTGAACTGGGTTAACAATTCTGTGTGTTGCTTACTTACTGCACTGTTAATTGTGTTATATTTATTTATCATGTTGAAGTCAGATTACAGCGTCTCGACATCTCTTAGGACATCTGTGATCTGAATACCAGAATATCGCAGAGCTTATGTAGTTCTTGGTTAAAACTACATTATGGTTTTGGGCGATACAAACGAATGTCTAGACCAACACAAGTGAGTGTTGGAGAAAGGATGCTAAAAGGATAGGTTATAGGTTGTTTTTTTCAACACAAACAAGTGTTAGGGAAAAATGGAAAAGGTTGACTGACGAGATGTTGGATCTCGCTCCTACGTATCCTTTGGTGAGACGAGGAACTCAAGATATACATAGTTCTGAGAACTACACTAGGTTGGTTTAGGTTCGCATACGAGCGAAAGGATTAACACAGACGAGTGTTGGAAGAGAGAATCAACACAGACGAGTGTTGGAAAAGTTCTCTCTTGGAGTGAAAGGTTTTTGGATTGGTTTTAATTTTGAAAAGAAACTTGACATTGATCGATTGTTTATGCCTTTTTTGAAAAGGGTTTGGTTAAATTGAAATTGAAAATAGACTCATTATTTACCAATGTTTTATTCGCATTTGTTTTGAAAATGAGACTTCATAACAATCAAGCTTTGATGATTGATAATTGTTTTGAATTATTTTTGAAAGTGGATAGAGGGATGATTGATTTTGAAAGACCGCTTGATTTTGACCAAGGATTTTGATGTGAAAAAAAAGATTTTATTTTGGAATTGTTTAACCATTTAATTAATCAATAAAATTAATTAAAAATTACTTATTAAAATTCATTTGATTAAAATGAATTTAATCAATTAATTAATATAATTAAAAATTTAATTAATAAAATCAATTATTTAAAATATTTTAATCAATTAAGTTAACAAGAAATAAGGTGTGGTGTTAATTTAACAAAGCTGGTGACTAAGTAGTGAAATGCTTCTTGGGCCAGGGCATAAGGCCCACATGGTATTATTGTGAAGTGCTGGGCTGGATTAGCAGATTAGTGTTAGTGTTGTGGTAGAAAATTGCACTCGTGGGTCAGACTAAAAAGCCCATTCTGATCAGCAAGATGACGAGAAATTAAATACCACCCCTCATTTTATACATGTTATCTCTCAGATTTTAATATTTTTAAAATATCTTTTTATTATTTACTCTAAATTTTTTATTTTTGTCAAAAGAAAATTTACTATTGATCAAAGGGATAATTTTCAAAATTTTCAATACTATTGGTCAAAAGGATAATTTTCGAAATTTATTTTTGTTGCATACCGAAAATTCTTTATATTCTACAAATTTTCGATAACGATATATCGGAAATTTCAAAATTTTCTATTACAATTTACTGAAAATTTTATAATTTCCGATAAATTTTATAAAAGTTCTACAAGTACTAGAAATTTAGCAAACTTCTGATAAAAAATCTTTATGGGAAATTTCAAATTTCCGGTGTACCAGAAATTTCTAGTTCGTATTTAGAGTAAAAAAAACATTAGAAATTTTGAAATTTCTGATATTTTTCACACACCAGAAATTTCAAATTTCCAGTTTGTTATTTTAACGATGGAAAACACCAGAAATTTGGAAAATCTTGTAACACAAATTTCAGATTTCTGATAATAATCAAATGACACAATAAAAATTTGGAAATTTAACAAAATTTCTAGTATAGAATCGAAAATTTAAAAAATTCTGATATATTTCAAAGATATTTTCGTAATTTTATCATATTTAGGAGGTAACATATATAAAATGAGAGATGACATGTTAATTTCTCTGAGACGAAGGATGAAGAAAAAAAACTCTGAAATTCTTTCTCAATTCAAGATTGTGGATTTATTACTTTGTGTTTGTTTGGATTTAATAAGTTATTTTGATTTTAAAATATATGAAAATATGAATTACAGGTTGTAAGTTGAGTGAACTGATTCTGTTAGAAGATATTGGATATGCGTATGGTATGTATGGATGTATTGATGTTGGTGTTCTCTTCTTTTTCCATGAAATGCAGGTGATGGTGAGAATTTGATGGAAGGCTGATGAAAATGAGGCGTGGCGTACAAATGGAAACTCTCCTCTTTTTTTTCTTTCTTTCTGATTTGTCTTATGTGACAATGCCATATATGGTTACATGTAATTTCTATTTAAATGTAACAACTCAAAGTTTACTAAAATCTTATTGTAAACAAAGAAACAAAGTGCTATAAAACCATGTTATTTTTAAAGAGAGATATTTATTTTATTATTTAGATTAAATATTGTTGATTTAATAATCAAAACATAACGTTCTAATTATCAAACAAACAATTATTTAATCAAATAATAAAAGAGAAAAAATGAATGCAAATGGATTAAATAAAAACAAAAGGACTATGCAATTCAAATTAAAAAAGAAAAGTCAAACTTACATAAAGTAAAAATGCAATGAAGTGTCACATGAAAAAGAAAAACTTTTAATTAGATGGAAATGCCATGATGTTCCTAGAATCAAAATACGTTAAAACTTGTGCTTGAAATTGAAAGTCAACAAAAATGAATTTTGACTTTGACTTTGACTTTGAAGATCGAATGAGAAAGATGCATGACATGAGTATAGATAACACATGAATACTGAAGTAAATGCTAAACCCTAAATGAATATAAGTCATTAAGGTCAGATAAAAACTCCAATACTCCTGACTTTTTTATCTAAACCCTAATGGATGTCTCTGAATGATGGAATGTATGATAGATGAAATTGTCATGCCATGTTGATGCAAATATCAAATCTAGGATGAAATTTTAGGGTATGACAGCTGCCCTTATTTAATTATCTTGAGTCAGATACATGAAAAACCTTTAGTTTTCATAATATAAATGACAAAAGGTAATTAAACATAAATAAACTTGAATTTTGCCCCTTAATGCAATTATATGGTATGTTATGCTATGAATGCATGTGTTCTCTTGTTGGGGATATGGAAACAAAGAAAAAAAACTATGTGGGGATTAATGCAATGATTTTATAAAGGAATTCTAAAGGGAAGACCCGTTGGGTAAAGGAAATGGACCATTAGATGTTAAACTATTTGGTCTAATGTCGTCAAGTTTATTGAAAAAGATTAATATCATCACGGACGGGTGTCGATAGAGATTAGAAACACGGGTGGACACTAATTGAGATGGTACACGAATAAAAAGATCAACATGGACGAGTGTTGGGAAACCAAAGATTATCGAAGGATCAACGTTAACATGGACGAGTGCATGAAAGTAAATGATCAACACGAACGAGTGTTGGAATGGAGAACTAATACAGGCTAGTGTTGGCCAGATAAGTTGATGAACAATTTGTTTGAAAAAAAGGAGCTAACATGAGATCTACATGAATGAATGTCATAAGGTAAAGATCAACACATACGAGTGTTAGAGAGTAAAGATCAACACATACGCATGTTGGAGAGTAAGGTCAACACATATGCATGCACATCTCGCCACAGAGTTGGCCAGTATAGGCCTACTTGAAGAATTTTAGTGCAAGTTGTATGTGTGCTCGCATGTCCTTCATAAGGGGAAGAATGGCAATGAGTTATGATACTTGGTATCTCCTCTTCAAGTACACAACGACGATATATATGGTCAGTTCCTCTTTGGAAAAGGACGGGTTCATGCCAATAGAAATGTTTCACGTTATTGAAGAATTTCTTCCTTTTTTGGTAAGTCAGATATGGAGGTAAAATGTTTGCTGCCAAGTGGTTAACGAAATCAGCATACGAAGGTACTCTAGTTATTACTTGAGCAGTTTCAACGATAAACTCTTCTCCGTTTGAGTCATGATTCTTATCCTTAGGATCATTGACCGATGCTATTAATCTCTCACATGTGAAATCATCATTGATAGGGACATGATCAGGTTTCAGGTATTCTAATCTGGAGAGGTGGTCGGTAACCACATTCTCTGTTCCTTTCTTGTCGCAAATCTCTAAATCAAAATCTTGTATTAAGAGGATCCAGCAGAGTAGTCTAGGTTTTTCATCTTTCTTACTCAATAGATAATGTATGGCAACATGGTTAGTGTAAACTATGATTTTTGCTCCAACTAAATAGGAACAGAATTTGTCAATTGCAAATACCACAACTAAGAGTTCATTTTCTATTGTGGCATAATTTAGTTGTGTTGCGTCTAAAGTCCTGTTGGCATAGTATATCACGTGTAATCTTTTATCTTTTCATAGTCCTAGGACAACACCTACTGTAAAATCACTAGCATCGAACATAATCTCGAATGGTCTGTTCCAATTTGGTGGTTTCATGATAGGTGTAGAGATTAGTGCTTCTTTGAGAAGGTTAAATGCCTCAAGGCATTTCTTATCTAATATGAATTCGACATCCTTCATTAGGAGGTCAGTTAAAGATTTGGTTATTTTGGAAAAATATTTAATAAAATGTCGGTAAAAACCGGCGTGTCCAAGAAAACTTCGGATTTCTATAATCATTTTTGGAGGTTGCAGGTTTTCTATAATTTCAATTTTTTCTTTGTAAACCTCAATGCCTCTTTCTGATACTATGTGTTCTAGGGCTACGCCTTCTATGACCATGAAGTGACTTTTTTCCCAGTTTAGTACGAGATTGACTTGCACGCATCTTTTTAAGATTTTCTCCAAATTGTCAAGGCAATTATTGAAATCAGACCCGTATATAGAGAAGTCTTCCTTGAATACTTTCATGATCTCGTCCAAGAAATCAACAAATATTGACATCATACATTGTTGATTAACTGGATAAGTCGTCTAAAAAAACAACTTATTGGAAACTCTGATATACAAATTATGAAAGATAAATCTATGAGATAAAATTGAATAATTGATTAATACAAACTCAAATCAACAATCCAATTATTTATTATTTGAACACAATAACTTTGCAATTCTATTTCCAAGGCTAAATAATCAAAGAACTAACATGATCATTTTATCAAACACTTGGCGTGCAGGTGAATTTTCAGAATTTCTCTTTGAGTAGTGTTGATATACAAAACCACATATAATCAAAATTTATTATAAGTTATATCCATACCTATTTCAAAAACAAATTTTGAGAGAAAAAATCTTACAATTCAATTACTATCACAATGCTATTTGATAAAAAGATTGATGAAATTGAAAGCAAGTAAAAGCGGAAAAGTAAAAACACACAGGGACTTTGTCTATACAGTTCCCCACTGTTGTCCTTGTGTGTGGGTACGTATGTGCCTAATTTCAATAGAACTAGGATAATTCTTATATGCAAAATGTTTAATATAATGGAAGAGTTAGAAATAACAATACAAAATTCTCTAATTAGGTGTTGATACTCCTTCTTCCAACCTTTGATCTTAAGCAAGATCATATCAATCGATAGATGCAACCTATTCTCCGCTTAAGCTACTTCCTTAAAAGGATTTCAAACACCCAAGGTTCCTTGCAAAGATTTCAAACACTCCAAGGGATTTTTCACTCGAGTAAATCCAATTGCAAACTATCAACACAAGATCACCGATTCTATCATCCAATTCTTTCTACTTCCTTAAAAATATTTCAATCACTCTAAGGTTCCTTGAAAATATTTCAAACACTCCAAGGGATTTTTCACATGGACGATTCCTTCTTGCACGATCTTGCATGAAAACCCCCAATTCAACAAATGATGTTGGAGGACAAAATCAATGATTTTTCTAGATGAAGACCCCTACAAGAACTCAACCCAAACCCATTGGAAATATTCAATTCTTCGTCTAGATGGCACCCCGGCAGAACATCATCACAATGTAATGTTGGTGTGCATGTATAGATTAGAAGGTTGAAGATGAAGATAACAATTAGGATAATTTTATGGTATCATCAAGTTAGAAATGATGCATGAAAGGGTATTTATAGTTTGGGAAAGTTTAGGGAAAAAAGGACACATTTAAAATAAAAGAAAAAGAAAATTTAACCAAAACAGAATTTATGCGTCGACCTTAAAATCGTATGTGTTGACACATACTTTATAAAAAGGTTGCATTTGTCGACCTGAAGGACTCTATGTGCCGACATGAGCAAGTAAGTATATACAAGCTTTAAAATGTAAGTAAATGTGTCGACCTGAAATATGGATGTGTCGATACATAAAATAAGAATTTCTGCAATTTCAGAAATATTTCAGTATGTGTCGACTTGTATGATGCATGTGTCGACATGTGACTTACAAAAGCTCACAGGCTTTAAAACTAAGTTACATGTGCCTGAAACAACCAGCGGAAATAAACCATCAAGATGAAATCAATGAATTCACCATCAAACATTTTTTATCCCACTGGAATAGAAAGGTGAACATCGAGTAAACTTGAGAAGGGTGTGTTGTACCCCAAAATTTGCCCTCCCATATTCTTCAAAATTTGCCAAGTCAAAGCTTCAAAGTTCCCCAAGGGTTGCACAGTGCAAGGGCCTCCTAACAGTCAAAAACTAGGGTTTTGTTTCTGGCAAAGTAATTGAAGTTTCCAAGGGTCCAATCAAATACCACATGCTTATAAAAATGGTCAAGTATCCTCATACCAAGTTTCAAGACTTACAGCACGAAATTGCACAGTCAAAAACCCTAATTGCACTACAGTCAACTGTAGGGGCAAAATGGTCATTTGACAGTCAAAAGTTCCAATTTTTGGTCAATATCTTATTTTGAAGCCACAAACATCATTTGATCAATGCTTGATCATGATTCTCAAAGCTTGGCTCGAAAAGTCTCAAGATGCAAAAGTTTCCATATTTGGACAATTGAAAAAGTCAACTGTAACTTGACCAAGGCATAACTTCCACATGGATTATCAGAAAAATTCCATCCAAAGCTCATTTTGAAGAGAAAGACATTTCCTACAACTCCTATTCACATTTCAAGTCCTAGAAATGCTCTCACAAAAAGTTATCAATGTCAACATTATAGGTCATTTTCAAAAGTCAACAAAAAGGGACTTTAAGTCAAAGGCCATAACTTGAGATTGATAAATCAAAATGACATGGGACCAAAGGCATTGGTTAGAGGACTCAAAGACCTTTTCAAAATGTCCAAGAACATGAGCAAAGCTTAAAAATTGAGCAAGATATGCCTTGTGGAAGTTGGGAAATTTTTGGATATTTTGAAAAGTCAACATTGCTTCAAATGTCTTAAAAATGCTAATGGGCCTCCTTTTCTTCCAAGATTGATCATCCAAAGCATGTGCACGACCATTTGGCCCAAAGGGAAGTTTTTCATCATTTTTATTTATTTATTTGAATTTTTAAATGCTAATAATTCATTTAATTAATTAAAATATATGAAAAATACCAAACCTAAGTTTTTAAATCTTTTTATGCATGAAATACACTCAATATTTCGTGCATGATCAGATTTGGAAAGAATCATGGTGATTGGACATGATTTGAATCAAATTAGCTTGAAAAAGATTGAAAAATTATGGCATGGAAATCAAATATTTTCTCATCAATTCATTGATTCCTTGGACCAAATTTTGAACCCTAATCATTCACACATATATACTAATGCAAACCCTACTCCTCAGAACCACAAAGCTGTGCCAGAAAAGCATAACCAAGTTTGAGTTTTTTTTGTCAAAAAGTGAAAACTGAAAACTAGGTTACAGTGCGATTCAAAGCCAAATACTCATTCCATTGTGTTCCTGGAGCTTCAAGGAAGGAGTCTGAATCAAAATCATAGCTTGAAACATCAAGAATTGGTAGTTATAAGTCAGACTGTATCACTTTTTTTTGCATAATCGCATCTGATCATTCATGCCATAATTTTCAAATCTAATGCTTGTTTTGTATTGCTCTTGTAATTCTGAAGCTAACCCAGTTGTTTGATTGAGTTTTCCTCATCCATACACGATTCCACCATGAACAACGCCTAGGGTTTTCAAAACCTTGAATTGGGGTTTCTCAGTTAAGAAAAAATTAGAACGTGAGACCCAGACCATTCAACTCAGCATGCTTGGACGATTTGAAAACACACCTCGCGATTAATTTATGATTAGCAGGGTGCTAATCGCTATTTTTGCACTTGTTACTTAGTGGGGGTTTAAAACCCCCGCTATTCAATTGTTTTTATTTTCAGGTGCAGCGAAGCCTTGGAGAAGATGATGAAGTGTCAAGACCTGATTGAGTCATTTGAATTTTCGCGCTAAAGTCCCACTAACGCTTATTTTATCTTATGTTAATTGTTACCCATTATACATACAAAGTGCATCAGCAGCGCAGCTAGCAAGGAACGAGTTGGTAACCCCTGGGACCTGGGTTCGAACCCCAGGTCCCCCATTCTATTCCATATTATTTTGCTAATGACGCTTCTGTGCAGTTTCACTACAAGGGTGCATCATACATCCACAATCTCCAGCTTGCCACGCACATATCAAGATCAATCCAAGGGGCATAATTTGAAGAACATCATGGACGTTAGTCAACGCACATGCATGCCAGCACAAAAGTCAAACGAGGCCAAGAGCTTAATGGGCCTGAATTACTGAACAAAACCTCCTATTGGGGACAGACCCCCCATGGTTTGCCTTTCTTATTCTTTTCTCATATTTTTCTATTTTTGTTTTAATTAGTTTTTTTAATTTAATTCTTTAAACCAATTTATTTTCATAAACTATAAAAATAATACAAAAAATCAGAAAAGTCATAAAAAATCAAAAAAATATATTTTATGTTAATACTTTTTAAGTAAATATCATTAATTAATTTAGCTTTGTAAAATTAGGTTTAATTCAAATATTTTTCTTAATAAATTAAAAACTTGTAGAATTAGGTTTAATTATTTTAATTACTTTTTCTTTTACTTTCTCATCACTAATAATTAATTATTTATTTTTATAAATCAAATTGCATTAATTAATTAGATTTAATTTTAGGTAATTTTCATATTTTCTTAATAAATTAAAAAATAGCTAGAATTAGGGTTAATTAATATTTTCATTCCATTTAATTCTCACATAAAAAAAACCATAAATACAAAAAATCTCAAAAAAATAATTCCTTTTTTCATTTTTATTTCATTAATTTAATAATAATAATTTAATTCCTTTAAAAAGGGTCCAACACCCTCGCTTTCAATTTTAATTCAATTCGCGCATTTTTATTTATTTTTTAAATATTGATGTAATTCTCCCAAAGCCGTGTAACTTTATATTTCTCGCACTCTTCTTTATTTTCTGTCAAATCGGGTCCTAGATTAAATTTGGCGATGTGGACCCGCGCCCTTGTAATAGTTTAGAACTTTTAATTTTCGCATCTTTTTAACTGTTAATAATTGCATGCAAGAATGAATGACAAAATAAAAACAAAAGCGTAGATCACCCATACATGACAAGACAAAAATAAATGAATCTGACACACAAATCACACACCACCCCTAGGGTACGCCTCACTGTTGCCTTGCCTCGAAAGGTGATCGTCGAGTAGAGGATGTCTTAGTAAGTCCTCATGATCCAGGAACCTGCATTGAGGGTAGCTTCTAAGGTGTCTTCCTATTGCTCCGGTGATCACCATGTCCCGAACTTCGAATTGACCCGAATACCTCCAACGGTGGTGCTACCTACCTCTCAATGGTGGGATGGCACTACCTTAAGGACATTTACACAGCCTAATTCCTTAGGGTAGGTAGATGACTCATAGATACTTGCTCTATTCAAAAACAAATCAAAACCCTTTTCACACCGACACTTTCAAAAGCTTTCAAAACAATTTTTCAAACACTCTTGAGGACTGATACAAGAGTCATACTGAAAATTTTAAACGAAACTTTTTCAAACCCACTCACAATTGAAAAGCAAACATTTTTGAAAACACAAATGAGCAAGTATCTAAGAGCCCATGGATAACCATGGATAGAAAGGGTGCTAACACCTTCCCTTTCTATAAATCTACCTCCCAAACCGAGAGCAATCTCTATAAGGAATTTTTCTGTGCTTTTGTCCTTTCCATTTGGAGAAAATAAAAGACGGTGGCGACTCTTGCTTCCGCGACATTTCGCGAACCAGCGTGAAACAATCAGTTCTAGATCCACCGATCACAGGGTGAAATCAAGGTCAAATGACCAAGAGATACAAGTAAGAGAGCCTGTTACACGAGGGGAAGGTATTGGCATCTCACACGTCTGTAGTACTCTACGGTATCTACTCTTGTTGTTCTAATAAAATGGTGTGTTCAAATTTAAAGCTTACGAGCTAAAAATAAAATGCAAAGAGGGAATGCATGCAAAAGAAAACACGGGGAAAAGAAGGAAATATTTACAAATTTCCACTCGGCTGAGCCCTGCAACCAGATGCCTACGTATCCCTTTTAAGGAATCAGAGCGTCGTAGTTCGGCTTACATGTTTCGGTTTTTTGTATGTTTTTTACCTTGAAAAAGGGTTTTAAAAGAAAAGCCAAGCGGCAAAATGAAGTTTGAATTGATTGGTGTTTTTACCTTGAAAAAATTATTTGAAAGTTGTTAGATGTTTTATGCATTTGTCAAGAAAAAGATTTTAGTTTTATGGATGCAAAAAGAAAGAAGAAACAAATAAGGGAGACTATCTAGAATCTAATCCCTAATATTATCATACAATGATGGCCCTAAGGTCAATGATACAAGGGAAATCTCTAACTAAGTTAACATGCATGGATTACAATCCTAATATCTAACTTGCATCGGAAACGACACAAGTGAATTCTAAGAGAGCATACAAAGGTTAAAAACCTAAGGGAACATGGTATATACAAGAATGATAAGCAAACAAGCAATCAACAAGTTCAAGATCACACACATGCCATGAGTAGCATACGCTAACTCAAGTCAAAATGCCTAACCCAGATATCGAATCATCGAGGTAGGTAAAAGGGGGAAGTTCCTGACCATAGATATCTCATATATACAAGAAGGAGTCATGAAAACTAATCTTAACCAAGGTATCATGTCACAAAGGAAAGAAGTATATAGTGGGGGAAGTGAATTTCCAAGGAAACTAAGCACCTAACCAAGATATCAAGAATCGAGGTAGGAGATAAAAGACAATATGAACAAGCACAGAGCATCAACTTCGTCCGACGTGAGCTCAAGAAAAAGTGTGGGGGATTGATTACAGATCCCCGTATTCCACTTGACTGACTCGATAACAAGAGTAACACAATCCAAAACATCGAAGTACAACGCGAGCCAAGGATGACACAAACTAAAATTGCGGCGGTTGATTGTGAACCCTACTCCACTTGCTTTCTTTCGAATACTTAACAATGGAGAATGAGAATGGGACTCCTCTTTGAGGTCTTTGGGCACAAATGTAAACACACAGCAGAATGCCTACTTTGAGGTAGGTTTTCAAACAATCAACAAACACAATAAGAAAACAAGTTTGGAATGCCTTCTAAAGGTCTTTAAATAATGACTTCGAGCACACACTATTTATTATCCTACTTTTCATGATATCTAGAAAGCGATAAAATGCAGAAAGATAAACCAAGCTGTGAAGTAATACCAAATAGATAAAATGTTCGTTATATAACAAACAAGCAATCAAAGCGAAAATACTACATAAAACTTCGAGCAAGCTAGCATCATTAGAAATGAAATGGTCAGAAATAATATCCAATACAATCATCCAGTGTACAGTGCGAAAATAAATCGCAAGTGTGATACGGTGGGAGAACTGACTTGAGGTTTTGCATTTGTGTTCGCAAATGTTTCGGTTTAGCAAGAGTCGCCACTGACTTTTTATTTTATCCAGAGGAAAGGTCAAAAAGCACAAGAAAGACCTTTGAGATATTTTCTTGGGTTTGGGGGGTAGATTATGAAAAGGGAAGGTTTGAGGGCTCAATGGCTCGTGTTTCTGGCTCAAGGGAATGCACAAAACTTGTTTCAAAAGCTTTTAAGGGTTGGTTCTCTCTGATGTTCAAGTTGTGGTGTATTTGACAAGTTTCTTGTATTTTAAGCAAAAGTGAGCAATGATGCAAGACAGGCCTGTACAGGCTATCTACCAGCTTACACCTTGTGATCTTGGCCCCTCAAGTTTGTGGATATTGTTTGCTGCACAAGATTTTGGTTCAAGGCTCAAGGATTCTATTTGACATACAGCAATTTTGACAAAAATGGCAATGTTGCCTTTTACTAATTTTGGATTAATCTATTGTATAATCCTCTAATGACCAAAACAAAGCTTCAAACTAAAGGATTTGCATTTAATTATTGAGTATGGAATGGTTTTGGGACCTGTAATCAAGTACAAACAAGGATGATTAGAGTTTGCAACTTGTATCAATATGAAAATGCCATGGATCAAAAGTGAGTTTTTGCCAACTTCAAGCCTTCGATTCTCCCTAACCACAAATGATTTTGGAGAGTTCTTGGACATTTTATAAATCTTGTAACATGATCTACAATCCATATTTGAAATGAATTTTGAGATTCCAAGTGGAACTATGTGAAAAATGGTCATGAAGATGGGTCAAAATCCTGCCTAAACTAGGGCAAAATTTCACTAAGTTAAAAGTTTCATGGACCCTTGTTCCAAAAATCATAACTTGAGATCCAAGCTTCTTTTGAGAAAACTTTGCGAATCAAATTTGTAGATTTTGTGAAGAACTACAACTTCCATGTCGGAAGTTTTGTTTGAATCCAATTGCATCATGGTGAAAATATTGGGCAAAGTTGGGAAAAATTAAGGAAATTTCATAACTTAGAAAAATTCTAAGTTATGAAAATTTTCAATTTTAAACCCTAATTTGCAAAATTGGGTTTCTTGATGAACACGTTTCATGTTTTGACACATCTTGATGAAAAATGACCCTTGGCACTTGATTTTGACCAAAAAGTGAAAGTTTGACTTTTCAATGTACAATCAAATTTTGATCAGTTGACTGAAAAATTCATCTGTCAATCCAATGCATTTTAGATCTTTTGAACCTTGTGAATAGGTCAAGATGATTCCATTGAGTCCTTGATTCCATGCTTGAACCCAATTTTCCATTGGCTAGGTGAAAAATCAGAAATTGCCCTTATACAGTCAAAACCCTAAAAATAACCATTTTGCCCTTTTGATGATCTGATCAAATTTCTTGAGGAGTTGTGGTCCAAACTTGATCAAATGGTTCATATGAGTCTATAATGTTGATGTGGGTCAAAAATTGTGAGGTTTGACTGAAAATTGGCCACAATTGACTTTTTCCACAATACAACTGATTTCTAGGTCAACTGTCCAATTGACTGGTCAAATATTTGATTCAAGGCTTGAAATTTGGTAGAGGAAATCTTGTAGATCCAATATGAAGTATGAAAGTCACTTTGAGATTGGAAGTACAAAAATCCCTGTGCAAACTCAAACCTTAATTTCAGGTCATCAGTGCAAGGAGATGTCTTGAGCAGAGCAAACCCTAGTCTTGTCTGGGGCTCAAGGAACCTTGTGAGGGGAAATCTTGATAAAATGAGAGGGGAAATTTTAGGATACAACAGCTGCCCCTATTCAATCTTCTTGAACCTGAAGAGTTAGATTGGAGAGTTTGCCTTTCGTGACTCAAAGGTAAAAGATGATTGGACACTAGAGTGCCCGTAAATTTGCACTCGTCAAAATGTAGCCGAGGGAATGGGCTTAAAGATGCCATTTGGAGAAGGTAGAATCTTGCTGGAGATGGGATTAATGATGCCATCCAAGAGATGTTTGTTGAAAGTCAGGATAATGAATATCAGAATGGTATCCGTATCTGGAACATATCTGAGTTGTATCTGGAGTTTGGATTCATATGAGCTATGGAATGGTGTCCGTGTCTAGAGAGTATCCGAGCTGTAACTATATTTGATTCTTGAATGAATATCAGAATGACTTCCGTGTCTGGAGTGTATCTGTATTGTATCCGAAGTCTGAAATCCAAATAAGCGATAGAAAGACATCCATGGCTGGAGTATCTTTGGGTTGGGGAATAGGTTTGAATGAGTGACAGAATGGCTACCGTGTCTGGAGCGTATCTGGATTGTATCTGAAGTTGAGATCTGTATGAGTAGCAGAATGACTTCCGTGTCTGGAGTGTATCGGTACTGTAACTGGGATCTAGATAAGTGACAAAATGACGTTTGTGGCTGAAGTGTATCTGAACCTGAGGTTAATAGTTGAATCTGAATGAGAAAATAGAATGGCTTCTGTGTCTGGAGCATATCTAGTCTGTATCTGATTGCTGAAATCTGAATGAGTAGTAGAACGACTGCGGTGTCTGGGGTGTATCCATACTGTATCTTGATTTGAAATTCTGAATGAGTAATAGAATGACCGCCGTGTCTGGGGTGTATCCATAATGTATCTAAAATAAGAGACCTGAATGAGTAGCATAATGACTTCCATGTCTTGGAGTGTATCCGTACTGTATCTGAAATCTTTGAACATTTGTTAAAGGTAGCTTTTAATCTTATCCTGAAAAGGGTAAAATGTTATCTAAAACATAAGGTTATGTTGCATGACATGTATGATGCAATAAAATGTGTTCTATCAATGTTTATGATATATGAATGTAATGTATGTGTACGTAAGCTGATTAGCTGTCTTGTTGAGGAAAACATATCCTTGATAGCTGGAGATAATGAAATCTTTGACTGCTGCCGGGGAAAATAAATTTTTGACCGCTGTTGGGAATAAAAAATCATTGGTGACTTGTGGGGATTAACAAGAACTTTGACAACTTCTGTGGGGATGTGAGAATCCTTCACGACTTTCTGGGGAATAAGGAAAACCCTGACGATCTCTACTGGGGAATCAAAACCTGGGAGGCTTCAACTGGAAAAATGAGATCGAGAATCTTCAATCTGCTGGGAAATAACTCTGTGGGGAGAATGCTTATTATGTTGAAGAGTTCTCAAGGGCTGGAGTTGTATACCAATCTATTGAGGAATTATCCGAAGCTGTTGTCTGGTTTCTAAGATAACTTGTAGGGGAATATTTTGATTTTAAGACAAATCTCTGGGGAATTGCAGGAAACTGGATGGTCTTCCACCCGAGTTTAAGGGTTGAAGTTTTGGACTCCGTTGAGGAAGAAAGTTTTATCTCCACTGAGGGTTTGCAGTTCAAAGTTTTCTGGCTCCGCTAGGGATTGGGAGTTTGGAAATTCAGTTCTGATGGGGATTTTGAAACTTAACTCCTGCCGGGGATATGTATTTCAAAGCTTTAACTCTGTTCAGGATCTGGATGATGTACTGCAGGGGATTTCTTCTGGAATAGCCTAAAGACGTTTTCCTATACTTTCAACATATCAGTAATTATCCTTTCTCATTTCGTTTTATTTGTAAGCAGTGATTATATTCAAATGCATATGCTCTTTTAATAAATCATTGGACATTTTCAAATAAAACACAAGTGTAAAAAGAAAGAAAAGGCAAACAAATTTCTGCACTTTGAAGTATCTTTGTATTAACTTTGGGTAAGTATTTTGTACAAAGGAGACAGACATCCTAGTAAGAGAATGTTGTCATAAAAAAATTTGTACAAAGAAGGATGGCTATGTGCAACAATTCCATGGGGTTCCCATTCTGCTATAGCCTTCATAACTCTGAGTATCTTGTCCATTCGTTGCTTCATTCGACGTTGATTAGATTGATCATAAGCTCGGAGCTTGTTTGTGAAGAGATTGTCCTTAAAGTTATCCGACGAGGCATAGTCATACGCTTTAATTCCCTAACTTTTGCCTGGACCGCCCTTTCGGGTTTTCAGTCCACCGGGAAACCCTTTTTTGCCCAAGTCGCCCTTTCGGGTTTTCAACTTGCCGGGTGTACAGATTTTTTTTGTTTTATCCCTAATTTTTGCCTGAACCGCCCTTTCTGGATTTCGATTCACCGGGATGCCCATTTTTGTCCAAGTCGCCCTTTCGGGTTTTCAACTTGTCGGGTTGTTTATGCGTAGTATCTTTTAACTATGTCTGCGTTCGCAGGGTGCGGTAGGTCATCACTGTCCATGGTGGTCAGGATCATTGCCCCACCAGAAAAGATGTTTCTGATCACAAATGGTCCTTTGTAAGTAGGAGTCCATTTGCCCCTGGGATCACTTTGCGGAAAGATGATTCGCTTGATTACAAGGTCCCCGACTTGATATACTTGTCTCTTGACTTTCTTTTTGAAGGCCTTGATCATACGTTTTTGATACGACTGACCATGGCAAACAACAGTAAGTCGCTTTTCGTCAATCAAGTTAAGTTGATCAAGTCGGGTCTGAATCTAATCGTCTTCACTTAAACCAGCATCTTTCATGATTCTCAAGGAAGGAATCTGCACTTCCATAGGTAAAACAGCTTCCATGCCATATACCAAAGAAAAGGGGGTTGCCCCAGTTGAAGTGCGTGTCGTGGTACGGTACCCGTGCAGAGCAAATGGTAACATCTCGTGCCAGTCCTTGTAGGTGACTGTCATCTTTTGAACGATCTTCTTGATATTTTTGTTCGCGGCTTCGACAACACCATTCATCTTAGGCCGATAGGGAGATGAATTATGATGTTGAATCTTGAACTACTTGCACAGAGCGGTGATCATAGTATTATTCAAATTTGTACCGTTGTCAGTGATGATCCTGTCGGGGATACCATACCGGCATATGAGGTTCTGCTTGATGAAGAGGGCAACCACGTTCTTTGTAACAGAGGCGAAGGAATCTACTTCGACCCACTTGGTAAAGTAATCAATGGCCACCAGGATGAAACGATCTCCGTTGGATGCAGTAGGCTTGATTTCTCCAATCATGTTGATTCCCCACATCCCGAATGGCCAAGAAGCTGTTAAGACATTGAGAGGAACTGGGGGAATATGTACCTTGTCAGCATAGATTTGGCATTTGTGACAAGTACGGGAATGTTGATGACAATCAGCTTCCATGGTAGACCAGTAGTAGCCTTCCCGTAGAATCTTCTTAGCCATCGTATGACCACTTGAGTGGGTTCCAAAGGTGCCACTATGCAGTTCAACCATGATCTGCTCAGCTTGAACTTTGTCCACACAACAGAGTAGGACACATTCAAGATTGCACTTGTATAGGATACCATTGCTTAGAAAGAAATTGGCCGCGAACCCCCTTAAGAACTTTTTATCGTTGACTGAAGCTCCTTCAGGGTACTCTTGTGCTTCGAGATACCTTTTGACGTCATGAAACCAAGGTCGGTCCACCACTTCTTCGGTATTAATCTCGTGACAATGTGCATGTTCGTCCATTCGTTCAATGGTGATTTGAGGTGCCTCATTATCCCAATTAAGTTTAAACATGGATGACATTGTAGCTAACGCATCTGCTAGCTGATTTTCTTCTCGCGGGAAGTGCTCGAAGGTAATCTCCTCGAAATGTGGTAACAATGTCAGGACATGTTCTTTGTAAGGGATGAGGTTAGGGTGCTTAGTATCTCACTCTCCTTTGATTTGACTGATAACCAAAGCTGAGTCCCCAAATACAATCAGAGATTTGATTCCCAAGTTAATAGCGGCCTTGAGACCAAAAATACAAGCTTCATACTCGGCCATGTTGTTGGTGCAGCTGAAGCAGAGTCTAGCAGTGAAAGGTGTATGGCAACCTTCTAGAGAGATAAGTACCGCACTGATACCGTTGCCAAGTGCATTTGAAGCACCATCAAAGTACAGGGTCCATCGGGATCCTTGTTCAGGTTCGTCGTACGGTCTGTTCTCTTCAATGTTGCTCAAAGTCATGATATCCTCATCGGGAAAGTCGAACCTCATGGATTGGTAATCTTCGACAGCTTGATGGGCCAGATGATCGGCTAGCACACTCCCCTTTATAGCATTTTGGGTCGTGTACTGTATATCATATTTGGTCAGGATCATCTACCATCTAGCGATTCTTCCGGATAGAGCAGGCTTTTCGAAGATGTACTTGATCGGATCCATTTTAGAAATCAGCAAAGTGGTATGTGTCAACATATACTGCCTTAGCCGACGAGCAGCCCATACCAAAGCGCATCAAGTATTCTCGAGCAGTGAGTAGCGAGTCTCACAGTCGGTAAAATTTTTGCTAAGGTAATAAATGGCATGCTCTTTTCGGCCAGACTCGTCATGTTAGCCCAGTACGCACCCCATTGAATTATCTAAGACAGTCAGATACATGATTAAAGGCCTTCCTTCGACGGGTGGCATCAAGATAGGAGGTTCCAGCAAATACTCCTTGATCTTATCGAAAGCAACTTGACAGTCATCATTCCATTTAACCACCTGATCTTTCTTCAACAACTTGAAGATTGGTTCATAGGTAGATGTTAGGTGAGAGATGAACCTTGCAATGTAGTTTAGGCGTCCCAAGAAACCTCTGACCTCCTTCTCAGTGCAAGGGGCAAGCATTTCTTGTATAGCTTTGACTTTGGCA
The DNA here is from genome assembly GCA_948472305.1 of Vicia faba. Classification (NCBI taxonomy): domain Eukaryota; kingdom Viridiplantae; phylum Streptophyta; class Magnoliopsida; order Fabales; family Fabaceae; genus Vicia; species Vicia faba. Next base: position 1,186,802,123 of record OX451735.1, on the reverse strand, counting down.
GGATCAACCTCGATGCCTTTGTTACTGACGATGAATCCCAAAAGTTTACCGGACCTGACTCCGAAAGTGCACTTGCTAGGGTTCAGTCTGAGCTTGTATTCCTTTAACCTGACAAACAACTTTTGCAAATGGTCGAGGTGTTCTTCTTTTGTTTGTGAATGGGCTATCATATCGTCTACGTAGACTTCAATCTCATGATGTATCATGTTATTAAACAAAGCTACCATGGCTCACTGATAGGTTGCCCCGACATTCTTCAGTCCGAATGGCATCACTTTATAGCAGAAGGTACCCCACTGCGTAACAAAAGTAGTCTTCTCCATGTCTTCGGGGGCCATTTTGATCTGGTTGTACCCTGAAAATCCATCCATGAAAGAGAATACCTTGTGTTGAGCTGTGTTGTCGACCAAGATGTCAATGTGCGGTAGTGGAAAGTCATCTTTATGTCTAGCCTTGTTTAGGTCTCTGTAGTCCACGCACATTCTGACTTTGCCGTCCTTCTTAGGCACGGGCACAATGTTGGCCACCCATTGTGGATAGGAAGTAACAGCAAGAAAGCCAACATTGAATTGCTTCATCACTTCAACTTTGATCTTTTCGGATATGTCGGGCCTCATCCGGTGCACTTTCTGTTTGACTGGTGGACAGTCTTCTCTTGTAGGGAGACGGTGAACCACAATATCTGTATCCAGTCCCAGCATGTCTTCATAGGACCAGGCGAAGATCTCAACATGTTCATTCAACAACTGAACTAAGCAATCTTTGACACTTGGCTCTAGGTTGGCACCCACTTTAACCTCTTTTCTGTCTTCCTCTGTTCCCAAATTGATAGTCTCTAACAACTCTTCATGGAGAAGAATAGCCCTTTCTTCCTATTGCAAAAGTCTAGCCAACTCTCCAGGCACTTCACAGTCTTCATTACCTTCGTATTCGACACGATTGACCAGATCTTCAGAGTCACTGAAGGCTATAGCAGAATTGTTACCCATGGAATCCGGAGTGGACGGGTACCTGCATTTTGTGAGTGTGGGTGTGTGTAAGGGATAGCCACCTTTAAACAAATAAAATGTAAAAAGAAAGAAAATGAACACAAAAGTTTATATATGAAAACGTCCATGATTCATTAAAAATGGCATATGAAAATGAAAAATCAAAACCCTTACAAATGGACCTATATGCCCCGGGTAAGGCATAAGGCAAAAAGAGTGTACGAATTGTTTAATAGATATTACAGACTAACAGAAAATGTTCAAAAGATAAATTACTGATTGATGAAAGTAATGGGAACGAAGTCTTTCGCCTCCCAGTTGTTCAGTCCTCCTTCAATGGTTGGAAATATCCAGTCTTCAAAAATGCTTCCTTCTTCATCATCTTCTAAAGCATGAACTCCATGATGAGTGATTTTCAAAGGAGGTCCTCCAGCCCGGGAGCGACGCACAGCCTTCTGATCAGCAGCAGTGAAACCCAAACCGAACTTATCTGTCTTGTAAGGAAAATATGGCAGTTGACCCCATATTGTGCTTCCTCCTTCCTTGATCACAGCCTCCGCATCTTTAAGGGATGACATCCGGGACATAGATTTGGTAATGATAGGCACAACAGTCATTGTCTTGGCTACCGCAACTTCAGGAGAAACCTCTTCAAAGTGTTGGAAAGGTGTTTCTATGAATTCACCATCTAACTCCACATAGCAGAAAGAGTTAAGGTGGCTTATCATATACTCCTCCTCACCATGAACTGTTATGATTTTACCCTGGACTGGGTATTTGAGCATCTGGTGTAAAGAAGAAGTGACTGCCCCAGCGTTGCGGATCAATGGCCTTCCTAATAAGCATGAATATGAAGGACGGATGTCCATCACATAAAACGTAGAGTTGAAAATTTCCGTTCCTACCTTAATTGGAATGTCCACTTCTCCGTGAACCATTCGCTTAGAGCCGTCGAAGGCTCTAACAATGATATTACTGGGCTTTAAGGTTAAACCTTCACAGTCTAGTGTGTCCAATGCTTTCTTTGGTAGGACATTTAAAGATGACCCGGTATCAACCAAAATGTGAGCAAGAGTGGTCCCTCTGCACTCTACCGAGACATGCAGCGCATCATTATGCTTTCTTCCCTTAGATGTTAGATCGGCATCAGAGAAGCCAAGACCATTGTCGGCTGTAAGGCTAGCTACACACTCTTGAAACTGATCCGCAGAAGTTTCTTGAGGCACGTGCGCCGTCTTCAGGAATTTGATCAAGGCTTTGGCATGAGCCTCGGAGCAGAGCAATAGAGCTAGCATAGAGATTTTTGAAGGGGTTTGCCCCAGCTGCTCTATGACATCATAGTCGCTTTTCTTAATTATCTTTAAAATCTCCTCCATTTCCTTTTGGGTGGTCTCGGGGATAACCAAAGTCTGAGCCCTCGTCCAGACGGGCGCTTCTTGGATCGCCTTACCTTTATCAGTAGTAACAGCAGAGGGTATAGCTTCGGGAGTAACAATTTCTTCAATAACTGGACTTCGTACAGATATCTTGACTGGAACAAGAGAACTTGAGGGTCCGAAGATTTCCCTTGGAGGATCAATCTCTGGAGAGAAGATTCTTCCGCTACGAGTGATCTTACTTATCCCTACAATATTTCCTATATCCGGAGTTTCTTCATCGGAATTATCTTCGACTGATTCGATCTTCTTAACACCGTGGTAGAAGATCTCTCCTCCATAATTCCATGGTATTGTCTTGTTAGACTTATATGGGATAGGCCCTGACATAGTAATCTTCAGAGGTACACACTTTGGATCGGGTGTAATCTTAACAGGTCTTTTGGAGACCTTGGAAAGATTGTCGGAAATGGTGATTATAGCAACATCATTGATTGGAGTAACAGGAGTAACAAGAGTAACATGAGTTTTCTTGAAGAGGATTTCTTGAGTATCCATCAGGCGTTGGATGCCTGACTTCAATAGCGGACAATCAGATTGCAAGGTCGAACAAAGGTAACAATCTTTTTCACAGCCTGGGAAAATCCTGGCTTTCAACAGATTCATCTTGATCATTGGCAACAGAGTCATTAAGTCATCAACAACAGTAACATGAAGATCTTCTAAAATAGCATGGACATTATGACCATGTTTTGGCATAGGAGCGGATATCACATTAGGTTTTTTGGGGGCATCAAACTCCACCTCCTTGGCATCTATTAAATCCTGGATCTTATTTTTAAGGGCCCAACAGTTGTTGGTGTCGTTCCCAACACTGTTTGAATGATATGCACACTTCGCATTGGAATGATAGTAGGGAGAAGAGGTATTTGGGTTCTTCGGTGCCTCTTTCAAATTGGTAAGGTTTAACTTTAACAGATGAGGGAGAACCTGAGCAGGTGTCATATTGATCTGGGTGAATTGCCGTGCAGGCCTTTCCACCCTGGATTGGTTAGCTCTGGGTTGACTGCTTCGAGGTTGATCGACTGAGGAGTTCTAAATCATCACAGCCCCCACCGCTGGTCAGCGCTCCATTCTTCCTTGATTTCTCTGGGTGTAAACAGCAAAAGCTTCTTTCTTGGCTGGAAAGGTCTTCTTGATAGCGGTGGAAGTAGATGCATCCTTCTGAATTTTACCACTCTTAATGCTAGCTTCGACCCTTTCACCTGTCAGAATTAATTCGGTGAACCCCGCAGATGAGCTCCCGATCAAGTGATTAAAGAATGGACCTGACAGGGTCCCTAGAAACATATCCACAATCTCTCTCTCAGACAATGGTGGCTGCACCCATCCAGCCAAATCCCGCCACTTCTGGGCATACTCCTTAAAGCCTTCATTAGAAACCATACCCATACTCTGTAATTGAGCACGAGTAGGCGCTAAATCTGCATTATATTGGTATTGTTGGTAGAAAGCAGCAGCCAAATCCTCCCAGTTATGTACATCAGATCTTTCAAGCTGATAGAACCAATCCAATTGCGTACCCGACAAACTATCTTGAAAAAAGTGGACCCACAGATCCTTATCAGAAGAGTGAGGTTGGATCTTTCTGACATAAGACCGCAGATGCATCTTCGGACAAGACAAACCATCGTATTTAGAAAATGTGGGCACTTTGAATTTAGGGGGAATGACGATCCCAGCAACCAACCCTAGTTCTTCGAAATCCAGCCCAGGTACTCTTTGTACCTCCATGGCTGCCAGCCGATCTTCTAGATTCTTATACTTATCGTCCGCAGGAGGGTACTACTGCTCAGAGTAATCTTCCTCCTCCTCTTCTTCTTCTTCTTCTTCAACTTCAGACTCGGAGGGCATTGCAACTCCCTTTCCTTTACCAACCCCTTCATCAGACGTCGAGGGGAAATCCAGGACCCTTCTAGCCTGGTTCTCAAACCTTCTCCCCAAAGTAGCTACACCTGCTCTTTTCTTTATCTTCTTTTCTTTTTCCTTTTCTTTCTCTAACAGTGCTTTAAGATCCTCTTGACCCTTTTCCAAGGTCATGAGGAGTTGTTGGAACTGCGAGTTCTGTGCTTGTAGGTTTTTGACCGTCTGCTCTATATCCATCTTGCTGAAATAAACAGCAGAAAGATAAGGAAACCTGGTGTGAAGACCTGCTTATGCATATGATGAATGATATGTTATTCATGTAATGCATTCAAGGATTCAGAAATTCAAATTTGTTGTAAACAAAAAAAAGAACGCACGTCATATTAATAAGAAGAATTTGTTAGTACATAAATGCCCCATGGGCAAAATATTACAAAAATCTAATGTAAAAAGACGTTGCGCATCCTCTTCGGTGCGATGTAGGTGTTGAGAGTCTGCTCTTCATGGAGTCGACGAGTAAGTTCCAAAACCTTCTTCTCACTGGCGTAGAAGCTGGCTTCAAAAGTATTCCTTTCTTCCTTGAGCTGTATCCAACTCTTTTGCAAATCTTCCAATGATGTTGGCATGTCAGGGTGTAGGAGGGTGTATGGAACCTCTCCTTCCATAACAGGCTCTTTGATCATAGGCAGAATGTAGGGGTAAGGCATCATAAGACTCTGGGCACGGGTTCGTACCCACTTGAGGTAAGGCTCAAAGGGGATGGGATTCTTGTGTCCCAGTGTCTTACTGTCCACTTTGTTGGGCATCCTCCAAGCTCAGATAAACCTTTGTCGAAGTCCTTGAGCGTCATTGTCGAAGTCAAAAACTAAGTCTGGAATCAGCATGTCATGAGGGTCATCCCTTCGGGCATACCCAAATTGTCTCAGAGCTAAACAGGGGTTCTAGGTAATGCCTCCCCTAATGCCAAGTAGTGGGACATTAGGGAATTCCCCATAACGATCAATGATGATGATATTTTCTCTAGACCGAGAACACCAATGAACATCAGAATATGTAAGAGTCATCAGTCGTTGCGACCACCTCAAGCCTTGTTCATTCTTCAAGACTGACTGGGGAAGGTGAGAAATAAACCACCTTGCTAGAAGAGGAGTACAACACATGAGAACACCTATTTTCCTCATTGTTCGTGTGTGAAATGAGTGTAAGATGTCCCCAAGCAATGTAGGCACAAGATTCTGAGATATGAAAATCTTGACAGCATTCACATCTATAAGATGATCAGGGTTTGGGAACAAGACCAACCCATAGATGAGAAGTGCTACAATCTCCTCAAAAGCTTGCAGATCTTGAGAATTCCAGCAGTCTTGTGCCTTCTCAAACAGAAACTTTGCCAAGAAACCCTTGACACCACTTCTGGTTTCCCAATGACCTTTGATATCAGATGGTTGCAAGTGTAAGGCTTGAGCAACATCTTTAGGCTTTGGTTCTCTTTCCGTACCGTTGTAGGGTAGTTGATGGAGAATAGGAATCCTCAGGAGTTGAGAAAATTCCTCCAAAGTAGGTACTAGTTGGTAATCAGGAAATGTGAAGCAATAGTGTAGGGGGTCAAAGAACTGGAAGAGAACTTTCACCATGTCTTCTTCAATGTTGGAGTTGACCAAGTTGAGAAGTCTACCATGTATTTCACTGAAGGGAGAATTCTATGGAATCTTGGAAGTAAGCTCCTTGAGTAGAGGAGGGATTCTCACAAGGTTGACCTGAATAGTTTTTCTGCGGAGTGATTCCATGACCTACAAAATAGGAACAAAGATGAAGATCCAAACCCTTGAAATGGTTAGTGGATGCATATAATGCTTTATGATGTTCATGATGTATGTACAAGTATATGTACAAAACAAATCACACAAGATCCTAGTTTCAGGCTTGCATGGGGTTTCATAGGTAAGTACCCTTTTGAAGTTAGTTGGCTCAACCTGTCCTATAAATAGTAACCGGGTTCTAAGGAGCTCAATATCACTGGATTATTTTCTGTGTTCATTGTTTCAGTTTAGCCACTTAACTGGCGACCGAAATATTACAAGAAAATAACCCTCAATGAGTGTAGTAACGAGTATCTACCAACTTCGGACTGCACCAAAGCCGGTCATCTCACTACCCCTAAAAAGGCCAAGATGGTCAAGTAAAGGTTCTAGAAGTTCATTAGTGCTTCATGACATCACTCAGCGGCCCCATATTCTCTTTGATTGACTCAAAGGCTACCGGTACCCACAAATATGTCGCACTAATATAGCTATTGCTTCAACCATGTCGGTATACCCCGCACAGTTTCCACAACGTATTGCTATTTACCTATGAATGTTTCCCAAATCCGGGTATAGGATTTCAAACCCAAACAATAGAACCAAGTGTAAAGCAAACAAAGCAAACAAAGTAAGCATGTAAAGGTGATATAAACCCTAAGGTAACCCCACTTTTAGATAATTCCCCAGCAGAGTCGCCAATTCTGTGATACGGTGGGAGAACTGACTTGAGGTTTTGCGTTTGTGTTCGCAAATGTTTCGGTTTAGCAAGAGTCGCCACCGACTTTTTATTTTATCCAAAGGAAAGGTCAAAAAGCACAGGAATGACCTTTGAGATGTTTTCTTGGGTTCGGGGGGTAGATTATGAAAAGGGAAGGTTTGAGGGCTTAATGGCTCGTGTTTCTGGCTCAAGGGAATGCACAAAACTTGTTTCAAAAGGTTGCAAGGGTTGGTTCTCTCAGATGCTCAAGTTGTGGTGTATTTGACAAGTTTCTTGTATTTTAAGCAAAAGTGAGCAATGATGCAAGACAGGCCTGTACAGGCTATCTACTAGCTTACAACTTGTGATCTTGGCCTCTCAAGTTTGTGGATATTGTTTTCTGCACAAGATTTTGGTTCAAGGCTCAAGGATTCTATTTGACATAAAGCAATTTTGACAAAAATGGCAATGTTGCCTTTTACTATTTTTGGATTAATCTATTGTATAATCCTCTAATGACCAGAACAAAGCTTAAAACTAAAGGATTTGCATTTAATTATTGAGTATGGAAGGGTTTTGGGACTGTAATCAAGTACAAACAAGGCTGATTAGAGTTTGCAACTTGTATCAATATGAAAATGCAATGGATCAAAAGTGAGTTTTTGCCAACTTCAAGCCTTCGATTCTCCTTAACCACAAATGATTTTGGAAAGTTCTTGGACATTTTAGAAAGCTTGTAACATTATCTACAATCCATATTTGAAATGAATTATGAGATTCCAAATGGAACTATGTGAAAAATGGTCATGAAGATGGGTCAAAATCCTGCCTAAACTAGGGCAAAATTTCACTAAGTTAAAAGTTTCATGGACCCTTGTTCCAAAAATCATAACTTGAGATCCAAGCTTCTTTTGAGAAAACTTTGTGAATAAACGTTGTATATTTTATGAAGGACTACAACTTCCATGTTGGAATTTTTGTTTGAATCCAATTGCATCATGGTGAAAATATTGGGCAAAGTTGGGAAAAATTAAGGAAATTTCATAACTTAGAAAAATTCTAAGTTATGAAATTTTTTCAATTTTAAACCCTAATTTGAAAAATTGGGTTTCTTGATGAACAATTTTCATTTTTTGACACATCTTGATGAAAAATGACCCTTGGCACTTGATTTTGACCAAAAAGTCAAAGTTTGACTTTTTAGTGTACAATCAAATTTTATTCAGTTGACTGAAAAATTCATCTGTCAATCTAATGCATTTGAGATCTTTTGAACCTTGTGAATAGGTCAAGATGATGCCATTGAGTCCTTGAGTCCATGATTGAACCCAATTTGCCATTGGCTAGGTGAAAAATCAGAAATTGCCCTTATACAGTCAAAACCCTAAAAATGACCATTTTGCCCTTTTGATGATCTGATCAAATTTCTTGAGGAGTTGTGGTCCAAACTTGATAAAATGGTTCATATGAGTCTATAATGTTGATGTGGATCAAAAATTGTGAGGTTTGACTGTAAATTGACCATAATTGACTTTTTCCCGAATACAGTTGATTTCTAGGTCAACTGTCTAATTGATTGGTCAAAAATTTGATTCAAGGCTTGAAATTTGGTAGAGGCAATCTTGTAGATCCAATATGAAGTATGAAAGTCACTTTGAGCATTGGAAGTCCAAAAATCCCTGTGCAAACTCAAACCCTAATTTCAGGTCATCAATGCAAGGAGATGTCTTGAGCATAGCAAACCCTAGTCCTGTCTGGGGCTCAAGGAACCTTGTGAGGGGAAATCTTGATAAAATGAGAGGGAAAATTTTGGGGTACAACAGAAAGCAATACGCCTCAAGCCAATATCCTGCACTGAACCATGCTACACAAGCAAATGGTAAAATTTGAACACATGTGTCGTGACGAATCGCCTTCCAAAACTTGCACAACCTCACAAAGGTTATCAAATAGCAAGGGATATCAAATGTAACTCAATAATCAATATCACAAGTTAAAATGGCATATTATCAAGCATAAACTGAAATGCAACAAGTAATGGAAGCGCAAAAGTGAAATTCGGGCAGCATGTACATCACACAAAGAAACATACAAAATATCGATCCAAAATCGATACACTTGAATCACATGTCTTATGCTGACTAAAACAAATGCAATAAAGCATAAACCAACAATTAAAACCAAATATGGGTGCATTTTACAAAACGGGGCATCACTATATTTATTTGGAGAATTAACCCGAAAAATGTATCAGAATCAAGCAAACTCAATCATAAAGGGTTTGTGAACAAACAATAAAGTATAAACATGCATCAAATGAAGGCTAAACTCAAAACACATGTCAAAAAGCACTAAATTCGAAAATTAGACGCGCAAAACATTAGAACGAAATTGGCTCAAAATTGCACGGTTAGCTACAAACGCACCAACAAACTCAAAAAAGTGGTTCCCATGAATTAATTCCAAGCAGAAGTGTTACTTCCAAACTGCGGGCAGAAACTCCATAAACATGGAAATCGAGTGGAAAACCAATCCGTAAGCGGGAAATTTTAGCATAAGTGTCGTTCAAACATCCAATCCAAGTGCATTGATTATTAACCATCAACAACATGTAACCTTATGCACCAAATCATGTCCAAAAAGTGGAATTCAACCACTATCATACCCAAAATTTTAACCTAAGATCCCACCTTCATCTACATTTTCATAAAGCATCAAGGTCACGAGATACAATTGGTTTTTGATCCACTCACCTTCGAGCTTGGTTATGCAGAGATTATCAATTATTGTGAACATTATACTTTATGCATCACTAACTTCTAATCCCATACAAAGGTGTATGTTTATGTTTCTTTGATTTCATGTGCAGAGACAGGTCTGAATCAAGAGCATCAGGTGTCGCACCTCAATTAGGGTTTTTGGATCCCTCAAGTGTTCAAGTATGATGAATCACCAATTCTCAAAGACTACTTCATTAAATTTTAGCCTTTAACCAAAATCACAATCAAGATTTCATCATCAGTGGTCCATGTGTGCATCAATATGTCTGGGAATGCGAGGAAACATCAAATTTGCAAGTCAATTCAAAGCACTTTGACCAAAAGTCAATGTTTGCACATACAAATTTAAACGATCATAACTTCTACATTATTTAATATTTTTTAGTAGTTCTTTTTGCGTATGACTCTCCTTGACATCATCTCCAACTTCTCTTTACAAGTCAAGAGCCGGTTATATGTAGAGGATCATCAAAAATTTGAATACTTTAGAGGTCCTTTTGTGAATTTGACCTAATTTCAAGAAAATCTTGTCAAACTGTTGAGGATCATAACTTCCTTATTTTTCAATGTTCTGAGGCAATTCTTTTTGCAAAGTATCACAAATAGCATCGTCTATGAGACTGCTTCAGAGATCAAAGTCGAATTGTGCTTGGAAAGCCATGAAATTTATCGAAACATTATAAGTCATGTTTTGACTTAGAATGTTCTTAACTTCTACTTTCAACTCATGTCATAATAAGTTTCTTCAAAGGCATTGTTCATTATGATGGATTGAACTATAAGTTGCAACTTATTTTGATCGGTGTAATTGAAGAAGTGAAAAACATAAGAAGGGGGGGTTGAATTGAAAACTTAAGATCAAAAGTGCAGTAGACACGATATTTTTATCCTGGTTCGTTTAATCTCAAACTACTCTAGTCCACTCGTCAAGGTAATTTCGCCTTTCTCCAACGAGGACTTAATTCACTAATCAAAAACTGATTACAATCACTACTTTAACAAATGCCAAAGTCTTCTTGAGTACAACCACAACCCGATTAATCTCAAGGAAAAACTAGCTTAATCAAGATGAAAGAGTATTTTGTGTATGGTTGTTTTTATTTACAAAAACAATATCACAACTGTGATATTTTACACAATTTTGAGCGTAGAAAAGAATATGTAAGCTTGCAGCATTTTTAGAGATATCTTTCAGGCGTGTTCAAAATTGTAAACAATTTGTCCTCTTAGCTTGTGTATATAGGCATATAAATCATGTCCAACATAAAGTGTGATAATGGACAGTCAATGTTGTTTCCATATTGAGAAGATTCTTGTCTGAATGAAGCTGTTGCATGTGATGCTGTCTTGATTGAATAGTAACGCTTCAGGATCTTAGAATCTTGCATGCTAAAATTGCTTCAGAACATTGATGACTCAGAGATTTGAGGATCTGATGGTATATGAAACTTCTGTTCAGAATCAGAGTATTCTTCACTTCAGCGTAGGTTTTGATCATCATTCTTCAACACAGATTCTGATTACCTCAGCTTGAAAGCTTCTATAGCTTAACTTTTGATGTTGCTTTGGTCAGAATTTCTGCATAAAAAATAACACAAATTTAGAGTGCATATTTGTTCTTTGTGTTTGTTATCATCAAAACTCTAATTAAGGGTTGTAGAATCAAACTATGTTCTAACAATCTCCCCCTTTTTCATGATGACAAAAACTAGGATTTTCAATGAAAGATATAGAACAAAAAGCTTAAGAGAGACTCCCCCTGAGTTGATTACTTCCCTGGAGTTCCTTCTCGTCAGAGCTTTTGATGCATCTCCTTTTGTCCTTATCAGAATGTGTTCCTGTTCAAGCTTTTCAGAAAATATAGAGGTTAAGATATCTAGAATGTTTAAGACTTTGTCCTGGTATACTGTTATTGAAAATATTTTACATTCTCCCCCTTTTTGTCAGGTATCAAAAAGAAATATAATCATAGTCAAAAAGGATGAATTATATTGAAAATAGAATGCAATGACAATTTTCAGAAACAAGGAGGATAAGACAAAAAATTACAGATAAACAGTTTAAAGAAAATCTAAGAAGGATGGGGAAGACGTGTGAACAACGCTTCCAACAAGCTCTTGATCTGAGTGCTTGATTCTTCATGCTTTCCCAGAATTTCTTTGATTTCTTTTGTTGTATCTTCTTATTTATCCAAAATACCCTTGATCTCTTTGTTTGTATCCTCTTGCTTATCCAGTCTAGCATGGATTAAGGCATTCTACTTCTTCAACTCTTCCAGAGTTTACATGACTAGAGCCGAAGCTGGTGTATGTTCAGGGGTTGCATGTTGTTCAGAACATTCTGCAGGCTCTTCTGATTGAACTTCTTCTGTTGCAATCATGTTTTCTGGAGCAGTAGTCAGAGAGTGACTATCAGAATCTGGTTCAGAGACTTCTGAAGGATGATGCTCTTTCCAGAGAGCATTATCCAGCGAAATAATTTCTTTCTTGTAACATTGGCTCAGAACTTGATCTTGGAAGGCTTTCAGCTGATCACTGAAGTTCTGCTGAGCCCTTTCATAGCCCAATTCTTCCAGCTTCTGAGTTTCAGAGTTGAGCCATTTTCTGAATCCTTCCCACAGAGAATCAGAAGCAACAAGATTAGAAATCTCTTGACTTGCTTGCTTCAAAGAATTAATCCATTCCTGCATTTATGTTTCAAATATCAACAGATTCTTACCAACATCTAATTTGGTTGAGGTTGGTTTTGGTTTGGGAGTGGCAATTTTATTTGAGGTGGAAGCTAGTAGGTCCAGCACTAGTGGATCAATGACAAGTCTGAGGTTGTCAGCTGGACGATTGATGGGTGATGGAGTGGAAGAGTCAAAAATCAGGATTGGTGAGTTAGGGGTGTTTGGTGGTGTAGATTCATATGGTGAAGGGATTTCTGGAATATCATGAATAGTGAGAGGTAAGCGAACTGTAAGGGGTTCTGTTATTCCAGGGATTGGGATAGTGGTAGAAGAATCTGAAGGGGAGTCTTCAGATTGGTTTGCAGTAGCGTGTTGAATTTCTGGTTCAGGAATTCTAGACGATGGGTTTTCAGAAGAAGGAGTGAGTGAGTTTCCATTCTATGGTTGAGGTGAGTTGAGGTTCAGATGTTCTGGTTGAGGAAAGTGTGGTTGTGGATTTTCTGGTTGAGGAGAGTATGGTTGTGAATTTTCTCGTTAAGGAGAGCGTGGTTGTGGATTTTCTAGTATTGGTGAGGAAAAGTCTTGATCAAACAGTTCAATGTCAGATAGAACTTTAGCAAGTTCTGGTTGATGATGTTCTGGATTTGGATTTGGATTGGGGGAGTGAGGTTCATTCAAAAAGTTTCCAAGAGTTACAGATGGGTCAAACTCTATGTCAAAATCCTCAAATGTTTGGGGTGAAGGATTTTCTGTTGGTTGAGGGGGAATGATTTCAGATGTTGGAATAGCTATTGATTCTACAACAGAAACAGAAGATGGGTTACCTTTCTTTTTCGCAGCTTTAGGTGTCTTCTGAGAGGATCCTTCTCCTGCTGCCTTCCTCTTTTTGGATTTCTTTAGCACAACCTCTGGAGCTGGCTTGTGCAGATCTTGAATGTTGATTTTTGGAATAGTCCCATCAGCCTTGCAAGCTTCAAGGTATCTGACTATGATTTTTGGAGAGGCATCTATCTCAGAAAATAATGGAAAATCCTTCAGAGGGATTCTCCTAGAAGTGATGGTCTCATGAGAAGCAATTGTTTCTTCCTTCTTAATGTTCTCAATAATCTTCATTTTCTTCAGATTCTTTGCATTCAAAGGTTTCCCAGTGCTTGCTTCCAGAGTACTGATTTCTTGAGCCTCTGTCAGATGTTCTATCAGCCTGTTTCCTGTTAGAATATCTGAAATTAGTCTTCCTAGAGGAATCCAATCCCTCTTAGTTCTTTCGTCTTCTCTTGTCTCTTTCACACTTGTTCTGAGATGGTTGAAGAGCAAGTGTGGAAGGTTTATCTTGGTCTTCTTTGCAATGAAGTAAATCAGGAACTGCTGATCAATATTGATGTAATCAGGAGAGCTTGTAGGCTTCCTGTGATTGATACATCCTAGAATTATTCTAGCCTAGATTCTGTGACGATCCTTCAAGTCTCTGATCTTGCTGGATGGCTGTTTAGACGTGGAGATTTCCCTGGCAATAGATTTTAGGTCAGAACACCTATCAGCCATATCAATGCATTTGACTCCACCGCCATTGTATCCAATGAGTTTCCCAATTAAATCTTCTGTTATTACTATCTTCTTCCCCATAACATGTGATGTAACCTGGTGGTCAGATGAGGTAGCATGAATCCAGAACTCTTTGACGAGAATGGGAAAAGTTGGATGCAACAGACGGTCAAAATATTTGTTCCACCCCTGTGCAGTTACGTCTTCATATAGATTAAACCCATTTTCTTGTAAGCTTTCAAAATCAATGATCAATTCAGAGAGAACTTCCAGGTTGTCAACATGAGTGAGTAGAGTTCTAATGGGTTCTTCATATTGTTCCGTTGATGAAGATTCAGGAGCACTGAGATTCTTGAGACTTAATGATGATGCCATTGTTCACGCGGGTTCTTTGAAGTAAATTAATTGAAAGGGTTTTTGAAAAAGAAACTAGAACAAGAGATAATATAGAAGAGGGTAAAGCGTGAATGAATGAAATAGTAAATTGAGTTTATATAGGTTTTTAGAAAACGTAAACAGTAACCAAGAAAATAAGTAATGATTATATGTATTAATGAAACCTGAATTTAGGGAGATTTAGAGAGATATTGAACAATTACCACTGACAAGTGTCTCAATGCATCCAATCAGAGCCTTGGACCCTTCAGAATTTGAACGCGTGTTCAGTCTCAAAAGGTAGCTTGTAAGAGGATGACAGATGTTTGATGATGTGAACTGCACGCCTCTATCCTTGAAATAAAACGTTCAGATCTTCATAGATAGATTCTGAGGCAACTGTACTTCTAACTTCTGAAGACAAGTTGATCAGATGTTCACAGAAAATAATAAAGTTCTGAGGGTTAAGGTATGCAAATAAAACATTTTATTCTGGGCATAACTTCATGCTGAGATGTTTTAGAATGAAATTGAATCTATCTTCAGAAAGGGGTTTTGTAAATACATCAGCCCATTGATGGTCTGTGTCAATAAATTTTAAAGTAAGATTTCCTTTCTGAATATAGTCCTTAATAAAGTGATGTTTTATTTCTATATGCTTAGCCCTATAATGCAAAATGGGATTTCTACTAAGACATATGGAAGAAGTGTTATCACAGAAGATATGAATGTTACTCTCAAATATGTTGAAGTCTTCAAGTTGACTTTTCATCCAGAGCATTTGAGTGTTACATCTAGCAGCTGCTATGTATTCAGCTTCTGCTGTTGACAATGCTATTGTGGACTGTCTCTTGCTGGTCCATGAGTTCAGATTGTCTCCCAGAAACTTGCAGCTTCCAAAAGTGCTTTTACGCTCTACTCTGTCTCCAGCAAAGTCAGCATCACAGTATCCTAGTAAGCTGTATTCATTGGATTTTCTATAAAACAAACCCAGATTAGTAGTACCTTTCAGATACTTGAAAATTCGCTTAACTGTTGTTAAGTGAGATTCTCTAGGATCTGATTGGAATCTAGCACATCAGAAAACACTGAATAAAATATCAGGCCTTGAAGCCGTCAGATAAAGGAGAGATCCAATCATACCTCTGTAGATTTTCTGTTCTACCTTTTTACTTACCTCTTCTTTTTCCAGAATGCATATGGGATGCATTGGATTCTTTGAGGGCTTAAATTCTGAGAGGTTAAATTTCTTCAGAAGTTCTCTGACATATTTGCTCTGATGAATATAAGTTGCTTCTGGAGTTTGGTTTATCTGAATTCCCAGAAAGAATTTGAGTTCCCCTATTAAGCTCATCTCAAACTCTGCCTGCACGCACTTAGCAAATTCTCTTCCCAGAGAAGGTTTAGTGGATCCAAAAAATGATATTATCTACATAAATCTGACAAACTAAAATGTCATTCTTAAATGTCTTACAGAACAAGGTTGTGTCCACTTTCCCTTTGGTGAATTCCTTTTCTAACAGGAAGTTACTTAGTCTTTCATACCAAGCTCTGGGAGCTTGTTTCAGACCATAGAGTGACTTCTTTAGTTTGAAAACATATTCTGGGTGTTTGGAATTCTCAAACCCAGGGGGTTGGTGCACATATACCTTTTCATCTATGTAGCCATTTAGGAATGCACTTTTGACATCCATCTGATACAGAGTGATGCCATTGTTTACAGCAAATGAGATTAAAAGTCTGATAGATTCTAACCTGGCGACTGGAGAAAAGGTTTCTGTATAGTCTATCCCCTCTTGTTGTCTATAACCTTGTGCCACCAATCGTGATTTGTTTCTGATGACTTCTACTTGCTCGTTCAGTTTGTTTCTGAACACCCACTTTGTTCTAATGACGTTGAATCCTTTTGGTTTGGGAACCAGATCCCATACATCATTTCTGGTGAACTGATTTAATTCCTCCTGCATTGCTAGAATCCAGTCATTGTCCAGAAGAGCTTCATCAATTGTTGTTGGTTCAATCAGAGAGACCAGTCCCATGAGGGATTCTTCAGAGTTTCTGAATGTTGATCTTGTTCTGATTGGATCATCCTTCTTTCCCAGGATCTTATCTTCTGGGTGAGCTATGCTGCTTCTAGATAACCTTTTCTGGAGTTGATCAACAGATGGTACTGGATCACTTGTAACATTTATTTCTGAAGTTGTTGGAGCGTCTCAGTTGAGAACTTCTGATGAGTTGTCTTCAGTACCTGTGAATTCAACTTCTATATCTGTAAAGAATTCATTCTGCTTTGACTTTTGGGGGTCAAGCTTATCATCAAATCTAATACTGACGGACTCTTCAATAATCTATGTTTCTGTATTGTATACTCTGCACCCTCTTGAGCGTTCAGAGTATCCTAACATAATACACTTTTGTGCTTTAGAGTCAAACTTGTTCAGATAATCTTTAGTATTCAGAATGAAACAGGTGCATCCAAAAGGATGGAAATAAGAAATGTTGGGCTTTCTGTTCTTCCACAATTCATATGGAGTCTTTTCCAGAATAGGTCTTATAGAGATTCTATTCTGAATGTAACACACTGTTAATTGCTTCTGCCCAGAAGATCTTAGCAATGTTAATCTCATTGATCATGGTTCTGGCCATTTCTTGCAGTGTTATGTTCTTTCGTTCTACAACTCCATTTTGTTGGGGAGTTCTAGGATAAGAGAAGTCATGCAAGATGCCTTTTTCATTAAAAAATGATTCAAAATTTTTATTTTCAAATTCTCTACCATGATCACTTCTGACTTTGACAATTCTAAGATCCTTTTCATTCTGAACTTGGTTACAGAATGCAACGAACACAGTGTAACTCGTCCTTGTGTCTTAAGAACTTTACCTATGTCCATCTGCTATAGTCATCTACGATCACTAACCCATACTTCCTGCCACTAACAGACGCAGTTTTTACTGGTCCAAATAAGTCTATGTGCAGAAGTTCTAATGGCTTAGAGGTGGAAACAACATTTTTAGATTTAAAAGCAGGTTTTGCAAATTTTCCTTTCTGACATGCTTCACACAAAGCATCTGAGCTGAACTTCAGATTAGGAAGTCCTCTGACCAGATTGAGTTTACTAATCTGAGATATTCTTCTCATACTTACATGCCCCAATCTTCCGTGCCAGACCCATTGCTCGTTGTTAACAGAGAGAAGACATTTTACATTCTAACTCTTTAGTTAAGAAAGTTTAACTTATAAATGTTGTTTTTCCTCTTTCCATTAAAAAGGATAGTTCCATCTTTCTGACTAACAGCTTTGCATGAATTTTGATTAAAGATTATATCATAACCGTTATCACTTAATTGACTTATGGATAACAGTTTATGCATTAATCCATCAACTAAGAGCATATTATTTATAGAAGGAAGATTTCCATTACCTACTGTTCCAGAGCCAATGATCTTCCCTCTTTGGTTGCCTCCAAAGCCCACGTAGCCTCCAGGTTTAAGTTCCAGGCTTTGGAACCTATGTTTTCTTCCCGTCATGTGTCAAGAGCATCCAGAGTCAAGGTACCATGACTGGTGTTTTAGCCTTGCTGCTAAAGATATCTGCTACATATATAATTTTGTCCTTAGGTACCCATATCTTCTTGGGTCCTGGTTTGTTAGTTTTACCAAAATTCTGGTTGAATTTTGGTTTGACAGAGTAATCATTTCTAGTGTATTTTAGGTCATGTGTGTGCCCATATGTGAAGTGTGATTTTAGTGGTGTGCGTTTTATGACAAGGTCCATGACTTTCTTAGGTGTAGATACCTTACCTTAGTATCCTATTCTTTTTCTTCCATTCCTGCTAACTCCATAGATCATTGAAGCCATCTTGCTTCTATCTATGTTTTTAGCCAGAAACTTCTGAAAGCTGTGATCATACTCTTTGATGATCTCATCAGCATTACTGGGAGTCTCTGAGATTATTTCTTTCTGAGAGTTTTGTAAATCGTTTTCTAATTTTGAAACCTTTTCTTTTAACTCAGAATTCTCTAATCTATGACTCTTAGTCTTTTCAGAGTCAAAGACAAGATCCCTTTTCAGGTTCTTGAATTTGACTCTGATTTGCTGATACCTTTCTAGAATTTCATTCAGACTTTCTGCAAGTTCAACCTTAGTAAAATTAATAGTGAATTCAGGGAATACCTCTTCAGTGTCTGATTCTGAGTCTGAACCAGAAGATTCACTGTCTTTTGACACGTTTTCCATGAGAGCTATGTTGGCTCTTTCATCATCTGACTCTGAGTCAGCATCAGAAGTGTCTGAATTATCCCATGTTGCCATGAGGCTTTTCTTCTTCTCCTTGAAGAACTTCTTTTTGGGCTTCTCCTTCTGAAGCCTTGGACATTCACTTTTATAGTGCCCTTGCTTATTGCACTCATAGCAGATGATGTCCTTGTTATTTGACTTTCTGTGTCCCGAAGAACCTTCAGATCTTCTGTGTCCAGAGGAAGACTCAGAATTTTTGTATCTAGAGGATGATTCATTTTGATTCTCTGATCTTCTAGGATTTCTGAACTTCCTTTGTCTCTGCTTCCACAGTTGATTGACCCTTCTGGAGAGGAGAGACAATTCATCTTCTTCTGATGAGGATCTATCAGAGGTTTCTTCTATAGCCTACAAAACCTTAGAATCAGATTTTTTGTTAGATTTTAATGCTAGTGGCTTACCTTGATTTTGAGGCTCATCTTCTTCTAGCTCTATCTCGTGACTTCTGAGGGAGCTGACAAGTTCCTCCAGAGATATCTTGTTGAGATCTTTAGCTAGCTTAAGTGCTGTGACCACTGGCCTCCATTGGTTGTGTAGACTTCTGATGACCTTCTTTACGTGATCAACAGTAGAATATCCTTTGTCAAGAACCTTCAGCCCATCAACAAGAATCTAGAATCTTGAGAACATTGCTTCTATAGATTCACTATCTTCCATCTTGAATGCTTCATATTTCTGAATGAGCGCAAGGGCCTTGGTTTCTTTGACTTGTATGTTGCCTTCATGTGTCATTCTCAGAGAGTCAAACATGTTTTTGGCTGTCTCTCTGTTTGAGATTTTCTCATATTGAGTATGAGATAGCACTGAGAAGTATTATTCTGGCTTTATGATGGTTTCTGAAATCACGTTTTTACTGGTCAGACATCCTTTTTCTGTCTATCTTCTGACCACTTTCATCCACTGGCTGTGTGTATCCATCAATTACCATGTCCCATAGATCAGCATCATGGGCCAGAAAGAAGCTCTCAATTCTATCTTTCCAGTTGTCAAAATTTTCTCCATCAAAGACTGTAGGTTTGCCACTGATTCTGTCTTGTCCTCATGATAGTCATTGCTGATGTTTTGGCTTGGTCCCACCATAGTGTTTTTCTAAAGCTTGGATCTTGTACTGACACGGTTAAGTGTATGAACTCAGAACTAGATGCTCTGATGCCAATTGAAGAAGTGAAAAACACAAGAAGGGGGGGTTGAATTGAAAACTTAAGATCAAAAGCGCAATAGGCACAATATTTTTATCCTGGTTCGTTTGATCTCAAACTACTCCAGTCCACCCGTCAAGGTGATTTCGCCTCTCTCCAACGAGGAATTAATTCACTAATCAAAAACTGATTACAATCACTACTTTGACAACTGCCAAAGTATTCTTGAGTACAACCACAACCCGATTAATCTCAAGGAAAAACTAGCTTAATCAAGATGAAAGAGTATTCTGTTATGGTTGTTTTTATTTACAAAAACAGTATCACAACTGTGATATTTTACACAATTTTGAGCGTAGAAAAGAATATGTAAGCTTGCAGCATTTTTAGATATATCTTTCAGTCGTGTTCAAAATCGTAAACGATTTGTCCTCTTAGCTTGTTTATATAGGCATAGAAATCCTGTCCAACATAAAGCGTGATAATGGACATTCAATGCTGTTTCCATATTGAGAATATTCTTGTCTGAATGAAGCTGTTGCATGTGATGCTGTCTTTATTGAATAGTAACGCTTCAGGATCTTAGAATCTTGCATGCTAAAATTGCTTCATAACATTGATGACTCATAGATGTGAGGATCTGATGGTATATGAAACTTCTATTCAGAATCAGAGTATTCTTCACTTCAGCGCAGGTTCTGATCATCATTCTTCAATGCAGATTCTAATTACTTCAGCTTGAAAGCTTCTATAGCTTAACTTCCGATTCTGCTTTGGTCAGAATTTATGCATACAAAATAACACAAATTTAGAGTGCATATTTGTTCTTTGTGTTTGTTATCATCAAAACTCTAATTAAGGGTTGTAGAATCAAACTATGTTCTAACAATAATTTTTGGTTCTCATCAAATACTTTTGACTTCAATTTGCAAGTTAATTTGAAGAATTAAAAAATAAGGATTTGAAGTTTGTCATGTGAAATTAGAACCAAGTTTCTTGAGGTACAAGTCAATTTGAAATTGGTTCATAGAGATTTGAATGGGTTTTAGTTCAAATGACATCAAGTTGTTAAGCATTCATTTTTTTCAAGAATTTGATTCAAGTTGAGAATGGAAGATCACGTAGGAGGATTATGTGGAATTCGAGATTACAAGTTCAAGGTTCATTCATGTTGAATTAGTTCAAGTTATAGAAGGCAAGACATTCATCAAATTCATTCATGATTTAAGAACTCATTCCATATGATTCTATCCTAATAAATTGCAAGATTGAATCCAAAAGTTTAAAGGCTTAAAGAGATTTCTCATACAAGGCCTCACTTTATTTCAAATCCTCCAATTCCATCATTCATGTTACAAGGGGATAATTTCAAGTTACACCAATGTCATGAATTTTTACTTTTACACTTAAAGAAATTACAAGAAAAAGTTACATGTTTCTAAGCCTAAATTCAATATAATTCCAAGACCATCCTCCTTGTGTGCTTCATGAAGAATTTCCTATCAACCATGCGTTGTTAGGCTTTGTACCAATGTTTATCCTGCTGCAAAAAACCAAGCAAAACATTCCAAAAAAACCTACTATACTAGTCCAAAGCTTGCTGCCAAAAATAGCCCTACTGTTGTTGCCTCTAAATATGCTACCACACCAGTCCAAACTTGTTGCCCATAACCTGCAAAATCAGCCCTGCACCAAGCGTTTACAACATACCAAAAGACCTGTCAAGTTAGGCCAAAGCTTGCACAAAAAATGGCAAAACAAAACAGCTATAGAAAGTTCAGTTTCAACATACTAAAATTGTTTGAAAACTTATCAAATTTCCC
This sequence comes from Vicia faba, assembly GCA_948472305.1. Taxonomy (NCBI): domain Eukaryota; kingdom Viridiplantae; phylum Streptophyta; class Magnoliopsida; order Fabales; family Fabaceae; genus Vicia; species Vicia faba. The sequence goes on along the minus strand of OX451735.1, from coordinate 1,186,780,706 downwards.
CCTAAAACCTCATTTGTTCTACTATAAATTGAAACTAACAACAGAGATATAGAGGGGAAAAGTGTTAGAAAATGTTGCAGAAAACTTACTCAAAAGTTTCTCTAAAGCTTCAACATACATAAACTTCTGCTCAAAACTGAAATCCACCATTCACCATTATCCTCTTAAACTTTCATACAACCTATACACAATTTCAAACCTCACCCTGCATACTCATTAATAGCACATAAAAAACAGTAAAGATACCACTACAAAACTAGAGAAAAATTAGTAATTCTACAAGTTATCATAATTTTTCCTACATACCTTAAGCTACAAAAACTTTCCACAAAATTGCTACCGAAAACCCCTTTTCACCCTCACCCTACACATAGAAAAAACCCAGAGATCCCACAGAAGAAATGCACAAAAAAAAATAGAGAGTTAAAACTCTGTCAACAGTAGGAAGATCACATAGGAGGATTATTTAGAATTCGAGATTACAAGTTCAAGGTTCATTCATGCTGAGTTAGTTTAAGTTATCGAAGGCAAGACATTCATCAAATTCATTCATGATTTAAGAACTCATTCCATATGATTCTATCCTAATAAATTTCAAGATTGAATCCAAAAGTTTAAAGGCTTAAAGATATTTCTCATACAAGACCTCACTTAATTTCAAATCCTCCAATTCCACCATTCATGTTACAAGGGGATAATTTCAACGTACAACAATACCATGAATTTTTCCTTTTACACTTAAAGAAATTACAAGAAAAAGTTACATGTTTCTAAGCCTAAATTCGATATAATTCCAAGACCATCCTCCTTGTGTGCTTCATGCAAAATTTCCCATCAACCATGCCTTGTTAAGCTTTGTACCAATGTTTGTCCTGCTGCATAAAACCAAGAAAAGCACTCCAAAAAAACATGCTATACCAGTCCAAACCTTGCTGCCAAAAACAACCTTGCTGCTGCTGCCCCTAAACATGCTGCCACACCAGTCCAAACTTGCTGCCCATAACCTGCAAAATCAGCACTGCGCCAAGCTTCTACAACATGCCAAAATACCTGTTAAGTTAGGCCGAAGCTTGCACAAAAAATGGCAAAACAAAAACTGCTATAGAAAGTTCAATTTTAGCATACCAAAATTGTTTGAAAACTTATCAAATTTCCCCATAAAACCTCATTTGTTCTACTATAAATTGAAATTAACAGCTGAGAAATAGAGGAAAAAAGTGTTAGAAAATGTTGTAGAAAACTTACTCAAAACTTTCTCTAAAGCTTCAACATACATAAACTTCTGCTCAAAGCCGAAATCCACCATTCACCACTATCCTCTTCAACTTTCATACAACCTTCACACAATATTCAAACCTCACCCTGCATACTCATTAATAGCACAGAAAAAAAACTGTAAAATACCACTATAAAACCAGAGAAAAATCAGTAATTCTGCAAGCTACCATAGTTTTTCCTACATACCTTAAGCTACAAAAACTTCCCACAAACCTACTACCGAAAACCCCTCTTCATCCTCACCATACAAAGAGAAAAAAATCAGAGATCCCACAGAAGAAATGCACTTAAAAAACATAGAGAGTTAAAAATCTGTCAAAACACAAATCTATTCACTCTCTAAAAAAAACATCTACTCCTCTTACCACCACTACAGCCTGCCATAAATCAACACATTAATCCATCATACTCACTTCTTCACAAACCGAATCCATCTGCAAAGACCGTATCATCACCCTCCACAAATCTCTCAATACCAATACGCCAACAAAAATTGCTCAAAACTTTGGTACTCACCTCTTTCATGATTCCATCGATACCCTTGCAGAATCATCAAAAACTGTAACAACTTGCTTCAATATTCACATCACAACTTCATACATTCTTCATCACTTTTTGCACAACTGGGTTTTCTCTGTATCAAAAACCAAGGTATTAATGTTTCATTATCAATTCAGAGCAATTTCAAATGCAACCTAATAACACATATAATTGCACGGAGTAGATCTGCATCATAGAAGAAGAGGCGAAAAGAGATTCACCTGGAGAGTTGTTGGATCGCAGAAAGTCAAACGTAATCAACCATTGTTCCATATTCGGTTAGGGTGCCTCAGAGCACACTTCTTATCTTCCTTTTCTGACTTGTGTTGTATTTGTTTTTGAATTTTGAAAAACATTGCTATATGTTATTGTTGTCTTCGCGTTAAGAAAGAGAGGACTGAGAGATTTGAGAAAATAGAAACAAAGGTTTTGTTTGTTGTTCAGTGAGAATGAGAGTGAAGGCAGAGAGAGTTTTTTGTGAAACAAGCGTGAATAGAGAATGAGAGAGAGAGAGGGAGAAAGCGTGAGGTAAAATTTTGTTTTGAATTAATTGACTTTTATTGAGACCAATTAACATTTAATAAAAAGATTATAATTAAACTTCTGACCCCTTCCCCATACAATCCCAACGGCGCCTCCTTCATTGTCCTAGGGTTTCGAAAACCCTTTACCTTCTTTCTTGATGGATCCGGGTTTGGGCTTAAGCCTTAAATCCCAACCCGATCATACTTCTACCTTTATACCATTTAAAGAGTATTGTCAACAGAAAAGACTCAATGGTGTAGTGATAAGGCATATTTGTCATAACCTAAGGAACCTGAGTTCGATCCTTGGCTATTGCCCTTTATTTTTATTTCTAACTTTCAAGTTTTTTTAGTCTTATTTCATTAAAATTTCATAAAGACAAAAACATTAGATTAGGTTTATAATTATTTCTTTTTCGCCCTCATTAAAAAACCTATATATATATATGTATAATTTTGTATTTCTTTATTTTAATTAATTTTTTATTGTTAATTATTTAGTTATTTAATTGCTATTTATTTAATTTATTTTTGATCATTTAATATTTATATCTTTCGTTCATCTATTCAAAGGAAAATGATTAAATTTTTTTACTTCATGTCATCAAATATATCTAATATGATTGTGCGGAACCCCTTGATACATTTTTTAGTTTTGTTAATCTTAAGTTAAATCTCCTGAAAAAACTCAATTTTTAAACTTACACTCATTTAAGCTAAAACTTCGACACTAGGTCGTCGCATCTTCAAGATCTCATCCCCATACTCATTTAGCAAGCAAACCAATTTTAACTAAAAACATATATTTCAAAAGGTTCCTATAGGATACTATAGATACATAGGATGCTAGTACCTTCCCTTTGTATAACCAACCCCCAGACCTTCGATCTCTTTCAAATGCATTATATTTTTATTTACTTTTAGTATTGCAATTACTTTGCAGATTTATGGGTTTTATTTCACACTTTTCCCTTTTCCCTTAGAAATAATAAAGCGTGGTGGCGACTCTTTCTTATTTGCGAGTCAAATTAACTAATAGCTTTATCTCTGATTTTCACCACTATAGAATTGGCGACTCTACTGGGGAATACAAAAATACTCTAAGTGGGTTAAACCTAATTTGTTCTATTTGTTTTTGTTATTATTTTGCATATGTGTTATTTTGTGGTTCTTTGGGTGTTGACGATAATTACAAAGGACAAGTCTTATACCCGGACTAAGTTACACTTAAGATTAGGATATGTGGTATAGTTATGTTAACTTTGAGGGAATAATCCTGAAAAAGGAGGCATGAGATCCCCTATTCAATGGAGGCCCCTTTGATTGTAGTATTTGTTTACCGAGTAATCGGGAAGACATTGTTGCTTTCAACCTGGGAGCCTGCGAAGCTGAGAAGCTGTAGAACCCTTAACTCATCTTGGCCCTTTTAGATGTAGTGTAGAGACTATGACGGAGTAATCCGGAAGTAGTTGTCATGTGGTGATGCACTCAGACGAGTTTTTCCTATGAATATTACTAATTACCGAGTAATTGGGACGTTGGTAATATCCAAATAAAGAGCATAGACTCTGGGATTTCCTTAGAACCTTATTCGACAGGTGATAAACCCTTAGTACATACCTTGTGGGTTGATTCTCACTCTTTGACTCCATGCTCGTGATGTTAAACCTTTGAACCTTGTATGTGTTTGTTTCATAGTGTTGTACCTCAAAATTTTCCCTCCCATATTTCTCAAAACATTTCAAGAAAGATCCCCAAGTTGCTCAAGGTAGTCCAAGGGTTGGCCAGACAAGCTCTCTCCTAAGGCAGTCTACCTCAAATTAGGGTTTCATGTTGCATCAAGATACTTGAGTCCAAGGGACCCCAAATGCTCAACATTGTCCTAATATGTTCTCAAGATCATCCATGTCAAGTTCCAAGCCTTGCAGAAGAAGTTTGCTCAGTCAATTGCTCAAAGGCCAGAAAATCAACTGTGCTAGGGCAAAAGTCAACTGTGGCCCACATACAGTCAAACTTCAAGATTTTTGGTCAACATCCTCATTTTGAAGTATATTTCATCATTTGATCAAGGGTTGATCATGATTCATCAAGGATTGCTCATAATTCATCAAGACTCAAAAGTTGCTAAGTTAGGGTTTTACAGAAAAAGTCAACTCAAATTTGACCAAGCATAACTTTCTCATACTTTATGAGAAATGATCCATCCAAAGATCATTTTGAAGAGGATGCAATTCCCTACAATCCATCTTCAGCTCCCAAGCTCAAAATATGCACTCACAAGAAGTTATGAATTTGGACATTATAGGTCATTTTGGAAAGTCAACAAAAACAACTTTTGGGTCAAAGCTTCTTACATGAACATGGAAGATCAAATTGAGATTAAAACAAATAGGTCTCTTAGGGGACATCATAAGCTTTATAAGAAGTCCAAGAACACCCTCATAAGGTTAAAATTAAGAGACATATGCATTGTCAAAGTTGGACAATTTTTGAAAAAATGCACGAAGCAAATATTGACCAAACTTGGATTTTTTTCCAAATGGGCCTATCTTTTCAAGTTTGAAACTCATTCCTAACATGTTCCACGACCTCTAAGCCCACCCATACATTTTTATACTATTTATGCTATTTATTTTGATATTTTATTCATTAAAATTCAGAATTAAATAAATAATAGAAATAATATAAATTTTGATGTGAATCCATTTTGGGAAAGTTTTATGCTGGTTTATGTCAATTGATTTCATGCAATAACTCTTCAAATATGTCCAGGTTCATCCACATGTGAAAATGACATAAAATCATCAAATATGGCATTTTTTTTCAAATTTTGATCATGGTCTTAAAACACAACATTATGAGGGAGATTCTTTCCATGATTTCTTGTCTCCTCATTCTCCTCTATAAATATAGATCCATACAAGCTTGAAAGGGACGAAAATCCTCTCTAAAAAGCTCTCAAAAAGCTCTTCAAAAAGCTCTCTAAAAGCTCTTCAAAAAGCTCTCCAGAAATCAAAGAATTGGTGCAAGTCATATCTCAAGGTTCCGGTCTCTCTCAATTGACATCAAGCCTCAAACCATCCTCTTGAAGTCCTCAAGAGTCTTACAAGGCCCAAGAGAAATCCATCACACGCCTAGCACGCCCCCCATTTGACAACACCGGTTTGGTAAAATTTTAAACTTTGAATCTCTAATTTTAATCACATTTTATGGTATGCTAACGTTTGTTTGAGTTTATATAGAACAGTTATGGATGGTTGAATCATAGGTTCCACGCAAGAATCAAAAAACACCATAGTTAGAGCATGAAGCTTTCGAAGATTCGGGCCTAGGGATTTCTGATGATTGCACCCCCTGTTTACTTTTGCTACTAGGTCCATCTTTATTTTCATGTTTTATTCGTTTTATTTATTTCTTTTAATTCTATTTTTATCAATAAACAAATATAAAAATCACATAAAAATAGATTTAGGATTTTTTCTTAATTAAATTTTAATTTTAGGTAAAACTTTAATTTCTTTTTGTAAATAACTTAAAAATAATTAGAATAAATAGGTTTTTATTACTAACTTAATTATATTTTATTTTTTCCTAAAATAACCAAAGAAACCAAAATAGGTCATGTAATTATTTTTATTAATTAATTTAATTAACTAATTAATTGCTTATTTAATTTAGAAAACTTATTTCTTTTATTAAAAACAACAAAAAAAAAACAATTTTTCTTTTAATTAGGTTAGAAGGGTCAAAACCTTAAATTCTCGTCGATCTTAATTCTCCTCGCGCGCTTTATTTTTATTATTTACCATATTGATGTAACTGCCTACAGTTTGTAATAGTTTAATTAGGACGTTTATTTACATTTATCGCTTTATTTTCAAAGGGTTTGTTTTTGGCTATGTAAATACCCGAAGCCTTGTAATAGCGTAGTTTAAATTCCACACTTTAAATTCCGCAAATTATTAACTGTTAGATGTATGATATAGGGATGTATGACAAGAATGTATGACAAGAATGTATGATTAATTTTAAAACATTTAGATCACCCTAAATGTGCAAAGATAAATAAATTGAAATCGAATCATTCGCACATGCGCACTCCTAGGGTACACTCCCACTTGGTTGCCTTTGATAAATGGTCATTGAGTATAGGATGCTTTAGTGGTCGTCCTTTTGTCTAAACAAAGATCAAAGTCCCGATTCGGAAAAGTTGCCTTGGAATGGTTGCCTCGGAATTGTTGCCTCGAATAATTGATCTAAGACATTAGGGTTATTACTAAGACGTCCTAACATTGCTTTAGTGACCGTGCGTCCCTTTCGAATTGACCCTCAAACTCCAACAACGGTGTTACCTACTCACTAATAGTGGGATAGAATTGTCTAAAGGAAATAAGCATATAACGATTCTTTTTTCGAGTAGGTAGATTAGTTCTTAGATACTTGCTCATCCAAAACAAAACTTTTTCACACTTACACTCCTTTACAAACAAGTTTTCAAAAACACTTCATTACACTCTTGAAGACAGAAGCAAGAGTTAAATCGAAGTCAAAACAAAAACTTTTCAAAGCCCACAAACACAAAGAAAACAATTTTGAAAATGATGAGCAAGTACCTAAGAGCCCATAGATAACTACGGATATAAAGGGTGCTAATACCTTTCCTTTCTATAATCTACCCCCCGTACTCAGAAATATCTCGAAAAAGGAATTTTTCTGTGCTTTTTTCCTTTCCTTGTTGGATAAAATAAAAGACGGTGGCGACTCTTGCTTACCGCGACATTTTGCGAACACAAACACAAAACGCAAACCAATAAATTCCTTAAACAAATAGGGAAACACGTCCCGGTTCTGGCCACCGTATCACACATAGCCTTACATTTATGCATTTATAACAACCATGACATGCTTGTGACATACGCGGCCATTTCATTTCTAGCAAACCTTATCTTTGATTCTTGTATCAAGCTAATTACTCATAAATGGACACAATGTTTAGATGCCAGTTCAAGTTGAGGTCATGAAGTCTAAAGATGAAGATCAGGAAAGAGATTTTTACGGCCTTCAACTTCAAGAAGAGATTGATCATCTAGAAAGCATTATCAATAGAAGGGATGTACTCATCAAGGAGCTAATTGAGAGACCAAAGAGCGAAGTAACGAAGGAGCTCTTTAAAAAAGGCCCAAGAGTTGAGTAATGAGAATCTAGTTTGGGATACCCTTGCTGATATAGAGTTTGGGGAAACATCTTAGGGTTTATGATTTCTATTTTTGATGATCACCGTCAAGTCTATTGATTGGGATCTCTTGGCTTTTTATTTTGTAGCCTTTAGGCTCTTAACTTTGTACTAAACTCATTTGTCACATTTTATTGTTAATTATTTCTCGCTTGAAGCTTAAATCAAAATTTGAGGTCCTTAGAAATGAATTGAACTTTCCATTTGCATATATCATGCATCATTCTACATTTTTGTTTAACTTTTGAAAGTTATTCCCGAGTCTTATTTTCCCTTTGGTCCCGTAGTATAACACTCGTGCTAAGAGAATGATGGAAAATATCAAGCAAGAGATTTCTAAACTCTGTAAGGAGATGATTACTTTGAGATCTGGTATGGAGCATCTAACTGGTTTGTTTGAAACTTTAGTCATCGCCTAAAGAAGAGATGGGAAAAGTCTTCATAAACACTCTTAAGTCCTTCTTTCACGAGAATGTGGTCGTCAATACACCTGATGATTTCCCTGAAGAGGTAAATGTGGAAGCGTTTCTAAAAAAAAGATGTCCGAGAGGAACGTTTGTATGAGAATGGTAACTTGGCCGATAATGCAAAGAAGTATGGTGGTAGCTTTGCCAAGAAAAGAGATCAAGAATCCATTGATACTTTTCATGAAAGACAAAGGGAACCCATATGTAGAAAAAGGAGTTATCAACATCCACAAGTTGCTTCTGTTACGCCATCGGTTAACCCAACTCCTTCAAATCAGCCACAACCACAACGAGAACCAACCAGACCTCGGAGAAGGGAAGATTATCATCACTAATAACAACATGTTTTTTCTGTCACCCCTATGGTGAATACAACTCCCATATCTCCCAATCAGCAACTTCATAATCAGAGGAAACCTCATTTTGACCCGATTCCAATGTTGCATTCAGAGTTGTTTCCTTTCTTATTACAGAAGAATTTGATTCATACTCGGTCACCACTGGATGTTCCTGAGGATCTTCCATGATGGTATAAGGAATATGCCTTTTGTGCTTTACATCAAGGTGCTCCTGGACATGATCTTGATCATTGTCTCGCTTTGAGGGATAAATATTTAAACTTGTCAAAAGTGGTATTTTGTCCTTTAAAGGCGGTCGTCCTAACATTCAAGTCAACCCCTTTGCTAAAGCATGAGTGAATCTCTGTTGGTTTTGGACATGAAGTTTAGGAGAGGTTTCCTTCAGCACAAGTCCAGGTGGAGAGCCTTCCCAGATTATTAAATCATTTCTGCTTTTTATAATCTTTCATGTTTGTTAAAGCTTTGTTTGTGTTGCACCCCAAAATTTACCCTCTCATGTTTTCCAAAGTCTCCCCCCTGCATGGCTGATCACAAACCCTTGCCTAAGGAAAAAGAAAATTTTTGAGTGGTGCTTTAGGTACCTTTCGATTGGCATTCTGAAAGACCCTTCGATTGGCATTCTGAAGGAGCACTTCGATTGGCATGGACAAGCACTTAGATTGACATTCTGAAAGCCCCTTCGATTGGTATTCTGAAGGAGCACTTTGATTGGCATTATGCCAAGGCCTTCGATTGGCATTCTGAAAGACCCTTCGATTGGTATTCTGAATGAGCCTTTCGATTGGCATTATGGACAAGCACTTCGATTAAGCATGAACAACACCTTTCGATTGGCCTGTTGACAAAGCCTTTCGACTGGCCTGTTAACAAAGCCATCAAGAGGGCACTAAAAAAAAACGTCCAGGTACACTGAACATGAGAAAATGGCATGTTTCCCTTGCAAATATAGAAATAATTAAATGCTATTTGTGGATTTAATTCCTGAGTTAAAGGCCAGATTCTTGCCTTTTATGTTCCTAAAGAGCTGATTCGACCAGAGTGATTCTATGCAACTCAAGACCATTCGAAGAAGCATTCAGAAGGCCCATTCGAAGGGTACATAAGAAGTCCATTCGAAGGAGGAAAATCAAGACCAATCGAAGAGCAGGGCCTGAAGGCATTCAAAATTCAAAAGTGTCCAGGTTCATTCAAGAGACATGAATATTTCAAAAAAGGAAATTATTTAATGTGTCTGATTCTTGTCCCATGGATTTAAAGGCCTGTTTAATGGTTGTCTCCTGCCGTTACTAAACCCCCCAACTCCTATAAATACAAGGGCCAGTGGCACATTACAGAGGACGGGGAAAACACACGAAAAATATACAGAAAAAATAGATAAAAGAAACAGGGAGAACTTGGAGATACGCTGCCAAAAATCATCAACACTTCCAGGAAGCCATACCCAATCCTTGCACCAGCCATTCCACACTCAGAATCATAGATCAAAGCACTTCTATTTGGTAAAAAGAAATCTAATCTCAAACTCATTTCGATCTCTGATTGCATATTCACGTTATTACTGTTGTTTGTGAATGATTTAATATGCTACATATAAGCTACAGCGCAGAGATGAGATTGTGCCATTGCTTGGGCACAATCTGAGTTTCTCCTTCGAATCCCAGGATAAAATAAACCCAGACCCAGATTCAACAGGTGCGAATAGGGAGGAGATTCGAATCAGGGGGGGTAAAGTCCCCCCTGGACCTTTAACATGTGTTTCGTTTTTGCAGGAAATATATTCTCAGGATCCAGTTCAGAGTTTCGAAGCTCAGCAGCTTAGCTTCGAACTGGACCCAGGACTTCCAGATCGAAAGATGACATATCCAGATTGAACACCCTCAGAGTGAAACCCCTCATGCACCTTCGATCCAGCCTCTTCACTGGGTCGAAAGACAGCCCACACATCTTTCGACCCAGGCCTCCAGAATTATTTTGTTTTTCTTGATTTACTGCCTGATTTCATTTTCGTTTGAACCATTTTATTTGTTTTTTTTAATCAACATAAAAATCGTAAAAATAAGTAACTTAGAATTAGGATTTAATTTAGTTAATTATTTTAACTTATTTTCTCCAATTTTAAAATCAGTAGACTTAGGATTTATTTAAATTCAATCCTTTTCATAAACAAAAAAAAAATGCAAAAAAATATTAAGTATATTTTGGAGTTAATTTTAATCAGTTTTTTTTAATTAATTAAATTTGACTTAATTGAACATTTAGCATTTTCCCAAAAATAAAATAAAACAACAAAAGTTCTTATTCTTAGGATTTTTCAGATTCACGCGCGTTTATTTTATTGTAACTGCTTACTGGTTTGTGGTAGCTTAAATTAAGACTTTTACTTTACTGCTTTTATTCCCTCAATTTTTGGACATGTAAATAATTCCCCGAAGCCTTGTAATAGCGTAGGATTTACAATTTCCGCACTTTAAATTCCTGTACATATATTAACTGTTTAGATGTATGCTAACTAGGCTATGCATGACAAGATTAACTCTCAACTTAAAATCAACAGTAGCTCACCATGACATGCAAAGATAATATAACTGAAAATTGACACACTCGCAGATGCCACTCCTAGGGTACACCTCATTTGGTTGCCCCGAACGTGGTCATTGAGTATAGGAATTCTTAGAGGTCGCCCTCCTGTCCAAAGATCAAAGTTTCCTCGAAATGGTTGCCTCGGAAAAATGATCTAAGACATTAGGGTTACCGCTAAGGCATCCTAACGTTGCTTTAGTGACCACACGTCACTAAAATCAAATTGACCCGAAAACTCCAACGACGGTGCTACCTACTCCTCAATAGTAGGATAGCACTGTCTAAAGGACATTTGCACAGTTTAATTCCTTTTTGAGTAGGTAGAGGTTCTTAAGTACTTGCTCCTTTTAAAACAAAACAAAACTTTTCACACTTACACTTTTCGAACAAAGTTTTCAAAACACTTCATTACACTTTTGAGGACAGAAGCAAGAGTTAAATCGAAGTTTCAAAACAAAAACTCTTTTCAAAACCCACAAACACAAAGAAAAGAAAACTTTTGAAAACACAGTGAGCAAGTACCTAAGAGCCCGTGGATAACCACAGATAGACAGGGTGCTAACACCTTCCCTTTCTATAATCTACCTCCCGAACCTGAGAAAAAATCTCGAAAAGGAATTTTTCTGTGCTTTTGTCCTTTCCTTGTTGGATAAAATAAAATACGGTGGCGACTCTTGCTTACCGCGACATTTTGCGAAAACAAACGCAAACGTAAACCAGCATTAAAAAACAGTCAGTTCTCATTCCCACCGATCACAGAACTGGCGACTCTGCTGGGGAATATTATAAGTGAGGTGTACCTTAGGAGTAGATCACTTGTGTTTTCAATTGTACTGCTTTGTATGCTCTTAATTTTGTGGGTTTGTATCGGAGTTCTATAAATCCTAACCCGGATTTGGGAAACATTCATAGATAGCAATACGTTGTTGAAACTGTGCGGGGTATACCAACACGGTTGAAGCAATAGCTATATTAGTGCGACATATTTGTGAGTACCGGTAGACTTTGAGTCAATCAAAGAGAATACAGGGCCGCTGAGTGATGTCACTAAGCACTAATGACCTAGAACCTTACTTGACCATCTTGGCCTCTTTTAGGGGTAGTGAGATGACCGGCTTTGGTACAGTCCGAAGTTGGTAGATACTCGATACTACACTCATTGAGGATTGTTTTCTTAGAATATTTTGGTCGCCAGTAAGTGGCTAAACCAAAACGATGAACATAGAAAATAATCCAGTGATATTGAGCTCCTTAGAACCCAGTTACTATTTATAGGACAGGTTTTGAGCCAACTAAACTCAAGAGGGTACTTACCTATGAAACTCCATGCCAGCCTAAACTCAAGGCTATATGTGTGATTTGTGTGCCTTCAAACTTGAACTACTTGCACATACTTGTTATCTGACAACATGAGTTCCTTGCAGGTTTTGTTTACAGTCCTTATCCAATAATTTGGACTCATTGCAGGGTTTACTTACAGCATTTGACACTTTTGCTTAAACGCATAGCATACACATCATAACATCATGCCTTAACATTTCCTTAACCATTTCAAGGATCTCAAGGGTCTGTGATGCAGGTTATGGTAAATCAAAAGTCTAGTAAGGGGCAAAGGGGATTTATTTTCCTCTAGCCAATGCCGTCTAGAGATCAAAACATGATAACTTGAGTCAGTGGCTATGACCCACTCGATATGGTGAGCTTGACTCTTGAAGAAGGACTCTCAGCAACATGAAGTTCCTTCAATCAAGCTATCAGATTCAAATTCTAACAGTGTCTTGTTTACCCCGTGAGATCCTTGAAAACATTGTATACATATATCATACATATCATTGCATAACAGGTCTCGCATTACAGGTTTCTCACCTGCTTCGCTGTTTATTTCAGCAATCATCATGTCTACTGAACCTTCAACCGATCAAGCTATCAAGGCCCTCCAGGCCCAGAATGCCCAATTTCAAGAGTTGGTCATGAACCTAGCTAAGGGTCAGCAGGACCTAAAGACCCTGATTCTGAAAGAGAGGAAGAAGAAGAAAAAAAGGACCATCCTGTTCAACACTGGATGCAGGTTTGGAAACGGGCTGCAGAACAAAGTTGATCTGACCACCCCATCTGAAGGGAAAGACAGTCCACAAGAAAGGAGGGCTCCTAGCCCTGAAGTCTCTGACAACGAGACAGACTATGATGAAGAACAGTATCCTCCTGCTGAGGATAAATACAAACAGCTGGAAGACCGCCTGAGCGCTATGGAGATACAGAAGGTGCCCGGTCTGGACTTCGAAGATCTAGGTCTATCCTATGGGGTGGTGATTCCCCATAAATTCAAGGCACATGCCTTTGCCAAGTATGACGGAGCTTCCTGTCCCAAGCTGCACCTCCGGTCATATGTGAGGAAGATCCAACCTTACACTGCCGATAAGAACTTGTGGATCCATTTCTTTCAAGACAGTCTTTCAGGGACTCAACTTGAATGGTTCTGTCAACTGGAAGGAGCTAACATCCACAACTGGGAGGACCTTTCTGCTGCTTTTTACAAGCAATACCAGTATAATGCCGACCTTGCTCCCACGCGTACTCAGCTTTAGGGTATGTCTATGGGTACAGGCGAAGGCTTTAAGGACTACGCCCTGAAGTGGAGAGATCTTGCTGGAAGAGTCCAACCCCCTATGTCTGATAGGGAGTTGGTGGATATGTTTCTTGGGACTTTGTCTGGTCCCTATTTCAAACACTTGATCGGAAGCTCTTCAGCCGGAATCACCGAGCTAATACTGACCGGCGAAAGGGTCGAAGCTGGCATAAAAAATGGGAAGATTCAAGAAGCTACACCTTCTGATGCTCAGAAAAAGCCCTACAATAGGAAGAAAGAGTCCAACGCTGTGTATGGTCAAAAGGGTCGTCATGACCAATACGTAGGAGAAATCTTGATCTATAATCCTACGCATGCCCAACAAAGACAGGGGCATCAGCGTAAGGAGGTCATGCCTAAAAGACAATTCACTAAGATCAACATGTCACTGGGTCAAGGGCTACAACGCCTGTTGGAGGCAGAGCTGATTACATTAAAGGCTCCTCTCCGGAACCCAAATACTTCCGCTCCTACCTATCATCCCAATGAAAGGTGTGCATACCACTCTGACAGTCCGGGATATGACACAAACAACTGTTGGGCTCTGAAGAACAAGATCCAAGACATGATTGATGCCAAGGAGATCAAGTTTGACCCTCCGGAGACTCCAAACATAATCACTGCTCCTATGACGAATCATTGAAAGCTTTTGTTCATTTGAATTTTCAAGTTGTAATCTCTTTGTTATTCAAACAATTATCTATTAATGCCAAACTTTGTTTCATTAATGCATTGCATATGTTTGTCTTGATTTGATCCAATCATTTTAATTACATGTAAACTATGCTTTTTACTCACTTTATGACATTCAACTCTTGCTAAAAGTTACAAGCCTTTAGAGGGAGGATGACGAAATAATGCCATGATCTCATACAGTATGCTTTTGGACAGACCTTGTTGACGATGTACAAGCATTTCTTTCAAATCCTAAACACTGGAGTTATAAGGAAGATAATCCCTAGTCAACCCCTTCGAGCCAAAGAAGTAGAAGTTTTCTGTTTTAAACACAAATTGAAACCTTTAAACCTGGGGCAGGGTAGTCTCTCAGTTAATTCAAAAGATGCGCACTGAAGTCGCAAAACTCTCAGTTCATAATACAACGAACGACATCAAAAGCATTCCTCTGGAATCAAAAGACAGTGGTGGTTCCTTATCTCATAGGCAGTCAATCTCTCAAAAAAGAAAAGCCCACTGAGCTAAAACCTATAAAGGAGGCTTAAGAAAGCTGGGGCATCCCGCTGACTGTAATCTCGAAAACAGAAACAGTCAGGTAAAAATTAGGGATAACAAATCAAAAGAACGAGGTCGCTACAAATCCTCAACAACATGAAAAATGTTTCAAAAATGACTACCTTCCAACAAATCCGATTTGTGTGAACCATCACCAAAACGTTGTTCCAAATTCGAATAGAGTTCGACGCACAATTAACTGAGTTTAGGATTGAAGAACATCACGAAGAGCGGGCGGGTATAAATATACTTTGAGACTTTATCCTTTGTTTCTTAAACCGTGAACCAAGCCACGTTATAACCCTTCAAAAGTCCTAACTGAAGCATGGGTTAGTTCAAAAGCATACTGTTACAAAAGGTATCCTGACTCCTGTAAGGCTTTGCCCTAAATCTTGTGTTGAATTTGTCTAAAAAAAAAGTTTTCTGCTAAAAAACGCATTTTTCAAAACTTCGAGACAAGCATAAACTTTGCATTATTTGAATATCACTGTTTGCATTTGGCTATTTGTTTGACAGCGGAGAAATTCACACAACGAATATCCGATGAACGAAAGCCCTCTCAGTGAACAAAATCACTTCAAAAAGGATGATACTTCCATTGACAAATCTCCTTCCAATCAAGGGGCATGGCATGATCATTGTCCATCACCTGGGGCAGTCCAGTCAAGATTTCAAGAAATCTCTGAAGAAGTGTAGAGTAACCAGGGGCAAGTCTCCATCTCCATCACTTGGGGCATTAAACGTCAAATCTCAGTGAAGGGTTACGTACAATTAAACTTTTTTGGCAATGTCACAAACACTTGCTACTAGGGGAAATGACAAGTCTCCCCAAAGTCCTTCTCATAGGATGATTCCCCAGCAAGAGTATAATCTCTGACCCCCTTTCCCCAGCTGAATCAGCCTCAAGAATCCTCGAGGACTTCCCCCAACGAAGATGTCACCTCTCTAGCGGACTGACGACAAGGTTCATTTCCCCAACAACACCAGGATTCCCCAGCTTGAGTTTGCCTCTCCGACTACTACAAATCAAAGGACCACAACTCCTCTTCCCCAGTAGACTACTCTACAATCCCCAACAAGTTACTACGAAACCTGGACCCGACCAAATATCAGTTCAACTTCGACTCCCCAGTAGAGCAACGGACGACTAAGACTCCTAAACTCTTTTCCCAAGCAGAAATAAACATACTCCCCACAGAGTTTTCAATATCCCCCAGCGGAGTTCTCCTTAAACAACAAAGCAGGGATCTCCGGTGGAAGCATTTTGAGCAAAGTCCAAGACAAAATTACACTTCAACAACATTCATAACATATGCATACAAAATACATATGACACAAATCTCATTTTATTTTGAGAACATCATTACACAATGCATACATCATGACAATGCATACATCATGACATTGCATACAACTAACTCTTCACCTTTTCAGGAAAGATCAATCAACAAGCAAAGATCATCACCTTACCCAGATTCCTTCTAGAGACAGTTCAGATGCGACCCAGATTTGGTTGACATTCTGATACTTATTCCAGATTCCTTCTAGAGACAGTTCAGATGCGACCCCGATTTGGATGACATTCTGATACTTATTCCAGACTCCTTCTAGAGACAGTTTAGATGTGACTCAGATTTGGTTGACATTCTGATACTTATTCCAGACTCCTTCTAGAGACAGTTCAGATGCGACCTAGATATGGCTAACATTCTGATACTTATTCCAGATCCCTTCTAGAGACAATTCAGATGCGACCCGGATATGGCTGACATTCTGATACTTATTCCAGATTCCTTCTAGAGACAATTCAGATGCGACCCAGATATGGCTGACATTCTGATACATATTCCAGACTCCTTCTAGAGACAGTTCAGATGCGATCCAGATATGGCTGACATTCTGATACTTATTCCAGACCCCTTCTAGAGACAGTTCAGATGCGACCAAGATATGGCTGACATTCTGATACTTATTCCAGATTCCTTCTAGAGACAGTTCAGATGCGATCCAGATACGACTGACATTCTGATACTTATTCCAGATCCCTTCTAGAGACAGTTTAGATGCGACCCAAATATGGCTGACATTCTGATACTTATTCCAGATTCATTCAAATTACAGTCCAGATACGATCCAGATTCAGATGTCTTTCGGTCACTCATTCAAATTACAGTCTAGATACGATCCAGATTCAGATGTCATTCTGTCACTCATTCAAATTATAGTCCAGATACGATCCAGATTCAGATGTCATTCTGTCACTCATTCAAATTACAGTCCATATACGATCCATATTCGGATGTCATTCTGTCACTCATTCAAATTACAGTCCAGATACGATCCAGATTCAGATGTCATTCTGTCACTCATTCAAATTACAGTCCAGATACGATCCAGATTCGGATGTCATTCTGTCACTCATTCAAATTACAGTCTAGATACGATCCAGATTCAGATGTCATTCTGTCACTCATTCAAATTACAGTCCAGATACGATCAAGATTCGGATGTCATTCTGTCACTCATTCAAATTATAGTCCAGATACGCTCCAGATGTAGACGCAATTCTGACAATCATCCAGACTCAACTCTATTCTCCAGCAGCTCTGGGATTTATTTTCCCAGCTAAAACATCACACTTCCCTACGTCATAGTGTGGACGAGTACTATAACCTCAACGGTATACTCCATTGAGCACGAGTCAGTTCCTAGATCTTGATGTTTTCCTCCATCATAGTGTGGACGAGTTCTATAACCTCAACGGTATACTCCATTGAGCACGAGACAGTTCCTCGATCTTGATGAAGATGTTCCCCCCCAGTTGAATTATGGACAGGTTCGTAAAGCTCAGCTGAAACATTCTCTCAATTGAAGTACATGTAGGTTCCCAAATCTCAACAAAGTTAGACTTCCCCAGCGGAATCTTCTGCAACAACAGGTATGCAAGTTCTCGCTAAGGAATCTCTTATGTGACAGACACTCCTGCAGATGGCATCTATAAGCCCATCCTCCTACCAACAATCTCCAAATGGCATCTGTAAGCCCATTCCCAACGTCACAATACTGATACTACACCATGCGAGTGCAAATTTATGGGCACTCTAGTGTTCAATCATCTTCCACCTTCGGATCACGAAAGGCACGCAAGCCAATCTACATCCTCAAGTTTAAGAATATTGAACAGGGGCAACTGTTGCACCCCAAAATTTTCCCTCTCATGTTTTCCAAAGTCTCCCCCCTGCATGGCTGATTACAAACCCTTGCCTAAGGAAAAAGAAAATTTTTGAGTGGTGCTTTAGGTACCTTTCGATTGGCATTCTGAAAGACCCTTCGATTGTCATTCTGAAGGAGCACTTCGATTGGCATGGACAAGCACTTCGATTGACATTCTGAAAGCCCCTTCGATTGGTATTCTGAAGGAGCACTTCGATTGGCATTATGTTAAGGCCTTCGATTGGCATTCTGAAAGACCCTTCGATTGATATTCTGAATGAGCCTTTCGATTGGCATTATGGACAAGCACTTCGATTAAGCATGAAAAACACCTTTCGATTGGCCTGTTGACAAAGCCTTTCGACTGGCCTGTTAACAAAGGCATCAAGAGGGCACTCAAAAAACACGTCCAGATACACTGAACATGAGAAAATGGCATGTTTCCCTTGAAAATATATAAATAATTAAATGCTGTTTGTGGATTTAATTCCTGAGTTAAAGGCCAAATTCTTGCCTTTTCTGTTCCTAAAGAGCTGATTCGACCAGAGTGATTCTATGCAACTCAAGACCATTCGAAGAAGCATTCAGAAGGCCCATTCGAAGGGTACATAAGAAGTCCATTTGAAGGAGGTAAATTAAGACCAATCGAAGAGCAGGGCCTGAAGGCATTCGAAATTCAAAAGTGTCCAGGTTCATTCAAGAGACATGAATATTTCAAAAAAGGAAATTATTTAACGTGTCTGATTCTTGTCCCATGGCTTTAAAGGCCTGTTTAATGGCTGTCTCATGCCGTTACTAAACCCCCACACTCCTATAAATACAAGGGCCAGTGGCACATTACAGAGGACGGGGAAAACACACGAAAAATATACAGAAAAAATAGAGAAAAGAAACAGGGAGAACTTGGAGATACGCTGCCAAAAATCATCATCACTTCCAGGAAGCCATACCCAATCCTTGCACCAGCCATTCCACACTCAGAATCATAGATCAAAGCACTTCTGTTTGGTAAAAAGAAATCTAATCTCAAACTCATTTCGATCTCTGATTGCATATTCACGTTATTACTGTTGTTTGTGAATGATTTAATGTGCTACATATAAGCTACAGCACAGAGATGAGATTATGCCATTGCTTGGGCACAATCTGAGTTTCTCCTTCGAATCCCAGGATAAAATAAACCCAGACCCAGATTCAGCATGTGCAAATAGGGAGGAGATTCGAATCAGGGGGGGTAAAGTCCCCCTGGACCTTTAACATGTGTTTCGTTTTTGTAGGAAATATATTCTCAGGATCCTGTTCAGAGTTTCGAAGCTCAGCAGCTTAGCTTCGAACTGGACCCAAGACTTCCAGATCGAAAGATGACATATCCAGATCGAACACCCTCAGAGTGCATCCCCTCATGCACCTCCGATCCAGCCTCTTCACTGGGTCGAAAGACAACCCACACATCTTTCGACCCAGGCCTCCAGAATTATTTTGTTTTTCTTGATTTACTGCCTGATTTCATTTTCGTTTGGACCATTTTATTTGTTTTTTTTAATCAACATAAAAAATCATAAAAATAAGTAACTTAGAAATAGGATTTAATTTAGTTAATTATTTTAACTTATTTTCTCCAATTTTAAAATCAGTAGACTTAGGATTTATTCAAATTCAATCCTTTTCATAAACAAAAAAAATGCAAAAAAATATTAAGTATGTTTTGGAGTTAATTTTAATCAGTTTTTTTTAATTAATTAAATTTGACTTAATTGAACATTTAGCATTCTCCCAAAAATAAAATAAAACAACAAAAGTTCTTATTCTTAGGATTTTTCAGATTCACGCACGTTTATTTTATTGTAACTGCTTACTGGTTTGTGGTAGCTTAAATTAAGACTTTTACTTTACTGCTTTTATTCCCCCAATTTTTGGACATGTAAATAATTCCCCGAAGCCTTGTAATAGCGTAGGATTTACAATTTCCGCACTTTAAATTCCTGTACATATATTAACTGTTTAGATGTATGCTAACTAGGCTATGCATGACAAGATTAACTCTTAACTTAAAATCAACAGTAGCTCACCATGACATGCAAAGATAATATAACTGAAAATTGACACACTCGCACATTCCACTCATAGGGTACACCTCATTTGGTTGCCCCGAACGTGGTCATTGAGTATAGGAATTCTTAGAGGTCTCCCTCCTGTCCAAAGATCAAAGTTGCCTCGAAATGGTTGCCTCGGAAAAATGATCTAAGACATTAGGGTTACCGCTAAGGCATCCTAACGTTGCTTTAGTGACCACACGTCCCTAAAATCAAATTGACCCGAAAACTCCAACGACAGTGCTACCTACTCCTCAATAGTAGGATAGCACTGTCTAAAGGACATTTGCACAGTTTAATTCCTTTTTGAGTAGGTAGAGGTTCTTAAGTACTTGCTCCTTTTAAAACAAAACAAAACTTTTCACACTTACACTTTTCGAACAAAGTTTTCAAAACACTTCATTACACTCTTGAGGATAGAAGCAAGAGTTAAATCGAAGTTTCAAAACAAAAACTCTTTTCAAAACCCACAAACACAAAGAAAAGAAAACTTTTGAAAACACAGTGAGCAAGTACCTAAGAGCCCGTGGATAACCACAGATAGAAAGGGTGCTAACACCTTCCCTTTCTATAATCTACCTCCCGAACCCGAGAAACAATCTCGAAAAGGAATTTTTCTGTGCTTTTGTCCTTTCCTTGTTGGATAAAATAAAAGACGGTGGCGACTCTTGCTTACCACGACATTTTGCAAAAACAAACGCAAACGCGAACCAGCATTAAAAAACAGTCAGTTCTCATTCCCACCGATCACAGTTTGCATGTAAGAATTTGTTTGCATTTGAATGATTATCTTAATACAATTAGTATGTTTGTCTTAAAGAAATCCATTCGTTTCACTCGTATTTTTTTCAATTAATTTTCTACATTATGATACCAACTTGTTTCCAATTCTCTTGCTAATGCATAAATTGGAGGGAGCATGATGATCTGAAAAATGCAAAATCTCTGGTCGTATGCTTTTGAATAAAGTCTTGCTAATGATGTACATGCATTATTTCAAATCCCTAAACACCGAAGATATAAGGAAGATAATCCCTTGTTAACCCCTTTTGAGCTTTGAAGTAGGAGTTTCTTTTCTATACAAAAAAACCTCAATTTTAACCTGAGGCAGGGTAGTTTTCAGTTAACCTGATCGAGTGTTTAAATTTCCAAAGGAAGATATTTCTAAAGAGAAACCGCGATGGTTATCCTTCACATATCATAAAGCCAAAAGATGAAAAACCACAATGGTTATCCTTTGTTCATCAAGAGACGAGGTAGTTACAATCCTCTCAATAAGTTAAAACAAGCTAATGTCACACGCTTTGTTCAAAATATAAAAAAGGCCTGCTAAGTCAAAAACTTGAAAACAAGCGACTTAGGCAAAAATTAGGCATCCCGCTGGATTATCAATTAGTCCATGAAAAAGTTAGGGAAAAATCACAAAGAAAAGACTACAAAGAAAAGTCCTCATCCAAGAACAAATTCGTGTGACTACAAACACAAACACAAGAAGGGTGACTGCTACTCTGAAAGCCTTATCACTTCCTTCACCATCACAAAATCTTTTTATGAGAAATTAACACTAATTTTGAATTAATTGAACATAGGACTGGAGAACATCATGAAGAATGGGTGGGCGCCAATAAACTTTGAGCTTTAAAATCTCTTTTCTGAAAACCGTGAACCAAACCACGTTACAACCTTCAAAAGTCCTAATTGAGGCAAGGTTTATTTTGAAAGCATACTTTGACAAGATTGCGCTCCTGACTCCCATACATTTTTCTAAAATATTTGTGATGGTATCATATGCTTTTATTATTTTTCATACAAGAAAATGATGCACTAACTCGCAAGCTTCACGGAATTTTTTTTCAAAAAAAAAACTTCAAGGCTTACATAACTGTTGCATTAGAATTTTCATTCTCAGAATAAAATTTTCCTGCTTGTAAAACATTTGCATAATGTCAAGGAAGCTTACATATAAGCACCAATGATGACTTTAATCTTTTAAGGTCTGAAACTTTGTTAAGTAATTGGAGAATCATTTCTAGGAATGATCATAGACAAGGGCGTGTCACCTGAAGACCTTCAGCATGAACATGTTGTTTCTGTCATAGTTTGTTTACCCTCATGGGGAAAATTTGAAGACTCTGTCTTGCTAAATACAGTCAATCTTGGGCAGTCACGTCAAGATTCAACGAATCTCTCCAAGAGTTTGAAGACATTGGGGCATTTTGGATGTAGAGTCTTTTGTAAAATCCTCTTGAGATGATTTCTTCTCGTAAACCATGTAACTTGGAGCATTTAAGAAATGAAGTTATTCGCAAGAGTTGTCATACATCATGTAGTTTATCAACAGTAACATGGGGCATACAAAGTTAGTTCCAGAGGAAATCCAGATTTATCAAGATATGTGACCTACTTTGCACATATTATCAGATGGTGATGTTCCCTAGTATCTCCAACCAAGCAAGATTGTTTCCTCCAGCTGAAGCGTTGTTCATGTTGTTATCCTTTCAATGGATTATTGATGTAAGAGGATTGGACTTTAGGTTTTCTCACAAGAAGTATCTTCATCTCCAGAGAGATTAGAGCCTTATAGTAGAAATATACTCCTTCGATGGCTTTTATTATATCTCTAGTAATGCTCCCATCTTGTTGAGATAAGCCGAGTATCTGTTTGTACTGTAATGTATTATCATCACCAATTTATCTATTTTGTCTGTTTTGTCAGCATATACATGACATTCATTTATTCATTCACACTTACATCATTCATGCACATTCACATTTCTCAATGTTTCTGGTCCATCTACTTTGGTTGTGTTTATCCCCAAGCAGCATATTTCCTCTTTCCAACAGAGTGTCAACTTAAGCAGAAAGTCTACATCCTTTATAAATCCCCACTGAGTTTTAGCCTTCCTTTATGTCTCACAATAGGATAAGTCCCAGTTGAGCTTATTCCTCATCTAGTAGAGTCTTGTTCAGTTGTTTCTCTCCATTTTTTTCTTGGTTTGAGCTTCGTCTCCTACAGATGTTACCCTGTGGATTTCTCCAGGTTGTGAAACCTAGATTGATAGTTCTTTTATTTTGCACATGTAAATACTTTTGTCTCCTCAAAAAGATTATATTCATGGTTCCCCATTGAATATGAACTTTATTCCCTAGTAGTGTTGTTGCAACACTCTTTTGGAATCTCAACATGATAACAAATGGCAGACTCTTTATTTGAGCAACTTGATTATTTCTGGATTTTCTATTTTACGGAAAATGGAATCTCTTTTGAGAAGTTTGCTCATTAACGACAAATGACATCTCTTTTGAGAAGTTTTCTCATCAACAACAAATGGCATCTCTTTTGAGAAGTTTGCTCATCAATAACAAATGACATCTCTCTGGAAAAGTCCCGCAGAGAAGTTTGTATATTATCTTTTTCAAGTGGAAGACTTGATTAAGAAGAAACTGAGACCAGGTTCTTGGGGGAGGTTTACTCAGCAAATGGCATCTCTTTTGAGAAGCTTTCTCATCAACAACAAATGGTGTATCTTTTGAGAAGTTTTCTCATCAATAGCAAATGGCGTATCTTTTGAGAAGTTTGCTCATCAACGGCAAATGACGTCTCTTTTGATAAGTTTTTTCATCAACAACAAATGGCATCTCTTTTGAGAAGTTTGTTCATCAACATCAAATGACGTCTCTTTTGAGAAGTTTGCTCATCGACAGAAAATGGCATCTCTTTTGAGAAGTTTTCTCATCAACACAAATGGCATCTCTTTTGAGAAGTTTGCTCAACAATAGCAAATGGAGTCTCTCCGAAAAAGTCCCGCAAAGAAGTTTGTATATTCCTTTTCAAGTGGAAGACTTGATTAAGAAGAAACTGAGACCAGTCCATGGCTTATGACCAGGTTCTTGGGAGGTTTACTCGGAAAATGGCATCTCTTTGGAAAAGTCTTGCGGAGAAGTTTGTATATTGTCTTTTTTCAAGTGGAAGACTTGATAAAGAAGAAACTGGAACCCGTTCATCGTGGAAAGGTTTATTATCTTTTTCTACCTTCAGTAAAAGTCAGTAGCTCACCTTCAGTAAAATTCGGTGCATTCTTTTGTTTCTCTACCTTCAGTAAAAGTCAGTAGTTCACCTTCAGTAAAAGTTGGAGTATATATTTCTACCTTTGACACTGAGTTCGAAATTTACCATCATCTTGAGTAAATAGCCACTTATCTTTTCAAAGCCTATGCAAGGCGTCTTCCCTGATAGAGCCAGTGATTTTTCTTCTCTCGAAGTTATTCCTCAATAAGAGTCTCTCCTTCGAGGTTTGTGGCTCTGTTCCCTAATGGAGCTATAATCTCTTCCTTTATGGGATTACTTTACATGTGCTTGGTTTCTCTAGCAGTAGTTTGTCTTATGTGGCGTCATTCCCTATAAAATTCAGAGCATTGCATTCATATCATATCATAAACATCATTGTGGTATCTTAGGACAAAAAATTGTGTATTCTATATTTAAGTATCTTCAATCTCGTCGAAATGAAGATTATAATCTTCCTATCTCTGAATAGAAGACACTTAAATAGGGAAGCTGTCATACCCAAATATTTGACCTAAGATCCCACCTTCATCTTCATTCTCATAAAGCATCAAGGTCACGAGATACAGTTGGTTTTTAATCCGTTCACCTTCGAGCATTGCTTATGAAGAGATTATCAATTATTGTGAATATTTTATTTTATGCATCACCAACTTCTAATCCCATACAAAGGTGTATGTTTGTGTTTCTTGGGTTTCATGTGCAGAGAAAGGTCTGAATTAAGAGCGTCAAGTGTAGCGCCTCAATTAGGGTTTTTGGATCCCTCAAGTGTTCAAGTATGGTAAATCACCAATTCTCGAAGACTTCATCAAATTTGAGCCTTTAACCAAAAGCACAGTCAAGATTTCATCATCACTGGTCCATTTGTGCATTAATATGTCTGGGAATGCGAGGAAAGATCAAACTTGCAAGTCGATTTAAAGCACTTTGACCAAAAGTCAACATTTGCACATTCAAATTCAAACGATCATAACTTCTACATTATTCAATATTTTTTAGAGGTTCTTTTTGTGTATGACTCTCCTTGACGTTATCTCCTACTTCTATTTACAAGTCAAGAGCTGATTATATGCAGAGGATCATCAAATTTTTTAATACTTTAGAGGTTCTTTTATGAATTTGACCTAATTTCAAGAAAATCTTGTCAAACTTTCGAGGATCATAACTTCCTCATTTTTCAATGTTTTGATGCGATTCTTTTTACGAAGTATCACAAATAGCGTCATCTATGAGATTACTTCAAAGATCGAAATCGAATTGCGCTTGGAAAGCCATGAAATTTACCGAAACATTATAGGTCATGTTTTGACTTAGAATGTTCTTAACTTCTACTTTCAACTCATGTCATAATAAGTTTCTTCAAAGGCATTGTTCATTATGGTGGATTTAAGTATAAGTTGCAACTTATTTTGATCGGTGCAACTTTTGGTTCTCATCAAATACTTATGACTTCAATTTGTAAGTTAATTTGAAGAATTAAAAAATAAGGATTCAAAGTTTGTCATGTGAAATTAGAACCAAGTTTATTGAGGTACAAGTCAATTTGAAATTGGTTCATAGAGATTTGAATGGGTTTTAGTTCAAATGACATCAAGTTGTTAAGCATTCATTTTTTTCAAGAATTTGATTCAAGTTGAGAATGGAAGATCACGTAGGAGGATTATGTGGAATTCGAGATTACAAGTTCAAGGTTCATTCATGTTGAATTAGTTCAAGTTATAGAAGGCAAGACATTCATCAAATTCATTCATGATTTAAGAACTCATTCCATATGATTCTATCCTAATAAATTGCAAGATTGAATCCAAAAGTTTAAAGGCTTAAAGAGATTTCTCATACAAGGCCTCACTTTATTTCAAATCCTCCAATTCCATCATTCATGTTACAAGGGGATAATTTCAAGTTACACCAATATCATGAATTTTTACTTTTACACTTAAAGAAATTACAAGAAAAAGTTACATGTTTCTAAGCCTAAATTCAATATAATTCCAAGACCATCCTCCTTGTGTGCTTCATGAAGAATTTCCTATCAACCATGCGTTGTTAGGCTTTGTACCAATGTTTATCCTGCTGCAAAAAACCAAGCAAAACATTCCAAAAAAACCTACTATACTAGTCCAAAGCTTGCTGCCAAAAATAGCCCTACTGTTGTTGCCTCTAAATATGCTACCACACCAGTCCAAACTTGTTGCCCATAACCTGCAAAATCAGCCCTGCACCAAGCTTTTACAACATACCAAAAGACCTGTCAAGTTAGGCCAAAGCTTGCACAAAAAATGGCAAAACAAAACAACTATAGAAAGTTCAGTTTCAACATACTAAAATTGTTTGAAAACTTATCAAATTTCCCCCTAAAACCTCATTTGTTCTACTATAAATTGAAACTAACAACAGAGATATAGAGGGGAAAAGTGTTAGAAAATGTTGCAGAAAACTTACTCAAAAGTTTCTCTAAAGCTTCAACATACATAAACTTCTGCTCAAAACCGAAATCCACCATTCACCATTATCCTCTTAAACTTTCATACAACCTATACACAATTTCAAACCTCACCCTGCATACTCATTAATAGCACATAAAAAACAGTAAAGATACCACTACAAAACTAGAGAAAAATTAGTAATTCTGCAAGTTATCATAATTTTTCCTACATACCTTAAGCTACAAAAACTTTCCACAAACTTGCTACCGAAAACCCCTTTTCACCCTCACCCTACACATAGAAAAAACCCAGAGATCCCACAGAAGAAATGCACAAAAAAAAATAGAGAGTTAAAACTCTGTCAAAAGACAAACCTCTTCACTCTCTCAAAAACACCTCTACTCCTCTTAACACCACTGCAACCTACCATAAATCAACACTTTAATCCATCATATTCCCTACTTCACAAATCAGATCCATTTGCAAAGACCGTATCATCACCCTCCACGAATCTCTCAACACCAATACACAAATAAAAATTGATCAAAACTTTGTTACTCACCTCTCTCATTGATCCATCGATACCCTTGTAGAATCATCAAAAATCGTAACAACTTACTTCAATTTTCGCATCACAACTTCATACATTCTTCATCACTTTTTGCAAAACCGAATTTCCTCTGTATCCAAAACCATGGAATTAATGTTTCATCATCATTTCAGAGCAATTTCAAATGTAACCCAATAACACACAAAATTGCACAGAGTAGATCTGCATCATAGAAGAAGATGCGAAAAGAGATTCACCTGGAGAGTTGTTGAATCACAGAAAGTCGAACATAATAAAAAATTGTTCCATATTTGGTTAGGGTGCCTCAGAGCATACTTCTTATCTTCCTTTTCTAACTTGTGTTGTATTTGTTTTTGCATTTTGAAATTATGTTGTTGTTGTCTTCATGTTGAGAAAGAGAGAACTGAGAGATTTGAGAACATAGAAACAAAGGTTTTGTTTGTTGTTCGGGGAGAATGAGAGAGAAGGCAAATAGATTTTTTTGTGAAACAAGCATGAATAGATAACTAGAGAGAGAGAGAGAGAGAGAGAGAGAGGTAAATTTTGTTTTGAATTAATTAATTTTTATTGAGACCAATTAAAATTTAATAAAAAAATAATGATGATTAAACTTCTGACCCCTTTCCCATACAATCCCAACCGTGCCTCCTTTATTATCCTAGGGTTTCGAAAACCTTTACCTTCTTTCTTGATGGATCCGGGTTTGGGCTTAAGCTTTAAAGCCCAACCCGATCACACTTCTCCCTTTATACCATTTGAAGAGTATTGTCAACAGAAAAGACACAATGGTGTAGTGGTAAGGCAGATATGTCATAATCGAAGGAACCTGAGTTCGATTTCTAGTTGTTCCCCTTTATTTTTATTTCTAACTTTCAAGTTTTTTTAGCCTTATTTCATTAAAATTTCATAAAGACAAAAATATTAGATTAGGTTTATAATTATTTCTTTTTTGCCCTCATTAAAAATACCATATATATATATATATATATATATATATATATATATATATATATATATATATATATATATATATATATATATATATATATATATATATATATATGTGTGTGTGTGTGTGTGTGTGTGTGTGTGTGTGTGTGTGTGTGTGTGTGTGTGTGTGTGTGTGTGTGTGTGTGTGTGTGTGTGTGTGTGTGTGTATGTGTGTGTGTGTGTGTGTGTGTGTGTGTGTGTGTGTGTGTGTGTGTGTGTGTGTGTGTGTGTGTGTGTGTGTATAAATTTGGATTTCTTTATTTTAATTAGTGTTTGATTGTTAATTATTTAGTTATTTAATTGCTATTTATTTAATTTCTTTTCGATCATTTAATCTTTATATCTTTTGTTCTTCTATTCAAAGGAAAATGATTAAATTTGTTGACTTCATGTCATCAAATATATCTAATACGATTGTGCGGAATCCCTTCATACGTTTTTTTAGTTTTGTTAATCTTATGTTAAATTTCCTGAAAAAACTCAATTTTTAAACTTACACTCATCTAAGCTAAAACTTTGACACTAGGTCGTCGCATCTTCAAGATCTCATCCCCACACTTATTTAACAAGCAAAGCAATTTTAACCAAAAACAAATATTTCAAAAGGTTTCTATAGGATACTATAGATACACAGGGTGCTAGTACCTTCCCTTTGTATAACTAACCCCCGAACCTTCGATCTCTTTCAAATGCATTGTATTTTTCTTTACTTTTAGTATTGCACTTACTTTGCAGATTTATGGGTTTTATTTCCAACTTTTCCCTTGAAAATAATAAAGCGCGGTGGCGACTCTTGCTTATTTGCGAGTCAAGTTAATTAATAGCGTCTGATTTTCACCGCTACAACCACAAAATCAAGTGTTGATTTAATTTCCAAATCTGAACTTTTTTTCATTAAAAATGAAAATTTATTCACAAAAATGGAATTGGAAATTATTTCAGCACATGATTACTTTACAAGAACTCTGTCACAATTCCATAATTGACATGTGAACTCAAAATTCGATATTCAAGATTTGGACAATTTTTACTGAATTGAAAACAAAGTTCACATCAATTATGTAATTGCTTAACCTATACCTTTCTTCAACATTCTTCACAATTCAACAACTCAAATCTTGCATCTCAAATTCAATTCAACAATTGGAAAAAGAGTCAATTTCACCAAATTAACAACACATGGAATTAAACTCAATCAAAATCAATGTTATTATGGCTCAAGAATTTTATCAAACATATAACCTTCAAGAGTTCAATTAATTCCTTAATTCAATTATCAATTCAAATGTATGTCCAATTCATAATAATATCCATATTCAACTCTTTAATTTACAACAAAATCAATATTCAACTCATAAATTTACATTACAATTGCAAGTTAATTTAAGAGTCAATTGCAAGTTAATTCACATTACATTACAATTGAAAGAGAAGAGGAGGTTGAAGAAGATGCAAATTGATCGTAATGCAACCAGACGGGAGATGAGGCTGGAAATCACACAATCAAACGGAGGGAGATAACGTGGCAGTTATCAGGGACGAAGGGCGGTCACGGCCGGCGATCATCGGACTTGAGCGGTTGGCCGAAAACGGAAGCGGAGATCATAGGGTATGGTGGAAATGGTTTACAATCAAAGATAGGAAGTAGGTTAGATGATTTTTGTGTTTGAAGGTTGATGAATGTTGGTGGTGTTCTTTAGCAAAATTGAGAGAAAATGAAGTTTGATCTTTGAGAGAATAGAGAGAAAATTGAGAGATGTTTTTGGGAATGAGTGAAGTTATGAGAGAAATTATAATTTTTTGAATATAAAATCTCTCAAATTGGGCCTTGGATTTGAATTTAGATTGGACTTTGTTTTGTTAGTGTCAGCAAATTTAATGCATCATGCGAGTGTAAAATGCCACATCATCATCGGTGCAGAATCTTAACTCGAGCTCAACATCAAAATCGAAGACCACAAAATTTGTGACACGATGCTGAAAGAACGGACTCAATCAGATAAACAAAGAGAAAGTTATGAATATTTGAATATCCACAGATGCAGAGTAGACTTAGCTAATGCACATTTTTCTTTGTTCATTTCACCATTCAGTTTTGAAAGAATGCCACAAACAAAAATCCTCTGATCAAAATACGAACTCGGTGTCTGAAGCAAATTTGTAACTGACATCATTTGTGAAATTGTGCTGAAAGAATCATCTCAATACGATTAAAAATTGAAGAAGTTACAATTTTTACAATATCAGAAAACGATGAATGAAAATTCTGGTTCAACATAATAAATTTCTCTGGTAATCCATAATTTTGGGGACCTTCCTCAAAGAATTAGCTCTCGTCCCGAACATATGAATCGAAGATAAAATCAAGACGTATCCCAAAGAACGGCTCAAAAAAATTGATCCAGATGAAAGTTATCAATTTTTGAACATCCTCAAAATAACAGTTCAGCACAGTATTTTCATTATTTTTCACCGTTTAGCTTCAAAGTTCTTGCGCATTTGAAGATCTTCCTCAAAGAATTAGCTTTCGAGCCGAACATGAAAGTTAGAGTAAATAACAAGAAAATTCAAATGATCCAAGAGGAACTCAAAGATGATACTCCAGTAAAAAATTATGAATTTTTAAGCATCTGAAAAACCAGAGAAATGGTAAATCCACTGTATACCGCAATTCAAATATTTTACGCTTTAGAAAATCTTCCTCACAAAAATAGCCTTCGACATGAACAAATGAAATGAATAAGACTTAAAGAAGGTTCTAATGACTGAATAATCAATCACAAACCATTTTCTGAACTCGAGCTGTGAAATTTTGAGCTTGAAACGCACCGTACTGAATTTCTGTCTATACTGTCCCAAATCAACTGAAACGCTCGACTTTCTGCATAATTCAAGGCGTGTCGTAACATATAAGAGCTTGACATGATAACGACTTTCTTGGTTGTTTATTTGGAAAGCTTGGAAAACATGCGGATTGCATTAAAATGCGGAAAACCCTGAGTTCTACTTTGCAATGCTGCTTAACGGAACAATCATTTTTCGCAACTCTTTCTTGCAAACAAATACCTCGATTCCATGAGCATAAGCCTATGACATGAATGTATGAATATGGTAATGAAGTATAAGACAATTAGAATTAAAATGAAGAGGGCAAATATTGGGGTACAACATCTGTCCCTATTCAATCTTCTTTAACCAGAGGGTGAGATTTGCGCAAGCCTTTCGAACAATCAAGGTGAAAGAGGATTGAATACTTAATAGAACCGTAAAATTTATACTCTGAAGCCAGTCAGGTATTATTTATTTCTTTTTTGGATTTTTGGTAGGTAATAGTTATCAGGGAGTAGAATCTCTTAGACATCAGGTCAGGGTTAGACATACAAGAAAAATATCAGATACTCAAGAAAGAGGCCAACTACAACAGACTCTAATGGAGATATCAATCAAGAAAAATACCTAACAAAGTGTACTCAATTGAAAATATGAAAAATGGAAGAAATATAACACAATGATTTTAATCGAAGATATCAAAGATGGAAGAAACCTAACACAACAGACTCAACCAATGATATCAAAGACGGAAGAGATCTAACAAAGCGATCTCGACGAAAGATATCGAGGAAAGGAAAAAACCTAACAAAGTGATTTCAACCAAAGATATCAAAGATGAAAGAGACCTAACAAAGTAGACTCAATAGAGGATATGAAAGACAAAAGATATCTAACAAAACGATCTCGACCATAGATATCAAGGAAAGGAAGAAACCTAAAAAAGCGATTTCAACCAAAGATATCAAAGATGAAAGTGACCTAACAAAGAGGACTCAATCAAAGATATCAAAGATGGAAGAGATCTAACAAAGCGATCTCGACCAGAGATATCTAGGAAAGGAAGAAACCTAACAAAGCAATTTCAACCAAAGATATCAAAGATGAAAGAGACCTAACAAAGCGGACTTAATCAGAGATATTAGAGATGGAAAAGATCTAATAAAGCAATCTCAACCATGGATATCGAAGAAGGATGAAATATAACACAATGATTTCAACCAAATATATCAAATATGAAAGAGACTTAACAAAGCTGACTCAATCGAAGATATCAATGATAGAAGATATCTAACAAAGCGATCTCGACCAGACATATCAAGGAAAGGAAGAAACCTAAAAAATCAATTTCAACCAAAGATATCTGTTGTACCCCAAAATATTCTCTCTCATTTTACTCAGTACATAATCCTAGAGATCCTCAATTTCTCAGGGTTTCCCAAGGATGGCCAGACAAGCTCTCTCCTAAGACAGTGTGTCTCAAAATAGGGTTTCCACTTTCATTAAGATAGGTAAACTCCAAGGACCTCATATACTCTCCATGGTCCTAATATGTTATCAAGACCCTCCATGTCAAATTTCAAGCACTGCACAAGAAGTTTGCTCAATCAACTGCTCAGATGCTTGAGAATCGACTGTATTAGGTCAAAAGACAACTGTGGCCCACATACAATCAAACTTCAAGATTTTTGGTCAAAATAAACATTTTGAAGTGATATCCATCATTTTATCAAGGGTTGATCATGATTCCTCAAGGAATGCCCCAAATTCATCAAAACCCAAAAGTTGCTAAATTAGGGTTTCTTAGGAAAAAGTCAACCAAATTTTGACCAAGCATAACTACCACATACTTTATCAGAAATTTTCCATACAAGGCTCATTTTGAAGAGGATGCAATTCCCTACAATTCATCTTCATCCAACAAGTTCAAAATATGCACTCATCAAAAGATATGAATTTCTATATTATAGGTCCTTTTGAAAAGTCAACAAAAATACCTTTTGGGTCAAAGCTTCTTACATGAACATGGAAGACCCAATTGAAATGAGATCAAAAGGTTTGCTTAGGGGACATCCTAAGCTTTCTAAAAAGTCCAATAACACCCCTCTAGGGTTAAAATTGGAAGAGATATGCCTTGTCAAAGTTGACCCTTTTTGCAAAATGCCAAAAGTCAAATATGCTCAAAAGTGCATTTTTTACCAAATGAGCTTAGCATTTCATGATTTCACCTCACTTATAACATGGTCCACAACCCAATTACTTATCCACATGTTATTTGCTTCATTTTCCAATTTATTTTGATTTTTATTAATTAAGAATTGAATAAAATCAAATAATTGGTGAATAATATCAAAGATATGTTTTGATATGATTTTTGGATAGGATCTCAATTAAATTATGCTGAGATATCAAGACCAAAACGGATCAGGGCTGATTGGTACAAGAAAGGGATAATTTGGCTCATTATAGCAAGTTTGCATATGGAATGGAAATCAAATCCTTCATAATTGCAAAGATACATATGGTTTTTAGAACCCTAAATTGTTCTAGCATATATAATGAACAAGTACAAAGCAAAGGACAAGGGCTAGCAGTCGTGAAAGAGGAAGAAAAAACTCCAAATTTTCAAAGAAAAGTGAGAATTAGTTTCAGTCATACAGGCCATCTCAAGCCATCCTAGCATTGCCAATCGATTGCTGGACGTCTCAGGAAGCTATTCCAATCAATTACAAGTCCTTTCACGCTCAGAAACAACTTGTATGAACATCACGGTTCGCCATATTTTTCAAATTCGACTATCATGATTTATACATCATGAGCATGTTTTAATGGCATATACACGTTTGTTATCATGTTTGCAATATGTTGGTTTGGTTTAATTAACGTTTTGATGCCCATACTGATGAATGCCATAACTAGGGTTTGAAGCCACATTTTGGGGCTTCTTGATACAAGTTAAATTAGGCAAAGAGAGGAACACCATGATGTTCATGAGATCAAATTGAAGTGATCTATATAGTTGGAAGTAATTTATCATGTGTCTTGTGTATTTTGGAAATTTACAGGGTTATAGCAACGGAAGGTGTCTGTAGGTAAAATGGCGTTACCTAAGACGACAGACTGAAGGTAGAAGAAGGTGATTTGCCACCACCTCATTGGACTATTCAAATCAGCGCGCGCGTTCTGTTTTTTTCCCACTAATCCACTTGTTTTTTTATATTATATTTTTTTTTCATTATTTGTACAACAAAGCATGATGGCCCAGTGGTGAAGCGCGTTTGTGGGGAGTATGAGGACCTGGGTTCGATCCCAGGTCCCAGCAAAACATTATTTTCCTATTTTCCATTATAGATCACGTACATCACCTGCCCTAGCATCCACCATATGTCACCATCCTCCATCCAATGGATGCACATCTGGCCAGATCCAATGCTTACCAGTGAAGGACCATGGTGCACGTCCAAGTCAACATCACACAAAATCCAGCGCTGACTGGGCTTCAGCACTAATGGGCCTGGAGAATTTCAACATCACACCCCCTCATACAGCATGACACATGCCCAATTCTTTCCTTTTTCTATTTTTTTTAATTTATTAAATTATTCTCTTGATTATTTTCTTTTTTTCACAAAAATAGCACAAAAATCATTTTTTATTTAATCAAAAATCATGAAAACATCAAAAATCTGTTTTTCATAAAAAAATATTTTGTTTCTTTAATTAATTAATTTAGTTTAATTAGTTTAGGGCGATTTAATTCTTTTTTTCATAAGTTAAAAACAATTAGAAATTAGGGTTAATTTTGTACATAACCTAATTAATTCTTTTCTCAAAAATAACCTAAATATTTTCATCAATTAGATTTTTAGGGTTTTTAACCATTCTCGCATTTAATCCGCCGCGCGCATTTTAATTCTTTTTATTATAATTGTAACTGCTCCGAGTTTGTAATAGTAATTAGGGTTTTAAATTCCGTATTTTTTATTTTCAGTGCAGATAATTATGTAACTGCCAAAGCCCTGTAATAGTTAGGACCTTTAAACTTTCCGCACTTTAAATTCCCACAATCTTTAACTGTTAGATGCATGGCTAATAGGATTGTATGGAAAGATTGTTTGAAAGTTAAAACGGTAGCTCACTTAATGCGCAAAGACTAAATTAACTGAAAAAATTCACATGAACATATTCACTCCTAGGGTTTGCCTCACTTAGGTTGCCTTCGGTAAAATAGTCATTTAAGCATAGGAGATTTTAGTGGTTGCCCTCCTGTCTAAAAGATCAAATGTCCCATTCGAATGTTTCCTCGGAAATGTTACCTCGGAAATGTTGCCTCGGAAAGATCTTAAGACTCTAGGGTTACTACTAAGGTTCCCTACCCATTGCTTTAGTGACTGTACTCGTCCCTTTCAAACGTCCCTTACAAACTTAAACGACGGGGCTACCTACTCCTTAATAGTAGGATAGCGCTGTCTAAAGGAAACGAGAACGAATAATATTTTTTCAAGTAGGTAGAATCTTAAGTACTTGCTCAACAAAAACTTTTCACACAAACACCTTTCAAAACAAATTTTTAAAACAAATTTTCGAAACAAACTTCGTCACTCCCTTGAGGACTGATACAATGGTTATCACGAAGTAAAACCTTTTTCAAACAAACACACACACAAGCAATTTTAAAAGATGAGCAAGTACCTAAGAGCCCGTGGAAAACCATGGATAGAAAGGGTGCTAACACCTTCCCTTTCTATAATCTACCCCCCGTACTCAGAAACATTCTCGAAAAAGGTTTTTTCTGTTCTTTTTCCTTTTTCTGATTGGATAAAATAAAAGTCGATGGCGACTCTTACTTACCGCGACATTTAGCGAACAAAAAACGCAAACCAGTAAAAACTATTAGAACAAAGTTTGAATCTACTACCCTAAGTTTAAGTTTTGATGATAACAAAATGAAAATATATATTAATTATGTAATTCATGTAAGAACTATTTGCTACCTAAGAATTACTTTCTATTTTACAGAAACTCTGATGGTTATCAGCAAGAGTACATCATAATCAACATCAGAAAATTAGATATCAACATCAGCATCAGAAGATGCTATATCAGATACCAGAATCAGAAGAACAACTCACGCTTATGCTGAAGCTTGATGAACAGATCTGCGCTCAACACTCTGAACTCTGATAAAGACAACAACAGTTCATCAGCACTTAAGCAACGTCAGAATGAGCCAAAGCCAGAACATGCTTAAGTAGCAACGGTACTGTGCATTCAAGACGAGTTATTACCAACGACATCATTCCAAACAAGATCTGCTTAATAAGGAAAGATTGTTATTGGCATTGAATCAGAATTATTGCTCCAACGTTCACTAATTCTAATGCTATATAAACAAGTCAATGAAGATTGAATTGGCTAATGCTCTACAATACTCTACACGCCAAAAAGCTAATCATCATCTTCCTTACTCTCAGTTTGCTAAAAGCTCCAAAATTCCTTACTCAATTATTTTAGCAATCTAGTTTCCATAAGCTTAATTTGTGTAGTATCACAGTTGTGATAAACAGTTTTGTAGAAAACATTCACACACCTAGATTTCAATTCTTTGTAAGAAAGTGATTCCTTGAGAAACCGGTTTGTGGTTTGCTTCAAGAAGGCTTTAGAAGTTGTTAAAGCAGATTGTAATATTCAGTTGAATATAGTGGATTAAGACCTCGTTGGAGAGAGGCGAAATCACCTTGACGGGTGGACTGGAGTAGTTTGAGATCAAACGAACCAGGATAAAAATATCGTGTTAATTGCATTGATTTTCAGTTTTACAATTCAACCCCCCTTCTTGTGTTTTTCACTTCTTCAATTGGCATCAGAGCGCCTGGTTCTGAGCTAAAACACTTAACCGTGTCAGTACAAGATCCAGCGTCAGAAAAACACAATGGCAGGAACTTATCATCACACCAGCAATGACAACAATGAAGACAGAGACAGATTCAGCGGCAAACCTCCAGTCTTTGATGGAGAAAATTTTGATTACTGGAAAGACAGAATTGAAAGCTTCTTTCTGGCACATGATGCTGATCTGTGGGACATGGTGACAGATGGATACACGCACCCTGTGAATGCAAGCGGTCAGAAGATTGATAGGAAAGCAATGTCTGACCAACAAAAGCGTGACTTCAAAAATCACCACAAGGCCAGAACCATCCTTCTCAGCGCCATCTCTTATGCTGAATATGAAAAGATCTCTAACAGAGACACAACAAAGAACATGTTTGACTCACTCAGAATGACGCATGAGGGCAACGTCCAGGTCAAAGAAACTAAAGCTCTTGCGCTCATTCAGAAGTATGAGGCATTCAAAATGGAAGAAAGTGAATCCATTGAAACAATGTTCTCAAGATTCCAGATTCTGGTAGCTGGTCTCAAGGTTCTGGACAAAGGTTACTCTACTGCTGATCACGTCAAGAAGATCATCAGAAGCTTACCTAAGCAGTGGAGGCCAATGGTTACATCTCTGAAGCTAGCAAAAGATCTCAACAAAATTCCTCTAGAGGAACTTATCAGCTCCCTCAGAAGTCATAAGATAGAGCTAGAAGCTGATGAACCCCAGAAGCAAGGTAAGCCTTTAGCATTAAAATCTAACAAAAAATCCGAGTCTAAAGTTTTGCAGGCAGTTGAAGAAACATCTGATGGATCCTCATCATAAGAAGACGAACTTTCTCTCCTCTTCAGAAGAGTGAATCAACTGTGGAAGCAGAGGCAAAGGAAGTTCAGGAATCCCAGAAGATCTGATCAGAACGAGTCTTCCTCCAGATACAGAAGGACAGATTCTTCCTCTGGATACAGAAGATCTGAAGGTTCCTCAGGAAGCAGAAAGCCAAACACCAAGGACATCATCTGCTATGAGTGCAATGAGCAAGGACACTACAAGAGTGACTGCCCAAAGCTTCAGAGGGAAAAGCCCAAAAAGAAGTTTGGAAGAAAAAAGAAGAAAAGTCTCATGGCTACATGGGATGACTCTGACTCGTCTGAAGCTGACTCAGAATCAGATGATGAGAGAGCAAACATAGCTCTCATGGCCAACATTTCAGAAGATAGTGAAGCTTCTGAATCAGACTCAGAATCAGACACTGAAGAGGTATTTCATGACTTTGCAATTAATTTTACTAAGGCTGAACTTGCTGAAAGCCTTAATGAAATCCTGGAAAGGTACCAGCAGATTAGAGTTAAATTCAGAAATCTGAAAAGGAATCTTGAATCTGACTCTAATAAGACTGAGAGTATTAAATTGGAAAATTCTGAGC
This sequence comes from Vicia faba, assembly GCA_948472305.1. Taxonomy (NCBI): domain Eukaryota; kingdom Viridiplantae; phylum Streptophyta; class Magnoliopsida; order Fabales; family Fabaceae; genus Vicia; species Vicia faba. The sequence continues at coordinate 1,186,742,380 of OX451735.1, read as the reverse complement.
TGAGAAATAAAATTTCAAAATTAGAAAATACTTTACAAAACTCTCAGAAGGAACCAATTTCTGAAACTCCCAGCAGCGCTGATGAGATCATCAAGGAGTATGATCACAGTTTCCAGAAGTTCCTTGCTAAAAGCATAGATAGAAGCAAAATGGCTTCAATGATCTATGGAGTTAGCAGAAACGGCAGGAAGGGAATAGGATACCAAGGTAAGGTTCCTACACCAAAGAATGTCATGGATTTAACTATTAAACACACTCCTCTGAACTCACATTTTGTGTATGGTCACACACATGATATAAAATACACTAGCAGTAAGTATTCTGTGAAACCAAAATTCAACTAGAGTTTTGGTAAATCTAACAAATCAGGACCCAAGAAAATCTGGGTACCTAAGGATAAAATAATACATGTTGCAGATATCTTTAGCAGCAAATCAGAAACACCAGTCATGGTACCTGGACTCTGGCTGCTCGCGACACATGACAGGAAGAAGGCATATGTTCCAAAGCCTGGAACTTAAGCCTGGAAGCCATGTTGGTTTTGGAGGCAATCAAAGGGGAAAGATCATTGGCTCTGGAACTGTAGGTAATGGAAATCTTCCCTCTATAAATAATGTTCTGCTAGTAGATGGATTAATGCATAATATGTTATCCATAAGTCAATTAAGTGATAACGGTTATGATATAATCTTTAATCAAAAATCATGTAAAGCTGTTAGTCAGAAAGATGGGACTATCCTGTTTAATGGAAAGAGGAAAAACAACATCTATAAATCAAACTTTCTGAACTGAAAAGTCAGAATGTAAAGTGTCTTCTGTCTATTAACAACGAGCAGTGGATCTGGCACAGAAGATTGGGGCATGTTAGTATGAGAAGAATATCTCAGATTAACAAACTCAATCTGGTCAGAGGACTTCCTAATTTGAAGTTCAATTCAGATGCTCTGTGTGAAGCATGTCAGAAAGGCAAGTTTGCAAAACCTTCTTTCAAATCTAAAAATGTTGTTTCTACCTCTAAGCCATTAGAACTTCTGCACATTGACTTATTTGGACCAGTTAAAACTGCTTCAGTCAGTGGCAAGAAGTATGGGTTAGTAATCGTAGATGACTATAGCAGATGGACATGGGTAAAGTTCTTAAGACACAAGGACGAGTCACACTCTGTGTTTGTTACCTTCTGTAACCAAGTTCAGAATGAAAAGGATCTTAGAATCGTTAAAGTCAGAAGTGATCATGGTGGAGAGTTTGAAAACAAAGATTTTGAGTCATTCTTTAATAACAGAGGCATTTTGCATGATTTCTCTTGTCCTAGAACTCCCCAACAAAATGGAGTTGTAGAACGAAAGAACAGAACATTGCAAGAAATGGCCAGAACCATGATCAATGAGACAAACGTTGCTAAGATCTTCTGGGCAGAGGCAATAAACACAGCGTGCTATATTCAGAATAGAATCTCAATAAGACCTATTCTGGAAAAGACTCCATATGAATTGTGGAAGAACAGAAAGCCCAACATTTCATATTTTCATCCATTTTGATGTACTTGTTTTATGTTAAATACAAAAAATTATTTGAACAAGTTTGACTCTAAAGCACAGAAGTGTATTATGTTAGGATACTCTGAACGCTCAAGAGGGTACAGAGTATACAATACAGAAACACAGATTGTGGAAGAATCAATCAGTGTTATTTTTGATGATAAGCTTGACTCAGAAAAGTCAAAGCAGAATGAAGTTTTTGCAGGTATGGAAATTGAATTTACAGGTTCTGAAGACAAGTCATCAGAAGCTCTCAACACAAACACTCCTTCAACATCTGAAAGGAGCACTGCTAGCAATCCTACAACAGCTGCTGATCAACCTCAGAAGAGACTACCCAGAAGCAACTTGGATCACCCAGAAGAAACTATCTTAGGAAGAAAGGAAGATCCAATCAGAACAAGAGCAAGCTTCAGAAACTCTGAAGAAACCCTCATGGGACTTGTATCTCTAATTGAACCTTCTTCTATTGATGAAGCACTTCTGGACAACGACTGGATTCTAGCAATGCAAGAAGAGCTGAATCAATTCACCAGAAATGACATATGGGATCTGGTTCCCAGACCAAAAGGATTCAACGTCATTGGAACAAGATGGGTGTTCAGAAACAAACTAAATGAACAAGGTGAAGTCATCAGAAACAAAGCACGACTGGTAGCACAAGGTTATAGTCAGCAATAGGGGATAGACTATACAGAAACCTTTGCTCCAGTTGCCAGGTTAGAATCTATCAGACTGTTAATTTCATTTGCTGTTAATAGAGGCATCACTCTGTATCAGATGGATGTCAAGAGTGCATTCTTAAATGGCTACATAGAAGAAGAGGTTTATGTGCACCAACCCCCTGGTTTTGAAAATACAAAACATCCAGAACATGTTTTCAAACTAAAGAAATCACTATATGGTCTGAAACAAGCTCCCAGAGCTTGGTATGAAAGACTAAGTAACTTTCTGTTAGAAAATGAATTCACCAGAGGGAAGGTGGACACTACCTTATTCTGTAAGTCAGTTAAGAATGACATCTTAGTCTGTCAAATTTATGTTGATGATATTATTTTTGGATCTACTAATCCTTCTCTTGGAAGAAAATTTGCTAAGTGTATGCAGGCAAAATTTGAGATGAGCCTCATGGGGGAACTAAAATTCTTTCTAGGAATTCAGATCAATCAAACTCCAGAGGGAACTTACATTCATCAGAGCAAATATGTCAGAGATCTTTTGAAGAAATTTGACCTCTCAGAATGTAAGCCATCAAAGATTCCAATGCATCCCACGTGCATTCTGGAAAGAGAAGAGGTAAGCAAAAAGGTAGAACAGAAGGTCTACAGAGGTATGATTGGTTCTCTCCTTTATCTGACAACTTCAAGACCTGATATCTTATTCAGCGTATGTATTTGTGCTAGATTCCAATCACATCCTAGAGAGTCTCACTTAACAGCTGTTAAGCGAGTTTTCAAGTATCTGAAAGGTACTACTAATCTGGGTTTATTTTATAGAAAATCTAGTGATTACAGCTTAGTAGGCTACTGCGATGCTGACTTTGCTGGAGACAGAGTAGAGCGTAAAAGTACTTCTGGAAGCTGCCAGTTTCTGGGAGAAAATCTGATCTCTTGGTCCAGCAAAAGGCAATCCACAATTGCACTATCAACAGCAGAAGCTGAGTACATAGCAGCAGCAGGATGTAGCACACAAATGCTCTGGATGAAAACTCAGCTTGAAGACTTCCAGATTTTTGAGAGTAACATCCCTATACTCTGTGACAATACTTCTACTATTTGCTTAAGTAAGAATCCCATTTTACATTCTAGACCTAAGCATATAGAAATAAAACATCACTTCATTAGGGACTACATTCAGAAAGGAATTTTGAACTTAAAATTTATAGATACAGACCATCAATGGGCTGATATCTTCACTAAACCCCTTTCTGAAGATAGGTTCAATTTCATTCTGAAACATCTCAGCATGAAAATCTGCCCAGAGTGAAAATGCTTTAATTCTATATATTTATCTTCAGAATGTATTTGTTTTACTGTGAACTTCTGATCAATCTCTTTTCAGAAAGATAGAACATGCAGATTGTATCAGATGCTATTCTTAAAGATCTGAGCGTTTCAGATTAAGGATAGACGTGCTGCTCACTAAATCAAACAAGTGTCATCCAATCATCAACAAATCTCTGAAGCAGAACGCGTGCACGCTTCTGAGAAGGCAAAACGCTGATTGGGTGCATTGAGACACATGTCTGGTAACCGTTTCAACTATCTTTCTCAAATCCCCCAAAATCAGCAAGCATTAAATGAAAGTAATCATGTTTTAAAACGTAATCATGATTTTATTTCTCTTTCTTGAAACCGTTTACACTTTCAAAAAGTATTTTGAAATCTATTTAAGCACTTTAACTTCTCACATTAATCCTTTACCGTTCCTTTACAATCTCTCAAATATTTTTCTGCATTTTCTCTGTGTGTTCATCTTCTTCAAAGAAACCCATTTTTCAGTTTTCTCAGAAAAACCCTAAGTGTGAACATGGCAACCTCCAGCAATGTCTCTGCAGGTTCTCAGAAGAAGGCTTCTTCTGAACAGTACCAAGTTCCCTTCAGAACACTCCTTACACCAGTGAAGAATTTGGAAGTGTTGTCTGAACTGATTGTTGACTTCTCCGGTCTGAAAGAAAATGGTTTTGACTTGACAGAAGAAGTTAGGGCACAAGGATGGGAGAGATATTTTGACAGGTTGGTTGGACCAACGTTCCCAGTCTTGGTCAAGGAGTTCTAGATTCATGCGTCCTCATCAACGCATCAAGTCACCTCCTACATAATGGGAAAGAAGATTGTGATCACTGAGGATCACATAGCAAAATTGATTGGTTACAGTGGCGGTGGTGTCCGCTGTATCGATATGGCTGAAAGATGCTCTGACGTTGGTGTCATTGCAGAGCAGATTTTCACCTATGGGATTCCCAGCAGCAAGATCAGAGACTTAAAGGATCACCACAGAGTATGGGCGAAGATCATTCTGGGGTGCTTTAATCACAGGAAGCCAACAAGCTCCCCTGATTATATAAATATAGATCAGCAGTTTCTGATCTATTTTATTAATCAGAAGGTAAAAATCAACTTGGCTCATCTTCTGTTTAATCTCCTCAGGACCAACATCAAGGAGACCAGGGAAGAAGAAAGAACAAAGAAGGATTGGATACCCTTTGGGAGGTTAATATCAGATATTCTGACAGAGAATGGGCTGATAGAGCACCTCACAGAAGCTTAAGAATTAAGTTCTATTGAACCAACTGTTGGCAAGCCTCTGAACGCCAAGAATCTGAAGAAAATGAAACTGATAGAGAATATCAGAAAGGAGCCCAGCGTTACTCCTCTTGCTGACATCACCAGAAGAAGAGTCCCTCTGGACGACTTTCCATTATTTTCTGAGATAGAATCAAAACCAGTAGTGGTTCTCAGATACTTGGACGCTTACAAGGCTGATGGTACAGATCCCAAGCTGAATATCAAAGATCTGCACCAACCACAACCAGAAGTTACACTGAAGAAGACGAAGAAAAGGAAGGCCACTTCAGAAGGATCATCCCAGCAGACCCCCAAGAAAAGAGGTAATTTATCTGCTGCTTCTGTTTTAAATTCTTCTGCTATTCCAACATCAATCCCAACCCCAGCTTCACATGAAATTCCAATCCCCATACCAACTATTGATGAAACCGAACCAGAAGATGACCCTTCTGAGTCACTGACTCTCAGAAGACCCCGCACCAAACATCCAAAACCCACAACATCAACAGCATCAGAACTTGACAAAGTTCTGTCTGACATTGATCAACGTGTTTCTGATCACCTCTCAAATAATCCAAACACTCAACCAGAAATTGCCCACTCTCCTCAACCAGAACAACCTCTTTCACCCATACCAGAAGAACCACAAATTCAACAACAACCAGAAATTCAACCAGAAATTCCACCTCCTTCTCCACAACCAGCAACTCCTCCTCCCTCTCCTCAACCAGAAATTCATCCACCATCACCTCCACCATCACCTCCTCAACCTGAGTTTCATCATTCTGAAACTCCATCACCTGAACCTCATTCTCCTCAATCTTCTGAGCCACAACCCCTGGCAATTCAGCTGCCATGTGGAACAACCGTAACAATGGCCCAGCTGCCATCCTCGCCAGAAACTACCCCTCCAAATACTCCAAAAACCCCAAACAGACCAATTATTATTTCTGATTCTCCCACTCCATCTCTCAAACAAACTACAGAAGACCCCAGCAAGACCTTCATCGATTTAACAATCCTTGACCATCTTGCTGATCTCAAACACAAAATAGCCATTCCCAAACCAAAACAGCCAGATGTTGGCTCTGGCATTGTGAATTTTGAAACAGGTTTGTAGCAATGGATTGCTTCTCTAAAGCAAGTCTGTCCTGGAATGATTGATCCTGCTGCCTCAGACCAGCTCTGGGCACGTTTCAGAATATGGGTACGTGCTGAAGCCCTCAAATTGCAAGACATCAATTATGAGCAGGCACAACAGAACTTCAGCAAGCTTCTGAAGGAAGTTGAAAGTCAGCTGCCACAGGAAGACGTGCTCCTTCTGGATAGTGAGCCATGGTCTGAGAAGCACCCAGCTTCAAAAGTGCAGCCAGAAGAAGATCAGACTACTCAAGCTGAAGTCAGTCAAGCTGAAGATGTTGCAGAAAGCTCTCAGAAGCTTCCTGCTTCTGATGTTTCTCAAGCTGCCTTGGACAGGCAGACTCTGGAAGAGCTGAAGCTGAATGATATTCGTCTGCAGCAAAGAATGGATGAAAATGATCAGAAGATGAAGGAAAGGATGGACGTGCAAGACAACAAGATAAATACAGTAGTCAGCATGGTACACAAGCAGACTGAAACTGCTGATCAGATTAAGGCAATGCTGGAGACTGTTCACACGCTTTCCTCCCCAACCTTAGTGTTTCATTCATGCCATTTTCAATGTTTTCTTTGCATATCTTTTGTACTATTTTGTCTGGCTCTGAATATTTCAATATAACAAGTTTTTCTGCTCTGATCGTTTTAGCACATCACTTACACTTTTTGATTGCTGACAAAAAGGGGGAGAACAAGAATGATATTTTTCAATAACGGATTACTGAGACAAAAAGTCTCAAACATTCTAACTCTGATATACTTGAATATGTTTTTGCATAAGTCTACAGGTACAAGAAGGTAATCACCTCTGATACACTGAAGCTCTGAAGTTCTGATAGTCAAAGCTCTGATACTCTGATCCAAAGCAAAGCTCTGATATTCTGATGTTCAAAAAAGTCAATAAAGATCTGATCCTGAAGAACTCTTGGAATTAAAAATGGAAGTAATAAATTCAGGGGGAGTATCTCCGATCCAAACTCTGATATCTCCTTATCTTTGATAACTTCTTATTTAATTCTGATACAACTTATTATTCAGTTATCTCTGATACTTTTCACGCTATTTTCAATTAAAAAATATATAGTTTTTGTCATCATCAAAAAGGGGGAGATTGTTAGAACAAAGTTTGAATCTACTACCCTAAGTTTAAGTTTTGATGATAACAAAATGAAAAGATATATTAATTATGTAATTCATGTAAGAACTATTTGCTACCTAAGAATTACTTTCTGTTTTACAGAAACTCTGATGGGTATCAGCAAGAGTACATCATAATCAGCATCATAAAATTAGATATCAACATCAGCATCAGAAGATGCTATATCAGATACCAGAATCAGAAGAACAACTCACGCTTATGCTGAAGCTTGATGAACAGATCTGCGCTCAACACTCTGAACTCTGATAAAGACAACAACAGTTCATCAGCACTTAAGCAGCGTCAGAATGAGCCAAAGCCAGAACATGCTTAAGTAGCAATGGTACTGTGCATTCAAGACGAGTTATTACCAACGACATCATTCCAAACAAGATCTGCTTAATAAGGAAAGATTGTTATTGGCATTGAATCAGAATTATTGCTCCAACGTTCACTAATTCCAATGCTATATAAACAAATCAATGAAGATTGAATTGGCTAATGCTCTACAACACTCTACACGCCAAAAAGCTAATCATCATCTTCCTTACTCTCAGTTTGCTAAAAGCTCCAAAATTCCTTACTCAATTATTTTAGCAATCTAGTTTCCATAAGCTTAATTTGTGTAGTATCACAGTTGTGATAAACAGTTTTGTAGAAAACATTCACACACCTAGATTTCAATTCTTTGTAAGAAAGTGATTCCTTGAGAAACCGGTTTGTGGTTTGCTTCAAGAAGGCTTTAGCAGTTGTTAAAGCAGATTGTAATATTCAGTTGAATATAGTGGATTAAGACCTCGTTGGAGAGAGGCGAAATCACCTTGATGGGTGGACTGGAGTAGTTTGAGATCAAACGAACCAGAATAAAAATATCGTGTTCATTGCATTGATTTTCAGTTTTACAATTCAACCCCCCTTCTTGTGTTTTTCACTTCTTCAAAAACCGTCGGTTCTGCCACCGTATCACAATATCAAAGATGAAAGAGACCTAACAAAGAGGACTCAACCAATGATATAAAAATGGAAGAGATCTAACAAAGCGATCTCGACTAGAGATATCAATGAAGGAAGAAATCTAATACAATGATTTCGACCAAAGAACACCAATCAAAGGCAAACTCAAATATACATGTCTATTAAGGATATTTGACACATACGCAGATATCAATGATGCATGCTCGCTAAGGATATTGAACACACATCAAGAAAGAGACTGACCGAAACAAAATCTAATAAGGATTTCCAAGACAAGTTGGACTTTTAAGAGGTTGCAAATACACAGGAACTATAATATCCCTCCGGCCAAAGGCGGGGTGTAATTCTTCAAGAGTGGCAATTATCTAAACTACCACACACCAAGTATGGATACTCAAATACTTGAGAAATAAGAAAGGTTATACAGCGACTCTTACTCGCACTCTAACGACAAGGAAAACACGGGTAAAATAACTAAGGATTTGCAGGGAAAGAACATCCACGACTCATTGGGGAAATGGGAAATACCAAAGACCCAACTGGTGGTAAACCAAAATATACTCTGCTGGGGAAACATGATAGAATCACCCTAGGCTTGTTGTGGATATAATTCAAATATGTGTGCATAGCAATCTGATTACTAAAAGTAAACATAATTGGCTTATACTTTTGCATGTTTGAATTTTTTTTCTTTTTGGTAGATGTATTATAATGATGCATGTTTAGCGATACATTGAGGAAAAATATGGGAATAATCGACTACTGAGAAGACAATGAACTTCCGAACAATTATCCTTGCACATCTAATCTTCTGTAGGGAATAATCAATCTAAACTTCAATATGGAATCCAGATTCGGAACCATCAACTTCTAAAAATCAGTAGCACTCGGGAATTACCTTCCTGGGGAGAAATACTGCAAAAATAAATTACAGTTCAGAGAATAATCTTGAACTTGGATCCATCCTTTTAACTTCCTTGGGAACATCCCTTTGTCTTCTGTAAGAATGAGGAGAGCTTCGCTAAGGATGGAAACTTTCTCGCATAGAGTTCCTTGATGAAGATAACCTATACTGGGGATCATAAAAATTCTTAAATAAAAAGAATTCTACTCAGATCACACTGGGGATAACACCATCGGGGTAAAAAATCTTCGCTTGGGGAAGAAACAAGCATTCTAGAACAAAAACTCCACTGGGGATATCTCAACAAAATCTTCTATCACCAGGGATGAAAAGAGTTATGACCGGCACTCCCATGCATACCACACTGGGGAAATAGGACACTTGCTGGGGAAACACATCTTGCTCCACTGGAGAATAATAGGCAAGTTAATCCAAAACGTACTCGAAATTCGACTTTGAATGGGGATGAAGACTACCTCTTTCACTGGGAAGCAGGGAAAACTTTAGATGGTAGCATCAACCGTACAACCTACACTAAGGATAACCATTTCTGCAGGATCCATGCCAACAAGAACATGTACTGGGAGAAGAAATCACTCCATTGGGGATAAAAAACATATTCATGGGACACCAACCAGAATCTCCCATAGGTAATCAGAAATATCTTCCAAAAACTCTAATATAGGCAGTCTGCACTGGAGAGAGAGAATACACCCTTTGCCGAGGAGGAGAACGCATACTTCATGGTGATAAAAAATTCCAACCACATTGGGGAAGCCGTAAAATATTAACTTCAAGAGGAGTATATCAAGAATCTCTAGTTGGTAAATAAAACGATTCTTTCGATAAATCTTGAAAGAAACATATTGCATTGATGAGAAGGAGTATACTCTGGAAAGAGTACACCTTCACTAGGCATAAAGATTATATCTTGAGAAGAAGTAAGCATTCACTGGGGAAATTGGATTCCATTATGCAGAACCCCCATCTTTTAAGACCCTCATGTTGGTCACATACAAACCTTTCTTGATTCATTTGTTGGTATGCTTCTTGTCATAAAAGACCAATGGTACCTGCAACAATGGAAATTATAGCAACATTCGAGTACAAAAATAACAACTTTAGCTGTCAGCAGACACCCAAAAATTCAAGTAACTTCAATAATTTATATCATGTTCTGTAAAGTTTCAATGTTTTAAAATGCAAAGTTTTATAAAAAATGATGGACGTATTTTCTCAAACAAAACAGTAAAATAAAAACAAAGTACAATTTGGATAAAAAGAAATTTATTGATTAATTGTCCTGTAAATAGACATTTACGTTAACAAGTAATTCCTGAAAAGAGGCAATTGCGTACAAAGCATACATAGGAGAATACAAAGATGGCAATGTGAGTGCAAATTCATCAGGTACCGACTCTGCTATGACTCTTATAACCTCAAAGCTCCTTAATATCTTTCTTTCTAAATAATTTGATTGAACTGAATACTTATCCTTCTAAGCAAACCAACAACAATGTAGAATGATATCTTAGATACAACGCAGACTACAGTCATTCACTTTAAATCCCTAACTTTTGTCTAGATCTCCCTTTCGAGTTTTCAATCCACCAGTGTCATACACCGAATTTTCCCTACGGGTTTCTAATAATTATTATTCCTTATCATGTTCTAGAGCTATCACTTGACTTATATTATTATCAAATTCGGGGGGTTTAATTTAGGAAAGGGGTTTTTCTTACCTTATAAAAAATTAATGGGCCTTTCTAAATCAGAAAAGTGCATGCAAAATTTTAAACCCATTAAAAGCTTCATTTTGCTAAATAAAGGGCGTGCCTCACGTTAGGGGCTTAACATTCAATTCGCTTAGCCCTTTTTATTTTGGGTTAAGGCCTTCTGGTTTCAGCCCATTTCAAATGTTGAAATGGGATTTACGCTATTTTAGGCCTTTCTAAATCAGAAAGGGCCTGTGTAAAGTTATTGGTCCATAAATAAAAGGGGGGGGGGGGGGGTACGCTGATGGCATGAGGGGTTTGTCGATTAATTGGACCGACCCACTATGGCATTAAGGCCCGTTATTATAAATAAAAAGGTGGTATGTTTTAAGAGGCCCATAAGCAATTCTTTCTTTTAGGCCCAATAAATTAAAAACAGTTTAGCCCATTATTAGGTTTTGTTGAGAATTTGTTTTTACAGTAAACATTATTAAAATCATTATATTTACAACTTAATTAAAAACTTTGTTCGTTTTATTAATTGGAATTTTTTTTTAGAAAAGTCAAAACTAAAAAAAAGGCCTTCTAAATTTCCCGGACCAGCTCTTCATCATTTTCAAACCCAAGCCCAATCAGAGAAACATGCATTATTCGGATTAAAACAATAAAACGCTTGTTCTAAGGTAGAAATAGATACTGTTCAAATTAAGGAAAGAAAAACACACGTTTTAGAAGCGAACAGATACTGTTCAGACCTGAATTCAAAAACAAATATCTTGCATTAATTTGTCAAAAACTCAAATACAGAACAAAATCAAATCTAATCAAAAACTTATTACAAAATCAAACTTATCAAAATAGAATCAACATCAAATTGGGATTGCTGTACAGATTACAACAAAGTTACAAACAAAATCAAAACTAATATCTAAAATCCCTAATTTCCCTAAATCAACTCTAAGTAACGATCATTCATAAAAAAGTTTCCTAAACTGTCTATTTCTAAACACTATAAAAACATAAAATTCTAAGACATAATTTTTTTTACAGGGAAGAAAAGTTGAAAGGAAAAATTAACAGAAGGAGAGAGGAAGAACAAAGAAGAAGGAGACTCCATTGCACCGCCGTCAACTCTTGTACATCGTCGCTCCGTGTGAACTAGGATTTCAACATCTGAAATCTTTGATTCGTTACGCCGCCGCTGCTTCCTCCATCACCGCTTTCGTTGTACTTGGGAAAATACAGAGAAGAGGGATTAACAATCGGAGAAATAGGAAGGAAGCTATAATATTCACGGCACAGACAGTAAGTACTTAGCTTAATTTTTTTCTTCTGATCATTGTAATTGTTATTGTGGTTCTAATATTGGTTTTAGGGTTTGGGGATTGTTTTTGTATTAAAGAGGGAGAGAGACGATCAGAACCGCCACTGCTTAGGGTAATGATTAGGGTTTTCTATTTGGGGTTAGAAGAGAGAGACGAGAGAACGGTTCAGAGAAATGGATGAAGGGAAACGAAAATGAAAAAATGTTAAGTAAAACAAAAATATATGGTTTCCAATAATCAGATGCTTGTCACCCCACGCATAATACCGTGTTCCCTCCATCATAACCATGCGATCATAATCCAATGCCCCAAGTTCGCACGCCCATCGTAGCACCATACAAGCGCCCGTATGGAGTCCAAACGGACTCCCAAACCCTTTTGGGCCAAGCCCGTTACTAGTCACACCTCCCTTCTGTTTTCTTTTACTAACACACGCAAATTCACGCCCCCCTAAGCCTAATGGGCCATGTCCAATATTTGGACTCAGGCCCTTACTCCCTAAGCCCCAACTTTTACTAACCTATTCAAATATACACCTCTGTGTTGGGCCTGAATTCAACATCTCAATTCAGTGCCCTGCTACACATAACCCCCTGTTTTGCTAGCTTAATTTAATTTACACCCCTCCGCATTTTTCTTAGTTTCTTTTATTATTTTATTAGTTTTGTGTTTTATATTTTAATATATTAATATTATTATTTATTATTATTATTATAAATCAATATTTATTTTTTAAACTCATTCAAGTATTTATTTTATTGCATTAAAATTATTTTAAATCATGCATTAATAAGATATTTTTATAATTAATACATAAAAAATATTTAACCAATACAAACTATTTTTATTAAAATTAATTAACTCAACAATCAATTTTTAAAAAAGTATTATGAATATATTTTAGTTTACTGCACACTTCGTCTAACAACTCTGCTATTCACACACCTAAACTAAGTACAAGGAGAATTCAAATATCTTCGTAATCCATTAAAAATACCAACCCACCACGAACTACAAATTGGGACTCTGATTTCTCTTAAGAGGATACGTAGGCATACGACTAAAATCATGGCGAGTTCCCCTAATAAAAAACAAAAACCTTATTTCCTAAAGATTACACTTCTAAACCCTAGTATCCTTGTGAACAAGGTAGATGAGGGGTGCCTAACACCTTCCCTTCGTCTAAGAACAAGTCAATAACTTATAATCTCTAACCATATTAGGGTTATCCTTTATATCCCATTCCTTAGGATAAAAATTAAGGGTGGCTACTCTTATTTTAAAACCGGTTACAATAGCTGGAAACTCTGTTGGGGAATCAACCGTAGGGTTTATAAGCCTTCCTCTTAGGATTAGGGTTTTGTTTGGGTTTCGGTGTTTTTCAATATTTGCACTATTCATTTATTTTATTAATTTATTTTTTTATATTTATCTATTGTTATTTTTATCATGTTATTGTATATGTGGTGGGATTTTATTATTTCAAAAATTATTTTCAAAAAAAACATAGAAAGAAGGTTCGTCTATTAGCCAAGGGGATACATCAACCCTATGAGTTTATGTGACGAATTCGCCTAGAGTCAGTGGAATTTCATGAAAGGAATACGTCTCAAGAGATATCCTCTTGGGGGGTAGGACTTTGGAATTAAACCCATGACTCTTTGTACAACCTTTACACCAAAATCTCATGATGAGACCTTTCATGACCTAGAGACGAAGGTTTCGGTATGTGAAGAGGCTCCACTTAAGGGAGGTCCTTGTGCCTTTCCCTCTAGTGTTATTCATGACACCCTTAAGGAAACTACATTATAAGGAGGGTATACTATCCATAGGCCAAAACTAGGAGCCTACCTTCTAAGGATACCATTCATAAAATCCCATCACTAAGCCCCACATTCATGCATTCATAGATTTTTGCATTTCATATATTCATTATCCTCTATTTCTTTTTGTTTGTATTATTCAAAGGGTAAAAATAATAATAAAGGTTTTTGGTGAAGTGTCCTAAAAAATGAATACCAAAGGGAAACAACTTGTCCGTATCAATGCTGTCAAGCCAAATATGACAAAAATCAAGGCTATAAAAGGAAAACTGTCTGAAAGAGCTTTGAAGATGTTCACTCGTCGCTATAGGGATACCCTTGACTTTGAAAAATGAGAGGTCCAATTGGATGTTGTTTCTTCACTAATTCAGTTCTACGACCCTCCATTGAGGTTGTGATACGCTGGGAGAACTGACTTGGTGTTTTGCATTTTAATCACAATTGTTGCGGATAGCAAGAGTCGCTACTGACTTTTCTTTTATCCAATAAGGAAAGGGTGAAAAGAACAGGAAAGACCTTTGAGATTATTTCTTGAGTTCGGGGGGTAGATTATTAAAAGTTAAGGTGTTAGCACCCTTTTCATCCATAGTTATTTATGGGCTCTTAGTTGCTTGCCAGATCACTTACTTTTGTTTTGAAAATGTGCTTGTGTTATGGGTTTGAAAATATTTTGAAAACATCTTTGTAATGATTCTTGTCTCTATAAGAATGCGTACAAAGTATTGATTTTGAAATTTTTTCAAAGATGTGTTTGTGGAATGTGTTTTTGAAAGTGATTTTGAAAAGTGTCTTTGTAATGATTCTCGTCTCTATAAGAATGCGTACAAAGAGCTTTGTCTTTTGAAAATGTTTCAATTGAAAGTGTTGGTGTGGAAAAATGTTTTTGTTGTGCGCAAGCGAGCAATTATGAGCATCCTACCTACTCAAAAGGTCTTTGTTCTTTTCCTCCTAATTTAGATGTTGCTATCTTACCATTGATTTGGTAAGAAGCCCCATCATTGGATGTGAAGGAACGGGCGTGAGTCATTTTGTATAGTCATAGAAGGCAACCTATGGGACGTTTTAGCAATTTTCGTTTAGGGGCTAGATTGTTTACCGAAGGCAACATCGAGGGTCATCAAGGGACTATGATCTTTTATCAATGGTCTTTGCTAAAATGCCCATATTTGAGGGACATGACTATTTTCCGAGGCAACAAGTGAGATTACCTTAGAGGTGCATGTGTGCAAAATATGTTTGATTGCATGCATTTAGTCTTTGATTAGGGTGGTCTACTTGTTGGTTTTATCTTGCCACACATCCTAATTACTAACATTTGTATAAATCAATAAAAATACAGAAAATAAATATCCTACACTATTACAACCATATTGAATAGCAAGAAAATGTAAAGACAAAACAACATAAAATAAGGAAAAATGAGTTTTTCGATCCAGGTAGCAGCACCCTTCGATTCTGCCTTTCTTGATTTCTTTCGATCTGGGCCTAACAGCCAGCGTGAGATACAACCTTCGATTCATCCTCTGGCTGCTTCTTTCGATTGGGCCTGGAAGTCAGTGTGAGCATCATTCGTTTCTCCCTTCTCGCTCATTCATTTGGGGTCTGTAACCAGTGTGGATCGAAGTCAGTAACCTTCGATTCACACACCAGCCTGAGGCAAAACCTAAGGCTCCAATTCACACATTCTTCCTCCTATTTTCTTTCGTTTGGGATTTAAATAGCAACATGGCCTGAGGCCATGCTAGTATTGTCTCATGGCCAGGTTAGTTCTTAAACAATGTTTGATAAATCAAGAAACAAAACCAAAAGATTAGCAACCAAAACAAACTAAAAAGGTGGAAATGAAAACAAACCAAAGGATAACAATGATGTTTGAAACAAAAGGAAATGGTTATTTACATGTTGTGCTTGAAACTAAAAGCTTATGGTTAAGGGGACTTACCTTGTTTGACACTGGAATGCAGGTGTTGGACCTTGAGTGATTTGACTGGATGCTCCTGGATTCGAAGGGAAGAAACAAAGGTGGTGTTTCTAGTGCTGGATTCGAAGGCCAAGAAGAGTGGAGTTTGTGCTTGTTTTTTTATGGACTCAAAGGAAAATAACAGGTGTAGTGGTCCTTTGTTGGATTAGAAGGAAATAACAAAGCATGGGGTTGCTTTTGGATTCGAAAGGGGAAAGAAACATGTGTTATTTTCCTAGTTGTTGTATTCAAAAGGGACAACAACAAAGGTATGGTCTTTTGGTTCTGGGTTTGAGGATGTGTTAAGTGTTTGATGATTTTCACACACTTAAAGTTTCTCCAGTTATCAAAATCCTCTGGATGTGTTGTCCATCCCCTTAGATGTGTTATGGAGCCTCTTATTTATATGTGAAGTTGGCTGAGGTTTAGGAGGGAAAACAAAAGAATTTGAATAAAATGGGTAAAGTGTTTTTGTAGCTTTCGAGGGGTAGTATTTGTATTCCATTTTGGTGCAAGAATAAGGGAAATATTGCAGGATTACTGTGTAGCAGTTTTGGAGCGTTGTGGCCAATATAGCAGGCTTGGACTTGCAGCAAACATCTTTGAATATTTCATCTTTTCGTTTTGACCCCATAGGTCCAACCTTCGACCAAGTCCTTTCCTTAGACAATAATATTTGTTTCTAAATAGCAAGTGTCTTTTGAATGGACCTTTTTTGCGCATCCTTCGAAGGGGCCAAATGGGTGTTCTTCAATTTGAAACATGTATGTGTCCTTTTGAAGGGACCACATGCATCACTTGCAATTCTTCAGATGGTCCACCAAGGTATAACCTTCGATTGGGACACCTAGATATGTCATAGTGTAAAGGCTATGCATGTTGAGAGTTTTCAAGAGGGAATTGAAGCTCATATGCAGGAGGTCCCTTGCTTTATGAGCGCTAGCATGAAGGGAAACTTCTACCTTGTGAATTTGGCAGACATGCAAGACCATTGGCTTCTGAGTCGAATGATAGCTGCAGGAGGCTTTTGCCTTGTGCCTGCTGACCTGAAGAAGGTATTTGCCTTGTGAATTGGGGGCAAGCGTAAAGAAGGCACTTGTCTTCTGAATCGAAGGAGGCTAGTAGGAAGCCACCAACTTCTAAATTTAAGGACATCAACAAGAGGATTTTCCCCTTTGAATTGAAGGAGGCTACATGAGGCTTTTCGCCTTATGCCTGCTGGCCTGGTCGGAGCCTCTTGCTTTGAAGCATGCAAGAAGGAAGCTAATGCTCAATCGAAGGCTACATGCAGCTAGCCATTACTTTGTGAATCAAAGCAAGCATGTTAGGGACCAACACTCAATCAAAGGATGTATTTAGGAGACTTAATACCCAATCGAAGCTTGCATGCAAGTAATCATTGCATTGTGAATCCAGCAAACATGTAAGGCCAATGGTACAATTGAAGGATGTATGCAGGGAACCTAAATTCCCAATTGAAGCATGCATAAAGTTAGGTGTTGCCTGCCCTGGATCGAAGCTAGTTTCTTCGAAGGAAACCTTTGTCCTTGTGGATCGAAGAATGCAAAAGGAAAGAGTTTCCTTATGGATAGAAGGAGGCATGAAGGAGACCAAAGCCCAATCGATGCCATGTGAATCGAAGTAAACTTGTTTTTTCTTCAAAAAATCATTTTACCTGCTTTCCCCTTTTTTAACAGTTTCCTCTTTAACTTGATGCTGGAAAATCCAATTGTACTTGTGCAAGCTTGAGTTTCTTGAGAATCCTTGTGAGAAATACCTTGAGAAATGAGAGGGAAAATTTTGGGGTACAACAGAGGTGCTTCACTTTTCAAGACTTTCAACTAACACCGACTCTGGAAGAATTTGACAGACTCTTGAACTTTTCTAAAGAAAAATCTTATGTGGGTATCGGGCAGACTATTAACGTCAAAATCTTGGAAGAGGGTTTAGGGATCCCTTATCCCGCATTTTCACTTAATTAAAAGAAAGAAGGTGACATACGAGGGATTAAGAGATGCTACTTCGATACTAAGGCTTTTGATTTTTCCAATAAAAAAGAATGGGAATCTTGTATCGATTGTTTAGGACTGCTTGTATTTGGTGTAATTTTATTTCCACGTACTTTGGACTATATTGACCATACGACCATTAGCATATTTTAGGGCGCGGAAGTTTTCAATACAGATCCAACTCCTACTTTACTTGCTGACATTTATTATGCACTTCATACGCGGTACGAAAATGGAAGGGGTACTCTAAACTGTTGCATCCCACTCCTATATTCTTGGTTTATGACTCACCTCTACAAGGAAGACTACATGATTCCGAATTTGACAAAGTATGAGTGGCCTCAAAAATTAAGGTCTGTTACTGCTAATTTTGTATTATGGTGTGTGAGGAAGCTAGACATTACAGATATCATCTATAGCTGGAGAGACTTTCCTAATGTTCCATTGATCGGATCGCGAGGTTGCATCAATAACAACCCTACCTTGGCCCTACGACAACTAGGGTATCCTTTGGAAGATAAAACCTCAGATGAATAACTCCAACAATTGATCATTCATGACATGGGAAAAAACGACCAAGAGTTGCTCAATAAGATCATCCGGGCTTGGAATAGGATTAATAAAAGGAAGGATGAAAGAAAGAATGTTGTGGCAAAAGAGCCCTACACTCGGATGCCAGAGGTCCCGGATGCTCCGCTTATGTCCTTAGAAGAAATAGATGATTTGAAGAATGCCTTAAAGCAAGCTGAGAGGGAGAAAGAAGAATTGGAACTCAACCTCCATAACTTAACTAAAGAAAAAATACATGAAATTCTGGTATCAGATATGTGTTGTCGAATGAGATGTCCCGACACAAATATCTGAGGAACAAAGTAAAGTGAAACAATAATAAATGCATTAAAAAATACAAGGGATTGTTAACCCAGTTCAGTGTACAACAACACCTACTCTGGGGGCTACCAAGCCAGGGACAAGTCCACTAAATAGTCTCAATCCATAGACCCTTAGTAAACAACCAGTTTACGATCTAATCACTTAATCACTACCTGTTATATACTTCTACCTAAGACTCGCCTAGGTATGAGGCCCTCCTCAAATCCCTTCAATCACTTATAGTGAAGAAACAACAAAAATAATAAGTTTAAAAACTTCATTCATTCAATGCTTAAAAGCTTATGAATGATACACGGTTAACAATCCAAATAACAACACAAATATTAAATAAATACTAGAGTGTTTGACAATTAAAAGACTTAGAATTCTAAAACAGAAAGAAAGTATTCTTCTTCAAAAGTTGCAGTGATCTGAATAAAGAAGCATATCCCTCTATATGTGCAGCAGTGGGCTTGGGCTGAAAAACAAATATTCAAATCTTTTGAATATTTCCATGAAAATAGGACAAGATATAATCCATAAAGATAATTCAAATAGAAAAATATTCCTCCATATTTTTCGCAACCTATGATTCATAAATCCTAAATTATGGTGTGTAGGAAATTAGGAAACAAAAAACTTAAACTGATATTGGTCTGAGTTTAGTTTAGGAGACATATGTCAAGACATCTGCTTTGACATCATTCAAAACAATTTTTCTTCAAATGTTAATACATTTAGCAAAACATTATCAATTTATTGTTTTACCAAAATTGTTGCCAACAAACAGTTACAAACTCCCCCTTTGGAAAATTTTGGTTAAAACATTATCAGAGCATTATCAGAGCAGCAGCATAAGCAAAGCAAGCAAAACAAAAAAATTAGTTAGCAGTTAGCTGTTAGCAAAGGAAGATGTTAAAACATCTTTTAAGACACGTGGATCCCTCTCAAATATTAAGCTCCCCATCAATCAGTGGTCAGTCAGAGGTTAGTGGTCAGTCAGTCACTTTCTCTCCCCCTTTTTAGTCATAATATGCCAAATAAAAGGATGCATTCAAGAGTGTATCAGTAATTTAGGTAAAGACCATAGAAATCAAATGTCAAGCACATGCAAGTGCCAAAAAGAACCAAAGGGTTTGGATAAATAAACATAAAATAGTCTAATTATCGTCAGGACCAGTAGACTTGGCTGAGTAAGAACTTCCTTCCTCACTAGAATCTCCTTCTTCAGAGCACACTCTATCATCAAAGTTGTTGTAATTTTGTAGCTCCTTGATCATATTCTTAAAAGTTAGCTTCCTTGATGAGCTAAATCTGATCACATCATCTAGTTATTTGCAGGCTTCTTTCAATTCAGTGATCATGTCATTCTTGGTGGAGGTCTTGTTTTCAACAGGTGCATATGTCAAAACAATGTCTGGGACATGTTTTCCTGAAAAAAGCTTAAAATGAAGAGTCGAAGCAGACTCCCTCTTGCACACTACACCATTACCAATTAGAATCCCATGATGTTGGTTAAGGATAATTCCATAGATAAGGGAAGGAAAGGCAATGGGCATCTTAATGGCACAAGTTCCTGCATGCTTAATAGTCTGATCAAAGATGTAAGTACCATAATCAAACAATTCTTGTTTCCAATAGCATAAATAAACTTTCCTAAGCCAATAGTGATGGTTGAAGTCGGATTTGTAGGAACCCAATTTGCAGCTCCAATTCTGTGCAAAATAGCATATTTCACACTAAGCTTGCTAACAGGAAATTTATTTTTCAAGGGCCACTCACTCACTTGATTAGCAGTGATGGCTCTGCACACTTGATTATCTGTTACTTCTAGCTTATAAAATCCATCTTCAATCCTATCTAGAAATCTATTTATGATAGCAGGGGAAAATTCTACACACCTAGCCCTAACATACACCTTTCTATACTCCTTACTGTTATGATCAGCACAATCAACAAGAATATTAACAATAAATTCCTTAACAAGAGTCTCATAGGATTTGGAAAACCTGGTAACAGTTTTCATCAGTCCAACATAAGATATCAGCTCCATAATTTCTTTGCATTCCAGAGCACCAGCTCCCAATTCTCTTTCTAGGGAAATTCTTCTTTGAAACACATACTTCCACTTTTCAGCATTCCCAACAGAATGGAAGGAAATGTTATCAAGGTGAGCATCAGGAACCCTAACATAAATCTTCTTGCTTGCAGACTTTTTGATAGGAGAGATATCCTAGACATCTTGCTCGACATCATAGTCTGAGTTAGCTTCTTCAACAACCACAACTTTCTTTTTTACTTTTCGATCTTTTTACATCATCATCATCATCATCAGTGGAGCTATCAAGTCTAGCTTTTCTTTTACTAGAGGGAGGAACCATTTTACTTTCTGGTTTGGGGGTCCATACATGATTTTCTTCTTAGTTGTCTTGGAAGGGGGTGTGACACTTGCATTCTTCACTTTCCTGGATTTAAGCCTTCTTGCAATACCAGGAACCACATTAGTAATGAGCTCATTGTCAGATAGCTCATCTACATTAACTACATTGTCAGCATTTTGACCTTCTGCATCCTTAGAGGCAGCAACATCTTCCTTAGTATGAGAGTTCTCTTCAACAACTTGTTCAACATTTTCTTCTTCCACTTCCTTTAGAGTAGACGTAACAAGCTTCTTAAGTTTGCTTTCAGCAACATCTTTCTTGAAGGTGGATGATTCAACATCAGCACTTTTTGGGTTACTTCCTTTGTTACCCGGAGGAGGCATGTGAGCAAGAGGAGTATGAATCCTAGGAACAACAAATCCTTCATTTAATACTTTGTCTACTAGCCTTCTGATGCTTCTATCAACATTAACAATCTCTTCTTCTGTCCTATTTTCAGTAGCAGTAGAAGAGTTACCTTTATCATCTTTGGATTTCTTTGCAGGTGATGATCTGGGTTTCTTGACCTTTTTCTCTAGAGGTGGGATGGTTGTTAGAGGAGTAGCATCAAGCACTCTATCAAGGGAGAGATTTTCAGGGAGGTTGACAGATTTTGAGGAAGATGATGTATGATGTTGAGACATCTTTGAAGATTTTTGAGTAATGAGATAAAGAATGACAAGGGTTCTTTCTTTGTAGAGGAGAATGAAGAGTTTATAAAAGTAGAAAGATGAAATTTGTAGCGTGTGGGAAACACCATGAGGCAGTCTTGTAATGATTGCTTTCAAAATTTTATTTGTTGGAAACACAAATAAAATAATATCATTTTAATGATATTCCTACACGCCCTTAATTGCTACAAACCTTCATGTAGGAAAATCCCTAATGTTCTTCTTAAGTTCTCAAACTGATTAGCATCCAAGGCCTTAGTGAAGATGTCAGCCAGTTGGAGTTCAGTGGCTACATGTTCTAAGGCGACAATCTTTTCTTCAACAAGCTCTCTTATGAAGTGATGACATATATAAATATGTTTGGTCCTGCTGTGTTGAATGGGATTCTTTGATATGTTTATGGCACTGAGATTGCCACAGAATAATGTCATGACATCTTGTTTGACATTGTATTCTATTAACATTTGTTTCATCCAACCCAATTGAGAACAACTGCTTCCTGCAGCAATATACTCAACCTCTGAAGTGGACAGAGACACACAATTTTGCTTCTTACTGAACCAAGATATGAGATTATTTCCCAGAAAGAAGCATCCTCCTGATGTACTTTTTCTATCATCAGCACATCCTGCCCAATCAGCATCACAATAACCAATTAAGGCAGAACTAGATCCATGAGAGTATAGCATACCATAGTAACTTGTCCCATTCACATATTTAAGAATTATCTTCACATTGTTGGCATGGCTAACTTTAGGATCATCTTGATATCTTTCACACACCCCTACACCAAAGGAAATGTCAGGCCTGCTAGCTGTGAGATATAGAAGGTTGCATATCATACTTCTGTAAAGACTTTGATCCACACTTACTCCTTTTTCATCTTTAGACAACTTCAGGTGTGTGGGAGTAGGAGTTCTTTTGTGGATGGAATTTTCCATCCCAAATTTCTTTACTATATT
Source organism: Vicia faba (assembly GCA_948472305.1). Taxonomy (NCBI): domain Eukaryota; kingdom Viridiplantae; phylum Streptophyta; class Magnoliopsida; order Fabales; family Fabaceae; genus Vicia; species Vicia faba. Next base: position 1,186,719,643 of record OX451735.1, on the reverse strand, counting down.
CTTGGCATACTTGCTCTGAGATGAAAATATGGAATCTTCCATTTTTTTAACTTCCAGACCAAGGAAATAGGTTAATTAACCAACAAGGGTCATCTCAAATTCTGACTGCACTTTCTTGACAAAATGTTAAACCATCTCATTTGACATCCCACCAAACACAATATCATCAACATAAATTTGTGCAATCATGATCTCCCCTTCTTCTTCCTTGGCACAAAGGGTTTTGTCTATGCCATCTTTCCTGTATCCATTCTCACCAAGAAATTCTATCAACCTATCATACCAAGCTCTTGGAGCTTGCTTTAATCCATACAGAGCTTTCTTCAGTTTGTAAACATGTTTAGGGAAACTTGGATAAACAAATCCCTTTGGTTGTTCCACATAGACTTCTTCATTTAGATAGCCATTTAAGAAGGCACTCTTTACATCCATTTGAAACAATTTAAATTTTAGTATGCATGCAACTCCCAAGAGAAGTCTGATTGATTCAAGTCTGGCCACAGGAGAAAAGGTTTCATCAAAGTCAACTCCTTCAATTTGAGTGTACCCTTGTGTAACTAACCTTTCCTTGTTTCTAATGACCACCTCTTTTTCATCATATTTATTCTTGTACACCCATTTAGCTCCAATCACATTTGTCCCTTTGGGTCTTGGAACTAGATCCCAAACTTCATTTCTACTGAATTGTTCTAGCTCTTCCTACATAGAATTAATCCAAAACTCATCAGTTAGGGCCTCTTTGACATTCTTAGGCTCAATTTTTGACACAGAGCAAGAGTTTGATATCCCATCTCTTGATCTGGTAGTAACTCTTTTATTTAGATCTCCTATGATATGCTCCTTATAATGATCTCTTTGGGTTCTAATTGAAGGTCCTTTATTGAGACGACTAGGCTCAGGATCTTCTTGAGGTGGATTAGAATCAATACTTCTGTCATTTGATTCTGTTGGAATATCAGACAAATATGTTCCAACATCTTTTGAGACATCTTCTTCAACGTTTCATCCTCTATCATCAATGATAACATTTATTGACTCCATCATAACTTTGGTTCTGGAGTTAAAAACTCTGTAAGCTCAGCTATTTGTAGAGTAACCCAGAAATATTCTTTCATCACTCTTGGGATCCATCTTCCTCCTTTGTTCACGATCAACTAAGATGTAACATTTACTTTTAAAAATATGAAAGTATTTAATAGTTGGTTTTTTTCCCTTCCATATTTCATACAATGTGGCTGAAGTGCCTTTCCTTAGAGTTACTCTGTTATGGATATATCATGCAGTATTCATAGCTTTAGCCCAAAAATGGTAGGGTAACTTCTTAGCATGAATCCTGGCTCTGGAAGATTCTTGAAGGGTTCTATTCTTGCATTCCACAATCCCATTTTGTCGAGGAGTAATGGGAGAAGAGAATTCATGGATGATTCCTTCAGAAGAGCAAAATTTAGCAAATTTGTTGTTCTCAAATTCCTTTCCATGATCACTTCTAGTTCTGATGACATGACTATCTTTTTCCCTTTAAAGTTTTTGACAAAGATCTTTAAACACTTCAAAAATTTCTGATTTTTATCTAATAAAACTTATCCATGTGTATCTAGAGAATCATCTACAACAACATAGGCATACTTATTTCCACCAAGACTTTCAACCTACAAAGGTCCCATCAAGTCCATGTGAAGAATTTCCAAAACTTTTGATGTAGTAAGATGTTGGATCTTCTGATGTGACATCTTAGACTACTTTCCAATCTGGAAGACCACATACCCTTCCTTCTTCTATCTTGAGCTTAGGAATCTCTCTCACTGCTTTTTCAAATATAGTTCTTTTCATACCTTTCAGATGCAAGTGCCCCAATTTTTGATGCCATAGTTTAACTTCATTCTCTTTGGCTAAAACACATGTTGAGGAGAAGTTCAACTCTTGAGGAATCCATAGATAACAATTGTCTTTAGATCTGATTCCTTTCATAATAACTTCATTCTTTTCATTACACACAAGACATTCTTCCTTGGTGAAGTTAACTTTGAATCCTTGATCACAAAATTGGCTTATAATTATCAGCTTAGCTGTTAACCCTTTAATAAGTAACACATCATCAAGCTTAGGGACTCCTGAACAATCAAGCTTGCCAACACCTTTGATTTCACCTTTTGCTACATCACCAAAAGTCACATAACTGGTGGAATGAGATTTGACATCCACCAACAGATTCTTGACACCTGTCATGTGTCTAGAATAGCCACTGTCAAAATACCAGTCATCTTTGGTTGATACTCTGAGGGAGGCGTGAGCTATGAAACTAGCAACATTAGACTTGGGAATACACTGTTTCTTCTTTTTTCTATTTTGTGGAATCTTATTAGTTTTGGGAGGAGGAGTAGTCTTAGGATAGCCATACAACTCAAAACAGAAGGGCCTTATATGACCAAGCCTTCCACAATGATGACATCTCCAGGGATGGGGATTCTCCTTGGTGTGATTAAACTTTTTCTTGCCATGATGTTTAGACATTTGATTCGACATCCTTGGTTTATACTTGGCATGAGTGGAATCTACTGAAGGTTCTTTATAATTTGGTTCCTTTTTCTCATTAAACCCTAGACCACTCTTGTCTCATGTTACTCTTCCTACTTGAAGAATTTCATCTAAAGTGTCAGACCCATTATTCAACATTTTGAGAGATTTGACCGTTCTATCAAGGTTTGAATTCAAGGAGGTCACTTCACTTTCCAGTTTAGAAATAGTTTTTAAATGCTCTTCTCTTTCTTCCTTCAGCTGAGTTATGAGGAATTTCTGTTTCTCCCATTCAAGGCACACTTCTGCACTTCTGAGATACAATTCTTTGTATGAAGCAGCTAACTCATCAAAGGTTAGTTCCCCATCACTAGACTCTTCATCAGATACATATTTCCCTGTCAATTCTTTAACATACTTGGCAGATTCTTCAAGATCACTCTCTGAGTCCTCTTCAGAACAAGTAACAAACATATTCTTCTTTTGTTTCTTAAGATATGCAGGACATTCAGATCTAATTTGATCAAAGCCTTCACATTCATGACATTGTACTCCCTTCCCTTGAGTGGATTTTTCTTCAGCCTCTTTTCTTCCAAGCTCATTTGACTTATGGATGTCAGATGAGATGTTCTTGACATTTGATCTTTGGTTCCTATCCATTCCTTTTATGACTTTGTTAAATTGTCTTCCAAGCATAGCTAAGGCATTTGATATTCCTCCATCTGTATCCAGATCACAGTCTTCCTCTTCATCTTCAGCATTTGATACAAAGGCTATGTGTTTGTTCTTATTTTCAGATCTTTCATTTATGCTTAATTCAAATGTCATAAGGGATCCAATAAGTTCATCCACTTTCATTTTGTCAATGTCTTGAGCTTTTTCATATTAGTCACTTTCATATCAAATCTCTTGGGAAGAGACCTGAGCATATTTCTCACCAATTTGTCTTCAGGTATTTTCTCTCCTAAATCACTGGATGCATTATCAATTTCAATAATGTTCATATGGAAGTCATTAATACTTTTACCATCCTTAATTCTCAAATTCTCAAATTTTGTGGTGAGCAACTGAAGTCTTGACATCTTAACTTTGGATGTCCCTTCATGAGTAGATTGAAGAATTCCTCATGCATCCTTAGCTACTTCACATGTGTTCACTAATATGAAAATGTTCTTGTCAATTCCATTGAATATAGCATTCAAGGCTTTAGAATTTCCAAGAGAAATTTCATCTTCTTCTTTAGACCAATCTTCTTTTGGTTTTAACTCAAGTAGGTTCTCCATTTTCTCCCAATTTGACAGGGTGTTTCCATCCTTTTAAAATAGCTTTCCAAGCTCTGCTGTCCAAAGACTTTAAAAAGGCAACCATATGTGGTTTCCAGTAGTCATAATTACTTCCATCCAGAATGGGTGGTCTGTTCACAAATCCTCCTTCCTTGTCCATAGTACCAGAAAGTATCTTCCTTGGATCTCACCCAGATAAAGAGCAGAATGCCTGCTCTGATACCAATTGAAATTCAGGTATCAGATATGTGATATCGAATGAGATGTCACGACACAAATATCTGAGGAAAAAAGTAAAGTGCAACAATAATAAATACAGTAAATACACAAGGGATTGTCAACCCAGTTCAGTGTACAACAACACCTACTCTAGGGGCTACCAAGATAGGGAAAAGTCCACTAAATAGTATCAATTCATAGACCCTCAGTAAATAACCAGTTTATGATCTAATCCTTAATCACTACTTGTGCTATACTTCTAGCTAAGACTCACCAAGGTATGAGGCCCTCCTAAAATACCTTTAATCACTTACAGTGAAGAAACAACAGAAATAATAAGTTTAAAAACTTCAATCATTCAATGCTTAAAAGCTTATGAATGATACACAATTAACAATCCAAATAACAACACAATTATTAAATCAATACTAGAGTGTTTGACAATTAAATGACTTAGACTTCTAAAATAGAAAGAAAGTATTCTTCTTCAAAAGTTGCAGTGGTCTGAATAAGGAAGCAGGTCCTTATATATGCGTAGCAGTGGGCTTGGGATGAAAAACAAATATTCAAATCTTTTGAATATTTCCATGAAAACAGGCCAAAATATGATCCATAAAGATAATTCAAATAGAAAAATATTCCTCCATATTTTTCGCAGCCTATGAGTCACAAATCCTGAATTATGGTGCGCAGGAAATCAAGAAACAAAAAACTTAAACTGATATTGGGTTGAGTTCAGTTCAGTAGACAGATTTCAAGACATCTGCTTTGACATCATTCAAAACAATTTTGCTTCAAATGTTAAGACATTTAGCAAAACATTATCAAGTCATTGTTTTACCAAAATTGCTGTCAACAAACACTTACAAGACAAATGCAACACATACTTGAATCCAAAGACTAACAAATTCAGAGAGATCGTGAGACATTTTAAAAGGAGAGTCTTAAGCTAAAACGTTTGACAAAAGGGTTGTTAAGTGAAACTTTCAACTTGGATTCCCACAACCAAAGGTTAGAGGATGATGCTAGTGAAATCGGGAGAAAAGGAAATGTAAGACAATAAGGTAACAAAATAAGATCTAAGGGCTCAAATCCAAAGTTTGGCGCAAGCTTCTTTAGATCAAGAAGAAAAAATGAAGTATCTTACCACCAGACTCTAGGATAGCCAAGAATCAAAGATATGGGAACTCCTTGAAAGGATGAGGGCATAAAGGCTTCTCACCCAAAATACTGGAGAATACGAGTAAGTATGCCTTGAGTTAGGAGGCCTCTGAAAGGATTTCCTGATACAATGGAGACTCTATACAGAGACGACGACTGAAAATTTGTATTGGGAAGAATAATACGTGAACATCGCCAAAGCGGGGAAGGATAATCACAAGATAATTCCTAATCTCTACCGAGAATACCGATACTACAAAGACAAGCATTAAAGACTTGCCTTCTTAGCCAACAATCTCATTGAAGACATCCCTAGAAGGTTGAGAGACGCAGAAAATGTGATGGTTCCTCTCCCAAAAGACATTGAAGACTTCCTCAAGCTTTGTAGAGCAATGGCCAATCGTTTTAGAGAGGACATCCGCAAAAGCATTTAGAAGATTGTTTCCCTTTATTTATTTCTTTCAACAAGTTCATTGTTTTAAAGTTGGAATATTTTTCAATATCTGAATTGTATTCTTTTTCAAGACAATTAATACTTTTAATCAAGGCATTTTGTTTCTGTATCTCATTTGTGTATTTATTTTTTAAGATACTCACCAATAAAGAGCAAAACCTAAAAAATAAAAATAAAAAGTATATCCAAGTGAATAAGACATTCAAAAATGAAACTCTTAGCATATTCATACACATTCATGCATTCACAAGCATTTGGATATCATAAATTCATAAAAACTCATCATTTTTCAAAACCTTCTCCAGTTAAACCATTGGTAGAAGAAAATCATCGCCTCTCCAACCACCATATCAGACAAGAGCCCATCAACAAAAAGTGATGGAAAAAATTGAGGAGAACCAAGTTGCCTTCAAGGAAGATCTTAAGAAAGTCAAGGACAACGTCGTCTCAATGAGAGGAGACATGAGTCAAGTTCTTCTAGCCTTGAAGAACATCATCGAAAGACAGGAGCAAATCCCTAGGGCAGCCTTTGTAGAAGTAGCCCAGACCATTGGTGCATCAAGCAGTCACCAACCAAGGAAAGAGCCAGAAGCAGGACCTCAAAAGTCAACTATGGATCAACAAGAAACAAGACAAGCTAATATTGAAGGGTTTGTCCCACCTCCACCGAAGGTAGGGGCATCTCATACCTTGCAGATTCCAATTAACAATGCAGACAACTACTTGGACTTGCAATATGGAGACCACAACTTAGAGGATGTCAATCAAGCAGCTCAAAGAACAACTCATACTCATGCTACTAAGAACCTCTTGGTACTCAACCAATACAAAGCTCTTTAGGAAAGATTAAAAGTTATGCAGGGTTACAATGCTTTTGATGTTGATGCTCTCGAAATGGGTTTAGTTTCTGATGTGGTGATCCTGCTGAAATTCAAAGTACATGACTTTGGAAAATACTAGGGGCTTACCTGTCCAAGGAACCATCCGTACATGTATTGCAGGAAGATGCATGCCTATGCTCAAGACTAGAAGCTGATGATTCATTGTTTTCAAGACAGTTTAAGTGGGGCATCCCTAGATTGGTACATGCAGTTGGAGCGGGTTCATGTCCAGACATGGGAAGATCTTGCTAATGCTTTCTTGAAACAGTACAAATACAACTTGGACATGGCGCCTACCTGAATGCAACTCCAGAATTTGTCTCATAATAAGAAGAAGTCTTTCAAAGAGTATGCTCAAAGATGGAGAGAAATGTCAGTCCGTGTGTAACCACCACTTATGGAGAAAGAACTAGTCGATATGTTCATGGGAACCTTGCGAGGGTTATACTATGAAAATATGGTAGGAAGCACCTCTTCCGGGTTTTTAGATTTAGTAACTATTGGAGAAAGGATTGAAGTTGGAATTAAAAGTGGAAAGATACAAGGGGATCATCTGGTGCCCCTTACAATGCAAAAAGACATGTTCCTAAGTTTACGAAAAATAATGAGGGAGAAATTAATGTTGTAGCCTCATAACCAAGGGCACAACAACCGTTATAATTCCGCGAGGACAACAACAGAAAAAATTTGAAAGGCCGCTAAGAAAGTTTGATCCGCTCCCTATGTCACCCAGTCAATTATTACAACACTTGGTCAAGGCATCTTTGGTAGAGCTAAGACCTCTAGCTCCTCCAGACGGGCCACCCTCACTAAGATATAATGCCAATGCCAAATGCGATTATCATGATAATTCTCCATGGCATACCATAGAACAATGTTGGGCCTTCAAGCATAAAGTTCAAGATCTGTTGGATTCTCAGGATATCACTTTTGAGAAACCAAATATCAAGTTAAACCCCATGCCTTCGCATGGTGGACCAGCAATAAATGCAATTGAAGTAGTCACTAACTTCGGGGCAGCCATAAGAGTAAAGGCCCCAATAAATTTGTTGAAGGAATATTTGTTGGAGTGTGGGTTCCTTTTGGAACACAATAAAGCTTTTGAGAATACATTACAAAAATTGGTGGACCAGGGGATAATCCAATTCAGATCATACCCTGAAGGAGAATATGTAGCTGCGATTGAAGGAAGTACAAAGAAGCCATTGGTAATTACTTGCCAAGGGACAAACCTTAATAAGAAGACTCTTGTGATTCCACAGGGCAAATCAATAGAAACACTAGTGATAACACCAAGACAAATTCTGAGGATACCAGTAGTTCCAAAGATCAAAATAGTAATTGAGGGGCCATCTCCTACCCCTTACAAAAGTGACAAAGCAGTACCATGGAATTATGATTCAACTGTATATGTCAATGGCATAAAACAAGAATCTGAGCCATCATCAAGTCAAGGACCTACAGCTTTCATATCCCAAATTTTCCCTACGAGTTTCTAATCATTCTTATTCCTTATCAATTCTAGAGCTATCACTTGACTTATATTGTTATCAAATTCGAGGGGTTTAAATTTAGGAAAGGGGGGTTTTTCTTACCTTATGAAAAATTAATGGGCCTTTCTAAATCATAAAAGTCCATGTAAATTTTAAAACCCATTAAAAGCTTCATTTTGCTAAATAAAGGGCACTCCTCAGGTTAGGGGCTTAGCATTCAATTTTCTAAGCCCATTTAATTTTGGGTTAAGGCCTTTTGGTTTCAACCCATTTCATATGTTGAAAGGGGATTTACGTTATTTTGGGCCTTTCTAAATCAGAAAGGGTCCATGTAAAGTTATTGGTCCATAACTAAAAGGGAGGGGGTACGCTGATGGCATGAGGTGTTTTTCGATTAATTGGAACGACCCACTATGGTATTAAGGCCCATTTTTTTAAATAATAAGGGGGTATGTTTTAAGAGTCCCATAAGCAATTCTTTCTTTTAGGCCCAATAAATTAAAAACAAATTAGCCCATTATCAGGTTTTTGTTGAGAATTTGTTTTCAGTAAACATTATTAAAATCATTATATTTACAACTTAATTAAAAACTTTGTTCATTTTATTAATTGGAGATTTTTTTAAGAAAAGTCAAAAAAAAAAAGGCCTTCTAAATTTCCCGGACCAACTTTTCATCATTTTCAAACCCAAGCCCAATCATAGAAATATGCATTGTTCGGATTAAAAGAAAAAAATGCTTGTTCTAAGGTAGAAACAAATACTATTCAAATTAAGGAAAAAAATGAACATTTTAGAAGCAAACATATACTGTTCAAATCTGAATTAAAAAACAAATCTCTTGCATTAATTTGTCCAAAACTCAAATACAAAACAAAATCAAATCTAATCAAAAACTTATTATAAAATCAAACTTATCAAAACAGAATCAGCATCAAATCGTGATTTCTATATAGATTATAACAAAATTACAAACAAAATCAAAACTAATCTCTAAAATCCCTAATTTCCCTAAATCAACTCTAAGTAACGATCATTCATAAAAAAGTTTCCTAAACTGTCTATTTCTAAATACTATAAAAACATAAAAGTTCTAAGACATAATTTTTTTTACAGGGAAGAAAAGTTGAGAGGAAAAATTAACAGACAGAGAGAGGAAGAATAGAGAAAAAGATACTCCATTGCGCCGCCATCAGCTCTTGTTTATTGCCGCTTCGTGTGAACTAGGGTTTCAACATCTGAAATCCTAAATCAGTTACACCACTGCTACTTCCTCCATCAATGCTGCTGTTGTACCTGGGAAAACACATAGAAGAGGGATTAGCAATCGGAGAAATCAGAAGGAAGCTACAAGATTCAAGACACAGACGGTAAGTACTTAGGTAAGTTTTTTTTTGTTCTGATGTAATTGTTGTTGTGGTTCTAAGATTGGTTTTAAGGTTTGGGGGTTGTTGTTGTATCAGAGAGGGAGAGAGACGATCGGAACCGCCACCGCTTAGGGGAACAATTATGGTTTTCTGTTTGGGGTAAGAAGAGAGAGACGAGAGAATGGTCTACAGAGAGGGATGCAGGGAAACAAAAATGAAAAATGATATGTAAAATAAAAATATAGTGTTTCTAATAATCAGATGCTTGTCACCCCACACGTGTTACCGTGTTCCCTCCATCATAACCATGTGATCATCATCCAATTCCCCAAGTTTGCACGCCCACAATAGCACCATAAAATCGCCCGTATGGAGTCCAAACGGACTCCCAAACCCCTTTGGGCCAGGCCCGTTACTAGTCGCACCTCCCTTCTGTTTTGTTTTACCAACACACGCAAATTCACGCCCCTTAGCCTAATGGGCCAAGTCTAATATCTGGACTTGGGCCCTTACTCCCTACACCCCCAGCTTTTACTAACCTATTCAAATATACACCCCTGCGTTGGGCCCGGATTCAAAATCTATATTCAGGGCCCTGCTACACATACCATCTGTTTTGCTAGCTTAACTTAATTTACACCCCATGTGTTTTTCTTATTTTCTTTTATTATTTTATTATTTTTATATTTATATTTTGATATATTAATATTATTATTTATTATTATTTTAAATCAATATTTATTTTCTAAACTCATTCAAGTATTTATTTTATTGCATTAAAATTATTTTAAATCATGCATTAATAATATATTTTTATAATTAATACATAAAAAAATATTTAACCAATACTAACTATTTTTATTAAAATCAATTAACTCAACAATCAATTTTCAAAAAATATTATGAATATATTTTAATTGACTGCACACTTCGTCTAACAACTCCGTTATTTACACACCCAGACTAAGTACAAGGGAAATTCAAATATCTTTGTAATCCATAAAAAACACTAACCCACCGCGAACTACAAATTGGGACTATGATTCCTCCTAAGAGGATACATAGGCATACGACTAAATTCGTGGCGAGTTCCCCTAATTAAAAACTAAAACCCTATTTCCTAAAGATTGTGCTTCTAAACCCTAGTATCCTTGTGAACAAGGTAGATAAGGGGTGCCTAACTCCTTCCCTTCGTCTAAGAATGAATCAACAACTTAGAATCTCTGACCATATTAGGGTTATCCTTTATATCCCCTTCCTTAGGATAAAAATTAAGGGTGGCGACTCTTATTTTAAAATCGGTTACAACAACCGGGATAGCCATTTTCGCCTAAGTCTCCTTTTCAGGTTTTTGACTTAGCAGGTGTACATTATTTTCTTTTTCATTATTTTATTCATATATCCCTAATTTTTTCCTGAGCCAGTCAACTTAGCGGGTCTATTTATGCGAAGTATTTTTTAACTACGTCTGCGTTGACAGGGTGAGGGAAATCCCTCCATCTATAGTTGTGAGCATCATGGAGCCTCCTGAGAAGACTTTCTTCACAATATATGGTCCTTCATAATTAGGAGCCCACTTGCCCCTAGCATCTGTATTATTGGGAAGCAAGATCCTCTTCAGCACGAGGTCAGTAGCTTGGAAATCCCGAGGACACACCTTATTATCGAACTCCTTCTTCATCCTTCTCTGGTATAACTGCCTGTGACAAATAGTTGTCAATCTCTTCTCGTCAATGAGATTCAATTGATCAAATCTATTCTGAACCCATTCGGCTTCATCCAACTGTACATTCATCATTATCCTTAAAGAAGGAATCTCCATTTGCACAGCTAGGACTACTTCCATGTTGTATATCATAGAAAACAGGGTTTCCTCGGTCGAAGTATGCACCAAAGTGCGATAACCATTTGTGATACGGTGGGAGAACTGACTTGAGTTTTGCGTTTGTTTTCGCAAATGTTTCGGTTGAGCAAGAGTCGCCACCGACTTTTTATTTTATCCTAAGGAAAGGTTAAAAAGAACAGCAAAAACCTTTGAGATGTTTTCTTGGGTTCGGGGAGTAGTTTATAGAAAGGGAAGGTATTAGCACCCTTTCTATCCATGGTTATCCATGGGCTCTTAGTTACTTGCTTAGATCAACTTGCCTTAATTTTCAATTGTTTGAAATGGTGCTTTGTGTGTGTGGGTTTGAAAATGTTTTGAAAAGAAGCCAATGCGGTGGCAACCCTTGTAATGATCCATGTTGGGATGTATACAAAGGTGTATGTCTTTTGAAAAGGTTTTCAATGTTTTTGAAAGTTGTTTTGAAAGTGTAGTGATGTGTGTTTTGAAAAAATAGGCAAGTGTTTTTGCAAGTTTGACTCAAGTAACTAAGAGTTTGTCTACTCCTAAATTTCTCAAAGATTTCTCCTATGTTTTTAACCCTTTTAACAATTTTGTTCCACCATTGTATTTGGTGGACAATCTTGTGTTAGGATGTGAACGGGACGGGCACGGGTCATTGTTTAGACCATAATTGCAATGGTGCCAAGTATCTTTGGGCAATTTTCCTTTTAAGGGACTTGATCATTTTTAGGCAACTTTCGAAAGCGTCATCGAGGGACTATGATCATTTGAATTGTTTTGTTTTGCCCAAAGAGACCTAACATGCAATATGGCCCATTATTGAAGGCAACAAGTGGAATACCCTAGGGGTGCAAGTGTGATTGGTGTTGTCCATTTTCATGCTTATTTATCTTGAATTTAGGTCAAACTATTTTTGGTTAATTGATTTGCATACAAAACCCTAATTCTAACATGGCATATTTAGAAAACTTTAAAGTGCGAAAAATAAAGCTCCTAAGTTATTACAACACAATATATGGGAAGGGGGGTACAAATGTTCAAATGGGGATATTTTAGCAAGAAATTAAATCCTAAACTATTACAATCCAAATGGAATTATACAAATTATTTAATATGCAATAATTAAATAAAATAAGATAAATATGCAAGATGCAAAAATGATTTTTTATGTGTATGTAAAAAGTGTTTTTTATGTGTCAAGAAAACAAAAATAAAAGTATTAATTTTTGGGCATTTTTAATTTAGGGCAAAAACCCTAATTTTTACAAATAAAAGTATTTATTGTATATGCAATATTTATTAATTATATACAAAAAATAAATAAAAGAGAAGTATATTTGTCAAAAGGTATTTTTAATATTAAATGTTAATAAAAATAAAAATGTATATATTTTGTATTTTTTAACCTAAATATACTAATAAATATATATGTATTTGTATTATTTACTAAATATATTAAATATATACAAAAATAATAATATTTAATATTTACAAAAAAAAAGGATATTTTATATAAAATATTTTCAGAAGATAAAATAACATACAAATTAGAAAATAAATGTATTTGGTATTATTCCTAATATTCTAAACAAAAAAAAAAGTATTATGTATTATTTACATACAAATATCAATTTAAACAAATAAATGCCTAATAAATACAAAAATGGCTTGGAAAATATTTTTTATATTTTTAATATTATGAGAAAAAATGAATAAGTCAGAAATAACAAAAAAAAGTCAAAAAAGGTTTCAAATAAGCACAATGGGCCAAGGGGGTTCAAAAGTAGAAATAGGGTGCAAATAAGAAGTCAACTCAGGCCCAACCCAAGAAGACTTTGTCTTCAACCTCAGAACAACACATTTGAAAAACGCGCGCCTTTGATGCTTCAAACACAACTCCTGATTCCTGGACTTTTAGCACAAACTTACAACATGAAAAATGTTAAGCATCAAGCCACGATTCTGGACATATAAAGAACTCATCCTAACTCTCAGAAATGAGAGAGAATTTCTCCATTCCCAATTCCTGACCTAGTTTTTATTTAATGTTCAGACTTAAAATTCTCTAAGCACACATAACATAAATGAAAACTAATGATATGGGCATGTTCAGGGCTATGAATGTGACATAATTTCTTCACAAATCTAAACCTAACTATGCCTGGATAGAGAGATAAGAGTTCATGAACTTATCTGTTCAGTTGGAATCGTGTCTGGCAATGGAGGAGCTTTCAGGGTAAGATAATGATTTGTATAGCTTGCTTGATGTCCAGGGATGCTATTCCAAGCTTTAGTTTGCTTTGAAACCAAGTGAATCGTGTTATGGCACTTCAACTACAAAACAGAAAAATGAAAATGTTGATGTTGGTTAGAAGTGTTACAGTCTGCTTCTAATGCTTTGGACAGTTTGTATGGATGGTAGGGAAAGTGTTTGAAGTGGTTTTGGCCAAGATGCACGATGGAAATGAGCTAGCCAAGTCCAAGTGCAGAATGCCCTGTTTTTGTGCAGTTTAATGGTGATTCTGTGTTTGAGAAAGCAATGGAGATGGTTGGCTCGTGTTTCAGGTCAGGGTGGTTGTTTAGAATGTGTTTAACAAGTTTGCTTAAGTTGGTCTTGGCATAAATGAGAGTTGGTAGTTGTTATCTCAAGTTTCTTCTTACTTAAGCAACAAAAGTTCAAGTTGTGTTCTAGACTGATGCAGGCCCCCAATCTATGCTGCAACCTTTCCCCTTGATCAGTGTGTTTTTCTTCTGAACTTGTGCCCAAAGATATGGCCTTGTACTTCTTGATTTGCAACTTTGACATAAAGTTCATCTTTTCTAAAATGGATAATTTGCTTTTTCTATTTAAGGGTTAAACTTCCATGTAATGCTTAAACACATAATGCAAGGCTTGAAAACAAGGGGTTTGCATTAAATTTATGAGTGCAAATGGGATATAGGACCTGTAATCAAGTTGTGCAAGCTGATTTGAAAATTGCCTAAGTGTATGAACATGAAAGTTGGCCATAAACAAAGTGAGTTTTTCCCATATTGCCAAATTCGATTCTCCCTAACCATGAGGTTGTTTGATGAGTTCTTGGACATTTTTGAAAGCTTGGAATGTGTACTACAATCCATATTTGTAATGAAAATTGAAATTCCAAGTGGAAGTATGTGAAAAGTGGTCTTGAAGTTAGGCAAAAACCTTGCCTAAAATAGGTCAAAATTTCTCTAAGTTAAGCATGGTTTGGTACCCTTGTTCCAAAAATTGTAACTTGAACTACAAGCTTCTTTTGGGGAAACTTTGTGAATAAAAGTTGTAGATTTTGCAATGGGCTACAACTTTCATGTTTTGACTTTTCCTTGAATACAAATGCATCTTAATGAGAAAGTGGGACAAAGTTAGGAAAAAATTAGGGTTTTTCATAACTTAGAAAAATTCTAAGTTATGAAAAATCTTCATTTCAAACCCTAATTTGCAATTCTTGGTTTCTTGATGAACAAGTTTCATGATTTGGCATGTTTTGATGAAAAATGGATCTTGACACTTGATTTTGACCAAAAAGTCAAAGTTTGACTTTTCAGTATACAGTCAAAAATTGATCAATTGACTGGAAAATTCAACTATCAATCTTGTGCATTTGGGATTTTTTGAACTTGTTGAGTATGTCAAAACCATCCCATGGGGTCCTTGAGTCCATAGGTGAGCTTGGTTTGCCATTGGCTTGGTCAAACAGTCAAAAATTGCCTTTGTGCAGTCAAAACCCTAAAAATGACCATTTTGCCCTTTTGGTGATCTGACCAAATTTCTTGTGGAATTGTGATCCAAACTTGATCAAATGGTCCATATGAGTTCATAATGTTGATGTAGGTCAATTTTTATGAGGTTTGACTGTCAATTGGCCACAGTTGACTTTTTTCCCCAATACAGCTGATTTCTAGGTCAACTGTCCAATTGACTGGGCAAAGGTTGGAATCAAGGCTTGAAACTTGGTATGGATAAACTTGGGAGTCCAACATGAAGCATGAAAGTAATCTTAGGCATTTTAGGTCAAAATATCTTTGTGCAAACACAAACCCTAATTTGGGCCAACAGTGCTAGGAGAAGTCTTGCAGAGGAAAACCCTAACTGGATCTTGAGCTCCAAGGGTCTTGTGGTGAGAAAATATTGAGGAAATGGGAGGGCAAATTTTGGGGTACAACAGTTGCCCCTGTTCAATCTTCTTGAACCTGAAGAGTTAGATTGGCAAGTTTGCCTTTCGTGACTCGAGGGTAAAAGGAGATTGGACACTAGAGTGCCCTGAAATTTGCACTCGCATGCTGGAGTACCAGCAATGTGATGTCAGGAATGGGCTTATAGATGCCGTTTAGAGAGATGGTGGATAGGGAGATGGGCTTATAGATTCCATCTGAAGGCGTGACAGAAACTTGTCGGGAATGGGCTTATAGATGCCATTTGGAAGTGTTGGTCGCATAAGAGATTCCTTAGCGAGAATTTGCGCACTTTGAGAAAGACAGATGTTTTCCTGGCTTGTTACAGGTGTTGATCTTCAATCTCTTCATGCAGACGTGCCCTGGCTAGATACAGGTATCGAGTCTACAATCGGTTGCTCGCAGATATGCCCTGGCTGGATACAGGAATCGAATCTGGAAATAGTCGTCAACAGATATGCCCTGGCTGGATACAGGAATCGAATCTGGAAATAGTCGTCAACAGATATGCCCTGGCTGGATACAGGAATCGAATATGGAAATAATCGTAAACAGATATGCCCTGGCTGGATACAGGAATCGAATATGGAAATAGTCGTCAACAGATATGCCCTGGCTGGATACAGGAATCGAATCTGGAAATAGTCGTCAACAGATATGCCCTGGCTGGATACAGGAATCGAATCTGGAAATAGTCGTCAACAGATATGCCCTGGCTGGATACAGGAATCGAATCCGGAAATAGTCGTCAACAGATATGCCCTGGCTGGATACAGGAATCGAATCTGGAAATAGTCGTCAACAAATATGCCCTGGCTGGATACAGGAATCGAATCTTCAAACTCTTCAGACGTGCCCTGGCTGGATACAGGAATCGAATCTGGAAACTGATCACTCACAGATATGCCCTGGCTAGATACAGGAATCGAATCTGGAATTGTGACAGTTGAAGGTAGTCGTCTTTTGGATTGTCTTTTTCCCTGAAAAGGCAAAACATCAGTTGTATGCAATGTCATGATGTATGGAATGCATGATGTCATGATGTTCCAAATGAGATAGTGTTGTATGCATTTTATCATGTATGTAAGCAAGATGTATGAAATGTGAAATGTTTATGAATGTATTTTCGTCTAGGACAATAAATCCTTGACGACCGGCCGGGGAATTAAATCCTGGGCTGACGTTGAAGAGTAGAGTTCTTCGTTTCTGCTAGGGATGAGGATTGCAAGATTACACCTGTAGGAGAAGATGACTCCGTTGGGGGTTAAGCTTGTTGGAGAGATTACTCTGAGGGGAATTACTCTGTGGGAAGAGATACTTCGCTGAAGTTTTGGTGAGAGTTCCGCTGAGGATTTCAATGATGGACTCCGCTGGGGATGACAATGATAAACTCCGCTGGGGATACTGTTGATAAGTTAAGTTGAGGAAATTTGATGAACTCCGCTGGGGATAGGGAGAACTTCTCCGAGGGCGATCTCCCGTGGTAACTAGCTGAGGATAACCCAGTTATAAGCCCTTGTGAGGAATAACTTTGAATAAAGCCCGGAAGAGACGTCCGTACTCTACGGGGCAATAGCTTCCAGAGTCTACCGGGGATAAGCTCCAAGACCTGCTGGGGATATGGATTCCGATTTTCCTGAGGAAACTTTTCAGACTGTACTAGAAAATGGTTTCACTGGAGTGTCTGTATTCCGCCGGGGAACAATCTTAGATCAAGACTGCCGGGGATGCTTGCTGATGAATGCCTATACTCCGCTGGGGAATGTTGATATCTTCTGGGGATACCCAACTTCTTTTAGGCTGGCCGTAGACTAACTCTGCTGGAGGAGAGTATTGCTGACTTGCTAGGGGAATAGGGTGCCTATTGTAGGGTTGATGATAGACTAACTCTTCATGGGGAGAGTGTTGCTGAATCTTGTTTTACTTTGTGGGGAGTTGAGGTAATTTGGTCACATTCTTTAGTTGAACCTACCTTGGCGGACAGAGCAACTAGACTGCCTGGACAACTCTACATTGTCCCTGTTTCTGATGTCACATGTAATTAGTCTTTTGTTTCGTATGCAAGTATTTATGAATTAGCAATTTAATGTCAAATGCATATATAAAAAATGAACATTGGACGTTCTTCGCAAGACAAAACAGAAAAAGGAAAAAACAATTGGCAATTTGTTTGGAGAAGTGAACTTGTATTGATTTTGAAATTTGCCTGTAAATAGGCATTTTTTGTACAAGAGGCTGACGTCCTAGTAAGAGAACGCCGCCAAATAACATAAAGTTTATACAATTTTGAAAAGGAAACAAAACAGCTATGTGAACAATATTCCCACTGGGTTCCAACTCTGCTATTGCCTTTATGTCTTCAAACGTCTTATCACTTTGCTGCTTAGTTGAAGATGAAGCTGATTGATCGATGCCGAAGTCTGAGCCCGATAGTTGATGCCGAATTCTGGATGCAAGGTGATCGAATGAGACATAGTGTTACGCTTTATCCCTAACTTTTTCCTGGACCTCCCTTTCGGGTTTTCAGTCCACCGGGATACCCTTTTTTGCCCAAGCCGCCTTTTCAGGTTTTCGACTTGCCGGGTGTACAAATTCTTTTCAATTCATCCCTTATTTTTGCCCGAACCTTTTTTGGTTCACCAGGAAGCCCTTATTTTTGCCTAGGTATGTCAACCTAGCGGGTCTTTTATTCACGCGTAGTATCTTTTTACTATGTCTGCATTGGCGGGGTGAGGAAGGTCGTCACCATCCATGGTGGTTAGAATCATGGCTCCTCCTGAGAACACATGTTTAACCACAAATGGCTCTTCGTACGTAGGGGTCCATTTGCCCCTGGGATCACTTTGAGGAAGGATGATGCGTTTGATTACCAGGTCCCCAGCTTGATACTCTTGTGGTTTGACTTTCTTGTTAAATGCCCTGATCATTCGTTTTTGGTACGTCTGACCATGGCAAATAGCAGTGAGTCTCTTTTCGTCAATTAGGTTTAATTGATCAAGTCGAGTCTGGATCCAGTCATCTTCACTCAAGTCTGCATCCTTCATTATCCGGAGAGAGGGTATCTGGACTTCAATCGGCAAGACTGCCTCCATGCCATAGACCAAGGAAAAGGGTGTTTCCCCTGTTGACGTCCGTGCCGAGGTACGGTACCCATGAAGAGCAAATGGTAACATTTCGTGCCAATCTTTGTAGGTCACTGTCATCTTCTGCACAATTTTCTTGATGTTTTTATTTGCCGCTTCGACAACTCCATTCATCTTCGACCAGTAAGGAGAAGAGTTGTGGTGCTGTATCTTGAATTGCTCGCAGAGCTCAGTGATCATCTTGTTGTTAAGATTGGTACCATTGTCCGTAATGATTCTTTCTGGGACGCCGTACCGACAGATCAGGTTATGCCGAATGAAACGTGCCACGACGCTCTTGGTTACGATGGCGTAGGAAGCTTCTTCCACCCACTTTGTGAAGTAATCAATTGCTACCAAGATGAAGCGATGCCCGTTGGATGCCGTTGGTCGGATCTCTCCGATCATATCAATGCCCCACATTGCAAAAGGCCAAGGTGCCGTTAGGACGTTCAGAGGAACCAGAGGGATATGCACCTTATCAGCATAGATCTAGCATTTATGACAAGTTCGAGAATGTTGGTAACAGTCGGCCTCCATTGTGGACCAGAAATATCCTGCCCGAAGGATTTTCTTTGCCATGGTATGTCCACTGGAATGTGTTCCGAATGTACCTTCATGTAGTTCTACCATGATCTTCTCTGCTTCAGTCTTATCCACACAACACAGTAAAGTTGAATTGTGGTTTCGTTTGTAGAGAATGCCGTTGCTGAGGAAGAATTTTGCAGCAAACCTTCTCAGGAACTTCTTGTCATTGACCGATGCGCCTTCGGGGTATTCTTGAGCTTCCAAATATCTCTTCACCTCATGATACCAGGGTTTCTCGATTACCTCTTCGGCCTCAAGATCGCAGCAGTATGCAGGTTTGTCCAACTTCCAGATAATGATCCGGGGAGCCTCGTTGTCCCATTTGACTTTGAACATTGAATACATCGTAGCTAGTGCGTCCGCTAACTGATTCTCCTCTCTTGGGAAGTGTTCAAAAGTTATCTCTTCAAAGTGGGGAAGCAAAGTCAACACATACTCCTTGTAAGGAATAAGACTCGGGTGTTTCGTATCCCACTCGCCTTTGATCTGATTGATCACGAGAGCGGAATCTCCGAAGACACTCAGAAACTTGATCCTTAAGTCAATTGCAGCTTGAAGACCCATAATACATGCCTCATATTCTGCCATGTTGTTGGTGCAGTTGAAACACAGCCGGGCGGTGAGTGGAGTATGAGTACCTTTAGGGGATATGATCACAGCGCTGATGCCGTTACCCAAAGCGTTCGAGGCTCCGTCAAAATGCATAGACCATCGGGATCCTTCCTCAGGTCCTTCATCCGGTCCAGGCACTTCACAATCAGTTACTACCATGATATCTTCGTCTGGAAATTCAAAGTTCAATGATTGGTAATCGTCCACAGATTGGTGTGCCAAATGGTCTGCCAATACACTTCCCTTGATTTCTTTTTGAGTTGTGTACTGGATGTCATATTCTGTCAAGATCATTTGCCATCTTGCTATTCTTCCGGACAGAGCGGGCTTTTCGAATATGTACTTGATTGGATCCATTTTTGAAATCAACAGAGTAGTGTGAGTCAGCATATACTGTCTCAGCCGGCGAGCAGCCCATACCAGAGCGCAACAAGTTTTCTCGAGCAGTGAGTACCGAGTCTCACAGTCGGTAAACTTTTTTCTCAGGTAATAAATAGCGTGCTCTTTTCGGCCAGACTCGTCATGCTTCCCCAGCACACACCCCATTGAGTTGTCAAGTACTGTCAAGTATAGTATTATAGGTCTCCCTTCCACTGGTGGCATAAGAATGGGTGGTTCTTGGAGATATTCCTTTATCTTTTCGAAAGCGGCCTGACATTCATCGTTCCAACATACTACTTGATCTTTCTTCAGCAATTTGAAGATTGGCTCACAGGTAGCAGTTAGATGCGAGATGAATCGGGCAATGTAATTCAGTCGTCCTAAGAAAGCCTCTGACTTCTTTCTCTGTCTTGGGAGTCGGCATCTCTTGTATGGCTTTCACCTTGGCAGGGTCCACTTGAATACCTTTGTCGCTTACAATGAAACCTAGCAACTTTCCAGACCTCACCCCAAAGGTGCATTTGTTTGGGTTCAACCTCAGCTTGTACAACTTCAGTCGGTCAAACAGCTTCCGCAGATGGTCAAGGTGTTCCTCCTCAGTTTGGGACCTTGCAATCATATCATCGACGTATACTTCAATCTCATGGTGGATCATGTCATGAAATAAAGCAACCATGGCACGTTGGTAGGTTGCCCCAACATTTTTCAACCCGAATGGCATGACCTTGTAGCAGAAGGTGCCCCACTGAGTAACAAAGGTAGTCTTTTCCATATCTTCAGGAGCCATCTTGATCTGATTATACCCTAAAAAACCATCCATGAAGGAGAACACCTTGTGCTGAGCAGTATTGTCAACAAGAACGTCGATGTGAGGCAGAGGGAAATCATCCTTAGGGCTGGCCCTGTTCAAATCCCTGTAGTCAACACACATTCTGACTTTACCATCTTTCTTTGGCACTGGAACCACGTTGTCCACCCACTGAGGATAAGAAGTCACTGCTAGAAACCCGGCATCAAATTGTTTCATAACCTCAGCTTTTATTTTCTCGGACATCTCTGGACGCATGCGACAGACCTTCTGTTTTACCGGAGGGAAATCTTACTTGGTAGGCAGATGATGAACTACAATGTCGGCATCCAAACCGGGCATGTCTTCGTAAGACCAAGCAAAGAATTACATGTAGTCATGCAGCATCTGGATCAATCGTTGTTTTACGCTGAGCTCTAGATTGGCACCGATCTTGACTTCTTTTCTATCTGTCTCAGTACCCAGGTTTATCGTCTCCACTGGCTCTTCATGCGGCTGAATGGCCCTCTCTTCCTGGAGTAGCAGTCTTGCGAGTTCACCAGGCACTTCGCAATCATCTTCACCTTCGTCTTCGGCCAAGTTGATCGGATTTTTGAAGTCATAACTGGCAGTAGCAGAGCCGTTACCAGTGAGATCCAGAGTGGATTGGAACCTGTATAAGTGAGTGTGTGTAAATATAGCTGTTTTGCAATATATAACAAAGAAAGAAAAAGAGCACAAGATTTGAAATGCAACAACGTCCAATGTTTTGATTAATGATATATGGAAATGTCATACAAAAAGCCCTCACAAATGGAGCCACGGTGCCCCGGGTAGGACACCGAGCCAATAAAAGTTTCAACATATTGTTTGTTACAAATTGAAAACAAAAGAGTTCATTACTGCGTGACAAATGTAATAGGTGTAAAATCTTTTTCCGTCCAGTTGCTTGGTCCGTTGTTGGTTGTTGGATAGATCCAACTGTCAAATTCTGCTTCCTCTACGTCCTCCTCGATAGCATTCATTCTTGGGTCGGTGATGAACACCGGAGGCTTTCTGATCCTTTCCTTGCGAACAGCCCTCTGAGCCTCTGCAGTGAAGCCCAGCCCAAATTTGTCGGTCTTTTGAGTGAAGTCAGGAAGTTGACCCCAGTTTGCGCACTTGCCTTTCTCGATTACAGCCCGGGCATCCTTCAAGGAAGCCATCCTCAAAGGAAAGTCTTCTTCAACCACTGCCTCAGCTGACGCCAATGTTGGAGGTACCTCTTCAAAATGTTGAAAGGGGGTTTCAATAAACTCCCCGTCCATCTCGATATACCGGAATGAATTCAGGTGACTAACCATGTATTCCTCCTCTCCCTGCACAGTAACAATCTTCCCTCTGACAGGGTATTTGAGCTTCTGGTGTAGAGTGGATGTCATAGCCCCAGCCTTGTGAATCCAAGGTCGACCCAGCAAACAGGAATAAGATGGACGAATATCCATCACGTAGAACGTTGAGTCAAAGACTTGGGAACCCACACAAATAAGAATGTCTACCTCACCGTGCACCATCCTCTTAGAACCGTCGAAGGCTCTAACAATGATGTTACTAGGTTTCAATTCCAGGCCCTCACAATCCAACCGATCTAAGGCCTTCTTAGGCAATACATTCAGGGAAGAACCGGTGTCCACCAACACGTGTGCGAGAGTAGTGCCCCTGCATTCTATAGAGACATGCAGTGCATCATTGTGAGTTTTTCCTTTGGCGGTAAGGTCGGCATCCGAGAAACCCAAACCATTGTCAGCGGTCAAATTAGCCACACAGTCAGTGAATTGATCTGCAGATGTCTCTTGCGGCACATGGGCCGTTTTCAGAAATGAAATCAGGGCCTTGGCGTGGGCCTCTGAGCACAGCAGCAATGATAGCATAAAGATTTTGGAGGGGGTATGCCCCAGCTGTTCAACGACATTGAAGTCACTCTTTTTAATGATTTTAAGGATTTCCTCCATCTCTTGCTGGGAGGCTTCAACAGCGGTCTTTTTTGGTGCCTCCGTCCGGGCAGGAAAATCGGTAGCAACTTCTTTGCCCCGAGCATCAGAGGACTCGGCGGCAGTGGTAGACACAGGAACTTGATTTGGAAGAGGAACATGCACACTTGCGGGTGTGATGATAAGAGGTTTTCGGATAATTGGTGGTGCAATGTCAGGCGAGAAGAGCCTGCCACTGCGAGTAATCTTGGCGGGACCAGTGATGTTACTGATACTGGTACCGGTGTTGAACTCCTGCTTCACCCCAAGCACATACACATCTGCCCCATAGTGCCATGGGACAGCCTTGTCAAATTCATAGGGGAGAGGCCCCGAAACAGTAATGGTAATGGGTGCAACAGACATAATTTTGAATGGCTTCCTCGGGGGAGCCTTGGTAGGATTGTTGAAAATTGTGACGATAGATACTTCTTCAGCGGAAACAAATGGAACAACGGTTTTCTTGAACAGAATTCCTTTGCTATCCATCAGGCTTTGGATGCCTGATTTCAGCAGCGGACAACCGGTAGGGGTAATAGCACACAGGAGGCAACCCTTGCTACAACCCGGAAATAAACTGGCCAGCAACAGATTCCTCTTAACAGTCAATAGAGGGGTAGCAACATCATTCACAGAAACTGCATACAATTCTTCCTCAACGGCATTTACTCTATGCTGGGGCATAGGAGCAGTTGCAACATTTGGCCTCTCAGACGCCTCAAACTGTATTTCCTTCGCATCAATAAGGTCTTGAACCTTATTTCTCAGGGCCCAGCAAACATCAGTAGTATGCCCGGGGGGCTATCAGAATGATAAGCACAACGGGCATTTGGGTTATACTTAGGAGATGCAGTATTCACGACCTTCGGAGCCTCTCTGATGGTCACCAAGTTGGTTCATAGCAGTTGCGGTAAGATTTATGACAAGGTCATACTCAGCCGAGTGTATTGCCTTTTGGGCCTCTCACCCCTTTGTTGATTGTACTGCTGAGGAGCAGCAACAAGTTTTGAAATTACCAAGGCATTGACGGTTTGGCGGCGTTCTGGCTTGACTTGTCTTCTAAGACCATAGACGGCACTAGCTTCCTTCTTGAAAGGCTTCTTCTCAGTACTTGCGGAGGCACCTTTCTGTATCTTTCCCGACCTGATGCCAGCTTCTATCCTTTCACCCGTCAGGATCAAATCCGTAAACCCAGCGGAGGAATTACCAACCAGATGATTGAAGAATGGACCAGACAAGGTCCCTAGAAACATGTCAACCAGTTCACGGTCAGTCAAAGGAGGCTGCACCCTGCCAGCCAAATCTCTCCATTTTTGCGCATATTCTTTGAATCCTTCGCCCGTTCCCAGTGACATACCCTGAAGTTGGGTACGCGTAGGAGCGAGGTCAGAATTGTATTGATATTGTCTATAGAATGCGGTAGCCAAATCCTCCCAATGTCGGATACTGGTTCCATCTAGCTGATAGAACCACTCAAGTTGTGACCCCGAAAGGCTATCTTGGAAGAAGTGGATCCAAAGATTCTTGTATGCCGTGTAAGGTTGGATCTTCCTTACGTACGATCTGAGATACAGCTTTGGACAGGAAGCCCCGTCGTATTTTGCGAAGGAAGGCGCCTTGAATTTGTGTGGGATTACCACCCCAGGAGGGTATTATTCGTCATTGTAATCTGTCTTGTTGTCAGAGACTGCAGGACTAGGAGCCCCTCCCCCTTGGGGACTGTCTTTCTCTGCAGAGGAAGTAGTTGGATCAGCCTCGTTATGGAGTGTGTTCCCAAACCTGCGTCCAGTATTGAACAACGCAGTCCTCTTCTTCTTCTTCTTCTTTAAGAGCAGAGCCTTCAACTCTTGTTGACCTTGGGCCAGGCTCATGACCATCTCTTGAAACTGGGCATTCTGGGCCTGGAGGGCCTTGATAGCTTGCTCACTGGATGATTCTGGATTCATGATGACTGTTCAAAATAAACAGCGAAGAAGATTAAGCAACATGTAGAAAAAGGGGTACCTGTTATGCACATGATGCATGAGATGCTATCTATGCAATGCATTCAAGGATTTTAGAAATTCACAATTATTGCAGACAAAAAGAACGCACGTCATATTAATAAGAAGAAATTTGTTAGTACATAAATGCCCCATGGGCCAAATATTACAAAAAAAACTTCTCAAGGTAAAAAGACGTTGCGCATCCTATTTGGCGCAATGTAGGTGTTGAGGGTCTCTTGCTCATGGAGTCGGCGGGTGAGCTCTAGAACCTTCTTCTCGCTGGCGTAGAAGCTAGCTTCAAAAGTGTTCCGTTCCTCCTTGAGTTGGATCCAACTCTTATGCATCTCCTCCCACGATGTAGGCATGTCAGGATGTAGGATGGTGTAAGGAACCTCTCCTTCCTTAACGGGCTCTTTAATCACAGGGAGAACATGAGGATAAGGCATCATTAGACTCTGGGCTCGGGCTCGTACCCACTTGAGATAAGGATCAAGAGGGATGGAGTTCTTGTGTCCCAGTGTCTTGCTGTCAACCTTGTTAGGCATCCTCCAAGCTCTGATGAATCTTTGGTGAAGTCCTTGCGCATCGTTGTCGAAGTCAAAAACTAAGTCAGGAATCAACATGTCGTGAGGGCCATCTCTTCGTGCATATCCAAATTGCCTCAAAGCTAGGCAAGGGTTGTAGGTAATGCCCCCTCTATTGCCAAGTAATGGAACATTAGGGAACTCTCCACAACGATCGACGATGATGACATTTTCTCTAGACCGAGAACACCAATGTACATCAGAGTGAGTAAGAGTCATCAACCGTTGGGACCACCTTAAGCCTTGGTCATTCTTCAAGACAGATTGTGGAAGGTGCGAAATAAACCACCTTGCAAGGAGAGGAGTACAGCACATGAGAACACCCCTCTTTCTCATTGTTCGTGTGTAAAATAAGTGAAGGATGTCCCCAAGCAATGTTGGTATTGGATTTCTGGACAAGAAGATTTTGACGGCGTTGACTTCTACAAGCTGGTCAGGATTTGGGAACAAGACCAACCCATAGATAAGAAGTGCCACAATTTCTTCAAAGGCTTGTAGGTCCAATGAATTCCAACATTCTTGTGCCTTCTCAAACAAGAATTTTGCTAAGAAACCCTTAACACCGCTTCTAGTTTCCCAATGCCCCTTGATGTCAGATGGCTGTAGATGTAGTGCTCGAGCAACATCTTCAGGCTTTGGTTCCTTTTCGGTACCGTTGAAAGGTAGTTGATTAAGGATAGGAATTCTCAGGAGTTGAGAAAATTCCTCCAAAGTGGGCACCAACTGGTAGTCGGGGAAAGTGAAACAGTGATGAAGAGGGTCAAAGAACTGGAATAGCACTTTCATCATGTCCTCTTCAATGTTGGTGTTGACTAAGCTGAGAAGTCTACCATGTCTTTCACTGAAGGATGAGCTTTCCGGAATTCTTGAGGTGAGCTCCTTGAGTTGAGGAGGGATTCTCACAAGGTTGACTTGGATGGTTTTTCTGCGAGGAATTTCCATGACCTACAAAACAAGAACAAAGATGAAGATCTAAACCCTTGAAGTGGTTAGTAAATGCATATGATGCTTTATGATGTTTATGATGTATGCACAAACATATGTACAAGCAAATCACACCAAACCCTAGTTTCAGGCTTGCATGAGGTTTCATAGGTAAGTACCCTCTTGAGTGTAGTTGGCTTAAAATCTTGTCCTATAAATAGTAACTGGGTTCTAAGGAGCTCAATATCACGAGATTGTTTTCATTGTTCATTGTTTTGGTTTATCCACTTAACTAGCGACCAAAATATTCCAAGAAAACAACCCTCAATGAGTGTAGTATCGAGTATCTACCAACTTCGGACTGCACCAAAGCCGGTCATCTCACTACCCCTAATGAAAGGCCAAGATGGTCAAGTAAGGTTCTAGGTCATTAGTGCTTAGTGACATCACTCAGCGGCCCCGTACTCTCCTTGATTGAACTCAAGGGTTACCGGTACTCACAAATATGTCACACTAATATAGCTATTGCTTCGACCGTGTCGGTATACCCCGCACAGTTTCCACAACGTATTGCTATCTATGAATGTTTCCCAAAATCCGGTGTAGGATTGTAAACCCAAACAAGAGAGCCAAGATGTAAAGCAATCAAAACAAACAATTAGTCATGCAAGAGGGTGATCTAAGCCCTAAGGTTACTCCACTTTTAAATTTATCCCCAGCAGAGTCGCCAGTTCTGTGATACGGTGGGAGAACTGACTTGATTTTTGCGTTTGTTTTCGCAAATGTTTCGGTTGAGCAAGAGTCGCCACCGACTTTTTATTTTATTCTAAGGAAAGGTTAAAAAGCACAGCAAAAACCTTTGAGATGTTTTCTTGGGTTCGGGGAGTAGTTTATAGAAAGGGAAGGTATTAGCACCCTTTCTATCCATGGTTATCCATGGGCTCTTAGTTACTTGCTTAGATCAACTTGCCTTAATTTTTAATTGTTTGAAATGGTGCTTTGTGTGTGTGGGTTTGAAAATGTTTTGAAAAGAAGCCAATGCAGTGGCAACCCTTGTAATGATCCATGTTGGGATGTATACAAAGGTGTATGTCTTTTGAAAAGGTTTTCAATGTTTTTGAAAGTTGTTTTGAAAGTGTAGTGATGTGTGTTTTGAAAAAATAGGCAAGTGTTTTTGCAAGTTTGACTCAAGTAACTAAGAGTTTGTCTACTCCTAAATTTCTCAAAGATTTCTCCTATGTTTTTAACCCTTTTAACAATTTTGTTCCACCATTGTATTTGGTGGACAATCTTGTGTTAGGATGTGAACGGGACGGGCGCGGGTCATCGTTTAGACCATAATTACAATGGTGCCAAGTATCTTTGGGCAATTTTCCTTTTAAGGGACTTGATCATTTTTAGGCAACTTTCGAAAGCGTCATCGAGGGACTATGATCATTTGAATTGTTTTGTTTTGCCCAAAGAGACCTAACATGCAATATGGCCCATTATTGAAGGCAACAAGTGGAATACCCTAGGGGTGCAAGTGTGATTGGTGTTGTCCATTTTCATGCTTATTTATCTTGAATTTAGGTCAAACTATTTTTGGTTAATTGATTTGCATACAAAACCCTAATTCTAACATGGCATATTTAGAAAACTTTAAAGTGCGAAAAATAAAGCTCCTAAGTTATTACAACACAATATATGGGAAGGGGGGTACAAATGTTCAAATGGGGATATTTTAGCAAGAAATTAAATCCTAAACTATTACAATCCAAATGGAATTATACAAATTATTTAATATGCAATAATTAAATAAAATAAGATAAATATGCAAGATGCAAAAATGATTTTTTATGTGTATGTAAAAAGTGTTTTTTATGTGTCAAGAAAACAAAAATAAAAGTATTAATTTTTGGGCATTTTTATATTTAGGGCAAAAACCCTAATTTTTACAAATAAAAGTATTTATTGTATATGCAATATTTATTAATTATATACAAAAAATAAATAAAAGAGAAGTATATTTGTCAAAAGGTATTTTTAATGTTAAATGTTAATAAAAATAAAAATGTATATATTTTGTATTTTTTAAGCTAAATATACTAATAAATATATATGTATTTGTATTATTTACTAAATATATTAAATATATACAAAAATAATAATATTTAATATTTACAAAAAAAAAGGATATTTTATATAAAATATTTTCAGAAGATAAAATAACATACAAATTAGAAAATAAATGTATTTGGTATTATTCCTAATATTCTAAACAAAAAAAAGTATTATGTATTATTTACATACAAATATCAATTTAAACAAATAAATGCCTAATAAATACAAAAAATGGCTTGGAAAATATTTTTTATATTTTTAATATTATGAGAAAAAATGAATAAGTCAGAAATAACAAAAAAAAAGTCAAAAAAGGTTTCAAATAAGCACAATGGGCAAAGGGGGTTCAAAAGTAGAAATAGGGTGCAAATAAGAAGTCAACTCAGGCCCAGCCCAAGAAGACTTTGTCTTCAACCTCAGAACAACACATTTGAAAAACGCGCGCCTTTGATGCTTCAAACACAACTCCTGATTCCTGGACTTTTAACACAAACTTACAACATGAAAAATATTAAGCATCAAGCCACGATTCTGGATATATAAAGAACTCATCCTAACTCTCAGAAATGAGAGAGAATTTCTCCATTCCCAATTCCTGGCCTAGTTTTTATTCAATGTTCAGACTTAAAATTCTCTAAGCACACATAACATAAATGAAAACTAATGATATGGGCATGTTCAGGGCTATGAATGTGACATAATTTCTTCACAAATCTAAACCTAACTATGCCTGGATAGAGAGATAAGAGTTCATGAACTTACCTGTTCAGCTGGAATCGTGTCTGGCAATGGAGGAGCTTTTAGGGCAAGATAATGATTTGTATAGCTTGCTTGATGTCCAGGGATGCTATTCCAAGCTTTAGTTTGCTTTGAAACCAAGTGAATCGTGTTATGGCACTTCAACTGCAAAACAGAAAAATGAAAATGGTGATGTTGGTTAGGAGTGTTACAGTCTGCTTCTAATGCTTTGGACAGTTTGTATGGATGGTAGGGAAAGTGTTTGAAGTGGTTTTGGCCAAGATGCACGATGGAAATGAGCTAGCCAAGTCCAAGTGCATAATGCCCTGTTTTTGTGCAGTTTAATGGTGATTCTGTGTTTGAGAAAGCAATGGAGATGGTTGGCTCGTGTTTCAGGTCAGGGTGGTTGTTTAGAATGTGTTTAACAAGTTTGCTTAAGTTGGTCTTGGCAGAAATGAGAGTTGGTAGTTGTTATCTCAAGTTTCTTCTTACTTAAGCTACAAAAGTTCAAGTTGTGTTCTAGACTGATGCAGGCCCCCAATCTATGCTGCAACCTTTCCCCTTGATCAGTGTGTTTTGCTTCTGAACTTGTGCCCAAAGATATGGCCTTGTACTTCTTGATTTGCAACTTTGACATAAAGTTCATCTTTTCTAAAATGGATAATTTGCTTTTTCTATTTAAGGGTTAAACTTCCATGTAATGCTTAAACACATAATGCAAGGCTTGAACACAAGGGGTTTGCATTAAATTTATGAGTGCAAATGGGATATAGGACCTGTAATCAAGTTGTGCAAGCTGATTTGAAAATTGCCTAAGTGTATGAACATGAAAATTGGCCATAAACAAAGTGAGTTTTTCCCATATTGCCAAATTCGATTCTCCCTAACCATGAGGTTGTTTGATGAGTTCTTGGACATTTTTGAAAGCTTGGAATGTGTACTACAATCCATCTTTGTAATGAAAATTGAAATTCCAAGTGGAAGTATGTGAAAAGTGGTCTTGAAGTTAGGCAAAAACCTTGCCTAAAATAGGTCAAAATTTCTCTAAGTTAAGCATGGTTTGGTACCCTTGTTCCAAAAATTGTAACTTGAACTACAAGCTTCTTTTGGGGAAACTTTGTGAATAAAAGTTGTAGATTTTGCAATGGGCTACAACTTTCATGTTTTGACTTTTCCTTGAATCCAAATGCATCTTAATGAGAAAGTGGGACAAAGTTAGGAAAAAATTAGGGTTTTTCATAACTTAGAAAAATTCTAAGTTATGAAAAATCTTCATTTCAAACCCTAATTTGCAATTCTTGGTTTCTTGATGAACAAGTTTCATGATTTGGCATGTTTGGATGAAAAATGGATCTTGACACTTGATTTTGACCAAAAAGTCAAAGTTTGACTTTTCAGTATACAGTCAAAAATTGATCAATTGACTGGAAAATTCAACTATCAATCTTGTGCATTTGGGATTTTTTGAACTTGTTGAGTATGTCAAGACCATCCCATGGGGTCCTTGAGTCCATATGTGAGCTTGGTTTGCCATTGGCTTGGTCAAACAGTCAAAAATTGCCTTTGTGCAGTCAAAACCCTAAAAATGACCATTTTGCCCTTTTGGTGATCTGATCAAATTTCTTGTGGAATTGTGATCCAAACTTGATCAAATGGTCCATATGAGTTCATAATGTTGATGTAGGTAAATTTTCATGAGGTTTGACTGTCAATTGGCCACAGTTGACTTTTTTCCCCAATATAGTTGATTTCTAGGTCAACTGTCCAATTGACTGGGCAAAGGTTTGGAATCAAGGCTTGAAACTTGGTATGGATAAACTTGGGAGTCCAACATGAAGCATGAAAGTCATCTTAGGCATTTTAGGTCAAAATATCTTTGTGCAAACACAAACCCTAATTTGGGCCAACAGTGCTAGGAGAAGTCTTGCAGTGGAAAACCCTAACTAGATCTTGAGCTCCAAGGGTCTTGTGGTGAGAAAATATTGAGGAAATGGGAGGGAAAATTTTGGGGTACAACACCATTCAAAGATATTGGAAACATCTCATATCAATCCTTGAAGGTGACAACCATCTTCTGCATAATCTTCTTAATATTCTTGTTTGCTGCCTCAATAACACCATTCATCTTTGGATGATACGAGGAAGAATTGTGATGCTTTATCTTGAAGCTCTCGCATAACTCTTTCATCATTTTATTGTTGATATTTGACCCATTTTCAATGATGATCTTTTTGGGAACCCCATAATGACAAATAATATTCTGCTTCATGAAACGAATGACCACTTATTTGGTGATGTTGGCATCAGATGCCACTTTGACCCACTTGGTGAAGTAATCAATAGCCACCAGAATAAAGCATTATCCATTGGAAGCAGTCGATTCAATTCGGCCAATCATATTGATGCCCTACATTGTGAAGGGCCAAGGAGAGGTCAAAACATTCAAAGGATTGGGTGACACATGTATTTTATCGGTATAAATCTGACATTTGTAATAGATTCTGGAATGACTGTAACAATCATTTTCCATTGTAGACTGGTAATAACCTGCTCTCAATATTTTCTTGGCCATAGTATGGCCACTAGAATGTGTCCCGAAGGAACCTTCGTGAATCTCTTCTATGATCTTGTTTTCTTCGTGTCTATCCATGTGTCCGAGCAAAACAAAGTAATAGTTTCTCTTGTACAAAACACCTCCATTGAGGAAAAACTTGACTACATACTTCCACAGAGTCTTCTTATCAGTGACAGAAGCATCCTATGGATATTATTTCATTTCAAGATATCTTTTGATATCATAAAACCATGTTGTTTCATCAGCATCATCTTCTTCTATTTGGTAACAGAACACTGGCTCATCCAACCTCAAAATGGTGATAGAGGGGGCTTCATACGCCCGTCTGACTTTAAACATTGATGAGAGAGTAGCCAAGGTGTCTGCCAAATTGTTCTCTTCTCTTGGAATATGGTTGAAAGTAATCTCATCAAAGTACGAGATTAACTTTAAAACATGCTCACAATATGAAATCAAATTCGGGTGATGAGTCACCCAATCTCTGTTGATCTGACTAATCACAAGAGAAGAATCCCCATATACTTCCAAGATCTTGATTCTCAAATCAATAGCAGCTTCTAACCCAAAGATGCAAGCTCATACTCAGCAATATTGTTGGTGCAGTCAAAGAAAATTCTGGAAGTAATAGGAGTATGGAAACCTTCAAGAGAAGTAATCACAACATCGACACCATTACCCAAGGCATTGGAGGCACCATCAAACACCATCGTCTATCGCGGTCCTGGTTCGAGTCCTTCTTCGGGCCAGGGATGTTACAATCATATATATACATGATCTCCTCATCAGAAAACTCAAACTTTATCGGCTGATAGTCATCTTCCACAAGCTGGTGAGCAAGATAATCTGCCAATACACTACCTTTGATTGATTTTTGGGTAGTATACCAGATATCATATTTTGTTAAGATCATTTGCCAATGGGCTACTCTTCTTGTGAGAGCTGGTGTGATACGGTGGAATAACTGATTGTCATATATTGGTTTTGCATTTTGTATTCGCAAATATGCGGTAAGCAAGAGTCGCCGCCGACTTTTCTTTTATCCAAATTAAGGAAAGGGTGAAAAGAACAGAAAAATATCTTTTTAAGATTTTCTGAGTAAGGGGGTAGATTATCGAAAGGGAAGGTGTTAGAATCCTTTCCATCCCTAGTTTTCTACGGGCTCTTATAGGTTTGCTCATTTTAAAAATACCTTTGTGCTTTGTGTTTGAAATTTTTTTGAAAACGCATTAGTACAGAGAACTTTGTAATGTTTATCGGGATATTAGAGAAAGTATACAAAGTATTTTGAAATTGTTTTTGAAAAGTAGTTTTTTTGTGTAAGTGCAAAATGTTTGAGCAAACTTCTAACATCTGTCTACTTTATTACTCGAAAAGGGTCGTTCTTTTCCTCTTTTCCTTTAGACAATTCTATCCTACTATTAGTGAGTAGGTAGCCTTATCATTGGATGTTTGAGGGACGATCGAAGGGACGTTATAGTCATAAAGGCAACTTGTGGAGACGCTTTAGCAATTTTCTTTTAGGGACTAGATCATTTACCGAAAGGCAACTGTAGGGTCATTGAGGGACTATGATCTTTTTTTGATTTATGGATCTTTGCTAAAGTGTTCCTGCCTCATGAATATTTTATTTCTTAATGGAAATCAAAGTGGGGTACCCTAGAGGTACTTGTGTACAATTGTGTTCAGTTCAATTATTTATCTTTTTGTTAAGTTTGCTAGTGTTTAATTATTAATCTTATCATACACACCTAATTACTAGCCGCTAATATATATATTATAGAATATTAAAGTGCAGGTATTTAAATCTACGCTATTACAATGCTTTGGGGAGGGGATTTACACTGTTCAAGAATGAGGGGATAGAGCAGTAAATGTCCTAGTTTTAATCTATTACATCCAGTAGGAAGGTACGTCAATGGTAAAAATACGAAATTAAATAAACGCGCAAATTGAATATAACGTCTAACAATATCCTAAGAAATAAAAATCTTTTTGGTTGTTTTTTTATTATGAAAAGAAAATTAAATCTGAATTAAGTCCTAAATTCTAATTTGTTTTAATTTAAGAAAATGGTTAAAATTAATTAATTAATTAATTATTTAGTTATTTAATTAAAACGTCTAACCTACTTTTTGTGATTTTGTTTATTTAATGTCAAGTTGAATAGAAAAAGTGTCAATAAAGAAACGAAACAAAGAATAAAATACAAAAAGAAAAAGGGACTCCTTCGATTGCAAGGAGAATGGACTTTTCGACTCAGAGGGAGAATGGATCTTTTGATCCAGAGGAAGAACATACTTTTTAATCCAGAGGGATGTTGTCCTTCGATTCTGTGAAGGGGATGGGATTTTTGATCCAGGAGGGATGTTTCCTTTTTCGATCCAAAGAGGGAGTTGTTCTTCGAATCGAACCTGCAAGGCAAATGTTGGCAAAAAATAAAGATGCAGGACTTGAGTATCGAACCCAGGTCCTTCTCCCTAATTCAAAGCTTCTGTCCTTAGGCCTAAGCTTATTTTGACTTGAAACAGGCTATGCCATGAGTTTTGAAAGGCAAATCATGTCATGCCTTTGGATGGCGTAATTTTATTCCTGCATGTTATCTTGTGTATGATATGCTCATATAAACATAAATGGTATTAGCAGCACATATATACCAATAATAGGTATTAAAAGGCTTAGAAATGCAGTTTCGATTTGGGTAAGTCCTTACCAACTGGAGATGCTCCGATTTGAGCGTGGCTTGGCTTGGAACAGATTCTTATGAATCTCAAGAACACAGATATATCCTTCGTCTTGATTGAGGGTGCTTGCAAAGAAAACTAGTCAGAATTTTGATCCTGTCTATGGTGGTGTGATTATTCTCTTTTTCTAGGCAATCTCCCTTTTCTGTGATGCAACATTTATGATTTCTTTATATAGAGGGGGTAGAGGGGACACGAAGGCAAAGGTTTAAACAACCTTGATTATGTGTTTGAAAGCCATGAATGAGAATTTGTAGTGTTGGCCAAACACATGGGATCTTGTCCTTTTTTGAATTTTGAATGTATGTGGACATTTGAATTTCGAATGCTCTCCTTCGAATAGCTCTGATGGCCTCCTTCGAATGGCTCTGATGGCCTCCTTCAAATGGCTCTGATTTAGCTCCTTCGAATGGCTCTGATGGCCTCCTTCAAATGGACTTTTTGAGTGTCTTTCGAACAGTCTTTTGTTGCCTCCTTCGAATGGGCCACCAATGTGTGTCCTTCGAATGGGACTTTGGAATACTCTTTCGAAGGGGTCATATTGGGAATCATACTGCAAAAACTATGTTGAGAGGTCTTGGCTCTGTGCATTGAAGGAAATTATAGAAGAGACCTTTTCCCTTGTGAATCCAGGACAAGTCTGAGGAAGCCTATGCCTTATGGATCGAAGGCAAGCCTGAAGTAGATAATGTGAAGTCAGAGCCTTGTGAACCAAGCTTGGTTAAATGGGGTCTAGTGCCTGATCGAAGGGTTTTAGATGCCCAATCGAATATCCTTGTCCATATGTCAATTGAAAGACATCCTGTTCAGATGCCAATTGAAAGACTTTGTCCCAAGGACAATCGAAGACTCCTGTCCATATGCCAATTGAAGACTCCTTCTTTACCTTCAAAATCTTTATTTTTCTTTAATCAAATGTTTGTGACCATCCATGTAAGAGAAAATCTTGGAAAACATGAGAGGGCAAATTTTGGGGTACAACAACCTCCCCTGTTCAAACTTCTTAAACTTGAAGATTGGCTTGTTTACCTTTTGTGATCTGAAGGTGGAAGATGATTGAACACTATAGTGCCCAGAAATTTGCACTCTCATGAAGTAACACTGATTATTGATAACGGCGTGAATGGGCTTACAGATGCCATTTGGATAAGATGACAGAGAGTCATCGAAGATGGGCTTAAAGATGCCATCCAAAGTAGATGCTGATTTCACACATGGTCCCTTTGGTGGTTCTTGTTCCTGCTGCTTGAGGAGGAATTTGCTGGGGAATGTGAGTTTCTATTATTCTCCTACTTGTGGAAAACATTGTGGGGAATAGAGTCTAGAAACTTCGGTTGTCCATTACTCTATTGGGGAGTTATCTCTTGAAAGCAAGTTGTTATCTGGTCGGGATCCAGGCTTCACGACGACTTGTTGAGGACAATAAGACTGACTTCTATCTGGTCGTATTCTAGGCTTCACAGTGACTTATTGGGGAATATGAAATTAACTGAGATCTGGTCGGTTCTAGGCTTTGCAATAATTGTAGACGTTGAACTGTTATCTGGTCGTATCCAGGCTTCAGCGATTTGAAGAAATTAAGTTGTTATTTGGTCTGGTCCAGGCTTCAACTTGAATATGAGGTATACCGTTATCTGGTCGAGTCCAGGCTTCAGTGTCATAGGTTATACTATCATCGGGTCAGGTCAAAGCTTCATAGTAATTAATAAACTGCTATCTGGTCGGACTCCAGGCTTTGCAGTATCTTTAACAGAAAAGAATTAGGATAAACCATTGGTCGATTTAAACTGAAACAACAGAGGTCTTGAGTTATCTTTGATTGGATAGGAATCAGAAAAATCTTAGTGTCAATTTGACAGAACCAGAGAAAGGTCTTGAATTAACTTTGACTGGAATAGAAGTCAGAAAAATCTCAGTGTCGATTTAATTGAACCAGAGAAAGTATCTACCAAAAAAGAATCAGGATAAACCATTGGTCGATTTAAACTGAACCAACAAAGGTTTTAAGTTATCTTTGACTGGATAAGAATCAGAAAAATCTTAGTGTTGATTTGACTGAACCAGAGAAAGTATCTACTGGAAAAGAATCAGGATAAACCATTGGTCGATTTAAACTGAACCAGCAGAGGTCTTGAGTTATCTTTGACTGGATAAGAATCAGAAAAATCTTATTGTCGATTCAACTGAACCAGAGAAAGCATCTACTGGAAAAGAATCAGGATAAACCATTGGTCGATTTAAACTGAACCAACAGAGGTCTTAAGTTATCTTTAACTGGATAGGAATCAGAAAAATCTTAGTGTCGATTTGACTGTTCCAGAGAAAGGTCGTGAATTAACTTTGACTAGAATAGAAATCAGAAAAATCTTAGTGTCGATTTAACTGAACCAGAAAAAGTTCTTAGATTATCTTCAACTGGAATAGAAATCAGGAAAAACTTAGTGTCGATTTAACTGAACCAGAGGAAAGTCTTGTGAGAATAATCTTTTTGAGGAAAATGCTAAAATAGCCCTTCATCAGACGTAGCCTCTGAGAAGACTACCAGGTCATGTAAGTAGTCAACAATGTATGTTGACTTGATCTCTCCTGAAAAGGTAAAGAGTTATTCGTATGCATTGTCATGATCTATGAAATGAATTCTGTAATGATGTTCTCAAAGTAAATGAGATTATGCTGTATGCAATATATATGTGCATGCCATGATGTATGAGTATGGGATGTTGTTGTGATATTTCTTAGTCTGGGAAAATAAATCCATGACTGTTGTTGGAGAGTACTGGGAAGATGAATCTCGAACTGATGTTTGGTAGATGAGGAAAGTGATTCTTTCATTTCCTGCTGAGGATGATGAGCGGAGATGATTTGCTGGGGATTTCCTCTTTTCGTTTAAGGACATTCTGCCGGGGATCTTTGAGGTAACCTCTCTAAGGGAACTTTACTGGGGGAGGTAATTCCTACTTGGGGAAGAAGAGATCAAAATTTTGGTTGTTTCTGCTCTGTGGGGAACATAGACATCACTGGGTCGTATGCAAAGGATGTAGCGGTGACTTCGTCCTAAGAAGTCTCTGCCCATGTATCTGCTGGAGAGAGTAACTGTAGGGACTACAAATGACCCTTTTTAGACTTTTCCCCGTTTCTTAAAGTCATTAGCAACTGTCTTTCTGTTTCTCATGCAAGTATTTGTAAACAGTAATCATATTCAAATGCATATGTCAAAAATAATTACTGGACATTTTTGCCAAAAAAAAAAACAGAAAAATAGAAAAAAATAGTTTTGTACTTTTAAAGAAAGGATTTGCATTGATTTTGAAGTTCGCCTATAATAGGAATTTTTGTACAAAGAGATTGACATTCTAGTAGGAGAACGCCGTCGTGAAAATGAAAACTATACAAGATATTATACAAAGAGAAAACACTATGTGTAATAATCCCATTGAGTTTCAATTCTGTTATTGCCCTTATGTCTCTGAGTGTCTCATCACTTTGCTACTTGTCCGAAGCTTACTGGATTGGTCGGTACTGTTTGAGCTTGATAGTTGATACTGATGTCTGGTCGCAAGGTGATCCAATGGGACATAGTTGTACGCTTTAAATCCCTAACTTTTGCCCGAACCCTTTTGGTTCGCCGATATGCCATTATTTTTTTTCCTAGGCCAATCAACCTAGCGGGTCCTTATTCATGCGTAGTATCTTTTCACTATGTCTGCATTCACAGGGTGAGGAAGGTCGTCACCATCCATGGTGGTCAGAATCATGGCTCCACCAGAAAATATGCTTTTAATTACAAATGACCATTCGTATGTGGGAGTCCATTTGCCCCTGGGATCACCTTGTGGCAGTGTGATGCGCTTGATTACTAGATCACCCACCTGATATACCCGACGTCTGACCTTTTTATTGAAATCTTTGATCATTTATTTTTGGTACATCTGACCATAACATACAACAACAAGCCTTTTCTCATCAATCAGATTCAGTTGGTCAAGTCGAGTCTGGATCCGATCTTCTTCATTCAAACTTGCATCCTTCATGATTCTAAAAGAAGGGATCTGGACCTCAATAGGTAGGACAAACTCTATACCATACACCAGAGAGTAAGGTGTTTCCCCTGTTGACGTTTGTGCTGAGGTGCGGTAACCATGAAGAGTAAATGGTAACATCTCATGCCAGTATTTGTATGTCACCGTCATCTTCTGTATGATTTTCTTAATGTTCTTGTTAGCAGCCTCCATATCACCATTCATCTTTGGCCGGTAAGGGGAAGAATTATGATGCTAGATTTTGAATTGTTTACAGAGTTCGATGATCATAGTATTCTTGAGATTTGTAACATTGTTTGTGATGATTCTCTCTGGAACACCATACTGATAGATAAGGTTATGCTTGATGAACTGCGCCACAACATTCTTGGTAACAGTAGCAAAAGAGGAAGCCTTAACCTACTTCGTGAAGTAATCAATGGCCACTAGGATAAAGCGATTCCCATTTGAAGAGGTAGGTCTAATCTCTCTGATCATGCCAATGCCCCACATTGCAAAGGGCCATGGAGCCGTCAAGACATTCATTACGCCAAAAGTGAGTTTTAACAGGGCACATTAGACAATGCTTTTGTACAAAAGTGATGCTATAAGTGAATTAAAAAAAAACACGGAAAACGTATAAAATAATTAGTAAAAGCACTGCTAAACATATGACCTTAGACAACACTTTTAAAAAGCGCTGCTAAAGGATTGCTTTAGAAAGCGCTTTATCATAAGCCCTGGTAAAGGGCCACTTTAGACAGCGCTTTAAGAAAGCGCTGTCTAAAGTCATAAATAATTAAAAAATATATAAAAACGCTGCTAAAGGTCACTATTAGCCAGCGCTTTTCAAAAGCGCTGTCTAAGGTCCATATTAGCCAACACTTTTAGAAAGCGCTGTCTAAACCCTTATAAGCCAGAATTAAAAAAATAGAACCTTTGTATTCACAGTATCATGAAAACAGAAATCCTTTCCCTCGCGAAACCCATTTCCTTCTCCGTCTCAAATCGTCCTCCACCGTTCATCGTCGTACCATCCTCCACCGTCTCACTCCGTTTTTCTCCACCCACACCGGCCGGTTCTCAAGGTATGTTCTTTATTGAAAATGTGTTTAAATCCATTGATGTCCAAACTGAGTTATCATCCTTGAAAATGTGTTAATATCCATTGATGTCCAAATGTGTTTATCTCCCATTGATGTCTAAACTGGGTTATATGTATGCATTTTAATTTTTGGATTCTTGGTAGGGCTTGATATATAACAACAACATTTTTAGCATTTAGCATTTTTAGCATTTTTTAGATTCTTGGTTCTATGTTTTGGAATATAAAAGGTGATATATATGATGAATTTTTTTGTTATTTTAATTGGTTTCTGAATTGTTTATCATGTTTATATTTTCCATAAACTAGTATTTTGAACCTAAATATATATACAACTTATTTTTGATGATCCTTTTGTATTGGTGTAGTTAGGTGAAGACCATCACCGATTCGAAGAACATCAAAGCCGCATCATCCGCCGTCGACACCAATAGCCCATTTTCTTTCTTTGGTAAGTCAAGTTCAAATTCTATCTGTATCGATCAATTAAAAAACACAATTATTTTTATATAGATATATTTTTTTTAGTCCATGTTATTAACTCTAGAAATAAATTTCTAGAAATAATTCTTTTAATTCAAACAAAAAGAGAATAATTCGTTTATGGTGTTTTTGTTTACTTGAATAAGTAGAAAAAAATGGATAAAAAATGGATGTTTGCCGATCGATTGTCACAAGAGTACGAGAATAAGGTATTGGAATTCGTTAAGTTTGTTGTTGAACACGCCAAAGACCCTATTCGAATGAAGTGTCCTTGCCTGGGTTGTTGTCATGTGGGTCGGGTTAACGCAGATGGATTGAAATCACATTTACTAATGCATGGAATTGATAGAAGTTATACGTGTTGGATATTTCAAGGTGAAAAAAGTAACGACAACGTTGAACCGGGGGAGAAAAGTAGTACGTCCTATGCTTCAGACGACAAGGACACATATATATATATATATATATATATATATATATATATATATACGATTTTGATCGAGTCGAATAGATTGCAGATGCACTTGAAG
This sequence comes from Vicia faba, assembly GCA_948472305.1. Taxonomy (NCBI): domain Eukaryota; kingdom Viridiplantae; phylum Streptophyta; class Magnoliopsida; order Fabales; family Fabaceae; genus Vicia; species Vicia faba. The sequence continues at coordinate 1,186,678,947 of OX451735.1, read as the reverse complement.
AAGATCTTCAGGATTGTCCCAAAATGTTTGAGAGATTGGTAAGCGATGCAGAGAAACCGTTGTATAAAGGGTGCACTAAATTCACAAGACTGTCTGCGGTATTAAAGTTGTATAACTTAAAGGCGGGCAATGGATGGTCAGGTAAAAGTTTCACAGAGTTATTAGCCCTTATGAGAGATATGCTTCCGGAGGATAATGTTCTTCCTAATCGAACCTATGAGGCCAAAAAAAATGTTGTGCTCTATTAGCATGAGCTATGATAAGATACATGCTTGTCCAAATGATTGTGTTTTGTTTCGAAATGAATATGCTTCATTAAATGAGTTCCCTAAATGCGGTTTGATTACAGCTGAAGAATTGGAAACTTTTAAATCGAAAATAAGTACCCAAAAATTTGAGAGCTTAAGTGTCGTAAATCGACAACGAGCATCAAGTCCAGCATATCCATACAGAAAAGGCCGTATGGGATATGCACGATTACAACAATCTATCGTAACACAATTATATGACATTTATGCTATGAGAAATGCTAATTTGTGATTTTATACTTCCCCTAACTAATTATATGATAACTAGATTCATACTAAAGAGACTGCACAACTCAGTAGGGGTAAGGTTCCTGAAATTAGCAACATTTCCACACAAAAAAAGAATGTTGCTAAGAATACTGTGGCACACAAAAAAACTACTGCTCAGTTCAGGTCGTGCCTTCGAACATATTTAGGAATTACAGATATTTCGGATGGTGGTACCCGCCTTATACCTATGAGTGCAAATAGCTTTGGTTTTGAATATCTTGAAGCAATTGGTAGAGAGGATATGGAGCAAGTTTTTAGGCATTTGGAATTAGGCCTCGGTGTTATCGGTATATACATCAGGTATACTCCGATCAACTTTGTTTAATTAAATGAACAATTTAATCCCTTATTTCAATGAATATAGTATAATGTTAATCATGTTTTAATTTAAGGTTTATGTATGACAACATTGTGCGCCCGCGTGGATTAGAAGCAAGATTTGGCTTCTTAGTTCCCAACACTGTCAATTTCGGGTTGATTGTAACGAGACCAAATGATGTCATATCATATGTACTAGGTTTATTCGTGGCCAGTAAAGATACTGAGAAGTTGTTCTTTTTTCCATATAATACTGGCAACGGGTTAGATTTTCATCCTAACTTGATCTATCATAATTTTCCATTTTTGGCCATTGTTTAATCTTACAGTGGACACTGGTTATTGGTTGCAATTAATCCTATGAGAGAAACTGTGTATTATCTGGACTCGTTATACAATGATTGGTCAACATGTCCAAATTTGAAATAGATGATTGACACGTAAGTGTTTCGCTCCCAAAGAGATATTCAAGTTTATGTTTATGTTTATGTTTATGTTTATGCTTAACATATCTGGATTTGTGTTTATGTTTATGATTCTATGTGAGATTGTTCTAAACAATCGTTTATATTTTATTATAGTGTTCTACTTGCTTTTCGCTCCCAACGAGATATTCAATTACCAAAAAGTAGAGCCAACAACGTTACATGGATCAGAGTGGAGGTATATTTTCACAAAGAGATATTCAGTTTTGCTTAATGTAGTGATGATACTTGATAAAACAATTTAAGGGGTATATCCTAATATATATTCGTATTTTCTTTCCATGTTTAGTGTCCTCGCCAGCGTAACGGTATAAATTGTGGCTATTTTATGTTGAGGTTTATGAAAGAAACTATTCTTTTGGATCGATTAGAGATTCCATCCACGGTATGAATTTCTAACTTAGGAATTACATACTATTTTCACATTTTGTGTTTCTCATAAAATGACATATTGTTTTAACTAAATCACATACTATGTTATATTATTATATATGTAGTACTTTGAGGAATTCAATTGTGCACATTACTCAAAAGATCAATTGGAGGAATGGTGTCAATTCATTATTGGGTTGAGAATTTTATAAGCTAAGGTATATTGTCTTATTTCCTTTGATCAGAACTTTCGAGTTTTGAGTATAAATTAAATTCAAATAAAGTGCAACGTTAATATTATCATGTTATAAATTTTGATCATTTGGTTTTTTTCCAGGTTTATAGGTACATGTGTAGAAGATAGAGCTAAGATATTCATATTGTTGTTGTTTCATGAGAATTCTCGAAGATAGAAAGATGTATAGATGTAAATTCAATTTTGAATATTTTAGGCATTTTAACTTGTAGAATTTTAACTTGTATCATAAATTTTGTAATTGTTGTTGTCTATATCATCAATTTATATATATGTGCAATTTTTATATATGTATATTTTATTGGAATGAAGCTACCAAATATGGAGTATAAAAGATAATTTTGAAAACCTAGATCAAAATATTGGAATGAAGCTACCAAATATGATAAAAATTCTGATTAAAATAGATAATTTATTAAAAAAAATTGTAAACAATAGACAGCGCTTTTGGAGAAAAGCGCTGCAAAAAAATAAAAAAAAGCGCTGCCTAAAGTCTGAAAGCGCTGTCTAAATTGGGGGAATAGACATCACTTTCAAAGGAAAGCACTGCTCTGGAAAAAATTACAAAGCGCTGTCTAAAGTCCAAGCGCTGCTAAAGGGGTATATAAAAAAGCGCTGTCTATTCTAAAAGAGTTGTCTAAAGTGGACATAAGGCAGCACTTTTACGTTGAAAAAAAGCATTGTCTTTTCTTTTAGCAGCGCTACTTTAGGCAGCGCTTTATAGCGCTGTTAAAGGCCAAAAAAAGCGTTGCCTTTTCCCTTTTTTGTAGTAGTGATTCAAGGGAACCGGAGGTACATGTACTTTATCAGCATTGATCTGGAATTTGTGACAAGTTTGGGAATGCTGATAATAGTCTGCTTCTATAGTGGACCAGTAATATCCTTCCCGTATGATCTTTTTAGCCACGGTGATCCACTAGAATTGGTGTTAAAGGTACCTTCATGTAAATCTGCCATAATCCTCACTGTTTCACTCTTGTCTACACACATAAGTAAAGTAGAGTTGTGGTTGCGCTTGTAGAGGATTCCATTACTGAGGAAGAACTTAACCGAGAGTCTTCTCAGAAAATTCTTAACATTGACAGATGCCCCCTCAAGATATTCTTGAGCCTCGAGATACCTTTTCGCTTAATGGAACCAAGGTTTGTCTGTTACCCCTTCAGTATCAATCTCATAGTAGTATGCTGGTTCATCTAATCTCTCAATAGAGATCTGAGGAGCTTCATTGTCCCACCTGACTTTGAACATAGATGACATATTAGCTAGCGCATCCGCCAACTGATTCTCTTCTTGTGGAATATGTTCAAAGGTGACTTCTTCAAAGTGTGAAAGTAATGTCAGCACATGTTCTTTGTAAGGGATGAGATTAGGGTGCTTCGTGTCCCACTCTCCTTTGATTTGACTTATTACCAAAGCTGAATCTCCGAAAATACTCAAGAGCTTGATCCTCAGGTCAATAGCAACTTTGAGACCCATGATGCATGCTTCATACTCAGCCATATTGTTGGTATAGTTGAAACATAGTCAGGCAGTGAAAGGAGTATGACAGCCCTTGAGAGATATGATTACATCACCGATACCATTGCCGAGTGCATTGGAGGCTCCATCAAAAACCATAGCCCATCAGAATCCTTCCTCAGGTCCTTCATCCGGTCCAGGTTCTTCACAGTTCGTCACTAACATGATCTTCTCATATGGGAATTCAAAGTTCATGGATTGGTAGTCATCCACAGCATGATGGGCTAAATTATCAGCTAGTACACTTCCCTTGATTGCTTTCTGGGTCGTGTATTGACTGTCGTATTCGGTCAAGATCATTTTCCATCTTGCTATTCTTCCAGAGAGAGCGGGCTTCTCGAAGATGTACTTGATCAGATCCATCTTAGATATCGACAAAGTAGTGTGAGTCAACTTATACTGTCTCAGTTGGCGAGCAGCCCATGCCAAAGCACAACAAGTTTTCTTAAGCAGTGAGTATCTTGTTTCACAGTCGGTAAACTTTTTGCTAAGGTAGTATATTGCGTGCTCTTTTCGGCCGAACTCGTCATACTTCCCCAACACACATCCCATTAAATTATCTAACATTGTTAAGTACATTATCAAAGGTCTTCCTTCAATCAGAGAAATCAGAATTGGAGGCTCTTGAAGGTATTCCTTGATTCTCTCGAAGGCAGTCTGGCATTCGTCATTCCACTTTACCACTTGATCTTTCTTCAAGAGTTTGAAGATTGGCTCACAAGTAGCAGTTAGATGGGAAATGAACTTGGCAATGTAATTCAGGCATCCCAAGAAACCTCTAACCTCCTTCTCAGTGAGAGGAGCCAACATCTCTTGTATAGCCTTCACTTTTGCAGGGTCTACCTGAATACCCTTGTCGCTGACAATGAAACCTAGGAGTTTACTAGACCTTACTCCGCAGGTGCACTTGTTCGGATTTAACCTCATCTTATACGTCTTCAGTCTATCAAACAACTTTTGCAAGTCGTCAAGGTGCTTTTCTTTAGTTTGAGACCTGGCTATCATGTCATCAACATAGACCTCTATCCCATGGTGAATCATGTCATGGAACAAAGCCATCATGGCTCGCTGATAGGTTTCCCCCAACATTCTTCAATCCAAATTGCATCACTTTATAACAGAAAGTGCCCCATTATGTGACGAAGGTTGTTTTCTCCATATCTTCGGGTTCCATCTTGATCTGATTGTAACCATAGAAACTGTCCATGAAGGAAAATATCTTGTGTTGTGCGGTGTTGTCAACCAGAACGTCAATGTGGGGAAGCAGGAAGTCATCCTTGGGGCTTGCCCTATTCAAATCTCTGTAGTCCACACACATCCGTACCCTTCCATCCTTTTTAGGCATCGAGACTAAGTTAGAAACCCATTGTGGATAGGAGGTGACAGCTAAGAATCCAATGTTGAACTGCTTCATAACTTCTGCCTTGATCTTCTTCGACTTTTCAGGGTGCATATGACAGACTATCTGCTCTACTGGGGGACAGTCTTCTTTAGTTGGCAGACGATGAACCACAATATCCGTGTCTAGTCCTGGCATGTCTTTATATGACTAGGCAAAGATCTCGACATAATCATGCAACATCTGTATCAACCACTGTTTGACACTAAGCTCCAAATTTGCACCTATCTTGACTTCTTTTTTGTCCTCTTCTGTGCCTAAATTTACTGTCTCAACTGGCTCTTTATGAGGTTGTATAGCCCTTTCTTCCTGTTGTAACAGTCTACCAAGTTCTCCGGGTACCTCACAATCTTTCTCACCTTCGTCATCGGCTTGGTTGATCGGATTTTCAAAGTCATAACCGGCAATAGCAGAACCGTTATCAATGGAATCCAGAGTGGATATGGATCTGCACTTTGGTACGTGAGTGTGTGTAAGAGCATAGATGTATTGACAAAGTAAAAAGTTGAAAATAAAAACAGAGAGTGCAAATTTTGTATGCAAAATGTCCAATACTTTATTAATGACATATGAGATTAAAACATGATAAACCTCACAAATAAACCATTGTGCCCCAGGTAAGACACATGGCCATAGAGTTTATATTATTTAATTATTACATATCTGAAAACAAAAATACAATTACTTCAGAATAAAAGTAATTGGTACAAAGTCTTTAGCCGTCCAGTTATTGGATCCACCGTTGGTAGTAGGGAAGATCCAGCTATCCATGTCATAGTCACCATCATTATCTTCTAAAGCGTTGACCCCATGGTTGCTGATACGTATGGGAGGTCCTCCAGCACGAGCACGACGAACTTCCCTTTGAGCCCATGAAGAGAAACCCAAGCCAAACTTATCAGATTTGTATGGAATGTCAAGGAGTTGGCCCCAGATGGTACACCCACCTTCTTCAATAACTTCTTTGGCGTCCTTGAGAGAAGCCATTTTCAAGGGAGGTCTGGTGATCTTCGGCTGATTGGTAACAGTCTCAGTTGCAACCATGGTCTGGGGCACCTCTTCGAAGTTCTAGAAAGGAGTCTCGATGAACTCGCCATCCATTTCCACATACCTGAAAGAGTTCAGGTGGCTTACCATGTGATCTTCTTCACCGTGTACCGTCACAATCTTTCCTTTCACCGGGTACTTCATCATCTAATGCAGAATGGACGTGACATCTCCCGCCCCATGGATCCAAGGGAGACCCAACAAATAAGAATAAGATGGTCTGATATCCATCACGTAGAAGGTGGATTCAAAGGTATGAGAACCAAATTTGATGGGGATATCCACCTCTCCGTGCACCATTCTTTTCGAACCATCGAAAGCCCTCACCACAATGTTACTGGGCTTCATAGTCAAACCTTCACAGTCTAATCTGTCCAGAGCCTTCTTGGGCAGCACGTTCAATGATGAACCAGTATCTACTAGAACATGGGCCAAATTAGTGCCCTTGCATTCAATATAGACATGTAGCGCATCATTGTGTTTTCTTCCTCTGGGTGTCAGATCAGAATCAGAAAAACCCAAACCATTATCAGTTGTCAAACTGGCCACACAATGCAGAGCTTTCTTAAGGCATATGGGCGGTCTTGAGGAATTTCACCAAAGATTTTGCATGAGCTTCAAAGCATAATAGTATGGCTAACATTGAAATATTGGAAGGGTTCTGCCCTAGTTGTTCGACCACATTGTAGTCGCTCTTTTTTGTTATCTTCAAGATTTCTTCCATTTCCTTCTTGGAAGCCTCTAGAACCTATTCTGAATACACCATCATCTGGACAGGCTCAATCAATATGTCTTTACCCCGAGTCTCAGTTGACTCGGTGATAAGGGTGGCAACAGGGGTTACCATAGGAATTGCGGTGGTAGTATCAGCAGGAACAACAGTAGGAATGATCACCGAAATAGTAACGGCTTTTGGATGATAAATCTTAGGGTAGAACAGTCTTCCACTTCTTGTTATTTTCTGGGCCCAACGATGTTACCAATGTAGGGATCAATATTTTCAGAAACTTGGTCTTCGACAGGCAACAGGTCTTGCTTGACGCCCTGGTAATAGATGTCAGCCCCATAGTTCCAGGGAACAACCTTGTCCGAGGAGTATGGGATTGGCCCTAGCATAGTAATGATCAAAGGATCCAACTTCAGAGTAGATGTAATCCTGACGGGTCTTTTGGTGGAGACACTGGGAGGATTGGCGGAAATGGTTATGATTGAAACATCCTTACAAGAAATAGTTGTCAAGGGAGTCTTCTCAAATAAGATCTCTTTATCATCCATCAGGCGCTAGACACCTACTTTCAACAAATAACAACTAGTCGGTAGAGATGAACACAAATGGCAATTTTCACCACAGCCCAGAAATAAAACGGCTTACAACAAATTCCACTTAACGGTCATGAGAGGAGTAACAAGTTCCTTAACAGAAGTAACAAACATATCGTTATCAATAACATTAACACCACGACCGTGCTTGGGCACTGGAGCAGTTATAACATTGGGAATCTTAAGAGCTTCAAATTCAATCTCCTTTGCTTCAATAAGGTCTTGCACTTTGTTTTTCAAAGCCCAACAGTCGTTTGTATCATGACCTGGACTTTCTGAGTGGTAAGCACATCGAGCATTTGGGTTGTAGCGAGGAGATGCCGTGTTGGGATTCTTGGGAGCTTCCCTCAATGTAACCAGATTGGATTTCAGTAGGTGGGGAAACACTTGAGACAAAGTCATATTTATCCGGGTGAATTGTCTTACAGGTATTTCTGCTCTAGGCTGATTATTTTATTGTTGAGTAATTGCCGACTTAGATATCATAATAGCCCCTATCGTTGGACGGTGCTCGGTTCTGTTATGATTTCATTGATTATAAACAACACTGACCTCCTTTTTTCCAACGAAAGGTCTCTTTCCCGCACTTGAAGAGGCATCCTTCTGAATCTTGCCACTTCTGATCCAAGCTTCCACTCTCTCTCCTGTTAGGATCAACTCAGTAAAACCAACCGAGGAGCTTCCAATTAGATGGTTGAAAAAAGGACCAAATAAAGTACCTAGAAACATATCCACCAACTCCCTATCAGACATGGGGGTTGGAATCTTACTGCTAAGTCCCACCACTTCTGAGCATAGTCTTTAAAACCCCCGCTCGAATCCATAGACATACTTTGGAGTTGTGTACGGGTTGAAGCAAGGTCGGCATTATACTGATACTGCTTGTAGAAAGCAGCGGCCAGGTCTTCCCAGTTACAAATATTGGTCCCCTCCAGCTGATAGAACCACTCTAGTTGAGTCCCAGATAGAATGTCTTGAAAGAAGTGGACCCATAAGTCCTTATCTGCAGTGTGAGGCTGAATCTTACTCACATAAGATTAGAGGTGCATCTTGGGACATGATACCCCATCATATTTGGTGAACACCAGAACCTTGAACTTTTGCGGGATGACAACCCTAGAAACCAAACCCAGTTCTTCAAAATCTAGACCCGATACCTTCTGGATTTCCATTGCATTCAAACGATCCTCCAGCTGTTTGTATTTTTCACCAGCAGGAGGACACTGCTCCTCATCATAGTCAGTTTCATCCTCGGATTCCTTTGGACTGGAGTCTTCCTCTCTTATTTCCTCTTCTTGATTGTCTCATTCTTTTGATGAAGTTACCAGTTCTGAAGCTCACCACACTGGTCCTCTGATCCTTCTTCCCAGATTCACTAGCCCAACTAGTTTCTTTGGCTTCTTCCTTTTATCTTTCAGTATGAGGGATTTCAGATCTTCTTGCCCTTTGGCTAGAGCCACAATCATTTGCTGGAACTAGGCGTTTTGCGCCCAGAGATCCTTGATGCTTTGTTCAAGAGCCATTTCTTTACTTGCTGAAATAAACAGGGAAAAAGATAAGAACCCTGCTTTGAGACCTGCTTATGCAATGAGATACATGATATGCTTATGCAATGTTTTCAAGGACCTTATTGGATTTAAGTTCTTTTAAACAAAACAAGAAACAAAACCTTTTATTAACAAGTTTTTTAAAGAAACAAAAGATTACACAAGGATAAACATTGAAAAGAAATTCCTAAGTCTCCCATGGGCGCTTCCTCTTGGTGTTGAGGTAGGTGTTGAGGTTCCTCTCTTCATGAAGTTGTTTTGTTAATTCCAGCACCTTCTTCTCATTTGCATATAATTGAGCCTCAAAAGTATCCCATTCTCCCTTGAGCTGGATCCAAGACTTTTTCAACTCTTCGAAGTTGGCTGGCATATCAGGATGGAGAATGATACGAGACTCCCTCCCTTGAACAACAGGTTCTAAGATCACCAGTAAGATGTAATCATATGGCATCATAAGACTTTGGGCTCGAGCTCGCACCCATTTGAGGTAAGGTTCCAAAGGGATGGAGTTTTTGCGCCCCAAAGTCCTACTATCAGTATTCTTATCAATGCCTCAAGCACGGATGAACCTCTGACGATAATTTTGCAAATCATATGAGTAGTTGAACACAATACCCTGGATGAGCATATCCGGTGGACCATCTCTTCGTGCATAGCCAAACTGACGTAGTGCTAAAGAAGGATTATATGTGATGCCTCCACTAATGCCCAGGAGTGGAATATTAGGAAATTCTCCACAGTGATCAATAAAAGAAATGTCTTCTTGAGAGCGAGGACACCAATGGATGTCAGAGTGGGAGAGAGACATTAGTCTTTGACTCCACCTTAAGCCTAAATCATTCTGCATTTTTGACCGAGGAAGGTGAGAAATAAACCACCTATATAGTAGAGGGGTGCAACACATGCGAGTTCCTCGCTTCTTCTGAGTACGAGTATACAGAGAGTGTAGGATATCCCCAAGAAATGTAGGAGCCGGATTGTAAGCAAGAAAAATGTTGATGGCATTCACATCTATAAATTGATCTGAATTAGGAAATAGGACCAACCCATAGATCAAGAAGGCTAATACATCTCCGAAGGCGTGATAACTCATAGCATCCAGGAAAATCTGAGCTTTCTTCATCATGAAATTTTCAAGGAGACCCTTAACTTAACTTCTTTTTCCCAATTGGACTCAATGTCCGATGGCTTCAAGTGCAAAGCTACAACAATATCTTCAGAAGCCGGGTCTTGTTCTAAACAAGTGAAAGGTACTCGCTCCAATATAGGTAAACCAAGTAACTTAGAGAATTCCTCCAGGGTAGGCACCAGTTGATAATCGGGGAATGTGAAGAAATGATGTTTAGGGTCGAAGAACTGGAATAAGACACTCATCAAACCTTCGTCAAACCCGGTGGTAACCAAACTGAGCAAGTGACCACGTCTTTTGTGGAATAATGAGTCCTGGGGAACTTTCAAGACTAATTCCTTGAGTTTGGGAGGAACTTCTGTGAAGTGAATCCGGATGGTTTTTCTACGATCTGAATTCATATCCTACAAAACAGCAAAGAGGTAAATCCAACAGGTCCTTGAAATAATTAGTACATATGAATGTCATGATGTTTATGATGTCATGATTATGCTAAAAATCACAGATAAACACAAGCAAATCACACAATAGACCTTAGGTTCAAAGGCTTGCATGAAGTTTTAAGTTAAGTACCCTCTTGAATGTTCAGTTGGCTCAACCTGTCCTATTAATAGTTACCGGGTTCTAAGGAGTCTCAATATCATTTAACTTTCCTTCATAAATTGTTTCAGCTCCGCACCGAAGTATTGTAGCCAAAAAATCATGAAACTTCAGCCTCAATGAGTGTAGTATCGAGTATCGACCAATCTTCAGTCGGAACCAAATCCGGTTATCTCACTACTTCCTAATGGCTAGGATGAGTCGATTAAAGGTTCTAAAGGTCAGTTAGCGCTTAGTGACACTATGAGGAAGCCTAATGTTATCCTTAACTTACTCAAGGAACATTAGTACAATCCAAAGTATCGCGCTAACGTAGCCACCACTCTGTCTGTATCGGTCTATGTTGTACAACCTCCATGATTTATTGCTACTTACCTAATAAGGTGCCCCAGATCCAGATGTAGGATCTATAGTAACAACCTAAACAAGCCCTCAAAAGTAAAGCAAACAAAGCACAAAATGCAGTTTAAAAATGAATTAACTCTAAGGTAAACCCCACTTTTATATCATCCCCAGTAGAGTCGCCAGTTTTGTGATACGGTGGCAGAACTGACTGTTATATACTGGTTTTGCATTTTGTATTCGCAAATGTGCGGTAAGCAAGAGTCACCACCGACTTTTCTTTTATCCAAATTAAGGAAAGGGTGAAAATAACAGAAAAAGACCTTTTCAAGATTTTCTGAGTAAGAGGGTAGATTATGGAAAGGGAAGGTGTTAGCACCCTTTCCATCCGTAGTTTTCTACGGGCTCTTATAGGTTTGCTCATTTTAAAAATACCTTTGTGCTTTGTGTTTGAAAATGTTTTGAAAACGCCTTAGTACAGAGAACTTTGTAATGTTTCTCGGGATAGTAGAGAAAGTATACAAAGTGTTTTGAAATTGTTTTTGAAAAGTAGTTTTTTTGTGTAAGTACAAAATGTTTGAGCAAACTTCTAACAGCTGTCTACTTTATTACTCGAAAAGGGTCGTTCTTTTCCTATTTTCCTTTAGACAATTCTATCCTACTATTAGTGAGTAGGTAGCCTTATCTTTGGATGTTTGAGGGACGATCGAAGGGACGTTACAATCACGAAGGCAACTTGTGGAGACGCTTTAGCAATTTTCTTTTAGGGACTAGATCATTTACCGAAAGGCAACTGTAGGTTCATTGAGGGACTATGATCTTTTTTTTTGATTTATGGGTCTTTGGTAAAGCGTTCCTGCCTCAAGATTGTTTTATTTCTTAAAGTCAACCAAAGTGGGATACCCTAGAGGTTCTTGTGTGCAATTGTGTTCAATTCAATTATTTATCTTTTTGTTAAGTTTGCTAGTGTTTGATTATTAATCTTATCATACACGCCTAATTACTAGCAGTTAATATATATTGCAGAATATTAAAGTGCAGGAATTTAAATCTACGCTATTACAATGCTTTGAGGAGGGGATTTACACTGTTCAAGAATGAGGGGGATAAAGCAGTAAATGTCCTTGTTTTAATCTATTACATCGAGTGGGCAGGTACATCAATAGTAAAAATACAGAATTAAATAAATGCGCGTGAAATTGAAAATAACGTCTAACAATATCCTAAGAAATAAAAATCTTTTTGGTTGTTTTTTATTATGAAAAGAAAATTAAATCTAAATTAAGTCCTAAATTCTAATTTGTTTTAAGTTAAGAAATGGTTAAAATTAATTAATTCCTTGAGTTTGGGAGGAACTTCTGTGAAGTGAATCCGGATGGTTTTTCTACGATCTGAATTCATATCCTACAAAACAGCAAAGAGGTAAATCCAACAGGTCCTTGAAATAATTAGTACATATGAATGTCATGATGTTTATGATGTCATGATTATGCTAAAAATCACAGATAAACACAAGCAAATCACACAATAGACCTTAGGTTCAAAGGCTTGCATGAAGTTTTAAGTTAAGTACCCTCTTGAATGTTCAGTTGGCTCAACCTGTCCTATTAATAGTTACCGGGTTCTAAGGAGTCTCAATATCATTTAACTTTCCTTCATAAATTGTTTCAGCTCCGCACCGAAGTATTGTAGCCAAAAAATCATGAAACTTCAGCCTCAATGAGTGTAGTATCGAGTATCGACCAATCTTCAGTCGGAACCAAATCCGGTTATCTCACTACTTCCTAATGGCTAGGATGAGTCGATTAAAGGTTCTAAAGGTCAGTTAGCGCTTAGTGACACTATGAGGAAGCCTAATGTTATCCTTAACTTACTCAAGGAACATTAGTACAATCCAAAGTATCGCGCTAACGTAGCCACCACTCTGTCTGTATCGGTCTATGTTGTACAACCTCCATGATTTATTGCTACTTACCTAATAAGGTGCCCCAGATCCAGATGTAGGATCTATAGTAACAACCTAAACAAGCCCTCAAAAGTAAAGCAAACAAAGCACAAAATGCAGTTTAAAAATGAATTAACTCTAAGGTAAACCCCACTTTTATATCATCCCCAGTAGAGTCGCCAGTTTTGTGATACGGTGGCAGAACTGACTGTTATATACTGGTTTTGCATTTTGTATTCGCAAATGTGCGGTAAGCAAGAGTCACCACCGACTTTTCTTTTATCCAAATTAAGGAAAGGGTGAAAATAACAGAAAAAGACCTTTTCAAGATTTTCTGAGTAAGAGGGTAGATTATGGAAAGGGAAGGTGTTAGCACCCTTTCCATCCGTAGTTTTCTACGGGCTCTTATAGGTTTGCTCATTTTAAAAATACCTTTGTGCTTTGTGTTTGAAAATGTTTTGAAAACGCCTTAGTACAGAGAACTTTGTAATGTTTCTCGGGATAGTAGAGAAAGTATACAAAGTGTTTTGAAATTGTTTTTGAAAAGTAGTTTTTTTGTGTAAGTACAAAATGTTTGAGCAAACTTCTAACAGCTGTCTACTTTATTACTCGAAAAGGGTCGTTCTTTTCCTATTTTCCTTTAGACAATTCTATCCTACTATTAGTGAGTAGGTAGCCTTATCTTTGGATGTTTGAGGGACGATCGAAGGGACGTTACAATCACGAAGGCAACTTGTGGAGACGCTTTAGCAATTTTCTTTTAGGGACTAGATCATTTACCGAAAGGCAACTGTAGGTTCATTGAGGGACTATGATCTTTTTTTTGATTTATGGGTCTTTGGTAAAGCGTTCCTGCCTCAAGATTGTTTTGTTTCTTAAAGTCAACCAAAGTGGGATACCCTAGAGGTTCTTGTGTGCAATTGTGTTCAATTCAATTATTTATCTTTTTGTTAAGTTTGCTAGTGTTTGATTATTAATCTTATCATACACGCCTAATTACTAGCAGTTAATATATATTGCAGAATATTAAAGTGCAGGAATTTAAATCTACGCTATTACAATGCTTTGAGGAGGGGATTTACATTGTTCAAGAATGAGGGGGATAAAGCAGTAAATGTCCTTGTTTTAATCTATTACATCGAGTGGGCAGGTACATCAATAGTAAAAATACAGAATTAAATAAATGCGCGTGAAATTGAAAATAACGTCTAACAATATCCTAAGAAATAAAAATCTTTTTGGTTGTTTTTTATTATGAAAAGAAAATTAAATCTAAATTAAGTCCTAAATTCTAATTTGTTTTAAGTTAAGAAATGGTTAAAATTAATTAATTAATTAATTAATTAATTAATTAATTATTGAATAGAAAAAGAGTCAATAAAGAAATGAAACAAAGAATAAAATACAAAAAGAAAAAAGGGACTCCTTCGATTGCAAGGAGAATGGAATTTTCGACACAGAGGGAGAATGGATCTTTCGATCCAGAGAGAGAACGGGCTTTTTGATCCAGAGGGATGATGTCCTTCGATTCTGTGAAGGGGATGGGATTTTTGATCTAGGAGGGATGTTTCCTTTTTCGATCCAAGGAGGGAGTTGTTCTTCGAATCAAACCTGCAAGACAAGTGCTGGTAAAAAATAAAGATGCAGGACCTGGGTATCGAACCCAGGTCCTTCTCCCAAATTTGAGGCTTTTGTCCTCAGGACTAAGCTTATTTTGACTTGAAACGGGCTATGCCATGAGTTTCGAAAGGCAGATCATGTCATTCCTTTCGATGGCGTGATTTTATTCCTGCATGTTATCTTGTGTATGATATGCTCATATAAACATAAATGGTATTAACAACACATATATACCAATAGTAGATATTAAAAGGCTTAGAAATACAGTTTCGATTTGGGTAAGTCCTTACCAACTGGAGCTGCTCCGATCTAAGCGTGGCTTGGCTTGGAACAAATTCTTAAGAATCTCAAGAACACAAATATATCCTTCGTCTGGATTGAGGGTGCCTGAAAAGAAAACTAGTCAGAATTTTGATCCTGTCTATGGTGGTGTGAGTATTCTCTTTTTCTAGGAAATCTCCCCTGTCTATGATGCAACACTTGTGATTTCTTTTTATAAAGGGGGTGGAGGGGACAAGAAGGAAAATGTTTAAATATCCTTGATTATGTGTTTGAAAGCCATGAATGAGAATTTGTAACGTTGGCCAAACACATGGGATCTTGTCCTTTTTTGAATTTTGAATGCTTGTGGACATTTGAATTTTGAATTCTCTCCTTCGAATAGCTCTGATGGCCTCCTTCGAATGACTCTGGTGGCCTCCTTTGGATGGCTCTTGTTCATCTCCTTCGAATGGCTCTGATGGCCTCCTTCGAATGGACTTTTTGAGTGCCTTTCGAATAGTCTTTTGTTGCCTCCTTCGAATGGGCCACCAATGTGTGTCCTTCGAATGGGCCTTTGGAATACTCTTTCGAAGGGGTCATATTGGGTGTCATAGTGAAAAAACTGTGTTGATAGGTCTTGGCTCTATGCATTGAAGGTAATTACAAAAAAGATATTTTCCCTTGTTAATCCAGGACAAGTCTGAGGAAGTCTCTTCCTTGTGGATCGAAGGCAAACCTGAAGTAGCTAATGCAAAGTCGAATACTTGTGAACCAAAGCTGGTCAAAGGGGGTCCAATGCCTGATCGAAGGGTTTTAGATTCCTAATTGAATCTCCTTGTCCAGATGTCAATCTAAAGACATCCTGTTCAGATGCCAATCGAAGGACCTTGTTAAAATGCCAATCGAAAGACCTTGTCGCAAGGCCAATCAAAGACTCTTGTCCATATTCCAATCAAAGACTCCTTCTTTACCTTCAAAATCTTTATTTTTATTTAATCAAATGTTTGTGACCACCCATGTAAGAGAAAATCTTGGAAAACATGAGAGGGCAAATTTTGGGGTACAACAACCGGCTTTTCAAAAAATTTCTTGATTGGATCCGTCTTGGATATCAAGAGAGTAGTATGAGTCAACATGTAATGTCTGATACGCTTTGCTACCCACATAAGTGCACAACAAGTCTTTTCTAGCAATGAATGTCTTGACTCACAATCATTAAATTTCTTGCTCATGTAGTAGATGGCGTGCTCTTTCCTACCAGTCTCCTCATGTTGACCGAGTACACAACCCATTGAGCTTTCCAACACTATCAAATACATTATCAAGGGTCTGCCTTCCACTGTAGGTGAGAGAATTGGAGGTTCCTGTAAATACTCTTTTATTTTATCAAATGTCGCTTGGCAATTGTCATTCCATCTAGTTGTTTGATATTTTTTAAACAGCTTGAATATCGGTTCACAAGTAGTTGTAAGATGAGAGATGAATATAGAAATGTATAGCTTTTATAGCTTGTATAGATTTTATTTTGGCAGGATCAACCTCAATCCCTTTTTCACCCACTATGAAGCCTAATAACTTTCATGATCTCACCCCGAAGGTGCACTTGTTCGGATTCAGCCTCAACCTGAATTTCCTTAACCTTTCAAATAGTTTTAACAAGTGAATAAGATGTTCCTATTATGTCTAGGACTTGGCAATCATATCATTAACATATACTTCAATCTCTTTATGCATCATATCATGAAAGAGAGTGAGCATTTCATGCTGATAAGTTTCCCCTGCATTCTTCAAACCAAAAGTCATCACTTTGTAGAAAAATGTTCCCTAAGGTGTAATGAAGGTAGTCTTCTCCATGTCTTCCGGTGACATCTTAATCTGATTGTAGCCAAAAAAACCATCCATGAAGGAAAACACTTTATCTTGAGCAGTATTGTCAACCAAAATATCAATATGCAAGGGCAGAAAATCATCTTCAGGGCTTGCTCTGCTTAAGTCCCTATAGTCTACACACATTCTGAATTTACCATCCTTCTTAGGAACTGATACAATGTTTAAAATCCATGGTGGATAAGAAGTCACTTTCAAGAAATCCGCATCAAACTGTTTTTGAACCTCCTCTTTGATCTTCTTAGACATCTCAGGATGAGTTCTTTGAAGCTTCTATTTAACAGGAAGACACTCATCTCTAAGAGGTAGATTGTGCACAACAATGTCTGTATCCAACCCAGGCATGTCTTCATAAGACCGAGCAAAGATATCCACATACTCACAGAGCATTTCAATTAATCTTCGCTTGACGTTTTCTTCTAAAGCGGCCCTGATCTTGACTTTTTTTCAAACCTCTTCGGTACCCAAGTTGATCACCTCAATAGTCTCTTGGTGTGGCTGAATGACCCTTTCCTCTTGCCTCAAGAATTTGGCTAACTCATCGGGAAGTTCATAATCTTCTTCAGCTTGATAGATCGGATTTTCAAAGTCATAATGAGCCATATCAAAATTGTTTTCGACAAATTCCTAGATTAATGGGGGACATAATCTGCATGATTGTTTTTATTTTTATTTTAGTTCTAGATTAAAAAAGAAAAATAAAAACAAATTTTTTGTACCCCAAAATTTTCCTCCCATTTTTTAAGACAATTTATTCAAGACACCTCCTCATGTTCCTAGGGTTCTCAATTGCTCAAGAATACTCAAGGGTTCACCAGACAAACCCTACTCTTAAACAGTTGACCTATAACTAGGGTTTGACTTTCCTCAAATAAAATTTAACCTATAATGCCTAAAGTGGATTTCAAGGTTCCTCATATGCTTCAAGGTACCCTCATGACCAGTTTCAAGCCTTGCATCACAATTTTGCCCAGTCAATTGCTCAAATGATTGAAAATCAACTATATTGGATAAAAAGTCAAATATGGTCAACATACAATGAAACTTCAAGATTTTTGGTCAACATCAAGATTTTGGGGTAACATTCATAATTTGATCAAGGGTTGATCATGATTCATTAAGATTGACTCAAGATTGCTCAAAATCCAAAAGTTGCTAAATTAGGGTTTTATGGACTTTTCTTAAGGAGAAGTTAGCTGAACTTTGACCAAGCATAACTTTCACACGATTCATCAGAAAATTCTCAACCAAATCCTACCATGAATGAAATTCAATTCTCTATAACTTTGTCTCTCTAAGCTCAATTCCAAAAATACTTTATTTGAGAGATATGAGCCAAAACATTACAGGTCATTTTGAAAGTCAACTAATAGAAATTTTTTGTCACGGCAATTTACATCAATTTAAAACTTAAAGTGAAAAAATGACAAGCATGAAAGTTGTAGGAGACATCTTGAGGTTTCCAAAAAGTCCAAGATCACATTCACATGACAAAAATTGTGAGAGTTATGGTTGGCACAAGTTGGACAATTTTTTAGAAATGCATGAAACCTCAATTGAATAATTTTGAATTTTTGGACTGATGGGCCTAACTTTTGAGGATCAAACATGTTTATTACACGATAGAAGACCTTTAAGTCCATTGGTACATGGTCATATTTTTTATCCTATTTATTTAAATTTTTATTTAATTTTTGTAAAAGAATTAAATTTAAAATAACAAATAGTTGGATTAATGTTGGACTATGATCATTTGGACATCTTCTAGAAGGCCCAAGACCTCATAAAAGCTTGCCAAAACCGTGAGAGACATGTTTGAGACAAGGATCTTCAAAAATG
The DNA here is from genome assembly GCA_948472305.1 of Vicia faba. Classification (NCBI taxonomy): domain Eukaryota; kingdom Viridiplantae; phylum Streptophyta; class Magnoliopsida; order Fabales; family Fabaceae; genus Vicia; species Vicia faba. Next base: position 1,186,660,484 of record OX451735.1, on the reverse strand, counting down.
GAAAGTTAAAAAACATGTTTCATTGATTTTTGGTAACACCATGATCACTTGATTCTTTCCTTATTTGGTGAGTTAAATCTCATCCTCTATAAATACTCAAGCTCTCACACTACATTGAAACAAAAAATTTACCTCAAGAAAAGTCTGAAAAATCACAAATTTTCAAAGAATATGCACCGTTGAATCTCAAATTCTATTTTGATTCAGTCCAAACCACCACCTCACATCACTTCCAGAACACCTCCAAGGTAAGAATAGGTAACTTTCCATGCCTATTTGTACCCAAAACTTGCATACATGCCATGTCTGCTTTGCATTATTTTTTATTATTCGTATTACAAATTATACGCATTGTTAACTGAATCTAACAATTCAGATCACTTAGCATGATTGTTTAGAACATGTTTGAAGCCTTACATGCAAGTTTTAACATGAGGGATACGATATGCCATTGTTAGGGCATAAAATTCTGTTTGTTTCATGGCATTGTGGTAGTGTTATTTCTTAGCAAAGGAGAGGGCGTGGGTTCGAACCTGGGCGCTTGCAACCATCTTTTATCTGTTTTCTAATCTTTTCCACTTTACATTATTTTTACTTATTTTCTTATTTAATTTTCTACTAATCGTTTTAATCCATAAAAATTATTTAAAAAAATAGTCTTAGGGTTTTTATTAATTAATCTAATTTTGGACATATTTTTAATTCAATTTTATTAGACTTAGTTTTTTTTAATTAATTAAACTTTATAATTAGTTTAGAATTAGATAACTAATGATTTTGTAAATGCTTAAAATTAACCCAAAATACAAAAAAATAAAATGTGACATTTTAGACATTTAGGTTTCTTAAAAAAATATATTTTAACATGTGTTTTTTATTTATTTGCTATTTATTTTTAGATAAATTGTATAGGATGTACAAACTTTGTAATAATCTAGTTTAAATTCCCGCACAATTTCGTTATCACGTAACTTCCCCAAGGCCCTGTATATATATAACATATGATTGTGTAGTAATTAGGCTTGTATGGAAAGATCTAAAACAAGACATTAGAAAACCCTAATTCAAGATAAGATAATTGAACTGAATCACTTTGCACACATACACCTCTAGGGTAATTCCCTCTTTTGCCTTTGGAAAACTTGGTCATGTCCCTCGAAAGTAAAGGTATTTTAGCAAATATCCTCGATTAAATCATCATAGTCTCTTCGAATAAAGATCAAGGTCCCACGATGTCCCTCGAGTTACCTATGAAAAATGATCTAGTCTCTTGTTGCCTACAAATAATATGATGACAATCCCTTCGAATTTCTAAAGTATCCTTACAAGGTGCTTTCTATGACCATTCGACGACCCTTCGCCTATCCCTTCACATCCAATAGATAGGGCTACCTACCAACTAATGGTACAGATAACAATATCTCTAAAGGAGAAGGAAAAAAATAAGAATGATCTTGAGTGGGTAAGAACTTTTAATCGCTTGCTCACAACTCTTTTCTAAAAAATAAACATTTCACACATCACCTTTTCAAAAAAAAAAAACACTTTCAAACACTTTATAAGCGTTCTTCAGGGCTGATACAAGAATCATTACAAAGTTAGCCGTACTTTGGCTTTTCAAAAACATTTTCAAATCACACACACAAAGCAAATTTCAAAAAGTAAGCTAGCGATTAAGAGCCCGTAGATAACTACGGATGAAAAGGGTGCTAACACCTTCCCTTTTCATAACTTACCCCCCAAACTCAAAACCTATCAAGGTATTTCCTGTTCTTTTCACCCTTTCCTTGTAGGATAAAATAAAATTCGGTGGCGACTCTTTCTAATAACAACATTTATGATAAAATGCTAAGAAATTCAGTTCTTTCACCGTATTATAGAACTGGAGACTCTGTTGGGAAATTAAATTCCAAGAGGGGTTACCTTAAGAGTTTAGATCACTTTACTTGCTTAAATTGTGTGCTTTGTCTGCTTTAACTTTAAGGGCTTGCTTGGGTTTATTACTTGTAAGATCCTACACCCAGATTTAGGGATGCCTTAGGTAATTAGAAATATATCATGAAAACTTTACGGTGTAGACCGATATGGTTGAAGTGATGGCTACGGTTAGTGCGACAATTTAGTTTGTACTAATGTTCCTCGAGTTAGTCAAGGATAACATCAGGCTTCCGCATGGGGTCATTAGCACTAACTAACTTTTAGAACCTTAATTGACCCATCTTGGCCATTAGAAGGTAGTGAGATGGCCGATTTTGGTGCAGTCCAAGGTTGGTTGATACTCGATGCTACGCTCATTGAGATTCGACTCTCAGGATGTTTTGGCGGTAAGCCAGTTGCCGTGCTAAAATAAAACTTGTGAGAAAAATCGGTGATATGAGATTCCTAGAACTCAGTTACTATTTTTAGGACTGGTTGAGCCAACTTAACTTTAGGGGAGAAGGGTACTTACCTATGGACCGCATGCAAGCCTTTAAACCGAAGGCTCTTGTGTGATTTGTTTGTCTTTTCTACTTGTTTAAACATGAACATAACATCATGACATCATGATATCATAACATTTTCACTAACCATTTTAAGGACCTATGGATTTATCTTTGTCCTTTGTTGCAGGTCATGGATTCCGCTCGCAGAAATACTATCTGAATCAACTTTGTAGGGTACCTTCCAAGCTTAAGGAGTTAGTTTCAAAGGTTCCTGAAAACTCTCAATTCACCAAAAGGCATGGCTATCTACTCAGATTGTTACCTCCGATTTTGAAGAAGACATGATGAGTGTTCTGTTCCAGTTCTTTGATCTTAAGCATCATGATTTTACCTTCCCAAATTATCAGTTGATGCCCATAATGGAAGAGTTCTCTAAGCTACTTGGAGTGCCTATTTTTTATCAGACACACTTCAACGGTATAAAGAATGTTCCAAAACCTAAAGATATTGCAACAACCTTACATATGAAGTGGTCAAACATTGTATCTAATTGGGAAACAAGAAGTGGAGTTAAAAATCTTCTTGCTAAATTTCTGATAGAGAAGGATAAGTTATTTCTAGATGCCATGAGTTTTCATGATTTTGAAGATATTTTGGCTTTGCTGATCTATGGTTTGGTACTATTCCCTAATCCGGATCAACTCATAGATGTGAACACCATCAAAATATTTTTTACTCATAATCTTGTGCCTACTTTTCTTAGAGATATTCTGTATTCTCTTCACACTCGTACTATGAGAAAGCGAGGGACTCTCATGTGTTGAATACCTTTACTTTCCAGGTGGTTTATTTTGCACCTTCCCCGATCAATGAAGAAGAATGAACAAGGTTTGAGGTGGTATCAAAGGTTGATATCACTCGTTCATTCAGATATCTATTGGTGTTCCCAATCTCAAGAGGACATCACTATTATTGACCGTTGTGGGGAATTCCCTAATATGCCACTCCTTGGCATAAGAGGAGGTATCACTTATAACCCTTCTCTATATCTACGTCAGTTTGGTTATGCTTGAAGAGACAATCCTTATGATATGTTTATCCAGGGTATTGTATTCGACTACAAGAATGATCTTCAAGGTTACCGTCAAAGGTTTATCCGTGCTTGGTGCATGACCAATAAGATTGATAGCAAGACTTTGGAGCATAAGAACTATATCCCTTTGGATCCCTACCTCAGATGGGTGCGGTCTCGTGCTCAAAATATTATAATGCCATATCCTGCTATCCTACTAGTAATTATGGAGCCAGTTATTAAAGGAGATGTTCCTCACACCATTCTTCATCCTGATATGCCTAATGACTTTGAAGAACTATATAAGTCCTGGATTCAACTCAAGTAAGAAAGGGATACCTTTGAGACTCAGTTCTATGCTAGTGAGAAGAGAGTATTGGAGATGACAAAATGACTCCACGAAGAGCAGCGCCTTAATGCATATGTCAACACAAAGAGGAAGCGTCCATGGGAGACTTAATGCCTTAGGCCTTAGGAGTTTCATAATTTAACTATATTGTTTTCATTGTAAGCCTAAAAGTCATTTATAATTTGGACTTATTACTAAGTTTCTTTGTTTATTTTTTATTAACAAATTTAAATCCCACGAGGTCCTTGAAAACATTGCATATGCATATACATTTACATACCATATCATTACATAACATGTATTCTCAAGACATGTTTCTCATCTTCTTGCTGTTTATTTCAGCAGAAAATGGCTCTCGAACAGACAGTCAAGGATCTCCTAGCTCAGAATGCCTAATTCTGGAAGATGTTCCTGAACTTAGTTAAGGGGAAGGAAGAACTGAAGGCACTCATCACCAAAGAAAAGAAGAAAAAGACAGAGAAACCAGCTGACATCCTTAACATGGAAAGAAGGTTCAGGGGTCCACTCAAGTGAGTTCAGGATCCCGATACTCCATTAGACAAAGACGACGAACAAGATAAAGAAACTAAAGAGCAGTGAAACTGAAAAAAGTAACCTTGGTCATGTTAAATACTCTGATGAAGAGGAATAAGATTATTTGAATGAAAAATATCCCCCTGTTGATGAAAAATACAAGCAGCTAGAATATCGTCTAAATGCTATAAAGAACTAGAAAGTGCCTGGGTTGGATTTTGAGGATTTGGGTTTAGTCTCAGAGTTTTCATTCATCATAAGTTCAAAGTCCCCACTTTTGTAAAGTATGACGATATTTCTTGCCCAAAGCTTCATTTGAGGTCATATGTCTGGAAGATTCAACCACACACTATTGACAGGAAGTTGTGGGTGCATTTCTTTCAAGAGATCCTGTCTGGAACACAATTGGAATTGTTCTATCAACTAGAATGGACCAATATCCATACCTGGGAAGATTTGGTTGCTGCTTTCTATAAGCAATACCAGTATAATGTTGATCTAGCACCAACCCGTATGCAACTATAGAGTATGACCATGGGCTCTAACGAATGCTTTAAAGCGTATACCCAGAAATGGAGAGATCTAGCAGGAAGAGTTCAGCCTCCCTTGTCTGATAGGGAATTGGTTTACATGTTTATGGGAAGTTTGACAAGTCCTTTCTTCAATCATCTGATTGGAAGCTCTTCAGACGAGGTCACTGAGTTGATATTAACGGGGGAACATGTTGAAGGTGGAATCAGAAGTAGAAAAATTCATGTGGCTGCATCTTCAAGTACTGTGAAGAAGTCACTCAACAGGAAGAAAGAAGCTAATGTTGTGTACGGCCAGAAAGGTCGTAGTGAATGTGACCCCCATCAATATGTGGGGGAAGTAATGATTTCCAATCCCACACCAATGCAACATCAACAATAAGGTAATCAACGTAAGCCGGATGCACCCAGGAGACAATTCACCAAAATCAATATGTCGTTATCTCAAGAATTACAACACTTGTTGAAGGTAGAGATGATTACATTGAGAGATCCTCCTCAGAATCCCAACACTTCCTCTCCCTGGTACAATCCCAATGTAAGATGCGCCTATCATTCCAATAGTCCCGGACATGACACAAATGGCTACTAGGCTCTGAAGAATAAAATCCAAGACATGATTGACGCTAAGGAAATTGAATTTGATCCTCCTAAGACTCCTAATGTGATTAGTTCACCTATGCTTAATCATGACAAGGGCGTTAATTCTATTGATGATGTTTCTGTTATGGAAGATGCTGATAACGACTGTGATATAGACAGTTGGATCTTCCCTACTATCGGCGGTGGACTCAACAATTGGAAGGCTAAAGACTTTATACCAATCTCCTTTAGTAAGGAGTAAATGCCATTTTCTATTTTCTATTTCCAAGTTTTTGGTTATGTAATTTGAACAATAATTTTAAGCCTTGTGCCTTACCAGGGGCACAACGGTCCATTTGTTAGGGTTGTCATGTTTCATTCGCATATTTTCATTTAATACAATCATTGGACATTTTACATTAAAATTTTGCGCTCTTTGTCTTTATTTTAATTTATTGATTTCAAAATAGCTATGTGTTCTTATACACACCCATATAACAAATTGCAGATCCACATCCACTTTGGATCCCATTGATAATAATTCTGCTATTGCCAATTATGTCTTCCAAAATCTGATCTACCAAGCCGAGGACGAAAATGAGGAAGATTGTGAAGTGCCTGGAGAACTTTCTAGACTATTAGAGTAAGAAGAAAGAGCTATACAACCACATGAAGAGCTAGTCGAGGTTGTGAACTTAGGTACTGAAGAGGAAAAAAAGAAATCAAGATAGGTGTCGACCTAGAAGACAATGTCAAAGAGAGGTTAATACAGTTGTTACGTGACTATACTGAGATTTTTGCTTGGCCATACAAAGACATGCCAGGGCTTGATACTAAAATTGTGGTTCACCGTCTACCGATGAAGGAAGGTTGTCCTCCTATAAAGCAGAAGGCTCGTCATATGCGTCCCGAGATGTCTGAAAAGATCAAGGCAGAGGTTATGAAATAGTTTAATGCAGGTTTGTAGCTGTTGCGTCCTATCCTCAGTGGGTTGCAAGTGTAGTGCCAGTACCTAAGAAGGACGGTAAGGTGCGTATGTGTATAGACTACATAGATCTGAATAGGGCAAGCCCTAAAGATGACTTTCCACTTCCACACATTGATGTTTTGGTTGACAATATCGCCCAGCACAAAGTATTTTCCTTCATGGATGGTTTCTATGGTTATAATCAAATCAAGATAGCAACTAAAAACATGGAGAAGACCACTTTTGTCACACAGTGGGGCACTTTCTGTTACAAATTTATTCCTTTTGGTTTGAAGAACTACAGTGCAACGTATCAGCGTGCTATGGTAGCTTTGTTTCATGATATGATCCATCATGAAATAGAGGTTTACGTTGATGACAAGATATCCAGGTCTCAGACTGAAGAAGAACACCTTGACAACCTGCACAAGTTGTTTGAGAGATTGAAGAAATACAAGTTGAAGTTGAATCCAAACAAGTGCACCTTTGGGGTAAGATCTGGTAAACTCCTAGTTTTCTTCGTCAGTGGTAAAGGTATTGAATTTGATCCCGCCAAGATTAAATCTATTCAATAAATTCCAGCTCCCCATACTGAGAAAGAAGTCAGAGGTTTCCTGGGACGATTGAACTACATTGCCAGATTTATTTCACATTTGACTTCTACATGTGAGCCGATCTTCAAGTTACTAAAGAAAGATCAATTAGTGAAGTGGAACGATGATTGTCAGGTATCCTTAGACAAAATAAAATAATATCTTCCGAAACCTCCAATTTTGATGTCACTGGTTGAAGGAAGACCTCTGATCATGTACCTAACAGTGTTAGAGAACTCAATGGGGTGTGTATTAGGGCAACATGACGAGTCTGGTCGAAAAGAGCAATGCAATATATTACCTTAGCAAAAATTTTAACGAATGTGAAACAAGATACTCACTGCTCGAGAAAACTTGTTGCACTTTGGCATGGGATGCTCGCCGACTAAGATAATATATGTTAACTCATACTACTTTATTAATCTCTAAGATGGATCCAATAAAATACATATTTGAGAAGCCCGCTCTTTCCGGAAGAATATCAAGATGGCAAATGGTCTTGACAGAATACGACATTCAATACACTACTCAGAAAGTAATCAAAGGAAGTGTACTAGCGGATCATTTGGCTCATCAAGCTGTAGATGACTATCAGTCTATGAATTTTGAGTTCCTAGATGATAATATTATGCTAGTTACAGACTATGAAGAACCTGGACCGAATAAAGGACCTGAGTCGGGATCCCGGTGGACTATGGTTTTTGACGGAGCTTCTAACGTGCTTGGTAATGGAATTGGTGTTATGATTGTCTCTCCCAAGGGTTGCCATATGCTCTTCACCGCCAGATTATGTTTTGACTGTACCAACAACATGGCCGAATATGAAGCATGCATCATGGGTATCAAAGCTGCTATTGATATGAGAATTAAATTCTTGAATGTATATGGGGACTTAGCCCTAGTGATCAATCAGATTAAGGGAGAATAGGACACGAAGCACCCAAATCTCATGCCTTACTAAGAGCATACGTTGACGTTGATCCCATACTTTAAAGAAATTACTTTTGAACATATTCCACGAGAAGAGAATCAATTGGCAGACGCGCTAGCTACAATGTCATCTATGTTCAAAGTCAGATGGGATAATGAAGCTCCTCAGATTACTATTGAGAGGCTAGATGAACCGACACATTGCTACGAAATTGATATTGATGGAGCAGAGGATAAAGCCTTGGTTCCACGAAGTAAAAAGATGCCTTGAGGCTCAAGACTACCCTGAGGGGGCATTGATCAATGATAAGAAGTTTATAAGGAGGTTCTCCTCTAAGTTCTTTCTAAGTAACATAATCCTGTATAAGTGCAACCACAATTCAACTTTGCTTCGTTGTGTAGACAAGAAGGAAGCTGAGAAAATTATGGAAGATATGCATAAAGGTGTCTTTGGTACTCACTCTAGTGGGCATACAATGGCTAAGAATATTTTGAGAGTAGGTTATTACTGATCTACCATTGAAACTGACTGCCACCATCATTCTAGAACTTGTCACAAATGCCAGATTTATGCTGACAAAGTGCATATTCCTCTGGTTCCTTTGAATGTCTTGACTGCTCCTTGGCCTTTTTGCAATATGGGGAATTGATATGATTGGAGAGATTAAGCCTAATTCTTACAATGGGCATCGTTTTTTATCCTGGTCACTATTGATTATTTTACGAAGTGGGTAGAAGCAACCTTGTTTGCCTCCGTTACCAAGAATGTTGTGGCTTGGTTCATTAAGTATAACCTTATCTATCGATATGGCGTCCCTGAAAGGATCATCACGAATAACGATACCAATCTCAATAATACTATGATCACGGAACTCTGCATGCAGTTCAAGATTAAGCATCATAATTCTTCTCCATATCGACCAAAGATGAATGGCGTAGTGGAAGCCGCCAAAAAGAATATCAAGAAGATTTTGCAGAAGATGACGGTGACATACAAAGATTAGCATGAGATGTTACCATTTACTCTACATGCTTACCACACTTCAGTACGTACTTCAATTGGGGCAACCCCGTTCTCTCTCTTCTATGATATAAAGGTTGTCTTACCTGTCGAAGTCCAGATTCCTTCCCTAAGGATTATGAAATACGCAGGTTTAGATGAAGACGAGTGAATTCAGACTAGACTTGACCAGATAAATTTAATTGATGAGAAAAGGCTTGTGGCTATTTTTCATGGCCATATGTATCAGAAGCGCATGATCAAGGCCTTTAATAAGAAAGTCAGACATCAGTTGTATCGAGCTGGTGATTTGGTTATAAAGTGCGTCATCCTACCACAAGGTGATTCTAGGGGAAAATGGACTCCCACATACGAAGGGTCATTTGTGATCAAGAAAATATTTTTTGGCGGGGCTATGATACTTACCACCATGGATGGTGAAGATCTTCCACACCCTGTGAACACGAACATAGTTAAAAAATACTACACATGAAAGAGACCCGCTAGGTTGACCGACATAGGTAAAAATAATGGCATCCCAACGAACCAAAAGGGTTCAGGCAAAAATTAGGGATATATATAAATTTTTTACATCTGACAAGTCAAAAAGCTAAAAAGGCAGCTTGGGCAAAAAAGGATATCCAGGTGGACTGAAAATCCAAAAGGGCGGTCCAGGAAAAAGTTAGGGATTAAAGCGTACGACTATGTCCTGTTGGATCACCTATCTGTTCACAGCCAGCACAATTACCGATGTCAAGTTCAAATGGTACAAATCAGTTCAATTAACTTCCTCCGACGACAAGGTATGAGATGCTTGAATACATAGGGGCAATAACATAGTTGAAACTCGATGGGATCATTTCCACATAGTTGTTTTTCTTTGCTTTTCTTTGTACCTATTTTCTTTTTACGATGATTTCCTATTACTAGGATTTCTGTCTCTTTGTATAAAACTGTTTGTTTATAGGCAAACCTTTTAATCAATGCAATCAATTTCAAATTCAAAACTATTTTTACTTTCTCTGTTTTTTATTGCGAATACGTCCAATGGTTAATTTGAATGAACATATGCATTTGAATATGATCACCATTTACAAATATTTGCATAAAAAACATGATTAACATTTATCTAAGACTCTAGGAGTTGGAATAATGTTTAAGTCATTCATAAATCCCCACAGAGAAATCTCCATGGAATTATCTCTACAAAGATATCTTCACAAGCTCATCCTCAATAGAGATATATTCCCCAACAAATCTAATATGACTTCAGACAGAAATTGGGGCATCTTCTAGCAGTTCACCTCCATATTCCTAATGGAGAGCTTGAACTGATCATCATCCTCAATAGGTCCCCTAGAGGATAAGGAAGTTTGATCATTTCCCCAACATACAGTGAAGACTTCCTCAGTGCAACCTATAAAATTCCAATCCCCATCAGACCTTATTTCCTCGACACAGTTTATAGGAATTGAATTCCTCAATAGAGTTTATTACTCCAACACCAAAAATCTCTCACAAAATTCTCTTCTCCAGTAAGGTTTAATCAAAGTTGCTATCCCCATAAGAGTTTCTACGGTTACACATCGAAGGAATATACATCACTTTTTATCCTCAATCAGGGTATGTAAGAATAAAATCCTTCAACAAAAAGAACGACAAACGATCGACTCTCCTTGAATGCCTCTATCCACAAGTAGAAGTCGAAAATCCCCAACGGAGCTTCCTCAAGAAGAAGTCGAAAATCCCCAGTGGAGCATCCTCAAACAGAAAGTAGGAATCTCCAGCAAAATTATTCCATGCATAAATTTAAGAATCACTTTCTTCATCCCCAACAATAATCCGAGATTTATTTTTCCCAGCCAGACATTGTTACAAGGAGCTACCGACACACTTCAACGACATATTGCGTTTATACTTCATTTCATAATACATCATAGCATACACATATAACATTCTCATTTATTTTGAGAGAATCATTACATAATGCATTACATACATCATGACATTACATAAAGCTAATTTTGTCTTTTCAGGTAAAGTTCTCAAAAGACGAATATCATCAGGAATTTTCAAATAGGTCACAGATTAATTCCCGAAATAGGATGGGGAAACTATCTATATGACAAGGCGGTATGAATTCCCAAAACAGGACATGTTTACCAACAAAAAAAAGGTCACAAATTAATTTCTGAAATAGGATGAGGCAACTATCTATATGACCAGGCGATATGAATTCCCGAAACGGGACGTGTTTACCAACAAAAAAACAGGTCAGAGATTAATTCCTGAAATAGGACAGGGAAACTATCTATATGACCAGGTGGTATGAAATTCCCGAAACAGGATGGGTTTACTAATAAAAAACAGGTCGCAGATTAATTCCTGAAATAGGACAGGGCAACTATCTATATGACCAGGTGGTATGAATTCCTGAAACAGGACGGGTTTACCAACGAAAAACAGATCACAGATTAATTCCCGAAACAGGACAGGGAAAATATTTATATTAACAGGCAATATGAATTCCCAAAATAGGATGAGTTTACCAATGAAAAACAGATTATAGATCAATTCCTGAAACAGGACGGGGCGACTATCTGCATGACCAAATGATTTCCTTCAGAGACTGAATTCTTATGAGCATTTCCCTTAGAGATTCATTCTGAAAATTATTTTCCTCAGATGAAATCGAGACATAGTTTTCATTCTGGTACTCCCCAGTGCATCTTCTAGTTACTTTAGATGGCGTCTATAAGCCCATCTCCGACGACACTCTGTCAACTTTCCGAATGGAATATTTAAAGCCCATTTAAGAAATACTATTTACCAACAATGTTAATTTATGCACTGGCGAGCGAAAAATTATGGGCACTTAATTGTTCAATCCTCTTCCATCTTTAGATCACGAATGACGAACATGCCAATCTAACCCTTCAGGTTTAAGAAGAGTGAACAGAGGAAGCTGTTGTACCCCAAAATTTTCCCTCCCATTTTTGAATACAATTGATTCAATACACCTCCTCATGCTTCTAGTGTTCTCAATTGCTCAATAATACTCAAGGGTTGACTACACAAACCCTCATCCTAAACAGTTGACCTATAACTAGGGTTTAACTTTCCTCAAAGAAAATTGAACTTCTAATGTCTCAAGTGGATTTCCTGGTTCCTCATATTCTTCAAAGTACCCTCATGACCAGTTTCAAGCCTTGCATCACAAGTTTGCCCAGTCAATTGCGCGGATGATTGAAAATTAACTGTATTGGATAAAAACTCAATTATGGTCAACATATAGTCAAACTTTAAGATTTTTGGTCAACATCAAGATTTTGAGGTCACATTCATCATTTAATAAAGATTTGATCATGATTCATCAAGATTGAATCAAGATTGCTCAAAAGTCAAAAGTTGCTAAATTAGGGTTTTGTGGACTTTTCTGAAGAAGAAGTCAATTGAACTTTGACCAAGCATAACTTTCACATGCTTCATCATAAAATTCTCAACCAAAGACTACCTTGAAGGAAATTCAATTCTTTACAACTTTTTCTCTCTAAGCTCAAGTCCAAAAATGCTTCATTTGAGAGATATGAGCCAAAATATTACAGGTCATTTTGAAAGTCAACAAAAAGACATATTTTATCAAGGAAATTTACATCAAGTTAAAGAATTCAAATGAAAAAATGACCAACATGAAAGTTGTAGAAGACATCTTGAGGTTTCCAAAAATTCCAAGATCACATTCATATGACAAAAAATTTGAGAGTTATGGTTTGTACAAGTTGGATAATTTTTGAGAAATGCATGAAACCTCAATTGAGCAATTTTGAATTTTTGGACTAATGGGCCTAACTTATGAGGATCAAACATGTTTATGACATGATAGAGGACCTTTAAGTCCATTGGTACATGGTCATATTTTTATCCTATATATTTAAATTTTTATTTAATTTTTGTAAAATAACAAATAGTTGGATTAATGTTGGACTATGATCATTTGGACATCTTCTAGAAGGCCCAATACCTTATAAAAGCTTGCCAAAACCGTGAGAGACATGTTTGAGACAAGGATCTTCAAAAATAGCAAGTTAGAAAACATGTTTCATTGATTTTTGGTAACACCATTGTTGTAACCCAAAATTTTCCCTCTCATTTCTCAAGTAATCTCCCACAAGATCTCCTTTGATTCAAAATTGCACTAGGTTTAATCAGCTCAAGACACCTCCTCAAGCACTGATGACTGAAAATTAGCGTTTGAGATTGCACAAGGAAAAATTGAATTTTAGTTCCCCATATGACTTTCATGGATAATTTTGGACCCTCAGGATTGCTCATGTCAAGTTTCAAGTCTTGAATCACATTTTGCCCAGTCAATTGATCAATTGACCTAAAATCAGTTGTATTGGGGAAAAAGTCAACTATGGTCAACTTACAGTAAAATTTCATAATTTTTGATCCATATCAACATTATAAACCCATATATGTCAATTGATTAAGTTTGGACCACAATTCCACAAGAAATTTGATCAGATCATCAAAAGGGCAAAATGGTCAAAATTAGGGTTTTGACTAAGGAAGTGCAATTTCTGATTTTTGACCTAGCAAATAATTGATTAGTTTAAGTTATTATCTCAAGGATTCAAATGCATCATTTTGACCTAATGGCATGACTCAAAACATTCCTCAAGATCAATTGATTGATAGTTGATTTTCAGTCAACTTATCAAAAGTCAATTGTACATTGAAAAATCAAACTTTGACCTTTTGGTCAGAATCAAGTTCCAAAGATCACAATTCATCAAGACATGTCAAAATATGAAACTTGTTTATCAAGAAATCAAAAATTCAAGATTTCATTTTGAAAGTCAAAATTTCTAAACATAGAAATTTTTCTAAGTGTTGGAAAATTTATATTTTTTCATAACTTTGAGCAAAATTTTCACCATGATGCTAGATGATTCAAAGGAAACTTCCAACATGAAAGTTGTATATCTCAATGATATCTAAAACATTTAGAACACAACTTCTCCTATAAATGCACGGATTTCAAGTTATGATTTTGTGAATACATGTTCATGAAACTTGGAAACTTAGTGAAATTTTTCCCTAGTTTAGGCAGGATTTTGACCTAACTTCATGGAAATTCTTCACATTGTTCCAAGATTAATTTTAAAAAATGTCCAACATAGAGTTTGTATAGGATGTTAAAAGATTTCTAAAATTTCTAAGAACTCATTAAGATCATGTTTGAGCAAGGAGAATCGAAGGCAATAAGTTGGGGTTTCATTCTTGAATTACAAGTTATTTCTTGATAAACACATAATGCAATTTCAATGTTAGGCTGCATAATATTGCTTTGTAGGCCTTCTAACTTATGTATATATCCATCATTAATTTATTACACAAACTTTTGAGTTATAATCCAAGTGGTTTAAGCTTTATCCAATTCACATTGCCATTTTGGGAAGAAAGTGAAGAATGCCATTCTTGAAAAGCAAGCTTTATGCACAAAGTCAATTCTTGAGCCTCTAACTTGTTCCCTCTGATCACACTCCATCTATAAAGTCATAAGCAAGTGTGTTTAAAGCATAACCACTCTATCTTGGCAAGTACACAAGGCATTTAAACTTGGATTTCTCAAAAAAATCATATGTTATGCTTAAACTTGTGATTTTGAATTTTGATCAACAACAAGCTTCCAAACTTGTTGCTTGTAAATAGATGCACTATTTGTGAGATATAACATGAGCTTGAACACCCTGAAACACTCCTAAACTCCCTTAAATTAGAAATTTCCCAAAAACTCCATTGTTGCACAGTTTCTGACTTTGAACTTCAAACTTCCATTTCCCTCGTGCGTTCTTTGGACTTTTGTTCCTAAAGCTTCCTTGCATCAAATACAAACCATCCCTGTCCGTGTTACATGACTTTAACTCCATTTCCATCATCTTCCATAACCAAAAGCAGAGCATTGTAGTTGGAATTCTCTAGGCTATTTTAGCCACTCTCAACTCAAGCTAAGCACTACATTAGATTTCTAGAGACTCAATAAAGCTAACCTGATCATTGCAGCACCTTGAATCAAGCTCAAACTCATTTCACGATTTCCAGTTTTGAGGTATTTTTCTTGGACTTTTATCTTCTCATTTAGGCATTGTTAGGCTTGCATTTGTGAAGATAAAATGTAGACATCATTGCCCATAAACTATACATGTCCATAGATTTCATTTATGTTTCTTGAGTAGGAAGAATTTTGAGTTCAACCTCTGAAAATATTTAGGTCAGAATTTGGTACTGTTTGAATTCATGCTCATCTTTGAGAATTAGCTTAAGTATTTACATATTCAGAATCGTGAGGAAATTTCTAACAAGTTTGATGTTGGAAGTTTTGTGAATGGATGAGAAATGAATGAGTTACAGGTTCTTTGGCTGGAGGTTGAAGATGAAGTTTATTCAGGACTTGATTTATATCATATATTTGTTGTTTTGTTTATATGAACGAATGTATAGCCACCACAATGGTAAAGCGCGCTCCTGTTAACCTTTGGGACCTGGGTTCGAGCCCCAGTGGTACCCTTTTGTTCATTTTTCAATTTTCACTCTTTTTTTGATTCCAAACAGGCGCCTGGGCCTCTCCTCTGGGCTTTATGGCTTTTTGCTAGCTCCTGACCCCCTGCCTTGTTTTTTACACCCCTGGCCCTTTATTTGTCTTGGTTATTTTATTTTCATTTCATATTTTATTTGTATTATTATTATTAGTATTATTATCATTATTATTTTTATTAATAAAAATCCAAAAATATTATTATTATTATTTTTACACTTAATTATTTTTATTTGTAAAAAACAAAAAGACTAAAAAGCATTTTCTAATAAATTAATTTCTTTTATTAAATAATTAATATTTAGATAATTAGGTTTTATTATTATATTATCCTCTTGTAAATTAAAATTAATTTAGAATTTAGCATTATTTTTATTGATTAATCTTCATTTTATAAATTTAAAACCTTTTCATAAAAAACCCTAAAAATCATTTTTTAACTTAATTTCTTTCTTAATTAATTTAGGTTTAATTTTTTGTTTTTAATTAATCATCTCTCTTAATTATGTTAAAACCCTTTCATAAAATGAAACAAAATCATTTCTTTTTCCATTTACATTCTTGCATTTTATTTTCAATTTTGTACAATATTCAATATGGTTGTAATAGTTAATTAGGTTTAATTTTCTTGCAAAATTCCCATTTGTAAATTTGTATACCCCCTTCCCATAATGATGTAATAGCTTAGTATTTTTACTTTCCGCAATTTATCGCTTTATATAAATGCTAGTAAATTAGGGTTTGTATGGAGAGATAAAATCAACAAGTTAACAAACCCTAATTCATAACAAAACAATGCATGTAAATCAACACACTTGCACACTTACACCCTTAGGGTAATTCCACTTTGTTGCCATATAAAAATGGCCATGTTATTCATGTGGGATATCTTACCAAAAAGCAATAAAAAATACAAGATCATAGTCTCTCGATGACGCTATCAATGTTGCCTTTCAAAATGATCTTAGTCCCTTAAAGAGAAATGCTAAGATATCTTACAATATTGCTATCATGGCTATACGATGACCCACGCCTGTCCCTTTACATTCAAAAATAAGGATTCTTACCAATCAATGGTAAGATAGAAATATCAAAGGAAAGGAAGAAATGAACAAAGACTTTTGAGTAGGTAGATTGTTCCTAGTTGCTTTCTCATTTTTCAAATCAAATATCCTTGCTAATTTTCAATACTAACACCAACACTTTCAAAAACACTTTCAAAACATTTTCCAAACATGAAACATTTTCAAAAGATCAACACTTTGTATACGTTCTTACGAACGAGAACTATTACAAAGTTTGCCTAGACGATGGCGCCTTTTCAAAATACTTTCAAAACTACCACAAAGCACATTTTCAAACAAAAGCAAGTGATCTAGAAAGAAACTAAGAGCCCATAGATAACTATGGATGAAAAGGGTGCTAACACCTTCCCTTTTCATAATCTACCTGTAACGCAGTGGGAGAATTGACTTGGGTGTTTTGCGTTTGATTGCAAATGTTGTGGTTAGCAAGAGTCGCCACTGAATTTTCTTTTATCCAATAAGGAAAGGCTGAAAAGAATAGGAAATACCCTTAGAGAAGTTTTCTTGAGTTCGAGGGGTAGATTATGAAAAGGGAAGGTATTAGCACCCTTTTCATCCGTAGTTATCTACGGGCTCTTAGTTTCTTTCTAGATCACTTGGTTTTGTTTGAATGTGTGCTTGTGGTGTGGGTTTTGAAAGTATTTTGAAAATTTCTTCGTAATGGTTCTCGTTTCTATAAGAACGCATACAAAGTGTTGTTTCGAAAATAGCTCAAAGAGGTGTTTGTGGAATGTGTTTTTGAAAGAGATTTTGAAAAGGTGTCTTCTTTGTAATGGCTCTCATTTCTATAAGAACGCATACAAAGTGTTTGTATTTTGAAAATGTTTCAAATGAGTGTATTGGTGTATAAAGTGTTTTTGTTGTGAGCAAGCGAGCAACTAGGAGCGAATCTACCTACTCAAAAGGGTCTTAAATGTTCTTTTCCTCCTCCTTTAGATATTGCTATCTTACCATTGTTTTGGTAAGAAGCCCCATTGTTAGATGTGAAGGGACGGGCGTGGGACATTTGTATAGTCATAAAAGGCAACCTATGGGACATTTTAGCAATGTCGTTCATGGACTAGATCGTTTACTGCCGGCAACATCGAGGTTCATCGAGGGACTACGATCTTTTATCGAGGGTCTTTGCTAAAACGCCCATGTTCGAGGGACATGACTATTTTTCCGATAGGCAACAAGTGGGATTACCCTAAGGGGTGCATGTGTGCAAAGTGAATTTGATTGCATGCATTTAGTCTTTGATATTTTGGGTTGTCTGTTTGTTGTTTTTATCTTGTCATACACACCTAATTACTAGCAATATATGAAAGCAATACAAACGCGCAAAAGTAAAGTCCTACGCTATTACATCATTAAGGGGATGGGGTGTACAAATTTACAATGGGGATTGCGAGAAATTAAAGTCCTAGTTATATATTACAACCATATTTAAATAATGTACAAGAAATGTAAAATGGAATAGTTTTGTTTTTTTGTTAAAAAAGAAATAAGTTTGCTTAAGAAAACATTTTCGATCTTTGAGTTTTAAAAGGGATAAAATAAAGTATGTAAATATAAGATGTTTTTGGTTATTAAAGCTAAAATAATATAAATAAGATAAAAGGGAGTCAGAATCAGCACGTTGCTGAAATGAGAAGGAACATAAGTTCAGACTCTAATATGCTGCAAGAGAGAAAATGTTAGTAGGAAAGTAAAAGGTCAGAAGTTCTGGATCTGGGTACAACAAGTTCTGAGGTTGCTAGAAACAAAGGAAAACTTAGAAGTTCTGATTGCTGAGGGAGTCTAGGAACTCTGGTACAGCTAGGAATCTAGAAGTTCTAATGTCACTGGCAGATCAGAAGTTCTGGCTATTTTAGAGAGTGAGGTGATAATGCTGTTGGGTAAGGCTGCTAGAAGTTATGATTTAGGAATATTGTCTGAAAGATAAATGGGTGAAATGTCACTGAATAAACCTAAAAAAAGATGCTTCTGGGGCTAGAACCCATGACCCTTATCCCTAATGTCTTATGCGCATACACTATCTACCACTGGGGTGGCTGTACATCCGGTATTAGAAGCAAAAGCATGAACATGTATTAAAAAGTAAACTCTGATGATAAATTCTATCTCTTTCTTCATGCTAATCAGAACATTTGCAACTTAGTCATTTCTCAACAGAACAGAAAATACAAACATCGCAATTATGGCAGGTTTCCACCATGGTTTCAGAAACATAAAAAAATTTCAAGATTATAAATCAGAAACAAGCATGTATCTGCTAATCCTAGTTTCCTTAAGAAGTTTTGAACTGATATTCTCCCTACTTAGGCAGAAAATACATGAAATCTATGAATATGTACAACATCAGAATCAAGATGTCTATATTGTATTTTTGAACAAGCAAGTCTAACAATGCTTAAGTGATATGATGGGAGTCAACAGAAACATACCTTGCAGCTAAAAAAATGTTCTAACTACTTGTAATGTTCTGATCAGCCTCCTCACGTTCTCAGCAAGTTTGAAAAATCTTTAACTTGGGCTATGAGTGGTTAGAAATTCTGGAGAAGCCAAGAAGAAAGCTGACTTTTTAAGGTGGAGATTGATGGAGAATATGTTACAGTCTGAAAATAAAAGTTAGGACAACTGATAAATGTATATCAGAAACTATATGGACGATTTGGTTAAGAAACACTTGAAGGAAATTGGCGTTTGAAAGAAAGAATCAAAAACTAGCAGGTTTTATATTTATGTTTGCAGTTTCGGATTCCTAGAATTTTAGCAAGGTTTCAAAGCTATTTTCTTTTAAATATTTTTTTTCGACCTCCTCTTAGTTGATAATGAAGTTCAATTTATAGGCAAGAACTTTGTAGCTTGTAGAAGTCAAAAGCACCACCATCATGCTAGCATGCTGACTTGTTCTTGAAGCAAGTTAAACAAGTATGGTCGTTAGCAGCTTTTAGCAGTGCCTAAGCTGGATTTGTAAGCATGAATTAAGGAAAAATACCCTCATAAGAAAAATTAAAGCATGGGCCTAGCATACTCTTGTACAAAAGTTTGTTTTTTCAAGGACAACAATGTACTTCTAAGCCACACGTGGGGAAATCCTTTGGATAAAAACTCAAAAGTGGTTGTGAGCATTAAATGATGATGAGATTTATCAAACCAGAAATCCTGCAATATGAGATTATGCATCATAGCTTAATTATGGGTCAGAAGTTCAACATCAACACAACTTAGAACAAACATCCAACTTCTGATCCTTGAATCTCTTTGCCCTAGCATGTTCTGATCGAGTTCTCGGACTTTCCAAAAAGCTTATGACATGCTTTGTAAGCCCTATTTTAATTACTCTTGCAACTTCTTACTGAACCTACGTGAAAACTGGCCCAAAGGTTGTAAGCAAATTCTGATTTGAAAATGCTCAGAATTTACTAAGTGTTTATGTTTCAGGGACGTGACTTTCCATATGTATAACTTGAAATCCCAGCATTTCTAGAAGAAGTTATGTTCTGCAATGTTTTAGGTCTCATTGAGACCTATAACTCTTGTGTTAGAAGTTCTTCCAGAATAAACTTTCATCATGGTGAAAATCTGGCCAGAAATTCTGAGCTTGTCATTTTCTTAAACACTTAGAAAAATTCTAAGTATTTAGAATTTTGGCTTTTCCAAAGTAATTTTGACTTTTGAAATTCTCGATGAAAAAAACTTCATATTTCAACATGTCTTGATGAAATATGATTCTTGACATTTTAATTTTATTCCAAAAGTCAAAGTTTGACTTTTCAGTGTGCAAATGACCATTTTGCCATTGTGAATGACTTTCTTGGAAAATTTGTAATACAAGGCTTGAAATTAGATGGAAGCAAACCTGAGGGTCTAGGATGATCCTTTTGAGAAATGAGAGGGAAAATTTTGGTGTACAACAGCTGCCCCTGTTCAATCTTCTTACGCTTGAAGATTAGATTGGCGAATCTTCCATTCGTGACTTGAAGGTGGAAGATGATTGACACTAGAGTGCCCAAAAATTTGCACTTGATAATGTCATGGTTGATTGTGTAGGGAATGGGCTTAAAAGATGCCATTTGGAGAAATGATGGATAGTTGTTGGAGATGGGATTATAGATGCCATTTGAAGGTGATTGTTGGTGGAAATTAGACTAAGTCTAAACTTGACTTCAACTAGAAAAGAATCAGAATAAATCTTGGAGTGATTTATCTGAACTAGAAGAAATGTATACCAAAAAGAATCAGGATAAACCATTGAGAGATTTAAACTGAACCAGTAGAGGTCTTGAATTTTCTTTAACCAGAAAGAATCAGAATAAATCTTGGAGTGACTTATTTGAACCAGGGAAGGGTGTCTGTGGGAAGGAATCAGGACAAACCGTTGAGAGATTTAAACTGAACCAGTAGTGGTCTGGAGAATAATTATAATAAATCTTGAAGCAATTTATCTTAACTAGAGAAGATGTCTGCGGGAAAGAATCAGGATAAAACCTTGAGAGATTTAAACTGAACCAGCAGTGGTCTGGAGAAGAATCAAAATAAATCTTGGAGCGATTTATCTGAACTAGAGAAGATGTATGCGAGAAAGAATCTGGATAAACCATTGAGAGATTTAAACTAAACCAGCAGTGGTCTAGAGAAGAATCAAAATAAATCTTGGAGAAGTTTATCTGAACCAGAGAAGATGTTTGTGGGAAGGAATCAGGATAAATCGCTGAGAGATTTTAACATGAACCAGCAGTGGTCTGGAGAAGAATCAGAATAAATCTTGGAGCAATTTATCTGAACCAGAGAAGATGTCTGCGGGAAGGAATCGGGATAAACCGTTGAGAGATTTAACTGAACCGGCAGAAGTCTGGAAGAAGTAACTGTCGTATAGATAGTCACCCCATCTTGATTCTGGAATCTACAATTGATTTGTTTATATATATTTTCCTTGTCTTGTTGACAATAATTTTCTGTGGTTTGATTCTTCCTGAAAAAGGCGAAGAGTTAATTGTATGTAATGCTATGATGTATGAAATGCATAGTGCAATGAGATTGTGATATATGCATTTTTTCCATTGATGCTCATGATGTCTGGATGTGATGTATACACATGCAAGCTGTTCTGCTACAATGTTGTCGGATTGGGAAAATAAATCTATGACTACCGCTGGGAATGAGGAGTGTAAGTCTTCATATTTTGTTGAAGTTGAAGTGTTGATGGATGGGTTTCCATAACCAGAGAAATAAACTCTGTCGGGGAAGAGAAACGCCGTGTATTGCTTGTAGGCCTTATGAAATCCTGCTGAGAAATCCTGAGAAACTGAATAACTTTTGCTGGGGAATCTTAAGGTGGCAACTGGAAGTTTCGCTCTATCAGGGATATGAAGGAAAAAGGCACCAACAGGTTACATGCTGGGGATATGATAATGATCCTATAACATGATGTTTGTGCTTCTGCCTCTATTGGAGAAAGTACCTGCGATGATTTCATGGAATGACCCACAAATGTTGTCATATTCCTTAAAGCCATTAGTAATTGTCTTTCTGGTTTAGTTTTCTTTTTTACGAGTTCATTTATAAACAGTAATTACATTTAAATGCATATGCTCAAAAATAAATACTGGGCATTTTCGTAAACAAAACAAGAACATCAAAAGAAGAAACAGATAGTTTTGCACTTTCAAAGGAGTATCTTTGTATTAACTTGAATAAGTGTTTGTATAAAGAGACGAACATCCTAGTAAGAGAATGTCGTTGTAAAAAATAAAAATTAATGCAAAGAAAAGAGAAACTATGTGAAATAATCCCATGGGGTTCCCATTCTACTATAGCCTTCATGTATCTGAGTGTCTCGTCCATTTGGTGCTTTGTACAAAGCTTATTGGATTGATTAGTACTGTTTGAGTTTGATGATGATTGATTGATGGTAGAACAACTTCTATGTCGTATACCAAGGAGAAGGGAGTTGCCCCTGTTGATGTGTGCGTTGTGGTACGGTAACCGTGGAGAGCGAACGGTAACATCTCATGCCAGTCCTTGTAGGTTACTGCCATTTTTTGTATGATCTTATTGATATTTTTATTAGCGGCTTCTACAGTGCCATTCATCTTCGGTCGGTAAGGAGAAGAGTTATGATGTTGGATCTTGAATTGCGTGCATAGTGCAGTGATTATAGTATTGTTGAGATTTGTACCATTATCTGTGATGATTCTTTCTGGAATAACGTATCGACATATAAGATTCTACTTGATGAATTGGGCCACAACATTCTGGGTGACAAAAGCGAAGGATGCTGCCTCAACCCATTTTATGAAGTAGTCAATGGCAACCAAGATGAAGCAGTGTCCATTAGAAGTTGTAGGTTTAACTTCTCCAATCATGTCGATGCCCCACATCGTGAATGGCCAAGGAGCAGTTAGGACGTTTAGAAGAACTGGAGGCACATGTACTTTGTCAGCATAGATCTGACACTTGTGACAGGTTCGTGAATGTTGATGACAATCTGCTTCCATGGTAGACCAGTAGTACCCTTCCCGTAGGATCTTTTTAGCCATCGTGTGTGTGATACGGTGGGAGAACTGACTATGGTTTTGCGTTTTGTTTTCGCAAATGTTTCGATTGAGCAAGAGTCGCCACCGACTTTTTATTTTATCCTAAGGAAAGGTTAAAAAGCACAGCAAAAAACCTTTGAGATGTTTTCTTGGGTTCGGGGAGTAGATTATAGAAAGGGAAGGTATTAGCACCCTTTCTATCCATGGTTATCCATGGGCTCTTAGTTACTTGCTTAGATCAACTTGCCTTTATTTTCAATTGTTTGAAATGGTGCTTTGTGTGTGTGGATTTGAAAATGTTTTGAAAAGAGGCCAATGTGGTGGCAACCTTTGTAATGATCCATGTTGGGATGTATACAAAGGTGTATGTCTTTTGAAAAGGTTTTCAATGTTTTTGAAAGTTGTTTTGAAAGTGTTGTGAGGTGTGGTTTAAAACAGGCAAGTGTTTTTGTTTTGCAAGTTGACAAGTACTTAAGAGCGATCTACCCTAAAGTTCTCAAAGATTTTTGTTATGTTTTAACTCTTTTAACAATTTTGTTCCACCATTGTATTTGGTGGACAATCTTGTGTTAGGATGTTAAAGGGACGGGCGTGGGTCGTCGTTTTAGACCATAATTGCAATGGTGCCAAGTATCTTTGGGCAATTTTTCTTTAAGGGACTTTGATCATTTTAGGCAAAAAAGCGTCATCGAGGGACCATGATCATTTGAGTTATTTGCTTTGCCCAAAGAGACCTAACATACAATATGGCCCAATTTTGAAAGGCAACAAGTGGATGTAACCCTAGGGGTGTTTAGTGTGCAAGTGTGTTTTATTGCATACAAGAGTTTTTTTCTTTGAATTAGGTTTTTCTGTTTCATTGATTTTATCTTGCCATACACGTCCTAATTACTAGCAATAAGAAGCGGAAATGTAAAATCCTACGCTATTACAACAATTAGGGGAGGGGATACACATTTGTACATGGGGGGTTCAACGAGAAAAATAGACAAAAAAGAAAATAGCAAAAAACAAGATATAGAGAGAGAGGGAGGGAGAGAGAGAGAGCCAGCGCGCTGCTGAGAGGTCATCAGAAGTTCTGACTCAGATCCGCTGCCAGATGATCAACATCTTGGTTAAACTGTATGAGTCAGAACTTCTGACCCTGGCACCTGCAAAACAGAAACCTGTTAGTGGGGAAATCAGAAGTTCTGACTCCCCTGCGCTACAAGACAGAAGTTTGTTAGTGGAGAGACCAGAAGTTCTGATTCTGCTGGAAATACAATAACTCTCAGAGGTTCTGACGTTATTGACAGCAAAACAGGCTTCAAATGTGCTAACGCCAAAGTCAGCACTTGGCTTTTCCCTGTACTAATCAGAACATCTGCAATTTTGTTGTTATTCCACAAAACAGGAAGCATATTTGGAACAGATCCAGCAAACATCAAAATGTTTCAGAGGGCAGAACCAACAAGGTCACAGGCAAGTCCTACACTGGCTCAGAACGTTCTGAGGTATGAAAATCCTCAGAATATAAACAGCAACAACATGATATTTACATTATGTTTATTTGAGCATGCACAGCTGATGATGCTTAGCAGCGTGATGAAGGTCAGCAGGTGCTTACCTGACTGTTTGGAAAAGTTGGTGAGTGAAAGTTTAGCTTTTGGTTCTGGTTCTGGTGGTGTTCTGGACAGATTTGGAAAAAGGGAAGTAAAGGTGTATACGTGTGTAGGGTCAGAGTTTGGAAAGAGTGTTTTTGGTTTACAGAAAAGAACTGGATATTTGATGAAGTTGAAGGTGATAAACTCAAAGTTATGAAACAAAGCTGGAGATTTTGGCAGAGTTTCAGAATGCTGTGTTGCTAGGAGTTCTGTTTCTCTCTTAGCAATTTTTTCTGTTTCTTTTCTTGAACGCCTTTTGCAGTGGTGAAAGCTCTCTATTTATAGGCAAAGTTCTTGTGGATGCCTTGATCATTTAAAGCGCCAACAGAGTTTGAATTTGTTCTTTGACAGAAATTCCTGGGAAGTTGTGATACAGATAGATTTCAGCCTAGGTTGCAGCAGTAGGCGTAGATTGGGGAGAAGTGACCTCTGAAGTGGGCGGTGGCGTGAAGACCCATGCCAGAATCTGTGCAAAAGAGTTTTCCAAGCCACACGTGAATGCTCAGGAGTGGTTGGAAGCATTAATGGGCATTAAATGGTGACAAGACCTGTCAATACCAACGTTCTGGTAATGGAAACCAGCGTTGAATCAGCAGCATAAACCATGCTCTGGCCTTGGCTACCTGTTGTCTTAGTAAGCTCTGGAGATTCTCCTAGTTTTCTGGTACGTTCCTTGGATTTACTTCTGGACAATCTGGACTTAGAGATTCTGTATCAGTGTAACACCCATTCTTCTGACCTTTCATCTTCTGATTTCAACCTGTTCTGAAGGAGCCTTCAGACTTTCCTGCTTCTCTTGCATTCCTTTAGCAAATTCTGACTGAGCTTGTGTAACTACTGAAGGGGCATGTTCTGTTTGAGGCTTACATTCTGAACCACGTTTACAACTTCTGATTGAACTGATGTAGCTGCTGAAGAGCCAACTTCCGACCACGCTGAGCCAAGCTTGCAACTTCTGACCATCTTCATCTGGAATGGGTCCAGAAGTTCTGAAGCGCTGATTTTTCTAAAAACACTTATTTTTAGAGAAGCATTCTAAGTACTTAGAATTTGATTGATTTGATTTTTCTTTCAAGATAAAAGCGTTGTTTCTGGAGGTCGTGAGATCATCTTGCTCTTGTAAGTGGCTTGCTTGGGCAAAAAAGGATAACTCAGGACTTGGATTTGTTTCAGGGGGACTTTGAAAAATCCAAGATGGTTTCCTGAAGAAAGGGAGGGTAAATTTTGGGGTACAACAGTTGCCCCTGTTCAATCTTCTTGAACCTGGAGAGTTAGATTGGCAAGTTTGCCTTTCGCGACTCGAAGGTAAAATAAGATTGGACACTAGAGTGCCCTAAAATTTGCACTCGGTGATGTGATGGTAGAGGGAATGGGCTTAAAGATGCCATTTGGTGATGGGCTTAAAGATGCCATCTGATGCGATAGAATCTTGTCGGGGGATGGGCTTAGAGATGCCATCTGAGAATGGGCTTAAAGATGCCATTTGGAGGGGTGACAGAAACTTGTCGGGGATGGGCTTAAGGATGCCATCTGGAAATGGGCTTAAAGATGCCATTTGGAGGGGTGACAGAAACTTGTCGGGGATGGGCTTAAGGATGCCATCTGGAATGAGTATCAGAAAGGTGTCCATGTTTTGGACCATCTCTGAACTGGGGGTCTGAATAAGCAATAGATTGACATCCGTATCTGGAGGCATCCGTAAACTGTTTTCAAAAGTTGAGAAGAGTCTGAACAAGCGATAGATTAACATCCGTTGTTGGGAGGAATCCGTAAACTGTTTTCAGAAGTTGAGAAGAGTCTGAACAAGCGATAGATTAACATCCGTTGTTGGGAAGAATCCATAAACTGTTTTCAGAAGTCTTGAGAAGAATTTGAACAAGCGATAGGTTAACATCCGTTACTGGAGAACCCGTGAACTGTTTTCAGAAGTCTTGAAGTTGAATAAGCAATAGAGCAGCATCCGTTGTTGGGAAGCGTCCGTAAACTGTTTTCAAAAGTTGCATCTGAACAAGCGATAGATTAACATCCGTTGTTGGGAAGAATCCGTAAACTGTTTTCAGAAGTCTTGAAGCTAAGGAGGAACCGGTGTAGGGTTTCCTGACGATGCGTCCGTGTAAAACTGCATCTGAGTGAATCTGGAATAAGTATCAGAATGTCGCCGTGTCTGGGTCACATCTGAACTATTTCTGGATGAATCTCGGAAAATGATCTTTGTCTGTCGACTGATCTTACCTGAAAAGGTAAAGGGTTAGTTGTATGCAATGTCATGATGCGTGATGCAATGTATGCGACATTAATGTTTACGACATGAATGTGATGAATGCGCAAGTAAGCTGATGAGCTATCTTGCTGAGGATAAATGAATCCTGGATGGCTGAAGATAAAAGAATCTTGACTGCTGCCGGGGAAAATAATTCTTTGGCTGCTGCTGTGGAGGGCAAGAATCTCTTGATTGTTGAAAAATGAGAAGTCTTGGGACCACTGTTGGGGGAATTAGAAGCTTGGGTTGTATGCCAAACTACTGGGGACTTCCCGTTTTGAGGAGATCTGTGTAATATTTTATTGATGATGAGTCCGTGTAAAACTGCATCGGGTTTTTTGAACACTTTTGACATTCGAATGCCCCAAGTGGTGATGTAGATAAATTCCTGGCTTATTACAGGTGTTGGTCTACAATCGGTCGTCCACAGATGTTTTCCTGGCTTGTTACAGGTGTTGATCTGGAATTCTTCAAACGTGCCCTGGCTGGATACAGGAATCGAGTCTGGAAATGTGGTCAACAGATATGCCCTGGCTGGATACAGGAATCAAATCTGGAAATAGTCGTCAACAGATATGCCCTGGCTGGATACAGGAATCGAATCTGGAAATAGTCGTCAACAGATATGCCCTGGCTGGATACAGGAATCGAATCTTCGAACTCTTCAGACGTGCCCTGGCTAGATACAGGAATCGAGTCTGGAAATAGTCGTCAACAGATATGCCCTGGCTGGATACAGGAATCGAATCTCCGAACTCTTCAGACGTGCCCTGGCTAGATACAGGAATCGAATCTGGAAATAGTCGTCAACAGATATGCCCTGGTTGGATACAGGAATCGAATCTTCGAACTCTTCAGACGTGCCCTGGCTAGATACAGGAATCGAGTCTGGAAATATGGTCAACAAATATGCCCTGGCTGGATACAGGAATCGAATCTGGAATTGTGACAGTTGACAGACATGCCCTGGCTGGATACAGGAGTCGAATCTGGAATTGTGACAGTTAACAGACATGCCCTGGCTGGATACAGGAATCGAATCTTCGAACTCTTCATACGTGCCCTGGCTAGATACAGGAATCGAGTCTGGAAATGTAATAGTTGATTTGTTGAACACTTTTGACATTCGAATGCCCCAAGTGGTGATGAAGGAATCTTGAATCGGATTACTCTGCATATTGAGAGATTTCTTGAAATCTTGACTGGACTGCCCCAGGTTAACTGAACTTTGAAAGATCTGTTGGACCTTAACTGGACTGCCCCAGGTTAATTGAATTGTGACATGTCATGCCCCTTGTTGATAGGAGATTTGCAATGGAAGTTTTATCCTCTTGAAGTGATTTTGCTCACTGAGAGAGTTTTCGTTCCTCCGAACATTCGCTGTATGAATTTCTTCGCTGTCAAACAAAAAGCCAAATGCAGACAGAGATATTCAAATAATGCAAAGTTTATGTTTGTCTCGAAGTTTTGAAAAATGCGTTTTTAGCAGAAAACTTTTCATAAGACAAGTCAACACAAGATTTAGAGCAAAGCCCTACAGGAGTCAGGATACCTTTTGTAACAGTATGCTTTCGAACTAACCCATGCTTCAATTAGGACTTTTGAAGGGTTGTAGCGTGGCCTGGTTCACGGTTTAAGAAACAAAGGATAAAGGCTCAAAGTATATTTGTACCCACCCGCTCTTCGTGATTTCCTTCAACCTAAGCTCAGTTAATTGTGCGTCACACTCTGCTTTGAGTTTGGAACGACTTTTGGGCGATGGTTCACCAGTTGCATTTGGGGAGACAGTCATCATCTCCTTTTTTCTTTTGCAACTTTTCATGTTGTTGAGGATTTGTAATGACCTCACTATTTTGATTTTGATTTGTTATCCCTAATTTTTTCCTGACTGTTCCCATTTTCGATATTACAGTCAGCGGGATGCCCCAGCTTTTCTTAAGCCTCCTTTATAGGTTTTGGCTTGGTGGGCTTTTCTCTTTTGAGAGATTGACTGTCTATGTGATAGGGAACCACCCTTGTCTTTTGATTCCAAAGGAATGCTTTCTTTTTTTTGACGTCGTCCGTTGTGTTACGAATTGAGAGTTTGCGACTTCAATGCGCGTTTTCTTTTGAATTAACTGAGGTACTACCCTGCCCTAGGTTTATATCAAAGGTTTTGATTGTTTAGAAACAGAAAACTCCTACTTCTTTGGCTCAAAGGGGTTGACTAGGGATTATCTTCCTTATAACTCCAGTGTTTGGGATTTGAAAGAAATGCCTGTACATCATCAGCAAGGTCTGTTCAAAAACATACTGTATAAGATCATGGTATTGTTTCGTCATCCTCCCTCTAAAGGCTCACAGCTTTTTATCAAGAGTCAAATATCATAAAGAAAAGCATAAGAGTAGTGAAACGAATGGATGAATTCAAGACAAACATATGCGATGCATTAATGAAAACAGAGTTTAACATCAACAAATAATTGTTTGACAGCAAAAGAAATTACAACTTCGAAAATTCAAAAAGAAGCAAAAGTCTTTCAGCTTGAGCTTCGTCACTTCAAGTGGAGAACCCTTTAACGGAAGATTTTCATCTCGCCGTCTGGCATGAATTCCAGCACTCCAATGTCGATCAGATCTTGAATCTTGTTCTTCAAGGCCCAACAATCGTTGGTGTCGTGTCCCGGGCTGTAGGAGTGGTAAACACAAAATGCATCGGGACGATAGTTATGAGAGGAGGTATTGAGCTTCTGAGGAGGATCCCTTAAAGTAAGCAGGTTGACCTCCAACAGGCGCTTTAGTATGAAGAATGATGGTATCTCAGTCTTCGTGAACTGTCTTCCCGACGTTTCTTGCTTACGCCGATTACCCCGTTGACACTGGCGAGGTTGTTGATGGGTTTGTAACCCTGAAGCAAGCGAAGGAGCCTTCCCCTTGTCTTCCTGAATGGATGGAGGCTGAGCGGTGACTTGCTCTTCAACCTCAGATGTTTGCCCCAATTGGTTGTTTTGAAGCAATTGGCGGACAAGAACACTGAGTTCCTCTTGTCTTTGAGATAGGTCTTGGATGAGAGCCATCTGGCCCACCAACAGTCCCATCATTTGGGTCCTCAAGGTTGTCATATCAAACTGCAGCTCCGCAAGCTGATCACTCCTGGCGTTGGTGGAATTCTCCAAGCCCTTTGTGAGAAGAGCTTTCATCTCTTCTTGCCCCAGAGACAAGTTCAGGAACATCTCCTGCAGCTGAGCAGTCTGGTCTTGGATGTCTTTGACAGACCTCTCTAGCGCCATCTCTTGCTGAAATAAACAGCAGGAGATTAAGGAAACCTGAAAAAAGAAAGACTGTCAAAATGCAATGCATGATATGTGGATGCATGCTTTCAAGGATCTCTTGGGGTAAACATAAGAAAATGTTAGGGGTTGAACTTTGCTCTTGGATTGGAGAACTTTGCACCGGTGGATGTCTTTCCACTAGAATCAAGCTCACCATGTCGAGTGGGTCATAGCCACTTATTCAAGTTGTTGCACTTGAACTTTGACTGAAGAACTGTGCACTGGTGGATGTCTTTCCACGAGAATCAAGCTCACCATGTCAAGTGGGTCATAGCCTCTGATTCAAGTTGTTGCACTTGATCTTTGACTGGCATTTGTTAGAGGAGGAAACCTCTTGCCCTTTGGTAGACGTCCGGTTCAACATAACCCTGCATCAAAAGAACCCTCGAGATCTTTGAAGTGGTTATTGAAAATGCTATGGTATGATGTTATGATGTTATGTACATGTATGCGAAAAGCAAGTGAGTGTATATACAGGCAAACATATTCACACAAAGCAAACAAGTCCTTAGGTTTAGGCTTGCATGGGGTTTAGGTAAGTACCCTCTTGAAGTTGGTTGGCTCATCCTGTCCTAAAATAGAAACCGGGTTCTAAGGAGCTCAATATCATTGGATTGTTTTCTGTGTTCATCGTTTCGGTTTAGCCACTTACTGGTGACCAAAATATTCCAAGAAAACAACCCTCAAATGAGTGTAGTATCGAGTATCTACCAACTTCAGACTGCACCAAAGTCGATCATCTCACTACCCCTAAAAAGGCTAGGATGGTCAATTAAGGTTCTAAGAGTTCGTTAGTGCTTCATGACATCACTCAGCGGCCCCGTACTCTCCTTGACTGAACTCAAGGGTTACCGGTACTCACAAATATGTCACACTAACATAGCTTACTGCTTCAACCATGTCGGTATACCCCGCACAGTTCCCTCACAGTTTTATTGCTATTTACCTAAAAAGGTGCCCCAAATCCGGGTGTAGGATTTACAACAAACCCAAACAAGGAACCAAAAAAAGTAAAGCAATCAAGGCAATCAAAGCAAGAATGTAAAGGTGATCTAAACCCTAAGGTAACCCCACTTTTAAGTAATTCCCCAGCAGAGTCGCCAGTTCTGTGATACGGTGGGAGAACTGACTATGGTTTTGCGTTTTGTTTTCTCAAATGTTTCGGTTGAGCAAGAGTCGCCACCGACTTTTTATTTTATCCTAAGGAAAGGTTAAAAAGCACAGCAAAAAACCTTTGAGATTTTTTCTTGGGTTCGGGGAGTAGATTATAGAAAGGGAAGGTATTAGCACCCTTTCTATCCATGGTTATCCATGGGCTCTTAGTTACTTGCTTAGATCAACTTGCCTTTATTTTCAATTGTTTGAAATGGTGCTTTGTGTGTGTGGATTTGAAAATGTTTTGAAAAGAGGCCAATGTGGTGGCAACCTTTGTAATGATCCATGTTGGGATGTATACAAAGGTGTATGTCTTTTGAAAAGGTTTTCAATGTTTTTGAAAGTTGTTTTGAAAGTGTTGTGAGGTGTGGTTTAAAACAGGCAAGTGTTTTTGTTTTGCAAGTTGACAAGTACTTAAGAGCGATCTACCCTAAAGTTCTCAAAGATTTTTGTTATGTTTTAACTCTTTTAACAATTTTGTTCCACCATTGTATTTGGTGGACAATCTTGTGTTAGGATGTTAAAGGGACGGGCGTGGGTCGTCGTTTTAGACCATAATTGCAATGGTGCCAAGTATTTTTGGGCAATTTTTCTTTAAGGGTATTTGATCATTTTAGGCAAAAAAGCGTCATCGAGGGACCATGATCATTTGAGTTATTTGCTTTGCCCAAAGAGACCTAACATACAATATGGCCCAATTTTGAAAGGCAACAAGTGGATGTAACCCTAGAGGTGTTTAGTGTGCAAGTGTGTTTTATTGCATACAAGAGTTTTTTTCTTTGAATTAGGTTTTTCTATTTCATTGATTTTATCTTGCCATACACGTCCTAATTACTAGCAATAAGAAGCGGAAATGTAAAATCCTACGCTATTACAACAATTAGGGGAGGGGATACACATTTGTACATAGGGGGTTCAACGAGAAAAATAGACAAAAAAGAAAATAGCAAAAAACAAGATATAGAGAGAGAGGGAGGGAGAGAGAGAGAGCCAGCGCGCTGCTGAGAGGTCATCAGAAGTTCTGACTCAGATCCGCTGCCAGATGATCAACCTCTTGGTTAAACTGTATGAGTCAGAACTTCTGACCCTGGCTCCTGCAAAACAGAAACCTGTTAGTGGGGAAATCAGAAGTTCTGACTCCCCTGCGCTGCAAGACAGAAGTTTGTTAGTGGAGAGACCAGAAGTTCTGATTCTGCTGGAAATACAATAACTCTCAGAGGTTCTGACGTTATTGACAGCAAAACAGGCTTCAAATGTGCTAACGTCAAAGTCAGCACTTGGCTTTTCCCTGTACTAATCAGAACATCTGAAATTTTGTTGTTATTCCACAAAACAGGAAGCATATTTGGAACAGATCCAACAAAGGTCAAAATGTTTCAGAGGGCAGAACCAACAAGGTCACAGGCAAGTCCTACACTAGCTCAGAACGTTCTGAGGTATGAAAATCCTCAGAATATAAACAGCAACAACATGATATTTACATTATGTTTATTTGAGCATGCACAGATGATGATGCTTAGCAGCGTGATGAAGGTCAGCAGGTGCTTACCTGACTGTTTGGAAAAGTTGGTGAGTGAAAGTTTAGCTTTTGGTTCTGGTTCTGGTGGTGTTCTGGACAGATTTGGAAAAAGGGAAGTAAAGGTGTATACGTGTGTAGGGTCAGAAGTTTGGAAAGAGTGTTTTTGGTTTACAGAAAAGAACTGGATATTTGATGAAGTTGAAGGTGATAAACTCAAAGTTATGAAACAAAGCTGGAGATTTTGGCAGAGTTTCAGAATGCTGTGTTGCTAGGAGTTCTGTTTCTCTCTTAGCAATTTTTTCTGTTTCTTTTCTTGAACGCCTTTTGCAGTGGTGAAAGCTCTCTATTTATAGGCAAAGTTCTTGTGGATGCCTTGATCATTTAAAGCGCCAACAGAGTTTGAATTTGTTCTTTGACAGAAATTCCTGGGAAGTTGTGATACAGATAGCTTTCAGCCTAGGTTGCAGCAGCAGGCGTAGATTGGGGAGAAGTGACCTCTGAAGTGGGCGGTGGCGTGAAGACCCATGCCAGAATCTGTGCAAAAGCGTTTTCCAAGCCACACGTGAATCCTCAGGAGTGGTTGGAAGCATTAATGGGCATTAAATGGTGACAAGACCTGTCAATACCAACGTTCTGGTAATGGAAACCAGCGTTGAATCAGCAGCGTAAACCATGCTCTGGCCTTGGCTACCTGTTGTCTTAGTAAGCTCTGGAGATTCTCCTAGTTTTCTGGTACGTTCCTTGGATTTACTTCTGGACAATCTGGACTTAGAGATTCTGTATCAGTGTAACACCCATTCTTCTGACCTTTCATCTTCTGATTTCAACCTATTCTGAAGGAGCCTTCAGACTTTCCTGCTTCTCTTGCATTCCTTTAGAAAATTCTGACTGAGCTTGTGTAACTGCTGAAGGGGCATGTTCTGTTTGAGGCTTACATTCTGAACCACGTCTACAACTTCTGATTGAACTGATGTAGCTGCTGAAGAGCCAACTTCCGACCACGCTGAGCCAAGCTTGCAACTTCTGACCATCTTCATCTGGAATGGGTCCAGAAGTTCTGAAGCGCTGATTTTTCTAAAAACACTTATTTTTAGAGAAGCATTCTAAGTACTTAGAATTTGATTGATTTGATTTTTCTTTCAAGATAAAAGCGTTGTTTCTGGAGGTCGTGAGATCATCTTGCTCTTGTAAGTGGCTTGCTTGGGCAAAAAAGGATAACTCAGGACTTGGATTTGTTTCAGGGGGACTTTGAAAAATCCAAGATGGTTTCCTGAAGAAAGGGAGGGCAAATTATGGGGTACAACAGTGTGCCCACTAGAATGGGTGCCAAAAGTGCCTTTGTGTAAGTCAACCATAATCTTGTCTGCCTCACTCTTGTCTATGCATTGAAGCAAAGTAGAGTCATGGTTGCACTTGTAGAGAATGCCATTACTGAGGAAAAACTTAGCATAAAATCTTCTCAGGAATTTCTTGTCATTGACTGAAGCTCCCTCCGGATACTCTTGGGTCTCAAGATATCTCTTAATTTCATAGATCCAAGGCTTGTCCACTACTTCATCAGTATCGATCTCGTGACAGTAAACCGGTTCGTCCATTCTCTCGATGGTGATCTGAGGAGCCTCATTATCCCATCTGACTTTGAACATGGATAACATAGTTGCTAGCGCGTCTGCTAGTTGATTCTCTTCTCGTGGAAAATTCTCAAAGGTAATTTCTTTAAAATGTGGGATCAATGTCAACACATGTTCTTTGTAAGGGATGATATTAGGATGCTTCATGTCTCATTCTCCTTTGATCTGACCGATGACTAAGGATGAATCTCCAAATACACTTAAGGACTTGATTCCCAAATCTATGGTAACTTTGAGACCCAAAATAGATGCTTTATATTCTGCCATATTATTGGTACAATTGAAACACAACCTAGAAGTGAAGGGAGTGTGACACCCTTCATGGGATATGATCACAACGCCTATGCCATTGCCGAGTGCGCTTGAAGCTCCGTCAAAAACCAAGGTCCATCGGGATCCTTGTTCAGGTCCGTCATATGGTCTTAGTTCTTCACAATTGTCTACCAACATGATGTATTCATCTAGGAACTCGAACTTCATGGGCTGATAGTCATCCAAAACCTGATGAGCAAGGTGATCAACTAATACACTTCCCTTTATGGCTTTTTAGGTAGTGTATTGAATGTCGTATTCAGTCAGGACCAACTGCCATCTTGCTATTCTCCCAGAGAGGGCAGGCTTCTCGGATATGTATTTAATTGGATCCATCTTGGATATCAATAAGGTAGTATGGGTCAACATATATTGTCTTAGCCGGCGAGAAGCCCATGCCAGAGCGCAGCAAGTTTTCTCGAGCAGTGAATATCTGGTTTCACAGTCGGTAAACTTTTTGCTCAGGTAGTAAATTGCATGCTCTTTTTGGCCAGACTCGTCATGCTGCCCCAACACACACCCCATTGAATTTTCAAAGACAGCTAGATACATGATCAAAGGTCTTCCCTCGATCGGTGACATCAAAACAGGAGGCTTTTGAAGATATTCCTTGATCCTGTCGAAGGCAGCCTGGCAGTCGTCATTCCATTCTACCACTTGATTTTCTTCAGTAATTTGAAGATTGGTTCACAAGTAGCAGTTAGATGGGAAATGAACCGGGCGATATAGTTCAGCCGTCCTAAGAATCCTCTGACCTCCCTCTCAGTGCGAGGAGCGGGCATTTCTTGTATTGATTTACCCTTTGCATGGTCCACCTTGATACCTTTGCTGCTGACAATGAAGCCTAAGAGTTTATCGGACCTCACCCCAAAAGTGCACTTATTTGGATTCAGCCTTAATTTGTATTTCTTCAGTCTTTCAAACAGTTTCTGCAGATGGTCAAGGTGCTCCTCTTCAGTTTGAGATCTGGCTATCATGTCATCCACATAGACCTCTATTTCATGATGGATCACGTCGTGAAATAAAGCTACCATGGCACGCTGGTAGGTTAACCCATCGTTCTTCAACCCGAATGGCATAACCTTGTAACAAAATGTACCCCACTGTGTGACAAAGGTCGTTTTTTCCATGTCCTCAAGTGCCAATTTGATCTGGTTGTATCCGGAGAAACCTCCCATGAAAGAAAAAACTTTATGTTGTGCGTTGTTGTCAACCAGAATATCGATTTGGGGAAGCGGGAAGTCATCCTTCGGGCTTGTCCTATTCAAGTCTCTGTAGTCCACACACATACGTACCTTACCATCCTTTTTAGGCACTGGAACAACATTGGCGACCCATTGTGGATAGGAGGTGACAACTAAGAATCCAACGTTGAACTGCTTCATGACTTTAGTCTTGATTTTCTCTGACATTTCTGGCCTCATGCGACGGACTTTCTATTTTACCAGAGGGCAGTCTTCTTTGTCGGCAGACGATGGACCACAATGTCAGTGTCGAGCCCTGGCATGTCTTCATATGACTAAGCAAAGACCTCAACATAGTCATGCAGTAACTGAATTAAGCGCTTCTTGATGCTAGGCTCCAGGTTGGCACCTACCTTGACCTCTTTTTTTCCCTCTTCAGTACCTAAGTTAACTGTTTCCACTGGCTCTTCATAGGGATGTATGGTCGCTTCTTCTTGTTGCAATAACCTGGCTAATTCCCCTGGTACCTCACAATCTCCCTCTCCTTCGTCTTTGGCCTAGTAGATTGGATTTTCAAAGTCATGATAGGCCATAACAGAATCGTTACCCATGGGATCCTGAGTGGATGTGGATCTGCATTTTGATTTGTGAGTGTGTGTAAGAGCATATCTATCTTTGAAAAATGATAAAGGTTAAAAAGAGAAAAACAAGGAGCATAAAAATTTGCATGCAAAAACATCCGTGATTTATTGATAACATATGAAGATGAAATAACAACCCTCACAAGTGGACCGTTGTGCCTCGGGTAAGACACAAGGTTTTTAAGTCTAAATTGTTTAATTATTACAAATCTGACAAAAGTTGAAAGACAATTACTCTTGAAGAAAAGTAATAGGGACAAATTCTTTAGCTTCCCAGTTGTTGAGTCCTCCGTTGACGGTTGGGGAGATCCACTCGTCCAGGTCACAGTTACCATCACCGTCTTCCACCGTGTTGACTCCCTGATTGCTGATACGCAAAGGTGGCCCCCCGGTACGAGTTCGTCTAACAGCCTTTTGTGCCTCCAAGGTGAAGCCCAAACCAAATTTGTTGGACTTGTAAGGAAAATCCAGAAGTTGACCCCAGATAGTGCATCCACCTTCTTCAATCATTGCTCTAGCATCCTTCAATGAGGCCATTTTCAATGGTGGTCTGGTAGCTCTTGGAGTTTTGGTAGCAGTCTTGGCTGTCGCAACTGTTTGTGGGACCTCTTCGAAGTGCTGACACAGAGTTTCGATGAACTCACCATCCATTTCCACGTACCTGAAAGAGTTCAGGTGACTGACCATATATTCCTCCTCCCCGTAAACAGTGATGATATTTCCCTTGATCGAGTATTTCAACATCTGATGTAACGTAGAGGTGACGTCACCAACGCCATGGATCCAAGGTCAGCCTAACAAACATAAATAGGAATGGCGGATATCCATTACGTAGAAAGTTGAATCAAAGGTCTGAGAACCAATTTTGATGGGGATGTCCACC
Organism: Vicia faba; assembly: GCA_948472305.1. Taxonomy (NCBI): domain Eukaryota; kingdom Viridiplantae; phylum Streptophyta; class Magnoliopsida; order Fabales; family Fabaceae; genus Vicia; species Vicia faba. The sequence goes on along the minus strand of OX451735.1, from coordinate 1,186,622,755 downwards.
TCCCTGTGCACCATTCTTTTCGAACCATCGAAGGCCCTTGCAGTCTAGTCTATCCACAGCCTTCTAGGGCAATACAATCAATGATGAACCAATATCTACTAGGACATGGGCCAAAGTAGTGCCTGACATTCGACAAAAACATGTAGCACATCATTTGTGTTTTCTCCCTCTGGGTGTCAAATCAGCATCAGAAAAATCCAAACCGTTATCCACCGTCATACTGGCCACACAATCTTCAAATTGGTCCGCAGAGGTTTCCTGTGGCACATGGGCAGTTTTAAGAAATTTCACAAAAGCCTTCACATGAGCTTCGGAGCACAACAGCAAAGCTAGCATAGAAATCTTTGAAGGGGTCTGCCCTACCTGTTCGACTACATTGTAGTCTCTTTTCTTTATAATTTTCAAAATTTATTCCATCTCCTTCTTAGAAGCCTCCGGGATAGATACTGGTTGTGCCTTCATCTGGACAGGCTCAACCAAAATGTCTTTTCCCCGAGTCTCGGTAGACTCGGTGATAGGGGTGTCAGCAAATCACATGAATTGTAGCAGTAGTATCAGCCAGAACAAAAGCAGGAATGATCTTAAGACCAATGACAGCTTTTGGAGGAGAAATCTCAGGGGAGAACACTCTTCCACTTCTGGTTATTTTGCTGGTTCCCACAATGTTTCCAATGTTGGGGCCAGCCTTCTCAAAAATCGAGTCTTCATCAGCCAACCAATCTTGCTTGAGGCCATGGTAGTAGACGTCACCCCCATAGTTCCAGGGAACAGTTTTATCTGAGGAGTATGGGATTCGCCCTGGCATAGTAATTATTAGTGGAGTCACCTTCGGAACAGATATAATCCTGATGGGTCTTTTGGTGGATACCTTGCGAGGATTGGCAGAAATGGTTATTATTGAAACATTCATGTAAGAAATGGTTGGAACGAGAGTCTTTTCAAACAAAATATCTTTGTCATCCATCAGGCGCTGGACACCTGCCTTTAATAAATGACAACCAGTCGATAGAGATAAATAGAGGTGGCAACCTTCTCCACAGCCTGGAAATAAACCGACCTTCAACAGGTTCCTCTTGATGTTCAGGAGAGGAGTAACAAGTTCATCAACAATAGTAACAAATACATCATCTTCAAAGGCGTTAACACCACGACCGTGATTGGGCATAGGAGCAGTGATAACATTTGGGATCTCAGGGGCGTCAAATTCAATATCCTTTTCCTGGATAAGGTCTTGCACCTTGTTTTTCAAAGCCCAACAGTTGTTTGTATCATGACCTGGACTTTTTGAATGGTAAGCATAAGGAGCATTTGGGTTGTAATGGGGAGTGGCAGTGTTGGGATTCTTCGGAGCTTCCCGTAAGGTTACCATATTAGATCTCAACAAATGTGGAAAGACTTGAGACATCGTCATATTTATCCGGGTAAACTGTCTTACGGTCTTTCTAATCTTGGCTGACTATTCCTTTATTGAGTAGGTGCAGGCTTAGTGATCATGACAACCCCTATCGCTGGATGTCGTCCAGTTCTGTCCTGATCCCTTTGATGGTACACAACACTAACCTCTTTCTTCCCAGCAAATGGTTTCTTCATCGTGCTCGAGGATGCATCTCTTTGAATTTTTCCACTTTTTATACCCGCTTCTACCCGTTCACCAGTCATGATTAATTCGATAAATCCAAACGAGGAGCTTCCGATTAGGTGTTTGAAGAAAGGTCCAGATAGCGTGCCTAAGAACATATCCACCAATTCCCTGTCAGATAGAGGGGGTTGGACTCTTCTTGCGAGATCCCTCCATTTTTTAGCATTGGTTTTGAAACCTTCACATGTACCCATGGACATGCCTTGCAACTGTGTCTGAGTTGGAGCTAAGTCAGCATTATACTGGTATTGTTTGTAAAAGGCGTCAGCCAAGTCTTCCCAATTGCGAACATTGGTCCCTTCAACTGATAGAACCAATCCAATTGTGTCCCTGACAAGCTTTCTTGGAAGAAATGTACCCATAGGTCCCTAACGGCAGTATGGGGTTGAATTTTCCTGACATATGACCTTAAATGTAACTTCGGACAAGAGACACCATCATATTTAGCTAAAGTGGGGACCTTGAATTTCTTCGGTATGACAACCCCTGAGACGAGTCCTAACTCTTCAAAATCCAATCTGGGTACCCTCTGGATCTCTATAGTATTTAGGCGATCTTCCAACTGTTTGTATTTTTCATCAGCTGGAGGATACTACTCTTTAGAGTAATCAACCTCTTCTTCCTCTTCATATTCTTGATGGTTAGTCACTTCCTTGTTTCCCCCTTCTTGATTGTCCCCTTCACCCGATGATGTTGCGAAGTCTAGGGTCCGTCTGGCTGGTCCTTGGAACCTTCTTCCCAGATTCAAAACATCGACGAATTTCTCCGCTTTCTTCTTCTTTTCTTTGATCATCAGAGTTTTCAACTCCTCTTGTCCTTTTGCCAGAGTCAAGAATATTTGTTGAAACTGAGCATTATGCACCTAAAGATCTTTTACTGTCTGTTCAATATCCATCTCACTGAAATAAATAGTAGAAAGATAAGGAGACCTGTTGTAAAAACCTGTTTGTGTTATGATGAATGAAGATGCATATGCAAATGATTTCAAGGAAATTAGGGATTTAAATTTGCTTTAGAAAAAAAAAAGGAACACACGTTATATTAATAAATCCAAGTTTGAGTACATCATGCCTCCTTGGGCTTACAATACAAAACTCCTAAGATAAAAAAGTTGAACGCGTCCTCTTTGGTGCGATGTAGGCATTCAAATTCTGTTCCTCATGAAGCTGCTTAGCGAGTTCCAGAACTTTCTTCTCACTGGCGTAGAATTGGGCTTTGAAGGTATCCCGCTCTTCTTTAAGTTAGATCCAGGATTTTTGTAGCTCCTCAAAATCAGTTGGCATATCAGGATGGGGAACAACGTAAGGAGTGTCTCCCTCAACAACTGGCTCCATAATCACAAGTAAGATGGCAAGGTAAGGCATCATAAGATAATGAGCACGAGCTCGCACCCATTTGAGGTAAGGCTCAAGATGGATGGAATTCTTGTACCCTAGTGTCTTGCTGTCAAGTCTGTTTATCATGCCCCAAGCTCGAATGAACCTTTTTGTGATAACCCTGAACATCATTCTCATAGTCAAAGATGATTTGTTGGATGAGTGCATCATGAGGACCATCCCTTCTAGCATAACCAAACTGCCGCAATGCTAAACAAGGATTATAAGTGATTCCCCCCCCCCCCTAATGCCTAAGAGAGGTACATTAGGGAATTCCCCACAGCGATCAATGATGGTAACATCCTCCGAGGATCGCGAACACCAATGAATATCTGAATGTGTAAGGGACATCAACCTACGAGACAATTTCAAACCCTGCTCATTCTTCAAAGTACACCGAGGTAGGTGCAAAATAAACCACCTAGCCAATAGAGGAGTGCAACACAGAAGGGTCCCTCTTCTCTTTAGAATGCGTGTATATAGAGAGTGTAGAATATCCCCAAGTAAGGTAGGCCTCGGATTATGTGACAGAAAAACCTTAACTGCATTCACATCTATGAGTTGGTCTGTGTTAGGGAATAATACCATCCCATAGATGAGAAGGGAAAACACCTCCTCAAAAGCTTGTAAATCCAGGCTATCCCAAAAATAGTGGCCCCTCTAAAATATAAACTTAGCTGGAAATCCTTGGACACTTCTTCTGGTTTCCCAATTCGCCACTACATCAGACCGTTGTAAAGACAGAGCTTGAACAATTTCTCCAGGCTTTAGGTATCTTTATGTACCGTTGAATGGTAGCTGATTAAGGATAGGTACCCCCAATAGCTAATAAAACTCCTCCATAGTAGGCACTAGCTCATAATCAGGAAAAGTGAAGCAGTGGTGCACCGGGTCAAAGAACTGAATGAGAACCTTTAACATTTCTTCATCAGGGGTTGAAGTGAACAAGTTGAGAAGTTGGCCATGTTTTTCCAGTGAAGGGAGAGCTTTCATGAATCCTTGATGCTAACTCCTTGAGTTAATGATGCACTTTCACAAGGTTGATTTGGATAGTGTTCCTACGAGCGGATGTCATGTCCTATAAAATAATACAAAGATAAGCCCTATAAAATCCTCGAAATGGTTAGTATGTTATGTCATGTCATGATGTCATGATTATGCTGAGAAATCACAGATATAACAAGCACAAGCAAATCACACAAGAGACCTTCGATTTAAGGCTTGCATGGGTTTTAAGGTAGTACCTTCTTGAAGTTGGATTGGTTCAACCTGTCCTATAAATAGTAACCGGGTTCTAAGGGATCTCAATATCACTGACCTTTCCCACAAGCTTTGTTAGATAGGCGATTGACTCGCAATCAAACAAAACCCAGGAGTCAAGTCTCAATGAGTGTAGCATCGAGTATCTGCCGACTTTGGGAATACACCAAAGACGGCCATCTCGCTACGTCCTAAAGGCCAAGTTGTTCATTTAAAGGTTCTAAGGTCAGTTGATGCTTTATGACACCATGCAACGACCCCTTATTCTCCTTGATTAACTCAAGGGCTACCGATACCAACCAAAGTGTCACATCAACATAGCCATCGCTTCAACCGTGTTGGTATACCATGCATAGTTTCCACGATCTATTGCTACTTACCTAAAAGGTTTCCCCAGATCCAGGTGGAGGATCAAAACAAACCCAAACAAGGAACTATAATGTAAAGCATGCAAGTCAAACAAAATAAGTAAGTAAATGTGATCTAACCCTAAGGTAACCCCGCTTTTAAGTATTTTCCCCAACAAAGTCGCCAGTTCTGTAACACGGTGGGATAATTGACTTGGGTGTTTTGTGTTTGATCGTAATTGCTGCGGTTAGCAAGAGTTGCCACCGACTTTTCTTTTATCCAATAAGGAAAGGCTGAAAAGAACAGGAAATACCTTTAGAGAAGTTTTCTTGAGTTTGGGGGGTAGATTACGAAAAGGGAAGGTATTAGCACCATTTTCATCCGTAGTTATCTACGGGCTCTTAGTTGCTTGCTAGATCACTTGATTTTGTTTGAATGTGTGCTTTTAGTGTGGATTTTGAAAGTATTTTGAAAATGTCTTTGTAATGGTTCTCGTTTCTATAAGAACGGATACAAAGTGTTGTTTCAAAAATAACTCAAAGAGGTGTTTGTGGAATGTGTTTTTGAAAGAGATTTTGAAAAGGTGTCTTCTTTGTAATGGCTCTCGTTTCTATAAGAACGCATACAAAGTGTTTGTCTTTTGAAAATGTTTCAAATGAGTGTATTGGTGTGTAAAGTGTTTTTGTTGTGAGCAAGCGAGCAACTAGGAGCGAATCTACCTACTCAAAAGGGTCTTAAATGTTCTTTTACTCCTCCTTTAGATATTGCTATTATGATACGGTGGGAGAACTGAATTGGGTCACTTTCATTTGATTGCATATGTGCGGTTAGAAAGAGTCTCCACCGACTTTTCTTTTATCCAATAAGGAAAGGCTAAAAAGAACAGGAAAGACCTTTAAAGAAGTTTTCTTGAGTTCGGGGTGTAGATTATGAAAAGGGAAAGTATTAGCACCATTTTCATCCGTAGTTATGTATGGGATCTTTGTTGCTTGCTAGATCACTTGCTTTTGTTTGAATGTGTGCTTGTGGTATGGGTTTTGAAAGTATTTTGAAAATGTCTTTGTAATGGTTCTCGTTTCTATAAGAACGGATACAAAGTGTTGTTTCGAAAATAGCTCAAAGAGGTGTTTGTGGAATGTGTTTTTGAAAGAGATTTTGAAAAGGTGTTGTGATCGGTGGATCTGGAACTGACTGTTTAACGCTGGTTCGCGAAATGTCGCGGAAGCAAGAGTCGCCACCGTCTTTTATTTTCTCCAAATGGAAAGGACAAAAGCACAGAAAAATTCCTTTAAAGAGATTGCTCTCGGTTCGGGAGGTAGGTTATAGAAAGGGAAGGTGTTAGCACCCTTTCTATCCATGGTTATCCATGGGCTCTTAGATACTTGCTCAATGTGTTTTCAAAAATGTTTGTTTGCTTTTCAATGTGGGTTTAAAAAAGTTTCTTTGAAAAATTTCAGATCGACTCGTACGTCAGAGTGTTTGAAAAATTTGCTTTGAAAGCTTTTGAAAAGTGTTGGTGTGAAAAGTCTTTTTGAGTTTGTTTTGAGATTAGAGCAAGTATCCTTGAGAACCTACCTACCCTAAGGAATTCGTCTGTGTAAGAGTCCTTTAAAGTAATGCCATCCCACCATTGAGAGGTAGGTAGCACCACCATTGGAGGTGTTCGGGTCAATTCGATTTTTAGGGACATGGTGATCACCAGAGCAATGGGAAGCACCTTAGAAGCTACCCTCATGCCAGGTTCCCGGATCATGAGGACTTACTAAGACGTCCTCTACTCGACGATCACCTTTCGAAAGGCAACAATGAGGCGTACCCTAGGGGTGGTGTGTGCGAATTGTGTGTCATGTTTCAGTTATTTGTCTTGTCATGTTTGTTGTGATCTACGCTTGATTTTAATTAAGGCCATTCATTCTTGCATGCATATTTAACAGTTATAAGTTTGCGGGAAAATAAATCTAAGGTTATTACAAATAGCGCGGGTCCACATCGCTAAAATTAAACCGGACCCGATTTAGCGAAAAAAATGAATAATGCGAAGTAAATAAAAGTGCGAGAAGTTAAAGTTACAAGGCTTAGGGACAATTACATAATTATTTAAACGACATAAAATAAAATGCGCGAAATAAAGGAATTAAACAGAACTAGGGCGTTGGACCCTTTTACAAACAATTAAAATTAACAAGGAATTTAAAATTAAAATTAAATGAAAAAATGGTATTTTTGTGTTTTTTAGATTTAAAAGGAAAAAGGAGTTAATTGAAATTAAATTAAAAGGCAAACCCTAATTCTAATGTTTTTTTTTTATTATGAAAAAGGTTGAATTTTTTTACCTAATTTAATATCTAAGTTAATTTACATGCAATTTTTAATTTATGAAAATAAATAAATAATATTACTATTCTGAAAAAGGGGAAAATTAAAAAAGAAAATAAAAAGTTATTAAACCTAAATTCTATTTTTTGGATTTTTATTAAAAAATATTAAAACTATAACCTAATTAAACTAAATATTTACAAGCATTTGTTTAAAAATAATTATAATATACATATTTATTATTTTTTAGTCTTTTCTGATTTTTATAATGTTTTTATGTTTTTGTGAAAATAAATTAATTAAATTAAGCAATCAAGAACACAAAATAATTTTAAATAAAATATAAGAAAATAATAAAAAGGAAGGCAAACCAGGGGGGGTGTAGCCCTAATTTAGGAGGTATGGATTTGAAAAGCCTGGCCCAATTGAGTTTGCCATCTGCTGACTTTCCTGGATCGTGTGCTAGTGCATTGACCAACGTTTACCATAGGCCTGGGATCTGAGCCCTTGATCTGCATTCATTAGGCACGTGGACTTTTGGATCTTGAAACATATGGTGGTCCTTAGTGCCAGCGTTGCATAGGATTTTATTGTGAAAAATAACATTGAAATTGCCAGACCTGGGACTTGAACCCAGGTCATGAGGGTTACAAATATGTCCACCTGCCAACTGAGCCATCACGTTCATGTTAATATACTATAGCAAATAAATAATAAAAGCGAAATTGGTTAATGGCCACTAAGCAGCACAAAAGCGCGCGCTGATTTGAATCAGCGTATCACATTCCAACACGTCTTCGTCTCCTCCATATGCCTGAAAATGAAAAAACATAAGGCAACGGTTTAGCAAACGTTGCCTAAGGCCGTATACCAAGAAATAGCGAATAGACCCTCGACGCTCATAAATTGAGCGCGAGGGTAGGAATCTCTTCGTCTCTATGCTCTGAGTACATCCATGGTATTGAGAACGTCCAATTTTGCTGTACTTGGAAACCCCCAATTCCAAAGCTGAAAAACCCTAATGCTTGTTAATGGCGAAATCGCGTGGATGGCATGAAAACTCAATCAAATATGATGGTTAGTTCACAAACTTCATCAGGAACGTGAATATATAAACAAAAATGCAAAAAGACGTATGATTTATGATATATGATTTCAAGAATTTCGCTTCACAGTTTGAGTTCTAACCACCGATTCTTTGCGCTTTGGTGGTTGATATCGATTGGAATCTCTTCAGGAATGCCTAAGGATGCTGATAGAACAAAAATTGCAGCTTGAATCGAACTAGAGACTAGTTTTCAGTTTTTGAGTTTTATGAAAAAATTTCAATTTGCAAAAAGGTTCTTGGGGCGCAGCTTGCAGTCTCTTTGCATTAGGTCTGCCTTCCTGATCATATAGTGAGTGATTAGGTTAAGAAAAATTGGACAAAATCCATTGCTTTGATGATTTTTGAATATTTGATTTCAAGGATCTTTTCCAATCTTTTTCTCATGTATTTTGTATCAAATCTGATCAATTAGCACCAAATCTTCCCCTATTAACATGTGCACGAATTATAGAAGCCAAATCATGCATAAAAAGATTTTTTTAGGTTAGGTTTATATTTTTCATGTATTAAAATAATTTAAATGAATTAATATTAATATAAATTCAAATAAATAATTAAAAAATATGAAAATACTTCCCTTTGGGCCTAATGGTCGTGCATAGGCTTGGCATGAAGAAACTTGGAAGAAAAATGGGCCCAATAGCAAATTTAGGCCTTTTGCATCAATGTTGACCTTTCAAAATTCCTAAAAATTTCCCAACTTCCACAAGGCATAACTTGGTCAATTTTTAAGATTTTCACATGTTCTTGGACATTTTGGAAAGGTCTTTGAGTCCTTTAACCAATGCCTTTGGTCCCATGTCATTTTGATTTACCAATCTCAAGTTATGGCCTTTGACTTAAAGTCCCTTTTTGTTGACTTTTGAAAATGACCTATAATGTTGAAATTGATAACTTTTTGTGAGAGCATTTCTTGGACTTGGGATATGAAGATGAGTTGTAGGAAATATCTTTCTCTTCAAAATGAGCTTTGGATGGAATTTTTCTGATAATCCATGTGAAAGTTATGCCCTGGTCAATTTCAGTTGACTTTTTCAGCTGTCCAAATATAGCAACTTTTGCATCTTGATGATTTCTGAGCCAAATTTTGAGAATCATGATCAAGCATTGATCAAATGATGTTTGTGGCTTCAAAATGATATGTTGACCAAAAATTTGAACTTTTGACTGTCAAATGACCATTTTGCCCCTACAGTTGACTGTAGTGCAATCTAGGGTTTTGACTGTGCAAACTTGAGCTGAATGCCTTGAAACTTGACATGAGGATTCTTGACCATCTTTGTAGGCATATGAGACTTGATTGGGTCCTTGAAAACTTTCAATTCTTGATCAGAAACCAAACCCTAGTTTTGACTGCATAGGAGACAGTTGAACTGCATAACCCTTGGGGAATTTTGTGACCTTGACTTGACAATTCTTGATGAATATGGGAGGGCAAATTTTGGGGTACAACAGTTGCCCCTGTTCAATCTTCTTAGACCTGAGGATGCAGATTGGCTGACGTGCCTTTCGTAATCCGAGGGTAGAAGATGATTGGACACTAGAGTGCCCAGAAATTTGCGCTCACATAGTAGCAGTGTGATGGGGGAATGGGCTTATAGATGCCATTTGGAGATTGCTGGATAGGATGATGGGCTTATGGATGCCATCGGGATGTTGATCACGTAGGAGATTCCTTCGCTAGAACCTGTATACCTGCAAAAGAGAAAATGAGTACCTGACACGTTGCAGGAGCTGATTTTAGATGCTTGGTATAGATGTGTCCTGACTGGTTACGGGAGCTGAATCTGGAGCTTCAAACGCTGATGAATGAACCAGGGATGGTTACTACCTTAGCATTAATGGTAAGAGAACCTTGGGCGACTTTAACTTCAACAACGCTCATTGAGAAAAATCTTGGGTGTCTTTAACTTCAACAACGCTTGTTGAGAAAAACCTTGGGTGTCTTCTACTGGAATGAGAATCAGGGATATCTTAGGGTCGATCTGACTGAACCAGAGAGGCCTTTGACTGGGTAGGAATCAGGAAAATCTTAGGGTCGATTTAACTGAACCGGACAAGGTCTTGGGATATCTTCAACTGGATAAGCATCAGGGAGATCTTAGGGTCGATCTGACTGAACCAAGAGAAGGCCTTTGACTGGATAAGCATCAGGAAAATCTTAGGGTCGATTTAACTGAACCGGTCTAGGTCTTGAAATATCTTCAACTGGATAAGCATCAGGGAGATCTTAGGGTCGATCTGACTGAACCAAGAGAAGGCCTTTGACTGGATAAGCATCAGAAAAATCTTAGGGTCGATTTAACTGAACCGGACAAGGTCTTGAAACATCTTCAACTGGATAAGCATCAGGGAGATCTTGGGGTCGATCTGACTGAACCAGAGAAGGCCTTTGACTGGATAAGCATCAGGAAAATCTTAGGGTCGATTTAACTGAACCGGTCTAGGTCTTGAAATATCTTCAACTGGATAAGCATCAGGGAGATCTTAGGGTCGATCTGACTGAACCAAGAGAAGGCCTTTGACTGGATAAGCATCAGGAAAATCTTAGGGTCGATTTAACTGAACCGGACAAGGTCTTGGAATATCTTCAACTGGATAAGCATCAGGGAGATCTTAGGGTCGATCTGACTGAACCAAGAGAAGGCCTTTGACTGGATAAGCATCAGGAAAATCTTAGGGTCGATTTAACTGAACCGGACAAAGTCTTGAAATATGATTGAGAGCTTAAACTGCATTTTTCCTGAAAGGTAAAAATCAGTCATATGCCATGCATGATATGGATCAAGCAATGATGTTCTCAACATAAATGAGATTCGTATGATATGATGCAGTGCGTTATGCATGCTATGATGATGTATGTGAAGTTTTATGTATGTTTTCGTCTAGGAAGGTGAATCTTTGACGGGTGCCGGGAAGTTGTATCCTGGGCTGACGTTGAGGAATAAATTTTGCTTCCGCTGGGGATGATAGTTGCAAGTATTCCAGTAGGAGAAGATAACTCCGTTGTGGAATAAACTTGGCAAATGAAGAGTCTGCGGGGAGAAAAGATACTCTAGCGACCATGCTGGGAAGCAATACTCTGTGGGGATAGAGATGCTTTGCTGAATGTTGACAGTAGTTTGCTGAGGATACTCTTGTTGTATAGGAAGTGTTGAAGGACTTCGCTGGAGTAAGAAGGCTTTGTCGACGACGCTCTTTCCATGGCTTTTGGCTGAGGATAACCCAGTTATATCCTATTGAGGAAATAACTCTTTAAATCAAGCCGGGAGACGCGTTCGTGCTCTGCGAGGGGATAAGCTTCCAGAATCTACTGGGGATAAGCTTTACTGCTTGGGGATATGGACTCCATCCTTCCTAGGGAAACCGGATTGGACTCTTCTGGGGAGGTTTGAACTGCAGAGGAGGTGATTCCTTTGAATGTTGAGATACCGCCGGGGAACAATCTTTAGACCAAGACTGCCGGGGAAGCTTGTATATTGCTGCTGGGGAAGTACTTGATATCTACAGGAGGATACTCAATTTCCTTGATAATTGATGATAACTTGGAGGAGAATGCATTGTTTTGTTGAACCACTCTCTGGGGACTTAGTATGTACTGGTCGTGTTCTTTAGCTGAACCTACCTTGGTATATTGGAGGATAGAACAACTGGATTGTTTAGACAACTCTTTATTGCCCCTGTTTCTAGTGTCACCTGCAATTAATTCCTTTGTTTCGTATGCAAATATTTATGAGTTAGCAAATTATTGTCAATGCATACATCACAAATTGAACCTTGGACGTTCTTCGCAAAACAAAACAGAAAAAAGGAAAATATTTGGGCACGTTTAACTGAAAATATATTTTTATTGATTTTTGAATGGCCTGAAAATAGGCGTTTTGTATACAAGAGGATGACGTCCTAGTAAGAGGTACGTCGCCGATCAAAAGAGTTCATACAAGTTTTGTACAAAAGAAAATAAAACAGCTGTGTGAAATATGAACGATCCACTGGGTTTCAACTCTGCTATTGCCTTTATAACTCCGAGCGTCTCATCACTTGATGACCTTGGTTGAAGGTGAAGCTGACTGATCGATGCCGTCTGAACTTGATGTAAATACCGGATTCTGGATGCAAAGTGATCCAATGAGACATAGTATTACGCTTTTATCCCTAACTTTTTCCTGGACCGCCCTTTCGGGTTTTCGGTCCACCGGGATACCCATTTTTGCCCAAGCCGCCTTTTCAGGTTTTCGACTTGCCGGGTGTACAGATTTTTTCATTTTCATCCCTTCATTTTGCCCGAACCCTTTTGGTTCGACGGGAAGCCCTAACTTTTGCCTAGGCATGTCAGCCTAGCGGGTCTTTTTTCATGCGTAGTATTTTTTAACTATGTCTGCATTGGCGGGGTGAGGAAGGTCGTCACCATCCATGTTGGTTAATATCATTGCTCCTCCTGAGAACACATGCTTAACCACAAATGGCCCTTCGTATGTAGGGGTCCATTTGCCCCTTGGATCACTCTGAGGAAGGATGATTCTCTTGATAACCAGATCCCCGACTTGATATTCCTGTGGTCTGACCTTCTTGTTAAATGCCCTGATCATCCGTTTCTGATACGTCTGACCATGACAGATAGCAGCAAGTCTCTTTTCGTCGATGAGATTGAGTTGATCAAGTCGTGTCTGGATCCAATCATCTTCGTTCAGATTTGCATCCTTCATTATCCGGAGAGAGGGAATTTGCACTTCGATTGGCAAGACTGCCTCCATGCCATAAACCAAAGAGAATGGTGTTGCCCCGGTTGACGTCCTAGCTGAGGTACGGTATCCATGCAGAGCGAACGGTAACATCTCGTGCCAATCTTTGTAGGTTACTGTCATTTTCTGCACGATCTTCTTAATGTTTTTGTTAGCTGCTTCTACAGCCCCATTCATCTTCGGTCTGTAAGGAGAAGAATTGTGGTGCTGTATTTTGAACTGCTCGCAGAGCTCAGCAATCATCTTGTTGTTCAGATTGGTACCGTTGTCTGTAATAATACGCTCAGGGACGCCGTACCGACAGATCAGGTTGTGCCGAATGAACCGTGCCACAACAGTCTTGGTTACTGTAGCATAGGATGCTGCTTCGACCCACTTTGTGAAATAATCAATCGCCACTAGGATGAAGCGATGTCCATTGGATGCTGTAGGTTTGATCTCGCCGATCATGTCTATGCCCCACATTGCAAACGGCCAAGGCGCAGTCAGAACATTCAGGGGAACCGGAGGAACATGCACCTTATCTGCATAGATCTGGCACTTGTGGCATGTCCTGGAGTGTTGGTAGCAATCAGCTTCCATGGTGGACCAGTAATATCCTGCCCGTAGGATTTTCTTAGCCATAGTGTGTCCACTGCAATGCGTACCTAAGGTCCCTTCATGTAGCTCTTCCATGATCCTTTCTGCTTCAATCTTGTCCACACAACGCAGTAAGGTTGAATCATGGTTTTGCTTGTACAAGATGCCGTTGCTTAGGAAGAACTTGGCTGCAAACCTCCTCAGGAATTTCTTGTCGTTGACAGAGGCACCTTCAGGGTATTCCTGAGCTTCCAGATATCTCTTCACTTCGTGGTACCAAGGCTTCTCAGTCACCAATTCAGTTTCGAGATCACAACAGTATGCCGGTTCGTCCAGTTTCCAGATGATGATCCGGGGAGCTTCATTATCCCATTTAACCTTGAACATTGAAGACATTGTAGCTAACGCGTCCGCTAACTGATTTTCTTCTCTCGGAAAGTGCTCAAAGGTTATCTCTGTGAAGTGGGGGATCAGGGTCAACACACATTCTTTGTAAGGAATCAAGTTTGGATGTTTCGTATCCCACTCTCCCTTAATCTGATTGATCACAAGAGCGGAATCTCCGAAGACACTGAGGAACTTGATCCTTAGGTCAATCGCAGCTTGAAGACCCATGATACACGCCTCATACTCCGCCATGTTGTTGGTACAGTTGAAACACAGCCGGGCAGTGAGTGGAGTATGAGTACCTTGTGGAGATATGATTATGGCGCCGATACCATTTCCCAAAGCATTGGAAGCTCCGTCAAAGTGCATAGACCATCGGGATCCTGGCTCAGGTCCTTCATCCGGTCCAGGTACTTCACAATCAGTTACAATCATGATGCTTTCATCCGGAAACTCGAAGTTCATTGATTGGTAGTCATCTACAGCTTGATGAGCTAAGTGGTCTGCCAATACACTCCCCTTGATGGCTTTCTGGGTTGTATACTGAATGTCGTATTCCGTCAAGATCATCTGCCATCTTGCAATTCTCCTAGACAGAGCAGGCTTTTCGAATATGTACTTTATCGGATCCATCTTTGAGATCAACAAGGTAGTGTGAGTCAGCATATACTGTCTCAGCCGGCGAGCAGCCCATACCAAAGCGCAGCAAGTTTTCTCAAGCAGTGAGTATCGGGTCTCACAGTCGGTAAACTTTTTGCTAAGGTAATAAATGGCATGCTCTTTTCGGCCAGACTCGTCATGCTGCCCCAGCACACACCCCATTGAGTTGTCTAGCACTGTCAGATATAGGATCAGAGGTCTCCCTTCAACCGGTGGCATAAGGATAGGTGGTTCTTGGAGATACTCTTTAATTCTGTCGAAGGCAGCCTGACATTCATCGTTCCAACGTACTACCTGATCTTTCTTCAATAGCTTGAAGATTGGCTCACAGGTAGCAGTCAGATGAGAGATGAATCGAGCAATGTAATTCAGGCGCCCTAAAAAGCCTCTGACTTCCTTCTCTGTCTTGGGAACTGGCATCTCTTGAATAGCTTTGACCTTAGCAGGGTCTACTTGAATACCTTTATCACTGACCACAAAGCCTAGCAGTTTTCCCGATCTTACCCCGAAGGTGCACTTGTTCGGGTTCAGTCTCAGCTTGTACAGTTTCAATCGGTCAAACAGCTTTTGCAGGTGATCTAGATGCTCTTCCTCAGTCTGGGACCTAGCGATCATGTCGTCCACATACACTTCGATCTCGTGATGGATCATGTCATGAAATAAGGCAACCATGGCACGTTGGTAAGTTGCCCCAGCATTTTTTAATCTGAACGGCATGACCTTGTAACAGAAGGTGCCCCACTGAGTAACAAATGTAGTCTTTTCCATGTCTTCAGGTGCCATCTTGATCTGATTGTAGCCTGAAAAGCCATCCATGAAAGAGAATACCTTGTGCTGAGCCGTATTATCCACAAGGACATCAATGTGAGGTAAGGGGAAGTCGTCCTTGGGGCTGGCCCTATTCAGATCCCTGTAATCGACACACATTCTGACCTTGCCGTCCTTTTTAGGTACCGGCACCACATTAGCAACCCACTGAGGGTAAGAAGTTACTGCAAGGAACCCTGCATCAAACTGTTTCATGACCTCGGCTTTAATCTTCTCGGACATCTCTGGACGCATCCGCCGAACCTTTTGTTTAACTGGAGGGCAGTCTTCCCTAGTCGGCAAATGATGAACGACAATATCGGTATCCAACCCTGGCATGTCTTCGTAGGACCAGGCAAAGATCTCCATATAGTCATGCAGCATCTTGGTTAACCGTTGCTTCACGCTGAGCTCTAGGTTGGCACCAATCTTTACCTCTTTTCTATCTGCCTCAGTACCCAGATTTATTGTTTCCACTGGCTCTTCATGTGGTTGAATTGCCCTCTCTTCCTGAAGCAACAGTCTTGCAAGCTCGCCAGGCACTTCGCAATCATCTTCACCTTCGTCTTCGGCTAAGTTGATCGGATTTTCGAAGTCATAATTGGCAGTAGCGGAGCTGTTATCAGTAAGATCCAGAGTGGATTGGAACCTGTATGAGTGAGTGTGTGTGTAAATACAGCTGTTTTGAAAATTATGTAAAGGAAAAGAAAAACAGAAAAGGAACACAATATTTGCAATGCGAAAAACGTCCAAGATTTTCATTCATGATGTATAGAATGACAGTTTGTATGCCCTCACAAATAGAACCACGGTGCCTCGGGTAAGACACCGGGCCATAGAGTTTATCATTGTCTATTACAAAATAACAAAACAAAGAAATTTATTACTTAGTAACAAAAGAAACAGGGAGATTGTCCTTTGCGCTCCAATTGTTAAGTCCACCATCAGCAGCCGGGTAGATCCAGCTATCAAACTCAGCTTCATCAACTTCCTCTTCATCACCAATAGCATTAACTCCATGAGCAGGCAGGGGAGCTGTCACCACATTAGGCTTGTCAGACGCCTCAAACTGTACCTCCTTAGCGTCGATGAGGTCCTGCAGCTTGTTCTTTAGTGCCCAGCAGTCATCAGTAGAGTGCCCCGGACTTTCTGAATGGTAAGCACAACGAGCATTCGGGTTGTACTTGGGGGATGCTGTATTTGGGAACTTTGGAGCCTCCCTGACAGTTACCAAATTGGTTGCGAGCAACTGTGGCAGGATTTGCGACAAAGTCATGCCTAAGCGGGTGAATTCCCTCCGGGGTCTTTCCACCTTCTGAGTATTGTTTGGCCGGGGAGCGGCAGCAGGCTTAGCAATCATGACCGCACTGACAGATTGGCGGTGTTCACTTCTCTCTGATCTCCTAGAGCCATACACGGCACTAGACTCCTTTTTGAATGGTTTCTTGTCTGAACTAGATGATGCAGCCTTTGCAATTTTCCCAGACTTTAGCCCAGCTTCAATTCTCTCTCCAGTTAAGATCAAATCAGTGAAACCAGCAGAAGAATTCCCAATGAGATGGTTAAAGAATGGCCCAGATAGGGTCCCCAAGAACATGTCAACCAACTCCCGATCAGTCAATGGTGGCTGCACCCTGCCAGCCAGGTCTCTCCACTTCTGAGCGTACTCCTTAAAACCTTCGCTTGCACCTAACGCCATACCCTGGAGTTGGGTACGTGTGGGGGCAAGGTCGGCATTATACTGATACTGCTTGTAGAAAGCAGTAGCCAGCTCCTCCCAGTTACGAACTTTGGTCCCATCCAGCTGATAGAACCATTCGAGATGAGTCCCTGAAAGACTCTCCTGGAAGAAGTGGATCCATAGATTCTTGTCTGCAGAGTACGGCTGAATTTTCCGAACATAGGACCTTAAGTGCAGCTTGGGACAAGATGCCCCGTCATACTTGGAGAAGGTGGGAGCTTTGAATTTATGCGGGATAATTACACCAGTCGACAAACCCAGATCTCCGAAATCCAGCCCAGGTGCCTGTTGCACCTCCATAGCTTTCAACCTGTCCTCCAGTTGTTTGTACCTGTTATCTGCAGGAGGGTACTGCTCTTCATCGAAATCTGTCTCGTTGTCGGAGACGACCGGACTAGGAACCTTTACTTCTGCCTGAGAAGGACTCCTGCCAACAGAAGAACCAGCCTCTTCATGGTGCAGAGTATTACCCAACCTTCGGCCCGAGTTGAACAGAACAGTTCTTCTCTTCTTCTTCTTCTCCTTCTTCAGGAGCATAGTCTTTAGTTCTTCTTGGCCTTTAGCTAGACCCATGATTAGTTCTTGAAACTGCGCATTCTGCGCCTGGAGAGCCTTGATTGATGTCTCCGTTGATTCAGATCCGGGATTCATGATGCTGAAATAAACAGCGAAGAACTGTAAGCAACCTGAAAAGGGGAAAAACCTGCTATGCACATGATGTATGAAATGCGTATGCAATGCATTCGAGGGTTCGAAAGTTCAAATTCGTTGTAGACAAAAAGGAACACACGTTATTATTAAAGAAATCATTGTTTTAATACATCAAGGCCTCATGGGCAAAAAGTACAAAAATCAAGTCAATCCCAAAATACACTGCGCATCCTCTTCGGAGCTATGTAGGTGTTGAGATTCCTCTCCTCATGCAACAGACGGGTGAGCTCCAAGACCTTCTTTTCACTGGCATGCAGGCTAGTCTCAAGAGAATTCCGCTCTTCCTTAAGCTGGATCCAGCTCTTCTGCATCTCTTCCCAGGATGTGGGCATATCAGGGTGCTGAATAACATGAGACACTTCCCCTTCCAAGACAGGTTCTTTGATTACTGGAAGCATGTGAGGATAAGGCATGACTAACTTCTGAGAGCGGGCGCGTACCCACTTGAGATAAGGCTCCAAAGGGATGGAGTTCCGGTGCCCCAGAGTCTTGCTATCTATCCTACTAGGCATCCTCCAAGCTCTGATAAATTTCTGACGAAGTCCTTGAGTATCATTGTCGAAGTCAAAAACTATGTCGGGAATTAACATATCATGAGGACCATCCCTCCGAGCATAACCAAACTGTCTCCAAGCCAGGCATGGGCTATAAGTAATACCTCCTCTGATTCCAAATAAAGGAACATTAGGGTACTCCCCACAACGATCAATGATAGTGACATCTCCTCTGGACCTAGGACACCAATGTATATCTGCATGCGTAAGAGTCATCAACCGTTGTGACCATCTCAAACCCCGCTCATTCTTCAGGACTGATTGGGGAAGGTGCGAAATAAACCACCTTCCCAGGAGAGGAGTGCAACACATAAGGACACCTCTTTTTCTCATGGTTCGAGTGTAACATGAGTGAAGGATGTCTCCCAGCAATGTAGGTATAGGATTCCTGGACATAAAGATCTGAACGGCACTGATATCAATGAGCTGATCTGGGTTAGGGAACAACACCAAACCATAAACAAGGAGGGCCACAACCTCTTCAAAAGCTTGCAAGTCAAGGGAGTTCCAACATTCAAGGGCTTTTTCAAACAGAAACCTGGCTAAGAACCCTTTGATACCACTTCTGACTTCCCAGTGTCCCTTGAGGTCAGATGACTATAGGTGCAAGGCTTTAGCAATCTATTCCAGCTTAGGTTCCTTTTCTGTACCGTTGAAGGGTAGCTGATCAAGGATAGGGATCTTCAGGAGCCGGGAGAACTCCTCCAATGTAGGTACCAACTGATAGTCCAAGAAGGTGAAACAGTGATGCAGAGGATCAAAGAACTGGAACAAGACCTTTATCATATCTTCCTCAATGTTGGTGTTGACCAAACTGATGAGGCTTCCATGCCTTTCACTGAATGAAGAGTTCTCGGGAATCCTGGATATAAGCTCCTTAAGCTGAGGAGGGATCCTTACAAGATTGACCTGAATTGTCTTTCTACGAACAGTTTCCATGTCCTACAAAACAAGAACAAAGATGAAAATCCGAACCCCTGAAATGGTTAGTCAATGCATATGATGCTGGATGATGTCATGATGCTATGATTAAACACACCACAGATATTTACAAAGACAAACATGTAGGGCACACAAGGCACACAAGACAAGCCCTTAAGGTTTAAGGCCAGCATGGGGTCTGGGTAGTACCCTCTTGAAGTTGGGGGGTTCAACCTGTCCTAATCAAAGTAACCGGGTTCTAAGGTTCCCAATATCACGGGATTGCTTTCATTGTTCATCGTTTCGATTTAGCCACTGAACTGGCGACCGAAATATTCCAGGAAAGCAACCCTCAATTGGGCGTAGTATCGAGTATCAACCAACCTCGGACTGCACCAAGGTCCGTTATCTCACTACCCTAAAGAGGCCAAGATAGTTCAATTAAGGTTCCTAAGGTCTGTTGATGCTTCACGACACCACGCGGAGGCCCCGTACTCTCCTTGACTGAACTCAAGGGTTACCGGTACACACCAAAGTGCCACATCAACGTAGCAGACTGTTTCAACCATGTCGGTATACCCCGCACAGTTCCCTCACAGCCTTGTTGCTACTTTCTAAGAAAGGTATCCCCCAGATCCGGGTTTAGGATCTATAGAACTCCCAAGCAACCCACAATTTAAAGCATACAAGGAAAACAATTGAAAACATAGTTATAAGCTAGCCCTAAGGTACACCTCACTTTAAGTTTGGTCCCCAGCAGAGTCGCCAGTTCTGTGATCGGTGGATCTGGAACTGACTGTTTAACGCTGGTTCGCGAAATGTCGCGGAAGCAAGAGTCGCCACCGTCTTTTATTTTCTCCAAATGGAAAGGACAAAAGCACAGAAAAATTCCTTTAAAGAGATTGCTCTCGGTTCGGGAGGTAGGTTATAGAAAGGGAAGGTGTTAGCACCCTTTCTATCCATGGTTATCCATGGGCTCTTAGATACTTGCTCAATGTGTTTTCAAAAATGTTTGTTTGCTTTTCAATGTGGGTTTAAAAAAGTTTCTTTGAAAAATTTCAGATCGACTCGTACGTCAGAGTGTTTGAAAAATTTGCTTTGAAAGCTTTTGAAAAGTGTTGGTGTGAAAAGTCTTTTTGAGTTTGTTTTGAGATTAGAGCAAGTATCCTTGAGAACCTACCTACCCTAAGGAATTCGTCTGTGTAAGAGTCCTTTAAAGTAATGCCATCCCACCATTGAGAGGTAGGTAGCACCACCATTGGAGGTGTTCGGGTCAATTCGATTTTTAGGGACATGGTGATCACCAGAGCAATGGGAAGACACCTTAGAAGCTACCCTCATGCCAGGTTCCCGGATCATGAGGACTTACTAAGACGTCCTCTACTCGACGATCACCTTTCGAAAGGCAACAATGAGGCGTACCCTAGGGGTGGTGTGTGCGAATTGTGTGTCATGTTTCAGTTATTTGTCTTGTCATGTTTGTTGTGATCTACGCTTGATTTTAATTAAGGCCATTCATTCTTGCATGCATATTTAACAGTTATAAGTTTGCGGGAAAATAAATCTAAGGTTATTACAAATAGCGCGGGTCCACATCGCCAAAATTAAACCGGACCCGATTTAGCGAAAAAAATGAATAATGCGAAGTAAATAAAAGTGCGAGAAGTTAAAGTTACAAGGCTTAGGGACAATTACATAATTATTTAAACGACATAAAATAAAATGCGCGAAATAAAGGAATTAAACAGAACTAGGGCGTTGGACCCTTTTACAAACAATTAAAATTAACAAGGAATTTAAAATTAAAATTAAATGAAAAAATGGTATTTTTGTGTTTTTTAGATTTAAAAGGAAAAAGGAGTTAATTGAAATTAAATTAAAAGGCAAACCCTAATTCTAATGTTTTTTTTTTATTATGAAAAAGGTTGAATTTTTTTACCTAATTTAATATCTAAGTTAATTTACATGCAATTTTTAATTTATGAAAATAAATAAATAATATTACTATTCTGAAAAAGGGGAAAATTAAAAAAGAAAATAAAAAGTTATTAAACCTAAATTCTATTTTTTGGATTTTTATTAAAAAATATTAAAACTATAACCTAATTAAACTAAATATTTACAAGCATTTGTTTAAAAATAATTATAATATACATATTTATTATTTTTTAGTCTTTTCTGATTTTTATAATGTTTTTATGTTTTTGTGAAAATAAATTAATTAAATTAAGCAATCAAGAACACAAAATAATTTTAAATAAAATATAAGAAAATAATAAAAAGGAAGGCAAACCAGGGGGGGGTGTAGCCCCAATTTAGGAGGTATGGATTTGAAAATCCTGGCCCAATTGAGTTTGCCATCTGCTGACTTTCCTGGATCGTGTGCTAGTGCATTGACCAACGTTTACCATAGGCCTGGGATCTGAGCCCTTGATCTGCATTCATTAGACACGTGGACTTTTGGATCTTGAAACATATGGTGGTCCTTAGTGCCAGCGTTGCATAGGATTTTATTGTGAAAAATAACATTGAAATTGCCAGACCTGGGACTTGAACCCAGGTCATGAGGGTTACAAATATGTCCACCTGCCAACTGAGCCATCACGTTCATGTTAATATACTATAGCAAATAAATAATAAAAGCGAAATTGGTTAATGGCCACTAAGCAGCACAAAAGCGCGCGCTGATTTGAATCAGCGTATCACATTCCAACACGTCTTCGTCTCCTCCATATGCCTGAAAATGAAAAAACATAAGGCAACGGTTTAGCAAACGTTGCCTAAGGCCGTATACCAAGAAATAGCGAATAGACCCTCGACGCTCATAAATTGAGCGCGAGGGTAGGAATCTCTTCGTCTCTATGCTCTGAGTACATCCATGGTATTGAGAACGTCCAATTTTGCTGTACTTGGAAACCCCCAATTCCAAAGCTGAAAAACCCTAATGCTTGTTAATGGCGAAATCGCGTGGATGGCATGAAAACTCAATCAAATATGATGGTTAGTTCACAAACTTCATCAGGAACGTGAATATATAAACAAAAATGCAAAAAGACGTATGATTTATGATATATGATTTCAAGAATTTCGCTTCACAGTTTGAGTTCTAACCACCGATTCTTTGCGCTTTGGTGGTTGATATCGATTGGAATCTCTTCAGGAATGCCTAAGGATGCTGATAGAACAAAAATTGCAGCTTGAATCGAACTAGAGACTAGTTTTCAGTTTTTGAGTTTTATGAAAAAATTTCAATTTGCAAAAAGGTTCTTGGGGCGCAGCTTGCAGTCTCTTTGCATTAGGTCTGCCTTCCTGATCATATAGTGAGTGATTAGGTTAAGAAAAATTGGACAAAATCCATTGCTTTGATGATTTTTGAATATTTGATTTCAAGGATCTTTTCCAATCTTTTTCTCATGTATTTTGTATCAAATCTGATCAATTAGCACCAAATCTTCCCCTATTAACATGTGCACGAATTATAGAAGCCAAATCATGCATAAAAAGATTTTTTTAGGTTAGGTTTATATTTTTCATGTATTAAAATAATTTAAATGAATTAATATTAATATAAATTCAAATAAATAATTAAAAAATATGAAAATACTTCCCTTTGGGCCTAATGGTCGTGCATAGGCTTGGCATGAAGAAACTTGGAAGAAAAATGGGCCCAATAGCAAATTTAGGCCTTTTGCATCAATGTTGACTTTTCAAAATTCCTAAAAATTTCCCAACTTCCACAAGGCATAACTTGGTCAATTTTTAAGCTTTTCACATGTTCTTGGACATTTTGGAAAGGTCTTTGAGTCCTTTAACCAATGCCTTTGGTCCCATGTCATTTTGATTTACCAATCTCAAGTTATGGCCTTTGACTTAAAGTCCCTTTTTGTTGACTTTTGAAAATGACCTATAATGTTGAAATTGATAACTTTTTGTGAGAGCATTTCTTGGACTTGGGATATGAAGATGAGTTGTAGGAAATATCTTTCTCTTCAAAATGATCTTTGGATGGAATTTTTCTGATAATCCATGTGAAAGTTATGCCCTGGTCAATTTCAGTTGACTTTTTCAACTGTCCAAATATAGCAACTTTTGCATCTTGATGATTTCTGAGCCAAATTTTGAGAATCATGATCAAGCATTGATCAAATGATGTTTGTGGCTTCAAAATGATATGTTGACCAAAAATTTGAACTTTTGACTGTCAAATGACCATTTTGCCCCTACAGTTGACTGTAGTGCAATCTAGGGTTTTGACTGTGCAAACTTGAGCTGAATGCCTTGAAACTTGACATGAGGATTCTTGACCATCTTTGTAGGCATATGAGACTTGATTGGGTCCTTGAAAACTTTCAATTCTTGATCAGAAACCAAACCCTAGTTTTGACTGCATAGGAGGCAGTTGAACTGCATAACCCTTGGGGAATTTTGTGACCTTGACTTGACAATTCTTGATGAATATGGGAGGGCAAATTTTGGGGTACAACAGGTGTCTTCTTTTTAATGGCTCTCGTTTCTATAAGGACGCATACAAATTGTTTGTATTTTGAAAATGTTTCAAATGAGTGTATTGGTGTGTAAAGTGTTTTTGTTGTGAGTAAACGAGCAACTAGGAGCGAATCTACCTACTCAAAAGGGTCTTAAATGTTCTTTTCCTCCTCCTTTATATATTGCTATTGTGATACAGTGGGAGAGCTGACTTGGGTCACTTGTATTAGATTTCAATTGTGCGGTTAGCAAGAGTCACCACCGACTTTTCTTTTATCCAAAAGGAAAGGTAAAAAAGCATAGGAAAGACCTTTCGAGATAGTTTCTTGAGTTTGGGGGGTAGATTATGAAAAGGGAAGGTGTTAGCACCCTTTTCATCCATGGTTTTCGATGGGCTCTTAGTTACTCGCTAGATTACTTGCTTTTGTTTGAATGTGCTTGTGGTGTGGTTTTTGAAAGTATTTTGAAAATGTCTTTGCAATGGTTCTCGTCTCTATAAGAACGAATACAAAGTGTTATTTCAAAAAATAGTTCAAAGAGGTGTTTGTGTATTGTTTTTTTTGAAGGTGATTTTGAAAAGATATTTTTGTAATGGTTCCCGTCTCTATAAGAACGTATATAAAATTTTTTTATCTTTTGAAAAAGGTTTTAATGTGAAATTATTGGTGTAAAATGTTTGGTTGTGAGCAAGCGAGTGATTAAGAGCGAATCTACCTACTCGAAAGGTCTTAAATGTTCTTTTCCTCCTTTAGATGTTGCTATCTTACCATTGATTTGGTAAGAAGCCCCATTGTTGGATGTGAAGGGACAGGTGCGGGACGTTTGTACAATAATAGAAGGAAACTTGTGAGACACTTTAGCAATTTTTGTAAGGGACTAGATCGTTTTATTGAAGGAAACATCGAGGGACATCGAGGGACTACGATCTTTTTTATCAAAGGGTCTTTGCTAAAGTGTCCCATATTCAAGGGACATGACTGTATTTCTGAGGCAACGAGCGAGGTTACCCTAGAGGTGCGCGTCTGAAAAAGTGTGTTATGTGATACGGTGGGAGAACTGACTTGAGGTTTTGCGTTCGTTTTCGCACTTGTTCGGTTTAGCAAGAGTCGCCACCGACTTTTTATTTTATCCAAAGGAAAGGTCAAAAAGCACAGGAAAGACCTTTGAGATGTTTTCTTGGGTTCGGGGGGTAGATTATGAAAAGGGAAGGTTCTAGCACCCTTTTCATCCATGGTTATCCATGGGCTCTTAGTTACTTGTTTTAGATCACTTGCTTTTCTTTTCAATTGTTTGAAATGGTGCTCTTCAATTGTTTGAAATGGTGCTTTGTGTGTGGTTTTGAAAGATGTTTTGAAAAGAGGCCATCGTTGTGGCAACCTTTGTAATGATTCTTGTTTGAATATATACAAAGGTGTATGTCTTTTTGAAAAGATATTTCAATGTTTTGAAAGTTGTTTTGAAATTGTTTTGAAGTTGTTTTGAAGTTGTTTTAAAGTTGTGTTGTGAAGTGTGTTTGAAAATGGCAAGGAATGTTTTGCAAGTTTTTGATCAAGTAACTAAGAGTTGTCTACCCTATTTTACTCAAAGATCTTTCTTATGTTTTTAACCCTTTTAACAGTGTTGTTTCACCATTGTATTTGGTGAACAACCTTGCATTAGGATGTTAAACGGGACAGGCACAGGTCATCGTATGCAATCATTGAAAGCAACTTATGAGACGCTCTAGAAATTTTGTAAGGGACAAGATCTTTTTACCGAAGGCAACATCAAGGGTCATCGAGGGACTACGATCTTTGTTTATTGAAGGGACATTTTCTAGAGTGTCTCATACTCGAGGGACATGATTGCATTTTCCGAGGCAACAAGCGAGGTTACCCTAGAGGTGCAAGTGTGAATTGTGTATTAATTTTCATGCATTTATCTTGTATTAGGTCATCTAGCGATTGATTTTTAATCTTCGCATACAAACCCTAATTACTATACAGTATATTGAAAGCGATAAATTGCGGGAATTTAAAGTCTAAGTTATTACAAATAAGTATCCGGGGATGGGGGTACAAATGTTTACAAATGGGGATGAGTCTTATCAGAATAATAATGTCCAAGTACATATTACAACCAAATTGAACTGTCGCATTTTCAATGTAAAATTATAACAGAGTATAAGATAACGAAAATCAAAGAAATATGAGATGCGTGTATTTATTCACAAATGATCAAATAAAAATTTTAACCTAAAAAGATTAAGTATTTATTATTATTTTTTGTATTTTTTTGTTAATTGTGAAAAGAAAGCATTAATTACCTAAATTAATGTTTAAGATAATTCTTGTATTTTATTAATTCAAAAAGTTAAAAAAACAAAATTGCTCAAATTAAGCTAACTATTCTTTTTTTGTACTTTTATTATATTAAAACGATATTAATAAAGAGAAATAAAATTAGTTTAAAAAGAAAATAAAACAAAAATTTAATTAGTGTTTATTACTTACAAGAAAGAAAGTGATTTTTAAGAAAATGTTAGTTTTAAAAATGATGGGCCTAGAGTAATTGTGGCCCAAAGAATAGAGAATGAAGAAAAACAAATTAATAAAACCATAAATGAGGAAAGGGGGTGGGGCGCTGGAAAATGTTTGGGCTTAGCATAGTTGTTTGGGGCGAAGGCCCATCTGATGTTGAACAACATTTTAGGGTTAATTCATTTGGTTAGAAATTAGGGTTTACAGTCTTTTGGCCTCAACGGCGTCGCTCCTCTCATTTTCTTCGTCTCTCGTCCTCGTTCTCAACCATGGGGTTCTGATTCCTCCCCTCTTGCCTTAGCCACCGGAGCATCTCCCTATCTCACCTCCAGCTCTCTTCACGGCAGTCTAGGATTCTCGCTCGTAACGGTACGATTTGTTAACCTTTGTTTTAGGGTTTCACGATTACGTTTTCAATTTGCTTGATTATTACATGCGCGTTTTAATCCATATTTTTTTGATATTTACATGTAGTAGGAGCTTTGAGAGATGTACCTTGGCGTTTTGTTCTGTAAACTGAAGGAGAAGGAGGGTGAGCTGGCTGGCGGCGCTTCCAGGAGGCTAGGCGGAGGAGGAGCGTGACGATTGCGTTGGGCTTCTGGTATTTCTGTTGTGCTTTTGATTTGATGATTCGTTGATGATGATTTTGTTCTGAGAACTATATTGTTTGAACTTTCATTGATGTTTGATGATGATTTCGTTTCTGAAAACTATATTGTTTGAACTTTTATTGATGTTTGATGATGATTTCGTTTCTGAAAACTATATTGTTTGAACTTTCATTGATGTTTGATGATGATTTCGTTTCTGAAAACTGTATTGCTACTTTTTTCACTTCTGGACCTCTTCCTCTTCTTTGGGTGTTGGGTATTTGATGATGAATTCTTGTTTCTGAATCGTGTTACTTCTTTTTCTGGTTTTATTAATGATGATGATTTTTTGAGATTTTGCCTCTTTGTTTGTTGTTTTGATTTGAGTTGATGATAGTTTTGGCTTGGACTGTGTGTTTGGCCTGGACTTGTATGTTTGGCCTGGACTTGTGTGTTTGGCCTGGACTTGTGCTGTTAGTTCCACAGGTTTGTCATTGGTTTTGAACTTTGGATAAGTTTGGAAACAGGCTTGTTTTAGACTTACCGGTTTGCCATTGGTTTTGAGCTTTTGAGAAGTTTACAGTTTTGCTTTGGAAGGCAGGCTATGCAGTTTAACAGGTTTTTTTTATTGTCACAGTTGGGGCTTTTGGTAAGCAGGATGATGGGTTTTAAGCAGGTTTTGGACTTACAGTTTTTGAAGGCAGGCTTGTAACTAGTAATTTTGAAGGAAGGCTTGTAACTTGTAGTTTTTGAAGGCAGGCTTGTAACTTGCAGTTTTATGTTTGATAGTTTGAGTTTTGCAGGTCATGCAGTTTTAGTTGGAGGCAGGCTTGAGCTTTTGTTTGGCCTTTATGCAGGCTTGTTGTTTAAACAAGTTTAGCAGTTTATGAAGTTTAAACAGGTTGGTGTTTTGGAGGCAGTTTTGAACTGAGTGTTTGAGTTTTGATGAGCTTGAGATGCAGGTTTGCTCGCTTGTTTTGTGTTTTTTAAAACAGGTTTTGCAATTTTGCTCTATATCCTCTTGTGCTAAACTGTTAGACTATTATATCTTTTCTTTTATTCCTCTTACTGTCTTTTACAGCCTGCCAAAACTGCAAACCCCCACTTCACTCTCTTTCTCTCTCCATAAAAGCACTTTCTTGCTTAATATATTTTATTCTGAAAAGCTTGTTGGGCCAGAAAATGATGATGAAATTGACAAGCCTGCTTGCTTGTAACTTGGTTCATCTCCTGCATTGTTGTACTTGTTTCCATATTTCCTGCATTGTACTTTCTTGGACAACTTTGTGTACTTTTGCCTTTTGCACCTAGTTGACTTGCAACTCAGTTTGACATACTTGGTTACTGCATTTTAGTTTAACTAATGCAGCTTGGAATTTAGTTTGTAGTACAGTTTGCTTTGTGTGCAGCCTTGTGCCTTTGCATTTTGAATAACTTGTATGCTTGAATTTTATATATTTATTTTTCTCTCTGTGAACCGAGAAGAGAAATCTTCTTGTGATTTGCAGAGAGGAAAATGAAACATGATGAACATAGCATTTCTGATTCCGGCCAACAAGCTTTAATGATGATTTTTTATTTATCTGCTTAAAAATGCTTTTCAGTTAATTGCACTGATTTCCTTTTTCTTCTGTCCTTTGCAGGTAAGTACCAGTTGAATAATGGAGGACGCAGTAAAGGTCAAAGATTTCAAGAGATTAAGGCTTTAGATTTATTTTATTTTCTTTTCATTTATTGTAATAAATATTATTGTAAACACTGTAAATTGTAAATTTACAATATTCG
The DNA here is from genome assembly GCA_948472305.1 of Vicia faba. Taxonomy (NCBI): domain Eukaryota; kingdom Viridiplantae; phylum Streptophyta; class Magnoliopsida; order Fabales; family Fabaceae; genus Vicia; species Vicia faba. The sequence goes on along the minus strand of OX451735.1, from coordinate 1,186,594,227 downwards.
ATAAAATTTGTAACAACATTTGAAATAAATAAATAAAAAAAGTCTTTGTCAAATAAGAATTTTCTACTGTCAAATATTTCATTCTTTCCTTGTATTGTCTATTTAATTATTTAAGACTCTTAAAGTAAAATAACTGGAAATGTATCCCAATAACTTTAATCCAGAATAAATAATCAACAAACTTTGCCGTCTCGCAACCTTGCATTAATCACCATACGCCTGGTATTCCAATTAACATATGCGTTGTATAGTTAAACAAACAAGCATTCCATACACCTTTCACTCCACCGATCAAACCAATGGCTCAAAGTTTCAAACAAAAGCCTCAGCTCCTATCCCAGATATTTAGGTTTTGAGAAACAACCAGTAATCTTGAACAAGCGTAAAAATAATGTAACAGTCAACTGAATTACTGAGGATTTAATTTCTTCTGAGAAATATGAGTGAAAACCCTAATTCCAGATTTGTTGACAAAGAAAAGTCTGCTTGATCAATTCCTGAGCCAATCTCAACAAAATCAGTGGAAACCCTAATTCTGGATTTACTGTTAAAGAAGAGTCTGTTTGACCGATTCTCGAGCCGGTCTAAAAAATCAGAGAAAACCCTGAGGTTGTGATTTCTTGTGAAAAAGGGAGGGCAAATTTTGGGGTACAACAGTTGCCCCTGTTCAATCTTCTTGAACCTGAATAGTTAGATTGGCAAGTTTGTCGTTCGCGACTCGAAGGTAAAAGATGATTGGACACTAGAGTGCCCATAAATTTGCACTCGTCAAAGCATAGTTGAGGGAATGGGCTTAAAGATTCCATTTGGAGATGTGACAAAATCTTGTCGGAGATGGGCTTAAAGATGCCATCCGAGAATGTTTGTTGAACTGTATGTTGTAGGTGAGTGGGTGAGTATCAGAAAGGTATCAATGTTTGGAACGTCTCTGAGCTGGTGGTCTGAATAGGCAACATGTTAGCATCCTTGTCGGGAGGTATCTGTAAACTGTTTTCAGAAATCCTTGAAGTTCAAAAATTGCTAAACTTATCCTGCGAAGGGTAAAATATTAGCTGAAACACAAAGTTATGCTGTATGATGCAATGTATGTGTTATTTGAATGTAATGAATGTGTATGTAAGCTGATCAGCCGCCTTGTTGAGGAGGATAAATCCTGGATGGCTGGAGGTAATAAAATCTTTGGCCGCTGTCGGGGAAAATAAATCCTTGACTGCCGCTGGGGATTGAAAATCCTTTGATCATTGAAAATGAGAAGTCTTGGGACCGCTGTTGGGGAAATCAAGAGTTTGGGTTGTATGCTAATCTACTGGGGATTCCTGCTTTGAGGAGATCTTCGCCGGGGAATATCTGAAAAACTCTGTGAGGAATTGATAATGAGAGTCTTCATTCTGCTTGGGGAATTGGCATTGAGGAGTCAAGAACGAGAATCTTCGATCTGCAGGGGATTTAAAATTCTGATAAATTCAAGTTGAGAGCAAAGAAAGCTCCTGAGAATCAAGGACGAGAGTCTTGATTTTGTTGGGGAGTAAGAATTCTGTCGGGAATAGCCATACTGTTGCGGAGTGGCTATCCAGTTGGCGAGTAAAAACTCGGGATTCTAGAAAAAGCTTATTCCTTTTAGGTTATACGCCACTTTGAGAATGAGAATCTTCATTCTGTCGGGAATATCAGGAGGTTGGGTGTATGCCAATCTACTGGGGAAGCGAGAAATGAGAATCTTCATTCAGGAGTTTTGGGTCAAAAGGTTGGGAGTATGCCAATCTACTGGAGTTTTAAGGATGAGAATCTTCATTCTGTTAAGGGTCAGGAGGTTGGGAGTATACCAATCTTCTGAGGTTTCAAGGATGAGAATCTTCATTCTGTTAACGGTATCAGGAGCTTGGGAGTATACCAAACTTCTGAGGTTTCAAGGATGAGAATCTTCATTCTGTTAACGGTATCAGGAGCATGGGAGTATACCAATCTTCTGAGGTTTCAAGGATGAGAATCTTCATTCTGTTAACAGTATCAGGAGCTTGGGAGTATACCAAATTTTCTGAGGTTTCAAGGATGAGAATCTTCATTCTGTTAACGGTATCAGGAGCTTGGGAGTATACCAATCTTCTAAGGTTTCAAGGATGAGAATCTTCATTCTGTTAACGGTATCAGGAGCTTGGGAGTATACCAATCTTCTGAGGTTTCAAGGATGAGAATCTTCATTCTGTTAACGGTATCAGGAGCTTGGGAGTATACCAATCTTCTGAGGTTTCAAGGATGAGAATCTTCATTCTGTTAAGGGTCAGGAGGTTAGGAGTATACCAATCTTCTGAGGTTTCAAGGATGAGAATCTTCATTCTGTTAACGGTATCAGGAGCTTGGGAGTATACCAATCTTCTGAGGTTTCAAGTATGAGAATCTTCATTCTGTTAAGGGTCAGGAGGTTGGGAGCATACCAATCTTCTGAGGTTTCAAGGATGAGAATCTTCATTCTGTTAACGGTATCAGGAGCTTGGGAGTATACCAATCTTCTGAGGTTTCAAGGATGAGAATCTTCATTATGTTAAGGGTTAGGAGGTTGGGAGTATACCAATCTTCTGAGGTTTCAAGGATGAGAATCTTCATTCTTGAGAGAAATAGATTTTTAGGAGCTTCAGTTGTCCGTTATTCTGTTCGTGGCTGTAACTTTCAACAGGTGATGAAGAAATTTTTGATGACGACCGTAACTTCCAACAGGTGGTGAAGGAAATTTTGATGACGACCGTAACTTCCAACAGGTTATGAAGGAAATTTTTAACGACCGTGAATTCCAACAGGGGATGAAGGAATTTTTGATGACGACCGTAACTTCCAACAGGTGATGAAGGAAATTTTTAACGACCGATGAATTTGAAATGTGATTTTGTTGTGGAGAATAAATCCTTGATAAGTGTTGGGGAAATAAACCCATGACTGCTGGTCTGCTAGAGAGATGATGAACTTCTCGAGGACGCTTGAATTTCTTTTCAGAAAGATTTCGGAGAGGTTCATCACTGCCCCTAGTATCGGACATTTGTGACACTGTATGTAACCCTTTATCAAGATTGACATTCTAATACCCCAAGTGATGGTGAGGGATACTTGCCCCAGGTTAATCTGCAAATTGAGAGATTTCTTGAAATCTTGACTGGACTGCCCCAGGTTTAATGGACTTTGAAATATTTGTTGAAATCTTGACTGGACTGCCCCAGGTTTGCTGGACCATACCAAACCAAGTCCCCTTCTTGTTAACGGGAGATTTTTGCAACGAGAGTATCATCCCACTTGAAGTGATTTTATTTACTGCTTTCTTTTCATTTTTTTTGAACAAGAGTTTTTTGGTATATTTTAATAGTTACGACAATAACATCAAAACAATAGCATAAACAATAGAAGTTCAACAACCAATCAAGGCAACATAAGGAAGCAGTATATTTATGAGACCAGAAAGGGAGACTTACAGGATTGAAGCTTTATGAATGATTCTGAAAACTTGTTGAAGCTTTGTGATATTGAGAATTGTTGGTGTCGTCAGTTGCTTCTATTTGCAGGTCTGGCCTTTTGATGGAGGTTTAAGCGAGTGAATATGGAAATTGGCTTCTTGCAGAGTTTCAATATTATATTATGATAGAGTTTTTAGGGAGAGCTTAGAATGTGTTTTCTACTATTTTCTTCTATTTTTCGTTGAACCATGCCTCCTCCTCCTTTCTACCGTCTTATGGTTTTTATAGCAGCATGAGGAGTTGAATTGGGAGGGAAATATGAGATGAGTTTTGAACAATTTAGTTTAACTGTTTGTGGCCTTTTTGGACCAGGTTTTGGTTTAACTAATTATGTGAAATAGTTGGACTATTATGATGAAGACTTTGCAGAGCAATATTGCAGCTTTTGGACTGTTTTGCAGGGAAAATTAGTAGCTAGTGCAAGGCTGGATTTCGGCTTATTTGTGCAGGTTCGCACTTAGGAATTTTTGGAAATTTCTGGACAGAATTGTGGACTGGTTTTGTAGGTTTGACAGTTTGGACAACAAGAATGCAAGTGGACTGATATAGGGCTATTTTGTAGGATAAGTGATATCTTTATGTCCCTTTCTCTTTTCATCTTTCAATGAAACAAAGATTTTTATTTTTTATACAATTTTCTAAAGGATTTGCACTCTTTTGGGAAATGATGACAGGGTTTTGATAACTTGCATTGCTACATTTTGGTGTTTTTGACCATTTGGCCTGTTGCTTGTTGTTTTGGGTGTTTTGCAGCTTGGTTGCAAATTTGCTTTTGCTGGTTGCTGCTACGTTGCCGATTTGCCCCTGCTATTTTTGTGTTATGCTGCATCTGTTGTTTGCAGCCTTGTTTTGTTTTCCATTTTGCTGCTCCTGGCTTTTGTTTATAGCCTGATTTTGTTTGCCATTTTGCTGCTGCTGGCTTTTGTTTATAGCCTGGTTTTGTTTGGATTGTTTGCAGTTTGACTTTGTTTTTTTTGTAATGTTTGCAAACTTCTTTTTCCCTTTTTTCAACCAAAAAGATCAAAATTTTGTGATTTGCAAGAGTAGGGGATAAACCATGATTAAGAACAAAACCTTTTATTTCTGATTCCAAATGCAAATCCTAATGATGAGTCAAAACTTGCTTTAACCATCAATTCTTTCTTGAATTTTCATGATGCTTGCTAACTTTTCCTTTCTTGTTTCATGGGCACAAGGCGTGGATGCAAACGAAGATTGGATTGATTACTTGAAGATGAAACAACAGAGACTTGAAGAAACAAAATAAGTGTTCTCTCTTTGTAGACAAAAAAATTGTAGTTCTTTGTAACAAAACAAAACTTATAAGTTATTCCATTTGTAATGTAATAAATATGAAACCTTGAATAAATTTGGTGTAATGAAGTTTATTGTTCAAGACTTGAATTTATTTAAACTTTGCAATTTTCAATTGGATGTTTAGGATTAAAACATCTTGGTTTGGTAACTTGGATTTCAGGCAATCACAAAATGATCAAATAACCAATGCGCCTTGTACTCCAATCAAACTTCTAAACAAAATAAATGTTTAAAAATTCAATTCTAACTTGGTTAACTCAATCCCAAAGCCATGGTCATCTAAACGACAATCTTAATTTTCGCGTCCTGTCCACACCAAATTTGCATTCAAAATGAAACTCGCACGCCATGCTTGATAAAAATGGAACTTCATTGCCAAACAATCTTGCTTTGAGAACCATCATCAACCTTTACAAATTTCAAGATCAATGATGATTAATAACACTTTAAAATCAAACAAATGACTTGCGACGATTCGATAACTTTCAAAGTCTTCCAAATGCAATTTTCTTTCGATCTTTGAAGATAAACTCGTGAGCAACATCACTTATGACCATGCGTAGAAATAATCGTCTCAAGATATTGTGAATTGAGGAAATCACAATCCTTAGAAATCAGACGATAACTACTTAAAATTAGGTCAAAGTTCATCATGTGACTTCTAACGTATTCGAATTTTGGTAATCTTCTACACGTAATCAGCTCTTGATTTGTGAAGAGAAAATGGAGATGACATCAAGGAGAATCATATGCAAAAGGAACTGCTCAAAAATATCAAATAATGAAGAAGTTACAATCGCTTGAACTCAATCTCGCAAAAGGTCGGCTTTTGGGTTAATGGAGTCATTTTCAGTCGTCTGAACCATTGACTAAGCAAACTTGTAACACGAGGTTTGAGACTCGGCATGAACATCCTTGAGGAGACATGAAGATCTATGAAGAGCATTTGAAACCTTGAAGAATCAATTTTCTTTGAGAAACGTCAAACCCTAATCGTTGACTTACTGCCTATGAAGAGAATCTATCTGATCAAACTTCTTAGCCAAATTGATTATTCGAGAAGACCTAGGATAGTATCTTGAATAAAAGTGAGAGGAAAATTTTGGGGTACAACAACTTCCCCTGTTCAATCTTCTTAAACTGGAAAAGTGAGATCGGCATGTTTGGCGTTCGTAGTTTGAAAGTGGAAGATGATTGAACACTAGAGTGCCCATAAATTTGCACTCAGTGATGTGGTGGTTGATTGCGTAGGGAATGGGCTTAAAAGATGCCATTTGGAGAGATAAAGGAAAGTTGTTGGAAATGGGCTTAAAGATGCCATTCAAAGGTGGTTGGTGACAGAAAAAAGACCAAGTCTAAGCTTGACTTCAATTGGGGAATGATGAAATCAAACGTATCTGGTCGGGTCCAGGTCTTATAGGGTTGTAAACTGTTGTCCGGAGATAAGGGAGAAGGAACCTAGGTAGCAGGGCTACTTCAAAGGGAAAGCCTGGATCCGAATGAGTATCAGGATGGCATCCGTATCTTGAGCGTATCTGAACTGTATCTGAAAGCTGAATCTGAATGAGTACCAGAATGGCATCCGTATCTGGAGCGTATCTGAACTGTATCTGAAAGCTGAATCTGAATGAGTACCAGAATGACATCCGTATCTGAACTGTATCCGAAAGATGAATTTGAATGAGTATCAAGATGGCATCTATATATAGAGCGTATCTGAACTGTATCCGAAAGCTGAATCTGAATGAGTATCAGGATGGCATCTGTGTTTGGAGTGTATCTGAACTGTATCTGAAAGCTGAATCTGAATGAGTATCAGGATGGCATCCATCTCTGGAGCGTATCTGAAAGCTAAATCTGAATGAGTATCAGGATGGCATCCGTGTCTGGAGCGTATCTGAACTGTATCTGAAATCTGAATCTGAATGAGTACCAAAATGGCATCTGTATCTAGAGCGTATCTGAACTGTATCCGAAAGCTGAATCTAAATGAGTACCAGAATGGCATTCGTATCTGGAGCGTATCTGAACTATATCCAAAAGCTGAATCTGAATGAGTATCAGAATGGCATCCGTATCAGGAGCGTATTTGAACTGTATCTGAAAGCTCATTTGGTCGTAATTGTCTTTGGCGCGTTTCAAATATTAATCTCTGATTTGTTGATGATAGTCATTGATTAACCTTATCCTGCAAAGGGTAAAATGTTAGTTGTATGCAATGTCATGATGCGTGAAATGTATGGTACAATGAGATTGTGATGTATGCATTCGTGTCATTGATGTTTATGATATATGGGCGCGACTTATGCGTATGTGAGCCAATATGTTGTAGTGCTTTTGGACTAGGGAAAATAAATCCCTGACTGCCGCTGGGAATGTAGAGTGTAAGTCTTCATGTTTGTGAAGTTGAAGTGTTGATGAGTTTCCGCTTAGAGAAATAAACTCTGTTGTAAGGGAAACGCTGTGGTGCTTGTGAAATCCTGTTGGGGAATCCCGAGAAATTTGGCGACTTCTATCGGGGAGTGATAATTGGTAGTTTTGTTTCGCTGGGGATTAAATTGCACACTTCGGGGGATTTTACGGAGAACTTAGAGAGATTTCCTTATCTCTTAAAGCCATCAGTGATTGTCTTTTTATTTTGTTCATTTGTAAATAGTAATTATGTTCAAATGCATATGTTCAAAAATAAATCATTTGACGTTTTTGCAAACAAAACACAAGAGTAAATAAAACAGATAGTTTCTGCACTTTCAAAGGGATATCTTTTTATTGACTTTGAATAAGTATTTTTGTACAATGAGACAAACACTCTAGTAAGAGAATGTTGTTGTAAATAATGAAAATTTGATACAAAGAAAAGATAGTTATGTGAAATAGTCCCATGGGGTTCCCATTCTGCTATATCCTTCATATCTCCGAGCATCTTGCTATTTGTTGCCTCGTCGGAAGATGATTGAATTGATCAGAACCTCTGAGTTTGTCAATGGAAGCCAAAGGTTGTCCGTAAAGTGATCAACGGGATATAGTCATACGCTTTAATTCCCTAACTTTTGCCTGGGCCGCCCTTTTGGGTTTTCAGTCCACCGTGAAACCCTTTTTTGCCCAAGTTGCCCTTTCGGGTTTTCAACTTTCCGGGTTTACAAATTTTTTAGTTTTATCCCTAATTTTTTCCCACACCTTTTTTGGTTCGCCGGGATGTCCTTATTTTGTCTAGCTGTGTCAACCTAGTGGATCTCTTTATGCGTAGTATCTTTTGACTATGTCCGTGTTCACAGGGTGTGGCAGGTCGTCGCCATCCATGGTGGTTAAGATCATTGCTCCACCAGAGAATATGCTTTTGATTACAAATGGTCCTTCGTATGTAGGAGTCTATTTCCCCCTGGGATCACCTTGTGGAAGTATGATGCGCTTGATCACCAAATCCCCAACTTGATACACTTGTCGCTTTACCTTTTTGTTGAAATCCTTGATCATCCGTTTTTGATACATTTGACTGTGACAGACAGCAGTAAGCCTTTTCTCATCAATCAAGTCCATTTGATCAAGCCGAGTCTGGATCCAATCTTCTTCGTTCAACCCTGCATCCTTCATAATTCAGAGAGAGGGAATCTGGAACTCAATAGGCAAGACAACTTCCATGCCGTACACCAGAGAGTAGGGTGTTTCCCCGGTTGATGTGTGTGACGTGGTACGATACCCGTGGAGAGCGAATGGTAACATTTCATGCCAGTCTTTGTATGTGACTGTCATTTTCTGTATGATATTTTTGATATTCTTATTTGTGGCTTCGACATCACCATTCATCTTTGGCTGGTAAGGGGAAGAATTGTGATGCTAGATCTTGAATTTCTCACACAGGGAGGTGATCATAGCGTTGTTTAGATTCGTACCATTGTCTGTGATGATTCTCTCCGGGATACTATACCGGCAGATGAGATTCTGTTTAATGAACCGGGCGACAACATTCTTGGTAACGGAAGCGAAGGAAGCTGCCTCAACCCATTTTGTAAAATAATCAATGGCCACTAAGATGAAGTGGTGTCCATTAGAGGCCGTTGGTTTGATTTCCCCAATCATATCGATGCCCCACATAGCAAAGGTCCAAGGAGCCGTCAAGACATTCAAAGGAACCATAGGTACGTGCACCTTGTCACCATAGATCTAACACTTGTGGCAGGTTCGAGAGTGTTGATAGCAATCTGCTTCCATGGTAGACCAGTAATAACCTTCCCAATGGATCTTCTTTGCCATTGTATGCCCACTAGAATGGGTGCCAAAAGTTCCCTCATGTAGATCAGCCATGATCTTTTTCGCTTCAACCGTGTCTACGCACCGAAGTAACACAGAGTCATGGTTGCATTTGTAGAGAATGCCATTACTAAGGAATAATTTAGCAAAGAATCTCTTTAAGAACTTCTTATCATTGACTGAAGCATCTTTCGGATATTCCTGAGCCTCGAGATACCTCTTAACTTCTTGAAACCAAGGCCGGTCCACTACTTCTTCAGTATTAATCTCGTGACAGTGAGCTGGTTCGTCCATTCGCTCAATGGTGATCTGGGGAGCTTCGTTATCCCATTTAAGTTTAAACATGGATGACATTGTGGCTAGTGTGTCTGCTAGCTGATTTTCTTCTCGCAGGAAATGCTCGAAGGTAATCTCCTCAAAATGTGGGACCAATGTCAACACATGTTCTTTGTATGAGATAAGGTTGGAGTGTTTGGTGTCCCATTACCCTTTGATCTGGTTGATGACAAAAGCTGAATCTCCTAATACATTTAAGAATTTGATCCCCAAGTCCATGGCAACTTTGAGACAAAAAATGCACGCTTTGTATTCTGCCATGTTATTTGTACAATTGAAGCAGAGTCTTACAGTAAAGGGAGTATGACACCCTTCAGAAGATATGAGCACATCACCAATACCATTACCAAGTACGTTGGATGCCCCATCAAAGAATAGGGTCCATCGGGATCCTTGTTCAGGTCCGTCATATGGTCTGAATTCTTCACAGTTGTTTACCAACATGATGTCTTCATTTGGGAATTCGAACTTCATGGACTGGTAGTCATTCACGGCTTGGTGAGCAAGGGGATCAACTAGTACACTTCCCTTTATTGCTTTCTGGGTAGTATACTGTATGTCATATTCTGTCAAGATCATCTACCGTCTTGCTATTCTCCTAGAGAGAGCAGGTTTCTCGAAGATGTACTTTATTGGATCCATTTTAGATATCAACAAGGTAGTATGGGTCAGCATATACTATCTTAGTCGGCGAGCAACCCATGCTAGAGAACAACAAGTTTTCTCGATCAGTGAATATCTGGTTTCACAGTCGGTAAACTTTTTGCTCAGGTAATAAATAGCATGCTCTTTTCGGCCAGACTCGTCATGCTGCCCCACACACACCCCATTGAATTTTCTAAAACAGTCAGATACATGATCAATGGTCTTCGCTCGACTGGTGGCATCAACACAGGAGGCTCTTGCAAGTACTCTTTGATCTTGTCAAAAGCAACTTGGCACTCACCATTCCATTTGACTACTTGATCTTTCTTCAATAATTTGAAGATCGATTCACAAGTAGCTGTTAGGTGAGAAATGAGTCTGGCAATGTAGTTCAAATGTCCCAAGAATCCTCTGACTTCCTTCTCAGTACGAGGAGCAGGAATATCTTGTATTGCTTTAACCTTGGCAGGATCCACCTTGATACCTTTGTTGCTGACGACAAAGCCTGGGAGTTTACCAGACCTTACTCCAAACATGCATTTATTTAGGTTCAACCTCAGCTTGTATTTCTTCAGCCTCTCAAACAGTTTTTGTAAATGATCAAGATGCTCTTCTTCCGTTTGAGATCTGGCTATCATATCATCCATGTAGACCTCTATTTCGTGATGTATCATGTCGTGAAATAGAGCTACCATGGCATGCTGATAGGTTTCCCCAGCATTCTTCAGTCCGAATGGCATAACCTTATAGCAGAATGTGCCCCACTGTGTGACAAAGGTTGTTTTCTCCATGTCTTCAGGCGCTATTTTGATTTGGTTGTAGCCTGAGAAATTGTCCATGAAGGAAAACACTTTGTGTTGTGCTGTATTGTAAGCCAGTTTCCGTGCTAAAATAAAACTTGTGAGAAAAATCGGTGATATGAGATTCCTAGAACTCAGTTACTATTTTTAGGACTGGTTGAGCCAACTTAACTTTAGGGGAGAAGGGTACTTACCTATGGACCGCATGAAAGCCTTTAAACCGAAGTCTCTTGTGTGATTTGTTTGTCTTTTCTACTTGTTTAAACATGAACATAACATCATGACATCATGATATCATAACATTTTCACTAACCATTTCAAGGACCTATGGATTTATCTTTGTCCTTTGTTGCAGGTCATGGATTCCGCTCGCAGAAATACTATCTGAATCAACTTTGTAGGGTACCTTCCAAGCTTAAGGAGTTAGTTTCAAAGGTTCCTGAAAACTCTCAATTCACCAAAAGGCATGGCTATCTACTCAGATTGTTACCTCCGATTTCGAAGAAGACATGATGAGTGTTCTGTTCCAGTTCTTTGATCTTAAGCATCATGATTTTACCTTCCCAAATTATCAGTTGATGCCCATAATGGAAGAGTTCTCTAAGCTACTTGGAGTGCCTATTTTTTATCAGACACTCTTCAATGGTATAAAGAATGTTCCAAAACCTAAAGATATTGCAACAACCTTACATATGAAGTGGTCAAACATTGTATCTAATTGGGAAACAAGAAGTGGAGTTAAAAATCTTCTTGCTAAATTTCTGATAGAGAAGGATAAGTTATTTCTAGATGCCATGAGTTTTCATGATTTTGAAGATATTTTGGCTTTGCTGATCTATGGTTTGGTACTATTCCCTAATCCAGACCAACTCATAGATGTGAACACCATCAAAATATTTTTTACTCATAATCTTGTGCCTACTTTTCTTAGAGATATTCTGCATTCTCTTCACACTCGTACTATGAGAAAGTGAGGGACTCTCATGTGTTGAATACCTTTACTTTTCCAGGTGGTTTATTTTGCACCTTCCCCGATCAATGAAGAAGAATGAACAAGGTTTGAGGTGGTATCAAAGGTTGATATCACTCGTTCATTCAGATATCTATTGGTGTTCCCAATCTCAAAAGGACATCACTATTATTGACCGTTGTGGGGAATTCCCTAATATGCCACTCCTTGGCATAAGAGGAGGTATCACTTATAACCCTTCTCTATATCTACGTCAGTTTGGTTATGCTTGAAGAGACAGTCCTTATGATATGTTTATCCAGGGTATTGTATTCGACTACAAGAATGATCTTCAAGGTTACCGTCAAAGGTTTATCCGTGCTTGGTGCATGACCAATAAGATTGATAGCAAGACTTTGGAGCATAAGAACTCTATCCCTTTGGATCCCTACCTCAGATGGGTGCGGTCTCGTGCTCAAAATATTATAATGCCATATCCTGCTATCCTACTAGTAATTATGGACCTGTTATTAAAGGAGATGTTCCTCACACCATTCTTCATCCTGATATGCCTACTGACTTTGAAGAACTATATAAGTCCTGGATTCAACTCAAGTAAGAAAGGGATACCTTTGAGACTCAGTTCTATGCTAGTGAGAAGAGAGTATTGGAGATGACAAAATGACTCCACGAAGAGCAGAGCCTTAATGCATATGTCAACACAAAGAGGAAGCGTCCATGGGAGACTTAATGCCTTAGGCCTTAGGAGTTTCATAATTTAACTATATTGTTTTCATTGTAAGCCTAAAAGGCATTTATAATTTGGACTTATTACTAAGTTTCTTTGTTTATTTTTTATTAACAAATTTAAATCCCACGAGGTCCTTGAAAACATTGCATATTCATATACATTTACATACCATATCATTACATAACATGTATTCTCAAGACATGTTTCTCATCTTCTTGCTGTTTATTTCAGCAGAAAATGGCTCTCGAACAGACAGTCAAGGATCTCCTAGCTCAGAATGCCTAATTCTGGAAGATGTTCCTGAACTTAGTTAAGGGGAAGGAAGAACTGAAGGCACTCATCACCAAAGAAAAGAAGAAAAAGACAGAGAAACCAGCTGACATCCTTAACATGGAAAGAAGGTTCAGGGGTCCACTCAAGTGAGTTCAGGATCCCGATACTCCATTAGACAAAGACGACGAACAAGATAAAGACACTAAAGAGCAGTGAAACTGAAAAAAGTAACCTTGGTCCTGTTAAATACTCTGATGAAGAGGAATAAGATTATTTGAATGAAAAATATCCCCCTGTTGATGAAAAATACAAGCAGCTAGAATATCGTCTAAATGCTATAGAGAACTAGAAAGTGCTTGGGTTGGATTTTGAGGATTTGGGTTTAGTCTCAGAGTTTTCATTCATCATAAGTTCAAAGTCCCCACTTTTGCAAAGTATGACGATATTTCTTGCCCAAAGCTTCATTTGAGGTCATATGTCTGGAAGATTCAACCACACACTACTGACAGGAAGTTGTGGGTGCATTTCTTTCAAGAGATCCTGTCTGGAACACAATTCGAATTGTTCTATCAACTAGAATGGACCAATATCCATACCTGGGAAGATTTGGCTGCTGCTTTCTAGAAGCAATACCAGTATAATGCTTATCTAGCACCAACCCGTATGCAACTATAGAGTATGACCATGGGCTCTAACGAATGCTTTAAAGCGTATACCCAGAAATGGAGAGATCTAGCAGGAAGAGTTCAGCCTCCCTTGTCTGATAGGGAATTGGTTTACATGTTTATGGGAAGTTTGACAAGTCCTTTCTTCAATCATCTGATTGGAAGCTCTTCAGACGAGGTCACTGAGTTGATATTAACGGGGGAACATGTTAAACGTGGAATCAGAAGTAGAAAAATTCAGGTGGCTGCATCTTCAAGTACTGTGAAGAAGTCACTCAACAGGAAGAAAGAAGCTAATGTTGTGTACGGCTAGAAAGGTCGTAGTGAATGTGACCCCCATCAATATGTGGGGGAAGTAATGATTTCCAATCCCACACCAATGCAACATCAACAATAAGGTAATCAACGTAAGTCGGATGCACCCAGGAGACAATTCACCAAAATCAATATGTCGTTATCTCAAGCATTACAACACCTGTTGAAGGTAGAGATGATTACATTGAGAGATCCTCCTCAGAATCCCAATACTTCCTCTACCTGGTACAATCCCAATGTAAGATGCGCCTATCATTCCAATAGTCCCGGACATGACACAAATGGCTACTAGGCTCTGAAGAATAAAATTCAAGACATGATTGACACTAAGGAAATTGAATTTGATCCTCCTAAGACTCCTAATGTGATTAGTTCACCTATGCTTAATCATGACAAGGGCGTTAATTCTATTGATGATGTTTCTGTTATGGAAGATGCTGATAACGACTGTGATATAGACAGTTGGATCTTCCCTACTATCGGCGGTGGACTCAACAATTGGAAGGCTAAAGACTTTATACCAAACTCTTTTAGTAAGGAGTAAATGCCATTTTCTATTTTCTATTTCCAAGTTTTTGGTTATGTAATTTGAACAATAATTTTAAGCCTTGTGCCTTACCAGGGGCACAACGGTCCATTTGTTAGGGTTGTCATGTTTCATTCGCATATTTTCATTTAATACAATCATTGGACATTTTACATTAAAATTTTGCGCTCTTTGTCTTTATTTTAATTTATTGATTTCAAAATAGCTATGTGTTCTTATACACACCCATATAAAAAATTGCAGATCCACATCCACTCTGGATCCCATTGATAATAATTCTGCTATTGCCAATTATGTCTTCCAAAATCTGATCTACCAAGCCGAGGACGAAAATGAGGAAGATTGTGAAGTGCCTGGAGAACTTTATAGACTATTAGAGCAAGAAGAAAGAGTTATACAACCACATGAAGAGCTAGTCGAGGTTGTGAACTTAGGTACTGAAGAGGAAAAAAATAAATCAAGATAGGTGTCGACCTAGAAGACAATGTCAAAGAGAGGTTAATACAGTTGTTACGTGACTATACTGAGATTTTTGCTTGGCCATACAAAGACATGCCAGGGCTTGATACTGAAATTGTGGTTCACCGTCTACCGATGAAGGAAGGTTGTCCTCCTATAAAGCAGAAGGCTCGTCATATGCGTCCCGAGATGTCTGAAAATATCAAGGCAGAGGTTATGAAATAGTTTAATGCAGGTTTGTAGCTGTTGCGTCCTATCCTCAGTGGGTTTCAAGTGTAGTGCCAGTACCTAAGAAGGACGGTAAGGTGCGTATGTGTATAGACTACATAGATCTGAATAGGGCAAGCCCTAAAGATGACTTTCCACTTCCACACATTGATGTTTTGGTTGACAATATCGCCCAGCACAAAGTATTTTCCTTCATGGATGGTTTCTCTGGTTATAATCAAATCAAGATAGCAACTAAAAACATGGAGAAGACCACTTTTGTCACACAGTGGGGCACTTTCTGTTACAAATTTATTCCTTTTGGTTTGAAGAACTACAGTGCAACGTATCGGTGTGCTATGGTAGCTTTGTTCCATGATATGATCCATCATGAAATAGAGGTTTATGTTGATGACATGATATCCAGGTCTCAGACTGAAGAAGAACACCTTGACAACCTGCACAAGCTGTTTGAGAGATTGAAGAAATACAAGTTGAAGTTGAATCCAAACAAGTGCACCTTTGGGGTAAGATCTGGTAAACTCCTAGTTTTCTTTGTCAGTGGTAAAGGTATTGAATTTGATCCCGCCAAGATTAAATCTATTCAAGAAATTTCAGCTCCCCATACTGAGAAAGAAGTCATAGGTTTCCTAGGACGATTGAACTACATTGCCAGATTTATTTCACATTTGACCGCTACATGTGAGCCGATCTTCAAGTTACTAAAGAAAGATCAATTAGTGAAGTGGAACGATGATTGTCAGGTATCCTTCGACAAAATAAAATAATATCTTCAGAAACCTCCAATTTTGATGTCACTGGTTGAAGGAAGACCTCTGATCATGTACCTAACAGTGTTAGAGAACTCAATGGGGTGTGTATTAGGGCAACATGACGAGTCTGGTCGAAAAGAGCAATGCAATATATTACCTTAGCAAAAATTTTAACGAATGTGAAACAAGATACTCACTGCTCGAGAAAACTTGTTGCACTTTGGCATGGGATGCTCGCCGACTAAGATAATATATGTTGACTCATACTACTTTATTGATCTCTAAGATGGATCCAATAAAATACATATTTGAGAAGCCCGCTCTCTCCGGAAGAATATCAAGATGGCAAATGGTCTTGACAGAATACGGCATTCAATACACTACTCATAAAGTAATCAAAGGAAGTGTACTAGCGGATCATTTGGCTCATCAAGCTGTAGATGACTATCAGTCTATGAATTTTGAGTTCCTAGATGATAATATTATGCTAGTTACAGACTATGAAGAACCTGGACCGAATAAAGGACCTGAGTCGGGATCCCGGTGGACTATGGTTTTTGATGGAGCTTCTAACGTGCTTGGTAATGGAATTGGTGTTATGATTGTCTCTCCCAAGGGTTGCCATATGCTCTTCACCGCCAGATTATGTTTTGACTGTACCAATAACATGGCCGAATATGAAGC
Source organism: Vicia faba (assembly GCA_948472305.1). Taxonomy (NCBI): domain Eukaryota; kingdom Viridiplantae; phylum Streptophyta; class Magnoliopsida; order Fabales; family Fabaceae; genus Vicia; species Vicia faba. Next base: position 1,186,577,761 of record OX451735.1, on the reverse strand, counting down.
ATGCATCATGGGTATCAAAGCTGCTATTGATATGAGAATTAAATTATTGAATGTATATGGGGACTTAGCCCTAGTGATCAATCAGATTAAGGGAGAATAGGACACGAAGCACCCAAATCTCATGCCTTACTAAGAGCATACGTTGACGTTGATCCCATACTTTAAAGAAATTACTTTTGAACATATTCCACGAGAAGAGAATCAATTGGCAGACGCGCTAGCTACAATGTCATCTATGTTCAAAGTCAGATGGGATAATGAAGCTCCTCGGATTACTATTGATAGGATAGATGAACCGACACATTGCTACGAAATTGATATTGATGGAGCAGAGGAAAAGCCTTGGTTCCACGAAGTAAAAGGATGCCTTAAGGCTCAAGACTACCCTGAGGGGGCATCGATCAATGATAAGAAGTTTATAAGGAGGTTCTCCTCTAAGTTCTTTCTAAGTAACATAATCCTGTATAAGTGCAACCACAATTCAACTTTGCTTCGTTGTGTAGACAAGAAGGAAGCTGAGAAAATTATGGAAGATATGCATAAAGGTGTCTTTGGTACTCACTCTAGTGGGCATACAATGGCTAAGAATATTTTGAGAGTAGGTTATTACTGATCTACCATGGAAACTGACTGCCACCATCATTCTAGAACTTGTCACAAATGCCATATTTATGCTGACAAAGTGCATATTCCTCTGGTTCCTTTGAATGTCTTGACTGCTCCTTGGCCTTTTTGCAATATGGGGAATTGATATGATTGGAGAGATTAAGCCTAATTCTTACAATGGGCATCGTTTTTTTATCCTGGTCACTATTGATTACTTTACGAAGTGGGTAGAAGCAACCTTGTTTGCCTCCGTTACCAAGAATGTTGTGGCTTGGTTCATTAAGTATAACCTTATCTATCGATATGGCATCCCTGAAAGGATCATCACGAATAACGATACCAATCTCAATAATACTATGATCATGGAACTTCTGCATGCAGTTCAAGATTAAGCATCACAATTCTTCTCCATATCGACCAAAGATGAATGGCGTAGTGGAAGCCGCCAAAAAGAATATCAAGAAGATTTTGCAGAAGATGACGGTGACATACAAAGATTAGCATGAGATGTTACCATTTGCTCTACATGCTTACCACACTTCAGTACGTACTTCAATTGGGGCAACCCCGTTCTCTCTCTTCTATGATATAAAGGTTGTCTTACCTATCGACGTCCAGATTCCTTCCCTAAGGATTATGAAATACGCAGGTTTAGATGAAGACGAGTGAATTCAGACTAGACTTGACCAGATAAATTTAATTGATGAGAAAAGGCTTGTGGCTATTTTTCATGGCCATATGTATCAGAAGCGCATGATCAAGGCCTTTAATAAGAAAGTCAGACATCAGTTGTACCGAGCTGGTGATTTGGTTATAAAGTGCGTCATCCTACCACAAGGTGATTCTAGGGGAAAATGGACTCCCACATACGAAGGGTCATTTGTGATCAAGAAAATATTTTTTGGCGGGGCTATGATACTTACCACCATGGATGGTGAAGATCTTCCACACCCTGTGAACACGAACATAGTTAAAAAATACTACACATGAAAGAGACCCGCTAGGTTGACCGACATAGGTAAAAATAAGGGCATCCCAACGAACCAAAAGGGTTCAGGCAAAAATTAGGGATATATATAAATTTTTTACATCCGACAAGTCAAAAACCTAAAAAGGAAGCTTGGGCAAAAAAGGATATCCAGGTGGACTGAAAATCCAAAAGGGCGGTCCAGGAAAAAGTTAGGGATTAAAGCGTACGACTATGTCCTGTTGGATCACCTATCTGTTCACAGTCAGCACAATTACCGATGTCAAGTTCAAATGGTACAAATCAGTTCAATTAACTTCCTCCGACAACAAGGGATGAGATGCTTGAATACATAGGGGCAATAACATAGTTGAAACTCGATGGGATCATTTCCACATAGTTGTTTTTCTTTGCTTTTCTTTGTACCTATTTTCTTTTTACGATGATTTCCTATTACTAGGATTTCTATCTCTTTGTATAAAACTGCCTGTTTGTAGGCAAACCTTTTAATCAATGCAATCAATTTCAAATTCAAAACTATTTTTACTTTCTCTGTTTTTGATTGCGAATACGTCCAATGGTTAATTTGAATGAACATATGCATTTGAATATGATCACCATTTACAAATATTTGCATAAAAAACATGATTAACATTTATCTAAGACTCTAGGAGTTGGAATAATGTTTAAGTCATTCATAAATCCCCACAGAGAAATCTCCATGGAATTATCTCTACAAAGATATCTTCACAAGCTCATCCTCAATAGAGATATATTCCCCAACAAATCTAATATGACTTCAGACAGAAATTGGGACATCTTCTAGCAGTTCACCTCCATATCCCTAATGGAGAGCTTGAACTGATCATCATCCTCAATAGGTCCCCTAGAGGATAAGGAAGTTTGATCATTTCCCCAACATACAGTGAAGACTTCCTCAGTGCAACCTATAAAATTCCAATCCCCATCAGAGTTTATTTCCTCGACACAGTTTATAGGAATTTAATTCCTCAATAGAGTTTATTACTCCAACACCATAAATCCCTCACAAAATTCTCTTCTCCAGTAAGGTTTAATCAAAGTTGCTATCCCCATAAGAGTTGCTACGGTTACACATCGAAGGAATATACATCACTTTTTATCCTCAATCAGGGTATGTAAGAATAAAATCCTTCAACAAAAAGAACGACAAACGATCGACTCTCCTTGAATGCCTCTATCCTCAAGCAGAAGTCGAAAATCCCCAACGGAGCTTCCTCAAGAAGAAGTCAAAAATCCCCAGTGGAGCATCCTCAAACAGAAAGCAGGAATCCCCAGCAAAATTATTCCATGCATAAATTTAAGAATCACTTTCTTCATCCCCAACAATAATCCGAGATTTATTTTTCCCAGCCAGACATTGTTACAAGGAGCTACCGACACACTTCAACGACATATTGCGTCTATACTTCATTTCACAATACATCATAGCATACACATATAACATTCTCATTTATTTTGAGAGCATCATTACATAATGCATTACATACATCATGACATTACATAAAGCTAATTTTGTCTTTTCAGGTAAAGTTCTCAAAAGACGAATATCATCAGGAATTTTCAAACAGGTCACAGATTAATTCCCGAAATAGGATAGGGAAACTATCTATATGACAAGGCGGTATGAATTCCCGAAACAGGACATGTTTACCAACAAAAAAAAGGTCACAAATTAATTTCTGAAATAGGATGAGGCAACTATCTATATAACCAGGCGGTATGAATTCCCGAAACAGGACGTGTTTACCAACAAAAAAACAGGTCAGAGATTAATTCCTGAAATAGGACAGGGCAACTATCTATATGACCAGGTGGTATGAAATTCCCGAAACAGGATGGGTTTACTAATAAAAAACAGGTCGCAGATTAATTCCTGAAATAGGACAGGGCAACTATCTATATGACCAGGTGGTATGAATTCCTGAAACAGGACGGGTTTACCAACGAAAAACAGGTCACAGATTAATTCCCGAAACAGGACAGGGAAAATATTTATATTAACAGGCAATATGAATTCCCAAAATAGGATGAGTTTACCAATGAAAAACAGATTATAGATCAATTCCTGAAACAGGACGGGGCGACTATCTGCATGACCAAAGGATTTCCTTCAGAGACTGAATTCTTATGAGCATTTCCCTTAGAGATTCATTCTGAAAATTATTTTCCTCAGATGAAATCGAGACATAGTTTTCATTCTGGTACTCCCCAGTGCATCTTCTAGTTACTTTAGATGGCGTCTATAAGCCCATCTCCGACGACACTCTGTCAACTTTCCGAATGGAATATTTAAAGCCCATTTAAGAAATACTATTAACCAACAATGTTAATTTATGCACTGGCAAGTGAAAAATTATGGGCACTTAATTGTTCAATCCTCTTCCATCTTTAGATCACGAATGACGAACATGCCAATCTAACCCTTCAGGTTTAAGAAGAGTGAAGAGAGGAAGCTGTTGTACCCCAAAATTTTCCCTCCCATTTTTGAATACAATTGATTCAATACACCTCCTCATGCTTCTAGTGTTCTCAATTGCTCAATAATACTCAAGGGTTGACTACACAAACCCTCATCCTAAACAGTTGACCTATAACTAGGGTTTAACTTTCCTCAAAGAAAATTGAACTTCTAATGTCTCAAGTGGATTTCCTGGTTCCTCATATTCTTCAAAGTACCCTCATGACCAGTTTCAAGCCTTGCATCACAAGTTTGCCCAGTCAATTGCGCAGATGATTGAAAATTAACTGTATTGGATAAAAACTCAATTGTGGTCAACATATAGTCAAACTTTAAGGTTTTTGGTCAACATCAAGATTTTGAGGTCACATTCATCATTTAATAAAGATTTGATCATGATTCATCAAGATTGAATCAAGATTGCTCAAAAGTCAAAAGTTGCTAAATTAGGGTTTTGTGGACTTTTCTTAAGAAGAAGTCAATTGAACTTTGACCAAGCATAACTTTCACATGCTTCATCATAAAATTCTCAACCAAAGACTACCTTGAAGGAAATTCAATTCTTTACAACTTTTTCTCTCTAAGCTCAAGTCTAAAAATGCTTCATTTGAGAGATATGAGCCAAAATATTACAGGTCATTTTGAAAGTCAACAAAAAGACATATTTTGTCAAGGAAATTTACATCAAGTTAAAGAATTCAAATGAAAAAAGGACCAACATGAAAGTTGTAGAAGACATCTTGAGGTTTCCAAAAATTCCAAGATCACATTCATATGACAAAAAATTTGAGAGTTATGGTTTGTACAAGTTGGATAATTTTTGAGAATTGCATGAAACCTCAATTGAGCAATTTTGAATTTTTGGACTAATGGGCCTAACTTATGAGGATCAAACATGTTTATGACATGATAGAGGACCTTTAAGTCCATTGGTACATGGTCATATTTTTATCCTATCTATTTAAATTTTTATTTAATTTTTGTAAAATAACAAATAGTTGGATTAATGTTGGACTATGATCATTTGGACATCTTCTAGAAGGCCCAATACCTTATAAAAGCTTGCCAAAACCGTGAGAGACATGTTTGAGACAAGGATCTTCAAAAATAGCAAGTTAGAAAACATGTTTCATTGATTTTTGGTAACACCATTGTTGTAACCCAAAATTTTCCCTCTCATTTCTCAAGTAATCTCCCACAAGATCTCCTTTGGTTCAAAACTGCACTAGGTTTAATCAGCTCAAGACACCTCCTCAAGCACTGATGACTGAAAATTAGCGTTTGAGATTGCACAAGGACAAATTGACTTTTAGTTCCCCATATGAATTTCATGGATAATTTTGGACCCTTAGGATTGCTCATGTCAAGTTTCAAGTCTTGAATCACATTTTTGCCCAATCAATTGATCAATTGACCTAAAATCAGTTGTATTGGGGAAAAAGTCAACTATGGTCAACTTACAGTAAAATTTCACAATTTTTGATCCATATCAACATTATAAACCCATATATGTCAATTTATTAAGTTTGGACCACAATTCCACAAGAAATTTGATCAGATCATCAAAAGGGCAAAATGGTCAAAATTAGGGTTTTGACTAAGGAAGTGCAATTTCTGATTTTTGACCTAGAAAATAATTGATTAGTTTAAGTTATTATCTAAAGGATTCAAATGTATCATTTTTACCTAATGGCATGACTCAAAACATTCCTCAAGATCAATTGATTGATAGTTGATTTTCAGTCAACTTATCAAAAGTCAATTGTACATTGAAAAGTCAAACTTTGACCTTTTGGTCAGAATCAAGTCCCAAAGATCACAATTCATCAAGACATGTCAAAATATGAAAATTGTTTATCAAGAAATCAAAAAGTCAAGATTTCATTTTGAAAAGTCAAAATTTCTAAACATAGAAATTTTTCTAAGTGTTGGAAAATTTATATTTTTTCATAACTTTGAGCAAAATTTTCACCATGATGCTAGATGATTCAAAGGAAACTTCCAACATGAAAGTTTTATATCTCAATGATATATAAAACATTTTAGAACACAACTTCTCCTATAAATGCACGGATTTCAAGTTATGATTTTGTGAATACATGTTCATGAAACTTGGAAACTTAGTGAAATTTTGCCCTAGTTTAGGCAGGATTTTGACCTAACTTCATGGAAATTCTTCACATTGTTCCAAGATTAATTTTCAAAAATGTCCAACATAGAGTTTGTATAGGATGTTACAAGCTTTCTAAAATTTCTAAGAACTCATTAAGATCATGTTTGAGCAAGGAGAATCGAAGGCAATAAGTTGGGGTTTCATTCTTGAATTACAAGTTATTTCTTGATAAACACATAATGCAATTTCAATGTTAGGCTGCATAATATTGCTTTGTAGGCCTTCTAACTTGTGTATATATCCATCATTAATTGATTACATAAACTTTTGAGTTATAATCCAAGTGGTTTAAGCTTTATCCAATTCACATTGCCATTTTGGGAAGAAAGTGAAGAATGCCATTCTTGAAAAGCAAGCTTTATGCACAAAGTCAATTCTTTAGCCTCTAACTTGTTCCCTCTGATCACACTCCATCTACAAAGTTATAAGCAAGTGTGTTTAAAGCATAACCACTCTATCTTGGCAAGTACACAAGGCATTTAAACTTGGATTTCTCAAAAAATCATATGTTATGCTTAAACTTGTGATTTTGAATTTTGATCAACAACAAGCTTCCAAACTTGTTGCTTGTAAATAGAGGCACTATTTGTGAGATATAACATGAGCTTGAACACCCTGAAACACTCCTAAACTCCCTTAAATTATAAATTGCCCAAAAACTCCATTGTTGCACAGTTTCTGACTTTGAACTTCAAACTTCCATTTCCCTCGTCCGTTCTTTGGCCTTTTGTTCCTAAAGCTTCCTTGCATCAAATACAAACCATCCATGTCCCTGTTACACGACTTTAACTCCATTTCCATCATCTTCCATAACCAAAAGCAGAGCATTGTAGTTGGACTTCTCTAGGCTATTTTAGCCACTCTCAACTCAAGCTAAGCACTGCATTAGATTTCTAGAGACTCAATGAAGCTAACCTGATCATTGCAGCACCTTGAATCAAGCTCAAACTCATTTCACGATTTCCAGTTTTGAGGTATTTTTCTTGGACTTTTGTCTTCTCATTTAGGCATTGTTAGGCTTGCATTTGTGAAGATAAAATGTAGACATCATTGCCCATAAACTATACATGTCCATAGATTTCATTTATGTTTCTTGAGTAGGAAGAATTTTGAGTTCAACCTCTGAAAATATTTAGGTCAGAATTTGGTACTGTTTAAATTCATGCTCATCTTTGAGAACTAGCTTAAGTTATTTACATATTCAGAATCGTGAGGAAATTTCTAACAAGTTTGATGTTGGAAGTTTTGTGAATGGATGAGAAATGAATGAGTTACAGGTTCTTTGGCTGGAGGTTGAAGATGAAGTTTATTCAGGACTTGATTTATATCATATATTTGTTGTTTTGTTTATATGAACGGATGTATAGCCACCACAATGGTAAAGCGCGCTCTTGTTAACCTTTGGGACCTGGGTTCGAGCCCCAGTGGTACCCTTTTGTTCATTTTTCAATATTTTCACTCTTTTTTTTATTCCAAACAGGCGCCTGGGCCTCTCCTCTGGGCTTTATGGCTTTTTGCTAGCTCCTGACCCCCTGCCCTGTTTTTTACACCCCTGGCCCTTTATTTGTCTTGGTTATTTTATTTTCATTTCATATTTTATTTGTATTATTATTATTAGTATTATTATCATTATTATTTTTATTAATAAAAATCCAAAAATATTATTATTATTATTTTTACACTTAATTATTTTTATTTGTAAAAAACAAAAAGACTAAAAAGCATTTTCTAATAAATTAATTTCTTTTATTAAATAATTAATATTTAGATAATAAGGTTTTATTATTATATTATCCTCTTGTAAATTAAAATTAATTTAGAATTTAGGTTTATTTTGATTGATTAATCTTCATTTTATAAATTTAAAACCTTTTCATAAAAAACCCTAAAAATCATTTTTTAACTTAATTTCTTTCTTAATTAATTTAGGTTTAATTTTTTGTTTTTAATTAATCATCTCTCTTAATTATGTTAGAACCCTTTCATAAAATGAAACAAAATCATTTCTTTTTCCATTTACATTCTTGCATTTTATTTTCAATTTTGTACAATATTCAATATGGTTGTAATAGTTAATTAGGTTTAATTTTCTTGCAAAATTCCCATTTGTAAATTTGTATACCCCCTTCCCATAATGATGTAATAGCTTAGTATTTTTACTTTCCGCAATTTATCGCTTTATATAAATGCTAGTAAATTAGGGTTTGTATGGAGAGATAAAATCAACAAGTTAACAAACCCTAATTCAAGACAAAACAATGCATGTAAATCAACACACTTGCACACTTACACCCTTAGGGTAATTCCACTTTGTTGCCATATAAAAGTGGCCATATTATTCATGTGGGATATCTTACCAAAAAGCAATAAAAAATACAAGATCATAGTCTCTCGATGACGCTATCAATGTTGCCTTTCAAAATGATCTTAGTCCCTTAAAGAGAAATGCTAAGATATCTTACAACATTGCTATCATGGCTATACAATGACCCACGCCCGTCCCTTTACATCCAAATATAAGGATTCTTACCAATCAATAGTAAGATAGAAATATTAAAGGAAAGGAAGAAATGAACAAAGACTTTTGAGTAGGTAGATTGTTCCTAGTTGCTTGCTCATTTTTCAAATCAAATATCCTTGCTAATTTTCAATACTAACACCAACACTTTCAAAAACACTTTCAAAACATTTTCCAAACATGAAACATTTTCAAAAGATCAACACTTTGTATACGTTCTTACGAACGAGAACTATTACAAAGTTTGCCTAGACGATGGCGCCTTTTCAAAATACTTTCAAAACTACCACAAAGCACATTTTCAAACAAAAGCAAGTGATCTAGAAAGCAACTAAGAGCCCATAGATAACTATGGATGAAAAGGGTGCTAACACCTTTCCTTTTCATAATCTACCTGTAACGCAGTGGGAGAATTGACTTGGGTGTTTTGCGTTTGATTACAAATATTGTGGTTAGCAAGAGTCGCCACTGAATTTTCTTTTATCCAATAAGGAAAAGCTGAAAAGAATAGGAAATACCCTTAGAGAAGTTTTCTTGAGTTCGAGGGGTAGATTATGAAAAGGGAAGGTATTAGCACCCTTTTCATCCGTAGTTATCTACGGGCTCTTAGTTTCTTTCTAGATCACTTGGTTTTGTTTGAATTTGTGCTTGTGGTGTGGGTTTTGAAAGTATTTTGAAAATTTCTTCGTAATGGTTCTCGTTTCTATAAGAACGCATACAAAGTGTTGTTTCGAAAATAGCTCAAAGAGGTGTTTGTGGAATGTGTTTTTGAAAGAGATTTTGAAAAGGTGTCTTCTTTGTAATGGCTCTCGTTTCTATAAGAACGCATACAAAGTGTTTGTATTTTGAAAATGTTTCAAATGAGTGTATTGGTGTATAAAGTGTTTTTGTTGTGAGCAAGCGAGCAACTAGGAGCGAATCTACCTACTCAAAAGGGTCTTAAATGTTCTTTTCCTCCTCCTTTAGATATTGTTATCTTACCATTGTTTTGGTAAGAAGCCCCATCGTTAGATGTGAAGGGACGGGAGTGGGACATTTGTATAGTCATAGAAGGCAACCTATGGGACGTTTTAGCAATGTCGTTCATGGACTAGATCGTTTACTGCCGGCAACATCGAGGTTCATCGAGGGACTACGATCTTTTATCGAGGGTCTTTGCTAAAACGCCCATGTTCGAGGGACATGACTATTTTTCCGATAGGCAACAAGTGGGATTACCCTAAGGGGTGCATGTGTGCAAAGTGAATTTGATTGCATGCATTTAGTCTTTGATATTTTGGGTTGTCTGTTTGTTGTTTTTATCTTGTCATACACACCTAATTACTAGCAATATATGAAAGCAATAAAAACGCGCAAAAGTAAAGTCCTACGCTATTACATCATTAAGGGGATGGGGTGTACAAATTTACAATGGGGATTGCGAGAAATTAAAGTCCTAGTTATCTATTACAACCATATTTAAATAATGTACAAGAAATGTAAAATGGAATAGTTTTGTTTTTTTGTTAAAAAAGAAATAAGTTTTCTTAAGAAAACATTTTCGATCTTTGAGTTTTAAAAGGGATAAAATAAAGTATGTAAATATAAGATGTTTTTGGTTATTAAAGCTAAAATAATATAAATAAGATAAAAGGGAGTCAGAATCAGCACGTTGCTGAAATGAGAAGGAACATAAGTTCTGACTCAAATATGCTGCAAGAGAGAAAATGTTAGTAGGAAAGTAAAAGGTCAGAAGTTCTGGATCTGGGTACAACAAGTTCTGAGGTTGCTAGAAACAAAGGAAAACCTAGAAGTTCTGATTGCTGAGGGAGTCTAGGAACTCTGGTACAACTAGGAATCTAGAAGTTCTAATGTCACTGGCAGATCAGAAGTTCTGGCTATTTTAGAGAGTGAGGTGATAATGCTGTTGGGTAAGGCTGATAGAAGTTATGATTTAGGAATATTGTCTGAAAGATAAATGGGTGAAATGTCACTGAATAAACCTAAAAAAAGATGCTTCTGGGGCTAGAATCCATGACCCTTATCCCTAATGTCTTATGCGCATACACTATCTACCACTGGAGTGGCTGTACATCCGGTATTAGAAGCAAAAGCATGAACATGTATTACAAAGTAAACTCTGATGATAAATTCTATCTCTTTCTTCATGCTAATCAGAACATCTGCAACTTAGTCATTTCTCAACAGAACAGAAAACACAAACATCGCAATTATGGCAGGTGTAAGTGCCTTCGTTTGGGATTGGCTCATCTCTTGTAAAACAAATAGCAACAATAATGTAATGTAATGTACAATAGGAACAGCCTGAAAATTCTATTGTAAATGCCTAAACATGCTCTGGAACAACATGTCTCAAGAGATGTCATAACATCATACCAGACATCAAGCTACTGAACTGTCAAGACTGATGCAGTTCTGTTCCTAAAGTTATGCAGAATATTCTGCCAAATAGAATGCATAACAAGTAGCGAAAATTGAAGGCATACGTGGAGCCCTAGAAGATTCAATCAGAAGCTAAGGATAAGGAGAAAAGCTCGATTGAAGACCTAACTTGTAGCAGAAGTTTTCTGCTTATTTTATGCAGGTTGTTAGAGCTGCATTGCTGTTATGTGAAGGCCCAAATCCAGCTGGGTAAAGAGGGTTATAAATAGAAGCATTGTAACCTAATTTAAGGCGTTCGCTGATTGACAAGATGTAATCACTTAGGGCTAGTTGTGAACCACCCGGGCTGTGGGATGGTCACCATACTCCTTGAAACCTGTAGGTTAAAGGATGTATGCATTGTACTTGATTGAAGCTTTTAAGCATGATCAAGATGTGTAATGGAAGTGTATCTTCTGAATAGTTTAAGTACTATAGAAAGTTATCACTGCGGTGATTGAGGGGGAGTGAGAGGGGTCTCATATCTAGGATTGGATCTTAGGTAAAAGTGTCATTAGGTAGTGATTAAGTGAGAAGGCTGTCAACGGGTGTGTTGGCTGTAGGGTCTTTGAATTGATACTACTAATAGTGAACTTTATCCCTGGCTTGGAAGCCCCCAGATGTAGGTTGGTTGAACCGAACTGGGTGAACAATTCTGTGTGTTATTTACTTTCTGTATTGGTTATTTACCTTGATGTCACAGCATTCCTCGTAACATCAAGGTATAAGATTAACCTTAACTGTTCTGAACTTCATTAAATCAGAACCTGCGTGTTGCTGGCTCTGGTATGTTAGTCCAGTGACTGTTGTAGAACAGATATCAAAAGTACAACCTATTCTACTTGTACAGCGCTTAATGTCAGATCAGAGGTCTTAACATTCCATTAGACATTCTGAGTCTGTGACATTCCCGGAATTACAATTGGTATCAGAGCAGGCATCCTGTCTGTCTCTGGATGAGATCCATGGGGGATACTTTCCGGTTGTGTACAAGGTAGAATATTGTTTGAACCAGTAGTGTTCATATTGTTTGGTCCCTAGGAGTGGAGGATGGACCAATTTGGGAGAAAGTAGATCAATCTGATCAGCAATGTTGAAGGAAGATGAAAGTGTTTGAACAAATTCAAAGACCTCATGTGGAAGTGAAGATTTTGGAGTGCATTGTTCAACCTGTATTCAGCACAAAGAAGAATATTATCAAAACCTTCATGCGGGAGTGAAGATATTGATAAGGTATCATCTGTGTGTATAAAGCTTCCTTTTAACCAGGCTATAGAGTTGGGTCTAGGAAGTTGCTTGGTGAAGAAGCAAACAACTTGTAGGATTGATTTATTTTCAATCCTTATGTATCATGCTTGCTATATGGAGTAAGCATTGTGTAGGTTCTGTTGAAGTACTGCTATTCCGCTGCATAGCTTCTGATACAACGCCTAAAGTGAAAGAAGAACTCTAGGGTTATTATTTTCAACAGAATTTGTAAGCAGATTTTGCAATCTATCAATAATGTCCTCAAGTCCACTCATAAAGGCAAGGCATTTATTATTAGTGTTGATGAGTATCAATTGATCAATGATTCTCATATACGTCTACAAGCTGCTTGAAGATTATCAAGGATGATGTGTTCCAAGGAGATGGAACTGATATGCTTAAGGATGTTAGAACATCATGCAACTGCCAGTTGAAGAACAGATGTTCTGGGTGCTAAACACTTGTAGTACGAATACATATGTTTGGAACCTACTCCTGATCTGGAAGAGGAGACATCTGGTTTGAAATAATTGATCAAGGGAGTATATGTACTGAGCTAAAAGCACTTAAAAGGACTTTAAAGTGTGATTTCCAGGTTTCCCCTCATATGATTTCTGTGTCTTCAGCCAAGTAAATATACTTAACAAATATGAAGAAGTAATCAGTCATGATCATCTAGTATGAGTAGATAATGGAAGCAGAATCTTTATGTGATAAATATGTGGAAATCAGAATCAAAAGTTCTAAAGCTTGTACAACATCACAACTGTTGAAGACATCAGTTGTTGAGGAAAGACAGATAAGTTCCAGATTTAGTGAACATCCTCATGATTGATAATGAAGTTTCTTCTAGTACAAGTTACAGAATGTGGCAACCTGAAACTTGTACAGCAAGTAAACTAAGGACTCTTAATTTGAAACCTGTGGCAAATTCCAAATGAAGAGTACTTACTATGTGTCTAAAGTAAAGAGCTCAACACTGTATGATCAAGCTGATATGAAAGGGAGTTCATCTTACCTTGTTCTATAAGATGCTTGAGTTTATTTCTCATGATCTTAGTGATTTCCTAAGAGGATAGGAATAGAACAGGGTATGTCTACCAATCACATAAACTGCAGCAGGTGAAGGAGAATTCACTTAAGTCTCTACAAAGTCAAATGGTGGATATCTACACTTTGACAAGTCATCCCCATCACCTAGGATGAACTTGTTAGTTGTATGTAGCAAGGAGGAGTTATTTTCAAAAGACCCTCTTTTTACTTAAAGTTCATTTATGTGGTGACCTTACATAATAGAAACAACTTGGTCTGCTCTTGTCTACAGGAGTATGGTACGATTAACTCCTTGTACTGTTCAAGGGTCAAGGTGAAGGTGATACATGCTAGTTGCTGCATGGTTATGTGGTTGTTGTGGGTCTGATCATAAAGGATGTAAGAAAAGTGTGCTTTGATTGCTTTGGATGTTCATCCAAAACCATAGTATAAGCCAGGTTCATATGGTTGAGATCAATGTCAGATCTGATGGTGCAACATCATCTCAAACGAAGGGCCGCTTCAGCAGTTGGTTTTTCATGCATGGAGCAGAAGATTGTTAGAATAATTATCCTACCTTGAGAAGATGGCATAATCTAACTAATAATGAATACTTTGACGGGAGACTAAGTATTCATTAGGATCTTGCATAAAGATATATATAAGCACTTTGATGGGAGACTAATTGTTTGTCTAATATGTATGCAAGGCTGTATTCTGAACCTATTACTCAGAACTTGGTAGAGAGTTTATTTCTCTCTAAGAATATTCTGGTGAGTAATCACACCTTTCTTATGGGGAATATAAAAGGGCATCAATCCCCTGGATGTTAACTTCAGAATCCAAGCAGATAGGTTCATGCTGTAACATCATCTATTGTTAGAAGTCCGTGGCAGAGACTTGGAACTGTGAATCTTAATATTCTAGTGTGGCAGTTTTATTGTTGGTTTGGAATAAGTAGATTCTACTTGTGTTTAAAAGAAGTATGCTTAACAACGCATAACTACTGTTGTGGTCTGAAGAAATTTACTAGTATTATCAACTACTAGTAAATATATTATACAGAAGGATGACATGATCAAAGGATAATCCTTCTAGAAAGTCTAAATCTTAGTAAAGCTTGTAAGCACACTAAGAAGGTTGGAGGTTGGTTTCAGACTATGGCTACATGAGAGACATGATAAGTGTGGAAGCGAAAGGGCATGAATCAGAGATGTTCTTACTATTCTAAGACTAGTTCAGGGTGCTTGAAGTTACCACCTCAGAGCTAGTGCTACTGGTTTCCACGCCACTGTTTTGATTGGCCTTAACAAGGGAAGTCACTGAGTGTTGCACTTTTCCAATTACAATATACATTGAAGGGAGATTCTGTAATGTTGGACTTAATCTGAAGATCAGAAGTCAGAAGAGGGCAGTGGTATGCTGATGTTTATGTGTTCTGATAATATGACATTGTGAAGTCATGGATAATGTCTCAACAACAGGAGATTGAAGAATTGCTCTTATCAATAGCAAATTGGTCTAGCAAATCAGACTTCACTAGCTCCAACAACTACTAGTGAATGGAAGATCAGAAGAATTTAGAGTCTTTTGGTGTATTGAATCTCAGCAACACAAAGCATGAGTGATGGCCATGCTTAAAATCTCTTGCTACTAGCTGGTTAAAGTGCCCCTCTATGTGCCTAAATGAGAGAAGTAAAAAGAAGGCTGCTGTTGAAAAATGCAAGGTAATGTCTAAGTAAGTGTCATGACATTATCAACGACATTGCAACCTTGGGGAAATCAAGAAGAATACAGGAAAATAACTTCGCCACGTCATTGGTAGTCTGTTTCCTAGAAGGAATAAATCTTCAGTCCCGAAAATGGGTCAAAGGCTGATTTTATTCAGGAATTACTTTGACCAAAATTTATGCATGTATTAGGACTGGATCTTTTTGTGGTATTGACAGAAACAAACAATACATGCACAGTCAGTCTGAAATGTGCACATGCTCTAACAGGTATCCTTGACCAAGATTTTATATTACCATCTTTTTGAACCTGGTATCTCCTTATATAACCTCCTGTCACACATTCTTTTCTCTCACAACCATCATGGGGTTTATACGGATTTGGGAAAACTGTTCTTGGATCTGGTTTTGTGAGGGCTTTCTTTGGCAATTTTTGGCCAAAAAGGGGGAGAAAGGAGTACTGTTAGAAACTGTCCTCGTTGCAGCAGCTACTACTCAAAATTTTGATCACAAAGACTTGTCACAAACTCAGCAGAAATTCAAATGGCGTGAATTTCTTTGTGACTTGTGATCTGAGTTATGAACACAGTTGTGACCTGTGTTCTGAGTTACAAGGGAGATATTCTGGTCACTCCTTAAAGGTTCTCTGATGCCTCTGAAAGGATAGTTTATCTCCCACGGTCCTCTTTTTCCATCATCAGTGACAAGAAATGGTTCGTGGTCTAAAAGGGAATAAGGTGCATCCTCTTCCTCCTGTGCCACAAGAGGTCCTGAATGGTGAGTATTATTGTTGTATTTGTTTTAGCCAAAATTAGCCAAAGGGGGAGATTGTAAGTGCCTTCGTTTGGGATTGGCTCATCTCTTGTAAAACAAATAGCAACAATAATGTAATGTAATGTACAATAGGAACATCCTGAAAATTCTATTGTAAATGCCTAAACATGCTCTGGAACAACATGTCTCAAGAGATGTCATAACATCATACCAGACATCAAGCTACTGAACTGTCAAGACTGATGCAGTTCTGTTCCTAAAGTTATGCAGAATATTCTGCCAAATAGAATGCATAACAAGTAGCGAAAATTGAAGGCATACGTGGAGCCCTAGAAGATTCAATCAGAAGCTAAGGATAAGGAGAAAAGCTCGATTGAAGACCTAACTTGTAGCAGAAGTTTTCTGCTTATTTTATGCAGGTTGTTAGAGCTGCATTGCTGTTATGTGAAGGCCCAAATCCAGCTGGGTAAAGAGGGTTATAAATAGAAGCATTGTAACCTAATTTAAGGCGTTCGCTGATTGACAAGATGTAATCACTTAGGGCTAGTTGTGAACCACCCGGGCTGTGGGATGGTCACCATACTCCTTGAAACCTGTAGGTTAAAGGATGTATGCATTGTACTTGATTGAAGCTTTTAAGCATGATCAATATGTGTAATGGATGTGTATCTTCTGAACAGTTTAAGTACTATAGAAAGTTATCACTGCGGTGATTGAGGGGGAGTGAGAGGGGTCTCATATCTAGGATTGGATCTTAGGTAAAAGTGTCATTAGGTAGTGATTAAGTGAGAAGGCTATCAACGGGTGTGTTGGCTGTAGGGTCTTTGAATTGATACTACTAATAGTGAACTTTATCCCTGGCTTGGAAGCCCCCAGATGTAGGTTGGTTGAACCGAACTGGGTGAACAATTCTGTGTGTTATTTACTTTCTGTATTGGTTATTTACCTTGATGTCACAGCATTCCTCGTAACATCAAGGTATAAGATTAACCTTAACTGTTCTGAACTTCATTAAATCAGAACCTGCGTGTTGCTGGCTCTGGTATGTTAGTCCAGTGACTGTTGTAGAACAGATATCAAAAGTACAACCTATTCTACTTGTACAGCGCTTAATGTCAGATCAGAGGTCTTAACATTCCATTAGACATTCTGAGTCTGTGACATTCCCGGAATTACAGCAGGTTTCCACCATGGTTTCAGAAACATAAAAAAATTTCAAGACTGTAAATCAGAAACAAGCATGTATCTGCTAATCCTAGTTTCCTTAAGAAGTTTTGAACTGATATTCTCCCTACTTAGGCAGAAAATACATGAAATCTATGAATATGTACAACATCAGAATCAAGATGTCTATATTGTATTTTTGAACAAGCAAGTCTAACAATGCTTAAGTGATATGATGGGAGTCAACAGAAACATACCTTGCAGCTAAAAAAATGTTCTAACTACTTGTAATGTTCTGATCAGCCTCCTCACGTTCTCAGCAAGTTTGAAAAATCTTTAACTTGGGCTATGAGTGGTTAGAAATTCTGGAGCAGCCAAGAAGAAAGCTGACTTTTTGAGGTGGAGATTGATGGAGAATATGTTACAGTCTGAAAATAGAAGTTAGGACAACTGCTAAATGTATATCAGAAACTACATGGACGATTTGGTTAAGAAACACTTGAAGGAAATTGGCGTTTGAAAGAAAGAATAAAAAACTAGCAGGTTTTATATTTATGTTTGCAGTTTCGGATTCCTAGAATTTTAGCAAGCTTTCAAAGCTTTTTTCTTTTAAATATTTTTTTACGACCTCCTCTTAGTTGATAATGAAGTTCAATTTATAGGCAAGAACTTTGTAGCTTGTAGAATTAAAAAGCACCACCATCATGTTAGCATGCTGACTTGTTCTTGAAGCAAGTTAAACAAGTATGGTCGTTAGCAGCTTTTAGCAGTGCCTAAGCTGGATTTGTAAGCATGAATTAAGGAAAAATACCCTCATAAGAAAAATCAAAGCATGGGCCTAGCATACTCTTGTACAAAAGTTTGTTTTTTCAAGGACAACAATGTACTTCTAAGCCACACGTGGGGAAATCCTTTGGATAAAAACTCAAAAGTGGTTGTGAGCATTAAATGATGATGAGATTTATCAAACCAGAAATCCTGCAATATGAGATTATGCATCATAGCTTAATTCTGGGTCAGAAGTTCAACATCAACACAACTTAGAACAAACATCCAACTTCTGATCCTTGAATCTCTTTGCCCTAGCATGTTCTGATCGAGTTCTCGGACTTTCCAAAAAGCTTATGACATGCTTTGTATGCCTTATTTGAATTACGCTTGCAACTTCTTACTGAACCTACGTGAAAACTGGCCCAAAAGTTGTAAGCAAATTCTGATTTGAAAATGCTCAGAATTTACTAAGTGTTTATGTTTCAGGGACGTGACTTTGAAGATGTATAACTTGAAATCCCAGCATTTCTAGAAGAAGTTATGTTCTGCAATGTTTTAGGTCTCATTGAGACCTATAACTCTTGTGTTAGAAGTTCTTCCAGAATAAAATTTCATCATGGTGAAAATCTGGCCAGAAATTCTGAGCTTGTCATTTTCTTAAACACTTAGAAAAATTCTAAGTATTTAGAATTTTGGCTTTTCCAAAGTAATTTTGACTTTTGAAATTCTCGATGAAAAAAACTTCATATTTCAACATGTCTTGATGAAATATGATTCTTGACATTTTAATTTTATTCCAAAAGTCAAAGTTTGACTTTTCAGTGTGCAAATGACCATTTAGCCATTGTGAATGACTTTCTTGGAAAATTTGTAATACAAGGCTTGAAATTAGATGGAAGCAAACCTGAGGGTCTAGGATGATCCTTTTGAGAAATGAGAGGGAAAATTTTGGTGTACAACAACTTCCCCTGTTCAATCTTCTTACGCTTGAAGATTAGATTGGCGAATCTTCCATTCGTGACTTGAAGGTGGAAGATGATTGACACTAGAGTGCCCAAAAATTTGCACTTGATAATGTCATGGTTGATTGTGTAGGGAATGGGCTTAAAAGATGCCATTTGGAGAAATGATGGATAGTTGTTGGAGATGGGCTTATAGATGCCATTTGAAGGTGATTGTTGGTGGAAATTAGACTAAGTCTAAACTTGACTTCAACTAGAAAAGAATCAGAATAAATCTTGGAGTGATTTATCTGAACTAGAAGAAATGTATACCAAAAAGAATCAGGATAAACCGTTGAGAGATTTAAACTGAACCAGTAGAGGTCTTGAATTTTCTTTAACCAGAAAGAATCAGAATAAATCTTGGAGTGACTTATTTGAACCAGGGAAGGGTGTCTATGGGAAGGAATCAGGACAAACTGTTAGGAGATTTAAACTGAACCAGCAGTGGTCTGGAGAATAATTATAATAAATCTTGAAGCAATTTATCTTAACTAGAGAAGATGTCTGCGGGAAAGAATCAGGATAAAACCTTGAGAGATTTAAACTGAACTAGCAGTGGTCTGGAGAAGAATCAAAATAAATCTTGGAGCGATTTATCTGAACTAGAGAAGATGTCTGCGAGAAAGAATCTGGATAAACCATTGAGAGATTTAAACTAAACCAGCAGTGGTCTAGAGAAGAATCAAAATAAATCTTCGAGAAATTTATCTGAACCAGAGAAGATGTTTGTGGGAAGGAATCAGGATAAACCGCTGAGAGATTTTAACATGAACCAGCAGTGGTCTGGAGAAGAATCAGAATAAATCTTGGAGCAATTTATCTGAACCAGAGAAGATGTCTGCGGGAAGGAATCGGGATAAACCGTTGAGAGATTTAACTGAACCGGTAGAAGTCTAGAAGAAGTAATTGTCGTATAGATAGTCACCCCATCTTGATTCTGGAATCTACAATTGATTTGTTTATATATATTTTCCTTGTCTTGTTGACAATAATTTTCTGTGGTTTGATTCTTCCTGAAAAAGGCGAAGAGTTAATTGTATGTAATGCTATGATGTATGAAATGCATAGTGCAATGAGATTGTGATATATGCATTTTTTCCATTGATGCTCATGATGTCTGGATGTGATGTATACACATGCAAGCTGTTCTGCTGCAATGTTGTCGGATTGGGAAAATAAATCTATAACTACCGCTGGGAATGAGGAGTGTAAGTCTTCATATTTTGTTGAAGTTGAAGTGTTGATGGATGGGTTTCCATAACCAGAGAAATAAACTCTGTCGGGGAAGAGAAACGCCGTGTATTGCTTGTAGGCCTTATGAAATCCTGCTGAGAAATCCTGAGAAACTGAATGACTTTTGCTGGGGAATCTTAAGGTGGCAACTGGAAGTTTCGCTCTATCGGGGATATGAAGGAAAAAGGCACCAACAGGTTACATGCTGGGGATATGATAATGATCCTATAACATGATGTTTGTGCTTCTGCCTCTATTGGAGAAAGTACCTGCGATGATTTCATGGAATGACCCACAAATGTTGTCCTATTCCTTAAAGCCATTAGTAATTGTCTTTCTGGTTTAGTTTTCTTTTTTACGAGTTCATTTATAAACAGTAATTACATTTAAATGCATATGCTCAAAAATAAATACTGGACATTTTCGTAAATAAAACAGGAACATCAAAAGAAGAAACAGATAGTTTTTCACTTTCAAAGGAGTATCTTTGTATTAACTTGAATAAGTGTTTGTATAAAGAGACGAACATCCTAGTAAGAGAATGTCGTCGCAAAAAATGAAAATTAATGCAAAGAAAAGAGAAACTATGTGAAATAATCCCATGGGGTTCCCATTCTACTATAGCCTTCATGTATCTGAGTGTCTCGTCCATTTGGTGCTTTGTACAAAGCTGATTGGATTGATTAGTACTGTTTGAGTTTGATGATGATTGATTGATGGTAGAACAACTTCTATGTCGTATACCAAGGAGAAGGGAGTTGCCCATGTTGATGTGTGCGTTGTGGTACGGTAACCGTGGAGAGCAAACGGTAACATCTCATGCCAGTCCTTGTAGGTTACTGCCATTTTTTGTATGATCTTATTGATATTTTTATTAGCGGCTTCTACAGTGCCATTCATCTTCGGTCAGTAAGGAGAAGAGTTATGATGTTGGATCTTGAATTGCGTGTATAGTGCAGTGATTATAGTATTGTTGAGATTTGTACCATTATCTGTGATGATTCTTTCCGAAATAACGTATCGACATATAAGATTCTGCTTGATGAATTGGGCCACAACATTCTTGGTGACAAAAGCGAAGGATGCTGCCTCAACCCATTTTGTGAAGTAGTCAATGGCAACCAAGATGAAGCAGTGTCCATTAGAAGTTGTAGGTTTAACTTCTCCAATCACGTCGATGCCCCACATCGTGAATGGCCAAGGAGCAGTTAGGACGTTTAGAAGAACTGGAGGCACATGTACTTTGTCAGCATAGATCTGACACTTGTGATAGGTTCGTGAATGTTGATGACATTCTGCTTCCATGGTAGACCAGTAGTACCCTTCCCGTAGGATCTTTTTAGCCATCGTGTGCCCACTAGAATGGGTGCCAAAAGTGCCTTTGTGTAAGTCAACCATAATCTTGTCTGCCTCACTCTTGTCTATGCATTGAAGCAAAGTAGAGTCGTGGTTGCACTTGTAGAGAATGCCATTACTGAGGAAAAACTTAGCATAGAATCTTCTCAGGAATTTCTTGTCATTGACTGAAGCTCCCTCCGGATACTCTTGGGTCTCAAGATATCTCTTAATTTCATAGATCTAAGGCTTGTCCACTACTTCATCAGTATCGATCTCGTGACAGTAAACCGGTTCGTCCATTCTCTCGATGGTGATCTGAGGATCCTCATTATCCCATCTGACTTTGAACATGGATAACATAGTTTCTAGCGCGTCTGCTAGTTGATTCTCTTCTCGTGGAAAATTCTCAAAGGTAATTTCTTTAAAATGTGGGATCAATGTCAACACATGTTCTTTGTAAGGGATGATATTAGGATGCTTCATGTCTCATTCTCCTTTGATCTGACCGATGACTAAGGATGAATCTCCAAATACACTTAAGGACTTGATTCCCAAATCTATGGCAACTTTGAGACCCAAAATACATGCTTTATATTCTGCCATATTATTGGTACAATTGAAACACAACCTAGAAGTGAAGGGAGTGTGACACCCTTCATTGGATATGATCACAACGCCTATGCAATTGCCGAGTGCGCTTGAAGCTCCGTAAAAAACCAAGGTCCATCGGGATCCTTGTTCAGGTCCGTCATATGGTCCTAGTTCTTCACAATTGTCTACCAACATGATGTATTCATCTGGGAACTCGAACTTCATGGGCTGATAGTCATCCAAAACCTGATGAGCAAGGTGATCGGCTAATACACTTCCCTTTATGGCTTTTTAGGTAGTGTATTGAATGTCGTATTCAGTCAGGACCAACTGCCATCTTGCTATTCTCCCAGAGAGGGCAGGCTTCTCGGATATGTATTTAATTGGATCCATCTTGGATATCAATAAGGTAGTATGGGTCAACATATATTGTCTTAGCCGGTGAGAAGCCCATGCCAGAGCGCAGCAAGTTTTCTCGAGCAGTGAATATCTGGTTTCACAGTCGGTAAACTTTTTGCTCAGGTAGTAAATTGCATGCTCTTTTTGGCCAGACTCGTCATGCTGCCCCAACACACACCCCATTGAATTTTCAAAGACAGCTAGATACATGATCAAAGGTCTTCCCTCGATCGGCGACATCAAAACAGGAGGCTTTTGAAGATATTCCTTGATCCTGTCGAAGGCAGCCTGGCAGTCGTCATTCCATTCTACCACTTGATTTTCTTCAGTAATTTGAAGATTGGTTCACAAGTAGCAGTTAGATGGGAAATGAACCGGGCGATATAGTTCAGCCGTCCTAAGAATCCTCTGACCTCCCTCTCAGTGCGAGGAGCGGGCATTTCTTGTATTGATTTACCCTTTGCATGGTCCACCTTGATACCTTTGCTGCTGACAATGAAGCCTAAGAGTTTACCGGACCTCACCCCAAAAGTGCACTTATTTGGATTCAGCCTTAATTTGTATTTCTTCAGTCTTTCAAACAATTTCTGCAGATGGTCAAGGTGCTCCTCTTCAGTTTGAGATCTGGCTATCATGTCATCCACATAGACCTCTATTTCATGATGGATCACGTCGTGAAATAAAGCTACCATGGAACGCTGGTAGGTTAACCCAGCGTTCTTCAACCCGAATGGCATAAACTTGTAACAGAATGTACCCCACTGTGTGACAAAGGTCGTTTTTTCCATGTCCTCAAGTGCCAATTTGATCTGGTTGTATCTGGAGAAACCTCCCATGAAAGAAAAAACTTTATGTTTTGCGGTGTTGTCAACCAGAATATCGATTTGGGGAAGCGGGAAGTCATCCTTCGGGCTTGTCCTATTCAAGTCTCTGTAGTCCACACACATACGTACCTTACCATCCTTTTTAGGCACTGGAACAACATTGGCGACCCATTGTGGATAGGAGGTGACAACTAAGAATCCAGCGTTGAACTGCTTCATGACTTTAGTCTTGATTTTCTCTGACATTTCTGGCCTCATGCGACGGACTTTCTATTTTACCAGAGGGCAGTCTTCTTTGTCGGCAGACGATGGACCACAATGTCAGTGTCGAGCCCTGGCATGTCTTCATATGACTAAGCAAAGACCTCAACATAGTCATGGAGTAACTGAATTAAGCGCTTCTTGATGCTAGGCTCCAGGTTGGCACCTACCTTGACCTCTTTTTTTTCCTCTTCAGTACCTAAGTTAACTGTTTCCACTGGCTCTTCATAGGGCTGTATGGTCGCTTCTTCTTGTTGCAATAACCTGGCTAATTCCCCTGGTACCTCACAATCTCCCTCACCTTCGTCTTTGGCCTAATAGATTGGATATTCAAAGTCATGATAGGCCATAACAGAATCGTTACCCATGGGATCCTGAGTGGATGTGGATCTGCATTTTGATTTGTGAGTGTGTGTAAGAGAATAGCTATCTTTGAAAAATGATAAAGGTTAAAAAGAGAAAAACAACGAGCATAAAAATTTTCATGCAAAAACATCCGTGATTTATTGATAACATATGAAGATGAAATAACAACCCTCACAAGTGGACCGTTGTGCCTCGGGTAAGACACAAGGTTTTTAAGTCTAAATTGTTTAATTATTACAAATCTGACAAAAGTTGAAAGACAATTACTCGTGAAGAAAAGTAATAGGGACAAATTCTTTGGCTTCCTAGTTGTTGAGTCCTCCGCTGACGGTTGGGGAGATCCACTCGTCCAGGTCATAGTTACCATCACTGTCTTCCACCGTGTTGACTCCCTGATTGCTGATACGCAAAGGTGGCCCCCCGGCACGAGTTCGTCTAACAGCCTTTTGTGCCTCCAAGGTGAAGCCCAAACCAAATTTGTTGGACTTGTAAGGAAAATCCAGAAGTTGACCCTAGATAGTGCATCCACCTTCTTCAATCTTTGCTCTAGCATCCTTCAATGAGGCCATTTTCAATGGTGGTCTGGTAGCTCTTGGAGTTTTGGTAGCAGTCTTGGCTGTCGCAACTGTTTGTGGGACCTCTTCGAAATGCTGACACAGAGTTTCGATGAACTCACCATCCATTTCCACGTACCTGAAAGAGTTCAGGTGACTGACCATATATTCCTCCTCCCCGTAAACAGTGATGATATTTCCCTTGATCGAGTATTTCAACATCTGATGTAACGTAGAGGTGACATCACCAACGCCATGGATCCAAGGTCAGCCTAACAAACATAAATAGGAATGGCGGATATCCATTACGTAGAAAGTTGAATCAAAGGTCTGAGAACCAATTTTGATGGGGATGTCCACCTCCCTGTGCACCATTCTTTTCGAACCATCGAAGGCCCTTGCAGTCTAGTCTATCCAGAGCCTTCTAGGGCAATACAATCAATGATGAACCAATATCTACTAGGACATGGGCCAAAGTAGTGCCCGACATTCGACAGAAACATGTAGCACATCATTTTTGTTTTCTCCCTCTGGGTGTTAAATCAGCATCGGAAAAATCCAAACCGTTATCCACCGTCATACTGGCCACACAATCTTCAAATTGGTCCGCAGAGGTTTCCTGTGGCACATGGGTAGTTTTAAGAAATTTCACAAAAGCCTTCGCATGAGCTTCAGAGCACAACAACAAAGATAGCATAGAAATCTTTGAAGGGGTCTGCCCTACCTGTTCGACTACATTGTAGTCTCTTTTCTTTATAATTTTCAAAATTTCTTCCATCTCCTTCTTAGAAGCCTCCGGGATAGATACGGTTGAGCCTTCATCTGGAAAAGCTCAACCAAAATGTCTTTTCCCCGAGTCTCGGTAGACTCGGTGATAGGGGTGTCAGCAAATCACATGAATTGTAGCAGTAGTATCAGCCGGAACAAAAGCAGGAATGATCATAAGACCAATGACAGCTTTTGGAGGAGAAATCTCAGGGGAGAACACTCTTCCACTTCTGGTTATTTTGCTGGTTCCCACAATGTTTCCAATGTTGGGGCCAGCCTTCTCAAAAATCGAGTCTTCATCAGCCAACCAATCTTGCTTAACGCCATGGTAGTAGACGTCACCCCCATAGTTCCAGGGAACCGTTTTATCTGAGGAGTATGGGATTCGCCCTGGCATAGTAATTATTAGTGGAGTCACCTTCGGAACAGATATAATCCTGATGGGTCTTTTTGTGGAGACCTTGCGAGGATTGGCAGAAATGGTTATTATTGAAACATCCATGTAAGAAATGGTTGGAACGAGAGTCTTTTCAAACAAAATATCTTTGTCATCCATCAGGCGCTGGACACCTGCCTTTAATAAATGACAACCAGTCGATAGAGATAAATAGAGGTGGAAACCTTCTCCACATCCTGGAAATAAACCGACCTTCAACAGGTTCCTCTTGATGTTCAGGAGAGGAGTAACAAGTTCATCAACAATAGTAACAAATACATCATCTTCAAAGGCGTTAACACCACGACCGTGATTGGGCATAGGAGCAGTGATAACATTTGGGATCTCAGGGGCGTCAAATTCAATATCCTTTTCCTGGATAAGGTCTTGCACCTTGTTTTTCAAAGCCCAACAGTTGTTTGTATCATGACCTAGACTTTTTGAATGGTAAGCATAAGGAGCATTTGGGTTGTAATGGGGAGTGGCAGTGTTGGGATTCTTCGGAGCTTCCCGTAAGGTTACCATATTAGATCTCAACAAATGTGGAAAGACTTGAGACATCGTCATATTTATCCAGGTAAACTGTCTTACGGTCTTTCTAATCTTGGCTGACTATTCCTTTATTGAGTAGGTGCAGGCTTAGTGATCATGACAACCCCTATCGCTAGATGTCGTCCAGTTCTGTCCTGATCCCTTTGATGGTACACAACACTAACCTCTTTCTTCCCAGCAAATGGTTTCTTCATCGTGCTCGAGGATGCATCTCTTTGAATTTTTCCACTTTTTATACCCGCTTCTACCCGTTCACCAGTCATGATTAATTCGATAAATCCAACCGAGGAGCTTCCGATTAGGTGTTTGAAGAAAGGGCCAAATAGCGTGCCTAAGAACATATCCACCAATTCCCTGTCAGATAGAAGGGGTTGGACTCTTCTTGCGAGATCCCTCCATTTTTTAGCATTGGTTTTGAAACCTTCACATGTACCCATGGACATGCCTTGCAACTGTGTCTGAGTTGGAGCTAAGTCAACATTATACTGGTATTGTTTGTAAAAGGCGTCAGCCAAGTCTTCCCAATTGCGAACATTGGTCCCTTCAACTGATAGAACCAATCCAATTGTGTCCCTGACAAGCTTTTTTGGAAGAAATGTACCCATAGGTCCCTAACGGCAGTATGGGGTTGAATTTTACTGACATATGACCTTAAATGTAACTTCGGACAAGAGACACCGTCATATTTAGCTAAAGTGGGAACCTTGAATTTCTTCGCTATGACAACCCCTGAGACGAGTCCTAACTCTTCAAAATCCAATCCGGGTACCCTCTGGATCTCTATAGCATTTAGGCGATCTTCCAACTGTTTGTATTTTTCGTCAGCTGGAGGATACTACTCTTTAGAGTAATCAACCTCTTCTTCCTCTTCAGATTCTTGATGGTTAGTCACTTCCTTGTTTCCCCCTTCCTGATTGTCCCCTTCACCCGATGATGTTGCGAAGTCTAGGGTCCGTCTGGCTGGTCCTTGGAACCTTCTTCCCAGATTCAAAACATCAACGAATTTCTCCGCTTTCTTCTTCTTTTCTTTGATCAGCAGAGTTTTCAACTCCTCTTGTCCTTTTGCCAGAGTCAAGAACATTTGTTGAAACTGAGCATTCTGCGCCTAAAGATCTTTTACTGTCTGTTCAATATCCATCTCACTGAAATAAACAGTAGAAAGATAAGGAGACCTGTTGTAAAAACATGTTTGTGTTATGATGAATGAAGATGCATATGCAAATGATTTCAAGGAAATTAGGGATTTAAATTTGCTTTAGACAAAAAAAAGGAACACACGTTATATTAATAAATCCAAGTTTGAGTACATCATGCCTCCTTGGGCTTACAATACAAAACTCCTAAGATAAAAAAGTTGAATGCGTCCTCTTTGGTGCGATGTAGGCATTCAAATTCTGTTCCTCATGAAGCTGCTTAGCGAGTTCCAGAACTTTCTTCTCAATGGCGTAGAATTGGGCTTTGAAGGTATCCCGCTCTTCTTTAAGTTAGATCCAGGATTTTTGTAGCTCCTCAAAATCAGTTGGCATATTAGGATGGGGAACAACGTAAGGAGTGTCTCCCTCAACAACTGGCTCCATAATCACAAGTAAGATGGCAAGGTAAGGCATCATAAGATAATGAGCACGAGCTCGCACCCATTTAAGGTAAGGCTCAAGATGGATGGAATTCTTGTACCCTAGTGTCTTGCTGTCAAGTCTGTTTATCATGCCCCAAGCTCGAATTAACCTTTTTGTGATAACCCTGAACATCATTCTCATAGTCAAAGATGATTTGTTGGATGAGTGCATCATGAGGACCATCCCTTCTAGCATAACCAAACTGCCGCAATGCTAAACAAGGATTATAAGTGATTCCCCCCCCCCCCCCCCCCCTAATGCCTAAGAGAGGTAAATTAGGGAATTCCCCACAGCGATCAATGATGGTAACATCCTCCGAGGATCGCGAACACCAATGAATATCTGAATGTGTAAGGGACATCAACCTACGAGACAATTTCAAACCCTGCTCATTCTTCAAAGTACACCGAGGTAGGTGCAAAATAAACCACCTAGCCAATAGAGGAGTGCAACACAGAAGGGTCCCTCTTCTCTTTAGAATGCGTGTATATAGAGAGTGTAGAATATCCCCAAGTAAGGTAGGCCTCGGATTATGTGACAGAAAAACCTTAACTGCATTCACATCTATGAGTTGGTCTGTGTTAGGGAATAATACCATCCCATAGATGAGAAGGGCAAACACCTCCTCAAAAGCTTGTAAATCCAAGCTATCCCAAAAATAGTGGGCCCTCTCAAATATAAACTTAGCTGGAAATCCTTGGACACTTCTTCTGGTTTCCCAATTCACCACTACATCAGACCGTTGTAAAGACAGAGCTTGAGCAATTTCTCCAGGCTTTAGGTATCTTTCTGTACCGTTGAATGGTAGCTGATTAAGGATAGGTACCCCCAATAGCTAAGAAAACTCCTCCATAGTAGGCACTAGCTAATAATCAGGAAAAGTGAAGCAGTGGTGCACCGGGTCAAAGAACTGAATGAGCACCTTTAACATTTCTTCATCAGGGGTTGAAGTGAACAAGTTGAGAAGTTGGCCATGTTTTTCCAGTGAAGGGAGATATTTCATGAATCCTTGATGCTAACTCCTTGAGTTAATGATGCACTTTCACAAGGTTGATTTGGATAGTGTTCCTACGAGCGGATGTCATGTCCTATAAAATAATACAAAGATAAGCCCTAGAAAATCCTTGAAATGGTTAGTATGTTATGTCATGTCATGATGTCATGATTATGCTGAGAAATCACAGATATAACAAGCACAAGTAAATCACACAAGAGACCTTCGATTTAAGGCTTGCATGGGTTTTAAGGTAGTACCTTCTTGAAGTTGGATTGGTTCAACCTGTCCTATAAATAGTAACCGGGTTCTAAGGGATCTCAATATCACTGACCTTTCCCACAAGCTTTGTTAGATAGGCGATTGACTCGCAATCGAACAAAACCCAGGAGTCAAGTCTCAATGAGTGTAGCATCGAGTATCTGCCGACTTTGGGAATACACCAAAGACGGCCATCTCGCTACGTCCTAAAGGCCAAGTTGTTCATTTAAAGGTTCTAAGGTCAGTTGACGCTTTATGACACCATGCAGCGACCCCTTATTCTCCTTGATTAACTCAAGGGCTACCGATACCAACCAAAATCTCACATCAACGTAGCCATCGCTTCAACCGTGTTGGTATACCATGCATAGTTTCCACGATCTATTGCTACTTACCTAAAAGGTTTCCCCAGATCCGGGTGGAGGATCAAAACAAACCCAAACAAGGAACCATAATGTAAAGCATGCAAGTCAAACAAAATAAGTAAGTAAATATGATCTAACCCTAAGGTAACCCCACATTTTAAGTATTTTCCCCAACAAAGTCGCCAGTTCTGTAACACGGTGGGATAATTGACTTGGGTGTTTTGTGTTTGATCGTAATTGTTGCGGTTAGCAAGAGTTGCCACCGACTTTTCTTTTATCCAATAAGGAAAGGCTGAAAAGAACAGGAAATACCTTTAGACAAGTTTTCTTGAGTTTGGGGGATAGATTATGAAAAGGGAAGGTATTAGCACCATTTTCATCCGTAGTTATCTACGGGCTCTTAGTTGCTTGCTAGATCACTTGATTTTGTTTGAATGTGTGCTTTTAGTGTGGATTTTGAAAGTATTTTGAAAATGTCTTTGTAATGGTTCTCGTTTCTATAAGAACGGATACAAAGTGTAGTTTCAAAAATAGCTCAAAGAGGTGTTTGTGGAATGTGTTTTTGAAAGAGATTTTGAAAAGGTGTCTTCTTTGTAATGACTCTCATTTCTATAAGAACGCATACAAAGTGTTTGTCTTTTGAAAATGTTTCAAATGAGTGTATTGGTGTGTAAAGTGTTTTTGTTGTGAGCAAGCGAGCAACTAGGAGCGAATCTACCTACTCAAAAGTGTCTTAAATGTTCTTTTACTCCTCCTTTAGATATTGCTATTATGATATGGTGGGAGAACTGACTTGGGTCACTTTCATTTGATTGCATATGTGCGGTTAGCAAGAGTCTCCACCGACTTTTCTTTTATCCAATAAGGAAAGGCTGAAAAGAACAGGAAAGACCTTTAGAGAAGTTTTCTTGAGTTCGGGGTGTAGATTATGAAAAGGGAAAGTATTAGCACCATTTTCATCCGTAGTTATCTACGGGATCTTAGTTGCTTGCTAGATCACTTGCTTTTGTTTGAATGTGTGCTTGTGGTATGGGTTTTGAAAGTATTTTGAAAATGTCTTTGTAATGGTTCTCGTTTCTATAAGAACGGATACAAAGTGTTGTTTCGAAAATAGCTCAAAGAGGTGTTTGTGGAATGTGTTTTTGAAAGAGATTTTGAAAATGTGTCTTCTTTTTAATGGCTCTCGTTTCTATAAGGACGCATACAAATTGTTTGTATTTTGAAAATGTTTCAAATGAGTGTATTGGTGTGTAAAGTGTTTTTGTTGTGAGCAAACGAGCAACTAGGAGCGAATCTACCTACTCAAAAGGGTCTTAAATGTTCTTTTCCTCCTCCTTTATATATTGTATTGTGATACAGTGGGAGAGCTGACTTGGGTCACTTGCATTAGATTTCAATTGTGCGGTTAGCAAGAGTCACCACCGACTTTTCTTTTATCCAAAAGGAAAGGTAAAAAAGCATAGGAAAGACCTTTCGAGATAGTTTCTTGAGTTCGGGGGGTAGATTATGAAAAGGGAAGGTGTTAGCACCCTTTTCATCCATGGTTTTCGATGGGCTCTTAGTTACTCGCTAGATTACTTGCTTTTGTTTGAATGTGCTTGTGGTGTGGTTTTTGAAAGTATTTTGAAAATGTCTTTGCAATGGTTCTCGTCTCTATAAGAACGCATACAAAGTGTTATTTCAAAAAATAGTTCAAAGAGGTGTTTGTGTATTGTGTTTTTTGAAGGTGATTTTGAAAAGATATTTTTGTAATGGTTCCCATCTCTATAAGAACGTATATAAAAAAATTTGTCTTTTGAAAAAGGTTTTAATGTGAAATTATTGGTGTAAAATGTTTGGTTGTGAGCAAGCGAGTGATTAAGAGCGAATCTACCTACTCGAAAGGTCTTAAATGTTATTTTCCTCCTTTTGATGTTGCTATCTTACCATTGATTTGGTAAGAAGCCCCATTGTTGGATGTGAAGGGACAGGTGCGGGACGTTTGTACAATAATAGAAGGAAACTTGTGAGACACTTTAGCAATTTTTGTAAGGGACTAGATCGTTTTATTGAAGGAAACATCGAGGGACATCGAGGGACTACGATCTTTTTTATCGAAGGGTCTTTTCTAAAGTGTCCCATATTCAAGGGACATGACTGTATTTCTGAGGCAACGAGCGAGGTTACCCTAGAGGTGCGCGTCTGAAAAAGTATGTTATGTGATACGGTGGGAGAACTGACTTGAGGTTTTGCGTTCGTTTTTGCACTTGTTCGGTTTAGCAAGAGTCGCCACCGACTTTTTATTTTATCCAAAGGAAAGGTAAAAAAGCACAGGAAAGACCTTTGAGATGTTTTCTTGGGTTCGGGGGGTAGATTATGAAAAGGGAAGGTGCTAGCACCCTTTTCATCCATGGTTATCCATGGGCTCTTAGTTACTTGTTTTAGATCACTTGCTTTGCTTTTCAATTGTTTGAAATGGTGCTCTTCAATTGTTTGAAATGGTGCTTTGTGTGTGGTTTTGAAAGATGTTTTGAAAAGAGGCCATCGTTGTGGCAACCTTTGTAATGATTCTTGTTTGAATATATACAAAGGTGTATGTCTTTTTGAAAAGACATTTCAATGTTTTTAAAGTTATTTTGAAATTGTTTTGAAGTTGTTTTGAAGTTATTTTAAAGTTGTGTTGTGAAGTGTGTTTGAAAATGGAAAGGAATGTTTTGCAAGTTTTTGATCAAGTAACTAAGAGTTGTCTACCCTATTTTACTCAAAGATCTTTCTTATGTTTTTAACCCTTTTAACAGTGTTGTTTCACCATTGTATTTGGTGAACAACCTTGCATTAGGATGTTAAACGGGACAGGCACATGTCATCGTATGCAATCATTGAAAGCAACTTATGAGACGCTCTAGCAATTTTGTAAGGGACGAGATCTTTTTACCGAAGGCAACATCAAGGGTCATCGAGGGACTACGATCTTTGTTTATTGAAGGGACATTTTCTAGAGTGTCTCATACTCGAGGGACATGATTGCATTTTCCGAGGCAACAAGCGAGGTTACCCTAGAGGTGCAAGTGTGAATTGTGTATTAATTTTCATGCATTTGTCTTGTATTAGGTCATCTAGCGATTGATTTTTAATCTTCGCATACAAACCCTAATTACTATACAGTATATTGAAAGCGATAAATTGCGGGAATTTAAAGTCTAAGTTATTACAAATAAGTATCCGGGGATGGGGGTACAAATGTTTACAAATGGGGATGAGTCTTATCAGAATAATAATGTCCAAGTACATATTACAACCAAATTGAACTGTCGCATTTTCAATGTAAAATTATAACAGAGTATAAGATAACGAAAATCAAAGAAATATGAGATGCGTGTATTTATTCACAAATGATCAAATAAAAATTTTAACCTAAAAAGATTAAGTATTTATTATTATTTTTTGTATTTTTTTGTTAATTGTGAAAAGAAAGGATTAATTACCTCAATTAATGTTTAAGATAATTCTTGTATTTTATTAATTCAAAAAGTTAAAAAAAAAATTGCTCAAATTAAGCTAACTATTCTTTTTTTGTACTTTTATTATATTAAAACGATATTAATAAAGAGAAATAAAATTAGTTTAAAAAGAAAATAAAACAAAAATTTAATTAGTGTTTATTACTTACAAGAAAGAAAGTGATTTTTAAGAAAATGTTAGTTTTAAAAATGATGGGCCTAGAGTAATTGTGGCCCAAAGAATAGAGAATGAAGAAAAACAAATTAATAAAACCATAAATGCGGAAAGGGGGTGGGGCGCTGGAAAATGTTTGGGCTTAGCATAGTTGTTTGGGGCGAAGGCCCATCTGATGTTGAACAACATTTTAGGGTTAATTGATTTGGTTAGAAATTAGGGTTTACAGTCTTTTGGCCTCAACGGCGTCGCTCCTCTCATCTTCTTCGTCTCTCTTCCTCGTTCTCAACCATGGGGTTCTGATTCCTCCCCTCTTGCCTTAGCCACCGGAGCATCGCCCTATCTCACCTCCAGCTCTCTTGACGGCAGTCTAGGATTCTTGCTCGTAACGGTACAATTTGTTAACCTTTGTTTTAGGGTTTCACAATTATGTTTTCAATTTGCTTGATTATTACATGCGCGTTTTAATCCATATTTTTTTGATATTTACATGTAGTAGGAGCTTTGAGAGATGTACCTTGGCGTTTTGTTCTGTAAACTGAAGGAGAAGGAGGGTGAGCTGGCTGGCGGCGCTTCCAGGAGGCTAGGCGGAGGAGGAGCGTGACGATTGCGTTGGGCTTCTGGTATTTCTGTTGTGCTTTTGATTTGATGATTCATTGATGATGATTTTGTTCTGAGAACTATATTGTTTGAACTTTCATTGATGTTTGATGATGATTTCGTTTCTGAAAACTATATTGTTTGAACTTTCATTGATGTTTGATGATGATTTCGTTTCTGAAAACTATATTGTTTGAACTTTCATTGATGTTTGATGATGATTTTGTTTCTGAAAACTGTATTGCTACTTTTTTCACTTGCGGACCTCTTCCTCTTCTTTGGGTGTTGGGTATTTGATGATGAATTCTTGTTTCTGAATCGTGTTACTTCTTTTTCTGGTTTTATCAATGATGATGATTTTTTGAGATTTTGCCTCTTTGTTTGTTGTTTTGATTTGAGTTGATGATAGTTTTGGCTTGGACTGTGTGTTTGGCCTGGACTTGTATGTTTGGCCTGGACTTGTGTGTTTGGCCTGGACTTGTGCTGTTAGTTCCACAGGTTTGTCATTGGTTTTGAACTTTGGATAAGTTTGGAAACATGCTTGTTTTAGACTTACAGGTTTGCCATTGGTTTTGAGCTTTTGAGAGGTTTACAGTTTTGCTTTGGAAGGCAGGTTATGCAGTTTAACAGGTTTTTGTTATTGTCACAGTTGGGGGTTTTGGTAAGCAGGATGATGGGTTTTAAGCAGGTTTTGGACTTACAGTTTTTGAAGGCAAGCTTGTAACTTGTAGTTTTTAAAGGCAGGCTTGTAACTTGTAGTTTTTGAAGGCAGGCTTGTAACTTGCAGTTTTATGTTTGATAGTTTGAGTTTTGCAGGTCATGCAGTTCCAGTTGGAGGCAGGCTTGAGCTTTTGTTTGGCCTTTATGCAGACTTGTTGTTTAAACAAGTTTAGCAGTTTATGCAGTTTAAACAGGTTGGTGTTTTGGAGGCAGTTTTGAACTGAGTGTTTGAGTTTTGGTGAGCTTGAGATGCAGGTTTGCTCGCTTGTTTTGTGTTTTTTAAAACAGGTTTTGCAATTTTGCTCTATATCCTCTTGTGCTAGACTGTTAGACTATTATATCTTTTCTTTTATTCCTCTTACTGCCTTTTACAGCCTGCCAAAACTGCAAACCCCCACTTCACTCTCTTTCTCTCTCCATAAAAGCACTTTCTTGCTTAATATATTTTATTCTGAAAAGCTTGTTGGGCCATAAAATGATGATGAAATTGACAAGCCTGCTTGCTTGTAACTTGGTTCATCTCCTTCATTGTTGTACTTGTTTCCATATTTCCTGCATTGTACTTTCTTGGATAGCTTTGTGTACTTTTGCCTTTTGCACCTAGTTGACTTGCAACTCAGTTTGACATACTTGGTTACTGCATTTTAGTTTAACTAATGCAGCCTGGAATTTAGTTTGTAGTACAGTTTGCCTTGTGTGCAGCCTTGTCCCTTTGCATTTTGAATAACTTGTATGCTTGCAATTTTATATATTTATTTTTATCTCTGTGAACCGAGAAGAGAAATCTTCTTGTGATTTGCAGAGAGGAAAATGAAACATGATGAACATAGCATTTCTGATTCCAGCCAACAAGCTTTAATGATGATTTTTTATTTATCTGCTTAAAAATGCTTTTCAGTTAATTGCACTGATTTCCTTTTTCTTCTGTCCTTTGCAGGTAAGTACCAGTTGAATAATGGAGGACGCAGTAAAGGTCAAAGATTTCAAGAGATTTAGGCTTTAGATTTATTTTATTTTCTTTTCATTTATTGTAATAAATATTATTGTAAACACTGTAAATTGTAAATTTACAATATTCGATAAAATTTGTAACAACATTTGAAATAAATAAATAAAAAAAGTCTTTGTCAAATAAGAATTTTCTACTGTCAAATATTTCATTCTTTCCTTGTATTGTCTATTTAATTATTTAAGACTCTTAAATTAAAATAACTGGAAATGTATCCCAATAACTTTAATCCAGAATAAATAATCGACAAACTTTGCCGTCTCGCAACCTTGCATTAATCACCATACGCCAGGTATTCCAATTAACATATGCGTTGGATAGTTAAACAAACAAGCATTCCATACACCTTTCACTCCACCGATCAAACCAATGCCTCAAAGTTTCAAACAAAAGCCTCAGCTCCTATCCCAAATATTTAGGTTTTGAGAAACAACCAGTAATCTTGAACAAGCGTAAAAATAATGTAACAGTCAACTGAATTACTGAGGATTCAATTTCTTCTGAGAAATACGAGTGAAAACCCTAATTCCAGATTTGTTGTCAAATAAAAGTCTGCTTGATCAATTCCTGAGCCAATCTCAACAAAATCAGTGGAAACCCGAATTCTGGATTTACTGTTAAAGAAGAGTCTGTTTGACCGATTCTCGAGCCGGTCTGAAAAATCAGAGAAAACCCTGAGGTTGTGATTTCTTGTGAAAAAGGGAGGGCAAATTTTGGGGTACAATAGTTGCCCCTGTTCAATCTTCTTGAACCTGAAGAGTTAGATTGGCAAGTTTGCCGTTCGCGACTCGAAGGTAAAAGATGATTGGACACTAGAGTGCCCATAAATTTTCACTCGTCAAAGCATAGTTGAGGGAATGGGCTTAAAGATGCAATTTGGAGATGTGACAAAATCTTGTCAGAGATGGGCTTAAAGATGCCATCCAAGAATGTTTGTTGAACTGTATGTTGTAGGTGAGTGGGTGAGTATCAGAAAGGTATCCATGTTTAGAACGTCTCTGAGCTGGTGGTCTGAATAGGCAACATGTTAGCATCCATGTCGGGAGGTATCTGTAAACTGTTTTCAGAAATCCTTGAAGTTCGAAAATTGCTAAACTTATCCTGCGAAGGGTAAAATATTAGCTGAAACACAAAGTTATGATGTATGATGCAATGTATGTGTTATATGAATGTAATGAATGTGTATGTAAGCTGATCAGCCGCCTTGTTGAGGAGGATAAATCCTGGATGGCTGGAGGTAATAAAATCTTTGGCCGCTGTCGGGGAAAATAAATCCTTGACTGCCGTTGGGGATTGAAAATCCTTTGATCATTGAAAATGAGAAGTCCTGGGACCGCTGTTGGGGAAATCAGGAGTTTGGGTTGTATGCTAATCTACTGGGGATTCCTGCTTTGAAGAGATCTTCGCCGGGGAATATCTGAAAAACTCTGTGAGGAATTGAGAATGAGAGTCTTCATTCTGCTTGGGGAATTGGCATCGAGGAGTCAAGAACGAGAATCTTCGATCTGCAGGGGATTTAAAATTCTGACAAATTCAAGCTGAGAGCAAAGAAAGCTCTGGAGAATCAAGGACGACAGTCTTGATTTTGTTGGGGAGTAAGAACTCTATCGGGAATAGCCATACTGTTGCGGAGTGGCTATCCTGTTGGAGAGTAAAAACTCGGGATTCTGGAAAAAGCTTATTCCTTTTAGGTTATACGCCACTTTGAGAATGAGGATCTTCATTCTGTCGGGAATATCAGAAGGTTGGGTGTATGCCAATCTACCGGGGAAGCGAGAAATGAGAATCTTCATTCAGGCATTTTGGGTCAAAAGGTTGGGAGTATGCCAATCTACTAGAGTTTTAAGGATGAGAATCTTCATTCTGTTAAGGGTCAGG
The DNA here is from genome assembly GCA_948472305.1 of Vicia faba. Taxonomy (NCBI): domain Eukaryota; kingdom Viridiplantae; phylum Streptophyta; class Magnoliopsida; order Fabales; family Fabaceae; genus Vicia; species Vicia faba. The sequence goes on along the minus strand of OX451735.1, from coordinate 1,186,540,434 downwards.
AGGTTGGGAGTATACCAATCTTCTGAGGTTTCAAGGATGAGAATCTTCATTCTGTTAACGGTATCAGGAGCTTGGGAGTTTACCAAACTTCTGAGGTTTCAAGGATGAGAATCTTCATTCTGTTAACGGTATCAGGAGCATGGGAGTATACCAATCTTTTGAGGTTTCAAGGATGAGAATCTTCATTCTGTTAACAGTATCAGGAGCTTGGGAGTATACCAAATTTTCTGAGGTTTCAAGGATGAGAATCTTCATTCTGTTAACGGTATCAGGAGCTTGGGAGTATACCAATCTTCTGAGGTTTCAAGGATGAGAATCTTCATTCTGTTAACGGTATCAAGAGCTTGGGAGTATACCAATCTTCTGAGGTTTCAAGGATGAGAATCTTCATTCTGTTAACGGTATCAGGAGCTTGGGAGTATACCAATCTTCTGAGGTTTCAAGGATGAGAATCTTCATTCTGTTAAGGGTCAGGAGGTTGGGAGTATACCAATCTTCTGAGGTTTCAAGGATGAGAATCTTCATTCTGTTAACAGTATCAAGAGCTTGGGAGTATACCAATCTTCTGAGGTTTCAATTATGAGAATCTTCATTCTGTTAAGGGTCAGGAGGTTGGGAGCATACCAATCTTCTAAGGTTTCAAGGATGAGAATCATCATTCTGTTAACGGTATCAGGAGCTTGGGAGTATACCAATCTTCTGAGGTTTCAAGGATGAGAATCTTCATTCTGTTAAGGGTTAGGAGGTTGGGAGTATACCAATCTTCTGAGGTTTCAAGGATGAGAATCTTCATTCTTGAGAGAAATAGATTTTTAGGAGCTTCAGTTGTCCGTTATTCTGTTGGTGGCTGTAACTTTCAACAGGTGATGAAGGAATTTTTGATGACGACCGTAACTTCCAACAGGCGGTGAAGGAAATTTTGATGACGACCGTAACTTCCAACAGGTGATGAAGGAAATTTTTAACGACCGTGAATTCCAACAGGGGATGAAGGAATTTTTGATGACGACCGTAACTTCCAACAGGTGATGAAGGAAATTTTTAACGACCGATGAATTTGAAATGTAATTTTGTTGTGGAGAATAAATCCTTGATAAATGTTGGGGAAATAAACCCATGACTGCTGGTCTGCTAGAGAGATGATGAACTTCTCGAGGACGCTTGAATTTCTTTTCAAAAAGATTTCGGAGAGGTTCATCACTGCCCCTAGTATCAGACGTTTGTGACACTGTATGTAACCCTTTATCAAGATTGACATTCTAATACCCCAAGTGATGGTGAGGGATACTTGCCCTAGGTTAATCTGCAAATTGAGAGATTTCTTGAAATCTTGACTGGACTGCCCAGGTTTAATGGACTTTGAAAGATTTGTTGAAATCTTGACTGGACTGCACCAGGTTTGCTGGACCATACCAAACCAAGTCCCCTTCTTGTTAACGGGAGATTTTTGCAACGAGAGTATCATCCCACTTGAAGTGATTTTATTTACTGCTTTCTTTTCATTTTTTTTGAACAAGAGTTTTTTGGTATATTTTAATAGTTACGACAATAACATCAAAACAATAGCATAAACAATAGAAGTTCAACAAACAATCAAGGCAACATAAGGAAGCAGTATATTTATGAGACCAGAAAGGGAGACTTATAGGATTGAAGCTTTATGAATGATTCTGAAAACTTGTTGAAGCTTTGTGATATTGAGAATTGTTGGTGTCGTCAGTTGCTTCTATTTGCAGGTCTGGCCTTTTGATGGAGGTTTAAGTGAGTGAATATGGAAATTGGCTTCTTGCAGAGTTTCAATATTATATTATGATAGAGTTTTTAGGGAGAGCTTAGAATGTGTTTTCTACTATTTTCTTCTATTTTTCGTTGAACCAGGCCTCCTCCTCCTTTCTACTGTCTTATGGTTTTTATAGCAGCATGGGGAGTTGAATTGGGAGGGAAATATGAGATGAGTTTTGAACAATTTAGTTTAACTGTTTGTGGCCTTTTTGGACCAGGTTTTGGTTTAACTAATTATGTGAAATAGTTGGACTATTATGATGAAGACTTTGCAGGGCAATATTGCAGCTTTTGGACTGTTTTGCAGGGAAAATTAGTAGCTAGTGCAAGGCTGGATTTCAGCTTATTTGTGCAGGTTCGCACTTAGGAATTTTTGGAAATTTCTGGACAGAATTGTGGACTGGTTTTGTAGGTTTGACAGTTTGGACAGCAAGAATGCAAGTGGACTGATATAGGGTTGTTTTGTAGGATAAGTGATATCTTTATGTCCCTTTCTCTTTTCATCTTTCAATGAAACAAAGCATTTTTATTTTTTATACAATTTTCTAAAGGATCTGCACTCTTTTGGAAAATGATGACAGGGTTTTGATAACTTGCATTGCTACATTTTGGTGTTTTTGACCATTTGGCCTGTTGCTTGTTGTTTTGGGTGTTTTGCAGCTTGGTTGCAAATTTACTTTTGCTGGTTGCTGCTATGTTGCCGATTTGCCCCTGCTATTTTTGTGTTATGCTGCATCTGCTGTTTGCAGCCTTGTTTTGTTTTCCATTTTGCTGCTCCTGGCTTTTGTTTATAGCCTGATTTTGTTTGCCATTTTGCTGCTGCTGGATTTTGTTTATAGCCTGGTTTTGTTTGGATTGTTTGCAGTTTGACTTTGTTTTTTTTGTAATGTTTGCAAACTTCTTTTTCCCTTTTTTCAACCAAAAAGATCAAAATTTTGTGATTTGCAAGAGTAGGGGATAAACCATGATTAAGAACAAAACCTTTTATTTCTGATTCCAAATGTAAATCCTAATGATGAGTTAAAACTTGCTTTAACCATCAATTCTTTCTTGAATTTTCATGATGCTTGCTAACTTTTCCTTTCTTGTTTCATGGGCACAAGGCGTGGATGCAAACGAAGATTGGATTGATTACTTGAAGATGAAACAACAGAGACTTGAAGAAACAAAATAAATGTTCTCTCTTTGTAGACAAAAAAATTGTAGTTCTTTGTAACAAAACAAAACTTATAAATTATTCCATTTGTAATGTAATAAATATGAAACCTTGAATAAATTTGGTGTAATGAAGATTATTGTTCAAGACTTGAATTTATTTAAACTTTGCAATTTTCAATTGGATGTTTAGGATTAAAACATCTTGGTTTGGTAACTTGGATTTCAGGCAATCACAAAATGATCAAATAACCAATGCGCCTTGTACTCCAATCAAACTTCTAAACAAAATAAATGTTTAAAAAATCAATTCTAACTTGGTTAACTCAATCCCAAAGCCATGGTCATCTAAACGACAGTCTTAATTTTCGCGTCCTGTCCACACCAAATTTGCATTCAAAATGAAACTCGCACGCCATGCTTGATAAAAATGGAACTTCATTGCCAAACAATCTTGCTTTGAGAACCATCATCAACCTTTACAAATTTCAAGATCAATGATGATTAATAACACTTTAAAATCAAACAAATGACTTGCGACGATTCGATAACTTTCAAAGTCTTCCAAATGCAATTTTCTTTCGATCTTTGAAGATAAACTCGTGAGCAACATCACTTATGACCATGCGTAGAAATAATCGTCTCAAGATTTTGTGAATTGAGGAAATCACAATCCTTAGAAATCAGACGATAACTACTTAAAATTAGGTCAAAGTTCATCATGTGACTTCTAACGTATTCGAATTTTGGTAATCTTCTACACGTAATCAGCTCTTGATTTGTGAAGAGAAAATGGAGATGACATCAAGGAGAATCATATGCAAAAGGAACCGCTCAAAAATATCGAATAATGAAGAAGTTACAATCGCTTGAACTCAATCTCGCAAAAGGTCGGCTTTTGGGTTAATGGAGTCATTTTCAGTCGTCTGAACCATTGACTAAGCAAACTTGTAACACGAGGTTTAAGACTCGGCATGAACATCCTTGAGGAGACATGAAGATCTATGAAGAGCATTTGAAACCTTGAAGAATCAGTTTTCTTTGAGAAACGTCAAACCCTAATCGTTGACTTACTGCCTAGGAAGAGAATCTATCTGATCAAACTTCTTAGCCAAATTGATTATTCGAGAAGACCTAGGATAGTATCTTGAATAAAAGTGAGAGGAAAATTTTGGGGTACAACAGCTTCCCCTGTTCAATCTTCTTAAACTGGAAAAGTGAGATCGGCATGTTTGTCGTTCGTAGTTTGAAAGTGGAAGATGATTGAACACTAGAGTGCCCATAAATTTGCACTCAGTGATGTGGTGGTTGATTACGTAGGGAATGGGCTTAAAAGATGCCATTTGGAGAGATAAAGGAAAGTTGTTGGAAATGGGCTTAAAGATGCCATTCAAAGGTGGTTGGTGACAGAAAAAAGACCAAGTCTAATCTTGACTTCAATTGGGGAATGATGAAATCGAACGTATCTGGTCGGGTCCAGGTCTTATAGGGTTGTAAACTGTTGTCCGGAGATAAGGGAGAAGGAACCTAGGTAGCAGGGCTACTTCGAAGGGAAAGCCTGGATCCGAATGAGTATCAGGATGGCATCCGTATCTGGAGCGTATCTGAACTGTATCTGAAAGCTGAATCTGAATGAGTACCAGAATGGCATCCGTATCTGGAGCGTATCTGAACTGTATCTGAAAGCTGAATCTAAATGAGTACCAGAATGGCATCGGAATCTGGAGCGTATCTGAATTGTATCCGAAAGATGAATTTGAATGAGTATCAAGATGGCATATGTATCTAGAGCGTATCTGAACTGTATCCGAAAGTTGAATCTGAATGAGTATCAGGATGGCATCTGTGTTTGGAGTGTATCTGAACTGTATCTGAAAGCTGAATCTGAATGAGTATCAGGATGGCATCCATCTCTGGAGCGTATCTGAACTGTATCTGAAATCTAAATCTGAATGAGTATCAGGATGGCATCCGTGTCTGGAGCGCATCTGAACTGTATCTGAAATCTGAATCTGAATGAGTACCAAAATGGCATCTGTATCTAGAGTGTATCTGAACTGTATCCGAAAGCTGAATCTAAATGAGTACCAGAATGACATTAGTATCTGGAGCGTATCTGAACTGTATCCGAAAGCTGAATCTGAATGAGTATCAGAATGGCATCTGTATCAGGAGCGTATCTGAACTGTATCTGAAAGCTCATTTGGTCGTAATTGTCTTTGGCGCGTTTCAAATATTAATCTCTGATTTGTTGATGATAGTCATTGATTAACCTTATCCTGCAAAGGGTAAAACGTTAGTTGTATGCAATGTCATGATGCGTGAAATGTATGGTACAATGAGATTGTGATGTATGCATTCGTGTCATCGATGTTTATGATATATGGGCGCGACTTATGCGTATGTGAGCCAATATGCTGTAGTGCTTTTGGACTAGGGAAAATAAATCCCTGACTGCCGCTGGGAATGTAGAGTGTAAGTCTTCATATTTGTGAAGTTGAAGTGTTGATGAGTTTCCGCTTAGAGAAATAAACTCTGTTGTAAGGGAAACGCTGTGGTGCTTGTGAAATCCTGTTGGGGAATCCCGAGAAATTTGGCGACTTCTATCGGGGAGTGATAATTGGTAGTTTTGTTTCGCTGGGGATTAAACTGCACACTGCGGGGGATTTTACAGAGAATTTAGAGAGATTTCCTTATCTCTTAAAGCCATTAGTGATTGTCTTTTTATTTTGTTCATTTGTAAATAGTAATTATGTTCGAATGCATATGTTCAAAAATAAATCATTTGACGTTTTTGCAAACAAAACACAAGAGTAAATAAAACAGATAGTTTCTGCACTTTCAAAGGGATATCTTTGTATTGACTTTGAATAAGTATTTTTGTACAATGAGACAAACACTCTAGTAAGAGAATGTTGTTGTAAATAATGAAAATTTGATACAAAGAAAAGATAGTTATGTGAAATAGTCCCATGGGGTTCCCATTCTGCTATAGCCTTCATATCTCCGAGCATCTTGTCTATTTGTTGCCTCGTCGGAAGATGATTGAATTGATCAGAACCTCTGAGTTTGTCAATGGAAGCCAAAGGTTGTCCGTAAAGTGATCCAACGGGACATAGTCATACGCTTTAATTCCCTAACTTTTGCCTGGACCGCCCTTTTGGGTTTTCAGTCCACCGTGAAACCCTTTTTTGCCCAAGTTTCCCTTTCGGGTTTTCAACTTTCCGGGTTTACAATTTTTTTAGTATTATCCTTAATTTTTGCCCAAACCTTTTTTGGTTCGCCGGGATGTCCTTATTTTGTCTAGCTGTGTCAACCTAGCGGATCTCTTTATGCGTAGTATCTTTTGACTATGACCGTGTTCACAGGGTGTGGCAGGTCGTCGCCATCCATGGGGGTTAAGATCATTGCTCCACCAGAGAATATGCTTTTGATTACAAATGGTCCTTCATATGTAGGAGTCTATTTTCCCCTGGGATCACCTTGCGGAAGTATGATGCGCTTGATCACCAAATCCCCAACTTGATACACTTGTCGTTTTACCTTTTTGTTGAAATCCTTGATCATCCGTTTTTGATACATTTGACTGTGACAGACAGCAGTAAGCCTTTTCTCATCAATCAAGTTCATTTGATCAAGCTGAGTCTGGATCCAATCTTCTTCGTTCAACCCTGCATCCTTCATAATTCTGAGAGAGGGAATCTGGACCTCAATAGGTAATACAACTTCCATGTCGTACACCAGAGAGTAGGGTGTTTCCCCGGTTGATGTGTGTGACGTGGTACGATACTCGTGGAGAGCGAATAGTAACATTTCATGCCAGTCTTTGTATGTGACTTTCATTTTCTGTATGATATTTTTGATATTCTTATTTGTGGCTTCGACATCACCATTCATCTTTGGCTGGTAAGGGGAAGAATTGTGATGCTAGATCTTGAATTTCTCACACAGGGAGGTGATCATAGCGTTGTTTAGATTCGTACCATTGTCTGTGATGATTCTCTCCGGGATACTATACCGGCATATGAGATTATGTTTAATGAACCGGGTGACAACATTCTTGGTAACGGAAGCCAAGGAAGCTGCCTCAACCCATTTTGTAAAATAATCAATGGCCACTAAGATGAAGCGGTGTCCATTAGAGGCTGTTGGTTTGATTTCCCCAATCATATTGATGCCCCACATAGCAAAGGTCCAAGGAGCCGTCAAGACATTCAAAGGAACCAGAGGTACGTGCACCTTGTCACCATAGATCTGACACTTGTGGCAGGTTCGAGAGTGTTGATAGCAATCTGCTTCCATGGTAGACCAGTAATAACCTTCCCGTAGGATCTTCTTTGCCATTGTATGCCCACTAGAATGGGTGCCAAAAGTTCCCTCATGTAGATCAGCCATGATCTTTTTCGCTTCAACCTTGTCTATGCACCGAAGTAACACAGAGTCATGGTTGCATTTGTAGAGAATGCCATTACTAAGGAATAATTTAACAGAGAATCTCTTTAAGAACTTCTTATCATTGACTAAAGCATCTTTCGGATATTCCTGAGCCTCGAGATACCTCTTAACTTCTTGAAACCAAGGCCGGTCCACTACTTCTTCAGTATTAATCTCGTGACAGTGAGCTAGTTCGTTCATTCGCTCAATGGTGATCTGGGGAGCTTCGTTATCCAATTTAAGTTTAAACATGGATGACATTGTGGCTAGTGTGTCTGCTAGCTGATTTTCGTCTCGCAGGAAATGCTCGAAGGTAGTCTGCTCAAAATGTGGTACCAATGTCAACACATGTTCTTTGTATGAGATAAGGTTGGAGTGTTTAGTGTCCCATTACCCTTTGATCTGGTTGATGACAAAAGCTGAATCTCCTAATACATTTAAGAATTTGATCCCCAAGTCCATGGCAACTTTGAGACAAAAAATGCACACTTTGTATTCTGCCATGTTATTTGTACAATTGAAGCATAGTCTTACAGTAAAGGGAGTATGACACCCTTCAGGAGATATGAGCACATCACCAATACCATTACCAAGTACGTTGGATGCCCCATCAAAGAATAGGGTCCATCGGGATCCTTGTTCAGGTCCGTCATATGGTCTGAATTCTTCACAGTTGTTTACCAACATGATGTCTTCATTTGGGAATTCGAACTTCATGGACTGGTAGTCATTCACGGCTTGGTGAGCAAGGGGATCAACTAGTACACTTCCCTTTATTGCTTTCTGGATAGTATATTGTATGTCATATTCTGTCAAGATCATCTGCCGTCTCGTTATTCTCCCAGAGAGAGCAGGTTTCTCGAAGATGTACTTTATTGGATCCATTTTAGATATCAACAAGGTAGTATGGGTCAGCATATACTATCTTAGTCGGCGAGCAACCCATGCTAGAGAACAACAAGTTTTATCGATCAGTGAATATCTGGTTTCACAGTCGGTAAACTTTTTGCTCAGGTAATAAATAACATGCTCTTTTCGGCCAGACTCGTCATGCTGCCCCAACACACACCCCATTGAATTTTCTAAAACAGTCAGATACATGATCAATGGTCTTCGCTCTACTGGTGGCATCAACACAGGAGGCTCTTGCAAGTACTCTTTGATCTTGTCAAAAGCAACTTGGCACTCACCATTCCATTTGACTACTTGATCTTTCTTCAATAATTTGAAGATCGGTTCACAAGTAGCTGTTAGGTGAGAAATGAGTCTAGAAATGTAGTTCAAATGTCCCAAGAATCCCCTGACTTCCTTCTCAGTACGAGGAGCAGGAATCTCTTGTATTGCTTTAACCTTGGCAGGATCCACCTTGATACCTTTGTTGCTGACGACAAAGCCTGGGAGTTTACCAGACCTTACTCCAAACATGCATTTATTTGGGTTCAACCTCAGCTTGTATTTCTTCAGCCTCTCAAACAGTTTTTGTAAATGATCAAGATGCTCTTCTTCCGTTTGAGATCTGGCTATCATATCGTCCATGTAGACCTCTATTTCGTGATGTATCATGTCGTGAAATAGAGCTACCATGGCATGCTGATAGGTTTCCCCAGCATTCTTCAGTCCGAATGGCATAACCTTATAGCAGAATGTGCCCCACTGTGTGACAAAGGTTGTTTTCTCCATGTCTTCAGGCGCTATTTTGATTTGGTTGTAGCCTGAGAAACTGTCCATGAAGGAAAACACTTTATGTTGTGTTGTATTGTAAGCTACAATATCAATATGGGTAAGTGGGAAATCGTCCTTAGGGCTTGCCCTATTCAAATCTCTGTAGTCCACTCACATTCGCACTTTGCCGTCCTTTTTGGGCACGGGAACAACATCGGCAGCCCATTATGGATAGGAGGTGAATGCCAAAAATCCGGCATTGAATTGCATCATGACTTCTGCCTTAATCTTTTCTGACATGTCAAGTTGCATGCGACGGACCTTTTGCTTTACCGGTGGGCAATCCTCTTTTATAGGTAAACGATGTACCACGATATCTGCATCAAGTCCCAGCATGTCTTCGTACGACTAGGCAAAGACCTCAACGTAATTATGTAACATCTGAATCAGACGCTCCTTGACACTGGGTTCCATATTAACACCCACCTTGACTTCTCTTTTGTCTTCTTCGGTACCTAGGTTGATCGTATCCACGGGTTCCTCGTGGGGCTGAATGGTTCTCTCTTCTTGTTGTAGTAATCTGCAAGTTCCCCTGGTACTTCACAATCTTCCTCACCTTTGTCTTCGCCTTGGTAGATTAGATTCTCAAGGTCACGAAAGGCCATAGCAATACCATTACCCATGGGATCCCGAATGGATGTAGACCTGCATTGTGAGTGTGAGTGTGAGTGTGTGTGTGAGTATAGCTATCTTTGAAAGAAATGAAAAATTTAAAAAGAAAAATAATGAGCACAAAGTTTGTATACAAAAACGTCCATGATTCATTGATGTCATATGGAAATGAGATAATAACCCTTACAAATGGACCATTGTGCCTTAGGTAAGACACAAGGTTTTAAGAGTCTGAATTGTTTTAATATTACAGATTCGACAAAATGTAAAGACAAATTACTATGGGATAAAAGTGATCGGGACAAAATCTCTAGTCCCCCAGTTGCTGAGCCCTCCACTGACAGTTTGGAAAATCCAATCCTCCAGGTCATAGCTATCTTCATCCTCCTCCACAGTGTTGACTTCGTGATTGCTAATCTTCAAGGGTGGTCCCCTGGCACGAGTGCAGCGTACAGACTTCTGGGCACCTAAAGTGAAACCCAGACCAAATTTGTCAGATTTTTATGGGATATCTGGGATTTGGCCCAAAATTGTGCATCCACCTTCTTCTATCACTGCCTTGGCATCCTTCAAAGATAACATCTTGAGTGAAGGCCTTGTGATCTTGGGAACTTGAGACACAACCGTGGTTACTGCCACAGTCTGCGGGACTTCTTCAAAGTACTGGAATGGAGTTTCAATAAATTCACCATCTAACTCCACATATCTTAAGGAATTTAGATTGCTGACCATATACTCTTATTCTCCATGAACAATGATGATCTTCCCGTGAATTGGATATTTTAGCATTTGATGCAACGTAGAGGAAACAACGCCAACATTGTAAATCCATGGTCGGCCTAGCAAATAGGAATATGAAGGGCGAATATCCATTACATAAAAAGTTGACTCAAATGTTTGGGTTCCAACTTTTATGGGGATGTATACTTCCCCATGTACCATCCTTTTTGAGCCGTCAAAATCCCTCACTACTATATTGCTTGGTTTCAAAGTCAATCCCTCACAGTCAAGCCTATCAAGAGCCTTTTTAGGAAACACATTCAGGGATGAACCGGTATCAACCAACACATGAGCCAACGTCGTTCCCCTACATTCAACTGAGACATGCAATGCCTCATTATGCTTCCTCCCTCTTGGCGTTAAATCAGCATCCGAAAAACCTAAACCATTATCTGCAGTCAAGTTGGCTACACAGTCTTGGAGCTGATCGACAGATCTTTCTTGGGGTACATGGGCAGTTTTATGGAACTTTACCAAGGCTTTTGAATGAGCCTCGGAACATATTAGTAGAGCCAGCATGGAAATTTTTGATGGAGTTTTCCCCATTTGCTCGACTACATTGTAGTCTCTCCTTTTTATGATCTTTATAATTTCCTCCATCTCTTGTCGGGAGGTCTCAGGGATAGCCACCGATTAGGCCTTCCTCCGGACAGGCTCAATCAGAATACTTTTACCTCGAGTCTCGGTTGACTCGACAACGGGAATGTCAGTAGGGGTGATAACAGGGATTGTAACAGCTTTATCAGCAAGAGTATTTACAGAGATGAATGTAGGACTGGGAATAACCTTTGAAGGAGCAACAATAACAGGAATGATTACGAGTCCAGAAACAACCTTTGGAGGAGCAATTTTTGGAGAGAAAATCCTATCACTTCGGGTTATCTTACTAGTCCCTGCCATATTACTGACATCAGAGTCAACTTTCTCTGAACTTAAATCTTCAACAGTTGGCCAATCTTGCTTAATACCGTGGTATTAGACATCACCTCCATAATTCCATGGTACCGTTTTGTCTGACGAATACGGGATTGGTCCAGGCATTTTAATTATCAAAGGAGCTACTTTTGGAACTGATGTAATTCTAATGGGTCTTTTGGCGTAGACCCTGGAAGAATTGGCAGATATGGTAATGATGGAAACATCATTATAAGAAACAGTAGGAATATAAGTCTTCTCGAATAAAATTTCCTTATTGTCTATTAGGCACTGAACGCCTATTTTCAGTGAAGGACAGTCGGTTGGCAAGGGAAAACAGAAATGACAGCTTTCATCACAGCCAGGGAAAACATCGGAATTCAACAAGTTCTTTTTGATAGTCAGGAGTGGGGTCACAAGTTCATCAATTGAAATAACAAACACATCCTCCTCAATGGCGTTGGTATTATGGTCGTGTTTGGGCATAGGGGAAGAAATGACATTGGGTTTTTCTGGCACATCAAATTCAATCTCTTTGGCTTCAAGGAGGTCTTGTACTTTGTTCTTTAGAGCCCAACAATTATTAGTGTCATGGCCGAGACTCTTAGAATGGTATGCACAACAGGCATTGGGATGATAGTGAGGAGAGGTTGTGTTAGGGTTCTTTGGAGCTTCTTTCAAGGTCACTAGATTGGATCTTAACTGATGCGGTAATACTTGAGATAATGTCATGTTAATTCGGGTGCATTGTCTGACTGGTCTTTCTATTCTTGATTCGTTGTTTCTTTGTTGATCAGGTGCAGGTTTAGGAATCATAATAGCCCCCACCATTGGACGGTGTTCGGACCTATCTTGATTTCTCGGAGGATATACAACAACCACTTCCTTCTTTCTGATGAATGGTTTCCTTATAGTAGCAGAGGATGCATCTTTTTGAATCTTTCCACTCTTTATCCCGGCTTCCACCCTTTCTCCGGTCAATATCAGTTTGGTGAAACCTGCCGATGAACTCCCAATTAAATGATTGAATAAGGGGCCAGACAAGGTGCCCAAAAACATGTCTACCAATTCTCTTTTAGATAGAGGAGGTTGAACTCTTCCGGCTAAATCCCTCCACTTTTGTGCATAGTCCTTGAAGACTTCACTTGAAACCATGGCCATACTCTGGAGTTGAGTACGGGTGGGTGCAAGATCAGTGTTGTATTGGTATTGTTTGTAAAATGCTGCATCAAGATCTTCCCAATTGTGAACGTTGGCTCTTTCTAGCTTGTAAAACCAATCAAGTTGAGTTCCAGACAGACTGTCTTGGAAGAAGTGTACCCATAAATCCTTGTCAGCGGTATGAGGCTGGATTTTCCTTACGTAGGACTAGAGATGCATTTTGGGACATGAATCTCCATCATATTTGGCGAATATCGGTGCTTTGAATTTTGGAGGTATGACAATCCCCGATACTAACCCCAACTCCTCAAAGTCCAATCAAGGAACCTTTTGGATTTCCATTGCACTTAACCGTTCTTCTAGATACTTATACTTATCGTCGGCTAGAGGATATTGTTCTTCAGAATAATCCTCTTCTTCCTCTTCCTCTTCTGACTCTGGCCGGACAACTATTTCTTTGCCTTTCCCAGATTGATTGTATTTCTCACCAAATGACGTTGCAAAGTCTAAGGTCCTTCTTGTCTGCCCTTGGAATCTTCTTCCCATGTTTAGAACTCATATTATCTTCTTTGTTTTCTTCTTTTTCTTTTCAACCAGCAAGGTCTTCAACTCTTCTTGTCCTCTGGCTAGAGTTAAGAACATTTGTTGAAACTGAGCGTTTTGTGCTTAGAGGTTGTTCACCGTTTGCTCGAGATCCATCTTACTGAAATAAACAGTAGAAATATGAGGAGACTTGTCGCAAGAAACCTGCTTATGTTATGATGAATGGTAAATGCGTATGCAATGATTTCAAGGAACTTAGAGATTCAAATTCGTTTTAGACAAAAAGGAAACACATGTTATATTAATAAATTAAAGCTTTAGTACATCAATGCCTCTTCGGGCTTACATAGAAATAGAATAAAAAACTCTAAGATAAAAAGGTTGTGCGTATCGTCTTTGGTGCAATGTAGGCATTCAGGGTCCGCTCCTCATGAAGTTGCTTAGTGAGTTCCAAAATCTTCTTCTCGCTAGCGTAGAATTGGGCCTCAAAAGTGTCCCGCTCTCCCTTGAGTTGTATCCAATCTCTTTGTAATTCTTCAAGAGAGGTGGGCATTTCAGGATGCAGGATAGTGTATGGAACATCTCCCTCCATGACAGGCTCAATTATTACCGGGAGAATGGAGGGATAAGGCATCATAAGACTTTGTGCACGAGTTCGTACCCATTTAAGGTAAGGCTCAAGAGGGATGGAATTCTTATGCCCCAATGTCTTGCTATCTACCTTGTTCAACATCCTCCAAGCTCGTATAAATCTCTGGCGAAGACCTTGATCGTCATTCTCGGAATCAAATACCAAACCTTGAATGAGCATCTCATGTGGGTCATCCCTTCGGGCATAACCAAACTGTCTTAAAGCCAAACAGGGGTTATAGGTGATACCTCCCCTAATGCCAAGTAAGGGGACATTAGGTAACTCTCTATAATAGTCGACGATGATAACATTCTCCATAGATCGGGAACACCAATGGATGTCTGAATGCTTGAGCGTCATCAACCTTTGTGACCACCTCGAACCATGCTCGTTCCTTATTACAGATTGGGGAAGATGCGAAATAAACCATCTTTCCAAGAGAGGAGTGCAACACATAAGGATACATGTTTTTCCTCATAGTGCGAGTGTGAAAAGAATGTAGGATGTCCCCTAGCAAAGTAGGCACCGGGTTGCGAGATATGAAGATTTTGACGGAGTTCACATCTATGAGTTGGTCAGGATTTGGAAACAAAACCATCCCATAGATGAGGAGAGCCACAACTTCCTCGAAGGCTTGCAAATCCAAAGAGTTCCAACAGTTTTGGGTTTTCTCGAACAAGAACTTTGCTAGGAAACCTTTGACGCCACTCCTTGTTTTCCAATGAGTTGTGACATCAGATGGTTGCAAGTGTAGGGCTTGAGCAATCTATTATGGTTTTGGATCTCTTTCTGTACCGTTGAAAGGTAGTTGATTGAGAATGGGAATCCTCAAGATTCCGGAGAATTCTTCCAAAGTAGGCACAAGTTGATAATCATGAGACGTGAAGCAATGGTGTAAAGGATCAAAGAACTGAAAGAGCACCTTCACCATATCTTCATCTGTGTTAGAGGTAACCAAGTTTAGTATGCGACCATGTCTCTTGGTGAATGGAGAGTTTTCAGGAATCCTTGAAGCTAGCTCTTTAAGTTGAGGGGGAATCTTTACAAGGTTAACTTGAATAGTTTTCCTGCGAAGAGAATCCATGTCCTACAAAACAGAAACAAAGATAAATCCCAGAACTCCTTGAAATGGTTAGTGAGTATGAGCATGATGATATGATATTCATGATGTTATGTACAAGTAAAATATACACAAACAAAGCAAACAAGTTCTTAGGTTTAGGATTGTATGGAGTCTCATAGGTAAGTACCCTCTTGAAGTTCAGTTGGCTCAAACCTGTCCTAGTAATAGTAACCTGGTTCTAAGGAGCTCAATATCACTTGTTTGTTTCCTTGGGCATTGTTTCAGCGCAATCCTCTTTAATGGCGATCGAAATATCCCAAAGAACCAAACCTTAATGAGTGTAGTATAGAGTATCTACCAACTTTGGATTGCACCAAAGTCGGTCATCTCACTACGTCCTAATGGCCAAGTTGGTCAAGTAAAGGTTCTAAAAGTTCATTAGTTCTTCATGACATCACTCAGCGGCCCTGTATTCTCCTTGACTACTCAAGGGCTACCGGTACCCACAAATATGTCGCACTAACGTACCTATTGCTTAGACCGTATCGGTATACCCCGCACAGTTTCCACAATGTATTGCTACTTACCTATAAGGTATCCCAAATTCGGGTAGAGGATTCAAACCCAGACAAAGTGAAGATGTGAAAAACACAAGAAGGGGGGGGGGGTCGAATTGTAAAACTTAAATTAAAAGACTTAACAACACAGTATTTTTATCCTGGTTCGTTTGATCTCAAACTACTCCAGTCCACCCGTCAAGGTGATTTCACCTCTCTCCAACGAGCTCTTAATCCACTATTCTCAAAGGATTACAACAGCTACTTTAACAACTGTTAAAGTCTTCTTGAGTACAACCACAATCCAGTTAATCTCAAGGAACTTCTTTTACAAATTATTGAACAAGAGTGTGTTGTTGTTTTCTTACAAAACCGTATATCACAACTGTGATAATTACACAAAAAATACTCTTGGAATAAAATGAATTTGCTAAAGCTTTGAATATGCGTG
This sequence comes from Vicia faba, assembly GCA_948472305.1. Lineage (NCBI taxonomy): Eukaryota > Viridiplantae > Streptophyta > Magnoliopsida > Fabales > Fabaceae > Vicia > Vicia faba. The sequence continues at coordinate 1,186,524,628 of OX451735.1, read as the reverse complement.
GTTTGGATAGCTAGGCAAATTTGTTGAGTGCGTACGTACGTGCTTCTTTTCACAAGCAGACTTGTTTATATAGACAAGCAAGAGACGTTGTCCATAAATCAAGTTTAATGATAATAATGCACTTTCCTTTTGAAGAAGATCTTGTCTGAAGAAAGCCGTTAGCATTTAATTCTTTCTTGAATAATCAGTAACGCTTCAGAGTCTTCTTTGCTGAACTGCTGATAACGCTTCAGAGTGTTGATGACTTGGTAAAGATGTCTTTGATCAGAGTCAGAGTATATTTGTTTAGGCGCAAATTTTGGTCATCACACTTCAGCGTATAATCTGGTAGCTTCAGCGTGTAGCACATATTTCTGATCTTCTGATGCTGATTCCATTCTGATGCTGATTCCATCAGAACTTCTGCATATACAAAACTTAATTTTAAGGAGCATAATTGTTCTTTGTATATATCTTTGAAATAATTTATTCTTTGTATTTTGTTATCATTAAAACTTTAATCAAGGGTTGTAGAATCAAACAATGTTCTAACAATCTCCCCCTTTTTGATGATGACAAAAACCAGATTTTTCAATAAAGAATAAGGAATAAAAAGCATGGAATTTAAGAAGAAAAGCTCCCCCTGAGTTGATTACTTCCCTTAAATTCTTAGAGTCCTTGAGCATCAGAATTTAACTATGTTTTTCATCAGAGTTTTGTACCTGTTTAAGCTTTTCAGAAGAAAGACATTAAGAGATCAGAATGTTTGAGACTTATGTCTCAGTAATCCGTTATTGAAAATATCTTATTCTTTCTCCCCCTTTTTGTCAGTTATCAAAAAGACATATAATCAGAGCCAAAAAGGATTTATATTAAAATTAGAAGCAACAATAAGACGTTCAGAGCAGCAGCAATGTAAAAAATATTACAGATAAACAAAATTTTAAAAGAGAAATCTAAGAGGGAGGAGGAAGACGTGTGAGCAGAGCTTCCAACAAGCCCTTGATCTGGATGTTGGTTTCCTCTTGTTTGGTTAACATGCTCTTGATTTCCGAAATTTTGTCATCCTTTTTATCCATCCTTTCCTGCATAATAATATCAGATCTCTTCAGTTCTTCCAGAGTCTGCCTTTCATAGGAGGAGGCTTGAGAATCTCCAGTAGCTGGATGCTTCTCAGAGCATTCTGCAACGTCATCTTTTTAAACCAAATCCTCTGCAGGAATCATCTCATCTTGAGCAGCAGTCAGAGTAAGATCTTCTGACTCTGGTTGAACTTTGTCTGCTGGACGATGTTCTGACCAGGGAGAATTGTCTAGAGGGAAAACTTCTTCCTTGAGAAGTTAGCTCAGAACTTGCTCTTCAATTACTTTTAGCAGATTACTGAAGTTCTGTTGAACTTGTTCGTAGCTCTGTTCTTGCATCTTATGAGTTTCAGAACATGCCCATTTTTTGAAACTTGTCCAAAGATAATCTGAAGCAGTAGGATTAATTATCTCAAGACTAGCTTGCTTCAGGGAAGTTATCCACTTCTGCATTTCTGTTTCAAATATCAATAAACTAGTACCAACATCTGGTGTAGGTTCAGATGGTTTTGGTTTTGGAATGGCTGTTTTGTGGGTTATGGCAGCAAGACGTTCAAAAACAGTTAAATCAATGACAGTTTTGGCGTTGTCATTTGGATTGTTCTTTGGTGAGGGAGTGGGAGAGTCTGGTATAATTATTGGACTAGTTGGGGAATTTGGTGGAGTTGATTCTAGTGAAGAGGGAATTTGGGGAATATCCAGAATGGTCAGGGGCATACGGATGGCCAGAGGTTCAGTGATTCCAGGAATTGGAATGGGATCAGAATCAACAATTTGGTTGGATTGAACGTTATGAGGTTCTGGTTCACAAGATTCAGAAGGTTGGACCTCAAAAGTTTGAACTTTTGGTTGTGATAGTTCAGGTTGTGGAGAAGGTGGATGAATTTCTGGTTAAGGAGATGGAGGTAGTGGTATTTCTAGTTGTGGAGAGAGGGGAATTTCTAATTGTGGTGTTTCTAAAATGGTTTCAGAATTTGGATTTTCTGGTATGGGAGCATAAATATTCTGGTCAAAGGTTTCAATATCGGACAGAACTTTTGCAAGTTCTGATTGAGTTGTTTCAATATTTGGATTGATAGGTAGGGAGTGAGATCCTCTAAGAGTTAGAGTTTCTGAGGGGTCAAACCCTATGTCAAAATCATCAAATGTTTGAGGGGTAGGAATTTCTGAATGGGTAGTGTGATACGGTGGGAGAGAACTGACTGTTTTTGGAATGTTGGTTCGCGTTTTGCGTTTGTATTCGCAAAATTTCACGGTAAGCAAGAGTCGCCACCGTCTTTTATTTTATCCAACAAGGAAAGGAAAAAAGCACATAAAAATTCCTTTTTCGAGATGTTTCTCGGGTCCGGGGGGTAGATTATAGAAAGGTAAGGTGTTAGCACCCTTTCTATCAGTGGTTATCCACGGGCTCTTAGGTACTTGCTCAAAGTGTTTTCAAAATTTGCTTTTCTTTGTGTTTGTGGGTTTGAAAAGAGTTTTTGTTTGAAAGGTGTAAGTGCGAAAAGTTTTGTTTTTTTGTTTTGAGAGAGCAAGTACTTAAGAATCATCTACCTACTCGAAAAAGGAATCAATCTGTGCTAATATCCTTTAGACAATGCTATCCCACTATGAATGAGTAGGTAGCACCGTCGTTGGAGTTTAACGGTCAATTCGATTAAGGGACGTGTGGTCACTAAAGCAATGTTAGGACGCTTTAGCGGTAACCCTAATGTCTTAGATCATTTTTCCGAGGCAACCGTTTCGAGGCAACTATGATCTTTGGACAAGAGAGCGACCTCTAACACTACCTATACTCAATGACCATGTTCGAAGGCAACCAAGCGAGGTGTACCCTAAGAGTGCGCTTGTACGAGTGTGTTAGTTTCAGTTAATTTGTCTTTGTACATGTCAATGGTTATCTATGTTGATTTTAAGTTCATACATTCGATCTTATCATGCATTCCCTATTATCAAACATCTAACAGTTTATAAGTTGCGGGAATTAAATTGCGGAAATTAAATCTAACTATTACAAGGCGTCGGGTATTTACATCACCAAAAGCAACCCTTGAATTTAAAATGCGAAAAGTAAATAAAGCGATAAAAAATGTTAAAGTCCTATTAAACTATTACATTCCGGGAAACAGATACAATATGATAAATGGATCGCGTGCGAGAAATTAAATCGAATGCGAGTTATTTAGGGTTTTGACCCTTTTTGAAAGAAAGCGTTCTTTGGTTATTTTTGAATTAAGAAAGAAATTAAATCTAAGTTAATTATTAAATTAAATAAGCTAATTAATTAAATAATGGAAATAATATTTTTGGATTTTTTGATATTTAAAGAAATAAAATAAATTTGATCAAAGTTAGTAAAACCTAATTATCTATATTAATTTTAATAATTGCAAAAATATTAAAAGTTATACCTAATTAAAACTAAATTAATTGAATTAATATTTATTTACAAAAATAAAGTGATGAATTTAATTTTAATAAATAAAATATATTTTTGGTTTTTGATTTTATGAGGAAAAGATTTTAATTGGTTAGTTAGAAAATAAAAATAATTAATCAAAACAAATAAATAAATGAAATAAAAAGAAATAGAAATACTCAAGGGGGGGTTTGGGCCTGAAAGGAGGTGAGACTGGAAATTTGATGGCCCGTTTACACGCAGGCCCGGTGGACTTTTCTGATTCTCCATGCGCATGTTGACTTGAGTGTATGATGGTCTTTCATTCTGGACCACCAGATCTGGCCTGGGGCCATCTGGCAGATGATTGGATGATGATGTATGGTGAACCACACGCCTGGCTTTGCATTGGAATACCTGGAAGAAAAATACAACAAATATGTTGGGGACCTGGGATTCGAACCCAGGTCATGTGAGTCAAAGTGTGCACTCCACGACCACTCAGCCAACGCATTTTAATTGTTAGTGTAATAGATAATAAATATAATATGGGAAAAACAAATAAATGCCAGAAAATAAAAAAAAAATAAAGCGCGAAGCTTGAATCAGCGAATGGGAGGGGGACGCGTCATCGTCTTCCTCGTTGCAACCTGGTTATTTACCTGCAGATTTTTATCTGCAGCTAAATTCGTAGCTCATTCCTAAAATCTATCCCAGACCATGAAAATCAATCCCAAGCACATGGTTGTGCTCGTCTCCTTCCACTGATCATGCTTATGTCCATTAATGGCATCAATTTTGCCTGCAAATAAAATGCCCAAAAACAAGAACCAAGAACCCTAGAATCGGCTAGGGGGTTACAGGCTATAAAAATACAATCAAATAATGCAGAAAGTTTAGAAATCGCACAAGGATCATGAATATGCCAATAATTTGTCAAAAAAATGCAAGAATGTGGAGTTATGAATTTGACTACAGGGCGGTAAAACGCGAAGCTTACAGTGCGATTGAGAAGGTATCAGAGCTTGTTAAGGATTGGTTTTGCTTCAAGGATGGTCCAGCAATTGATTAGTGATGAGATTTGACCTTGAAACCACCTCTATGCACGATTTCAGTTTCAAGCTTTTTGGCAATTTTTTCAAGTTTGTTTCTTGTGATTTTGCAGCCTCTAACCTCTCAAACTCTTGCCTTTGCATTGTATATGTAACATGGAGTGAATTAGGTTAACTTTTTTGGGCTGAATCCTTGTGCATTGATGTTTGGAGATATGATTTGATTCACCATTCAAAACCTTCCAACTTTGTCCAAAATCCAATATTTTGTTCATGATATGGCTTGATACGGATTTGATCATGTCCATGATGACAATTAAGACCTATAACAATCAAAAAGATCCTAAGTGATCAATATTTGGATTTTATTTGATTTAAATTGATTTAAAATGAATTAATTCAATAAAAAATCCAATAAAATAGAAATATTGATAAATGGACATAAGACTGAAGCTAGGATACGTGTGTAGTGTGACAAGATCAAATCAAGTGGAAAAGAATGGGCCCATTTGAAAAAATTTTAAGTTTTGGGGATAGTTGACTTTTGGCAATTTTGGAAAAATGCCCAACTTCAACAATGCATAACTTCTTCAATTTTGAACTTTTGGAAGTTTTCTTTGACTTTTTAGAAAGCTTGAGATGTACTATAACCAAACATTTTGGTCTCATCTAATTTTGATATTCCATGCTCAAGTTATAAGCTTTGGCAAAAAATGTGTTTTTGTTGACTTTCAAAAATGACCTATAATGTCCAAATTTGTAACTTTTTGTGAGTGCATTTTCTGATCTTGGGGTATGAAGATGGATTGTAGGAAATTTTATCCTCTTCAAAATGAGCTTTGGATGGGTCATTTATCATAAAGTATGAGAAAGTTATGCTTGGTCAGAGTTGAGTTGACTTTTCCTACAAAACCCTAATTTAGCAACTTTTTTTTGAGTCTTGATGAATTTTGAGCAATCCTTGATGAATCATGATCAAACCTTGATCAAATGATGAAATATCCTTCAAAATGAGAATGTTTACAAAAAATCTTGAAGTTTTACTATCTTTGGGGCACAGTTGACTTTTGCCCTAGCATAGCCGATTTTTGGACCTCTTGAGCAATTGACTGACCAAACTTCCTCTGCAAGGCTTGAAATTTGATATGGATGAACTTAAGAACATATTAGGACATTGGGGAGCACTTGAAGTCATTTGTATGTAAGGACCTTTATGCAACACAAAACCCTAATTTGAGGTTGACTGCCTTAGGAGATGATTTGACTGTCCAACTCTTGAGCAATCTTGAGCCACTTGGAGATTTTTCTTGCAATGTCTTGAGAAACATGAGGGAAAATTTTGGAGTACAACAACTTCCCTTGTTCAATCTTCTTAAACCTGAGGATATAGATTGGTTTTTGGGCCTTTCGTGATCCGAAGGTGGAAGATGATTGAACATTAGAGTGCCTAGAAATTTGCACTCACATGAAGTGGTATCAGCCTGATGATGTCGGGAATAGGCTTACAGATGCCATTTGGAGACTGTCGATTGGAGGTTTGAACTTCGACTGGAAACTGAATCAGGGAGATCTTATCGGCAATCTGACTGAACCAAAGGAGGTTTTGGATTAACTTTGACTTGATTGGCATCAGAAAAATCTTTAGGAATCGATTTAACTGGACCAGACAAGGTCTTGGATTCACTTTGACTGGATCAGCGTCAGAAAAATCTTTAGGAATCGATTTAACTGGACCAGACAAGGTCTTAGAATAACTTTAACTAGAATACGAATCAGGGAGATCTCATCGGCGATCTGACTGAACTAGAGGAGGTCTTGGATTAACTATGACTGGATCGGCATCAGAAAAATCTTTAGGAATCGATTTAACTGGACCAGACAAGGTCTTGGAATATCTTTGACTGGATGGACATCAGAAAAATCTTTAGGAATCGATTTAACTAGACCAGACAAAAGTCTTGGAAAGTTTTTGACTGGATCAGCATCAGAAAAATCTTTAGGAATCGATTTAACTGGACCAGACAAAAAGTCTTGGATTAACTTTGACTGGATCAGAATCAGAAAAATCTTTAGGAATCAATTTAACTGAACCAGACAAAAGTCTTGGAATATCTTTGACCGGGTCGGCATCAAAAAAATCTTTAGGAATCGATTTAACTGGACCAGACAAAGGTCTTGGAAAATTTTGACTGGATCGGCATCAGAAAAATCTTTAAGAATCGATTTAACTGGACCATACAAAGGTCTTGGAAAATTTTGACTGGATCAGCATCAGAAAAATCTTTAGGAATCGATTTAACTGGACCAGACAAAGGTCTTGGAAAATTTTGACTGCATCGGCATCAGAAAAATCTTTAGGAATCGATTTAACAAGACCAGGAAAAGGTCTTGGAAAATTTTAACTGGATCGGCATCAGAAAAATCTTTAGGAATCGATTTAACTGGACCAGACAAAGGTCTTGGAAAATTTTGACTGGATCGGCATCAAAAAAATCTTTAGGAATTGATTTAACTGGACCAGACAAAAGTCTTGGAATATCTTTGACTGGATCGGCATCAGAAAAATCTTTAGGAATCGATTTAATTGGACCAGACAAAGGTCTTGGAAAATTTTGACTGGATCGACATCAGAAAAATCTTTAGGAATCGATTTAACTGGACCAGACAAAAGTCTTGGAATATCTTCAACTGGACTACGAATCAGGGAGATCTTATCAGCGATCTGACTGAACCAGAGAAGGTCTTTGCCATAGCTGAGAACTTAACTGCATCTTTCCTGAAAGGTAAAGGTTAGTCATATGTAATGCATGATATGCATCAAGCAACGATGTTCTCAAAATAAATGAGATTGTATGGTATGATGCATATATGCATGTATTATGATGTATGGAAATGTAATGCTTCTAGCTGGGGAAAATAAATCCCGGATAGCTGTTGGAGAATAGAGTTGAATTCTTCGCTTCCGCTGGGGATGGTGAACGAAGGTGATAAGCCTGCAAGCGAAGATAACTCCGTTGGGGAATAAACTGATGAGGAGATTACTCTGTAGGGAAGAGATACTCTGCTGAGGATTTCAATGATAAACTCTACTGGGGAGGGATTACCGTTGTCGGTGACACTGAATCTTGTTGGGGAATTGAATTCCTGTTTGTGAAAGGAAAGAACTCCGCTGGGGATGATCTTTCAGTTGCAACTTGTTGGGGATAACCCTGTTACACTTTTGGTGGGGATAATCCTCTGAATTCTGCTGAGAGTGACCCTTTGAACTTGGCTGGGGAGATTTATTTTGTACTTCGCTGGGGATAGACTTCCAGTGTCTACTGGGGATGATGCCTCGACTCTGTTGGGGAAGCTTTTTCAGAATATGCTGGGGAAATATTGACTCCACTAGGGAGGTATCTTGTATTCAGCCGGGGAGCATTCTTATACTCCGCTAGGGAATATTAAGACTGTCGGGAATATCGAGCCTTCCTAGTGCTGATGGTAGATCAACTCTGCTTGGGGAGAGTATCGCTGATTCAATCACGGTTGCAAGTCTCAGCTGGTGGAGAGCTACCATTACTGTCTTGCTCTCCGAGGAGTGAAGGTATCTTAGCCATATTCTTCATATGAGTCTACCTTGTACCTGGGGGACAAAGCAACTATACAGCTTGGACACTTCTTATTGCCCCTGTTTCTGATATTACCCGTAATCGTCTTTTGTTTCGCATGTAAATATTTATGAGAAGCAATTAATGTCAAATGCATATATCAACAATGAACAATGGACATTCTTTGCAAAACAAAACAGATAAAGGAAAAACAGTTTGAAATTTGTCTGGAAATGAATTTGTATTGATTTGAAGTTTGGCCTGTAAATAGGCGCTTTTGTATAAGAGGCTGATGTCCTAGTAAGAGAACACCGCCGAATAATAGAATTTACATAATTTGTGAAAAACTAAACAAAACAACTATGTGAATAATCCCACTGGGTTCCAACTCTGCCATTGCCCTTATGTCCTCGAGCATCTCATCACTTTGCTGCTTGGTTGAAGTGAATCAGATTGATTAGTGCCGTCCGAGCTTGATTGTTGATACTGAAGTCTGGATGCAAGGTGATCCAATGAGACATAATGTTACGCTTTGAACCCTAATTTTTTCCTGGACTGCTCTTTCGGGTTTTTAGTCCACCGGGATACCCTTTTTTGCCCAAGCCGCCTTTTCTCTGGTTTTCGACTTGCCGGGTGTACAAATTTTTTCATTTTCATCCCTTATTTTTGCCCAAACCCTTTTGGTTTGCCGGGAATCCCTTATTTTTGCCTAGGCCAGTCAACCTAGCGGGTGTTTGACTATGCGTAGTATCTTTTCACTATGTCTGCATTGACGGGGTGAGGATGATTGTCACCATCCATGGTGGTTAGAATCATAGCTCCTCCTGAGAAAATGTTCTTAACCATAAATGGCCCTTCGTAAGTAGGGGTCCATTTTCCCCTGGGATCACCTTGAGGTAGAATGATGCGCTTGATAACCAGATCCCCAACTTGATACTCTTGTCCTCTGACTTTCTTGTTAAATGCCTTGATCATCCGTTTTTGGTACGTCTGACCATGACAAATAGCAGTAAGTCTCTTTTTGTCGATTAGGTTCAGCTGATCAATCCGGGTCTGAATCCAGTCATCTTCACTCAAACCTGCATCCATCATGATTCGAAGAGAGGGTATCTGAACTTCAATGGGCAAGACTGCCTCCATACCATAAACCAAGGAATAGGGTGTTGCCCCTGTTGACGTTCGCGCTGAAGTACGGTACCCATGAAGAGCAAATGGTAACATCTCGTGCCAGTCTTTGTATGTCACCGTCATTTTCTGCACAATCTTATTACTGTTCTTATTAGCCGCTTCGACAACCCCATTCATCTTCGGCCGGTAGGGAGAAGAGTTATGATGCTGTATCTTGAACTGCTTGCAGAGCTCAGTGATCATCTTGTTGTTGAGATTGGTACCATTGTCCGTAATGATCCTCTCTGGTACACCATATCAACAGATCAGATTGCGCTTAATGAACCGTGTCACGGCGTTCTTGGTTACTGTAGCAAAGGAAGCTGCTTCGACCCACTTCGTAAAGTAATCAGTTGCTACCAGGATGAAACGATGCCCGTTGGATACCGTAGGTCTGATCTCGCCGATCATATCAATGCCCCACATTGCAAAAGGCCAAGGAGCTGTCAAGATGTTCAGAGGCACTGGAGGTATGTGCACCTTATCAGCATAGACTTGGAACTTGTGACATGTCCGAGAATGCTGATAACAGTCGGCTTCCATTGTGGACCAATAATATCCTGCCCGAAGGATTTTCTTTGCCATAGTATGTCCACTAGAATGAGTTTCAAAAGTACCTTCATGTAACTCCATCATGATCTTTTCTGCTTCATTCTTATCCACACAACACAGTAAGGTCGAATCATGGTTACGCTTGTAAAGAATGCCATTGCTGATGAAGAACTTCACCGCGAACCTCCTCAGAAACTTCTTGTCATTAACATATGCACCCTCGGGGTATTCCTGAGCCTCAAGATACCTTTTTACTTCGTGAAACCAAGTCTTTTCTGTTACCTCTTCGGTCTCAATGTCACAGCAATGTGCAGGTTCGTCCAACCTTCCAATGATGATCCGGGGAGCTTCGTTGTCCCAATTGACTTTGAACATAGAAGACATCATAGCCAGCGCGTCCGCCAACTGATTCTCCTCTCTAAGGAAGTGTTCAAAGGTTATCTCCTCAAAATTTGGAAGCAACATCAATACATACTCCTTGTACGGAATAAGGTTCGGGTGTTTCGTATCCCACTCGCCTTTGATCTGACTGATCACGAGAGCAGAATCTCTGAAGACACTTAGAAACTTAATCCTTAGGTCAATTGCTGCTCGAAGACCCATGATGCATGCTTCATACTCCGCCATATTGTTGATGCAGTTGAAACATAGTCGGGCGGTGAACGGAGTATGAGAGCCTTTAGGAGATATGATCACGGCACCAATTCCATTACCCAATGTGTTCGAAGCTCCATCAAAGTACATAGACCATCGGGATCCTTCCTCAGGTCTTTCATCCGGTCCAGGTGTCTCACAATCAGTTACCAACATGATATTCTCGTCCGGAAATTCAAAGTTCATAGACGTGTAATCATCCACTGCCTGATGTGCCAAATGGTCTGCCAACACACTTCCCTTGATTACCTTTTGGTTCGTGTTCTGGATGTCATACTCAGTCAAGATCATCTGCCATCTTGCTATTCTTCCGGATAAAGCAGGCTTTTCGAAGATATACTTGATTGGATCCATCTTTGATATCAATAGAGTAGTGTGAGTCAGCATATACTGTCTCAGCCGACGAGCAGCCCATGCCAAAGCGCAGCAAGTTTTCTCGAGCAGTGAGTATCGGGTCTCACAGTCGGTAAACTTTTTGCTAAGGTAATAAATAGCATGCTCTTTTCGGCCAGACTCGTCATGCTTCCCCAACACACACCCCATTGAGTTGTCAGGTATTATCAAGTATAAGATCAAAGGTCTCCCTTCAACTAGAGGCATCAGAATGGGTGGCTCTTGGAGATACTCTTTGATCCTTTCGAAAGTGGCCTGACATTCATCGTTCCAACGTACCACTTGATCTTTCTTCAGTAGCTTGAAAATTGGCTCACAAGTAGCAGTCAGGTGCGAGATGAATCGGGCAATGTAATTCAGTCGTCCCAGAAAGCCTTTGACTTCTTTCTCTGTTCTGGGAGCTAGAATCTCCTGTATAGCCTTCACTTTTGCAGGGTCCACTTGAATACCTTTGTCTCTTACAACAAAACCCAGCAGTTTACCAGATCTCACCCCAAAGGTGCACTTGTTCGAGTTTAACCTCAGCTTGTACAACTTCAACCTGTCAAACAACTTCTGTAGATGGTCAAGGTGTTCTTCCTCAGTTTGGGACCTTGCAATTATATTGTCGACGTATACTTCAATCTCATGATGGATCATGTCATGAAACAAAGCAACCATGGCACGCTGATACGTTGCCCCAACATTCTTCAATCCAAAGGGCATGACCTTGTAGCAAAAGGTACCCCACTGAGTAACAAAGTTCGTCTTCTCCATGTCTTCGGGAGCCATTTTTATCTGATTATAACCGGAGAAACCATCCATAAAGGAGTAGACCTTATGCTGAGCGGTGTTGTCAACCAGAACATCTATATGAGGTAGAGGGAAATCATCTTTGGGGCTTGCCCTGTTCAAATCCCTGTAGTCAACACACATTCGAACCTTACCATCCTTCTTCGGCACATAAACCACATTGGCCACCCACTGAGGGTAAGAAGTAACTTTTAGAAAACCGGCGTCAAACTGTTTCATTAATTCAGCCTTGATTTTCTCAGACATCTCTGAGCGCATTCGGCGGACGTTCTGCTTCACTGGAGGACAGTCTTCCTTGGTAGGCAGGCGATGAACCACAATATCGGTATCCAAACCAGGCATATCTTCGTAAGACCAGGCAGAGATCTCAACGTAGTCACGCAGCATCTGAATCAGCCGTTGCTTCACACTAAGCTCCAGATTTGCACTGATCTTAACATCCTTCTTGTCTGTCTCTGTACCCAGATTTATTGATTCCACCGGCTCTTCATGCGGCTGAATAACCCTCTCTTCTTAGAGTAGTAGTCTTGCAAGTTCACCAGGCACTTCACAATCATCTTCACCTTCATCTCCGGCTAAGTTGATCGGACTTTTGAAGTCATAACTGGCAGTAGCAGAGTCGTTACTAGTAGGATCCAGAGTGGATGAGGACCTGTATATGTGAGTGTGTGTAAAATAGCTGTTTTGCAATATATAAAAAAGAAAAACAAGGAGCACAAAATTTGAAATGCAAGAACGTCCAATGCTTTTATTAATGATATATGAAAATGACACACATAAAGCCCTCACAAATGAAGCCACGGTGCCCCGGGTAAGACACCGGGCCATAAAGTTTAGAACATTGTTTGTTACAAATTCAAAACAAAAAGTTTCATTACTGGGTTACAAAAGTAATAGGGATGAAGTCCTTTGCTGTCCAGTTGCTTGGTCCACCGTCGGTCGTAGGATAGATCCATCTGCCGAACTCAGACTCTTCCACATCGTCTTCAATGGAATTCACTCCCGAGTTGCTGATGAACACGGGAGGTCTTCCGATCCGTGCATTCCGAACAGCCCTTTGAGCTTCTACAGTGAAACCCAAACCAAACTTATTAGTCTTCTGTGTAAAATCAGGGAGTCATCCCCAATTCACACACCCACCTTTCTCGACAACAGCCCGGGCATCCTTAAAAGAAGCCATCTTCATAGGAGAATCTTCAACAACAGTCTCAGCTAATGCCAGTGTCTAGGGAACCTCTTCAAAATGCTGAAATGGGGTCTCAATGAACTCCCCATCCATCTCTACATATCGGAAAGAGTTGAGGTGGCTCACCATGTATTCTTCCTCTCCTTGCACTGTCATAATCTTCCCTTTGACCGGGTATTTCAGCTTCTGGTGGAGCGTTGAGGTTACGGCCCCAGCTTTATGGATCCATGGACGACCCAGCAAACAAGAATAAGATGGCCGAATGTCCATCACATAGAATGTAGAGTTGAATACCTGAGAATCAACCTTAATCGGAATATCAACTTCTCTGTGCACTATCCTCTTAGACCCATCAAAGGCCCTAACAACGATGTTGCTTGGTTTCAACTCTAACCCTTCACAGTCCAACTGGTCTAGAGCTTTCTTAGGCAGTACGTTTAATGAGGAACCAGTATCCACTAATACATGAGCGAGAGTAGTACCCCTGCATTCAATGGAGACATGCAGGGCATCATTATGATTTTTCCCTTTAGCAGTCAAGTCGGCGTCAGAGAAACCCAACCCATTATCAGCAGTCAAATTGGCCATGCAATCTGTAAACTGATCAGCTGATGTCTGTTGTGGTACATGGGCTCTCTTCAGAAATGTAATCAGAGCCTTGGCATGAGCCTCTGAGCATAGTAACAGTGACAACATAGAGATCTTGCACGGGGTTTTCCCCAGCTGCTCGACTACATTGTAGTCGCTCTTTTTGATGATTTTCAGAATCTCTTCCATCTCTTATTTAAAAGCTTCAACAGTAATCGTCTTTGGTGCCTCCGTCTGGGAATGCTCACAGGTGGTCCCCTTGACCCGAGCGCCAGAGGACTCGGCGACAGGGGTAAGAATAGGAACTTGAACAAGAATGGTAGCAGGTACACTGGAAGGTGTAATAACAACAGGTTTTTGGGCAGTTGGTGGAGTGATATCAGGTGAGAAAAGTCTCCCGCTGCGGGTGACTTTAGTAGGTCCAACAATATTGCTGACGTCAGTATCAGCATCTAACTCTTGTTTAACTCCATGAAAATAAACATCGGCCCCATAGTGCCAAGGGACAGCTTTATCAGAGGTGTAGGGGATGGGCCCCTGAACAGTGATGATCAATGGTGCAATTCTTGGAACAGATGTAATTCTAACAGGCTTTCTCGAGGAAGCCTTGGAAGAATTGTCGAAAATGGTAATGATGGAAACTTCTTCAGTAGGGACTAGGGGAACAACAGTCTTCTCAAACAGAATTTCTTTACTATCCATCAGGCGTTGGACACCTAATTTCAAAAGATGGCAACCGGTTGGTAGGGAAAAACACATACGGCAACCTTCGTCACAGCCCGGAAATAAACCGGCTAACAAAAGGTTCTTCTTCACAGTCATCAAAGGGGTAGCAATATCATTCACAGAAACCACAAACGAGTCTTCATCTATAGCATTCACTCCATGCTTGGGCATAGGAGCAGTCACAACATTAGGTCTTTCGGGAGCCTCAAACTCAATATCCTTTGCATCAATTAAGTCCTGTATCTTATTCTTAAAAGACCAACAATCATCTGTGTCATGCCCTGGGCTATCAGAGTGAAAAGCACAGCGGGCATTAGGGTTATACTTTGGTGATGTAGTGTTTGGATTCTTCGGGGCCTCCCTTGGAATCACCAGATTAGTTTTCAATAACAGTGGTAGAATCTGAGACAAAGTCATGCTGAGACGGGTGAATTGCCTTCGAGGTCTCTCATCCTTTTGTTGATTGTTGTGCTGAGCAGCACCAGCAGGTCTTGAAATAACAACCGCATTAACAGCTTGGCGGTGTTCAGGTCTATTCTGCCTTTTCGAACTGTAGACAACACTGGACTCTTTCTTAAAGGGCTTCTTCTCGGTGCTTGATGAAGTACCCTTTTGTATCTTACCAGCCTTAATACCAACCTCAATCCTTTCACCGGTCAAAATTAGCTCTGTAAACCCAGACGAAGAGCTTCCAATCAAATGGTTGAAAAATGGACCAGACAAGGTCCCCAGAAACATGTCCACAAGCTCCCGATCATCCAAGGGTGGTTGTATTCTTCCGGCGAGGTCCCTCCACTTCTGAGCATAATCTTTGAAACCTTCACCCGTTCCCATTGACATACCCTAGAATTGGGTACGCTTAGGAGCGAGGTCAGAATTGTACTGGTACTGCCTGTAGAAAGCAGTAGCCAAATCCTCCCAACTGCAGATACTGGCTCCGTCCAACTGGTAAAACCATTCAAGCTGAGTCCTTGAGAGACTGTCTTGAAAGAAATGGATCCATAGGTTCTTATCAGCGGTGTACGGCTGAATCTTCCTTACATATGACCAGAGGTGCAGCATCGGACAAGAAACTCCGTCATACTTAGCAAAGGTTGGTGCTTTAAATTTGTGGGGAATCACCACCCTAGATGATAGACCCAGATCACCAAAGTCAAGACCAGGCACTTTCTGAACTTCCATCGCACTCAACCGGTCTTCCAGTTGTTTGTATATATCCTCGGCAGGAGGATACTGGTCTTCATCGAAATCCATCTCGTTGTCAGAGACCACAGGGCTAGGAGCCCTCCTTTCTTCCTGACTATCTTTCCCTCCAGATGAGGTGGTCAAATCAACTTCATCCCGAAACCTGTTTCCAAACCTATGACCTGTATTAAATAGGATTGTGCTCTTCTTCTTCTTCTTCTTCTTCTCTTTTAGAATCAGGGTCTTCAGATCTTGCTGACCTTTATCTAGATTCATGAACAACTCTTGGAATTGGGCATTCTGGGCCCGGAGGGCCTTGATGGCTTGCTCAGTTGAAGGTTCAACAGACATGATGAGTGCTGAAATAAACAGCGAAGAAGATAAAAGACCTGTAATGGGTACCTGTTTATGAAATGCGTATGAAATGCGTATGACATGATTTCAAAGACAATCGGGAGATTCAAATTTGTAAACCAGAGAGGAAATACACTTTATTAGATAAATTTTGAAATTCAAATTGTTCAACTGATGCCATTAAGGCGTTACAAGAAGGGAAATACTGAAAAGTAAATAAAACTGAAAGGGAAATAATCAAAGGCCAATCAATGCTCCCATGGTCTCTTCTTGTCGGTGCAGACATAATCATTGATAATTCGCTCGTTCTCCAGCTGCCTAGTCAACTTCTGGATCTTCTGTTCGTGCTCGTTGAACTTTTCTCGGTAAGAATCTTGTTCTTCTCTCAGCTGCATCCAAGACCTTTTCAGTGCCCCAATGTCAGTGGGCATATGAGGATGGAGGATGGTCGGAAGAACCCCTTCTTCATTAGCAACTTCAACAATGATAGGCAGGACTGTTTCATATGGCATACCCAGCTTTTGGGCACGGATACGGACCCATCTGAGATATGGCTCCATCGGAAGAGAAGTCTTTGGACCCAGCTCGCGTGGATCATATCTGTGAACTCTATCCCAAGCCCTTATGAATCTGCGGCGTTGCTCGTCGCTATCCCCTTGAAAATCAAAGATGATACTAGGCATTAACAGCTCATGAGGTCCTTCTCTTCTGGCTCGCCCAAACTGACATAAGGCTAAGCATTGATTGTAAGAAATTCCCCCACAGGTTCCTATCAGTGGAACATTGGGGTACTCCCCACAGCGATCAATAATGGCTACCTCGTTCATACCCTTGATAGGCCAGGTAATGTCATTATGCGAGAGAGACATAACCCTATAAGTCCAGCCCATGCCTTCTTTGTTCTTCAACACTGATTTGGGGAGGTGCGAAATAAACCACCTCTCCAATAATGGAACACAGCACATCAAGTTTCCCCGCTTTCGGGCAGTACGAGCATAAAGCTGATGAAGAATGTCACCCAAGAGAGTGGGTACTGGATTGCGAGAGATGAATATTTTCACCGCATTCACATCAACAAAGGAGTCAGGATTCGGAAACAATACCAAGCCATATATCAGAAGAGCCAAAATATCTTCGAATGCCTTAAAGTATAGACTATCCCAGAAATAGTTAGCCTTACCAACCAAGAACTTAGTCAGAAAGCCCTTTGCTCCACTTCTAGTCTCCCAATTAGCCATTACCTCTTCCTTTGTCATATGAAGGTCTGCAACAATCTCCTCTAGCCTAATGATCTTCTCCCAACCAGTAAACGGGGTCTGATCCCGGATAGGGATACCAAGCAACTCAGAGAACTCTTCTAAGGTGGGAACCAGCTGGTAGTCTTGAAAAGTAAAGCAGTGGTATAGCGGATCATAGAACTGGACTAGGACACTCATCATCTGCTCGTCCAATTTTGAAGTGACCAAACCCAAAAGGTAACCATGTCTCCTGATGAAGGAGGTAGTATCAGGCATCTTTGCAACCAAATCTTTAAGCAGGGTGGGAACCTGGAAAAAGTTGATCCGGATGGTATTCTTACGCATGGGCATCATGACCTATAAAACAGAACAAAGATGAATCCCTCTTGTCTTTGAAATAGGTTAGTCCAATGCAAGATGTATGCAATGTTATGATGTCATGATGTCATGATAGTAAGCACACCACAAGTATCCACAAATAGCAAACATGGTGAAGGCACACAAGTCACACAGAGAGCCCTTAGATTTCAGGCTGGAAAGGAGCTTAGATACTACCCTCTTTCAGATCAGTTGGTTTAAACCTGTCCTAAAAATAGTAACCGGGTTCTAGAGGATCTCAATATCACTGAATACCCTCAATCGGTCATAATTCCAGTTTAGCAACCTTTTCTTGCAGCCAGAATCATCGCGAGAGTTTAGTCTCAATGAGTGTAGCATACTGCTACTGTTCTATGGCCAAGTTGGTCAATTTAAAGGTTCTAAGGTCAGTTGGTGCTTAATGACCCCTTAGAAGACCCATATTCTCCTCGTTCCAACATAAGGGATATCATTACAGACTAAAGTGCCACACCAACGTAGCTACTGCTTCAACCGTATCGGTCTATGCCGTACAGTTCCCTCACAGTTTATTGCTACTTACCTAAAGGGTATCCCCCAGATCCGGGTTAAGATCTATAGTAACTCCGATACAAGCCCACAAATATAAAGCATACAAGTCAAGCAATTGAAAACATTATGAACTATTCCTAAGGTACACCCCACTTATTAATATTCCCCAGCAGATTCGCCAGTTCTGTGATATGGTGGGAGAGAACTGATTATTTTTGGAATGCTGGTTCGCGTTTTGCGTTTGTTTTCACAAAATGTCGTGGTAAGCAAGAGTCGCCACCGTCTTTTATTTTATCCAACAAGGAAAGGAAAAAAGCACAGAAAAATTCCTTTTTCGAGATGTTTCTCGGGTCCGGGGGGTAGATTATAGAAAGGGAAGGTGTTAGCACCCTTTCTATCCGTGGTTATCCACGGCCTCTTAGGTACTTGCTCAAAGTGTTTTCAAAATTTGATTTTCTTTGTGTTTGTGGGTTTGAAAAGAGTTTTTGTTTGAAAGGTGTAAGTGCAAAAAGTTTTGTTTTATTGTTTTGAGAGAGCAAGTACTTAAGAACCATCTACCTACTCGAAAAAGGAATCAATCTGTGCTAATATCCTTTAGACAATGCTATCCCACTATGAATGAGTAGGTAGCACCTTCGTTGGAGTTTAAGGGTCAATTCGATTAAGGGACGTGTGGTCACTAAAGCAATGTTAGGACGCCTTAGCGGTAACCCTAATGTCTTAGATCATTTTTCCGAGGCAACCGTTTCGAGGAAACTATGATCTTTGGACAAGAGAGCGACCTCTAACACTTCCAATACTCAATGACCACATTCGAAGGCAACCAGGCGAGGTGTACCCTAAGAGTGCGCATGTGCCAGTATGTTATTTTCAGTTAATTTATCTTTGTACATGTCAATGGTTATCTATGTTGATTTTAAGTTCATACATTCGATCTTATCATGCATTCCCTATTATCAAACATCTAACAGTTTATAAGTTGCGGGAATTAAATTGCGGAAATTAAATCTAACTATTACAAGGCGTCGGGTATTTACATCGCCAAAAGCAACCCTTGAATTTAAAATGCGGAAAGTAAATAAAGCGATAAAAAATGTTAAAGTCCTATTAAACTATTACATTCTGGGAAACAGATACAATATGATAAATGGATCGCGTGCGAGAAATTAAATCGAATGCGAGTTTTTTAGGATTTTGACCCTTTTTGAAAGAAAGCATTGTTTGGTTATTTTTGAATTAAGAAAGAAATTAAATCTAAGTTAATTATTAAATTAAATAAGCTAATTAATTAAATAATGGAAAAAATATTTTTGGATTTTTTGATATTTAAAGAAATAAAATAAATTTCATCAAAGTTAGTAAAACCTAATTGTCTATATTAATTTTAATTATTGCAAAAATATTAAAAGTTATACCTAATTAAAACTAAATTAATTGAATTAATATTTATTTACAAAAATAAAGTACTGAATTTAATTTTAATAAATAAAATATATTTTTGGTTTTTGATTTTATGAGGAAAAGATTTTAATTGGTTAGTTAGAAAATAAAAATAATTAATCAAAACAAATAAATAAATGAAATAAAAAGAAATAGAAATACTCAAGGGGGGGGGGGGGGGGGGGGGGGGGAAGGGGGCTGAAAGGAGGTGAGACTGGCAATTTGATGGCCTATTTACACGCAGTCCTGGTGTACTTTTCTGATTCTCCATGCGCACGTTGACTTGAGTGTATGATGGTCTTTCATTCTGGACCACCAGATCTGGCCTGGGGCCATCTAGCAGATGATTGAATGATGATGTATGGTGAACCACACGCCTGGCTTTGCATTGGAATACCTGGAAGAAAAATACAACAAATATGTTGGGGACCTGGGATTCAAACCCAGGTCCTGTGAGTCAAAGTGTGCACTCCACTACCACTCAGCCAACGCGTTTTAATTGTTAGTGTAATAGATAATAAACATAATATGGGAAAAACAAATAAATGCCAGAAAACAAAAAAAAATAATGCGCGAAGTTTGAATCAGTGAATGGGAGGGGGACGCGTCATCGTCTTCCTCGTTGCAACCTGGTTATTTACCTGCGGATTTTTATCCGCAGCTAAATTCGTAGCTCATTCCTAAAATCTATCCCAGGCCATGAAAATCAATCCCAAGCACATGGTTGTGCTCGTATCCTTCCACTGATCATGCCTATGTCCATTAATGGCATCAACTTTGCCTGCATATAAAATGCCCAAAAATAAGAACCAAGAACCCTAGAATCGGCTAGGGGGTTACAGGCTATAAAAATACAATCAAATAATGCATAAAGATTAGAAATCGCACAAGGATCATGAATATGCCAATAATTTGTCAAAAAAATGCAAGAATGTGGAGTTATGAATTTGACTACAGGGCGGTAAAACGCGAAGCTTACAGTGCGATTGAGAAGGTATCAGAGCTTGTTAAGGATTGGTTTTGCTTCAAGGATGGTCCAGCAATTGATTAGTGATGAGATTTGACCTTGAAACCACCTCTATGCACGATTTCAGTTTCAAGCTTTTTGGCAATTTTTTCAAGTTTGTTTCTTGTGATTTTGCAGCCTCTAACCTCTCAAACTCTTTCCTTTTCATTGTATATGTAACATGGAGTGAATTAGGTTAACTTTTTTGGGCTGAATCCTTGTGCATTGATGTTTGGAGATATGATTTGATTCACCATTCAAAACCTTCCAACTTTGTCCGAAATCCAATATTTTGTTCATGATATGGCTTGATACGGATTTGATCATGTCCATGATGACAATTAAGACGTATAACAATCAAAAAGATCCTAAGTGATCAATATTTGGATTTTATTTGATTTAAATTGATTTAAAATGAATTAATTCAATAAAAAATCCAATAAAATAGAAAAATTGATAAATGGACATAAGACTGAAGCTAGGATACGTGTGTAGTGTGACAAGATCAAATCAAGTGGAAAAGAATGGGCCCATTTGAAAAAAATTTAAGTTTTGGGGATAGTTGACTTTTGGCAATTTTGGAAAAATGCCCAACTTCAAAAATGCATAACTTCTTCAATTTTGAACTTTTGGAAGTTTTCTTGGACTTTTTAGAAAGCTTGAGATGTACTATAACCAACCATTTTGGTCTCATCTAATTTTGATATTCCATGCTCAAGTTATAAGCTTTGGCAAAAAAGGTGTTTTTGTTGACTTTCAAAAATGACCTATAATGTCCAAATTTGTAACTTTTTGTGAGTGCATTTTCTAATCTTGGGGTATGAATATGGATTGTAGGAAATTGAATCCTATTAAAAATGAGCTTTGTATGGATCATTTCTCATAAAGTATGAGAAAGTTATGCTTGGTCAAAGTTGAGTTGACTTTTCCTACAAAACCCTAATTTAGCAACTTTTGAGTCTTGATGAATTTTGAGCAATCCTTGATGAATCATGATCAACCCTTGATAAAATGATGAAATATCCTTCAAAATTATAATTTTTACAAAAAATCTTGAAGTTTGACTATCTTTGGGGCACAATTGACTTTTGCCCTAGCACAACCGATTTTTGGACCTCTTGAGCAATTGACTGACCAAACTTCCTCTGCAAGGCTTGAAATTTGACATGGATGAACTTAAGAACATATTAGGAAATTGGGGAGCACTTGAAGTCACTTGGATGTAAGGATCTTGATGCAACACAAAACCCTAATTTGAGGTTGACTGCCTTAGGAGATGATTTGACTGTCCAACTCTTGAGCAATCTTGAGCCACTTGGAGATTTTTCTTGCAATGTCTTGAGAAACATGAGAGGGAAAATTTTTGGGTACAACAGGTAGGAATTTGTTCAGATGTTGATAAATATATTGAATCTAAAACATTAACAGTAGAAGGATTACCTCTCTTTTTAGCAACTTTGGGAGTCCGCTGGGATGATCCTTCTGCTGCTGCCTTCCTTTTCTTGTTCTTCTTCAGCACAACTTCTGGAGCCTTCTGTTGCAAGTCCTGAGTATTTAACTCTGGTGCAGTACCATCTGCCTTGCATGCATCCAGATATCTGACGATAATCTCAGGCTTGAAATCAATTTATGAGAACATGGGAAAGTCATCCAGAGGGATTCTTCTGCTGGTGATTGTTGAAAAAGAATTAAAACTGGGTTCCTTCTTGATGTTCTCAATAATCTTCATCTTCTTCAGATTCTTCGCATTCAAAGGCTTTCCAGCAGTTGCCTCTAAAGAGCTGATTTCCTGTGCTTCTGTTAGATGCTCTATCAGCCTATTCTCTGTCAGAATATCTGATATGAGCCTTCCAAGGGGTATCCAATCCCTTTTGGTGCGCTCATCTTCTCTAGTATCCTTAACACTATTTCTTATATGATTGAACAGCAATTGATCCAGATTCACCTGAGTCTTCTGGGAGATGAAGTAGATCAGAAACTGTTGATCAATGTTGATGTAGTCAGGAGAGCTGGTTGGCTTCCTGTGGTTTATGCATCCCAGAATAATCTTAGCCCATATTCTGTGATGGTCCTTCAGATCCCTTATCTTGCTGGAGGGAAGACCCAGAGTGAAAATTTCTCTAGCAATTGAAGTGACATCAGCACATCTTTCAGCCATGTCTATACACCTTATGCCACCACCACTGTAACCTATCAATCTTGCAATAAGATCTTCAGTTATGATTATCTTCTTCCCCATTACATATGACGTAACTTGATGGTTGAAGGATGAAGCATGAATCCAAAATTTCTTCACAAAGATTGGGAATGTTGGTCCTAGAAGATGGTCGAAATACCTGTTCCATCCTTGAGCCTTTACTTCTTCAGAAATATTGAATCCATTTTCTTGAAGACTTTCAAAGTCCACAATCAATTCTGAGAGTACTTCTGGGTTGTCAATGGGCGTGAGGAGAGTTCTGAACGGTTCTTCATATTGTTCTGCGGAATCTGTTCTCTGAGTATTAGAAGTTGGGTTGCTTGAGGAAGCCATGTTCACACATAAAATTTGAGACGAAAGTGAAAGGGTTTTGAAAAAGATGCAAACTGAAAACAATTAGATTGTAGAGAAAATGAAAGTGAAGGAGTGTAAAGAGTGAGAAATGTGTTTAAATAGATTTTGAAAACGTAAACTGCAAGAGAGAGAAATAAATTGTAATGATTATAAGCATTAATGACAGCTGATTTTGGGGGATTCAGAAAGATATTGGAACGGTTACCCATGACATGTGTCTCAATGCATCCAATCAGTGCTTTTGACCTTTCAGAAAAATGAATGCGTGTTCAGCCTCAGAAGGTAGCTGATGAATGGATGACAACTGTTTGCTTACGTGAACAGCACACTTCTATCCTTGAAATGAAACGCTCAGATCTTCATGGATACATTCTGATACAATCTGGACTTCTAAAATTCTGAAGGCAGGTTGATCAGAAGTTCACAGAAAATAACAAAAATTCTGAGGATTAAGATATGTAAATAAAACAGTTTATTCTGGGCAAAGCTTCATGCTGAGATGTTTCAGAATGAAGTTAAACCTATCTTCAGAAAGAGGTTTTGTAAAGACATCAGCCTATTGATGGTCTGTGTCAATGAATTTTAAGTTGAGAATCCCTTTCTGAATATAGTCCCTAATAAAGTGATGTTTTATTTCTATATGCTTAGCCCTAGAATGCATAATAGGATTTTTACTGAGACAGATAGCAGAAGTATTGTCATAGAGAATAGTGATGTTACTCTCAAATATATTGAAGTCCTCAAGTTGACTTTTCATCCAGAGCATTTGCGTGCTACATCCAGTTGCTGCTATGTATTCAGCTTCTGTTGTTGATAGAGCTATTGTGGATTGTCTTTTGCTGGACCATGAGATCAGATTTTCTCCCAGAAACTGGCAACTTCCAGAAGTGCTTTTACGTTCAACTCTGTCTCCAGCAAAATCAGCATCACAGTATCCTACTAAGTTATAATCACTTGATTTTCTATAAAACAAACCCAGATTAGCAGTACCTTTCAGATACTTGAAAATTCGCTTAACTGCTGTTAAGTGAGATTCTCTAGGATCTGATTGGAATCTAGCACAAATGAAAACACTGAATAGAATGTCAGGCCTTGAAGTTTTCAGATAGAGAAGAGAACCAATCATACCTCTGTAGACCTTTTGTTCTACCTTTTTACTTACCTCTTCTTTTTCCAGAATGCACGTGGGATGCATTGGAATACTTGATGGCTTACATTCTGAGAGATCAAGTTTCTTCAGAAGTTCTCTGACATATTTTCTCTGATGAACGTAAGTTCCTTCCGGAGTTTGATTAATCTGAATGCCCAGAAAGAATTTTAGTTCCCCCATTAGGCTCATCTCAAACTCTACCTGCATACATTTAGCAAACTATCTTCCCAGAGAGGGTTTAGTGGATCCAAATATGATGTCATCAACATAAATCTGACATACTAAAATGTCATTCTTAACTGTCTTACAGAACAAGGTTGTGTCCACTTTCCCTCTAGTGAATTCCTTTTCTAACAGGAAGTTACTTAGTCTTTCATACCAAGCTCTTGGAGCTTGTTTCAGACCATAGAGTGACATCTTTAGTTTGAAAACATATTCTGTATTTTTGGAACTTTCAAAACCAGGGGGTTGGTGCACATATACTTCTTCTTCTATATAGCCATTTAAGAATGCACTCTTGACATCCATCTGATACAGAGTGATGCCTTTATTAACAACAAATGAAATTAAAAGTCTGATAGATTCTAACCTGGCGACTAGAGCAAAGGTTTCTGTATAGTCTATCCCCTCTTGCTGACTATAACCTTGTGCTACCAGTCGTGCTTTGTTTCTGATGACTTCACCTTGTTCATTCAGTTTGTTTCTGAACACCCATTTTATACCAATGACGTTGAATCCTTTTAGTTTGGGAACCAGATCCCATACGTTATTTCTTGTGAATTGATTTAGCTCCTCTTGCATTGCCAGAATCCAGTCATTTTCCAGAAGTGCTTCATCAATTATTGTTGGTTCAATCAGAGAAACCAGTCCCATGAGGGATTCTTCATAGTTTCTAAAGGTAGATCTTGTTCTGATTGGATCTTCCTTCCTAAGATTTTTTCTTCTGGGTGATCAATGCTGCTTCTGGATGGTATTTTCTGGAGTTGATCAACAGAAGGTGCTGGGTTGCTTGCAGTGACTCTTTCTGATGTTGAGGGAGTGTCTCTGTTAAGAGCCTATGATGAGTTGTCTTCAGTACCTATGATTTCAACTTACATACCTGTAAGGAATTCATTCTTCTTTGACTTTTGAGAGTCAAGCTTATCATCAAACCGAACAATGATTGACTCTTCAACAATCTGTGTTTCTGTATTGTATACTCTGTACCCTCTTGAGCGTTCAGAGTATCCTAACATAATACACTTTTGTGCTTTAGAGTCAAACTTGTTCAAATAATTTTTTGTATTCAATATAAAACATGTACATCCAAATGGGTGAAAATAAGAAATGTTGGGCTTTCTGTTCTTCCACAATTCATATGGAGTCTTTTCCAGAATATGTCTTATGGAGATTCTATTCTGAATGTAACACGCTGTGTTTATTGCTTCTGCCCAAAAGATCTTAGCAACGCTAGTCTCGTTGATCATGGTTTTGGCCATTTCTTGCAATGTTCTGTTCTTTCGTTCTACAACTCTATTTTGCTGGGGAGTTCTAGGACAAGAGAAATCATGCAGAATGCCTTTTTCATTAAAGAATAATTCAAAATCTTTATTTTCAAATTCTCCACCATGATCACTTCTGACTTTGACGATTCTAAGATCTTTTTCATTCTGAACTTGGTTGCAGAAGGTAACAAACATAGAGTGTGACTCGTCCTTGTGCCTTAAGAACTTTACCCATGTCCATCTGCTATAGCCATCTATGATTACTAACCCATACTTCTTGCTACTGACTGAAGCAGTTTTAACTGGTCCAAATAAGTCAATGTGCAGAAGTTCTAATGGCTTAAAGGTGGAAACAACATTTTTGGATTTGAAAGCAGGTTTTGCAAACTTGCCTTTTTGACATGCTTCACACAGAGCATCTGAATTGAACTTCAAGTTAGGAAGTCCTCTGACTAGATTGAGTTTGTTAATCTGAGATATTCTTATCATACTAACATGTCCCAATCTTCTGTGCCAGATCCATTGCTCGTTGTTAACAGACATAAGACATTTTACATTCTGACTTTTGAGTTTAGAAAGTTTGATTTTATAAATGTTGTTTTTCCTCTTTCCATTAAATAGGATAGTCCCATCTTTCTGACTAACAGCTTTGCATGAATTTTGATTGAAGATTATATCATAACCGTTATCACTTAATTGGCTTATGGATAACAGGTTATGCATTAATCCATCAACTAATAAAACATTACTTATAGAGGGAAGATTTCCATTACCTACTGTTCCAGAGCCAATGATCTTTCCCCTCTGATTGCCTCCAAAGCCTATGTGGCCTCCAGGCTTAAGTTCCAGGCTTTGGAACATATGCCTTCTTCCCGTCATGTGTCGTGAGCAGCCAGAGTCCAGGTACCATGACTGGTGTCTTTGATTTGCTGCTAAAGATATCTGCCACATGTATTATTTTATCCTTAGGTACCCACATTTTCTTGGGTCCTGATTTGTTAGTTTTACCAAAATTCTGGTTGAATTTTGGTTTGACAGAGTAATCACTACTTGTATATTTTATGTCATGTGTGTGCCCATATATAAAGTGTGAATCAAGTGGAGTACGTTTTATAACTAAATCCATGGAATTTTTTTGGTGTAGGAACCTTACCTTGATATCCTATCCATTTTCTGCCATTTCTACTAACTCCATAGATCATTGAAGCCATTTTGCTTCTGTATATGTTTTTAGCTAGAAACTTCTGAAAGCTGTGATCATACTCTTTGATGATCTCATCAGCATTGCTGGGAGTTTCAGGGATTGTTTCCTTCTGAGAGTTTTGCAATTGGTTTTCTAATTTTGAAATTTTATCTTTTAACTCAGAATTCTCCAATTTGAGACTCTCAGTCTTATCAGAGTCAGAAGCAAGATTCCTTTTCAGGTTTCTGAATTTGACTCTGATCTGCTGATACCTTTCCAGAATTTCATTAAGACTTTCAGCTAGTTCAGCCTTAGTAAAGATTATAGTAAAGTCAGGGAATACCTCTTCTGTATCTGATTCTGAGTTTGAACCATAAGCTTCACTGTCTTCAGAGACGTTTCCCATGAGAGCTATGTTTACTCTTTCATCATCTGATTCCGAGTCAGCTTCAGATGTGTCAGAATCATCCCATGTAGCCATGAGACTTTTCTTCTTTTCCTTGCCAAACTTATTTGTGGGCTTCTCCTTCTGAAGCTTTGGGCAATTACTTTTGTAGTGCCCTTGCTCGTTACACTCATAGAAGATAATGTCTTTGTTGTTTGGCTTTCTGTATCCTGAAGAGCCTTCAGATCTTTTGTGTCCAGAGGAGGATTCTGACCTTCTGTATCTGGAGGAAGGTTCATTCTGATTTTCTGATCTTCTGGGATTCCTGAACTTCCTTTGCCTCTGCTTCCACAGTTGGTTCACCTTTCTGGAGAGAAGAGACAGTTCATCTTCTTCTGATGAGGATCCATCAGAGGTTTCTTCCACAGCCTGCAAAACTTTGGAGTCAGATTTTCTATTATATTTTAAAGCTAATGGCTTACCTTGCTTTTGAGGTTCATCTGCTTCTAGCTCTATATCGTGACTTCTGAGGGAGCTGACAAGTTCCTCCAGAGAGATTTTATTGAGATCCTTGGCTAGCTTAAGCGCTGTGACCATTGGCCTCCATTGTTTTGGCAAGCTTCTGATGATATTTTTAACGTGATCAGCAGTGGAATATCCTTTGTCAAGAACTTTTAGACCAGCAACAAGAATTTGGAATCTTGAAAATATAGCTTCTATTGATTCACTATCTTCCATCTTGAATGCCTCATACTTCTGAATGAGCGCAAGAACTTTGGTTTCCTTGACTTGAATGTTGCCTTCATGCGTCATTCTCAGAGAATCAAACATATTCTTGGAAGTTTATCTGTTTGATATTTCCTTATATTCTGAATATGAGATGGTGCTGAGAAGAATTGTTCTGGCCTTGTGATGATTTCTGAACTCACGCTTTTGCTGACCATACATCATTTTTCTGTCAATCTTCTGACCACGTCCATCCACTGGGTGCGTGTATCCATCAGTCACCATGTCCCACAGATCAGCATCATGGGCAAGAAAGAAACTCTCAATTCTGTCTTTCCAGTAGTCAAAGTTTTCTCCATCAAATACTGGAGGTTTGCCACTGAATCTGTCCCTTTCTTCATTGTTGTCATTGCTGATGTTTAGACTTGGTCCTGCCATTGTGTTTTTCTAACACTGGATCTTGTACTGACACGGTTAAGTGTTGAAGCTCAGAACCAGGCGCTCTGACGCCAATTGAAGATGTGAAAAACACAAGAAGGGGGGTTGAGTTGTAAAACTTACATTAAAAGACTTAACAACACAATATTTTTATCCTGGTTCGTTTGATCTCAAACTACTCCAGTCCACCCGTCAAGGTGATTTCGCCTCTCTCCAACGAGGTCTTAATCCACTATTCTCAAAGGATTACAACAGCTACTTTAACAACTGTTAAAGTCTTCTTGAGTACAACCACAATCCGTTTAATCTCAAGGAACTTCTTATACAAATTATTGAACAAGAGTGTGTTGTTGTTTTCTTACAAAACTGTATATCACAACTGTGATAATTAAACAAAAAATAAGCTTGGAATAAAATGAATTTGCTAAATCTTTGAATATGCATGGTTTGGATAGCTTGGCAAATTTGTTGAGTGCGTATGTATGTGCTTCTTTTCACAAGAAGACTTGTTTATATATGCAAGCAAGAGATGTTGTCCATAAATCAAGTTTAATGATAATAATGCACTTTCCTTTTGAAGAAGATCTTGTCTGAAGAAAGCCGTTAGCATTTAATTCTGTCTTGAATAATCAGTAACGCTTCAGAGTCTTCTTTGCTGAATTGCTGATAACGCTTCAGAATGTTAATGACTTGGTAAAGATGTCTTTGTCAAAGTCAGAGTATATTTGTTTAGGCACAGATTCAGGTCATCACACTTCAGCGTATAATCTGGTAGCTTCAGCGTGTAGCACATATTTTTGATCTTCTGATGCTGATTCCATCAGAACTTCTGCATATACAAAACATAATTTTAAAGAGCATAATTGTTCTTTGTATATATCTTTGAAATAATTTATTCTTTGTATTTTGTTATCATCAAAACTTTAATCAAGGGTTGTAGAATCAAACTATGTTCTAACACAAAGAACCATAATGTAACGCATACAAGTCAAACAATGAAAGCAAGTAAATGTGATCTAAACCCTAAGGTAACCCCACTTTTAGAAATTTCCCCAGCAGAGTCGCCAGTTTTGTGATACGGTGGGAGAACTGACTTGGGTCGCTTGCATTTGATCGCAATTGTGAGGTTAGCAAGAGTCTCCATTGACTTTTCTTTTATCCAAAAGGAAAGGTAATAAAGCACAGGAAATACCTTTCGAGATTGTTTCTTGAGTTCAAGGGGTAGATTATGAAAAGGGAAGGTGTTAACACCCTTTTTATCCATGGTTTTCCATGGGCTCTTAGTTACTTGCTAGATGACTTGCTTTTGTTTTAATGTTCTTGTGGTGTTGTTTTTGAAATTATTTTGAAAATGTCTTTGCAATGGTTCTCGTCTCTATAAGAACGCATACAAAGTGTTGTTTCGAAAAATAGTTCAAAGAGGTGTTTGTGTATGGTGTTTTTTGAAGGTGATTTTGAAAAGATATTTTTGTAATGGTTCGCGTCTCTATAAGAACATATACAAAAATTTTTTGTCTTTTGAAAAAGGTTTTAATGTGAAAGTATTGGTGTAAAATGTTTGGTTGTGAGCAAGCGAGCGATTAAGAGCGAATCTACGTACTAGAAAGGTCTTAAATGTTCTTTTCCTCCTTTAGATGTTGCTATCTTACCATTTCTTTGGTAAGAAGCCCCATTGTTGGATGTGAAGGGACATGCACGGGATGTTTGTACAGTCATATAAGGCAACTTGTGAGACACTTTAGCAATTTTCATAAGGGACTAGATCGTTTTATCGAAGGGAACATCGAGGGACATCAAGGGACTACGATCTTTTTTATTGAAGGGTCTTTGCCAAAGTGTCCCATATTCGAGGGACATGACTGTATTTCTGAGGCAACGAGCGAGGTTACCCTAGAGGTGCGTGTGTGAACAAGTGTGTTCGATTCAAGTTATTTTGTTCTTTGATTAGGTTATCTAGCGGTTGATTTTTGAATCTTTCCATGCACGCCTAATTACTATACATTATAAGGAAAACAGTAAATTGCGGAAATTGAAATTCTACGCTATTACAGAGTTTGCGGGAATGGGGGTACAAATTTACAAATGTGGATGGAATCAATGCGATTGAATGTCCAAATAGGCAAACAATACAACCAGATCGAATCAAACGAATTAAATTAAAACTACAATAGTCTATGAAGTAAAAATTAATTAACAAAAGCATGGAAATTAAATTCTTGATATTTTTTTGTTTGTGAGAATTTAAAAAAAGAGAAAATAAAGATCTATTCTATTATTATTATTTGAATTTCATTATGTATAAACTAAATATTTTGAAAGAAAGTTTATTAGTCTATATAAAAATGTTGACAAGAATTATTTTCAATTTTTTTTTAAATTAAATTGAAACCAAACTATTTAAGAAAACTAACTAGTAAAAAAAGTATATTATTAATTGAATTTTAAGAAAATTAAACTAAAATATTAGAACAAATAAAACTAAGAAAAACATCAATGAGAAACTAATTAGATAAAAATGTAATTGGAATATAAGGAGTAAAAGCGTTGGGGCTTAACAAAAAAAACGCTGGGCTCTAACTAAAAAAATGATGGGCTTTGAATGTTTAAAGGCCCAGAACAAAAAATGAATTTTAGTGCAAAAGAAAAGAGAAAAAAAAGACGGGTCGGGTTTCTAGTGATTGGCCCAAAGGAAGATGGAAGTTTGAAAGAAACCCTATAGAAAATACGAGGCAGCGGCTGGTTTACTCTTCCTCTTTCATCTATAACACCATCGCCATCTTTCTCTCTGCAAAAACTCTCTTCCATTTGTTCAAAAAAACTGGTCCCAATTGTTTAACGACCACCAATTGAGAAATAGATTCATGAGTGCTTCGTTCATTTTGGGTTTTCTTAAGGGGTCGTTGTGGATTAAGTCTATGGTGTCTTGAAGCTAGATTAGACGTTGGAGATGGTCGGTTTCGGGGTCGGCAGTGGAGATTTTGTGGTAGAGGGTGCGAATGTGGTGGGATCGGTAGGTGGATGGGATGGTGAGGGTCGAGTTGAGCATAGATTGCTGTAGAAAAGTGTTGTAGCAAGAAGTTTATGTTGGTCTGGAGCACAGAAGGTCGGGCTTAGGGCGGAGTATGAGTAGTGTGATAAGAAGTTGATGGTGAGAATTGGATGGTTTGAGGGAGATCGATGAAGATGATAAATTTTCTGAGCTTTTATTTTCATTCTTCTGAGTTGTGATTCGGCAGAAATAGGGAGGGAGTAGATGGAATGTTGCTGGTGGTGATATGAAGAGTGGTGATTATTCTATTGAAACAAGGATCTATTGGTTGTTGATAAGTAGAAATAAATCGTGGAGTATGAGATGGAAAGGAGGATGTGATATTCTACGTCAGGGTAAGAGTGGGAAGAAGGTATAATTCCTCATTCTTCTTTTTCTTGAACTGAGACATTGGTGTAATGTATTCCTCACGGTGTCGTTATATTTGAACATGAGAAGCAGTTAACAAAAACAAGAAGAAAGAAAAAAATGGTGTTGACATTAATGTAATGCATAGGTTTTTTTTTTGAGTGAGTTTTGTTTCTCTACTGCTTTCTTTTCATTTTTTTTGAACAAGAGTTTTTTGGTATATTTTAACATTTACGACAATAACAGTAAAACAATAGCATAAACAATAGAAGTTCAACAACCAATCAAGGAAACACAAGGCAACAATATATTTATGAGATCAGAAAGGGAGACTTACAGGATTGGAGCTTTAAAAATGATTCTGAAAACTTGTTGAAGCTTTGTGATATTGAGAATTGTTGGTGTCGTCGATTGCTTCTTTTTGTAGGTCTGGCCTTTTGATGGAGGCTTAGGTGAGTGAATATGAAAATTGGCTTCTTGTAGAGTTTGAATATTATATTCTGATAGAGTTTTTAGGGAGAGGTTAAAATGTGTTTTCTTCTATTTTCTTCTGTTTTGCGTTGAACCAGGCCTCCTCCTTCTTTCTACTGTCTTATGGTTTTTATAGCAGCATGAGAAGTTGAATTGGGAAGGAAATATGAGATGATTTTTGAACAATTTAGGTTAACTGTTTGTGGCCTTTTCGGATCAGGTTTTGGCTTAACTAATTATGTGCAATAGTTGGACTATTATGATGAAGACTTTGCAGGGTAATATTGCAGCTTTTAGACTATTTTGCAAGGAAAATTAGTAGCTAGTGCAGGGCTGGATTTCGGCTTATTTGTGTAGTTTCGCACTTAGCCATTTTGGACAATTTCTGGACAGCATTGTGCACTGGTTTTGCAGGTTTGACAGTTTGGACAACAAGAATGCAAGTGGATTGATATAGGGCTGTTTTGTAGGCTAAGTGATATCTTTCTGTCCCTTTCTCTTTTCATCTTTCAATGAAATAAAGCATTTTGCTTTTTTATACAATTTTTTGAAGGATTTGCACTCTTTTGGAAAATGATGACAGGGTTTTGATAACTTGCATTGCTACATTATGGTGTTTTTGACCACTTGGCATGTTGCTTGTTGTTTTGGGTGTTTTATAGCATGGTTGCAAATTTTCTTTTGTTGGCTGCTTCTATGTTGCAGATTTGCCCCAGCTATTTTTGTGTTATGCTGCATCTGTTGTTTGCAGCCTTGTTTTGTCTGCCATTTTGCTGTTGCTGGCTTTTGTTTATAGCCTGATTTTGTTTTCCATTTTGCTGCTGCTGGCTTTTGTTTACAGCCTGATTTTGTTTTGATTGTTTGCAGTTTGACTTTGTTTTTTTGTAACGTTTGCAAACTTCTTTTTCCCTTTTGTGAACCAAAAGATAAAAATTTTGTGATTTGCAAAAGTAGGGGATAGACCATGATTAATAACAAAAAAATTTATTTCTGATTCCAAATGCAAATCCTAATGATGAGTTAAAACTTGCTTTAACCATCAATTCTTGCTTGAATTTTCCCGATGCTTGCTAACTTTTCCTTTCTTGTTTCATGGGCACGAGGCGTGGATGCAAACGAAGATTGGATTGATTACTTGAAGATGAAACAACAGAGACTTGAAGAAACAAAATAAATGTTCTCTCTTTGTAGACAAAAAACTTATAGTTCTTTGTAACAAAACAAAACTTGTAAATTATTTCATTTGTAATGTAATAAATATGAAACATTGAATAAATTTGGTGTAATGAAGTTTATTGTTCAAGACTTGAATTTATTTAAACTTTGCAATTTTCAATTGGATGTTTTGGATTAAAACATCTTGGTTTGGTAACTTGGATTTCAAGAAATCACAAAACGATCAAATAACCAATGCGCCTTGTACTCCAATCAAACTTCTAAACAAAATAAATGTTTAAAAATTCAATTCTAACTTGGTTAACTCAATCCCAAAGCCATGGTCATCTAAACGACAGTCTTAATTTTCACCTCTTGTCCACACCAAATTTGCATTCAAAATGAAACTCGCACGATATGCTTGATAAAAATGGAACTTCATTGCCAAACAATCTTGCTTTGAGAACCATCATCAACCTTTACAAATATTAAGATCAATGATGATTAAGAACACTTTGAAATCAAACAAATGACTTGTGACGATTCGATAACTTTCAAAGTCTTCCAAACACGATTTTATTTCGATCTTTGAAGATAAACTCGTGAGGGACATCACTTATGACCATGCGCAGAAATAATTGTCTCAAGATATTGTAAATTAAGGAAATCACAATCCTTAGAAATCAGACGACAACTACTTAAAATAAGGTCAAAGTTCATGATGCGACTTCTAACGTATTCCAACTTTGGTGATCTTTTACACGTAATCAGCTCTTGATTTGTGAAGAGAAAATGGAGATGGCATCAAGGAGAGTCATATGCAAAAGGAACCGCTCAAAAATATCGAATAATTAAGAAGTTACAATCGCTTGAACTCAGTCTCGCAAAAGGTCGGCTTTTGGGTTAATGGAGTCATTTTCAGTCGTCTGAACCATTGACTGAGAAAACTTATAACCCGAGGTTCGAGACTCGGCATAAACATCCTTGAGGAGACATGAAGATCTATGAAGACCATTTTAAACCTTGAAGAATCAGTTTTCTTTGAGAAACGTCAAACCCTAATCGTTGACTTACTGCCAAGGAAGAGAATCTGTCTGATCAAACTTCTTAGCCAAATTGAGTATTCGAGAAGACCTAGGATAGTATCTTGAATAAAAATGAGAGGGAAAATTTTGGGGTACAACAGCTATCTTACCATTGTTTTGGTAAGAAGCCCCATCGTTGGATGTGAAGGGACGGGCGTGGGACATTTGTATAGTCATAGAAGGCAACCTATGGGAAGTTTTAGCAATGGCGTTCATGGAATAGATCATTTACCGAAGGAAACATCGAGGGACTATGATATTTTATCGAGGGTCTTTGCTAAAATGCCCATGTTCGAGGGACATTACTATTTTTCCGATAGGCAACAAGTGGGATTACCCTAAGGGGTGCATGTGTGCAAAGTGTATTTGATTGCATGCATTTAGTCTTTGATACACACCTAATTACTAGCAATATATAAAAGCAATAAAAATGCAGAAAAGTAAACTCCTATGCTATTACATCATTAAGGGGATGGAGTATACAAATTTACAATGGGGATTGCGAGAAATTAAAGTCCTAGTTATCTATTACAACCATATTGAAATAATGTACAAGAAATGTAAAATGGAATAGTTTTGTTTTTTTGTTAAAAAAGAAATAAGTTTTCTTAAGAAATCATTTTCGATCTTTGAGTTTTAAAAGGGATAAAATAAAGTATGTAAATATAAAATGTTCTTGGTTATTAAAGCTAAAATAAGATAAATAAGAGAAAAGGGAGTCAGAATCAACACGTTGCTGAAACGAGAAGGAACAGAAGTTCTGACTCTGATACGTTGCAAGAGAGAAAATATTAGTAGGAAAGTAAAAGTTCAGAAGTTTTGGGTATGGGTACACCAAGTTCTGAGGTTACTGGGAACAAAGGAAAACCTAGAAGTTCTGATTACTGAGGGAGTATAGGAACTCTGGTACAGCTGGGAATCTAGAAGTTTTAATGTCACTGGCAGATCAGAAGTTTTTGCTAATTGAGAGAGTGAGGTGATAATGTTGTTGGGTAAGGCTGTCTAGAAGTTATGATTTAGGAATACTGTCTGACAGATAAATGGGTGAAAATATCACTGAATAAACCTATAAAAAAATGCTTATGGGGCTAGAACCCAGGACCCTTAGCACTAATGTCTTATGCACACAGACTATCTACCACTGGGGTGGTTGTACATCCGGTATTAGAAGAAAAAGCATGAACATGTATTTCAAAGTAAACTCTGATGATAAATTCTATCTTTCTTCATGCTAATCAGAACATCTGCAACTTAGTCATTTCTCAACAGAACATAAAACACAAACATAACAATTATGACAGGTTTCCATCATGGTTTCAGAAACATAAAAAAATGTCAAGACTGCAAATCAGAAACAAGCATGTATCTGCTAATCCAAGTTTCCTTAAGAATTTTCGTACTGATATTCTCCCTACTTAGGCAGAAAATACATGAAATCTATGAATATGTACAACATCGGAATCAAGATGTCTATATTGTATTTTTGAACATGCAAGTCTAACAATGCTTAAGTGATATGATGGGAGTCAATAGAAACTTACCTTGCAGCTAAAAAAATGTTTTGACTGCTTGTAATGTTCTGATCAGCCTCCTCACGTGCTCAGCAGGTTGGAACAATCTTTAACTTGGGCTATGAGTGGCTAGAAAATTCTGGAGCAGCCAAGAAGTAAAGTTCTGACTTTTTGAGGTGGAGATTGAAGGATAATATGTTACAGTCTGAAAACAGAAGTTAGGACAGCTGCTAAATGTATATCAGAAACTATATGGATGATTTGGTCAAGAAACACTTGAAGGAAATTGGCGTTTGAAAGCAAGAATAAAAAACTAGCAGGTTTTGTATTTATGTTTGCAGTTTTGGATTCCTGGAATTTTAGCAAGGTTTCAAAGCTTTTTTCTTTTCAATCTTTTTTTTAGACCTCCTTTCACTTGCAAATGAAGTTCAATTTATAGGAAATAACTTTGTAGCTTTTAGAAGTCAAAAGTACCACCATCCTGCTAGCGTGCTGACTTGTTCTTGAAGCAAGTTAAACAAGTATGGTCGTTAGCAGCTTTTAGCCGTGCCTAAGCTGGATTTGTAAGCATGAATTAAGGAAAAGTACCCTCAGAAGCAAAAGCAAAGAATGGGCCTAGCATACTCTTGTACAAAAGTTTGCTTTTTCAAGGACAACAATGTACTTCTATGCCACACGTGGGGAAATCCTTTGGATAAAAACTCAAAATTGGTTGTGAGTATTAAATGATGATGAGATTTATCAAACCAGAAATCCTACAATATGAGATTATGCATCATAGTTTAATTCCGGGTCAGAAGTTCAGCATCAGGAAACTTAGAACAAACATCCAACTTCTGATCCTTGAATCTCTTTGCTCCAGCATGTTCTGAGTGAGTTCTCAGACTTTCCATAAAGCTTATGACATTCTTTGTAAGCCCTCTTTAAATTACTCTTGCAACTTCTGACTGAACCTACATGAAAACTAGCCCAGAAGTTGTAAACAAATTCTGATTTGAAAATGCTCAGAATTTACTAAGTGTTTAAGTTTCAGGGACGTGACTTTGAAGATGTATAACTTGAAATCCCAACATTTCTAGAATAAGTTATGTTCTGTAATTTTTTAGGTCTCATTGAGATCTATAACTCTTGTGTTAGAAGTTCTTCCAGAATCAACTTTCATCATGGTGAAAATCTGACCAGAAATTATGAGCTTGTCATATTTCTTAAACACTTAGAAAAATTCTAAGTATTTAGAATTTTGACTTTTCCAAAGTAATTTTGACTTTTGAATTTCTTGATGAAACAAACTTCATATTTCAACATGTCTTGATGAAATATGATTATTGAAATTTGATTTTGATCCAAAAGTCAAAGTTTGACTTTTTAGTGTGCAAATGACCATTTTGCCCTTGTGAATGACTTTCTTGGAAAATTTGTAACTCAAGGCTTGAAATTGGATGGAAGCAAACCTGAGGGTCCAGGATGATCCTTTTGAGAAATGAGAGGGCAAATTTTGATGTACAACACTACTCCTCGAACTCAAGAAATAATCTCAAAGGTCTTTCTTGTTCTTTTCAGCCTTTCCTTTTGGATAAAAGAAAAGTCGGTGGAGACTTTTGCTAACCGCAACATTTGCAATAAAACGCAAAATACCTAAGTCAGTTCTCCCACCGTATCACAACTATGATCACTTAATTCTTTCCATCTTTGGTGACTTAAATCTCCTCCTATATAAATACTCAAGCCCTCACACTACAATGAAACAAAAAAATTTCCTCAAGAAAAGTCTCAAAAATCATAAATTTTCAAAGAAAGTGCACCATTGAATCTCAAGTTCCAATTTGATTCAGTCCAAACCACCACCTCAAATCACTTCCAGAACATCTCCAAGGTAAGAATAGGTAACTTTCCATGCCTATTTGTACCTAATACTTGAATACATGTCATGTCTAGTTTGCATTATTTTTTATTATTCGTATTACAAATTACACGCATGGTTAACTGATTCTAACAATTAAAATCGCTTAGCATGATTGTTTAGAACATGTTTGAAGCCTT
The DNA here is from genome assembly GCA_948472305.1 of Vicia faba. Taxonomy (NCBI): domain Eukaryota; kingdom Viridiplantae; phylum Streptophyta; class Magnoliopsida; order Fabales; family Fabaceae; genus Vicia; species Vicia faba. The sequence goes on along the minus strand of OX451735.1, from coordinate 1,186,486,785 downwards.
ACGTGGAAGTTTTAACATGATGAATACGAGACGCCTTTGTTAGGGAATAAAATTTTGTTTGTTTCATGACGCAGTGGTAGTGTTCTTGCTTGGCAAAGGAGATGGCATGGGTTCGAGTCTGGACGCTTGCCACCATCTTTTATCTATTTTCTAATCTTTTCCACTTTACATTATTTTTACTTATTTTCTTATTTAATTTTCTACTAATCATTTTAATCCATAAAAAAATAGTCTTAGGATTTTTATTAATTAATCTAATTTTGGACATATTTTTAATTCAATTTTATTAGACTTAGTTTTCTTTTAAATTATTAAACCTTTGTAATTAACTTAGAATTAGATAACTAATTATTTTCTAAATGCTTAGAATTAACCCAAAATACAAAAAAATAAAATGTTACATTTTAGACATTTAGGTTTTTAAAAAAATAATTTTTAAGATGTATTTTCATTTATTTGCTATTTATTTTTAGACAAATTGTATAGGATGTACAAACTTTGTAATAACCTAGTTTAAATTCCCGTATAATTTCTTTATCATGTAACTGCTCCAAGGCCATGTAATAGCGTATGACTTTACTTTTTCACCCTTATACTTTATGCCTTATATATATATATATATATATATATATATATATATATATATATATATATATATATATATATATATATATATATATATATATATATATATATATATATATATATATATATACGTAGTAATTAGGCTTGTACGGCAATATCTAAAACAAGACATTAGAAAACTCTAATTCAAGATAAGATAATTGAACTGAATCACTTTGCACACATACACCTCTAGGGTAATTCCCTCTGTTGCCTTCGGAAAACATGGTCATATCCCTAGAAAGTAAAGGTATTTTAGCAAAGACCCTCAATTGAATCATCATAGTCTCTTTGAATAAAGATCATGGTCCCACGATGTCCCTCTAGTTACCTACGAAAAATGATCTAGTCCCTTGTTTCGTACAAATAATATGATGACAGTCCCTTCGAATTGCTAAAGTATCCTTACAAGTTGCTTTCTACGACCATTCGACGACCATTCACATGTCCCTTCATATCCAATAGATAGGGCTACCTACCAACTAATGGTACGAATAGCATTTTATCTAAAGGAGAAGGAAAAGAATAAGAACCAACTTGAGTGGGTAAAAATTTTAATCGCTTTCTCACAACTCTTTTCTAAAAAATAAACATTTCATACATCACCTTTTCAAAACAAACATTTTCAAACACTTTGTATGCGTTCTTGAGAACTGATACAAGAATCATTACAAAGTTAGTCGTACTTTGGCTTCTCAAAAATATTTTCAAATCACACACGCAAAGAAAATTTCAAAAAGTAAGCTAGCGACTAAGAGCCCGTAGATAACTACGAATGAAAAGGGTGCTAGCACCTTCTCTTTTCATAACTTACCCCTCCGAACTCAAAATATATTAAGGTCTTTCCTGTTATTTTCACCCTTTCCTTGTTGGATAAAACAAAAGTCGACAAGCACTCTTGCTAACTGTAACATTTGCGACAAAACACTTAAAAAGTCAGTTCTCCCACCGTATTACAACATTGCCAAAAGTTTTGAAAAATAAAAAGAAAGACAAGGAGAAAAATATTTGAATGAAAAAGACGTCCTTTATTGATGATAATTTTCAAAATTGAAAACATTGTGGCCTTATAGCATGTTCATTATGTCTTAGGCAGAATGTAGGAATTATTGCATGATAAAAATAAATGAAAATTACTCTTCAAAATGGGTGACTTCAATGACGTCTTTGGAAAACCAATTAACAGGCTCTTGACTGGGAACATTGGGATGGATCCACTTGTCCATTTCACAGTCGCTATCCCCTTCCTCGTTCACAGCATGAGCCTCTTCATGAATAACACCATCACTGATAAACTAAATCGGCATAGGGATACCTTGAACCTTTAGAATTTTCGATGCGCTTCGACCAGCCATGAAGCCTAAGCCTTTCTTGTCCATTTGTGTGTGGAAATCCAACACTCTTCCCCAACCCTCAGGATGACCAGATTGGACAACTGCTTGCGCTTGGCGATAAGATACCATAGAGGCTTCCGGCTTCTTAACCTCTGGACGAGGAGTTCGGACAACCTGTACGGTTTCAAAAGCTTGGAACAGAGTATCATGTATTTCTCCCTCCACTTCAACATAGAGAAAGGTACTTAGATGACTGACGATGTAATCTTCTTCATCACAAATGGTGACCACCTTTCCATTTAACAGGAATTTCAACTTTTAATGCAAGATAGAGGTGACAACAACAACCCCTTGAATCCACGGACGACCTAACATGCATCAATAATAAGGATTAATATCCATGATGAATAAAGTCATATCGAGAATCTTGGGACCTATCTTGATAGGCAAATCAACCTCCCCAAACACAGTTCTTTTAGACCCATCAAATGACTTAACAATAAAATCACTTGACCTCAGCACAAACCCATCATAATAAAGCTTCATAAGTGCAGACTTAGGCAAAACATTGAGAGAGGGACCCGTGTTAACTAGCACACGGGATATAGTGGTATTCGCAATCTCTATGGAGATGTGCAGAACTTTATTATGCTTCTTCCCCTCAGGGGGTAGATCGAACTCCGTAAATCCAAGTCCATTACTTGTAGAAATACTATTCACAATACCTTCAAATTGATTCGCTGAGATCACTTGAGGAACAAAAGAATTCCCTAACAGCTTCATCAATGCATTTCTATGGGATTCAGAATCCCTGAGCAAAGTAAGAATTGAGATCTTTGAGAGCGTCTGGCTCAGCTGGTCAATAATCTTGTAGTCACTTTTCTTGATGTATCTCATCAGTTCAGTCACATCTTTATCCATATCAGAATCCAAAGTAGTAACAAGAGTATTTTTCCCTAGTTTCTCACTGTTAACCACAATTTTCTTGCCTTTAGCTTTGGTTGCGACATCTTCACTACTTTCGGGTTTTTTAGGTGGAGAGAAAATCTGACCACTACGGGTAATTTGGCTCTCACTAACAATATTATGCACTGCAAGCTTCTCTTCTTAAGATTTGTTTTCCTCTGGATTTTGAGTAACAAGCTTCTGCCCCTGATAATAAAGCTCACCACGATAACTCCAAGGGAGGGCCTTATCACTGACATATGCTACTAGATCAGGCACATTGATAAGCACTAGTGACTTTTTAACGGGAATCCGAATTGTAACGGGAATCTGAATTGTCTTTGGCTTGACTGGATAGTTATCACATCAACTTCATCATCACTAACCTTAGGCTTAACAACCCTACGGTCAAACTGGAGAGTTCCTTTGGTAATCAAATTCTGAACTGTTCCTTTCAAACACTGGAAACCCTCTGGCTGAATCAAACAATCTGCACAGTCTATACCACAACCCAAGAATACACCTTTTATGTAAATTATTCTTTCACAAATGAGAGAGGTGTAGTCAGCTGATTGACGTCCATAACCAAGTTCAGATTTTCATCTTTAATAATGGCACTGACAGTAGCACCACCATGAGATGGTAAAGGCTGATTAGTAATATTGGGTGCTAGGCCAAAGTTAATAGCCTAAGAATCCAACAGGTCCTGAACTTTATGCTTGAAAGAATAACAATTTTCAATGGTATGCCCTTGTCAACTAGAATTATAATCACATCTAGCATTCGAGTCAAAGCTAGTTGGTAACCTTTCATGATCAATTTTCCATGTACGCAACTCATCCAGTTTCAGCTCTAGCAACTGAGGTAACAACTCTCCATGTATCGGTACATATAGATCGTAACAACTGACATAAGAAGCGCATCAAACTTCCTTGGAGGTGGTGTCAGTTTCTGCTTATTGCCATGTATCAACACATATGCTTACCTCTGAGGTGCAAAAATTGGTAATGTAACAAAAACAATTTGGTTATCAAGCTCTTGACGAGCTCTACCTTTAACTTTCCTTGTACAGAGTGGACTAGCTTCAGTCTCTTTCTTCTTCTGGAAACCACCAAAAGACTTCTTGGTGTTTCTAGCATTAGCTCCAGAGACATCCTGAATCTTTCCAAGTTTGATTTTGATTTCAATTATGTCCCCGTATACTACCATCTCAGCAAATGAATCAGAAGTACTACAACTCTTGTAATACTGTCCTTATAAGGTGCTAGTGAACATATCCACCATTTCACGCTCCATCATGGGTGGTTCGACCCTTTCAGCCATCTCTCGCCACCTCTGTGCATACTCCTTGAAGGATTCATTATGTTTCTGAGATAAATTCTATAGCTGAGTTCTCGTGGGTGCCATATCAGTATTGTATGGGTAGTGTTGGACGAAAGCGTCATCCAAATCTCTCCGTGTACAAATGCAAGTACCATCTAATTGCATGTATCACTCCAATGGTCCACCAGTTAGATTGTTTTGTAAAAAGTGCATAAGAAGCTTTTCATTGTCAGACTACACAGAGATCCTCCTGTAGTAGGATTTGACATGGGTCCTAGGACAGGAAGTACTCTTGTACTTGACAAAATCTGGCCCTTTGAACTTTGGAGAAATCTTCACTCCCGGAACCAAGCCCAAATCATACATGTTAAGGCTCATAGGGCCATGATTCTCAAATGCTTGCATATGCTCCTCGAGCATACACAACTTTTTGTCAGCCTCAGTTGGCTCATTAGCATTGGACATCCAATCATCATAATTATCTTCCTCAAGTTGACGAGCAGGAATATACACAGACCTTGGTTGAATAAACTGTTGCACATTATGCTGCCGAGTTGGAGTGGGTGGAGGCAGATTATTTCCCACAACTTGGACCACATGCATGCCTTGATTACCAACAAGATTACCAAGGTTCACAACTTGGCCATTCTGAAGATTCACACCAGCATTTGCATTCTGATTCAAATTCTGATCACCGCCTGGATTTCCATTCACATCCTGAGCACCATTCACATTATGCCCACCTGAATTATCGGTTGGATTGTTAACAACCACCCCTCGGGGATTGAAAATTGTCATACCCTAAATTTTCCCTACCCTTATTTATGCTTAGGTTTCCTTTAATTAAATCGTAATATTTAGATTTCACTTTTATAGGGGTATTTAAAATTTGAGATGAGTGTAACCATACCAAATGGACCATCAATATCTGATGGCCCATTAAGCTCTAATAAAAGTCTATTCCAAATTAAGGGAGGTTTATTTCTAAATCAAAGGAGGTGAACAAATTTGTTCTAGTTAAGGCCCATATGTTTTTTAACCCACTTTAGATATAGAAGTAGGTTTGATGTCTACTTTGAGGGTGTAGCGATTAATCAGAGGCCCGTATCTTTTGAAGCCCATAAAAATCCATTCTCTTTTTTTCTGATGTATAAAATGACTCTGTTTTTTGTTGAGGCCCAATTTAAAATAAGGTGGCCCATTGGTTTTTTTAAGTTGGAAGAGATTGTTTTATTTTTAACATCTTTGTTTTTATTATCAACATCACTTTCATTTTTTTTACCATTACTAAGTTATGTTAATATTATTATTAAGCCTTATTTTTTATGGCCCAATTCAGTTTCAATAATAAAAAGAGTGTTTTTTTTATATTTTCTTTTTTACATTATATTATGGGCCAAATATTTTTTGTTTTCATTTGCTGATAAAAAGAAAATAAACAACCAGCCCAATACGGTAAGAAGCACAAGCCCGTTTATTGTTGTTTCAGAAAGTAGCCCAAATCAGTGTCACAAATGTGCACTGTAGAGATCAAAGGCGTGCGTGTATGAGAATCATGTTGTTCTAAATCATTTTTACATTAAAACACAGAATTAAAAAAGCTTTAAATGCTGAAACAAATCCTAAACAAATCTGGAAACAATTCATTACATCAAAATATAAAATCAATACATCGTTCAATTTTTACAGACAAGATTCAAATACTTCCTAAATCTAAAAAAAGCTAATTGACGAATTTCCTAAACCATTAACTAAATTCCTAATCTGTTAAGCTCTAAGATTACTATAAAAGCAGACTTTTGTTTACAGAAAAGGGGACGTGATAAAGATAATAAGAAATACAATAAGAAAAAAAAAATAAAGAAAGAGCAAGAGAACGCTACAATCATTACCGCCGTTCTAGTCTAGGGTTTCAAAATCTGAAACCCTCGTCGTTGTCTTCTCTATCACGTCGTCGCTAACACTCTTCATCGTCCGACTTCATCATCATCTCCATCACGCCGTACCTGTGAAACAAAGGAAGAAGAAAAAGTTAGTAAGAGAATAAAGAATCGAAGCACTGAGACAGAGACTTCACGACGATAAAAGGTACGGAGAACTTAGCTTGCTGTTTAGTTTGTTGTGTCTGTAAATCATGATTTGGGGATATATGGTTTGGGCCATTATGTTCTTGGATTCACTTTTGGGTTGGTGCCACCGTGGGTATGATTTAGGGTTTGGGGTGATGCTCTGGTATGTTGTTGTTGGAGATAGAGAGAAGAAATCAGACGAGACAAAGAAAGATGAAAATGAATTGAAAATGAAACAAAATATATTGGGCCTAATGATCCTACGTGCATTGCCCTACAGTTGTTACCATGAATCCTCAGTTATTCCCGCGTGATCACCATCAAAGGGCCATAAAAACGTACACCTATCGTGTTAAGGCGCGCATGCACACACTGAATCAAACGAGTTCCCAGACTTCGTTGGGCCAAGCCCGACTATTATTTACAGCTCCTTCAAATATGTTTTTACTAATACACATAGATTCGTACCCTCTGGCCTTTTAGGCCTGAATTCAAAATCTAAATTCAGTCCCTTCTTGTTAAGACCACACAGCTTTACTTCTATAAAATAATTTATACCCCCCCACTAATTTATTTTTATTTTATTATTTTATTTTATAAATTCATCTATATATTTATTTATTTTGCTGTATTTACATATATTTACATTTATATTTATATCTTAATAATTATAATATTATATATTACTTATTATTATAAATAATTAATTATTTTCAAACTCATTTAAAACACAATATTCATTTATATTAAATCATATATTTTAACTACATATTTAAAAACATTTCTCCTCATATAATTTAAATTAATATTTTACATCAAAATATTAAAACCCGCGATTCACTAAATTACAATATCCTCAAACGACACGTGGCCAATATCTGGCCACGTGATAAGGAGACTATATCAGACTCCCTCACTCTACATCTAAAAAATATTCAACCAAACACCAATCTCTTTTTCGCAAATTAAATTAATTCAAACAATAAAATTTCAAAAAGGAGTACGAGTATATTTAAATTAACTGCATATTTGGTCTAACAAACTCCGTTATTCCTATTCTTAGACCACGTACGTGGGAAATTCAAAATATATTTCGCAATCCATAAAAAAACACAAATCAACCGCGAAATACGAAATAGGACTCTGATTCCTCCTAAGAGGTGCCTAACACCTTCCCCTCGTCTAGAACCGAGTCCAAACCTAGAATCTCTGAATTTCTTTTAGGGTTATTCCTTTATACTCAATTTCTTTAGGATAAAAATTAAGGGTGGTGAATCTATAAAAAAAACCAGTTGCAACAGCTGGCGACTCTGCTGGGGAGTCAATCCTAGGTTTAGAGGCCTTATCTTTTGGTTTTAGAGTTTTTAGGGTTTTCTTGTTTATTGTGTTTTTCCTTATTTCTTATTTGTTTATTTATTTTCTTGCTTATTTTTATTATTCATTATAATTATATGTCTGTGGTGGGATTTATAATTTCTCAAAAATAGTTTCAAAAAAACGTAGAAAGAAGGTTTGTCTATTAGCCAAGGGGATACATCATCCCTATGAGTTTATGTGACGACTTCGCCTAGAGTCGATGGAATTCCATAAAAGAAATGCGTCTCAAGAGACATCCTCTTTGGAAGTAGGACTTTGGAATGACACCTATGACTCTTTTTATAAACCTCAAACTAAAATCTCATGATGAAACCTTTCATGACCTAGAGACGAAAGTTTCAGCCTGTAAAGAGACTCCGCTTAAGGGAGGCCCTTGTGCCTTTCCCTTTAGTGTCACTCATGATACCCTTAAGAAAACCACCTTATGAGGAGGGTAGAATATCTATAAAACCAAGCTAAGAGCCTACCTTTTAAGGGTTATTGTTCATTAGATCCCGTCGTTTTAATCTTTTACTTATATATTCACGCATCTCTACATTTCACATTATTCATCATACATTATTTGCTTTTGATTGTCTTATTCACAGGGTACAAAGAAATATAAAAAAAAGTAAAGGTTTTTTTGTGAGTATCTGGAAATGAATACTAAAGGAAACCAACTTGTTCGTATCAATGCTGCCAAGCCAGATGTGACTCAAATCAAAGCTATAAAGGAAAGATTATCTGAAAAGGCGATGAAAACGTTTACTCATCGCTATGGGGATATTTTGGATCTAACCAAAGTTGAAGTGCAGTTGGACATTATTTCTGATCTAGTACAATTTTATGATCCTTCGTTGAGATGTTTCACATTTCAAGATTTCCAGTTAGCTCTGACCTTAGAGGAATTGGATAGAATTCTGAACTTCTCCAAAGAGAAAGCTTATACGGGTATTTGACAAAACATTGATATCAAAATACTGGCCGAAGGTTTGGGAATCCCTTATTCTGAGTTTGCTCTTGATTATAAGAAAGAAGGAGAAATGTGAGGGATTAAAAGGTTTTATCTGGAGAGTAAATCTCTTGATTTGGAAAATAACAAAGAATGGGAATCTTGTGTCGAATGTCTTGGGCTGCTTATATTTGGTGTTGTCTTATTTCTGTGCACTATAGACTATATTGACCGCAACCATCAGTGTGTTTTGGGGCACAAAAACTTTTAATACATATCCCACTCCAGCTCTGCTTGTTGGTATCTACCATGCCATTCATACACTGTACGAGAAGAAGAGAGGTACCCTAAATTGTTGTATTCCATTTCTATACTCCTGGTTTATGACTCACCTTTACAAGGAAGATTACTTAATCCCAAATCTAACGAGGTATGAATGGCCTCTGAAGTTAAGGTCTATCATTGCTAGCTCTGTGTTGTGGTATTCCAGGAAGTTAGATATCAGTGATATTGTCTATAGTTATGGGGATTTTCCTAATGTCCCACTAATCGGGTCACAAGGCTGCATCAATTATAATCCCACCTTGGCCCTACGGTAACTAGGGTATCCGAAGACAAACCTTCATATGAAAAACTCCAGCAATTGATCGTTCATGACATGGGCAGAAATGACCGAGAGCTACTCAATAAAATCATTCGGGCTTGGAGTAGGGTTAACAAAAGAAAAACGGAAAAGAAAAATGCAGTGGCAAAAGAACCTTGCACTCAATGGGTTCTAAATAGGGTACAAATTATCAAACTTACTTTTAATATAGATCCTGAGTATAAGCAAGAGGTCCCGGTCATTCCTCCTATGTCTTTAGAAGAGGTAGATGATCTAAAAAAAGCACTGAAGCAGGCTCAGAGGGAGAAGGAAGAGCTGGAGCTCAATCTCCTTAATTTGACCAAAGAGAAAATACAAATGTAGTGTATACTCATATCAAAAGATCAACATATTCAAAAAGAACGCGAAGCATTTAAAAAGGAACGTTTGAAAAGGAAGAGTTCAACCGAAGGGCTGTTAATTTCTACTTTCAATCTGGATTCCCATAATTAGAGGATGGAAGATGTTGCCATTGAAATCGGAAATTTAAATAGATGGTATGAAAAAGTTGTGCAGGAAAAGAAAGTACTAGAGGAAGAGTTGAGGGCTCAGATCCAAAGCTTGGACAAAGTATCTTTAGACCAAGAACAACAGTTGAAATACCTCACTACTAGGCTTCAGGATAGCCAAGAGTCAGAAGTTAAAGAGCGCCTTATAAAAATATGGACAAAAAGACATCTGGCCCAGAAAACTGATGAGTATGAGCAATTATGCCTCGAGCTGGAGGGCCTCTGAAAAGACTTCCTAATACAGCGAAGACTCTATACGGAGCTGAGAGCTGAAAAAATGTATTGGGAAGAGCAGTATATAAAGATTGCCCAAGCAGGAAGGGATAACCACAAGATAATTCCCAACCTCTACCAAGAATACCGATACTACAAAGATAAGCATGAGAAGCTCGCATTCTTGGACAAAAACCTCATTGAAGACATTCCCAGAAGCTTAAAGGACGCAAAAAGTGTAATGGTCCCTCTCCCAGAGGACGTTGAAAATTTTCTCAAGCTATGCAAGACGATGGTCGATCGTTTCAGAGAAGACCTTCACAAACAGGCTTAGAAGATTGTTTTCCTTTTGTTTATTTCCTTTCCAGCAGATTTACTGTTTTAGAATTGTAATATTTTCAGTATCTGAAATGTGTTATCTTTTTAAAGACAATTGACGTTTTAATAAAAACATTGTGTTTCCTAGCTTGTTTGTGTATTCACTTTCCAGATTCTCGCCAAATAAAAATGCAAAACCAATATATATATATATATATATATATATATATATATATATATATATATATATATATATATATATATATATATATATATATATATATATATATATATATATATATATATATATATATATATATATATATATATATATATATACACACGATATTATAAAAAGAATATATATGCCCAGGTGAATAAGACACGCAAAGCATAAATCTTAACATCATGATACATAATCATGCACTCATAAAAACATTACATCTCATAAATTTTCCACTCAAAAACTCATCTTTTTCAAAAATATTCTCCAGTGGAACTATTGGTGAAAGAAAACCACCACCCCCTTGGCCTCCGTATCAAACAAGAGCTCACCAACTAAGAGCCATGGAACAAATAGAAGAGAATCAAGCAGCTTTCAAATTTGATTTTGAACAAGTTAAAAGCAACGTCGACTCAATGAGGGTAGACATGAGTCATGTTCTTCTATCTTTGAAGAAAATCATTGATAGACAAGAACGGATTCCCAGTGTAGCTTTCGAAGAAATAACCCAAGATATTGGTGCATCAGGCGGTCACCAACTGAAAAAAGGACTGGAGACAGGGCCATAAAAGTCTATCATGGCTTAACACGAGACAAGATAAAAATCTGAGGGGTTCATCCCACCTCCACCAAAGGCAGGGGCATCTCATACCCTACAAATTCTGGTTAATCATGCTGACGATTACTTGGACTTACAATACATAGATCACGATTTGGAGGATGTTAATCAGGCACCACAAAAAGTGACTAACACCCCTGCTGTTGAAAACCCGTTGGCACTGGACCAATACAAAGCCCTAGAAGAAAGGTTGAAATCCATGGAAGGATTTGATGCTTTTAACGTCGATGCCCTCGAGATGGGTCTCGTTTCGAATGTAATAATCCCACCAATATTTAAAGTACCTGACTTTGGAAGATACAAAGGGCTCACTTGTCTGAGAAATCACTTGCGCATGTACTGTAGGAAAATGCATGCTTACGCTCTGAACCAGAAGTTAATGATTCATTTCTTTCAGGATAATTTAAGTGGGGCATCATTGGATTGGTATATGCAGTTGGAAAGGACGCATATAAAAACATGGGCAGATCTTGTCAATGCATTCTTGGAGCAGTATAAATACAACCTGGATATGGCGCCTACCCGCACACAGCTCTAGAACTTATCCCAGAAGAAGGAAGAGTCCTTCAAAGATTACGCTCAAAGTTGGAGAGAGAGATGGCGTCTCGAGTACAACCACCACTTCTGGAGAAAGAGCTAGTCGACATGTTCATGGGAACCCTACAAGGGGTATACTATGAAAAAATGGTAGGAAGCATTTCTTCTATATTTTCTGACTTAGTAACTATTAGAGAAAGGATTGAGACAGGGATAAAGAATGGAAAGATTCAAGGGGGGGGGGTCATCAAATTCCCGTTTCAACATAAAAATACTGGTCCCAAATTTTACAAAAAGGAAAGAGGGTGAGGTTAATGTTGTGGCTCCACAACCAAGAGCACAACAACCATTGATGATCCCATGAGAACATCAACAACAAAATAAGTTTGACAGAACTCCGAAGAAGTTTGACCCCCTCCCTATTCCACCTAGCCAGCTATTACACCATTTGGTCAAAGTGTCTTTGCTAGAACTCAAACCTCTAGCTCCACCGGTATGGGAACTCCCACCAAGATATGACGCCAATGCTAGATGTGAATATCATAAAAATTATTTGGGCCACACCCTAGAGAAATGTTGTACCTTTAAGCGTAAGGTTCAAGACTTATTAGAGGCCCAAGATATTACCTTTGAAAATCCAAACATCAAATTAAACCCCATGCCTTCGTATGGTGGTCCAACAATAAATGCAATCAAAGTAGTCACTGACTGTGGGGCGGGCAAACAAGCAAAGCCTCCGATAAATCTATTGAAAGAATATCAGTTGGAATGTGGATTCATGTTAGAATATAACGAAGATTTTTAAAAGACCTTACAATAATGCGTGGATAAGGGGATAGTCCAATTCGAACCATACCCTGAAGTTAAGTATATAGCAGCAATTGAAGGAAGTATGAAGAAACCGTTGGTGATTCCTTATCAAAAGACAAATCATGACAAGAAAAATCTCGTGATTCCATGGAGAGATTCGACAAAAAACCCTATAATAAAGTAAACTCTGAAAATACCAGTAGCTCTAGAGACTACCATGGTAATTAAAGGGCCATCTCCTATCCCTTACAAAAGTGACAAGGCAGTACCATGGCGTTATTATCAAGCTGTGTATGTCAATGGCTCGAAACAAGAATGTGAGCCATCATCAAGTCAAGAACTTGCAATTTTAAATACAATAGGGATGGGGGACATAAACCGTATTTGCCGGGTGTTCGGGAATAAACCATTGGAGAAGAATGACAATGTTTTGAAAAACAAAAGTAACTTGTTGACAAAATAAAAAGGAAAAGTGGTAGAAGAGGTGAATCAAGAGCCTGCAAACAAAAGTTTTACCAACTAAGAGGCCGACGAATTCTTGAAGATAATTAAGAGAAATGATTATAGGGCAGTGGACCAACTTCACCAGACTCCAGCCAATATTTCCATACTCTCGTTTCTCATCAATTCAGAAGCGCATCAGTATTCTTTGATGAAAGTATTAAGTTCTGCTTATGTTGCGGAAGTAATCACCGTGAACCAATTTGATAATGTGGTAGAAAATCTAACGTCTGGATCCTATTTGGGTTTCAACAACAGTTAGTTACCTCCATAAGGCCGAGCTCACAATATAGAACTACATATTCCAATACAGATAGGAACTATGAGTCTATCCAGGGTACTTACTAATACCGGTTCTGCCCTCAATGTGTTACCCAAATCTAGCCTGTTGAAGTTAACACTAGATGGTGTTTTGATAAGATCAAGCTCCATGATAGTCAAAGCTTTTGATGGTTCTCAGAGTACAGTATTTAGAGAAGTAGACCTTCCCGTCAATATCGGTCCACACATGTTCTATATCACCTTTCAAGTCATGGATATAGAACCAGCGTATACATGTTTACTCTGATGACCTTGGATCCATGCAGCGGGGGCAGTTACTTCAACTTTACATCAAAAATTGAAAATCTTCGTTGAAGGAAGATTGGTTATAATTGGTGGAGAGGAAGACATCTTCGTAAGTCATATTGAATCCTACAGGTATATCAATGCTGATGAAGATTGCATAGCTACACCGTTTCAAGTACTAGAGGTTGCTTCAACAATAACCTCACTGATAGAAAAGATCAAAAAGCCTATTATGACCTCCTGGAGAGACTTACAAGTAGCAGCGGAGAATGGTGACTCGAAATGTTGGGGAAAGCTCCTTGAAATATCTGAGAAGAAGAACCGTTTTGGCTTGGGTTATGAACCATCGAAGGCTACTCTAAAAGAGGAAGCACGATTTCCACCAATCCAAGAGACCTTCAACAACAAAGGGGTAGAACATGGCGAACAAGTGGCAATGGTGTCCCACAAAAATACCATCACAAGGGCATCAGATTTCATCCGTGAATGCACCCCAGGAGAAGAGTTGAAGAACTGGACAATTGTGGAGATTCCTGAAATTTTCTTTCCAAAGTAATTTTCTTTGTTTTTGAAAGAACATATGCCAAGCCCGAGGCATAGGGGTTGTTTGTAAGGGTCCCCGTGTTTTTCAATCAATATTCATGAATGATAAAAATGTGTTTTGTATTTAATTAAGATCCTTGTTTTTCTTCTTGCATTTATCCTATATATTTTAAAATGGAAATATTTTCTCTCATATGCATTTTCCAAATTCACGTACTAAACAAAAACTGCACCAAAACATGATAAATATGCAGATTCATGCCCAAAATCACCGATGATGTTACTAGTACTATATGATATGATTTTGATAATCCCGTCAACCAAGCTGAAGAGGAAGATGTTGAGGATCTTGAACTTTCTAAAGAACTGGAAAGAAGCATAGAACAAAAGGCTGACAGCATACAACCATATCAAAAGCCTATCGAGACCATTAATCTCGACACAACAGAGGATCCAAAAGAGGTCAAGCTAGGGGAAGCTTTAGAAGAAAGCGTCAAAGAAAGACTGGTAATTTATTGCACGAGTTTGTGGATATATTTTCCTGGTCCTATAAAGACATACCAGGGTTGGATACAGATATTGTGGTGCACATATTACCTCTCAAAGAAGGATGTCCCCCGGTCTGACAAAAGTTTAGGAGGACTCGTCCATATATGTCTAGCAAAATTCAGGAAGAGGTTCTTAAACAATTAGACACAGGGTTCTTGGTAGTGGTAGACTATCCACCTTGGACAGCTAACATTGTGCCAATACCCAAGAAAGATGACAAAGTACGCATGTGTGTAGATTATTGGGATCTAAACAGAACAAGTCCTAAAGACGACTTCCCGCTACCTCACATAGATGTTCTCGTAGACAAAACGACTCAAGCTTCAGTATTCTCATTCATGGACGGCTTCTCAGGTTATAATCAAATCAAAATGGTGCCCAAAGACATGGAGAAGACTACCTCCATGACACCTTAGGGAACTTTCTGCTACAATGTAATGACGTTCAGTTTGAAGAACGCAAGGGCAACCTATCAACGAGCAATAGGGACACTGTTCCATGATATGATTCACAAGGAGGTTGAGGTGTATGTAGATGATATGATCGCCAAATCTCATACAGAGGAGGACCACATCATACACTTATAGAAGTTATTTGACTTACTGTGAAGGTTTAAATTAAGGTTGAACTCAAACAAGTGTACTTTTGGTGTCAGGTCAGGAAAGTTGTTGGGTTTTACTATAAGCCAACATGGTATCAAAGTGGACCCCACCAAAGTAAATTCTATACAAGAAATGCCAACGCCAAAGACATAAAAAGAGGTTCGTGGTTTCTTAGGACGATTGAACTACATTTTGAGGTTCATATCACACCTAACCGCCACGTGCGAGCCTATATTCAAATTACTGCAAAAAGATCAAACTGTAACATGGAATGAGGATTTCCATACAGCTTTTGAGACAATAAAACAATATTTGCAAGAGCCACCAATATTGATGCCACCAGTTCCAGGGAGACCTCTCATTATGTACCTAACCATACTTGAAGGATCGATGGGATGTATATTGGGCCAACAAGACAAAACAGGTAAAAGAGAGCATGAAATCTACTACCTCAGTAAGAAATTCACTGATTGCGAAATCAGGTATTCGCTCCTCAAGATAACTTGTTGTGCACTGGCTTGGGCTACTAAAATATTAAGGCAATACATGTTAACACACACCACATGGCTAATATCAAGAATGGATCCTTTGAAATATGTGTTTGAGAAACCAGCTCTTACAGGGAGAATTGCTCGATGGCAAATGTTATTGTCAGAGTACGACATACTATATTTTACCCAAAAGGCCGTTAAAGGTAGTGTTATAGCTAATCATCTAGCCCATCAACCATTTCCAGAGTATCAGCCCATGAAATTTGACTTTCTAGACAAATATTTTATGGCTATTGATGACTACGAAATACTAGGACCCGACAAAGGACCTGAACCAGGGGCACGTTGGACACTCATGTTTGACGAAGCTTCAAATGCATTGGGACATGGTATCGGGGAAGTTTTAACTTTTACAAAGAACTATCATAAACCTTATACCGTAAGATTATGTTTCGATTGCACCAACAATATCACCGAATATGAAGCTTGCATCCTAGGTCTGGAAGCTACCATCGATATGAGAATCAAATACCTTGAGGTATTCAGAGACTCTGCATTGGTCATATGGCAATTCAAAGGTAAATGGGACACCAAACACCCAAAATTTATTCCATATCAGGATCATGTCTTAAAGCTAGCTGCGGAATTTACCGAGATTACTTTCAACCACATCCTACGAGAAGAAAATCAGATGGCAGATGCTTTAGCAACCTTGTCAGCTATGTTTAAGGTAACCTGGTCCAATCATGAGCCACACATCACTATCATACATTTTGAAGATCCATCACACACTATCTCGCTATTGAAGAAGGACCAAATGACAAGCCTTGGTTCTATGACATCAAGAGATATCTTGAAAAGCAAGAATACCCTGAAAATGCCTCTATCATTGATAAACAAACTATGAGAAGGCTAGCATCAAAATTCTTTCTGAGTGGTAATGTACTATACAAAAGAAACTACGATATGGTGCTACTCAGGTGTGTAGAGAAACAAGAAGCGAACACGCTTTTGAGGGAAATCCATGAAGGAACTTTCGGAACCCATACAAATGGGCATGCTATGGCAAGAAAAATCATACGGGCAGGGTATTACTGGTTAACAATGGAAGCAGATTGCTATCATTATACAAAAACCTGTCACAAATGTCAAATATACACTGACAAAATGAATGTACCACCCACTCCTCTGAATGTCATGAGCTCTCCTTGGTGGTTCTCAATGTGTGGAATTGATATGATAGGTAGAAGCATCTACGGACACCGATTTATACTAGTCACCATTGATTACTTCACTAAATGGGTAGAAGCAGCATCATACGCAAATGTGACAAGCCAAGTGGTCATTCGTTTCATCAAACAAAATCTCGTATGCAGATATGGGGTTCCAAACAGGAGTATAACTAATAACGGGTCTAATTTAAATAACAAAATGATGAAAGAATTATGCGACGATTTCAAGATCGAGCATCATAATTCCTCACCATATTGACCCAAGATGAACGAGGTCGTTGAAGCTGCAAACAAGAATATCAATAAAATCATTCAGAAGATGGTGAAGACATATAGATATTGGAACGGAATTCTTCCCTTTGCTTTTCATGGATATCGTACCTCTGTACACATGTCAACAGATACAACTCATTTTTTACTAGTATACGGCATGGAGGCGGTACTCCAAGTTGAGATAGAAATTTCATCACTCCGAGTGCTAATGGAAACTAAGCTCGAAGAAACCGAGTGGGTTCAAACATAACTTGATCAGCTCAACCTCATTGAAGAGAAGCGTTTGACAGTTGTGTGCCACTGTCAATTATATCAGAAACAGATGAAGAAAGCCTTCGACAAGAAAGTCCATCCTCGGGTATTCAAGGAAGGGGATCTAGTACTAAAAAAGATCCTTCTACCTCGTCTAGATTTACGTGGTAAATGGACACCCAACTACGAGGGTCCATTTATTGTAAACACGACATTCGTCGGTGGTGGTATTATCCTCACAACAATGGATGGGGAAGAATTACAGCATCCGGAAAATGCAGATGCAATCAAAAAATACTATGTTTAAGAAAGCTCGCTAAGCTCGACCTCTAAAAAGGCGACTTAGGAAAAAGGAGCGTCCCGATGAATTGAAAACCCTAAAAGGGTGATCCAGGCAAAAATTAGGGACATACACCAAAACAAATTATCCCGGTGGATTGAAAACCCGAAAGGGTGATCCAAGCAAAAATTAGGGATTTCATTCTAAGAAATAAAGAACAAAAAGACTGCGATCTAAGAACCACGACTATGAACCACGAAGGAAGGGATTGGTCTAAATCATCCGACTCAAAAGCAAAGAAGATTGGAGCTATCAAGAGAATATTATGGAAAATAGCAGTAACAATCATCATTTTCATTGCCATTTATAACTTTTTATCAAAACTTTATATAATTACCTCTTTATAGGGATTGCATCTTATACACTTGCATGTTCAGAGGCATGTTTATCAATAAAAACATTGAAGTCTTCAAATATTTCAATTGGGTTTCTTTCTTTTTTAGACTTGTTTGCAAAGTACTACAATTATTTTTGTGAATATTGTTTGAAATCATGTTAGGGAATTGACATACCAATAAAAGAATTTGATAAAAACATCGAAATACATTTTGGTTAGAAGAACATTAAAGGAATATCTGTGATACGGTGGCAAAGCCGACTGTTAATACTGGTTTGCATTTTTTGTTTGCAAATGTCGCGGTTAGCAAGAGTCGCCACCGAATTTTCTTTTATCCAACAAAGGAAAGGGTGAAAAGAATAGAAAAAGACCTTTTTCTAGATTTTATGAGTAAGGGGGGTAGATTATAGAAATGGAAGGTGTTAGCATCCTTTCCATCCATGGTTTTCCACGGGCTCTTAGGTACTTGCTCATTTTTGAAAACTGTTCTCGTGTTTGTGTGTTTTGAAAAGTTTTATTTGCTTTATGGCAACTCTTATATCAGTCCTCAAGAGTGTGATAAAGAGTTTTTGAAAAGAATTTTGAAAGTGTGTAAGTGTAAAAGGAATCAGATTTGAGCAAGTACTTAATAGCTATCTACCTACTCGAAAAAGGCGTTCTTTTCCTCCTTTCCTTTATATAGTGCTATCCTACTATTAGTGAGTAGGTAGCCCTTATCGTTGGATTGTTGATGGACTATCGAAAGGGACGTTTATGGTCATTGAAGGCAACATATAGAGATGCCTTAGCAATTCGAAGGGACTGTCATCATGTAGGCAACATCGAGGGACAAGATCATTTCTCGTAGGCAACTCGAAGGATATTAAGGGACCATGATATTTATGATGACTTTTAAACTGAGGGTATTTGCTAAGATATCCCTATGTTCGAGGGACATGACCATTTCTGAAAGAAACCAAAGTGGAAAATACCCTAGGGGTGCAAGTGTGCAACATTGTGCTTTTTTCAGATATTTTATCTTGAGGTTAGTGACCTAATGATTAATTGATTAATTCTTGTCATGCACACCTAATTTACTAACAATTTATATACAAGCATATAAGAAATATAAAGGCGAGAAATAAAGTTCCTACAACTATTATAAGGCTTTGGTGTAGTAACATAAATAATGACTGAAAAGTAAATTGTGGAAATTAAAAACCCTAATTAAACTATTACAAACTGGGCACAGTTACATAATAAAAAATAATCGTATGAAAAATAATAACACGCAAAAATTAAGACTGGCCTACGTTAGAAACCCTAAAATCTAATTGCTTATTAAATATTGTATAAATTTTTTGGAATTTAACCTAATCTCTAATTGATTTTAAATTAAAGAAAACAAATTAAAGTTAATTAAATTGAATTAATTTGCAAAAATTAAGTTTTCTTAGAAAAAACTCTAAGTCCTATTTTTTATGATTTATTTTATTTTATGATTAAAAAATGAATTTTAGATTATTATAAACTAATTAAAACAAGAAAATAAAATAATTAAAAAGATGGGCCTGAGGGGTGAGATACCCAAACTGGGGGGTATGCTGCTGAATTCCAAGGCCCAGATCTTGAGCAAGCCCAAAGCCTGCGTGTGATTTGGTGTTGCTGTGTTAGGAAGGTCCACCATGGGGAAGCATCACTGGGCGTTGGATCTGGATCAACTAAGATCTGATGGTGTTGACTTGCTAGCCCATGATAAGCGTGAATAGCCTGGCTACACTTGATTTGGAGGAAACTCATTAAAAAAAATACAATTCAAGACCTGGGAATTGAACCCAGGTCTCTTCCCTTTGCACGCGTCCCTTCTACCACCAAGCCATTATATCATTCGTTAATATAAACAAAAGCAAAAATGTATATGTGAAATTAAGTCAACTATGTCAACAAATAAAATGCACGCGCTGAGTGGGGCCCATGAGAATTTGAATTAACCAATCATCACCCTGTTTTCTTCGACGCAAGGTCTTCGCCGTTCTAGCCACTCCAGACGGTGGCTCCGTCATGCCCTTCGATTTCTCAAAAAGCCCAACCTACAAAATATCAAGAAAACGAAAGCAAAAGTGACCATACCCCCCTAATTAGGGGTCTACGAGTTCAATGGTGCTGGACCTTTGGGCTAAGACGACATGTATCATCTTGTTCGTGCCTTGGCCATTTCAAAGCCCTAACAATGGAAACTCCCTAAATCTGCACCCAAACCCTCATGCTTCATGTTAGAACAGATCAAAACAACAATATAAACATGAATATGGAATGAAAATTGATTTATATCATATATTTACAAGGTTTCGACTCCCAACCTTACCAAAGTCCAGTGAGGTGTGGATCTGGAGTTCTAGGGTGTTGCACGTCTTGTGGAGGATATGAATGATCTCCCGAGGGCTTCAGAGAATGAATGGTGCAATTTGTTTGGCCTGGAAATCGCTAAATCGTGTGGTGCAAACTTTAACTTTTCCTTTGGATTTTTGAACTTTTGCTAGGGCTCTTTTGAAACATATGCACTCGTTCTTTTGGTCTATGGTTGATGTGCTTATGTAGTGAATCAGATCAGGTTAACAATTGTGGAAGAATATCCATGACATTAAGTGCAAGATTTGTTCCAAATATCCACTTGAAAATCTTTCCTATTTTGGACATTTTTTCCCATCTTGGCTTGCAGGTTTTTTACTTTGATATGCCAACATATTTTTTCCATCATTTGATAAGAAAAAGATTCCAAATCAAATCTTCCATTATTTTTATTATTTACTTTAATTAATTTTGCATTTTAATGGACAAAATACCAAAATAAATAGTATAAATAGTAAAATAATGTGTGAAAGAGCTCAAAGGTCGTGGGCCATGTTATAAACAAGTTTCAAGCATGAGAAGATGGGCCCATTTGGAAAAATTCAAGTTTGGTCAATATTGGCTTCATGCACTTTTTTCAAAAATTGGTCAACTTTAGCAATGCATATCTCTCTCATTTTTAACCCTAAGAGGGTGTTCTTGGACTTTTTAGAGATCTTAGGATGTCCTATAAACAACCTTTTTGGTTTCATCTCAATTGGTTCTTCCATGTTCATGTAAGGAGCTTTGATCCAAAATGTGTTTTTGTTGACTTTTTGAAAGGACATATAATGTATGAGCTTGTATCTTTTTATTGGGGCATTTCATGAACTTGAGGGCTGAAGAGAAGTTGTAGGGAAAATGATTATCTTCAAAATGAGCCTTAGTGGAAAAGTTTCTAACAAAGTATGAGAAAGTTATGCCTGGTCAAAGTTTTGTTGACTTTTCCTATAGAAACCCTAATTTGTCATTTTTGACTTTTGATGAGTTAGGAGCATTTCTTGAAGAATTATGATCAACCCTTAATAAAATGATGTACATCACTTCAAAATGTTGATGTTGACCAAAAATCTTGAGGTTTGATTGTATTTGGGCCTAATACAGTTGATTTTTAGGTATTTGAGCAGTTGACTGAGCAAACTTGTTGTGAAAGGCATGAAATTTGGCATGGATGATATTGAAGACATGTTAGGACAATGGAGAACATTTTGGATCCATGGGACTCGCACATCTTGCTTAAAATTGAAACCCTAATTGAGGTTCATTGCCTTTAGGGGGAGAGTTTTCCTGGTCAATTCTTAGTTAGCATAGGGCAAGTTGGGGATCTCAATGGACATGTCTTGAGTAGAATGAGAGAGAAACTTTTGGGCTACAACAGCTGCCCCTGTTCAAGCTTCTTAAACCTGAGGATGTAGATTGGATAGTCTGCCTTTCGTGATCTAAAGGTGGAAGATGATTGAACACAGAGGGCCCAAAAATTTGTACTATTTTGAAATGATACTTGACTGTGAGTAATATCGGGAATGAGCTTACAGATGCCATTCAGAGAAGATGACGGAAGATCGTCAGAGATGGGCTTAAAGATTCCATCTAGATAACGTGAAGGAGAGTCATCGGAGATGGGCTTAGAGATGCCAACTAGAACAATGTTGATTTCATGAGATACTCTTTTGTGGGAATCCTTATTCCTGTTGTCGAGGAGGACTCCATTGAGGAATGGTGTTCTTTGTTCAGGAAATGGAGATTAGGAGCTTCAGTTGTCCATTACTCTACTGGGGAGTCATCTCTTGATTGAAGAGACAGAAGTGAACTGCTATCTGGTCAGGATCCAGGCTTCACAGTGACTTGTTGAAGATAATAAGGATGACTGCTATCTGGTCGTATTCCAGGCTTCACAGCGCTTTACTGGGGAAACATGAAATTATCTGCTATCTGGTCGGACTCCAGGCTTTGCAGTTTCTTTAACTGAAATAGAAATCAGAAAAATCTTAGTGTCGATTTAACTGAACCAGAGAAAGATCTTGAGTTGTCTTCAATTGGAATGGAAATCAAGAAAATATTAGTATCAATTTAGTTGAACCAGAGAAGGTCTTGAATTAACTTTGACTGGAATGGAAATCAGAAAAATCTTAGTATCGATTTAACTGAACCAGAAAAAAGTCTTGGAATATCTTCAACTAGAATAGAAATTAGAGAGATCTTAGTATCGATCTAACTGAACCAGAGAATGTCTTGATTTAACTTTGACTGGAATGGAAATCAGAAGATTTTTAGTATTGATTCAACTAAACCAGACAAAAGTCTTGGAATATCTTCAACCAGAATAGAAATTAGAAAGATGATACTATCGATCTAACTGAACCAGAGAAGGTCTTGGATTAACTTTGACTGGAATGGAAATCAGAAGAATCTTAGTATCGATTCAACTGAACCAGACAAAAGTCTTGGAATATCTTCAACCAGAATAGAAATCAGAAAGATCTTAGTATCGATCTAACTGAACCAGAGAAGGTCTTTTAAGAACACCCTTTTGAGAATAATGCTGAAATAGCCCTTCATCATACGTAGCTTTTGAGAAGACTACCAGGTCACGTAAGTAGTCAACGGTGTTTGTTAATTTGATCCTTCCTGAAAACGGTAAAAAGTTAGTCGTATGCAATGTCATGACGTATGAAATGCGTTGTGTGATAATGTTCTCAAAATAAATGATATTATGTTGTATGCAATGTGTATGCGCATGCCATGATGTATGAATATGGGATGCTATTGCGATATTTTTTAGTCTGGGAAAGTAAATCCAGGACTACTGCTGAAGAGTATTGGGAAACTGAATCCTTTATTTCCGCTGGGGATGATGAATGGAGATGATTTGCTGGTGATTTCCCCTTCCCGATTGAGAATATTCTGCCGGGGATTGACTATGTGGAGAGAGATAATGCTTTATTGGAAGGTTTTGCCGATGTAGAGAAATAAACTCTATTGGGGAATTAACTTCTGCAGTTCGAGAAATAAACTCTACCCGGAAGGAGGTTTTATAAACTTTTTGAAATTATAAAACTCGGCTGGGGAAAACAGATTTCAGCTCTCTAAAGTAACTTTGCTGGAGAAGGTAATTCCGGCTTAAGGAAGAAGAGATCAAAAATTTGGTTGTTTCTACTCTGTGGGGAACATAGATGTCACTGGGACGTATGCTGAGGACGTGATAGGAGGATCCCCATATGCCTATTGGAAAGAGTAACTTCCGGGACTACAAATGGCTTTTTTAGATTGTGCCCCATTTCTTAAAGTCATTAGAAACTGTCTTTCTATTTTTTTATGCAAGAAGTTGTGAATAATAATCATATTCAAATGCACATGTCAAAAATAATCACTGGATATTTTTGCAAAACAAAACAGAAAAATAAAAACAAATAGTTTTGTACTTTCAAAGAAATGATTTGTATTGATTTCTGAAGTTCGCCTATAACAGGCATTTTGTACAAAGAGACTGATGTTCTAGTAGGAGAACTCCATCATGAAAACTACACAAAATAGTTTACAAAGAGAAAACAAATATGTGTATTAATCCCATTAAGTTTCAATTTTTCTATTGCCCCTATGTCCTTGAGCATGTCATCACTTTGCTACTTGTCCGAAGCTGACTGGATTGATCAGTACCGTTTAAGCTTGATAGTTGATACTGAGGTCTGGTCGCAAGGTGATCTAATGGGCTATGGTTGTACGCTTTAAATCCCTAACTTTTTCCTGGACCGCCCTTTCGGGTTTTCGGTCCACCGGGATACCCTTTTTTGCCCAAGTCGCCTTTTCAGGTTTTCGACTTGCTGGGTGTACAATTTTTTTTGTATTTATCCTTAATTTTTGCCCGAACCCTTTTGGTTCACCGGGATGCCCTTATTTTTGCCTAGGCCAGTCAACCTAGCGGGTCTTTATTTACGCGTAGTATCTTTTCACTATGTCTGCATTAACAGGGTGAGGAAGGTCGTCACCATCCATGGTGGTAAGAATCATGGCTCCACCGGAGAATATGCTTTTGATTAGAAATGGCCCTCATACGTGGGAGTCCATTTGCCACTTGAATCACCTTGTGAAAGTGTAATGCACTTGATTACTAAATCACACACTTGATATACTTAATATCTGACCTTTTTATTAAAAGCCTTGATCATTCGTGTAACGCGGTGGGATAACTGACTTGGTTATTTTGTGTTTTATCGCAAATATTATGGTTTAGTAAGAGTCGCCGCCGACTTTTCTTTTATCCAAAAGGAAAGGCTGAAAAGAACAGGAAAGACCTTTCAGATGTTTTCTTGAGTTCGAGGGGTATATTATGAAAAGGGAAGGTATTAGCACCCTTTTCATCCATGGTTTTCCATGGGCTCTTAGTTACTTGCTAGATCACTTGCTTTTGTTTGAAAATGTGCTTTGTATGGTTTTTGAAAGTATTTTGAAAAGGCGCCATCGTTTAGGCAAACTTTGTAATGGTTCTCATTCGTAAGAATGTATACAAAGGTGTTGATCTTTTGAAAATGTTTTCAAGTTTTGAACTATGTTTTTGAAAGTGTTAGTGTTTGTTTTGAAAATAGCAAGGATGTCTTGGTTTTGAAATTGAGCAAACAACTAGGAGTAATCTACCTACTCAAAAGTCTTTCATGTTTCTTTCCTCTTTCCTTTGACATTGTTATCTTCCCATTGATTTGGTAAGTAACCCTATCTTTGGATATAAAAGGGACGGGAAAGAGTCATCGTATAGCCATGATTAGCAATGTTGTAAGATATCTTAGTATTTTCTTTAAGGGACTAAGATCATTTTGAAAGGCAACATGGATAGCATCATCGAGGGACTATGATCTTGTATTTTTGTTTGTTTTTGCTAAGATACCTCACATGCATAATATGGACATTTTTGTAAGGCAACAAAGTGGGTTTACCCTAAGGGTGTAAGTGTGCAAATGTGTTGGTTTACATGCTTGATTTGTCTTTATTAGAGTTTGCTACTTGTTGGTTTTAATCTTTCCATACCAAACCCTAATTAGTAGCATTTGAATATAAAGCATTTAAATTATGGAAAATAAAAATATTAAGTTATTACATCATTTAGGGGATGGGGTGTACAAATTACAAATGGGGAATTGCAAGAAATTAAATCTAAATAATTATTACAACCACATTGAATTTGAATAAATGTACAAAAATGAAGATAAAAAATGCAAGAATATAAAGTGTAAAAATAAATGCGATTTTTGTTTGGTTTTCATGAAAAGGGTTTTTTGACCTAATTAATTAAAAATAAAATAATTAACTAAAAATAAGAAAATTAAGATTAAGTTAGTAAAATAAATTAATTTAAAGAAAACCATTTTTTAGGGTTTTTTGTGAATTTAATTAGTAAATAAACTTAATCAAATAAAATTCCTAAGTTCTAAATTGATTTTAATTTATGAGAAAAATACAATAATATAATGATCAAAACTAAATTATCTAAGTATTTAAAAAAAGTAAATTAAATTATTTAAAGGAAATGTTTTTGTTCTTTTGTTTTTATGAAGAAAAATAAACAAAATAAATATAAATAATAAAATATAAATATTTTTGGATTTTTTATTAATGAAAATAAAAATAGTAATAATAATAAAAGATTAAATAAAAATAAAATAAAAATAATAAAGTCAGGGAGGTTAAAATTGAATTTTAGAGGTTTGTTAGAAAAAATAGTTTTTTTGAATCTCGCCCAATTGATGTTTTTGTTTGGAAATCAGAAAAATAAGAAAGACATATGGGTTGCGTGATATGAGCAAACAAGGGGGTATTAGTGAGTAAAAATGCAAAGTCCAGGAGGGGAAGGCCCAAGCGCTTCTTGTAACAAAAAATGTGAAAAAATGTGAAAAAATGCAAAAGGCAGTGCGCTGGGTGATGATCCCACGACCTCTTAGTTACCAGCATGCTGCCTTACCATTGGGGTGGCTATGCATCCGTTAATATAACTGAAATGATAAATATTGAATATAAAACAAGTCCTGAATACACTTCATCTTCAACCTTCAGCCAGACCACATGTATCTTCACCATTTCTAAACAATTCTTAAAACTTCCAACATCAAACTTGTTAGAAATTTTCTCACAATTCTGACTATGTAAATAACTTAAGATAATTTTAAAAAATGAGCATAAGTTTCTAATGGTACCAAATCATGACCTAAATATTTTCAGAGGTTCAGATTCAAAATTCTAACTACTCAAGAAACAATAATGAAATCTAAGGACATGGTTAGCTTCAGGACAAGGATATCTACATTTCTTATTCACAAATAAATCATTAATGATGCTTGTATGAATAGTTCAAATTCAGAAAACTCACCTTGCAAGAGGGTATCGTGTTTTGAGAAACTTTTGATAAGTTCCAGCGATTGGGTTAGCTTCCTCAAGTTCCCAGGAAGCTAATGTGATGCCTGGCTTGAGCTGAAAGTAGCTGAGGAGTTTTGGAGAAGTCAAGGTGCA
This sequence comes from Vicia faba, assembly GCA_948472305.1. NCBI lineage: Eukaryota > Viridiplantae > Streptophyta > Magnoliopsida > Fabales > Fabaceae > Vicia > Vicia faba. The sequence continues at coordinate 1,186,459,761 of OX451735.1, read as the reverse complement.
AGGTGCTGTTTTTGAAAATGGTGGATGGTGATGGAGATGTTACAGTCGTGTTGCAGGTGTTGGAATTGTTTGTATATATTATTTAGAAGCTTTTGAAAGTAAAAGGCCAAGAAACGCATGAGCAAATTTAAAGATTGGATTCAAAACTCAGAAATGGCAAGTTTTGAGAAATTTTTGGTGGTTCTGTGCTTTACGGGGTTTCAGGGCTTGAGCATGCGTGTTTTTTTCTGGAAAATTACTTGTGTATCTATAAGCAAAAGGCTGGAGAGGTTTTGCACAAAGGATTTCTGAGTTATAGGGTTATGGCTAAGTTGCTTAATTTTGAAGAAAAGTGAGAAATATAGTTTCAAGGTAGAAAGTACAAGCATGTTGAGTGGTTAGGAACTTTAAACATGTTTTCTTCTGACCATTTATCTTGAGTGTGGACAGAGGCAACAAGTTAGGAGCTCAAGGAGAGTTGACATTTGCAAAACCAATGCTTTATTAAAATAACAATGGTAACTTTGTTCCACAAATGGAAAATTATCTTGGATAAAGCTTGAATTAAGTGGATAATAGCTCAAAATCAAGTGTAGTCTTCTAAATTAGGGAGATATCTTGAGGTTTAGAGGCCTGCAAAGCAAGATTGTGCAACATAGGTTTGAGATTTGAATTCTTGTTCATCAAAAATGACCTGTAATTTCAGTTTGAAACCCTAACTTCCTCTATTCGATTCTCCCTGCTCAAGAATGATCTCAAGGAGTTCTTGGATATTTTGGAAAGCTTGTAGTGTGCTCTACAGCCCCTCTTTGAATCACTTTTGAAAATTACCCTTGGAACTATGTACAAAAATTTCCATGAAGTTAGGTCAAAATCCTGCCTAAACTAGGGCAAAATTTTCACTAAGTGTTTAGTCTCATGACCATGACTTCATGGATTAATAACTTGAGATCCAATAATTTCTAGGAGAAGTTGTGTAAAGAAATTCATATCTTATGGAGATCTACAACTTTCATGTTGAAAGTTTTTCTTTAATCATCTTGCATCATGGTGAAAATTTGGCTCAAAGTTGTGAAAAAATATTAAGTTTTCAACACTTAGAAAAATTTCTAAGTTTGAAAACTTTGACTTTTCAAAATGAAATCTTGACTTTTTGATTTCTTGATGAATAAGTTTCATATCTTGACATGTTTTTATGAATTGTGATCTTTGACACTTGATTTTGACCAAAAAGTCAAAGTTTGACTTTTCAGTATATAGTTGACTTTTGATTAGTTGACTGAAAATCAACTATCAATCCAATTGATCTTGAGCAATATTTTGAGTCATGCCATTAGGTCAAAATGATGCAATTTAACTCTTGAGATCATTCCTCAAACCAATTAACCATTTGCTAGGTCAAAAATCAAAAATTGCCCTTTCTTAGTCTAAACCCTAATTTTGACCATTTTGCCCTTTTGATGATCTGATCAAATTGCTTGAGGAATTATGGTACAAACTTGATAAAATGACATATATGAGTTCAAAATGTTGATATGGATCAAAAATTATGAAGTTTGATTGTAAATTGACCACATTTGACTTTTTCCCCGATACAGTTGATTTTTAGGTCAACTGCTCAATTGACTGAGCAAAAATGTGATCCAAGACTTGAAACTTGACATGAGTAGTCTTGAGGGTCCATAATGATCCATGAAAGTAATGTGAGGCATTAAAAGTTCAATTTTCCTTGTGCAATCTCAGACCCTAATTTCAGTCATCAGTGCTTAAGGAGGTGTCTTGAGCTGATCAACCCTTGTGTAGTCTTGATCCAAAGGAGATCTTTATGAGAAAATGTTTGATAAATGAGAGGGAAAATTTTGGGGTAAAACAGCTGTCCCTGTTCAATCTTCTTAAACCTGAAGAGTTAGATTGGCAGATCGGCCATTCGTGACTTAAAGGTGGAAGATGATTAGACACTACAGTGCCCACAAATTTGCACTTGAAGATGAAATGGGAATGGGATTATAGATGCCATTTGGAGTAATGATGGAGATTCTTCAGAGATGGGCTTGTAGATTCCATCCAAGGGTGACTGTTGACAGAGAATGGACTAAGCCTAAACTTGAATTCAACTGGAAAAGAATCAGAATAAATCTTTGGGAGCGATTTATCTGAACCAGGAGAAGTCTTGTATGTGTTTGACTGGGAAGAATCAGAATAAATCTTGGAGCGATTTATCTGAACCAGAAGTGTTCCTTTGGAAAGTATCAGGATAAACCGTTGAGGGGTTTAAACTCAACCAAAAGAGATCTTGAATATTCTTTAACTGGAAAGAATCAGAGTAAATCTTTGTGCGATTTATCTGAACCAGAGAAAGTGTCTGCGGGAAAGAATCAGGATAAACCTTTGAGAGATTTTTCTGAACCCGAAGTGTTCCTTTGGAGAGTACCAGGATAAACCATTGAGGGGTTTAAACTGTACCAAAAGAGATCTTGGAAATTTTTTAACTGGAAAGAATCAGAGTAAATCTTTGTGTGATTTATCTGAACCAAAGAAAATGTCTGCGGGAAAGAATCAGGATAAACCGTTGAGAGATTTATCTGTACCCGAAGGGTTCCTTTAGACAGTATTAGGATAAACCATTGAGGGGTTTAAACTGAACCAAAAAAGATCTTGAATATTCTTTAACTGGAAAGAATCAGAGTAAATCTTTGTGCAATTTATCTGAACCAAAGAAAGTGTTTGCGGGAAAAAATCAGGATAAACCGTTGAGAGATTTATCTGAACCCGAAGTGTTCCTTTGGAAAGTATCAGGATAAACCATTGAGGGGTTTAAACTGAACCAAAAGATATCTTGAATATTCTTTAACTGGAAAGAATCCGAGTAAATCTTTGTGTGATTTATCTGAACCAGAGAAAGCGTCTGCGGGAAAGAATCTGAATAAACAGTTGAGAGATTTAAACTGAACCAGCAGGGATCTGGAGAAGAATCAGAACAAATCATTGAGAGATTTATCTGAACCAGAGAAGACAGTTGCGGGAAAAGAATTAGAATAAATTATTGAGAGATTTAAACTGAACCGGCAGGGATCTGAAAGAAATATCCATTATATTGATGGTTGACCAGTCCTTTCTTGGGAATTGATCTGTAATTGACTTGTTGAAAATTTGACGATAATTTTCTGTTGATTGATCTTTGCTGAAAATGATGAAAGGTTAGTTGTATGCAATGTTATGATGTATGAAATGCATGGTATAATGATGTTCTCAAAATAAATGAGATTGTGTCGTATGTATTTGTGCTTTCAATGTTATGACGTATGGATGCAATGTATGGGCACATTAATTGTTATGCCGCAGTGTTGCTAGAGTCAAGGAAAATAAATCCCTGAATACCGTTGGGGATGAGGAGTGTAAGTCTTCATGTTTTGCAGTTGAAGTGTGAGTTTCCATTTGTTAGAGAAATAAACTTTGTTGTGTAAGGGAAACATTGTGTATTGCTTGTAGACCTCATGAAATCCTACTGGGGAATACTGAAAAACTGGACGACTTTCACTGGGGAATCTTAGGAGTGATAACTGGAAGTTTTGTTCTGTCTGGGATGTGAGAGATCTTAATATTAATAAGCTGTATATTGGAGATACGTTAGTGATCCTGTAGTGGGATGTCCCGTTTTCCGCTCTTGCTGGAAAAGTATCTGCGGGGGATTTTATGGAATAGTCTAAAGATATTATCCTATTTCTTAAAGCCATTAGTGATTGTCTTTCTATTTTGTTTATTTGTAAACAGTAGTCACGTTCAAATGCATATGTTCAAAAATAAATCATTGGACTTTTTTGTAAACAAAACACGAAAAAGAAAAAAAATATAGTTTTGTATTTTCAAAGGGATGTCTTTGTATTGATTTGAATAAGTGTTTTTGTACAATGAGACGAGCATTATAGTAAGATAATATAATCGTAAAAAAATGAAAATTGATACAAAGAAAAGTTAGCTATGTGAAATAATCCCATGGGGTTCCCATTCTGTTATAGTCTTCGTGTCTTTGAGCGTCTTGTCCACTTGCTGCCTTGTCCGAAGTTGATTGGATTGATTAGACCTGTTTGAACTTGTCAGTCGATGCTAAAGGTTGTCTATAAGGTGATCCAACGAGACATAGTCATACGCTTTAATTCTCTAACTTTTTCCTGGACCTCCCTTTCGGGTTTTCAGTCCACCGGGATACCCTTTTTTTGCCCAAGCCGCTCTTTCGGGTTTTCAGCTTGCCGATTGTACAGATTTTTTTTTGTTTTATCCCTAATTTTTTCCCGAACCTTTATGGTTCACCTGGATGCCCTTGTTTTGCCTAGGTGTGTCAACCTAGCCATCTCTTATGCGTAGTATATTTTGACTATGTCCGCATTCTCAGGGTGTGGAAGGTCATCTCCATCCATAGTGGTTAAGATCATTGCTCCACCAGAGAATATGCTTTTGATCACAAATGGTCCTTCGTGTGTAGGAGTCCATTTTCCCTTGGGATCACCTTGTGGTAATATGATACGCTTGATCACCAAGTTGCCAACCTGATATACCTAACGTATGACTTTCTTGTTAAAAGCCTTGATCATACGTTTTTGGTACATCTGGCCGTGACAGACAGCCGTAAGCCTCTTCTCATCAATCAAGTTTAACTGGTCAAACCGAGTTTGGATCCAATCGTCTTCATTCAGCTCTGCATCCTTTATGATTCTCAAAGAAGGTATTTGGACTTCAATTAGTAGAGCAGCTTCCATGTCGTATACCAAGTAGAAGGGAGTTGCCCCTGTTGATGTGCGCGCCGTGGTACAGTAACCGTGGAGAGCGAATGTAGCATCTCATGCCAGTCCTTGTAGGTTACTGTTATTTTTTGTATGATCTTCTTGATGTTCTTATTTGCGGCTTCGACAACAACATTCATATTTGGCCGGTAAGGAGAGGAATTATGGTGCTGGATATTTTATTGCGCGCATAGTGCGGTGATCATAGTATTGTTGAGATTCGTACCGTTGTCTGTGATGGTTCTCTCTGGGATATCATATCGATAGATGAGATTCTGTTTGATGAATCCTGGCCACAACATTCTTTGTAACAGAAGCGAAAGAAGCTTCCTCAACCCATTTTGTGAAATAGTCAATGGCCACCAAGATGAAGCGGTGTCCATTAGAAGTTGTAGGTTTTATTTCTCCAATCATATCGATGCCCCACATCGCGAATGGCCAGGGAGCAGTCAATATGTTTAGAGGCACGGGAGGTATATGCAATTTGTCAGCATAGATCTGACACTTGTGACAGGTTTGTGAATGCTGATAGCAATCTGCTTCCATGGTAAACCAGTAATAACCTACCCGTACGATCTTCTTAGCCATCGTATGCCCACTGGAATGGGTTCCAAAAGTGCCTTAATGTAGATCAGCCATGATCTTTTTTGCCTCAACCTTGTCTACGCAACGAAGCAAAACAAAGTCATGGTTGCGCTTGTAGAGAATGCCATTACTGATGAAGAAATTAGCAGAGAATCTTCTCAAGAACTTCTTATCATTGACTGAAGCTCCTGCCAGATACTCTTGGGCCTCGAGATACCTCTTGACTTCATGGAACCAAGGTTGGTCCACTACTTCTTCAGTATTGATCTCGTGACAGTAAGCTGGTTCATCCATCTGCTCAATGGTGATCTGGGGAGCCTCGTTACCCCACTTGAGTTTAAACATGGATGACATGGTGGCTAGCGCGTCTGCTAGTTGATTTTCCTCTCGTGGAAAATGCTCAAAGGTAATTTCCTCGAAATATGGGATTAATGTCAACACATGTTCTTTGTAGGGGATAAGGTTAGGGTGCTTAGTGTCCCATTCTCCTTTGATCTGACTGATGACTAAGGATGAATCTCCGAACACACTTAAGGACTTGATTCCCAAATCTATGGAAGCTTTGAGACAAAAAATACATGCTTCGTATTCTTCCATATTATTAGTACAGTTGAAGCAAAGTCTTGCGGTAAAGGGAGTATGACATCCTTCAGGGGATATGAGTATAACACCTATGCCATTGTCGAGTGTGTTGGAGGCTCAGTCAAAAACCAGGGTCCATCGGGATCCTTGTTCAGGTCCGTCATATGGTCTGAATTCTTCAAAGTTGTTTACCATCATGATGTCTTCATCTGGGAGTTCAAATTTCATGGACTAGTAGTCATCCACAGCTTGATGAGCAAGGTGATCGGCTAGTACACTGCCCTTTATTGCTTTTTGGGTAGTGTACTGAATGTCGTATTCTGTCAAGATTATCTACCATCTTGCTATTCTCCCAGAGAGGGCTAGCTTCTCAAATATGTATTTAATTGGATCCATCTGGGATATCAATAAGGTAGTATGAGTCAACATATACTATCTTAGCCGGCGAGTAGCCCATGCCAGAGCGTAACAAGTTTTCTCGAGCATTGAATATCTTGTTTTACAGTCGGTATACTTTTTGCTCAGGTAGTAAATAGCATGCTCTTTTCGGCCAGACTCGTCATGCTGCCCCATCACACACCCCATTGAATTTTCCAAAACAGTTAGATACATGATCAACGGTCTTCCCTCGACCGGTGGCATCAAAATAGGAGGCTCTTGTAGGTACTCCTTGATCTTGTCAAAGGCAGCTTGGCATTCATCATTCCATTTGACTACTTGATCTTTCTTCAGTAATTTGAAGATTGGTTCACAAGTAGCGGTCAAGTGAGAAATGAATATGGAAATGTAGTTAAGCCATCCTAAGAATCCTCTGACTTCCTTCTCGGTGTGAGGAGTAGGCATTTCTTGTATTTCTTTCACCTTGGAAGGGTCTACTTCGACACTTTTACCGCTAACGACGAAGCTTAGGATTTTACCGGACCTCACCCCAAATGTGCATTTATTCAGGTTCAACCTCAGCTTGAATTTCTTTAGTCTCTCAAATAGTTCTTGCAAATGGTCAAGATGTTCCTCTTCAGTTTGAGATCTAGCTATCATGTCATCCACATAGACCTCTATTTCGTGATGGATCATGTCGTGAAATAGAGCTACCATGGCACGCTGATAGGTTGCCCCAGTGTTCTTCAACCCGAATGGCATAACCTTGTAATAGAATGTGCCCCACTGTGTGACGAAGTTCATTTTTTCCATGTCCTCAGGTGCCATTTTGATTTGATTGTAGCATGAGGAACCATCCATAAATGAGAACACTTTATGCTATGCAATATTGTCAACCAAAATATCGATATGGGGAAGTGGGAAATCATCCTTAGGGCTTGCCCTATTCAAATCTCGGTAATCTACACACATGCGTATTTTGCCGTCCTTTTTAGGCACTGGAACAACATTGGCGACCCATTATGGATAGGAGGTGATGGCTAAGAATCCAGAGTTAAATTATTTCATGACATCAGCCTTGATCTTCTCTGACATGTCTGGCTGCATGCGATGGACTTTCTGTTTTACCAGAGGGCAGTCTTCTTTTGTTGGTAGACGATGGACCACGATATCAGCATCAAGTCCTGACATTTCTTTGTATGACCAGGTAAAGACCTCAACATAGTCATGTAGTAACTGAATTAAGTGCTTCTTGACACTGGGTTCCAGATTGTCTCCTACCTTGATTTCTTTCTTGTCCTCTTCGGTACCCAAGTTAAATGTATCCACTGGTTCTTCGTGGGGCTGTATGGTCCTTTCTTCCTGTTGTAGTAACCTAGCTAGTTCCCCTGGCACTTCACAATCTTCCTCACTTTCTTCCTCGGCTTGGTAGATTAGATTCTCAAATTCACAAAAGGCCATAGCAGAATCATTACCCATAGGATCCTGAGTCGATGTAGATTTGCATTTTGAATGTGAGTGTGTGTAAGAGTATAACTATCTTTGAAAGAAATAAAAATGTAGAAAAGAAAGACAAAGAGTGTAAAGTTTGTATGCAAAAAATGTCCATGATTCATTGATGACATATGAAAATGAGGTAACAACCCTTACAAATGGACCGTTGTGCCTCGGGTAAGACACGAGGTTTTAAAAGTCTGAATTGTTTAATTATTACAGGTCCAACAAAAACTTAAAGACAATTAATGTTGGATAAAAGTAATTGGGACAAAATCTTTAGCTTCCCAGTTGCTAAGTCCTCCGTTGATAGTTGGGAAAATCCATTCCTTCAGGTCGTAGCTGTCATCATCATCCTCCAATGTGTTGACTCTGTGGTTGCTGATCTTCAAAGGTGGTCCCCCAGCACGAGCACAACAAACAGCTTTCTGGACTCCTGAAGTGAAACCCAAACTAAATTTTTCAGATTTGTAAGGGATATCCGGGAGTTGGCCCCAAATAGTACACCCACCTTCTTCGATTACTGCCTTGGCATCTTTCAGAGAAGACATCTTTAGCGGAGGTCTTGTAATCTTTGGGACTTGGGAAACAGTCTTGGTTTCTGCCATTGTTTGCGGAACTTCCTCGAATTGTTGAAACGAAGTTTCAATGAATTCACCATCCAATTCCATGTATCTGAAGGAGTTCAAGTGACTAACCATATATTCCTCTTCTCCATGGACAGTGATGATTTTCCCTTTGGTTGGGTATTTCAGCATCTGATGTAATGTAGAGGTGACGACACCAGCGTCATGAATCCATGGTCGTCCTAACAAACAGGAATAGGAGGGGAGAATGTCCATCACGTAGAAAGTTGAATCAAATGTTTGAGTTCCAACTTTTATGGGGATGTCCACCTCCCCATGCACCATTCTCTTTGAACCTTCGAAGGCTCTTACCACTATGTTGCTGGGTTTTAAGGTCAAACCTTCACAATTGAGTCTATCCAAAGCTTTCTTAGGCAGCACATTAAAGACGAACCGATATCAACCAAGACATGGGCGAAAGTTGTGCCCCTACATTCGACAGAGACATGCAATGCCTCGTTGTGCTTCCTCCCTCTAGGTGTCAAGTCAGCATCAGAAAAGCCTAAACCATTGTTAGCGATCAAACTGGCCACACATTCTTGGAACTGATCAGCAGAGGTTTCCTGTGGCACGTGGGCAGTTTTAATAAATTTCACCAAGGCCTTCGCATGAGCCTCGGAGCACAACAGTAAAGCTAGCATAAAAATCTTTGACGGAGTTTGCCCTAGCTGTTCGACTACGTTGTAGTCGCTTCTCTTTATAATTTTTAGAATTTCTTCCATCTCTTTGTTGGAGGCTTCCGGGATAGATACTGATTGCGCATTCATCCGGACAGGCTCAACCAGAATGCCTTTGCCCCGAGTCTCTGTTGACTCGGTGGTAGGGGTGTCAGTAGGGGTAATCATGGGAATTGTAGTAGTAAGAACAAAAGCAGGTATGATCACAGGACCGGTAACATTTTTTGGAGGAGCAATCTCTAGGTAGAATACTCTTCCATTTTGGGTTATCTTGTTGGTTCTCGCAATGATTCCGATGTCGGGGTCAGCCTTCTCAAAAATCGAGTCTTCATCAGCCAGCCAATCCTGCTTGACGTCGTGATAGTAGACGTCCCTCCCATAGTTCCATGGGACCGTTTTATCTGAGGAGTATGGTATTGGTCCTAGCATAGTAATTATCAACGGATTTACCTTAGGAACTGATGTAATCCTAATGGATCTTTTGGTGGAGACCCTGGAAGAATTGGCGGAAATGGTTACTATCGAAATATCCTTGTAAGAAATGGTTGGAGTGGGAGTCTTTTCAAACAAAATATCTTTATCATCCATTAGGCGTTGGACACATGCTTTTAATAAATGACAACCAGTTGGTAGGGATAAACAGAGGTGGCAGCCTTCCCCACAACCCAGAAATAAACCGGCCTTCAACAGGTTCCTCTTGACAGTCAGGAGAGGAGTAACAAGTTCATCAACAACAGTAACAAACATATCATCTTCAATAACGTTAACATCACGACCATGCTTGGGCATAGGAGCGGTGATAACATTTAGGATCTCAGGAGCATCAAATTCAATTTCTTTTTCTTCGAGAAGGCCTTGCACCTTGTTTTTCAAAGCCCAACAGTTGTTGGTATCATGGACTGGACTTTCTGATTGGTAAGCACAGCGAGTATTAGGGTGGTAATAAAGAGAGGCAGTGTTGGGATTCTTCGGGGCTTCTTTAAAAGTTACTAGATTAGATCTCAACAAATGTGGTAGGACTTAAGACAACGTCATATTTATCCGGGTAAATTATCTTACCGATCTTTCTGTTTTAGGCTGGTTGCTCCTTTGTTGAGTGGGTGCAGGCTTAGGGATCATAACACCCCCTACCATTGGACGAAGTTCAGTTTTGTCCTGATTCTTTTGAGGATATACAATAATAACTTCTTTCTTCCCAATAAATGGTTTTCTCATGGAACTAGAAGATGCATCATTTTGGATCTTCCCACTCTTAATCCCAACTTCTACTCTTTCTCCGGTCAGGATTAATTCAGTGAAGCATGCTAAGAAGCTTCCAATTAGATGATTAAAGAAAGGACCGGACAGGGTACCCAAAAACATGTCTATTAACTCCCTATCAGACAGGGGAGGCTGGACTCTTCCTGCTAAGTCCCTCCATTTCTGAGCATAGTCTTTGAAACCTTCGCTTGAAACCATAGCCATACTCTGGAGTTGAGTACGGGTGGGATCAAGGTCTGCGTTGTATTGATATTGTTTATAAAAAGTAGTGGCAAGGTCTTCCGAATTATGGATATTGGCCCTTTTCTAGTTGATAGAACCAATCTAGTTGAGTTCCGGATAGACTATCCTGAAACAAGTGGACCCACAAATCTCTGTCAGTGGTGTGAGGTTGTATCTTCCTCACAAAAGATCGGAGGTGCATCTTGGGACACGAAACCCCGTCGTACTTAGCAAATACTGGTGCCTTGAATTTTGGTGGAATAAAAATCCCAGACACCAAACCCAGCTCTTCAAAGTCCAACCCAAGTACTTTTTGAATCTCCATTTCACTTAGACGCTCTTCTAGATGTTTATATTTGTCATCAGCCGGAGGATACTGCTCTTCATAGTAATCTTCCTCTTCTTCCTCTTCAAATTCTGGCTGGGCATTCACTTCCTTGCCTTTCCCTTCTTGATTATCCTTTTCACCAGATGATGTTGTAAAGTCTAGGGTCCGTCTTGCTGGCCCTGGGAACATTCTTCCTAGATTCAGAACACCGGTTGATTTCTTTGCTTCCTTCTTCTTTTCTTTGATCAGCAAAGTTTTCAAATCCTCTTGTCCTTTGGCTAGAGTCAAGAACATCTGTTGAAACAGAGTGTTCTGCGCCTGGAGGTCTTTTACCGTATGCTCGAGATCCATCTTACTGAAATAAACAGTAGAAAGATGAGGAGACTTGTTGTAAGAAACCTTCTTATGTTATGATGAATGAAGATGCATATGCAATGATTTCAAGGAAAATAGATATTTAAATTTGCTTTAAACATAAAAGAAGTACACGTTATATTAATAAATTAAACTTTAAGTACATCATGCCTCTTTGGGCTTTACAAAGAAATACAAAAACTCTAAGATAAAAAAGTTGAACGCATCCTCTTTGGTGCGATGTAGGCATTCAGGCTCCGCTCCTCATGCAGCTGCTTGGTAAGTTCCAGAACCTTATTCTCGCTAGCGTAGAATTGTTCCTCGAAAGTGTCTCACTCCCCCTTAAGTTGTATCCAATCCATTTGCAAGTCTTTAAGAGAGGTGGGCATGTTAGGATGCAGGATAGTGTATGGGACATCCCCTTCCACAACAGGCTCTATGATAACTGGGAGAATGGAGGGGTAAGGCATCATAAGATTTTGAGCACAGGTTCGTACCCATTTGAGGTAAGGCTCAAGAGGGATGGAATTCTTGTGCACCAATGTATTGCTATGTACCTTGTTCAACATCCTCCAAGCTCATATAAACCTTTGGCGGTGACCTTGATCGTCATTCTCGTAGTCAAATACCAAACCTTGAATAAGCATCTCATGTGGGCCATCCCTTCGGGCGTAACCAAACTGTCTTAAGGATAAGCAGGGGTTGTAGGTGATACCTCCTCTAATGCCAAGTAAGGGGACATTAGCGAATTCTCCATAATGGTCGATGATAGTAACATTCTCTATAGATCAGCAACACCAATGAATGTCTGAATGTTTGAGCGTCATCAACCTATATGACCACCTTGAACCTTGCTCATTCTTCAATACAGATTGGGGAAGATGCGAAATAAACCATCTTGCCAAGAGAGGAGTATAACACATAAGGATACCTCTTTTCCTCATAGTGCAAGTGTGAAAATAATGTAGGATGTCTCCTAACAAAGTAGGCATCGGGTTACGAGACATGAAGATTTTGACGGCGTTTACATCTATGAGTTAGTCAGAGTTTGGAAACAAAACAATCCCATAGATGAGGAGAGCCACAATTTCCTCAAAAGCTTGCAAGTCTAAGGAGTTCCAACAGTTTTGGGCTTTCTCAAACAAGAACTTGGCTAAGAAACCTTTGACACCACTCCTTGTTTCCCAATTAGTTGTGATATCAGATGGTTACAAGTGTAAGGCTTGAGCAATCTCTTCTGGCTTTGGATCTCTTTCTGTAACATTGAAAGGTAGTTGATTGAGAATGGGAATCCTCAAGAGTTGGGATAATTCTTCAAAAGTTGGCACAAGTTGATAATCAGGAAATGTGAAGCAATGGTGTAGAGGATCAAAGAACTGGAAGAGCACCTTCATCATGTCCTCATCAGTGTTGGAGGTAACCAAGTTTAGGAGGCGACCATGTATTTCAGTAAATGGAGAATTTTCAGGAACCCTTGATGCTAACTCTTTAAGTTGAGGAGGGATCCTTACAAGATTTACTTGAATGGTTTTCCCGCGAATAGAATTCATGTCCTACAAAACAGAACAAAGATAAATCCCAAAATCCTTGAAATGGTTAGTGAGTATGAGTATGATGTTATGATGTTTATGATGTTATGTACAAGTAAATATATACAAACAAAACAAATAAGTCCTTAGGTTTAGGCTTGCATGGAGTCTCATAGGTAAGTACCCTCTTGAAGTTTAGTTGGCTCAAACCTGTCCTAGTAATAGTAATTGGGTTCTAAGGAGCTCAATATCACTGGTTTGTTTCCTTAGGAAATGTTTCAGCGCAAGCCTCTTTAATGGCGACCGAAATATTCCAAAAAACCAAACCTCAATGAGTGTAGTATCGAGTATCTACCAACTTTGAACTGCACCAAAGTCGGTCATCTCACTACGTCCTAATGGCCAAGTTGGTCAAGTAAAGGTTCTAGAATTTAGTTAGTGCTTCATGACATCACTCAGCGGCCCCGTATTCTCCTTGACTACTCAAGGGCTACCGATACCCACAAATATGTCGCACCAACGTAGCTATTGCTTAGACCATGTCGGTATACCCCGCATGGTTTCCACAACGTATTACTACTTACCTATAAGGTATCCCAAATCCTGGTAGAGGATTCAAACCCAAACAAAGAACCAAAATGTAAAGCATGCAAGTCAAACAATGAAAGCAAGTAAATATGATCTAACCCTATGGTAACCCCACTTTTAAAGTCATCCCCAGCAGAGTCGCCAGTTCTGTAACACAGTGGGAGAACTGACTTGGTTGTTTTGCGTTTTATCGCAAATGTTGCGGTTTAGCAAGAGTCACCACCGACTTTTCTTTTACCCAAAAGGAAAGACTGAAAAGAACATGAAAGACCTTTGAGATGTTTTCTTGAGTTCGAGGGGTAGATTATGGAAAGGGAAGGTATTAGCACGCTTTTCATCCATGGTTTTCCATGGGCTCTTAGTTACTTGCTAGATCACTTTCTTTTGTTTGAAAATGTGTTTTGTATGGTTTTTTATAGTATTTTGAAAATGCGCCATCGTTTAGGCAAACTTTGTAATGATTCTCGTTCATAAGAATGTATACAAAGGTGTTGATCTTTTGAAAATGTTTTCAAGTTTTGAAAGATGTTTTTGAAAGTGTTGGTGTTTGTTTTGAAAATAGCAAGGATGTCTTGGTTTTGAAATTGAGCAAGCAACTAGGAGTAATCTACCTACTCAAAAGTCTTTCATGTTTATTTCCTCTTTCCTTTTACATTGTTATCTTATCATTGATTTGGTAAGTAACCTTATCTTTGGATGTAAAAGGGACGGGCAAGGGTCATTGTATAGCCATGATTAACAATGTTGTATGATATCTTAGCATTTTCTTTAAGGGACTAAGATCATTTTGAAAGGCAACATGGATAGCGTCATCGAGGGACTGTGATCTTATATTTTTGTTTGTGTTTGCTAAGATACCTCTGTTGTACCCCAAAATTTGCCCTCCCTTTTTCACAAGAAATCACAACCCTAGGGTTTTCTCAGATTTTCAAGATTGGCTCAAGAATCAATCAGACAGAATTTTCTTTGGCAGTAAATCAAGAATTAGGGTTTCTCTCGCATTTCTCAGAAGAAACTGAATTCTCAGAAATTCAATTAACTGTCACATGTTTTCACATTTTTTAAGCCTACTGAAAGGTTACTGGTTGTTCTCAAGGCTTGTTTATCAGGGATAAGAGATAGGAGATGAGACTTTCATTTGGAACATTCAGGTTTTTTTTCTGATCCAGGTTAACCAAGATAATGTGCGTCTGTTAAATTATTTGTTGGTTAATGGAATGTTTGCTTGTTTATTATACAATGCGTATTTTGATTTATAAGACTACAAAGTTATTGGATTACTTAAATTTTAAGTTACCTGTATTAGAATTGTTGGAATGCAATTTCAATTATTTTGATCAGAGAATCTTAAGAGAACAAGTGAAGACTTGAAGAAAGAATGGCAAGATTATTGGACAGTAAAAGATTTTATTGGATATCAGTTTGACTCACAAAGATTTTTCAGATGATTGATACAAAAATAATTTATTATTTGAATACTGTATGTTTTACAACTTATAGTATTTGAAAAAATAAATTGTTACAATTAATGGAAAATCTATCTAATCTAAGCCTAAGTCCCCATTGCTCCTCAAAGTCTCCGGCTTCTTCTGCTGTGTCACCATCTAATTTGTGCTCGCATGAAAAAAGACAAAGGAAAAGAGATTAGTGCAATCAGTTGAATATGAAAAGAATTTTCAAATAAAAGAAAGGAAATAAATTCATCATTAAAGTTTCTCGTCTGGAATCAGAGTGCTATTGTTCATCATGTTTTATTTTTCTCTTTGGAAATCACAAGAAGATTTCTCTTCTTGGTTCATAAAGAGAAAAGTAAAAAAATGCAAAAGGGAAAAATGCAAGCATACAAAAGCAATTGGTTCAAATGCAAAACATGGGCCATGCTGTACAAAGCAAGCATACAAAGCTAGCATACAAAGGCATAGTAACCAAACATTGCAAATTCAGCCAACCAAACAATGCAACAACTAAATGCAACAAGGTGCCAACTGTACAACATTGCAAGCAAAACCAAACTAAGTTACAAAACTGTCAAGCTGCATTACTAAATATTGCATACAAAGAAAACTTGAAGCAAACTGGAAGCAAACTGAAGGAAAAAAGTATACAATGCAGAAAGTACAGCAGGCCAAAAGTAAACAGCAGGAGGTAAACCCAATGACAAGTAAAAGGCTTGTCATAGCCTATCATCATTTTCCAGCAGAAATAGGCAAACTTTTCAGAATAACAAGAAAAAGCAAAAATGCTTTATCATGGAGAGAGAAAGAGAGAAAGATATCACCTTGGTGAGAGTGTACAGTTTGGAAAAGCAGGCTGTCACAAGTTACAAACAAGAAAAGAGGATATAAGAACTATCAAAGAGCATAAAGAGGAAGAGAGAACACTTTGGTCAAAAAACCACAATCTGCAGAACAAAACCGCACTAACAAAAACCAGTTAGCCAAACTGCCTAGCCAAAGCTGCAAGACAACTCTCCCAAAACCTAAAAAATCCTCTAACAGTTTCAAGCTAACCAAAACTACAAACTACTCAAACTGCAGTTTCAAACTGCACTACCAAAACTGTAGCAAACTCACCAACCTGCACAATTAAACAGAACACCACAAGCCTAGAAAAGCTGCCAGCTTACCAAACCACAGCAAAACTGTAAACTGCCTAACAGTTGCAACAAGCCAAGCCTGTTAACCAACTACAAACCAGTTCCCAAACATATCAAACAAAACCTGTACAAATAGTTTCAAACAAACAACCAAGCTACACAAGACAGCATAAACTGTAACTGCCTAGCTAAACTGCCCAAACCTGTTAGCAACCAAACTACAACAAATCACCAAGTTACAAAAGCCTGTAACAACAAGAATAACAAAAAAGCCTGCTATCAAACAAAAACCACAAGTTTGTAACAGCCCAAGCCAAAAACCTTCAAACCTACAACTATAGCCACCACAAAACTCGGGATATTTGTCCAAACTATCAAGGATCCCCAAACATTTCAAGTTTCAGAACATCATCATTAACAACTTACAAGGAACAAAAATTCAGAAGCAACATCAACAAAGAAGTTTCAGAAACCATCAACATTTAGATTCAAAGAGGAAAAAGGCAACAAGTCTCAGATTATCAAATCATCATTGACAAACATCAAACAAGTTTCAGAACTGTACTCATCATCAACATTCAAGAGAAAGGAAGAGAGTTCCAGAAGCATAGCAACAAGTTTCAGAAATATTTCATCATCAACATCAACATTCAGAAGAGAGGAAAAGAGTTTCAGAAGCAAAGGCAACAAGTTTCAGAACACTCATCATCAACAAAAATACCAACAACAAACAAAGTTTCAGAATTAGAATCATCATCAATATTCAAGTTTTAAAGAACAAAGGAGAGATACCAGAAGCGTGCTTGGCTATCATCCCCTCTTCCGCCTCTAAGCCACCAAGGAAACACCTCCATCTCCCCGTCTCACTCTTTCCCCTCCATTTTTCCAGAAAGTCCCAAGGTACGTTTTTCTCAAACCCTTGCTGCATCTCAGGCATAAGCGCCATAGGTTAAAACAAAGAAACAATAAATAAGCTTAAACAAACATGAAACTGTAAAACTCAAATCAGAAGTGAACTATACCGTTTTGCAACCAACAAAACCTTTGACCATTGTGAGGAGATGAGAGGAGGAGGCGGCGCTCCAGTGGCTTAGGTTTAGGTAGGAGGAGTATCAAGCGTTTGAAGCGCTGAGAAAGATGAAGATAAGAGGCGAGAGAGAGAGAGAGAGGCGCCGTTGTAACCACAAGGAGAACACAAACCCTAGTTGCTCACAACCCCATAAAACAAATGTTACAAGTTTGAGCGTTGGGCTTTCTGACCCCAAAAGCCCCTAAGCCCACTTGGATTACTAACTAGCGCACCCCCTCCATTCTGACTTTTCTTTGTTCTTCTTCATTTTTGTTTGTTATGGGCCTAAGCACATATAAACCCATAGCCCATTTCTTCTTTTTTTTTTTTTAATTTCTTTTCTTTTGATTAACAAATGCTAACTTTTTTTTATTAATTCATTTTAATCAATTTGTTTTCTTTTAGTTAATAATAATAATAATAATATCTAATAATTTGATTTTTCTTAATTGTTTTAAATCATTTTTTTCTTTTCATACATTTAATGAAAATACCAAAAAACATTTAATTTGATCTAATTAATTTTGTTTTCTTTAAACTCTTTTTATTGATTAATAAAAATACAAAAAAATAATAAATATTTGTTTAATTGAATTTTCTTTCTTTAAAACTTTTTCCTTTTTAACATGACTAATAAAATAAAAAGAATAATAATAATAAAATATTTAATCTTTCTTTTTAGAATAGATTTTTATTTATTTCATTTTCAAGTAAATACATGCATTTTGTAATTTATTGATTTTCTTCTTAATTTGTTATAGCTTTATATCAAACTGCGACAATTCGATTTGATTGTAACACTTGATATTTGGATATTACTATTCTTATGAGACTCATCCCCATTTGTAAATAATTGTACCCCCATCCCCGGACACTTTTGTAATAACTTAGACTTTTAATTCCCGCAATTTATTGCTTTCAATATAATGTATAGTAATTAGGGTTTGTATGCAAAGATTCAAAACCCAATCGCTAGATGACCTAATCCAAGATCTAAATGCATGAAAATCAATACACTTCTCACACTTGCACCCCTAGGGTTTCATCCACTTGTTGCCTTTGAAATGGGCCATGTTATGCATGTTGAGTACTTTGGCAAAACAAAAACAAAACTAAAGATCATAGTCCCTCGATGACGCTATCTTGGTTGCCTATACAAAAATGATCTAGTCCCTCAAAAATTTGCTAAAATACTTAACACAATTTCTATCATGGTCTATACGATGACCCGCGCCTATCCTGTTTAACATCCTAATACAAGGTTGTTCACCAAATGCAATGGTGAAACAACACTGTCAAAAGGGTTAAAAACACATAGGAAAGATCTTTGAGTAAAATAGGGTAGACAACTCTTAGTTACTTGATCAAAGCTTGCAAAACATCCTTGCTATTTTCAAACACATTTCACAACACAATTTCAAAACATTTCCCAAATCAAACTTTCAAACATTGAAATCTTTTCAAAAGACAATACACCTTTGTATACATTCAAACAAGAATCATTACAAAGGTTGCCACAATGATGGCCTCTTTTCAAAACATCTTTCAAAACCACACACAAAGCACCATTTCAAACAATTGAAAAGCAAAAGCAAGTGATCTAAACAAGTAACTAAGAGCCCATGGATAACCATGGATGAAAAGGGTGCTTGCACCTTCCCTTTTCATAATCTACCCCCCGAATCCAAGAAAACATCTCAAAGGTCTTTCCTGTGCTTTTTGACCTTTCCTTAGGATAAAATAAAAAGTCGGTGGCTACTCTTGCTAAACCGAAACATTTGCGAACACAAACGCAAAACCTCAAGTCAGTTCTCCCACCGTATCACAGAACTGGCGACTCTGCTGGGGAAAATGTTTTAAAAGTGGGGTTACCTTAGGGTTATAGATCACCTTTACATGCTTATCTTATTTGACATATATGCTTTACTTTTTTGGTTCCTTGCTTGGGTTTGTTTTAAATCCTACACCCGGATTTGGTGGCACCTTTTAGGTAAGTAGCAATAAATTGTGAGTGAACTGTGCGGGGTATACCGACATGGTTGAAGCAGTGGCTACGTTAGTGAGACATATTTGTGGGTACCGGTAGCCTTTGAGTCAATCAAAGAGAATACGGGGCCGCTGAGTGATGTCATGAAGCACTAATGAACTCTTAGAACATTTACTTGACCATCATGGCATTTTTAGGGGTAGTGAGATGACCGGCTTTGGTGCAGTCTGAAGTTGGTAGATACTCGACACTACACTCATTGAGGGTTGTTTTCTTGGAATATTTCGGTCTCCAATTAAGTGGCTAAACTGAAACAACGAACACATAAAATAATTCGGTGATATTGAGCTCCTTAGAACCCGGTTACTATTTCTAGGACAGGTTGAGCCAACTAACTTCAAGAGGGTACTTACCTACGAACCCCATGCAAGCCTAAACCTAAGGACTTGTCTGCTTTGTGTGAATGTGATTATTTGTATATACACTTGCTTACTTTTTCATACTTGTACATAACATCATAACATCATACCATAGCATTTTCAATAACCATTTCAAGGATCTCGAGGGTCTTTGATGCAGGGTCACATTGAACCAGACGTCTACCAAAGGGCAAGAGGATTCATTTTCCTCTAAACAAACACCGTTAAAGATCAAGTACAACAACTTTAATCGAGGGCTATGACCCACTTGACATGGTGAGCTTGATTCTTGTGGAAAGACATCCACCAATACGAAGTTCTCCAATCAAAGATGTTGATCAAAGTTCAACCTCTAACATTTTCTTGTGTTTACCCCACGAGATCCTTGAAAACATGCATCCACATATCATGCATCTTATCATGACAGGTTTTCCCCTTTCAGGTCTCCTTACCTTCCTACTATTTATTTCAGTAGAGATGGACCTAGAGAAGACCGTCAAAGATATCCAGGCTCAAAACGCTCAACTTCAGAAAATGTTCTTGAACCTATCCAAGGGGCAGGAAGAAGTGAAAGCTCTCCTCACAAGGGGCACGATCCTAGGGAATCCAGGGGCATCAGGAATGATCAGTTGGAAGGGCTACAGATTGAGATGGAAACAATGAGAATTCAGATGATGGGACAACTGGTGGGCCAGATGGCACTTATCCAAAACCTGGCTCAAGGACAAGAAGAGCTAAAGGTCCTCATCAACAAACTGCATCAAGATGGATGTAACCAAGTAGGGCAAACAACTAGGGTTAAAGATCAAGTCACCATTCAGCCTCCTTTGAGACAAGAAGTCAAGGGAAAGTCTCCCCAATTTGATTCAGGGTCACAAGCCCAACAACAGCCTCACCAGCATCAACAGGATAGTCGACGTGAGCAAAATACATCTGAAAAGCACTCCACTGAGATTAACATGCCATTATCCCAAGTGCTACAACGCTTGTTGGAAGTCAAGCTAATTGTATTAAGGGACCCCCCCTCGACGTCCCAACACAGCCTCCCCATGGTACAATCCAAACGCGAGATGTGCGTATCACTCCAACAGTCCTGGACATGACACCGATAGCTGTTGGGCATTGAAAAACAAAATTCAAGATCTGGTTAAAGAAACAACGCTAGAGTTCACACAAGATGGTCAGATGAAAATCTTCTGCTGAGGGTTCTCCACCTAAAATGACAAGTTCGAACTAAGAGGCTTTTGTTTCATTTGAATTTTCAAGTTGTAATTTCTTTTGTTATTCAAACAATTATCTATTGATGTCAAACTCTGTTTCATTAATGCATTGCATATGTTTGTCTTGAATTCATCCATTCGTTTTCACTATTCTTGAACTATGCTTTCTACTTTTTTGATGACATTTAACTCTTTCTAAAAGTTACAAGCCTTTAGAGGGAGGATGACGAAAACAATGACAAAATCTCATACAGTATGCTTTTGGACAGACCTTGCTGATGATGTACAGGCGTTTCTTTCAAGTCCTAAACATTGGAGTTATAAGGAAGATAATCCCTAGTTAACCCCTTCGAGCCAAAGAAGTAGAAGTTTTCTGTTTTAACACAAACTGAAACCTTTAATCAAACCTGGGGCGGGGTAGTATCTCAGTTAATTCAAAATGTGCGTTTAGCCGCAAACTCTCATTTCGTAAAACAACGAATGACATCAAAAACATTTGGAATCAAAAGACAGTTATGGTTCCTTATCTTATAGGAAGTCATTATCTCTCTAAAAAAATAAAAGCCCACTAAGCCAAAACCTACAAAGGAGGCTTAAGAAAGCTGGAGCATCCCGCTGACTGTAATCTCGAAATTAAGAACTGTCAGGCAAATATTAGGGATAATGAATCAAAAGAAATAGGTCACTACAAATCCTAAACAACATGAAAATGTTGCAAAAATGACTTCCTTCGAACAAATTCCACTTGTGTGAACCATCACCAAAAACGTCGTTCCAGACTCATTTGGAGTTCAAACGCACAATTAACTGAGTTTAGGATTGAAGAACATCACGAAGAGCGGGTGGGTACAAATATACTTTGAGCCTTTATCCTTTGTTTCTTAAAACCTTGAACCAAGCCACGTTACAACCTTTCAAAAGTCCTAATTGAAGCATGGGTTAGTTCGAAAGCATACTGTTATAAAAGATATCCTGACTCCTATAAGGCTTTGCTCTAAATCTTGTGTTTAATTTGTCTTATAAAGGTTTTCTGCTAAAAAATGCATTTTTTAAAAATTTCAAGACAAGCATAAACTTTGCATTATTTGAATATCATCGTTTGCATATGGCTATTTTTTTGACAGCGAATAAATTCACACAGTGAAAGTTCCGATGAACAAAAGCTCTCTTAGTGAACAAAATCACTTCAAGTGGGATGACACTTCCGCTGCAAAAATTTCCTATCAACAAAAAGGGACTTGGCATGGCATTGTCCAGTAAACTTGGGACAGTCCAGTCAAGATTTCAAAAAATCTCTTAAAGTCCAATAAACCTGGGGCAATTCAGTCAAGATTTCAAGAAATCTCTCAATTGCAGAGTAACCTGGGGCAAGTCTCCGTCACCATCACTTGGGGCATTGTACGTCAATGCCAACAAAGGGTTACATACATTCCAAATTTCCTGGAAGTGTCACAAACATTTGATACTAGGGGAAATGACGAATCGCTCCAAAAGCTTTCTGAAAAGAAATTCAAGAATCCTCGAGAAATTCATCACCTCTCTAGCAGACCAGCGGTCATGGGTTTATTTCCCCAACTCTTGTCAAGGATTTATTCTCCAAAACAAATTACATTTCAACAACATTCATAACATATGCAGATTGATCGGCAGGTAAAGGTTATCATTACCTTTTGGAGTAATAATCGTCCAAGATTCCTTCATCACCTTTTGGAGTTGCAGTCGTCAAAGATTCCTTCATCATCCGGTTGAGTCAAAATTAATCCAAGACCTTCTCTGGCTCAGTCAGATTGATACTAAGATCTCCCTGATTCTTATTCCAGTTGAAGATATTCCAAGACTTTTGTCTGGCTTAGTTAAATCGATTCTAAGATTTTTCTGATTCTTATCCAGTCAAAGTTAATTCAAGAACTTCTCTGGTTCAGTCAGATCGACACTAAGATCTCTCTGATTCTTATTCCAGTGGAAGATATTCCGAGTTTTGTTATTTCAGATAAATCTCTCAACGATTTGTTCTGATTCACTTTCAGATTTTTCACTATCAGAGACGAAGAATCCAACTCTTTTCTCCATCACCAGTTTGGGATTTATTTTCCCTAGCGAGAGGTTGTCTTGAAAAACATTACACATCCGTACATCAGGACATCATACAATGCAATCTCATTTATTTTGAGAACGTCATTGTTTGATATATGCCACTAACCTTTACCTTTCAGGAAAGATACAATCAAATTCAAGCTATGAAGCCTGGACCACGACCAGATAGTAGTGCATCCAACTTTCATCTTCAACAGAGATGATTTCTCAACAGAATAACAGACGATCGAGGTTCCCAAAATTCAACAGATATGATTTCTCAACAGAATAACGGACGATCGAGGTTCCCAAAATTCAACAGAGATGATTTCTCAACAGAATAACGGACGATCGAGGTTCCCAAAATTCAACAGAGATGATTTCTCAACAGAATAACGGACGATCGAGGTTCCCAAAATTCAACAGAGATGATTTCTCAATAGAATAACGGACGATCGAGGTTCCCAAAATTCAACAGAGATGATTTCTCAATAGAATAACTGACGACCGAAGTTCCCAAAATTCAATGGAGATGATGCCCCAGCAGAATAATAGACAACTGAAGCTCCTAAAATTCTATGAAGATTCTCATCCTTAAAACCTCAGAAGATTGGCATACTCCCAAGCTCCTGATACCGTTAACAGAATGAAGATTATCATCCTTAAAACCTCAGAATATTGGTATACTCCCAACCTCCTGATACCCTTAACAGAATGAAGATTCTCATTCTTGAAACCTCAGAAGATTGGCATACTCCCAAGCTCCTGGTACCCTTAACAGAATGAAGATTCTCATCCTTAAAACCTCATAAGATTGCCATACTCCCAACCTCCTGACCCAAACGCCTGAATGAAGATTCTCATTCTTGCTTCCCTAGTAGATTGGCATACCCCCAAGCTCCTGATATTCCCGACAGAATGAAGATTCTCATTTTCAAAGTGGCATATAACCCGAGTTCTTGATATTCCAGATAGAATGAAGATTCTCATCCTTAAAACCTCAGAAGATTGGCATACTCCCAACCTCCTGACCCAAACGCCTGAATGAAGATTCATATTCTTGCTTCCCCAATATATTGGCATACCCCCAAGCTCCTGATATTCCCGACAAAATGAAGATTCTCATTTTCAAAGTGGCATATAACCCGAGTTCCTGATATTCCTGACAGAATGAAGATTCTCATTCTCAAAGTTGCATACAACCTAAACTCCTGAACTTCTTCCAAACAGGAATAAGCTTTTCCCAGAGTCCTGAGCTTACTCTCCAGCAGGATAACTACTCCCCAACAGTATAACTATTCCCCACAGAGTTTTTACTCCCCAACAAAATCAAGATTCCCATCCTTGATTCTCCAGTGAAGTTGCCAGAGCCTTCTTTACTCTCAGCATAAATTTGTCAGAGTTTTTAATCCACTGCAGATCGAAGATTCTCGTTCTTGACTCCTCAAGTAGAAATTCCCCTAGCAGAATGAAGATTCTCATTCTAAATTCCCCACAGAGTTTTCAAATATTCCCCAGCGAAGTTCTCCTCAAACAACAAAACAGGAATCCCCAATAGATTGGCATACAGCCCAAACTCCTGATTTCTCCAACAGTATAGCTTCTCCCCACAGAGGTTGTCAAAAAAACTTGAAGACACACATACTCTTCAACAATGGTCCAGGATTTATCTTCCCCGACAACAGTCAAAGATTTTATTATCTCCAGCTATCCAGGATTTACCTTCTTCAGCAACACAGCTCATCAGCTTACATGCGCATACATTACATTCATAAATCATGAGCATTGACAAAACACATATTTTGCATCATACATTTCATGCAACATAACTTTGTGTTTCAAATAATATTTTACCCTTTTCAGGATAAGATTGGCAAGTTTCAACTCAAGAATCATGAAAACATTTTACGGATGCTTCCCAACATGGATGTTAATCTATCGCTTGTTTAGATTCAGCTCATTGAAAACAGTTTACGGATGCTTCCAAACACGGATGTTAATCTATTGCTTGTTCAACTCTAGAATCATGAAAACAGTTTACGGATGCTTCCCAACATGGATGTTAATCTATCGCTTGTTCAGATTCAGCCTTTTGAAAACCGTTTACGGATGCTCCAAATGTGGATGTTAATCTATTGCTTGTTCAACTCCAGAATCATGAAAACAGTTTACAGATGCTTCCCAACATGGATGTTAATCTATCGCTTGTTCAGATTCAGCCTTTTGAAAACAGTTTACGGATGCTCCAAATATGGATGTTAATCTATTGCTTGTTCAACTCCAGAATCATGAAAACAGTTTACGGGTGCTTCCAAACATGGATGTCAATCTATCGCTTGTTCAGATTCAACTTATTGAAAACAGTTTACGGAGGCTCCAAACAAAGATTCTAATCTATTGCTTATTCATATCCCAAGCTCAGAGACGTTCCAGACATGGATACCTTTCTGATACTCATTTCTTTCACCTATAACATACAGTTCAACAAACATTCTTGGATAGCATCTTTAAGCCCATCTCCGACAAGATTCAGTAACATCTCCAAATGGCATCTTTAATCCCATTCCCTCAAACTATGCTTTGACGAGTGCAAATTTATGGTCACTCTAGTGTCCAATCATATTTTACCTTCGAGTCGCGAATGACAAACTCGACAATCTAACTCTTCAGTTTCAAGAAGATTGAACAGGGGCAGCTGTTGTACCCCAAAATTTGCC
Source organism: Vicia faba (assembly GCA_948472305.1). Classification (NCBI taxonomy): domain Eukaryota; kingdom Viridiplantae; phylum Streptophyta; class Magnoliopsida; order Fabales; family Fabaceae; genus Vicia; species Vicia faba. The sequence continues at coordinate 1,186,434,300 of OX451735.1, read as the reverse complement.
CTCCCTTTTTCACAAGAAATCACAACCCTAGGGTTTTCTCAGATTTTCAAGATTGGCTCAAGAATCGATCAGACAGACTTTTCTTTGGCAGTAAATCAAGAATTAGGGTTTCTCTCGCATTTCTCAAAAGAAACTGAATTCTCAGAAATTCAATTAACTGTCACATGTTTTCACACTTTTTTAAGCCTACTGAAAGGTTACTGGTTGTTCTCAAGGCTTGTTTATCAGGGATAAGAGATAGGAGATGAGACTGTCATTTGGAACATTCAGGTTTTTTGTCTGATCCAGGTTAACCAAGATAATGTGCGTCTGTTAAATTGTTTGTCGGTTAATGGAATGTTTGCTTGTTTATTATAAAATGCGTATTTTGATTAGAATGTTGTTGCAAGGTTATAAGACTACAAAGTTATTGGATTACTTAAAGTTTAAGTTATCTGTATTAGAATTGTTGGAATGCAATTTCAATTATTTTGATCTGAGAATCTTAAGAGAATAAGTGAAGAATTGAAGAAAGAATGGCAAGATTATTGGACATTAAAAGATTTTATTGGATATCAGTTTGCCTCACAAAGATTTTTCAGATGATTGATACAAAAATAATTTATTATTTGAATACTGTATGTTTTACAACTTATAGTATTTGAAAAAATAAATTATTACAATTAATGGAAAATCTATCTAATCTAAGCCTAAGTCCCCATTGCTCCTCAAAATCTTCGGCTTCTTCTGCTGTGTCACCGTCCAATTTGTGCTCACATGAAAAAAGACAAAGGAAAAAAGATTAGTGCAATCAGTTGAATATGAAAAGAGTTTTCAAATAAAAAGAAAGGAAATAAATTCATCATTAAAGTTTTCCTTCTGGAATCAGAGTGCTATTGTTCATCATGTTTTTATTTTTCTCTTTGCAAATCACAAGAAGATTGCTCTTTTTGGTTCACAAAGATAAAAGTAAAAAAATGCAAAAGGGAAAAATGCAAGCATACAAAAGCAATTGGTTCAAATGCAAAACATGGGCCATGTTGTACAAAGCAAGCATACAAAGCTAGCATACAAAGGCATAATAACCAAACATTGCAAAGTCAGCCAACCATACAATGCAACAACTAAATGCAACAAGGTGCCAACTGTACTGCATAGCAAGCAAAACCAAACTAAGTTACAAAACTGTCAAGCTGCATTACTAAATATTGCATACAAAGCAAACTGGAAGCAAACTGAAGGCAAAAAGTATGCAATGCAGAAAGTACAGCAGGCCAAAAGTAAACAGCAGGAGGTAAACCCAATGACAAGTAAAAGGCTTGTCATAGCCTATCATCATTTTCCAGCATAAATAGGCAAACTTTTCAGAATAAGAAGAAAAAGCAAAAATGCTTTGTCGTGGAGAGAGAAAGAGAGAAAGATATCACCTTGGTGAGAGTGTACAGTTTGGCAAAGCAGGCTGTCACAAGTTACAAACAAGCAAAAAGGATATAAGAACTATCAAAGAGCATAAAGAGGAAGAGAAAACACTTTGGTCAAAAAACCACAACCTGCAGAACAAAACTGCACTAACAAAAACCAGTTAGCCAAACTGCCTAGCCAAAGCTGCAAGACAACTCTCCCAAAACCTAAAAAATCCTCTAACAGTTTCAAGCTAACCAAAACTACAAACTACTCAAACTACAGTTTCAAACTGCACTACTAAAACTGCAGCAAACTCACCAACCTGCTCAATGAAACAGAACACCACAAGCCTAACAAAGCTGCCAGCTTGCCAAACCACAGCAAAACTGTAAACTGCCTAACAGCTGCAACAAGCCAAGCCTGTTAACCAACTACAAACCAGTTCCTAAACATATCAAACAAAACCTGTACAAACAGTTTCAAACAAACAACCAAGCTACACAAGACATCATAAACTGTAACTGCCTAGCTAAACTGCCCAAACCTGTTAGCAACAAAACTACAACAAATCACCAAGTTACAAAAGCCTGTAATAGCAAGAATAACAAACAAGCCTGCTATCAAACAAAAACCACAAGTTTGTAATAGCCCAAGCCAAAAACCTTCAAACCTACAACTGTAGCCACCACAAAACTCAGGATATTTGGCCAAACTGTCAAGGATCCCCAAACATTTCAAGTTTCAGAACATCATCATTAACAACTTACAAGGAACAAAAATTCAGAAGCAACATCAACAAAGAAGTTTCAGAAACCATCAACATTCAGATTCAAAGAGGAAAAAGGCAACAAGTCTCAGATTATCAAATCATCATCGACAAACATCAAACAAGTTTCATAACTGTACTCATCATCAACATTCAAGAGAAATGAAGAGAGTTCCAGAAGCATATCAACAATTTTCAGAAATATTTCATCATCAACATCAACATTCAGAAGAGAGGAAAAGAGTTTCAGAAGCAAAGGCAACAAGTTTCAGAACACTCACCATCAACAAAAATACCAACAACAAACAAAGTTTCAGAATTAGAATCATCATCAATATTCATGTTTTAAAGAACAAATGAGAGATACCAGAAGCGTGCTTGGCCATCATCCTCTCTTCCGCCTCTAAGCCACCAAGGAAACACCTCCATCTCCCCGTCTCACTCTTTCCCCTCCATTTTTCCAGAAAGTCCCAAGGTACGTTTTTCTCAAACCCTTGCTGCATCTCAGGCATAAGCACCATAGGTTAAAACAAAGAAACAATAAATAAGCTTAAACAAACATGAAACTGTAAAACTCAAATCAAGAAGTGAACTATACCGTTTTTCAACCAACAAAACCTTTGACCATTGTGAGGAGATGAGAGGAGGATGCAGTGCTCCGGTGGCTTAGTTTTAGGTAGGAGGAGAATCAAGCGTTTGAAGCACTGAGAAAGATGAAGAGAAGAGGCGAGAGAGAGAGAGAGAGAGAGAGAGAGAGAGAGAGAGAGAGAGAGAGAGAGAGAGAGAGAGAGAGAGAGAGAGAGAGAGAGAGAGAGGCGCCGCTGTAACCACAAGGAGAACATAAACCCTAGTTGCTCACAACCCCAAAAAGAAAATGTTACAAGTTTGAGCGTTGTGCTTTCTGACCCCAAAAGCCCCTAAGCCCACTTGGATTACTAACTGGCGCACCCCCTCCATTCTGACTTTTCTTTGTTCTTCTTCATTTTTGTTTGTTATGGGCCTAAGCACATATAAACCCATAGCCCATTTCTTCTTTTTTTTTTAATTTCTTTTCTTTTGATTAACAAATGATAACTTTTTTTTATTAATTCATTTTAATCAATTTGTTTTCTTTTAGTTAATAATAATACTAATAATATCTAATAATTTGATTTTTCTTAATTGTTTTAAATCATTTTTTTCTTTTCATACATTTAATGAAAATACAAAAAAACATTTAATTTGAGCTAATTAATTTTGTTTTCTTTAAACTCTTTTTATTGATTAATAAAAATACAAAAAAATAATAAATATTTGTTTAATTGACTTTTCTTTCTTTAAAACTTTTTCCTTTTTAACATGATTAATAAAATACAAAGAATAATAATAATAAAATATTTAATCTTTCTTTTTAGAATAGATTTTTATTTATTTCATTTTCAAGTAAATACATGCATTTTGTAATTTATTGATTTTCTTCTTAATTTGTTATAGCTTTATATCAAATTGCGACAATTCGATTTGGTTGTAACACTTGATATTTGGATATTACTATTCTTATGAGACTCATCCCCATTTGTAAATAATTGTACCCCCATCCCCGAACACTTTTGTAATAACTTAGACTTTTAATTCCCGCAATTTATTGCTTTCAATATAATGTATAGTAATTAGGGTTTGTATGCAAAGATTCAAAACCCAATCGCTAGATGACCTAATCCAAGATATAAATGCATGAAAATCAATACACTTCTCACACTTGCACCCCTAGGGTTTCATCCACTTGTTGCCTTTGAAATGGGCCATGTTATGCATGTTGAGTACTTTGGTAAAACAAAAACAAAACAAAAGATCATAGTCCCTCGATGACGCTATCTTGGTTGCCTATACAAAAATGATCTAGTCCCTCAAAAATTTGCTAAAATACTTAACACAATTGCTATCATGGTCTATACGATGATCCGCGTCTGTCCCGTTTAACATCCTAATACAAGGTTATTCACCAAATGCAATGGTGAAACAACACTGTTAAAAGGGTTAAAAACACATAGGAAAGATCTTTGAGTAAAATAGGGTAGACAACTCTTAGTTACTTGATCAAAGCTTGAAAAACATCCTTGCTATTTTCAAACACACTTCACAACACAATTTCAAAACATTTCCCAAATCAAACTTTCAAACATTGAAATCTTTTCAAAAGACAATACAACTTTGTATACATTCAAACAAGAATCATTACAAAGGTTGCCACAATGATGGCCTCTTTTCAAAACATCTTTCAAAACCACACACAAAGCACCATTTCAAACAATTGAAAAGCAAAAGCAAGTGATCTAAACAAGGAACTAAGAGCCCATGGATAACCATGGATGAAAAGGGTGCTTGCACCTTCCCTTTTTATAATCTACCCCCCGAACCCAAGAAAACATCTCAAAGGTCTTTCCTGTGCTTTTTGACCTTTCCTTAGGATAAAATAAAAAGTCGGTGGCGACTCTTGCTAAACTGAAACATTTGCGAACACAAACACAAAACCTCAAGTCAGTTCTCCCACCGTATCACAACCTCACATGCATAATATGGCCATTTTTGTAAGGCAACAAAGTGGGTTTACCTTAAGGGTGTAAGTGTGCAAATGTGTTGGTTTATATGCTTGATTTGTCTTGATTAGGGTTTGCTACTTGTTGGTTTTAATCTTTCCATACAAAACCCTAATTACTAGCATTTGAATATAAAGCATTTAAATTGCGGAAAATAAAAATACTAAGCTATTACATCATATAGGGGAGGGGTTGTACAAATTACAAATGGGGAATTGCAAGAAATTAAATCTAAATAATTATTACAACCATATTGAATTTGAATAAATGTACAAAAATGAAGATAAAAATGCAAGAATATAAAATATAAAAAGAAATGTGATTTTTGTTTGGTTTTCATGAAAAAGGTTTTTTAACCTAATTAATTAAAAATAAAATAATTAACTAAAAATAATAAAAATAAGATTAAGTTAGTAAAATAAATCAATTTAAAGAAAACAAATTTTTTAGGTTTTTTTGTGAATTTAATTAGTAAATAAAATTAATCAAATAAAGTCCTGAGTTCTAAATTGATTGTAATTTATAAGAAAAATATAATAATATAATGATCAAAACTAAATTATCTAAGTATTTAAAAAAAGTAAATTAAATTATTTAAAGGAAATGTTTTTGTTTTTTTGTTTTTATGAAGAAAAATAAACTAAATAAATATAAATAATAAAATATAAATATTTTTGGATTTTTTATTAATGAAAATAATAATAATAATAATAATAATAATAATAATAAAAGATGAAATAAAAATAAAATAAAAATAATAAAGTCAGGGAGGTTAAAATTGAATTTTAGAGGTTTGTTAGAAAAAAAAGTTTTTTTGAATCTGGCCCAATTGATGTTTTTGTTTGGAAATCAGAAAAATAAAAAAGACATATGGGCTGCGTGATATGAGCAAACAAGGGGGGTATTAGTGAGTAAAAATGCAAAGCCCAGGAGGGGAAGACCCAAGCGCTTCCTGTAACAAAAAATGTCAAAAAATCTGGAAAAAAATACAAAAGGCAGCGCGCTGGGTGTTGAACCCACGACCTCCTAGTTACCAGCGTGCTGCCTTACCACTAGCTATACATCCGTTAATATAACTGAAATGAGAAATATATAATACAAAACAAGTCCTGAATACACTTCATCTTCAACCTCCACCAAGACCACCTAGATCTTCACCATTTCTCAACCATTCTTAAAACTTCCAACATCAAACTTGTTAGAAATTTTCTCACAATTCTGACTATGTAAATAACTTAAGCTAATTCTCAAAAATGAGCATAAATTTCTAATGGTACCAAATCCTGACATAAATATTTTTAGAGGTTCAGACTCAAAATTTTAACTACTCAAACAACAATAATGAAATCTAAGGACATGGTTAGCTTCGGGACAAGGATATCTACATTTCTTATTCACAAATAAATCATTAATGATGCTTGTATAAAGAGTTCAAAAGTCAGAAAACTCACCTTGCAAGAGGGTATCGTGTTTTGAGTATGAACAACTTTTGATGAGTTCCAGTGATTGGGTTAGTTTCCTCAAGTTCCCAGGAAGCTAATATGATTCTTGGCTTGAGTTGAAAGTGGTTGCGGAGTTCTGGAGAAGTCAAGGTGCAAGGTGTTGTTTTTGAAAATGGTGGTTGGTGATGGAGGTGTTACAGTCGTGTTGCGGGTGTTGGAATTGTTTGTATATGTTATTTAGAAGCTTTTGAAAGTAAAAGGCCAAGAAACGCACGAGCAAGTTTAGAGATTGGATTCAAAACTCAAAAATGGCAAGTTTTGAGATGTTTTTGGTGGTTTTGTGCTTTAGGGGGTTTCAGGGCTTGATCATGCGTGTGTTTTCTTGCAAATGACTTGTGTATCTATAAGCAAAAGGCTGGAGAGGTTTTGCACAAAGGATTTCTGAGTTATAGGGTCATGGCTAAGTTGCTTGATTTTGAAGAAAAGTGAGAAATGTAGTTTCAAGGTAGAAAGTACAGGCATGTAGAGTGGTTAGGAACTTTAAACATGTTTGCTTCTGACCGTTTATCTTGAGTGTGGACAGGGGCAACAAGTTAGGAGCTCAAGGAGAGTTGACATTTGCTAAAGCAATGCTTTATCAAAATAGCAATGGTAACTTTGTTCCATAAATGGAAAATTATCTTCGATAAAGCTTGAATTAAGTGGATAATAGCTCAAAAGCAAGTGTAATCTTCTGATTAGAGAGAGATCTTGAGGTTTAGATGCCTGCAAAGCAAGATTGTGCAGCATAGGCTTGAGATTTGAATTCTTGTTCATCAAAAATGACCTATAATTTCAGTTTGAAACCCTAACTTCCTCTCTTCAATTCTCCTTGCTCAAGAATGATCTCAAGGAGTTCTTGGACATTTTGGAAAGCTTGTAATGTTCTCTACAACCCCTCTTTGAATCACTTTTGAAAATTTCCCTTGGAACTATGTGAAAATTTCCATGAAGTTAGGTCAAAATCCTGCCTAAACTAGGGCAAAATTTTCACTAAGTGTTTAGTTTCATGACCATGATTTCATGGATTAATAACTTGAGATCCAAGCATTTCTAGTGGAATATGTGTAAAGAAATGTGTTAGATCTCATGGAGATCTACAACTTTCATGTTGAAAGTTTCTCTTTAATCATCTTGCATCATGGTGAAAAATTGGCTCAAAGTTGTGAAAAAATATGAAGTTTTCAACACTTAGAAAAATTTCTAAGTTTGAAAACTTTGACTTTTCAAAATGAAATCTTGACTTTTTGATTTCTTGATGAACAAGTTTCATATTTTGACATGTTTTGATGAATTGTGATCTTTGACACTTGATTTTGACCAAAAAGTCAAAGTTTGACTTTTCAGTATACAATTGACTTTTGATCAGTTGATTGAAAATCAACTATCAATCCAATTGATCTTGAGCAATGTTTTGAGTCATGCAATTAGGTTAAAATTATGCAATTGAACTCTTGAGATCATGCCTCAAACCAATTAACCATTTTCTAGGTCAAAAATCAGATATTTCCCTTTCTCAGTCAAAACCCTAATTTTGACCATTTTGCCCTTTTGATGATCTGATCAAATTTCTTGAGGAATTGTGGTCCAAACTTGATCAAATGATATATATGAGTTCACAATATTGATATGGATAAAAATTATGAAGTTTGACTGTAAATTGACCACAATTGACTTTTTCCCCAATACAACTGATTTTTATGTCAACTGCTCAATGAATGAGCAAAAATGTGATCCAAGACTTGAAACTTGACATGAGTAATCTTAAGGGTCCATAATTATCCATGAAAGTCATATGAGGCATTAAAAGTTCAATTATCCTTGTGCAATCTCAAATCCTAATTTCAGTCATCAGTGCTTAAGGAGGTGTCTTCAGCTGATCAGTCCTTCTGTAGTCTTGAACCAAAGGAGATCTTTGTGAGAAAATGTTTGATAAATGAGAGGGAAAATTTTGGGTTACAAAAATTCTCTTTTGGTATATCTGACCATGGCAGACGACAACAAGCCTTTTCTCATCAATTAGATTCAGTTGATCAAGTCGAGTCTGGATCCAATGGTCTTTGTTCACACCTGCATCCTTCATGATCCTCAAAGAAGGAATATGGACCTCAATAGGTAGGAAGACCTCCATACCATATACCAGAGATTAAGGTGTTTCCCCTGTTGACGTACGTACAGAGGTGCGGTAACCATTAAGAGAAAATGGTAACATCTCATGCCAGTCTTTGTATGTCACTGTCATCTTCTGTGTGATTTTCTTAATATTCTTGTTAGCGGCCTCCACAGTTCCATTCATCTTCGGCCGGTAAGGGGAAGAATTATGATGCTGGATCTTGAATTGTTTACAGAGTTCAGTGATCATTGTATTATTGAGATTTTTACCATTGTCTGTGATGATTCTCTCTAGCACACCCTACCGATAAATCAGGTTATGCTTGATAAACTGCGCCATAACATTCTTTGTAACAGTACCAAAAGAGGCTGCCTCAACCCACTTCGTGAAGTAATCAATGGCCACTTGGATGAAGCGATGCCCATTGGAAGCGGTAGGTCTAATCTCTCTGATCATGTCAATGCCCCACATTGCAAAGGGCCAGGGAGCCGTCAAGACATTCAAGGGAACCGGAGGTACATGCACTTTATCAGCATAGATCTGGAATTTATGACAAGTTCAGGAGTGCTGATAATAGTCTGCTTCCATAGTGGACCAATAGTATCCTTCCCGTAGGATCTTTTTTGCCATGGTATGATCACTAGAATGGGTGCCAAAGGTACATTCGTGTAAATCTTCCATAATCCTCTCTGCTTCGCTATTGTGTATGCACCAAAGTAAAGTAGAGTCATGGTTGCGCTTGTAGAGGATTCCGTTACTAAGGAATAAATTTGCAGAGAACCTCCTCAGAAACTTCTTATCATTGAAAGATGCCCCCTCAGGATATTCTTGAGCCTCGAGATACATTTTCACTTCGTGGAATCAAGGTCTGTCTGCTACTTCTTCAGTATCAATTTCATAGCAATATGCTGGTTCATCCAATATCTCAATAGTGATCCGAGGAGCTTCGTTGTTCCATCTGACCTTGAACATGGATGACATAGTAGCTAGCGCGTCCGCTAACTGATTCTCTTCTCGTGGAAAATGTTCAAAGGTGACTTCTTCAAAGTGTGGAAGCAATGTCAGCACATGTTCTTTGTAAGGGATGATATTAGGGTGTTTCGTGTCCCACTCCTCTTTGATTTGACTTATTACCAAAGCTGAATCCCTGAAAATTCTCAAGAGCTTGATCCTTGGGTCGATAGCAGCTTTGAGACCCATGATGCATGCTTCATACTCCACCATATTGTTGGTATAGTTGAAACATAATCTGGCGGTGAATGGAGTGTGACAGCCCTCGGGTGATATAATTACAGCACCAATGCCATTTCCGAGTGCGTTGGAGGCTCCATCAAAAACCATAGTCCACAGGATTCTTCCTCAGGTCCTTCATCCGGTCCAGGCTCGTCACGTCCAGTCACTAATATAATATTCTCATCCAGGAACTCAAAATTCATGGACTGGTAGTCATCCACAGCCTGGTGAGCGAAATGATCATCTAATACACTTCCCTTGATTGCTTTCTGGGTCGTGTATTGGATATCATATTCGGTCAAGATCATTTGTCGTCTTGCTATTCTTTCGGAGAGAGTATGCTTCTCGAAAATGTACTTGATCAGATCCATCTTAGATATCAACAAAGTAGTATGGGTCACCATATACTGTCTTAGTCGGCGAGCAACCCATGCCAAAGCACAACAAGTTTTCTCGAGTAGTGAGTATCTTGTTTCACAGTCGGTAAACTTTTTGCTAAGGTAGTATATCACATGCTCTTTTCGACCAGACTCGTCATGTTGCCCCAGCACACACCCCATTGAATTATCAAACACTATTAAGTATATTATCAAAGGTCTTCCTTCAATCGTAGGCATCAGAATCAGAGGCTCTTGAAGGTATTCATTGATTCTCTTGAAGGCGGTCTAGCATCCGTCATTCAATTTTACCACTTGATCTTTCTTCAGGAGTTTAAAGATTGGCTCACAAGTAGCAGTTAAATAGGAAATGAACATGGAAATGTAATTTAGGCGTCCCAAGAAACCTCTAACCTCCTTCTCAATGCAAGGAGCCGACATCTCTTGTATAGCCTTCACCTTTACAGGGTCTACCTGAATGCCCTTGTCACTAATAATGAAACCTAGAAGTTTACCAGACTTTACCCCGAAGGTGAACTTGTTCGGATTTATCCTCAGCTTGTACGTCTTCAACCTATCGAACAACTTTTGTAGATGATCAAGGTGTTCTTCCTCAGTTTGAGATCTGGCTATCATGTCATCAACGTATATCTCAATCTCATGGTGAATCATGTCATGAAACAAAGCTACCATGGCTCGCTGATAGGTTACCTCGGCATTCTTCAACCCAAACGACATCACTTTGTAACAGAAAGTGCCCCATTGTGTGACGAAGGTTGTTTTCTCCATGTCTTCGGGTTCCATTTTGATCTGATTGTAACCAGAGAACCCGTCCATGAAGGAAAAGATCTTGTGCTGCACAGTGTTTTCGACCAGAACGTCAATATGGGGAAGAGGAAAGTCATCCTTGGGCTTTCCCTATTCAAATCTTGGTATACCACACATATCCGTACATTGTCATCCTTTTTAGGAATCGGGACTACGTTAGCAACCCATTAGGGATAAGAGGTGACAACTAGGAACCCAACATTGAATTGTTTCATAACTTCTTCTTTGATCTTCTCTGACATTTCAGGGCGCATACGACACGCCTTCTGCTTTACCAGAGGGAAATCTTCTTTAGTTGGAAGACGATGAACCACAATATCCGTGTCCAATCCTGGCATGTCTTCATATGACTAGGCAAATATCTCTACATAATCCTGCAACATCTGTATCAACCGATGTTTGACATTAAGATCCAAATTTGCACCTATCTTGACTTATTTTCTATCCTCTTTTGTTCCCAAGTTTATTGTCTCAACTGGGTCTTCATGAGGCTGTATAGCCCTTTCTTCCTACAGTAATAGTCTAGCAAGTTCTTCGGGTACCTCACAATCTTCCTCGCCTTCGTCCTCGGCTTGGTTGATCGAATTTTAAAAGTCATAACCGACAATAGCATAAATTTTATTAATGGGATCCATAGTGGATATGGATCTGCAGTTTAATACGTGAGTGTGTGTAAGAGCATAGCTGTATAGACAAAATAAAAAACAGCAAAGAAAAATAGAGAGCACAACATTTGTATGCAAAACTTCCAATGCTTTATTAATGACATATGAGACTGAAACTTGATAACCCTCACAAATAAACCATTGTGCCCCGGGTAAGACACATGGCCATAGAGTTTATATTGTTTATTACATATCCAAAAATAAGACAGACAATTACTTTTGAATAAAAGTAATTGGTACAAAGTCTTTTGCTGTCCAATTACTGGGTCCACCGTTGGTAGTAGGGAAGATCCATCCATCCATGTCATAGTCACCATCACTATCTTCTAGAGCATTGACCCCATGATTGCTGATGCGTAGGGGATGTCCTCCATCACGAGCACGAAGAACAGCCCTTTAAGCCCCTTCTTCAATAACTGCCTTGGCATCCTTGAGAGAAGCCATCTTCAAGGGAGGTGTGTTGATCTTCAACATATTGGTGATAGTTTCAGTTGCAGCCATAGTCTGAGGCACCTCTTCGAAGTTCTGACACGGAGTCTCGATGAACTCGCCATCCATTTCCACATACCTGAAGGAGTTCAGGTGACTTACCATGTATTCCTCTTCACCTTGTATCGTGACAATCTTTCCTTTCACCGGGTATTTCATCATCTGATGCAGAGTGGACGTGAGAGCTCCCACCCCATGGATCCAAGGGCGACCCAACAAACAAGAATAAGATGGTCTGATATCCACCATGTAGAAGGTGGAGTCAAAGGTCTGAGAACCAACTTTGATGGGGATGTCCACTTCCCCGTGCACCATTCTTTTCGAACCATCGAAAGCCCTAACTACTATGTTGCTGGGCTTTAGGGTCAAACCTTCACATTCTAATCTATCCAAAGCCTTCTTGTGCAGCAAATTCAAAGATGAACCAGTATCTACTAGAACATGATCCAAAGTAGTGCCCCTGCATTCGACGGAAACATGTAGCACGTCATTGTGTTTTCTTCCTCTGGGTGTCAGATCAACATCAGAAAAACCCAGACCGTTATCAGCCATTAAACTGGCCACACAATCTTCAAATTGGTCAACGGAGGTTTCTTGTGGCACATGGGCAGTTTTAAGGAATTTCACCAAAGCCTTTGCATGAGCTTCAGAGCACAACAGTAATGCTAACATAGAAATCTTAGAAGGGGTCTGCCCTAGCTGTTCGACCACATTGTAGTCACTCTTCTTTATTATCTTCAAGATTTCTTCCATTTCCTTCTTGGAAGCCTTTGGGATAGATTCTGAATGCGCCTTCGTCTGAACAGGATGAATCAATATGTCTTTGCCCCGAGTCTCGACCGACTCGGTGATAGGGGTGGCAACTGGGGTAATCACAGGAATTGCAGTAGTAGTATCAGCAGGAACAACAATAGGAATGATCAAAGGACTAGTAATGGCTTTTGAAGGAGAAATATCAGGGGAGAACACTCTTCCACTACTTGTTATTTTACTGGTCCCCATGATGTTGCCAATGTCGGGATCAATATTTTTAGAAACTTGGTCTTCAACAGCTAGCAGGTCTTGCTTGACGCCGTGGTAGTAGATGTCAGCCCCATAGTTCTAGGGAATAGCTTTGTCCGAGGAGTATGGGATTGGACCTGGCATGGTGATGATCAGAGGAGCTAACTTTGCAGCAGATGTAATCCTGACGGGTCTTTTGGTGCAGACCCTGGGAGGATTGGCGGAAATGGTTATGATTGAAACATCCTTACAAGGAAAATTCGGGACAGGAGTCTTTTCAAACAAAATCTCTCTATCATCCATCAGGCGCTGAACACTTGCCTTCAACAAATAACAATCAGTCGGTAGAGATAAACATAAGTGGCAACCTTCACCATAGCCCGAAATAAACTGGATTTTAACAAGTTCCACTTAACGGTCATGAGAGGAGTTACAAGTTCCTCAACAGAAGTAACGAACGCATCATTATCAACAACATTAACACCACGATCATGCTTAGGCATGGGAGCAGTGATAACATTGGGAATCTCAGGAGCTTCAAATTCAATCTCCTTTGCTTCAATAAGGTCTTGCACTTTGTTTTTCAAAGCCCAACAATCGTTGGTATCATGGCCTAGACTTTCAGAGTGGTAAGCACAACGAGCATTTGGATTGTAGCGAGGAGATGCTGTGTTGGGATTCTTAGGAGCTTCCCGCAAAGTTACCAGATTAATTTTAGCAAGTGAGGCAACACTTGAGATAAATTCATATTTATCTGGGTGAATTGTTTTACAGGCCTTTCAGCTCTAGGCTGATTATTCCTTTGTTGAATAGGTGTAGGTTTAAAGATCATAACGGCCCCTACCGTTGGACAGAGTTCAATTATGTCCTGATTCCTTTGGCTATAAGTGGCACTGACTTCCTTCTTCCCAGAAAATGGCTTCCTTACGGTACTGGAGGATGCATCCTTTTGAATCTTACCACTCCTAATCCCAGCTTCCACTCTTTCTCTTGTCAAAATTAATTCAGTAAAGCCGGCTGAGGAGCTTCCAATCAGATGATTGAAAAATGGACCAGATAAGGTACCCAAAAAGATATCCACTAACTCCCATTCAGACAGGGGGGGGGGTGGACTCTTCCTGCTAAGTCCCCCCACTTCTGAGTATAGTCTTTAAAACCCTCGCTCGAACCCATAGACATACTTTGGAGTTGTGTACGAGTAGGAGCAAGGTCTGTATTATACTGATACTACTTGTAGAAAGCAGCATCCAGGTCTTCCCAATTACGAATATTGGTCCCTTCCAACTAGTAGAACCATTCTAGTTGAGTTCTGGATAGACTATCTTGAAAGAAATAGACCCATAAGTCCTTATCAACAGTGTGAGGCTGGATCTTCATCACATAAGATCAGAGGTACATCTTGGGACATGAAACCCCATCATATTTGGAAAACACCGGCACCTTGAACTTTTGTGGGATGACAACCCCAGAAACCAAGCCCAACTCTTCAAAATCTAGCCCAGGCACCTTTTGGATTTCCATTGCACTCAGACGCTCTTCCAGCTGTTTGTATTTTTTGTCGGCCAGAGGGTACTGCTCTTCATTATAGTCAGTCTCATTATCAGATTCCCTTGGAATGGGGTCTTCCTCTCTTGTCTCCCCTTCTTTATTTTCTCCTTCTTTTAAAGAAGATGTTAACTCAACCATATGCCTTAGCGGTCCTTTGAACCTCCTTCCCAGATTCACCATACTAGATGTCTTCCTTGGCTTCTTAGTCTTCTCTTTGACAACTAAGGCTTTCAGTTCCTCTTTCCCCTTGGCCAGAGCAATGATCATTTGTTGAAACTGAGAATTTTGAGTCTGTAGATCCTTAATTTTTTGTTCGAGAGCCATTGCTGAAATAAACAGCGAAGAAGATGAGAAACCTGCTTATGCAATGATATGTATGATATATGTATGTAATGTTTTAAAGGATTCTAAGACTTAAATTTTCTTAAACAGAAAGGGAACAAATTTTAATTGCATTAAGAAGTTTTAACGATCACAACGATGCCTCTTGGGCTTATAAAGGAGGTAACAAAGAAAAATTAACTCTCCAAGCAAAGAGACTCAAGCTTCCCACCGACGTATCCTCTTTGGTGCAATGTAAGCATTTATACTCTTCTCCTCGTGAAGTAACCTGGTGAGTTCTAAAACCTTATTCTCACTGGCATAGAATTAGGTTTCAAAGGTATCCCGTTCTTCTTTGAGTTGGATTCAGGATTTCCGTAGCTCCTCAAATTCAGTTGGCATGTCAGGATGAAGAACAATGTAAGGAGTGTCTCCCCCAGAAATTGGCTCCATACTCACAGGTAAGATGGCGGGGTAAGGCATCATAATACATTGAGCACGAGCTCACACCCATTTGAGGTAAGGCTTAAGAAGGATGGAATTCTTGTGCCCCAGTGTCTTGCTATCAACTCTGTTTATCATGCCCAAGCTCGAATGAACCTCTTACGATAACCCTGAACATCATTCTCATAGTTAAATGTGATTCCTTAGATGAGTGTGTCGTGAGGACTATCCCTTCTAGCATAACCAAACTATAGCAACGCCAAACAATGATTATAATCGATTCCTCCCCTAATGCATAAAAGATGGACATTAGGGAATTCCCTATAACAATCAATAATGGTGACGCTCTCCAAGGACCGAGAACACCAATGAATATCCGAATGTGTAAGGGACATCAACCTATGAGACCATCTCATTCCCTGCTCATTTATCAAAACATACTGAGGTAGGTGAAAAATAAACCACCTAGCCAATAGAGGAGTGAAACAAAGAAGGGTCCCTCTTCTCTTTAGAGTGCGAGTATGCAGAGAGTGTAGAATATCACCAAGTAAAGTAGGCACCTGATTATGTGACAGAAAAACCTTAACCGTATTCATATCTATGAGTTGGTCCGTGTTAGGGAATAGTACCATCCCATAGATGAGAAGAGCCATCACTTCTTCAAAAGCTTGTAAATCCAAGCTATCCCAAAAATGGTGAGCTTTCTCAAATAAAAACTTAGCTAGAAATCCTTGGACATCTCTTCTAGTTTCCCAATTTTCCACTACATCAGACTGTTGTAAAGACAGAGCTTGAGCAATCTCTTCGGGTTTTGGGTCTCTTTCCATACTGTTGAATGGTAACTGATTAAGGATATGTACCCCTGTTTTACTCCAAAATTTTCCCTCTCATTTTATCAGATTCCCTCACAAGACTGCTTGACTTCAGACAAGATTAAGGTTTGCTCAGCTCAAGACATCTCCTTGCACTGATGACCTGAAATTAGGGTTTGAGTTTGCACAAGGATTTTTGGACTTCCAATGCCTCATGTGACTTTCATACTTCATTTTGGACTCCTAATATTGCTCATACCAAGTTTCAAGCCTTGAATCAAATTTTTGCCCAGTCAATTGGACAATTGACCTAAAAATCAGTTGTATTGGGGAAAAGTCAACTGTGGCCAATTTACCGTCAAACCTCATAATTTTTTATCCACATCAACATTATAGACTCATATGAACCATTTGATCAAGTTTGGACCACAACTCCTCAAGAAATTTGATCAGATCATCAAAAGGGCAAAATGGTCATTTTTAGGGTTTTGACTGTAGAAGAGCAATTTCTGATTTTTCACCTAGCGAATGGAAAATTGGGTTAAAACATGGTTTAAAGGATTAAATGGCATAATCTTGACCTAATCACAAGGTTCAAAAGATCTCAAATGCATTAGATTGATAGATGAATTTTCCAGTCAACTAATCAAAAATCAACTGTACATTGAAAAGTCAAACTTTGACTTTTTGGTCAAAATCAAGTGCCTGTTTCCAGTGATTTCTGGTAAACAACCGCTAGTCTTCCAAACTATCGAATAAACTTACTTACTATTATTCAATTTCTCTGGTAACTCGCAGGATCGAGTAGATTGATCCTAGGACTCATTGGTCATTAGGGTAACTCTCATGATCGAACAGATATTCATGGTTGGTATTTGAGTGTTGTGTAGGTGTTTGACTTATTTCGATTTCTCTCTTAAAGATCAAAAGGATAAAGGCAAAATATATGTGCGTGAAACTAACTTGCATGAATAAATGTTAATTGTAAAGACATGTGAAATTGCATAAAAAGAAAGTAAATGGCTTCGAATTATAAAAACAGTTAATGTAAAAGATGCTATGGAATGTAAAAGATTCGAAATATGAAGAAAGCGTTTAATGCAAGAAATCTGTAAAATGACTTTAAGTAAAATTAGACGTTCGAAAGATAAAACTTGACGATAAAGGCATGAAAAGTATGACAGTTTTCTGAAATGTAAAGTGTTTGAAATATAAAGAAAGCATTAAAATGTAAGGCTTCAATGAAAAGATTTCGAATAAAAAGGCTTTAAATGAGAAAACTTGCAAATAGTATTTGGCAGGAAGATAAAGGAAAGTGCTGGAAATGGTAAAAGGTTTTCATTAAATCATAAACATGTGGTGCTATCATACGTACATTGCTCTTGCATTCGTTTCCCTAGCCATGTGGTAATTTGAATGTTTACTGAGTATTTAGTACAATAGATATGACACACGAAATCCTAATACTAAGACTTCTATTTATACTAATTCGACCATAACGGTCTTGCTATAAGATTATGCCACGTTCAGAACATGCAGAACAATGCCTCTCTCTTGTTTCCACGTGTCTCCAAAGGCTCCAGCACACAAATTTCAAACTTTGAATGTCCCGCTTGCATTTGAATTTCAAATGTTTTGGTACTTCTCCGCTTCGAACGCACTTCTCAGACACAGCCTTGTTGTCATTTCGAGACTTCTTTAGATATGTTCCCATAATTGCCACTCGAAGCTCCAAGCTTTGATATGCTTATTCGAAACACTGCTTTTGCTACTTCGAAACATGACGCTTTGTTTCATTTCGATCGAAACGTTCAATTCACTTGGCTTCTAATAATATTATCAAAATCTTCAGCCAACAAAATGCCCCTTTAAAATATGTATTTCGATCTCTCTGAGAAATACTTATTTTAAACATCTACACAAGATTTTGATGCGACCTTCGAATCATCGTAACATTTAATGCATTTGACTCCAGTCACGTCAATCATAACACTTTTTGGATTCCTTAACCGCCTGGAGCCACTTCACAGTATGGTGCAGTTACAAACAATGATTATCTTTAATCACGCCTATTACCCATGTTAACTTTACGCCACCTCTTCATCACACCAACCCATAAGTACCACGTATCACAACCTTATTCAGTGGATGCTTAAACTTCCACATTATAAAACATCATCAACTTAGTCTTTTTCTTTTCTTTCCACATTCTGAATCTTTTATCCTTCTTCTCTCGCCAAAAAACCCTAAGCTTTCAATATTCTTCAAAAATGTCTTCTTCTACTTCATCCCAACTCAAAAAGGTTTCCAAGAAGAAAGGAAAGACCGCAGGAACTACAATGGAAAGTAAGGTTATCACTCACCAAGGTCAATCCGTTCTTGCTCCCCAGATGATCTCAAAGGAAAAAGAAATGCTTTATGCATCACAGGTACTCATTCCTACCACCGTTGCTGGTAAGAGGTTAGCCTTAATGGGCCCTCTTACGGTTTTTAAAATTCTAAAAGATACCAGGACAATTTTCCCAGTTTGCTATAGTTTCAAACCCTTGTTTAACAAAATGGACGCCCCTAAGGCAATAGAATCTTCTGGCTCAAACACCATGGAAAATCCAACTGTTCCTCCTAAGGACCCTTTTGTATTAGACTATGTAAAAAGTAATTTTAAACCGTTTCGATCTTGCCCCACCTCCAACGCTGCTTACCAAAACTGGTTCAATAAGGTAGAAGCTAAGAAATCCCAGCAATGGGAAGAATTAGGTATCTACAACTTGATTAAGCTGTCGAAGCCTGGTTTCACTTACAGCCACCCTTTACTATTCGCGTCCCTCTATTTCTGGGACAGTACCTATAATACTTTCCATCTCCCTGGTGGAATGATTACCACTACCTTCTTCGACATAGCGGCCATCACTGGGCTATCGCCAGTAGGAGAAACATATATCCCTGACAACGAAGAACATTCAAGTATCATCGACTTCGAAGTCAAACTAGCAAGTTTTTCCAAGTTTATCAGTCACTACCATGCTGAGGGAGACAGTGTGTCAGATGTAGAACACATTGCTTTCCTTACCCTATGGCTGTCAAGATACGTCTTCTGCAGTAGATCCCTACAGGTAGCCAGTAGGTTTATTCCTCTAGCTAGGGATTTGCATGAAAATCGAAGAGTGTGCTTAAGTGAACTGCTCTTAGCTGACCTTTATGAAAGCCTAAGGTCAGCTGTTTCGAGCCTAAAATCCCATACCTCCAAGAATATCCTGTTGGCTGGCCCTTTTTGGTTACTTCAGCTATGGCTAAATGCCATGTTCGAACCCTCCTTGTCAACTGCCAACACCATTGATGAACAAGACCCTGAGATAACTGATAGAATAGTCTAAGGCACTAGGCTG
Organism: Vicia faba; assembly: GCA_948472305.1. Lineage (NCBI taxonomy): Eukaryota > Viridiplantae > Streptophyta > Magnoliopsida > Fabales > Fabaceae > Vicia > Vicia faba. The sequence goes on along the minus strand of OX451735.1, from coordinate 1,186,414,876 downwards.
TGAAGATTAACTCCAAATGACGACAAAGATGACTTCAAAGTCCTATTCTCGAAGTACATCATGATATTCTCCAAAAGGCATAAGTTCGAAGAGACCATGGCGCCTTTTGCTTCGAGGGCTCATGGACCTTCCTGGTTCACCATGGCTCTCTCAGAAGCTGTCAAGAGCAAGGAGATTCAGGATGTATGGAGAGCTTTTTTGCTACCTAGACTCATTTCTTCAAGAATAACTCCAGCCAAGAATCAGATTTTTCTTTTCGCTTACCAGCCAAATTTTGTTTCGAGGCAGTTTGGCTTATGCCAACTAATTCCTGAACCCTTATTTCAAACTGAGAGTGCCATTACCTCTGGGCGAACTTTCAAGGCACGGGAAGCCAAATTACAGCAAGAACAATACCAAGGCTTTGCCCAGTTTGAGTTAATAACCTTCGAACCTACCCATCTCACAGCTAAGGGGTTTCTGGAATGGTGGACCAAGTTTTATCACACTTATATGTTCGATACTCTTACAATTCAACAGAAACTAATTGATGCCTTCGATGTGCAGGTACCAGCCAAGAAAGATATATTTACTCATGCCAAAGAGATTAAAGCTTTCCAAAATTATTTTGAAACTACTTATGACCCCATGCGCTTGGAATCCACTGTGCATCAAGCGGCTGAGACCTTGAAGGAAAAATTCAAACAAAAAGTTTCTAAGTTAAAACTTCCTTCAGGGTTGTCACCTGAGGATAGGTATAGGTTGGCATTCGAAATGCATCCACCTAAATTTCCTAGATTACCTACCTCAGAACTGGCTCTGGCTTGGTTTCCCCCATATCCTTGGTGGTTCACTTGCAAAGAGATGTTCAAACATCTTCAAAAGAAACCAAAGCCATCTGAGACTGTGACATGGGCTCGACACTGGCTCCACGATTTCCTAGGACACCTTCGATACGACCTTTCTGCCATGTCGATTAAATCTGATCAAGGCACAGGTGCGAATGCTTGGGAAAATCCCAAACGTTTTTCATTTTCCATATCTTTAACCTTTGCTTTAATTGTTTCGATTTTCAGCCATCAGGATAAAGACAGCCGCTTCGAAGTTGAAAGAAGGGAGCGCCTCTCAAGCCTCTATCGAAACTACTGACAAAGTAACTCCATCCGAAACAACAACCATTGCTGCAACAACCACCACAACAATACCAACAACAACCAGTGTTCCAACTCCAACGGTAATCACTTAGCCTTGATGTTTCGAATTCACTAATGTTTTATGGTTTGCACCTAACTCTTTGTTTGAATCTTTTCAGACCAACAAACTTCCTCCTACTACTCCCAAGAAGCGAAAATCAAACACCACTGGGGAAGACCCCAAGGCTGGAGGAAACTTACCAACTGCTTCGAAGAAGAAGCAGAAGAAGGACATTTCGAAAAGTACCGTTCCAACTAGTGTCTCTGGACTTGATTCTAGGGATGCTGCTTCCTTACCCAAATCCAAAATTTCACCTTCGACCTCCAACGTAATGTTGGAACGCATAGCTAGTAACCTCTCCTCCGAGAGTCCACAGGTAAATTGAACTTTAAATCTCTTTGAAAATAATAATTTCTTATTACCTTGGTGCATTTTTTTAACATTCTTTTGCTCCTTGCAGAACATCTTGAATCCAGCTTCCACTACTTCGAACTCACCATTCAAAGCTGCTGCTCCACTCAACTCCTCTCCTCAAGGAGATTCTAGCAACCTTGTACAGAACAAAGGTTCCTCCAATATGGCGGTTTTGGCTGGAACTTCTGAACAGCAGGATGATCAAGGTACCTCTATTCCTCTGAAAGAGACAAACGAAACACCACTTCAAACATCTGCAGAAGATTTGCAAAGAGCTTCTCTTTAAAAGTCCCCTCTTGAAACTCTTCAAGAGGACCCAAAGGACACTCAAACTGAAGGAGAGAAAGCCGATTCTGGCCAAAGAGACGAAGAATCTGCAGAAGAACAGTCTGAGGAGGAGGATGCCAATGATGGTTCGACTGTTGGGACATAGTCCAATGCAAATAGCAGCGAAAAGGAAGAAATCGAAGTGGTGGACTTGGATGATGATGAAGAAGATCATGAGAACGAAACGAATGAAGGGGATGGTGATGCAACCAACAAACCCATGGAGGTTGAAATGGACGTGACTCCCCTACGTGTGGAACTCCCTCAAACCTCTTTGTCTCGAATGATTGACGAGGAGCTTGCACTCCTGAGACAAAATGACCCTATTGGGTACATGAAGGCAAAGCTGGCTCAAAGGGACATCCCACTTGCTAGGGCTGGCACAAGTTCGACCAGCTATCCTCTTCCCACAGATGAAAGAATTGTACTTCTTAATAAGATCAGGAATACAATTCTCAATGTGGATATATTCGAAGTGCTCAAACAAGATAGCACTGCTTGCTATACTATGAAGGAGTTGCTTACAAAGGTCAATCTTGCTACCTGCTCCTTGCCAGTTAGTACTCTCTTGTTCGATCTTCAGTCTTTGCTGGACAACGTAACTGGTTACCTTCTCCAAGATGAATCTGCTGCCAAGAAGGTTCAAGAAAAAACGCATTGCAATGGATGCTGCTTATGAACAAGCTTCGAAACTCTCTCAAGAAGCTGAGGATCAAGCTATGCATCTAAAGCAGGCGAAAACTGATTATGAGGCTCGAGCTGAGTCCATACTTCTTTGGGAAAGACAGATTCTTGAACTTCAACAGAAGGTTAAGGAGGCTAAAGAACAACAAATAGCCTTCGAAACCAATACTGCTGGTAACCAATTCGAAGAGCTTCTCAACCAGGGGCTTGCAGAAATGGAAACTGCAGAACAACTTAAAGGAGAAGTGGCAACCTTGGAAGGAGCCAGGCGTTTCGCTCAGCAGAGACTTGAATCTTTCCGAAGCACTTTCAACAGATTGAAAAACAATTCTTATTTCTAAAGTCAGTGTTTATTTGACTACAATTTGGTTTCTTATATGTAATATTCGAACAACGCCATTTTGGCATCTCATCTTGCCATTTTGGCCTTTTATAATATTTTGGTTACGTTGTTACTATTCGAATCTCCTGCAGGCGTGGCTTATATTTCTTTAAATATTTCCCATTAACCTTTAGGATCCGCTTATCATCCATCAGTTCTTCGATTTCGTATGCATTGTTTGAGAATACTTTTAATATTCGAAAAGGTCCTTCCCAATGAGGTGACCATTTACCTAGTGTTTTATTTTTCTTGTCCATGGGCAATATGACTTTCCAAACTAAGTCATTAATAATGAATACTTTTTTCTTCACCCTTTTGTTGTATGTTCTGGCCACTCTTTCTTTTTGTCTCATCAAAATTTCCAATGAATGTAATCTAATTTCGTCCAACTCAACTAATTCATTCATCATCATTTCCCAATATAATGCAGCTGGGATTTCGTTTTGTCTCTGAATTCGAACTGATTGTAGATGAATCTCTACTGGCAGCACTGCATCATGACCAAATATGAGTTGGAAAGGCGTAGTGTTAGTAGCTTCCTTAGGAGATGTTCTACAGGCCCATAATATTTGGTCCAAAGTTTTGTGCCAGTTTCTTGGCTTTTTACCAATATGTTTCTTGATTAATCCTATTATCACTTTATTGGCCGCTTCGACTTGACCGTTTGCTTGAGCATAATATGGCGTTGACGTTAGCAATCTAAATCCCATTTCTTGGGCAAATTCTTGCATCTTTCTACCAGTAAACACAGAGCCTTGGTCTGTGGTTATGCTCTCTGGAAATACGAACCTATAGATAATGTGCTTCTGTATAAACTCAATAATAGCCTCTTGATCAGCAACTATTAATGGTATAGCTTCGATCCACTTGGTAAAATAATCTATTCCTACCAAGATATATTTCTGTCCTTTGGACGAAGCAGGATTTATTTCTCCTATCAAATCCAATGCCCATCCTCTAAATGGCCATGGTTTGATGATCGAATGCAACTCACTTGCAGGGGCATGTTGAATCCCTGCATGTTTCTGACATTCCTCACATCCTTTAGCAAAGTCTATGCAATCTTTGAGCATGCTAGGCCAATACAAGCCGTATCGAAATAACAGTCATTTCATTTTATGGCCTGCTTGATGTACCCCACATGCCCCATTGTGGACTTCTGATAATGCTAAGTATGCCTCACTTTCTCCTAGGCATTTCAATAATACGCCCTCTTGGGTCTTTTTAAACAATTCATTCCCCATGAGGAGATATGACAATGCTCTGTATTTTGTCTTTCTATCCACATTCAGAGTTGGGTTTGCTAAATAACTCATCAGTGGACTTCGCCAATCTGCATCTGACAAAGTTTTTATGGCTAATATTTCGAATCCCTGTTTCTCAGCATATCCCAATTTCATACTTTCCAGATCCGATGGTGTGAATCTGGTAGCCATAACTCTACCCCTTAATTCAACTAAATCCTTAAAGTTCCTGGTAGAAACTTTATAACCCGAAGCCAACTGTGCTAAGTCATTTGCTTCTTGGTTCTCTATTCTTGGTATGTGTTGAATATCCATGTATTCAAATTTCCTTAATAGCCTGTTGACTATGACGAAGTATATCATCAAGTTTTCCTTTATGCACTTGTATTCCTTTGTAATTTGTTTGACCACTAATTTTGAGTCTCCTTTAATTTCGACTCTAGTTGCCCCCAATTCCAACAAAGCTTCAAGTCCAACAATGAGCGCTTCATACTCAGCTTCGTCGTTCGAGCAACGAGGACCATCTAATTTATACTTGAATTTTGTTGGAATTCCTTCAGGAGAAATTAGAAGGACTCCAACGCCACTTCCATTCCTGTGGGTTGAACCATCAAAGTACAATTTCCATGGTTGTATTTCGACGTAACTCATGACAGTCTGCTCAATCAAAGAATGGTCCACAATGAAGTCAGAAATCACTTGACCTTTCACAGCTTTTAAAGGCATGAAAGTCAAAGAATATTCTGTTAAGGCTAAAGCCCATTTACCAACTCTGCTATGCATTATTGGTTTTGAAAGCATATGTTTAATGACATCGAAATGAGATTAAACATAAACATCAACAGGCTTTATATAATACTTGAGTTTCATACAAGAGAAATACAAACAGAGACATAACTTTTCTAAATTGCTATATCTGGTCTCTGCATCATTTAGTACTCTACTTAAATAGTATATGGCTCTTTCGATACCATTTCTATCTTCTTGTGCTAACATACTACCTATACTAACTTCAGAGGCAGATATGTACAATCTCATGGGCTTCCCCCATGAAGGTGGAGACAAAATAGGAGGCTGAGAGAGGTATCTTTTTATCCTGTCAAATGCCTCCTGGTGGGCTTCGTTCCATTCGAAGGCTTGGCCTTGCTTTAGACGAAGTAACAGAGAGAAAGCTTGGGTTCTTCCACTCAGGTTCGAAATGAATCTTCTGAGGAAGTTAATTTTCCCTAGCAGAGATTGCAACTCCCTTTTTGACGTAGGTGCTTTCGTCTCCATTATGGCTTTGGTTTTGTTCTGGTTGATTTCAATCCCTTTCTTGTGAACCACAAAACCAAGAAAATCTCCAGCCTGCACAAAAAATGCACACTTAAGGGGATTCATCTTTAAGCCATGTTTTCTCATTCGCTCGAATGATTGGCTCAAATGATGCAAATGTGTTTCTGCAGATATAGATTTGATGACTATATCATCAATATACACCTGCATGAAGGTTTCAATGAAATCATGAAAAATTGAATTCATTGCCCTTTGATAAGTTGCCCCAGCGTTCTTTAAACCAAAAGGCATCACCACCCATTCGTAGGTGTCTAAGGCTCCTGGCAACGAAATGCTGTCTTTGCAACATCTTCTTCAGCAATGAAAATCTGATTATACCCAGAGTATCCATCTAACATACTCAAATATTCGAACCCTGCAGCAGAGTCTACTAGCATTTCTGCCACAGGCATGGAGTATTCATCTTTAGGGGTTGCAGTGTTTAAATCCCTAAAATCTATGCAAATTCTTAAAGAACCATTTTTCTTAATAACAGGTACTATATTTGCTAACCATTCGACGTACCTTGTTGTTCTGATGAATTTGCAACGCAGCAACCTTTCGATCTCAGCTTTAATTTTTGTGAGAACCGCTGGTGCGAATCTTCTGGGAGTTTGTTTGATGGGCTTCTTGCCATCTTTGATTGGCAGTCTGTGTTCGACCAACTCCCTCTTTAAACCAGGCATTTCGTCATAATCCCATGCGAAGCAATCTTTGTTTTTCTTAAGGACTTCGATTACTTCCTTCTTGAGGCCTGGGCTAAGTTTTGCACTTATGTAGGTTATTCTTTTCGTTTTTTCATCCCCTGAGTTGACTTCTTCGAGTGGATCTTGTGCCAACATTTTGGCACCTGAGTTTATGGGGTCCCTTTCGAAGCCTAAGGGTTCTTTATCGTAGATGGCATCCAACCTTTGATCCATCTCAAATTCTTTGAAGGGTGAGCATTTTGAGCCATCCCCACTTACTTCGTTCATCTTTGCAGTTAATTTATTTATTTCAGTCTCTAAGGCCGCTTTTGATTCGTTCTCAGCCATGTAGGCCGAAATCCTTTCGAAAAAGGTGGACTCAGTCATGGATAAGGTTGTCGAAGTCCCAGCCTGATGGCCGTTTTTGTATAGTGCTTTCGACTCCCTCTTCTTCACTGATTATTGTTCTATCCCAGTAAAGGCCATCATGGCGAAGGGTCATGTAGTAGTGGGCGTTTCTGGTTTCGTTAATCTCGTCATTTGGAACACACGGAGCAATCTTTGCCAGATTTTTATCATAATCCCTCTTGTCAACTAAATTGACTGTTGACATAAAGTAACTCTGGTCTGCTTCGATGTTTTCCACGATTCCATCATCTCTCCACAGAACTAGTCGCTGATGCATTGACGAAGGAACTTCCCCTACGCCATGGATCCACTCCCTTCCCAGCAATAAGTTATAGTTGGCCTTGGCTTCGATCACCATAAACATGGTGGGCCTACAGCTTGAGCCTATTGTCAATTCCAACTGGACCACTCCCAGTGTTTTGCCCACTTTCCCCTCATAATTGGACAGAACCATATTATGGGGCTTGATATCTCCTTCGCGGATCTCTAATCTTTTCAGCATGAAATGGGGTATCAAATTGACTGCAGCACCCCCATCCACTAGAACCTTGTTCACACCATGGGCACCAACTTTTGCCCGAATAAATATTGGCTTAAGATGGTTCTTCATAGCAGGTTATGGATGTTCGAAGAACGCATTTTGCTCCTCGACAGCCCCATTGTCCATCACATAGTAGCACACAGGCCTATGTTTCATCAAATCTGTGGTATCTTCTTCCTCATATTCATCAATTTCGGTTTCCTGCCCAAATTCACAGGGAAGCACAGATACCACGTTACAGTTTAGGTTGAATGAAGACTCCCCTTCCGATTCGAAGTTATCTGTTATCATATATTCGTCCTCTTCCAGGCCTGGAGTGTATTTCTTTGGTTCATCCCGTTGTACTTCAGAGAAAAGCCTCCTATTAACTGGAGGTTTGTCTTCAGTTTGATTTTTTGGTTTGTTGGTGCTAGATTCACCTTGGTTCTTTGTTGAAGTGACCCCTTTGTTTGCCACAGCTTCCCTCTCATCCTTTCGAATCCTTTGTTGCCCGCGCTACTGGGATCTTGACATCGGGTTCCTTCCTTTGTAGTTTTCTAATCTTACCTCTTCCCTTTTTTCTATGTTGAATTGCCTTCTGTATGTCATAGCATGGCGTGCATTTCGTTCGATGTTTCTCCATCTGTCTTTGCCTTTGTCATTTCTGACTTGCAACCATCTGTCGGTTGGCACTTCAGCAGGGAGTTTGAAAGTCACTCTTCGAGCAGCCTTGGGGTGAGGGCTATCAGGCCTTCGTTGTTTGTGTCTGCTGTCGAAACGTTGGCCCATCTGGACAGTTTCTTGATGGTTCCAGCAAGGGGCGAAGGGAATCGTTTCGAAGGCTCTGGCCATGCTTTGGTCATACACAGCAGAACACCTTGGGCAAATCAAGCACTTGGTTGCCCCTTTGTAGCAGCGAAACACAAACTCCAGCAAACTTTCTCCAGCCTTAGGATAACACCTGAACAGCTGGTTATCCTGGCGCCAATTGTTGCCGGTTCAAGTCCTCTGTACCCTCTCGAAATTCGCAGCGATTCTCTGATTGCAGAGGATGCTGCACCTAGGGCACAATATCATGCCTGTATCTCCTTTGTGGCATGTCATGAGGTAATCCTTGAGACTAGCATCTCCAGCGTGATTATCCTCCATTTTATACTTCTCTTTTTCTAAGTATTTTTCTACCTCCTCCATCTTAGAGCGAGGCCTCTCCATATCCACCATATTTATCTCAACATCTTCCCCCTTAGCTTCATCATCTCCCCATCCTGTGGGCTTTATATCCTCAATGTGAACCTTCGAACTCTCTGGGGCAGAATATTTGACCAAATAGTCAAATTTTCCACTGGTTTCCCCTAGAGTGTCCCATATTTCCTTCTGAGGGGAAGTTGGCTTCGTGATTTGGACTTTCTCCAATTCCAGCCTCAGGCCTTCAGTGACCTGTGTTAGTTCTTGGTTTTGATTTTCCTGGCCTTCAGTAGCCTGGGTTTCTTTTGCAACAGCTACAGGTGCTGCTTCAATCGAAGTCTCTGGTATCTTCTAGATGTCTTCAGTGACCTCTTTATCGACTTCGACCATCACCCAGATTTCAGTTTCAGTTCCTTTCTCTCCTGTTGGGGCATCGCTTTGGTCAGCTTCCACCATGTTAATCTCTCCAATGCATGCAGGCTCAGAGTAGTTGGTGTCTGCGATGTCCAAGGGATCTTCGTCCACTTTCATCTTTGCCTTATCAGCAAACTTTAGTCTGCCATCTTTGATTGCATTTTGAATTAGGTCCCTGAAAAGAAAACATTGTGAGGTTTTGTGGCCTAGGAAACTATGATATTTGCAAAATCCTCTCTTCTTTCTCTGATCTAAAGGAGGTATTTTGACATTTGATGGCACAATGAGTTGGCCATCTTTGACAAGTAAATCAAAAATCTCGTCACATTTAGTGACATCGAAGGTATAAACCTTCTTTGGGAATTTGTCACTTTTCTCATTTTCAACAATCTCTTTCCCTTTTGTGGGAACCAATAATTTGCAGGAGTAAGGTGGAGCCTGTTTTAATTCAGCGAGGTCGATTTCGACCTCTTCGAATTCGAATTCAGGATATTCTTCTGCTTCCTCAGTTCCAACATAGGAGATCCTTTCTTTCTTGCTATTCTTAAATACTCTGGCCTTTTCGGCCTTTAGCCTTTCGACCTGTCGAACCCTATCGGCTAACTGAGCCATGTCCCTCAAATATTGAGTGTCTAGTTTCTTTCGAATAGAGTAATCCAAACCACCAGCGGCCATTTCGACTAGCTCATGTTCAGGCACTACTATGTAACATCTGGATTTCAAAAGCCTAAATCTATTCAGATAATCATCTATGGGTTTGGTGAACTTTCTCTTGACACTAGCTAATTCCTTCAAGCTTATTTTCGACTGTCCCATGTAAAATTGTTCATGGAATAATCTCTCCAAAAGAGCCCAAGTATCAATGGACCCAGGAGTCAAAGTGGTAAACCATGTGAAGGCGTTTTTAGTCAAGGAACTTGGGAAATATTTGATCCTGAGATCTTCATTATTGGCTATATCTCCCGCTTCAGTTAGATATATGGCTATGTGTTCGACTGTTGACTCATTGGTATCCCCAGCAAACTTTGTAAATTTAGGGACTTTATATCCCCTTGGTAAATCAGTATGCATTATGCAATCTAATATAGGAGAAGCATAATTTGGCCTTCTCATTCCTGTATTGAGGCCATTCTGGGCCATGACTCTCTCTATCATGGTGGTTAGATTATTTTCTGCCAAGATGTTATCGTTTCGAATTCTATGAACGACAGCATCAGCATCTTGATTTCGACCAACCATGACAACCCCCCTAGGTTGTTCTTCTCGAAACTCTGGGGCTTCTAGCCTTTCGACCCTTGCCCCTGGTTCCATAATTTCTCTTTGTGGGTCTGGGATTATTGGGGCTTCTAACCTTGGTGCCCTTGCCCCCAAGTTAACTTCTTCTCTAGGTGGTCTATAAATTGGGTCGTTAGCAACTTGTTCCATAACAGGCATGTTTGCTCGAAATCCTGCCTGATTCTGCCTACGCCTTTCTGGGGGAGCAAAGAAATCTGCTATTCGACTCATGTTGTCAGCGTTTTCCCTGTTTGTCACAGTCACATTTTGTACTATTGGGGCAAATATTTCCTGCATAGTTTGTGCTAACACCCCTATCATATTATGGTTACTGTCATCCATCAATTGCCTAAAAGCCAACTGGTTTTCTGTGGTTAAAATAGGCATTGTGCTATAACCCACTGACCCTTGGTTATTTGTCATAAACTGATTTTCCCCAGACCCATACCCTAATTGTGGTGATGAATTCGATGTGGAATTGTGTAAACCTGCCATAAAGGATGTTGGCATTCCATAAGAGGAATTTCTGGTTCGATTACCATCGAAACTGGGTGGTCTAGTTAGTGGAGTGGCGAAATGGGATTGTGTCCTTGATGGTGGAACGAATCCCCCAGGATAACCAATGGTTCCAGTATTTCCTAAGATCGAACTATTAGTTGATATGCCACTTACTCCATTGGTGGCTATATTACTGGTTGAAGATGCAACAGACTATGCATTCGAAGGGATCACATTAGATGTTCCCATCGAAGTGGATACACTAGTGCCTGTTGTGTGTGGGGCATTTTGTTCCCCTTGTTGATTGTCAGAATTAGACATCCTGTTCAAACGTTTTCTTCTGGATAAGGGTTGGTTGCTGTAGGTTATTTTACCACTTCTTAGGTTCATAAAACAGCAAACTTCTTAGGTTCCAACGTTTTTATAATGGTTATGTCTCAACAATCTTTATTTCTAATGTCCAATTATTGGTCCCACCGGGTGTGCCAATTTGTTTCCAGTGATTTCTGGTAAACAACCGCTAGTCTTCCAAACTATCGAATAAACTTACTGACTGTTATTCAATTTCTCTGGTAACTCGTAGGATCGACTAGATTGATCCTAGGACTCATTGGTCATTAGGGTAACTCTCATGATCGAACAAATATTCATGGTTGGTATTTGAGTGTTGTGTAGGTGTTTGACTTATTTCGATTTCTCTCTTAAAGATCAAAAGGATAAAGGCAAAATATATGTGCGCGAAACTAACTTGCATGAATAAATGTTAATTGTAAAGACATGTGAAATTGCATAAAAAGCAAGTAAATGGCTTCGAATTATAAAAACAGTTAATGTAAAAGATGCTCTGGAATGTAAAAGATTCGAAATATGAAGAAAGCGTTTAATGCAAGAAATATGTAAAACGACTTTAAGTAAAATTAGACGTTCGAAAGATAAAACTTGAAGATAAAGGCATGAAAAGTATGACAGTTTTCTGAAATGTAAAGTGTTTGAAATGTAAAGAAAGCATTAAAATGTAAGGCTTAAATGAAAAGATTTCGAATAAAAAGGCTTTAAATGAGAAAACTTGTAAATAGTATTTGGCATGAAGATAAAGGAAAGTGCTGGAAATGGTAAAAGGTTTTCATTAAATCATAAACATGTGGTGCTATCATACGTACATTGCTCTTGCATTCGTTTCCCTAGCCATGTGGTAATTTGAATGTTTACTGAGTATTTAGTACAATAGATATGACACACGAAATCCTAATACTAAGACTTCTATTTATACTAATTCGACCATAACGGTCTTGCTATAAGATTATGCCACGTTCAGAACATGCAAAACAATGCCTCTCTCTTGTTTCCACGTGTCTCCAAATTCTCCAGCACACAAATTTCAAACTTCGAATGTCCCACTTGCATTTGAATTTCAAATGTTTTGGTACTTCTCCGCTTTGAACGCACTTCTCAGACACAGCCTTGTTGTCATTTCGAGACTTCTTTAGATACGTTCCCATAATTGCCACTCGAAGCTCCAAGCTTTGATATGCTTATTCGAAACACTGCTTCTGCTACTTCGAAACATGACGCTTTGTTTCATTTCGATCGAAACGTTCAATTCACTTGGCTTCTAATAATATTATCAAAATCTTCAACCAACAGTGCCAAGGGTCATTTTTCATCAATATGTGTCAAAACATGAAACTTGTTCACCAAGAAACCTAAAATTTGAAATTAGGGTTTAAAATGGAAAATTTTCATAACTTAGAAATTTTCTAAGTTATGGAAATTTCTTATTTTTTTCCCAACTTTGCCTAACTTTTTCACCATGATGAAATTGGATTCATAGAAAACTTCAAACAGGAAAGTTGTAGTCATCCACAAAATCTACAACTTTGATTCACAAAGTTTTCCCAAAAGATGCTTGGATCTCAAGTTATGATTTTGTGAATAAGGGTCCATGAAACTTTTAACTTAGTGAAATTTTGCCCTAGTTTAGGCAGGATTTTGACTTATCTTCATGGCAACTTTTCACATAGTTCCAAGGGGAATCTGAAAGTTAATTTCAAAGATGGATTGTAAAGCATGTTACAAGCTTTCCAAAATGTCCAAGAACTCTCCAAGATTATTTAAGGTTAAGGAGAATCGAATGTTTGAAAATGGCAAATCATCACTTTTGTCCAATGCATTTTGCACCATGTTACAACTTGCAAATCTGTCCTAAGCATGCTTGTACTTGGTTTACAGGTTCTAATCTCTTCTACACTCAAACATTAAAGGAAAATACAATGGTTAATGACATTGTTTTGATCTTTGAAGCTTTGTACAAAGGTTTAATCCAAAAATGTCAAAAAGGCAACATTGCTACTTTGATAAAGCATGCTTTATGTCATTTTGTTTATCTTGAGCATTGAACCCAATCTTTTGCAGCAAACAAAGTCCATGAATATCATGCAATTGGTACCAACCCTATGAATACCTTGAGCTAGCCTGTACAGGCTTTGGCTTTGTCAACTCAACCTTTTCTTCAAAAAGAAAAACTTGCAAAAGTGAACATAACTGGTGCATTTGATAAAACCAAGCCTTGTAACATTTTCAAACAATCTCAACACATTGTAGCAAGCAGAATACACGAGTTACAAGCCTCTCAAACACCCAAATACACAAAAACACAAACTTCTGCCCAAAACAGGGCAACCACTGTAGAACCTTGGCCAAATCCATATTCCCTCGTGCGTTTTGCTTGGAATCATTTCAAACACATTCTAAACATCACACCTAAACTATCCAAGCCCTTCTCAAGCAACTGTAACTCCATTTTCACACTTCACAATTTTCATTTTGAAGCTTTGCAGGTTGAGTTCTACAAGGAGATTCAAGCCATATCAAAGCAAGCTAAGCATTGGGAAAGGTCAAAGGAACATCAAGCAAGCTCAAAAGACCTTCAGGCCTCACTCACAACTCCTACATTGCCATACTCGAACTTGACTGAAACAGGTATTTCTCAAGATTCTAACTCCTTATTTAGGCATCATTAAGCTTAGGTTTGTGAAAGCAAAAATGTATTCCTTAATGTCCTTGAGCTGCACATATGCATAGCTTGTATTTTTATTAACTGAGCTAGGAGAATTTAGATGATGAACATGCTGAAATTTTAGGTCAGAAATTAGGGGTGATAAAATTCTCTTTGTTCTTTGAGAGTTAAATCAAGTTTTTTATATCATTAGAATCGTGTGATGATGAGATATAACTTTCATGTTGCAAGATTTTATTTTTAAGCACATATGCAAGAGATACAATTTTAAACATAGGACGCGCGTTTTTTGTTCTAAGGACAGGGACGAAGTGGAAGTTTGGGTTGGGCCTGGCTGATTCTACTATTGACACCCCCCTGTTTACTTCCTACACCCCCTTGGCCCATTTATTTTATTTTTGTATATTTTTCATTTCCTTTATATTTTCTGACTTTATCTATTTTTTCTAAATATTAAAAATCATCAAAAATATTTTCTAAATTTTTACATTTTTATTTTATTATTTTTATTATTTTTTCATGACAAAAAATAGTTTATTAGGTTAAATATAATTTATTTTCTTGAATAAACTTATAAATAATATAAAAATATTAAACATTTTTATTTTTAATATTTATATACTTAAAATATTATTTTCTCACATATTCTATTTTTTAAATATTTTTGTATATATTTTTTATTTATCTTCTTGTACATAATAAAATAAATAAACAAATAGAATATATATTTTCTTTTAAAACAAAAATTAGGGTTTTCACCCTTTCAAAAATAATCATCTTTTATTTTCTTTTTTAAGACATTAAATAAATTTATTTTACATACATAAAAAATACAAAAACATTTCTTTGCATATTTACATATTTATTGTACATTTAAATATTTGCTTGTTTATTTATTTGTACAAATAAATTCAATGTGGTTGTAATAGTTTTAGAGTTTTATTTTGAGCAATATCCCCTTATTCAAACTTGTACCCTGCTCCCCATAATAATGTTGGAATAGTCTTAGATTTACTTTTATGCATTTATTGCTTTTATTATGCATGATAGTAAAACTAGGGTTTGTATGCAAAAGACCAAAAATCAAAACAAATAGCTTGACTAAACACAAGACAAAAATACATGAAAATGACAACACAATGCACAAAAGCACCCATAGGGTTTCATCCACTTTGTTGCCTTAAAATGGCCATGGTATGCATGCTAGGTATCTTGGCAAAACAAAACAAAAACAAAAGATCATAGTCCCTCGATGACGCTATCTTGGTTGCTTAAACAAAAATGATCTAGTCCCTCAAAAACTTGCTAAGATACTTGGCAATATTGTTATCATGGTCATACGATGACCCACGCCTGTCCCGTTTAACATCCAAAGATAAGTTTGTTTACCAAATACAATGGTAAAACAACAATGTCAAAGGGTTAAAATGTACAAGAAAGATCTTTCAGTAGGGTAGACAACTCTTAGTTACTTGATCAATTTGAAAACATCCTTGCTAATTTCAAAAATACACACAATTTCAAAACATTTCCCGAAACAACTTTCAAACATTGAAACATTTTTCAAAAGACAAACATTTTTGTATACATTCTTCAAACAAGAATCATTATAAAGATTGCCAAAACAAAGGCCTCTTTTCAAAATACTTTCAAAACCACACACAAAAGCATAATTTCAAACAATTGAAAAGCAAAAGCAAGTGATCTAAACAAATAACTAATAGCCCATGGAAAACCATGGATGAGAAGGGTGCTAGCACCTTCCCTTTTGATAATCTACCCCCCGAACCCAAGAAAACATATCAAAGGTATTTCCTGTGCTTTTTGACCTTTCTTTGGATAAAATAAAAAGTCGGTGGCGACTCTTGCTAAACCGAAACATTTGCAAACACAAACGCAAAACCTCAAGTCAGTTCTCCCACCGTATCACAAAATTGGAGACTCTGTTGGGGAGTCAAGAATGAAAAGTGGGGTTACCTTATGGTTTAGATCACCTTTACATGATTACCTTGTTCGCTTTGCTTGCTTTACATTTGGTTCTATTGTTTGGGTTTGAATCCTCTACCCGTATTTGGGAAATATTCATAGGTAAATATCAATACATTATGGAAAATGTGCGGGGTATACCGACACGGTCTAAGAAATAGCTATATTAGTGCGAGATATTTGTGGGTACCGGTAGCCTTTGAGTCAATCAAAGAGAATACGAGGCTGCTGAGTGATGTCATGAAGCACTAATGGACTTTTAGAACCTTTACTTGACCATCTTGGCCTTTTAGGATGTAGTGAGATGACCGACTTTGGTGCAGTCCGAAGTTGGTAGATACTCGATACTACACTCATTGAGGGTTGTTTTCTTGGAATATTTTGGTCGCCAGTAAAGCGGCTAAACTGAAACAATGAACATGAAAATAATCCAGTGATATTGAGCTCCTTACAACCCGGTTACTATTTCTAGGACAGGTTGAGCCAACTAAACTTCAAGAGGGTACTTACGTATGAAA
The DNA here is from genome assembly GCA_948472305.1 of Vicia faba. NCBI lineage: Eukaryota > Viridiplantae > Streptophyta > Magnoliopsida > Fabales > Fabaceae > Vicia > Vicia faba. The sequence goes on along the minus strand of OX451735.1, from coordinate 1,186,398,832 downwards.
CCCCATGCAAGCCTAAACTAGGTACTTGTGTGATTTTTTTGTACATATATACTTGTGCATAACATCATGAGCATCATGAAGCATCATATGCATCCACTAACCATTTCAAGGATTTTGGATCTTCATCTTTGTTCCTGTTTTGTAGGTTATGGAATCACTTCGCAGGAAAACTATTCAAGTCAATCTTGTGAGAATTCCTCCATAGCTAAAGGATCTTGCTTCTAAGATTCCAGAGTATTCTCCATTCACTGAAAGACATGGTCGACTTCTCAACTTGGTCAACTCCAACACAGAGGAAGACATGGTGAAAGTTCTCTTCCAGTTCTTTGACCCCCTACACCACTGCTTCACATTTCCTGATTACCAGCTAGTGCCTACTTTGGAGGAATTTTCTCAACTCTTGAGGATTCCTATTCTCCATCAACTACATTTCAACGGTACAGAAAGAGATCCAAAGCCTAAAGATGTTGCTCAATCCCTACACTTGCAACCATCTGATGTCTTAGGCCATTGGGAAACCATAAGTGGTGTCAAGGGTTTCTTCGCAAAGTTCCTGTTTGAGAAAGCTCAAGAATGCTGGAATTCTCTAGACCTGCAAGCTTTTGAGGAGATTGTGGCTCTTCTCATATATGGGTTGGTCTTGTTCCGAAACCCTAGCCAGCTTATAGATGTCAATGCTGTCAAAAACTTCATGGCTCATAACTCGGTGCCTACACTGCTTGGAGATATCCTCCACTCTTTTCACACTCTTACAATAAGGAAAATAGGTGTTCTCATGTGTTGCACTCCTCTACTGGCAAGATGGTTTATTTCTCATCTTCCCTAATCAGTCTTGAAGAATGAGCAAGGCTTGAGGTGGTCACAACGGTTGATGACCCTTACACATTCAGATATCCATTGGTGTTCTCGATCAAAAGAGAATGTTATTATCATTGACCATTATGGGGAATTCCCTAATGTCCCTCTACTTGGCATTAGGGGAGGCATCACCTATAACCCTTGCTTGGCTCTGAGACAGTTTGGGTATGCCCGAAGGGATGGCCCACATGACATACTGATTCTAGACTTGGTTTTTGACTTCGACAACGATGATCAAGGACTTCGATAAAGGTTCATCCGAGCTTAGAGAATGCCCAACAAGGTGGACAGTAAGACCTTGGGACACAAGAATTCCATCCCCCTTGAGCCTTACCTCAAGTGGGTACGAACCCGCGCCCAAAGTCTTATGATGCCTTACCCCTACATGCTTCCTGTGATTATAGAGCCTGTTATGGAAGGAGAGGTTCCATACACCCTCATACATCCTGACATGCCAACATCACTTGAAGATTTACAAAGGAGTTGGATACAGCTCAAGGGAGAACGCGACACTTTCGAAGCCCAATTCTATGCAAGTGAGAAGAAGGTTTTGGAACTTACTCGTCAACTTCACGAAGAGCATACTCTCAACACCTACATTGCACCAAAAAGGATGCACAACGTCTTTTTACCTTAGAATTTTGTACTATTTTGCCCATGGGGCATGTATGTACTAACAAATTCTATCTTATTAATATGACGTGTGTTCCTTTTTTTGTTTAAAACAAATTTGAATTTCTGAATCCTTGAATGCATTACATGAATACATATCATTCATCATATGCATAAACAAGTCTTCACACCAGGTTTCCTCATCTCTCTGCTGTTTATTTCAGCAAGATGGATATTGAACAAACGGTCAAAGACTTGCAAGCCCAGAATTCACAATTCCAACAATTGCTCATGACCCTAGCCAAGGGGCAGGAGGAATTCAAGACTCTGTTAGAGAAGGAAAAAGAGAAAAAGAAAAAGAAGAGAGTTGGTGTGGCTACCTTGGGAAGAAGATTTGAAGGTCAAGCCAGAAGGGTCCTAGATTTCCCATCAACATCTGAAGAGGGGGGGGGGGGAGGGGTAAAGGAGCTGCAGTGCCATCTGAGTCTGAAGCTGAAGATGAGGAAGATGAGGATTATTCAGAACAACAGTATCTTCCTGCAGATGAAAAATACAAAAACTTGGAAGAACGTCTGGCAGCCATTGAGATTCTGAGAGTGCCTGGGTTGGACTTTGAAGAGTTGGGGTTGGTTTCTGGAATTATTATTCCTCCCAAGTTTAAAGTTCCACTGTTTGCTAAGTACGATGGGGTGTCTTGCCCAAAGATGCACCTACGATCTTATGTCAGGAAAATTCAACCACATTCTTCTGACAAAGACCTGTGGGTCCACTTTTTCCAGGACAGCTTGTCGGGTACGCAGTTGGATTGGTTCTACCAGCTAGAGAGGTCTGATGTGCATAATTGGGAGGATTTGGCAGCTGCATTCTATAAACATTATCAATATAATGAGGACTTAGCACCAACCTGTACTCAATTACAGAGTATGGGCATGATCTCAAATGAAGGTTTCAAAGAGTATGCCCAGAAATGGAGAGACTTGGCAGGACGAGTACAACCACCTTTATCTAAAAGAGATCTAGTTGATATGTTCTTGGGGACACTGTCAGGTCCTTTCTTTAATCACATGATAAGAAGCTCTTCTGCAGGGTTCACCGAGTTGATTCTAACTGGTGAGAGAGTTGAAGTCGGCATAAAAAGCGGCAAAATTCAGAAAGATGCATATGCTTCCGCTGCCATTAAAAAGACTTTTCCAGCAAAGAAAGAAGTCTCAGCTGTCTACTCCCAAAGAGGTCAAGGAAGAGTTGAGCGCCGACCAGCGGTGGGGGCTGTAATGATTCAGAAGTCTACAACTGATCAGCCCAGAAACAATCAACCCAGAACCAACAAAGCTAGGGTGGAAAGGCCTGTAAGGCAATTCACCCAGATAAACATGACTCCTACTCAAGTTCAACCCCATCTCTTGTAGTTAAACCTTGCCAGTCTGAAAGAGGCCCCGAAGAATCCGAATACAACTTCTCCGTACTACCATTCGAACGCCAAGTGTGCTTATCATTCAGGGAGTATAGGGCATGACACCAACAATTGTTGGGCCCTCAAGAATAAGATTCAGGATTTGATAGACACTAAAGAAGTTGAATTCGACACCCCTGAAAAGACGAATGTAATCTCTGCTCCAATTCCAAGGCATGGCCACAATGCCCATGCTATTGAAGAAGATCTTTTTGTTGCTACTGTTGATGATTTGATGACTCTGTTACCGATAATCAAGTTGGATTTGCTGAAGACTGGGATTTTCCCAGGTTGTGAAGAAGATTGCTACCTTTGTTCATCCTTACCAACCGACTGTCCATTGTTGAAGTTAGGCATCCAACGCCTAATGGATAACCAAGAAATTCTTTTTGAAAAGACTCTTGTTACACCGACTCCTGTCAATGATATTTCTATAATTACCATATCCGCCAATCTTTCCTAGGTCTCCAAAAGACCTGTTAAGATTACATCTGATCCTAAGATTGCACCTTTGAAGATAACCATGCCTGAGCCCGTCCCATACAAGTCCAACAAATCAATACCGTGGAACTATGGTGGAGAGATCTATTATCACGGTATTAAACAGATTGAATCAATTGAAGAAAGTTCTAATGAAGAGACTTCCGACATTGGAAATATTGCTGGAACGAGCAAAATCACCCGTAGTGGAAGAATTTTCTCTCCGGAGATTTCCCCTCCAAAGGCAATCTTCGGACCCTCAAATTCTCCTAAGGTTACCCCTGTACCGGTCAACATATCAGCAAGAACTCCAATTATTGAAGAAATCGTAACTCTTGTGGTTATCCCCTCTGCTACTGCTGATGATAGAGGGAAAGGGATCCAAGAAGCGTCCGTCAGGACGAGGGCTCAGCCATTGGTTATCCCTAATACTTCTAAAAAAGAAATGGAAGAGATTTTGAAAATAATCAAGAAAAGCGATTATGATGTTGTGGAACAACTGGGGCAAACCCCCTCAAAGATCTCTATGTTGGCCCTGCTGCTCTGTTCAGAGGCTCATGCCAAAGCTTTGATCAAATTCTTGAAGACGGCCCATGTGCCTCAGGAAACCTCCGCGGATCAGTTCCAGGAATATATAGCTAGCCTAACAACTGACAATGGTCTAGGATTCTCCAATGCCGATTTAACATCTAAAGGGAGAAAACATAATGACGCTTTGCATGTCTCGGTTGAATGCAGAGGGACTACTCTAGCACACGTTCTGGTAGATACTGGGTCGTCTTTAAATGTCTTGCCGAAGAAAGCCTTGGATAGACTAGACTATGAAGGCTTAACCCTGAAATCCAACAATATCATTGTCAGAGCCTTTGATGGTTCTAAAAGGATGGTCCATGGAGAAGTGGACATCCCGATCAAAGTGGGAACTGAAACCTTCAACTCCATATTCTATGTGATAGACATCCGTCCTTCCTATTCTTTCTTGTTGGGAAGACCCTGGATTCACAATGCTGGAGCCGTCACTTCTTCTCTGCATCAAATGCTCAAGTACCCTGTCCAGGGGAAAATTATAATTATTCATGGAAAAGAGGAATACATGATAAGCCATCTAAATTCTTTCTGCTATGTAGAATTGGATGGTGAATTCATCGAGACCCCTTTCCAACACTTTGAAGAGGTTTCTCCTAAAATAGCAGCAACCAAGACAGTGGCTTCTGTACCCATGATTACCAAACCTGTGCCTCAGATGTCATCCCTCAAAGATGCAAAGGCTGTGATTGAAGAAGGAGGAAACACAATCTGGGGGCAACTTCCATATTTTCCTTACAAATCAGATAAATTTGGCTTGGGTTTCACTACTTCTGCTCAAAAGGTTGTACGCTGCAACCGGGCTAGGGGACCACCAGTGAAGATCACCCATCATGGAGTCAATGCTTTGGAGGATAGTGAAGAGGAGAGAAACCTGGAAGACTGGATTTTCCCCACTGTGGGAGGAGGACTATGCAATTGGGAGGCAAAAGACTTTGTTCCAATTACTTTCATAAATAAGTAATTTATCTTTCAAACATTTCTGTTGGTTTGTAATAATTCTCAAACAATTCGTACACTTTTAGCCTTGTGCCTTACCCGAGGCACATAGGTCCATTTGTAAGGGTTTGATTTTTCATCTTCATATGCCATTTTAATGAGTCATGGACGTTTTCACATATAAACTTTTGTGTTCATTTTCTTTCTTTTTACATTTTATTTGTTTAAAGGTGGCTATCCCTTACACACACCCACACTCACAAATGCAGGTACCATTCCATTCCGGATTCCATGGGTAACAATTCTGCTATGGCCTTCAGTGACTCTGAAGATCTGGTCTACCATGCTGAATACGAAGGTGATGAAGATTGTGAAGTGTCAGGAGAATTGGCTAGGCTGCTACAACAGAAAGAAAGGGCTATTCTACCTCATAAGGAGTTGTTAGAGACAATCAACTTGGGCACTGAGGAAGACAGAAAAGAAGTCAGAGTGGGTGCCAACCTAGAGCCAAGTGTCAAGGAGCGCTTAATTCAGTTGTTAAATGAATATGTTGAGATCTTCGCTTGGTCTTACGAAGACATGCGGGGACTCGATACAGATATTGTGGTTCACTGTCTCCCTACAAGATAAGATTGTCCACCAATTAAGCAAAAAGTCTGTCACATGAGGCCCGACATGTCTGAAAAGATCAAAGCAGAAGTTATGAAGCAGTTCAATGTTGGTTTTCTTGCTGTTACTTCCTATCCACAATGGGTTTCTAACATTGTTCCCGTGCCTAAGAAGGACGACAAAGTCAGAATGTGCGTAGATTATAGAGACTTAAACAGGGCTAGACCTAAAGACGACTTTCCACTACCGCACATTGACATCTTGGTTGACAATACAACTCAGCACAAGGTATTTTCTTTCATGGACGGATTTTCAGGTTACAACCAGATCAAAATGGCACCTAAAGACATGGAGAAAACTACTTTTGTTACACAGTGGAGTACGTTCTTCTATAAAGTGATGCCATTCGGACTGAAGAATGCCGGAGAAACCTATCAACGCACCATGGTAGCTTTGTTTCATGATATGATACATCATGAGATAGAAGTCTACGTAGATGACATGATAGCCCGATCACAGACGGAAGAAGAACACCTCGACCATTTGCAAAAGCTGTTTGTCAGGTTGAATGAGTATAAGCTCAGATTAAACCCTAACAAGTGTACATTCGGAGTCAGGTCCAGTAAACTCTTGGGTTTCATTGTCAGCAACAAAGGCATCGAGGTTGATCCTGCCAAAGTCAAAGCTATACAAGAAATGCATGCTCCTCGCACTGAGAAGGAGGTCAGAGGTTTCTTGGGACGCCTAAACTACATTGCAAGGTTCATCTCTTATCTAACATCTACCTGTGAGCCAATCTTCAAGCTGTTGAAGAAAGATCAGGTGGTTAAATGGAATGATGACTGTCAAGTTGCTTTCGATAAAATCAAAGAGTATTTTCTAGAACCTCCTATCTTGATGCCTCCCATCGAAGGAAGACTGCTAATCATGTATCTAACCATTTTGGATAATTTAATGGGGTGCGTACTGGGCCAACATGACGAGTCTGGCCGAAAAGAGCATGCCATTTATTACCTTAGCAAAAATTTTACCGACTGTGAGACCCGCTACTCACTGCTCGAGAAAACTTGATGCGCTTTGGTATGGGCTGCTCTCCGGCTAAGGCAGTATATGTTGACCCATACCACTCTGTTGATATCTAAGATGGATCCGATCAAATATATCTTTGAGAAGCCTGCGTTATCTGGAAGAATAGCTAGATGGCAGATGATCCTGACAGAATACGATATCCAGTACACGACCCAAAAAGCTATAAAGGGGAGTGTGCTAGCTGACCATCTGGCTCATCAAGTTGTCGCAGATTACAAATCCATGAGGTTTGACTTCCTTGACGAGGACATTATGACATTGGACAACATTGAAGAATTCAGACCATATGACGGACCTGAACAAGGATCCCGATGGACCATGTACTTTGATGGTGCCTCTAATGCACTTGGCAACGGTATTGGTGTTGTACTTATCTCTCCAGAAGGTTGCCATACACCTTTCACCACCAAACTTTTCTTCAACTGCACTAACAACATGGCCGAGTATGAAGCTTGTACCTTTGGTCTCAAGGCTTCCATAGACTTGGGAATCAAATCCTTGATTGTATTTGAGGACTCATCTCTGGTCATCAGTCAGATCAAAGGAGAGTGGGATACTAAACATCCAAACCTCATCCCTTACAAAGAACATGTCTTGACATTGTTACCACATTTCGAGCAGATTACCTTCGAGCACTTCCCGCGAGAAGAGAATCAGCTAGCAGATGCTCTAGCTACAATGTCATCCATGTTTAAACTTAACTGGGATAATGAGGTTCCCCAAATCACCATTGAATGGATGGACAAACCTGCACATTGTCACGAGATTAATACTGAAGAAGTAGTGGACCGACCTTGGTTTCACGAAGTCAAAAGGTATCTCGAGGCTCAGGAATACCCTGAAGGAGCTTCAGTCAACGATAAAAAGTTCTTGAGGAGGCTCTCAACTAAGTTCTTCTTGAGCAATGGTATCCTGTACAAGCGCAATCATGATTGCATTCTACTCTGTTGTGTGGACAAGGTTAAAGCTGAACAGATCATGGTTGAACTGCACAATGGTACCTTTGGCACTCACTCTAGCCGACACACGATGGCTAAGAAGATTCTACGGGCAGGCTATTACTGGTCTACCATGGAAGCTGACTGCCATCAACATTCTCGTACTTGTCACAAATGTCAAATCTATGCGGACAAGGTACATATACCTCCAATTCCTCTCAATGTCTTAACAGCTCCTTGGCCATTCACGATGTGGGGAATCGACATGATTGGAGAGATCAAGCCTACAGCATCCAATGGACACCACTTCATTTTGGTGGCCATTGATTACTTTACCAAATGGGTCGAAGTAGCTTCCTTCGCATCCGTTACAAAGAATGTGGTTGCCCGGTTCATCAAGCAGAACCTCATTTGCCAGTACGGCATCCCCGAAAGGATCATCACTGACAACGGTACAAACCTTAACAACACTATGATCACCGCCTTGTGCGAGCAGTTCCAGATTCAACATCATAATTCATCTCCCTATCGGCCAAAGATGAACGGTGTTGTCGAAGCTGCGAACAAAAATATCAAGAAGATCATACAAAAGATGACAGTCACCTACAAGGACTGGCATGCGATGTTACAGTTTGCTCTCCATGGGTACCGTACCACGGCACGTACATCAACTAGGGAAACACCCTTTTCTTTGGTATACGGCATGGAAGCTGTTTTGCCTATCGAGGTTCAGATTCCCTCCTTGAGAATCATGAAGGATGCTGGTTTGAGTGAAGATGATTGAATTCAAACCCAACTTGATCAACTTAACTTGATTGATGAAAAACGACTTACTGCTGTTTGCCACAGTCAGACGTATCAAAAGCGAATGATCAAGGCTTTCAACAAGAAAGTCAGGCGCCAGGTATATCAAGTCAGAGATCTTGTAATCAAGCGGATCATCTTACCGCAAAGTGATCCCAGGCGCAAATGGACCCCTACCTATAAAGTACCATTTGTGATCAAAAACATCTGTTATGGTGGGGCAATGATATTAACCACCATGGACGACGACGACCTGCCGCACCCTGCGAACGCAGACATAGTCAAAAGATACTACGCATAAATGACCCGCTAGGTTGACACACCTAGACAAAAAAAGGGCATCCCGGTGAATCGAAAACCCGAAAGGGCGGTTCAGGCAAAAGATAGGGATAAATAAAAAAATCTGTACACCCGGCAAGTTGAAAACCCGAAAGGGCGACTTGGGAAAAAAAGGGTTTCCCGGTGGATCGAAAACCCAAAAGGGCAGTCCAGGAAAAAGTTAGGGAATTAAAGCGTATGACTATGTCTCGTCGAATCATTTTAAGGACAATCTCTTCACAGACAAGCTCTGGTTTCTGATCAACTCAATCATCTTCGAACGAAGCAATGAATGGACAAGATATTCAGAGTTACGAAGGCTATAACAGAATGGGAACCCCATGGAATTTTCACACATAGACATCTCTATTTGTATAAAGTTTTCTCATTTTTATGACAACATTCTCTTACTAGGATGTCTGTCTCCTTTGTACAAAATACTTACACAAAGTTAATACAAAGATACTTCAAAATGCAGAAAACTATTTGCCTTTTCTTCTTTTTTTTTACACTTGTGTTTTATTTGAAAACGTCCAATGATTTATTAAATGAGCATATGAATTTGAATATAATCATTGTTTACAAATAAATGAAATGGGAAAGAATAATTACTGACAGGTTGAAAGTATAAGAAAACGTCGTTAGGCTATTCCAAGAGAAATCCCCTACAGTACATCATCTAGATCCCCAGCGGAGCTAAAACCTTGAAATACATATCCCCAGCGGAGCTAAATTTCAAAATCCCCATCAAGAGTTAAAACTTCAAACTCCCAATCCACAGTGGAGCAAAACTTTGAACTACAGACCCTCAGCGAAGATGAAACCTTCTTCCCCAGTTGAGTCGAATTTCCAACCATCAATCTACAATGGAAACCATTCAGTTTTCCCCGGATTCCCCAGCAAGTTGTCTTAAAATCTGAGAATCAACCAGATAACAGTTAACTTTTGTCTTATCCCCAAACTAGGATAATTCCCTAGTAGAGTGGCATACAACCCAAACTCCTGAACTTTTTCCAAACAAGAATAAGCTTTTCCCCCAGAGTCCTGAACTTACTCTCCAGTAGGATAGCTACTCCTCAACAGTATAGCTACTCCCTACAGAGGTTTTCATCCCATAACAGAGTGAAGATTCTCATTCTTGATTCCCTAGTGAAGTTGCCAGAGTCTTCTTTACTCCCCAGCATGAATTTGTCAGAATTTTTCATCCCGTGCAGATCGAAGATTCTCATTCTTGAATCCTCAGCTTGAAGTCCCCAAGGGTTCAAATTCCCCTAGCAGAATGAAGATTCTCATTCTCGGTTCCCTGCAGAAGCCATCAGAGCCTTCCTTATTCTCCAACAGATTAAGGTTTTTCCTTTGTTTGATTCCCGTTAGAGATCGCCAAAGTTTTCCCTATTCCCCAGCCGAGTAAGGATTCCCATTATTTAACCCCCAGTAGAAGTCTTCAAAGTTCTCTGGATTCTCCAAGCAAATTTCTTAGGCAGTACATGGCATTACTTCCCCAAGCAAAATGATTATCATCCTCCAACTCCAAAGAATTGAAGGATCCCTATATCCCCAGGAAAGTCGTGAAGGATTCTCACATCCCCACAGAAGTTGTCAAGGATCTTTAATCCCCAACAGTCAGCGAGGATTTCTCATCCTCAGTAATAAAAGATTTTGAATCTCTAGCAGTGGTCGTGGATTTATTTTCCCCGGAAGCAGTCAAGGATTTCATTATCCCTAGCTATCAAGGATTTATTTTCCTCATCAAGACAACGAATCATCTTATATGCGCATACATTACACTCATATATCATAAACATTGATAAAACACATTTTATTGTATCATGCATTTCATGAAACATAACTTTGTGTTTCAGCTAACATTTTACCCTTCTCAGGATAAGATTAAAAGTTATCTTTAACAAATATTCAAAGATTTCAGATACAGTAAAGATACACTCCATACAGGGGAGTCATTCTATTACTCATTCAGAATTCAAAGTCAAGATACAGACTAGATACGCTCCAGACACGGAAGCCATTCTATTTCTCATTCAGATTCAACCATCAACTTCAAGTTCAGAGACACTCCAGACACGGAAGTCATTTTGTCACTTATTCAGATCCCAGTTACAGTACAGATACACTCCAGACACGGAAGTCATTCTGCTACTCATATAGATCTCAACTTCGAATACAGTCCAGATACGCTCCAGACACGGTTGCCATTCTGTCGGTTATTCTGACTTTTTCCCCAGCCCAGAGATGCTCCAGACACGAATGTCATTTTGTCGCTTATTCAGATACAATAATAGATACACTCCAGACACGGCAGTCATTCTGTTATTCATTCAAATTCAAATACAGTTACAGCTCGGATACGCTCCATACACGGATGTTATTCCCTTGCTCATACAGATCCAATCTCTAGATACAACTCAGATACGTTCCAGATACTGATACCATTCTGACGTTCATTCTCGTGATTTTCAACAAACATTCTTAGATGGCATCTTTAAGCCCATCTCCGACAAGATTCTGTCACCTCTCATAAATGGCATATTTAAGCCCATTCCCTCGACTACATTTTGACAAGTGCAAATTTACGGGCACTCTAGTGTCCAATCATCTTTTACCTTCGAGTCGCGAACGACAAACTCGCCAATCTAACTCTTCAGGTTCAAGAAGATTGAACAGGGGCAGCTGTTGTACTCCAAAATTTTCCCTCTCATTTTATTAGATTCTCCTCACAAGACTGCTTGGACTCCAGACATGATTAGGGTTTGCTCAACTCAAGACATCTCCTTGCACTGATGACCTGAAATTAGGGTTTGAGTTTACACAAGGATTTTTGGACTTCCAATGCCTCATGTGACTTTCATACTTCATGTTGGACTCCTAAGATTGCTCATACCAAGTTTCAAGCCTTGAATCAAATTTTTGCCCAATCAATTGGACAGTTGACCTAAAAATCAGCTGTATTGGGGAAAAAGTCAATTGTGGCCAATTTACAGTCAAACCTCATAATTTTTTATCCATATAAACATTATAGACTCATATGAATCATTTGATCAAGTTTGGACCACAACTCCTCAAGAAATTTGATCAGATCATCAAAAGGGCAAAATGGTCATTTTTAGGGTTTTGACTGTAGAAGAGCAATTTCTGATTTTTCACCTAGCCAATGGAAAATTGGGTTCAAACATGGTTTCAAGGATTCAATGGAATCATCTTTACCTAATCACAAGGTTCAAAAGATCTCAAATGCATTGGATTGACAAATGAATTTTCTAGTCAACTGATCAAAAATCAACTGTACATTGAAAAGTCAAACTTTGAATTTTTGGTCAAAATCAAGTTCCAAGGGTCATTTTTCATCAAGATGTGTCAAAATATGAAACTTGTTCACCAAGAAACCTAAAATTGGAAATTAGGGTTTAAAATGGAAAATTTTCATAACTTAGAATTTTCTAAGTTATGGAAATTTCTTATTTTTTCCCAACTTTGCCCAACTTTTCACCATGATGCAATTGGATTCAAAGAAAACTTCCAACATGAAATTAGTATTCCTCCACAAAATCTACAACTTTGATTCACAAAGTTTTCCCAAAAGATGCTTGGATCTCAAGTTATGATTTTGTGAATAAGGGTCCATGAAACTTTTAACTTAGTTAAATTTTGCCCTAGTTTAGGCAGGATTTTGACCTATCTTCATGGCAACTTTTCACATAGTTACAAGGGGAATATCAAAGTGAATTTCAAAGATGGATTGTAGAGCATGTTACAAGCTTTCCAAAATGTCAAAGAACTCTCCAAGATCATTTATGGTTAGGGAGAATCGAAAGTTTTAAAATGGCAAATCATCACTTTTGTGCAAGGCATTTTGCACCATGTTACAACTTGCAAATCTGTCCTAAGCATGCTTGTACTTGGTTTAAAGGTTCTAATCTCTTCTACACTCAAAAATTAAATGCAAATACAATGGTTAATGGCATTGTTTTGATCTTTGAAGCTTTGTACAAAGGTTTAATCCAAAAATGGCAAAAAGGCAACATTGCTACTTTGATAAAGCATGCTTTATGTCATTTTGTTTATCTTAAGCATTGAACCCAATCTCTTGCAGCAAACAAAGTCCATGAATATCAGGAAATTGGTACCAACCCTATGCAGACCTTGAGCTAGCCTGTACAGGCTTTGGCTTTGTCAACTCAACCTTTTCTTCAAAAAGAAAAACTTGCAAAAGTGAACATAAGTGGTGCATTTGATAAAATCAAGCCTTGTAACATTTTCAAACAATCTCAACACATTGTAGCAAGCAGAATACACGAGTTACAAGCCTCTCAAACACCCAAATACACAAAAACACCAACTTCTACCCAAAATAGGGCAATCACTACAGAACCTTGGCCAAATCCATATTCCCTCGTGCGTTTTGCTTGGAATCATTTCAAACACATTCTAAACATCACACCTAAACTATCCAAGCCCTTCTCAAGCAACAGTAACTCCATTTTCACACTTCACCATTTTCATTTTGAAGCTTTGCAGGTTGAGTTCTACAAGGAGATTCAAGCCATCTCAAAGCAAGCTAAGCATTGGGAAAGGTCAAAGGAACATCAAGCAAGCTCAAAAGACCTTCAAGCCTTACTCATAACTCCTACATTGCCATACTCGAACTTGACTGAAACAGGTATTTCTCAAGATTCTAACTCCTTATTTAGGCATCATTAAGCTTAGGTTTGTGAAGCAAAAATGTAGTCCTTAATGTCCTTGAGCTATACATATGCATATCTTGTATTTATATTAACTGAGCTAGGAGAATTTAGATGATGAACATGCTGAAATTTTTAGGTCAGAAATTGGGGGTGATAAAATTCTCTCTGGTCTTTGAGAGTTAGATAAAGTTTTTTATATCATTAGAATCGTGTGATGATGAGCTATAACTTTCATGTTGCAAGATTTTGTTTTTAAGCACGTATGTAGGAGATACAGTTTTGAAAATAGGACGCGCGCTTTTTGTTCTAAGGACAGGGACGAAGTGGTAGTTTGGGCTGAGCCTGGCTGATTCTACTATTGACACCCCCCTGTTTACTTCCTGCACCCCCTTGGCCCATTTATTTTATTTTTTTATATTTTTCATTTCCTTTATATTTTCTGACTTTATCTATTTTTTCTAAATATTAAAAATCATCAAAAATATTTTCTAAATTTTTACATTTTTATTTTATTATTTTTATTATTTTTTATGACAAAAAATAGTTTATTAGGTTAAATATAATTTATTTTCTTGAATAAACTTATAAATAATATAAAAATATTATATATTTTTATTTTTATTATTTATATACTTAAAATATTATTTTCTCACATATTCTATTTTTTTAATATTTTTGTATATATTTTTTATTTATCTTCTTGTATATAATAAAATAAATAAACAAATAGAATATATATTTTCTTAAAACACAAAAATTAGGGTTTTCACCCTTTCAAAAATAATCATCTTTTATTTTCTTTTTTAAGACATTAAATAAATATATTTTACATACATAAAATAAATACAAAAACATTTCTTTGCATATTTACATATTTATTGTACATTTAAATATTTGCTTGTTTATTTATTTGTACAAATAAATTCAATGTGGTTGTAATAGTTTTAGGGTTTTATTTTGAGCAATATCCCCTTATTCAAACTTGTACCCCCTCCCCATAATAATGTTGTAATAGTCTTAGATTTACTTTTACGCATTTATTGCTTTCATTATGCATGATATTAAAACTAGGGTTTGTATGCAAAAGACCAAAAATCAAAACAAATAGCATGACTAAACACAAGACAAAAATGCATGAAAAATGACAACACAATGCACACAAGCACCCCTAGGGTTTCATCCACTTTGTTGCCTCAAAATGGACATGGTATGCATGCTAGGTATCTTGGCAAAACAAAACAAAAACAAAAGATCATATTCCCTCGATGATGCTATCTTGGTTGCCTAAACAAAAATGATCTAGTCCCTCAAAAACTTGCTAAGATACTTGGCAATATTGTTATCATGGTCATACAATGACCCACGCCTGTCCCATTTAACATCCAAAGATAAGTTTGTTTACAAAATACAATGGTAAAACAACAATGTCAAAGGGTTAAAATGTACAAGAAAGATTTTTGAGTAGGGTAGACAACTCCTAATTACTTGATCAATTTGCAAACATCCTTGCTAATTTCAAAAATACACACAATTTCAAAACATTTCCCGAAACAACTTTCAAACATTGAAACATTTTTCAAAAGACAAACTTCTTTGTATACATTCTTCAAACAAGAATCATTACAAAGATTTCCAAAAAAAAGGCCTCTTTTCAAAATACTTTCAAAACCACACACAAAAGCACCATTTCAAACAATTGAAAAGCAAAAGCAAGTGATCTAAACAAGTAACTAAGATCCCATGGAAAATCATGGATGAAAAGGGTGCTAGCGCCTTCCCTTTTCATAATCTACCCCCTAAACCCAAGAAAACATCTCAAAGGTCTTTCCTGTGCTTTTTGACCTTTCCTTTGGATAAAATAAAAAGTCGGTGGCGACTCTTGCTAAACCGAAACATTCGCGAACACAAACGCAAAACCTCTAGTCAGTTCTCCCACCGTATCATAACCCCTAATAATTGAGAAAACTCTTCCATAGTAGGCACTAATTGGTAATCAGGAAAAGTGAAGCAGTGATGTAACGGGTCAAAGAACTGAAAGAGCACCTTTAAAATTTCTTCATCAGGGCTTGAAGTGACCAAACTGAGAAGTCGAGCATGTTTTTCAGTGAAGGGAGAGCTTTCAGGAATCCTTGATGCTAACTCCTTGAGTTGAGGAGGTACTTTCACAAGGTTGACTTGGATAGTGTTCTTGAGAACGAATGTCATGTCCTACAAAACAAGACAAAGATACCCTCTTGAAGTTTTGAGTGGTTCAACCTGTCCTATGAATAGTAACTAGGTTCTAAGGGATCACAATATCACTAATCTTTCCCACAAGTTTCATTCTGATAGACAATTGACTAGCCACCAAACAAAACTCGGGAGTCAAATCTCAATGGGTGTAATATCAAGTATCAACCGACTTTGGGAATACACCAAAGACAACTATCTCACTATGTCCTAATAGCCAAGTTGTTCAATTAAGGTTCTAAGGCCAGTTGACGCTTTATAACACCACACAACGGCCCTGTATTCTCCTTTATTAACTCAAGGTCTACCGATACCAACCAATGTGTCGCATCAACATAGCCATCGCTTCAATTGTGTCGCTATACCCTGCATAGTTTCCATGATCTATTGCTATTTACCTAAAAGGTTTCCCCAGATTCGGGTGTAGGATCTATAGTAACCCAAACAATACCCTTAAAAGTAAAGCAATCAAAACAGACAAAGAAAACAGATTAGAAATGAACTAGACCCTAAGGTAAACCCCACTTTTTATTTCTCCTCAGCAGAGTCGCCAGTTCTGTGATACGGTGGCAGAACCAACTATTAATACTTGTTTGCATTTTTTGTTTGCAAATGTCGCAGTAAGCAAGAGTTTCCACCGACTTTTCTTTTATCCAATAAAGGAAAGGGTGAAAAGAACAGAAAAATACCTTTTTCGAGATTTTCTGAGTAAGGGGGGTAGATTATGGAAATGGGACGTGTTAGAACCCTTTCCATCTGTGGTTTTCCACGGGCTCTTAGGTACTTGCTCATTTTTGAAAATTGTTTTCGTGTTTGTGTGTTTTGAAAGGTTTTATTTGCTTTATGGTAACTCTTGTATTAGTCCTCAAGAGTGTGATAAAGCGTTTTTGAAAAGAATTTTGAAAGTGTGTAAGTGTAAAAGGAATCATATTTGAGCAAGTACTTAATAGTTATCTACCTACTCGAAAAAGGCGTTCTTTTCCTCCTTTCCTTTAGATAGTGCTATCCTACTATTAGTGAGCAGGTGGCCCTTATCGTTGGATTGTTCAGGGACTATCGAAAGGGACGTTTATGGTCATTGAAGGCAACATGTAGAGATACCTTAGCAATTCGAAGGGACTGTCATCATGTAGGAAACATCGAGGGACAAGATCATTTCTCGTAGGAAAATCGAGGGATATTAAGGGACCATGATCTTTATGATGACTTTTAAACTGAGGGTCTTTGCTAAGATATCCCTACGTTCGAGGGACATGACCATTTCCGAAGGCAACCAAAGTGGGAAATACCCTAGCGGTGCAAGTATGCAACATTGTGCTTTTTTTCAGATATTTTATCTTGAGGTTAGTGACCTAATGATTAATTGATTAATTCTTGTCATGGACGCCTAATTTACTAACAGTTTATATAGAAGCATATAAGAAATATAAAGGCGAGAAATAAAGTTCCTACAGTTATTACAATGCTTTGGTGTAGTTACATAAATAATGACTGAAAAGTAAAATACGGAAATTAAAACCCTAATTAAATTATTACAAACCGGGCACAGTTACATAATAAAAAATAATCGTAAGAAAAATATTAACGTGCGAAAATTAAGACTGGCCTATGTTTGAAACCCTAAAATCTAATTGCTTATTAAATATTGTATAAAAAATTTGAAATTTAACCTAATCTCTAATTGATTTTAAATTAAAGAAAACAAATTAAAGTTAATTAAATTGAATTAATTTGCAAAAATTAATTTTTCTTAAAATAAACTCTAAGTCCTATTTTTTATGATTTTTTTGATTTTATGATTAAAGGAATGAGTTTTAAAAAATTATAAACTAATTAAAACAAGAAAATAAAATGATTAAAAAGATGGGCCTGAGGGGTGAGAAACCCAAACTAGGGGGTATGCTGCTGAATACAAAGGCCCAAATCTTGTGCAAGCCCAAAGCCTGCGTGTGATTTGGTGTTGTTGTGTTAGGGAGGTCCACCATTGGGAAGCATCACTGGGCGTTGGATCTGGATCAACTAAGATCTGATGGTTTTGACTTGCTAGCCCATGATAAGTGTGAATAGCCTGGCTACACTGGATCTGGAGGAAACTCATTAGAAAAAATACAATTCAAGACCTGGGAATCGAACCCAGGTCTCTTCCCTTTTCACACGTCCCTTTTACCACCAAGTCATTCTATCATTCATTAACATAAACAAAAGCAAAAATATATATGTGAAATTAAGTCAACTATTTCAACAAATAAAATGCACACGTTGAGTGGGCCCCCTGGGAATTTGAATGAACCAATCATCACCCTATTTTCTGCCACGCAAGGTCTTCGTCGGTTAAGCCACCCCAGATGGTGGCTCCGGTCACCCCCTCTGATTGCTCAAAAAGCCCAACCTGCGAAATATCAGGAAAATGAAAGCAAAAGTGACCCTACCCCCCTAATTTGGAGTCTACGAGTTCAATGATGCTGCCCATTTGGCCTAAGACGGCCTGTATCATCCTATTCGTGCCTTGGTTGTTTCAAAGCCCTAACAATGGCAACTCCCTAAATTTGCGCCCAAACCCTCATGCTTCACGTTAGAACAGATCAAAACAATAATATAAACATGAATATGGAATGAAAATTGATTTATATCATATATTTGCAAGGTTTCTACTCCCAACCTTACCAAAGTCCGGTGACGCGTGGATCTGGAGTTCTAGGGTGCTGCACGTCTTGTGGAGGATATGAATTATCACCTGAGTGCTTTAAAGAATGAATGATGCAATTTGGTTGGCCTGGAAACCACTGAATCGTGTGGTGCAAACTTTCACTTTTCCTTTGGATTTTTGAACTTTTGCTATGGCCCTTTTGAAACAGCTGCGCTCGTTCTTTTGGTCTAGGGTTGATGTGCTTATGTAGTGAATCAGACCAGGTTAACAATTGTGGAAGAATATCCATGGCATTGAGTGCAAGCTTTGTTCCAAATATCCACTTGAAAATATTTCCTATTTTGGACATCTTTTCCCATCTTGGCTTGCACGTTTTTTACTTTGATATGTCAGCATATTTTGTCCATCATTTGATAAGAAAAAGATTCCAAATCAAATCTTCCATTATTTTTATTATTTACTTTATTTAATTTTGCATTTTAAAGGAAAAAATATCAAAATAAATAGTATAAATAATAAAATAATGTGTGAATGAGATCAAAGGTCGTGGGCCATGTTAGAAACAAGTTTCAAGCATGAGAAGATGGGCCCATTTGGAAAAAGTTCAAGTTTGGTCAATATTGGCTTCATGCACTTTTTTCAAAAATTGGTCAACTTTAGCAATGCATATCTCTCTCATTTTTAACCCTAATAGGGTGTTCTTTGACTTTTTAGAGAGCTTAGGATGTCCTCTAAACAACCTTTTTGGTTTCATCTCAATTGGATCTTCCATGTTAATGTAAGGAGCTTTGACCCAAAAGGTGTTTTTGTTGACTTTTTGAAAGGACCTGTAATGTATGAGCTTGTATCTTTTGATTGGGGAATTTCTTGAACTTGAGGGATAAATAGAAGTTGTAGGTAATTGGATTATCTTCAAAATGAGCCTTGGTGGAAAACTTTCTGACAAAGAATGACATAGTTATGCCTGGTTAATGTTTGGTTGACTTTTCCTATAGAAACCCTAATCTGCCATTTTTAACTTTTGATGAGTTAGGAGCATTTCTTGAGGAATCATGATAAACCCTTGATCTAATGATGTACATCACTTCAAAATGTTTATGTTGACCAAAAATCTTGAAGTTTGACTGTATTTGGGCCACAATTGACTTTTGACCTAGTACAGTTAATTTCTAGGCATTTGAGCAGTTGACTGAGCAAACTTGTTGTGCAAGGCATGAAATTTGGCATGGATGATCTTGAGGACATATTAGGACAATGGAGAACATTTGGGATCCTTGGGACTCACACATCTTTCTTAAGATTGAAACCCTAGTTGAGGTTCATTGCCTTTAGGGGGAGAGTTTGCCTGGTCAATTCTTAGTCATCCTAGGGCAAGTTGGGGGAATTTTTTTTATTAATAACCAAGTATTAAAATAATATTTCGCAAATAACCGCGTTTCGCAAAAAAATACGCAAATAACCATGTTTCAGATGACTCCCCAAAGGAGGAGCCATCTGAAATGGCGCATGCACCTATATTTTAAGGGGAGACGCCATCTCACTTAGCGCCTATGTGCTTAGGGCATGCCCTAAGCTAAGTGAGATGGCGCCTAGGTGTATTTTTAGGGCAAAAAATGATTTTTTTTCCGGTGCGTTGCGTGTTGGACAGAGATCAACAAAATGGACTTTTTATTTTAAAAAAAATAATTACATCCAACTGTATTACATTAAAATAACAGTAAAAAAACAGATTAAAAAAAAGGATATAAAAATACTGGAAAAAAAAACGGATACATCAGTGATCCCCCAGAACCCGGTAATGACCCCCGGTTCCGCATCCCCGTCCTCGCCTTTCTCGTGCTGGGTGTCGTCGCGTTTCCTGCTGCGGCAAGGTCGATGGCCTAGCGAAGTCAATGCGGTCTGAATCCATAAAATCATTTAGATCTCCATATCTAGAAGATCCGCTCTGGTACAGTCGGTTACCCATACCCTCAAAGTTTGGTCGTGTTGGCGGTGGGTGCGGTTCCATAGTGGGTCTGTAGCATTGATCGTCTGAGTACGGTGGGTAGAAAGTAAATAGATCTTGGGGTGTTTGGTATTGATGATGTTGGGTGGTTTGGTGATATTGTGGGTGATGGTAGGTTGGGTCGGCTTGTTCGTAATCTTCTGACATTCCCATATCAGGGCTAAGGCTGGATGTTGAGGGGGCCATATTGGGATATGTGGAAGACTGAAATTGTGTGTGGGGTATGCGGGTGTGCTGGTATTTGGATTGGTATTGTGGTTGGGTTTGAGGCATATCGGGGTATTGGTAGTTTGGTGGTGATTGTGGTTGGTTGTGCGGCATTTGATTGTAGTTGTGTTATGGTGGGGACTGTGGTTGGGTGTTTGTGGGTCTGTTTCTTCTTGGGGGTTGGTGGGAGGTTGATGGGTTTTGGGTTTATTGATGGGGAATCGAGGGTTGTGCCCATTGTGTGCGTGGGTCAACCAAGTACCTTGGATGAGACACGTGCATTTCTGGGTTACTAACCGACCTGTACCAAGACAAATATTGATCCGTGTGTCGCATATTACCTTGAGTAAGGAAAACCGGGAATTGCAAGACGTAGCGGTGACGCCTCTGCCACATCTTACACCATTCTGGAGCGAAGTGTTTCCAGTTGGTAAGACCCCACTGGGCGTCGACCCTTTTAAGATGCCATGGGGACAAACAAGTTGGATCACTTGGTATCTCTTGATGCATTCCGAACTGCATCTTCACACGGTCACTGTGGTGCATCTCTATAATGTTGAATCGAATGATTGCAGTCTTCACGGTCCAAGTTACTGCATCCTTCGGGTTTGGAATATGGCCCAAACCCAAATATGGTCTCCAAACGAACTACGATAAAATGTAAATCAGGTTAATGCAAAAGTAATGTATAAATAATTTAGTTGAACAAAAGTTAAAAGCTACGACGTACGTCATCCGGGCCTAAGTGATCCAACAGGTTGCGGTAGAGTGCAACATTGAATCTTGGATTCTTGCCGTAATCCATACCCCTCACGCAGTACCTAAAGGAAATGAGAAACATTTTATTCTTAGCATATATTTTGGGAAGAGCAAAATAGTTATAAATGCTATTGATGGCAGTTGCACAAGATGGCAACAACAACATTTTCCCCATTGCCTTTGCCCTTGTCGAGGGGGAGACCGATGGTGCTTGGAGCTTTTTCCTGAAAACTCTTCGGACACACGTGGCTCCTCAACCAGATCTTTGTTTGATCTCGGACAGACATGCCTCCATTGAAAGTGCCTACAATAATCCAGCAAATGGTTGGCATGACCCTCCTTCTACGTATGTCTATTGCGTTAGGCATATCGTCCAGAATTTCTCGAGGGAGGTCAAGGACAAAACATTGAGGAAAGCGATTATGAATGCGGGATATGCAATGACACAACCCATATTCAAATATTACTGCAACAAGATCCGTTTGTCTAATCCAGAAGCCGGTAGGTGGATCGACAATATTCCGGTGGAAAAATGGACTAGGTCATACGACAATGGACAAAGATGGGGGCATGTGACAACGAATATTATTGAATCAATGAATGGGGTATTCAAGGGCATATGAAACCTCCCAATCACTGCCTTGGTAAAATCTACGTATTTTAGGATGGCTGTGTTATTTGCAAAAAGAGGTGAAATGTGGAATGCGGTGTTGCAATCTGGACAACTATGGAGTGAAAGCTGCATGAAATACATTAAGGCTGAAAGTGCTAAAGCCAACACTCACATGGTTATACGGTTTGACCGACACAGCCACAACTTCATTGTGAAAGAGACAATCGACCATAATGAAGGCCTGCCAAGACAAGAATACATGGTCATTTTACCTTCTCAATGGTGCGATTGTGGCAGGTTTCAAGCATTTCGTATGCCTTGCTCTCATGTCATTGCCGCTTGTGCTCATACCCATCAAGACGCGCTTCAACTTCTGTCAAACGTTTACAAATCTGAAACGTTGCTCAATGTTTACAACAACAACTTTCCTTTGGTAGCAAAACCAGATTATTGGCCTGAATACAATGGCGAAATAGTGTGGCACAATGACCAAATGCGAAGGAACAAGAAGGATCGTCCCAAAAGTAGGCGCATCACAATAGAAATGGACGATCTTGACAAGTTGGAAAGAAAGTGTGGTTTATGCCGTCAGGTCGGACACAATCGCAAAAACTGTCCGAATCGGGCGTCTGGCTCGACCACATAAATATTGTAATACATAAAATCTTTTCATAATTGTGTTGTAAACATTTGGGTTTTCCGTTAACAGATTTTGCTACAATTAATAAAACGCGTACAACAATAATTAACGATATTCCATCTAGGAAATTACAATTGTTAACACAATTTCATCTGACCCATGCATTATCAACATTACATCACTGTCTGTTTTGACTTCCTCCAACCACACATTAGGTCTTCCTACCGCATGTGAGGTTGTTGTTCGTTTTCGCTGGATCCTTCGAAATGTTTCCCCCTCCGTGATATCTCCATCTAGCCACCACATCAACTCCCGCTTCAGACGCTCCATGGAGTGAATGTGCCAGAATTTCATTTTCATCGCAGGTTTCATGGCGGAGAAGATAACGTAACCATCTCTGCTAAAAATCATAGGCGACGTCATGACGCAACTAACAGAGTACAAAATAAAAATACAGTGCGAGAAAGTGTGAGAAATTTCGGAGAAACTGACGAATTATTTATAAAACAGCATTTTTCCCTAGTTTTGCCCTAGGAGCCAAGTGAGATGGCGCCTCCTCTCACTTTTAAGGAGCATGCGCCATCTCACTTGGCTAAAAGCCAAGGGAGGCGCCAAGTGAGATGGCGCCTAGGGCAAAACCCTAGGTGGAGACGCCAAGTGAGATGGCTCCTCCTTTGGAGAGTCATCTGAAACATGGTTATTTGCATAATTTTTTCCGAAACCCGGTTATTTGCGAAATATTATTTTAATACATGGTTATTAATAAAAAAAATTCCAAGTTGGGGATCTCAATGGACATGTCTTGAGTAGAATGAGAGGGAAAATTTTGGGGTACAATAATATCCACACCTGCGTTCATGTCCACACCTATCTCAATGCCCACGCTTACGTTTGCGATTATGTCAATATCCGCCCCAACGTCCTCGTACTACGTCCACACCTACGCCTACGCCTACGATACATACATTAAGATCTCACTGAAATTTTTCACCAAGTACAAATCCACTTGGAGATATAGCAATGGGAAGCGAACACCATAGGGGAGTTGGTGACTACGAGTACCCGATGGTTTAACAAAAGATATATGTCAAAAGCATACACATACACTATGGGAATACACATACATTTGGGGTATACACATACTTAGGGTACGCACATACAAACATTTGGGCATAAGCATATAAGCATTCTTGTATATACACATATGAACATTTTGAGGCATACGTCACACTTAGACAACACATCAGTTTAGGGCATTATACATACATGGCATCTTGTAAAACTACTCTGGTTATGATTACAAATTCTCTCGGGGTTCATTTTTAGCAGGATTATTTGTGCGAACTATTAGTTTAAACTATAAAGCAATTTGGGGATTAATTTCTTCATGTTGATAATTATGGTTGAGACGACATGACAAACATCATCATGAATTTAGGGTTCATTTTCTTCATGTTGATAATTATGGTTGAGACGACACGACCAATATCATCATGATTTTGGGGTATATTTTCTTCGCGTTGATGTTTATGGTTGAGACGATGCGACCAACATCATTGTGAGTTCGGGGTATTTTCTTCATGTTGATAATTATAGTTGAGATGACACGACCAATATCATCATGAGTTTGGGGTTTGTTTTCTTCATGTTGATAATTATGGTTGAAATGACACTACCAATATCATCATGAGTTTGGGGTATATTTTCTTCGAATTGATGGTTATGGTTGAGACGACACGACCAACATCATCTTGAGTTCAAGGTATTTTCTTCATGTTGATAATTATGGTTGAGACGACCTGACCAATATCATTATGAGTTTGGGGTTTATTTTCTTCATGTTGATAATTATGGTTGAGACGACACAACCAATATCATCATGAGTTTGGGGTATATTTTCTTCACGTTGATGGTTATGGTTCAGACGATAAGACCAACATCATCGTGAGTTCGGGGTATTTTATTCATGTTGATGGTTATGGTTGAGATGAGACAACCAACATCATCGTGAGTTTGGGTTTTTTTCCTATAGATAGTCATAGTTGAGGATGACACGACTGACCTCATCAAAGAATTTTGGGTTCCATCACTTCAAATCTAGCATATTTT
Source organism: Vicia faba (assembly GCA_948472305.1). NCBI lineage: Eukaryota > Viridiplantae > Streptophyta > Magnoliopsida > Fabales > Fabaceae > Vicia > Vicia faba. The sequence goes on along the minus strand of OX451735.1, from coordinate 1,186,374,241 downwards.
GTTTGGTTATTAAATCTTGTTTAAGGACTGGCATAACCAACATCGTCATTCCAAGTTCTGAATATCTGGTTTCAAGCTTTTCCAATTATTTATCCCCTAGGTTGCAATAGATATGCAAATCTTCGAGGTTATATTATTAATCCACTAGGTTACGATGGATAACGTAAGCCCACCCCTATTTTCTTTTTTCCCCTAGGTTATGATAAATTCACAGGTTCATCCTCGTACTATTTACTCCCTAAGTTATAGTAAACATAATGAAAGTTGCATAATCTATTGCATCAGTCTCCATGCAACAATGTGCTATCAAATTTTGTTTTATTCGTCCCCTAGGTTGCGATGAATATACAAAATCTGATCATAAACTTACTATATTAGTCTCCTAGCATTAGTAGGTCAACTTTTCAAGACATGTATCATTTACCTCCTAGGTTACGGTAAATAAACAAAATATTACAATCTCTCAGATACCGATGAGTTATCCACGCCATCGGGTCTTACTTCTAATCCACTTTGGTCCAAACGCTAGTAAGATGATACATTATCATCTATGCATATTCTTCACACCCATAGGAACGTTGTACAACGTATTCTTATACTAGCTCGGACAAATCTAGGGGTTTTCCAATATTTAATAAACTTCCGATAAAATATGCGAGACCTGCGTATTCTCGCACTATTTCAATCGAAAGGTGATTAAATAAGGGCAGCTGTCATACCCCAAATTTTCCCTACCCTTATTATGCTTAGTTTTCCTTTAATTAAATCTTATTATTTAGCTTTCACTTTTATAAGGGTATTTAAAATCAGAGAGGGGTGTAACAGTCCAAAATGGACCATCAATATCTGATGGCCCATTAAGCTCTAATAAAAGTTTATTCCAAATTAAGGGAGGTGTATTTCTAAATCAAAGGAGGTGAACAAATTTGTTCTGGTTAAGGCCCATATACTTTTTAACCCACTTTAGATATAGAAGTAGGTTTGATGTCTACTTTGAGGGTGTAGCGATTAATCAGAGGCCCGTATCTTTTGAAGCCCATAAAAATCCATTCTCTTTTTTTCTGATGTATAAAATGACTCTGTTTTTTGTTGAGACCCAATTTAAAATAAGGTGGCCCATTGGTTTTTTTAAGTTGGAAGAGATTGTTTTAATTTTAACATATTTGTTTTTATTATCAACATCACTTTCATTTTTTTTACCATTACTAAGTTATGTTAATATTATTATTAAGCCTTATATTCTAAAACACTTGATCAAAGTGAATTGTTTTTTTGTTCGTTAAAAGGCCTAAAAGCCAGGATTGGGTTTTCTTTGCCCAAACCCCACAACAAAACAACATGGCCCATTAAAGATTTTATTATGAGCTTTTTTTGAAAAAAAACTTCATTGTTTTTTAACAGACCCAACCCAAATCAAAATGCATGCAGTCTAAAAAAAATGTTTTTGTTGAGAATTAGAAGAAGGCGTAAGGGCCCAAAACATTAGGCCCTTTCCTTTTTGAGAAAAAAACTGTTTTTTTTTTATTACTGATTTGTCAAAATGATTGTTTTATTTTTTGAAATAACAGGCCCAAGCGAGCAGGCCTATTAAGAAAAAATAAAAAATGTTGTTGTTTCAAAAAAATGAGGCCTAGCAGATTTATGGCCCAATTCAATTTCAATAATAAAAAAAGAGTGTTTTTTTATATTTTCTTTTTTATATTGTATTATGGGCCAAATAGATTTTGTTTTCATTTGCTGATAAAAAGAAAACAAACAATTGACTCAATACGGTAAGAAGCGCATGCCCATTTATTATTGTTTCAGAAAGTAGCCCAAATCAGTGTCACAAACGTGCACTGTAGAGATCAAAGGCGCACGTGTATGAGAATCATGCTGTTTCTAAATCATTTTTACATTAAAACGTAGAATCAAAGAATCTTTAAAAGCAGAAACAGATCCTAAACAAATATGGAAACAATTCATTACATCAAAATAAAAAATTAATACAACTTTCAATTTTTACAGATAAGATTCAAATACTTCCTAAATATAAAAAAAACTAATTGAAGAATTTCCTAAATCATTAACTAAATTCCTAATCTGTTAAGCCCTAAGATTACTATAAAAGCAGACTTTTGTTTACAAAAAAGGGGACGAGAGAAAGACAATAAGAAATACAGTAAGAAAAAAATAGTAAAGAAAGAACAAGAGACTGCTACAGTCATTGCCGCCGTTACGGTCTAGGGTTTCGATAAACCCTCGCTGTCGCCTTCTCTGTCACACTGTCGCTAACGCTCTTCATTGTTCGACTTCATCATCATATCCATCATGTCGTACCTGCGAAACAGAGGAAGAAGAACGGATTAGTAAGAGAATAGAGAATCGAAGCACCGAGACAAAGACTTCACGACGACAAATGGTATCGAGAACTTAGCTTTCTGTTTAGTTTGTTATGTATGTAAATCACGATTTGTGGATCTAGGGTTTGGGGCATTATGTTCTTGGGTTCACTTTTGGGTTAGCACCACCGTGGGTATGATTTAGGGTTTGGGGTGGTGCTCTGGGATGTTGTTGTTGGAGACAGAGAAGAAATCAGACGAGACAAAGAAAGATGAAAATGAATTAAAAATAAAACAAAATATATTGGGCCTAATGATCTTGTGTGCATCGCCCTATAATTTTTACCACACACCCTCAGTTATTCCCGCGTGATCACCATCAAAGGGCCATAAAAACACACGCCTATCATGTTAAGGTACGCATGCACACACCGAATCAACCGATTTCCCAGACTTTGCTGGGACAAGCCCAACTATTATTTACACCTCCTTCAAATCTGTTTTTACTAATACACATATTTTTGTATCCCCCTGGCCTTTTGGGCCTGAATTCAAAATCTGAATTCAGGCCCTTCCTGTTAACACCCCATAATTTTACTTCTATAAAATAATTTGCACCCCCACTAATTTATTTTTATTTTAATATTTTCTTTTATAAATTCATTATATATTTATTTATTTTTCTGTATTTACATATGTTTACATTTATATTTATATCTTAATAATTATAATATTATATATTACTTATTATTATAAATTTTAAAACTCATTTAAAGTAAAATATTCATTTATATTAAATCATATCTTTTAACTACATATTTAAAAACATTTCTCCTCATATAATTTAAGTTAATATTTTAGATCAAAATATTAAAACCCGCGATTCATTAAATTACAATATCCACAAATGACACGTGGCCAATATCTGGTCGCGTGATAAGGAAACTATATCAGACTCCCTCGCTCTACGTCTAAAAATTATTCAACCAAACACCAATCTTTTTTTTCGTAAATTAAATTAATTCGAACAATTAATTTTCAAAAAGGAGTACAAATATATTTAAATTAATTGCATATTTGGTCTAACAAACTCCGCTATTCCTATTCTTATACCACGTACGCGGAAAATTCAAAATATATTTCGTAATCCATAAAAAAGACAAACCAACTGCAAACTACAAAATAGGACATTGATTCCTCCTAAGAGGATACGTAGGCATACGATTAAAATTGTGGTGAGTCCCACTAACTAAAATTCAAACCCTTTTCCCAAATAAGTAATTAAAAACCCTATTTCCTAAACATCGCGCTTTTAAACCTAGTATCCTTGCGAACAAGGTAGATAAGGGGTGCCTAACACCTTCCCCTCGTCTAGAACCGAGTCCAAACCTAGAATCTATGAATTTATTTTAGGGTTATTCCTTTATACTCCCTTCCTTTAGGTAAAAATTAAGGGTAATTGTTGCACCCCAAAATTTACCCTTTTGATTTGGGCTTATGTTTCATCATGAATATCATGTTGCATTACATTCATACATTATGATGGGATCAAAGTACTTTGGTTATCAAGTCTTCCTCAAGCTTTGAAGGTTGATTGCATTGACAAGTTGCTCAAGTAGAACCTTATCATTTAAACCTCTGGATCTTTCAAGCTCAGAAGCTATTGCATATCTCAGGATGTTTTATCCATCTCTTTGGATCATCAAAGGATTGAAGTTTGTGTTTGATTATAAGAAAAAATCACTCTTTGGATTCACCAGTCAAATTAGGGTTTTGTTTGATCAAGGAATTTGATCAATGTACACTTCTTGATTTTGAAGCTACAACATCTCATTGGTATTTGAAAAGTCTTTGTACAAGAAATTGGTCAAGATGCCCAGAGGATTTGAAATTTTGGAGATGATTCATCAGTCTCCTAAGGTGTTAACCAAAACTAGGGTTTGGGATTTCATCAAGTTTTCTTGAGAATTTTGAAGTGAAACTTTGCACATGGCCTCTATATGTTTGGAAGATCATATGTTTGAAGTTTTGATCATCAATTTTGAAGGGAAGTGGATCAATTGATTCAAAGGGGAAAAATGGTGATTTTGGTCAAAATCAGTCAAAGTCATGGTTGACCAAGTGAATTTTTGGTCAACCATCAAATCAAGGATGAACTTTTCATATTTCAAGTCCATTTTGATCATTGGATCAAAAAGATTGAGGTTTGGGTTGAAACTTGTTCATGAAGAAACCCTAAAAGTTTCTAATTTTGGAAAATAAGGACTTAATTTCAAAAATTCATATTTTATTCACCTTTGATCAAAAAATGCAAATGAAATATGCTTGGGAAGATAAGAGGATAATCTTTCATCTCCTTTTGGTTTCATATCCAAATTGGCAAAGAGTCAAGAGTTATAAAGCTTGGAAGTCACAAAATTATAGGTCACTTTCCAAATTTAGTGAATTTCAAGCTCAATTTTGAGAAACTTAATGGATTCAATTGCAAAAACTCAAAACTAAGGGATTGTATATGTTTTCAATACCTTTCTAAATTATACTCATTTGTGTCCAAATTCAAAAATATGAGCAAGTTATGGACTTTGGAATTTTGAGGCATTTTATTGAATTTTGACAAGTATGTAAAATGGCCATTTCTTGAGAACTTCATTTTCAGCTATTGTCTTCAAATATAATCAAGCCCATGAACAATTTATGACATGCTGAGGCCCATCACACTCACCATTTCGTGCCCATGTGCTTCATGAACTTGCTTGAATGAAAAAATACAAAACATGCTCAATTTTGCAAAATCACCAACACTCTCTCATTTCAAACAATCATGAGCTGGCATTTGGAGAATGTATTTCTGACTTCATTTGGCTCATAAAACGCACAAAAGGCAAGCAAATGCACGAGTGAAACGCAGGCTCCATGTGCATTCTGATTTTTGGCCAAAACTACCAAACTTGCCCTCTAACAGTTTTAAGTGCCAAATACCACTTCTATCCTCTTACTCTCGTGCTATATAACAAGAATCAAGGCTCGGTTGTGAATGAGGAGGCTCATAATCTCTACATTGCAAATATGAAAATTTCCAAGCATCTCTGCAAATTGCTTCGAATCTCTCTTCTCCTTGGATCATTCTTCAAAGTTCTTGGTGATTCAGCTTCAGTGAAGTAAGGAGATCAAGCCTGCACCATTGGATTGCTTCTGGAGTGAAGGAATCGTGTTTCCAGTTTTCACATCCATGTGAGTTTCTTGAACTTTGATTTATGTGTTTCAGCTTGAATTGATGATGTAAATCATGTTCATTGAGTTGCTAGCTGGCCAATCACTAGGATTAATGTATATTTGAGCTTTGATTCAAGCAGAATTGTTGAAATCGTGTTCATAACTTTGAGGTTTGCAGTGAGTTTTTTCAGTTTTTGAGACTTTATTTCTTGATCCATGCTTGATCTTTGAGATTGATTCAAATTGTATAATGTAGTATGACATGCTAGCTTTAATTTGCACTTGATTTCATGGATTTTGGTTGAGAAACGAGCATGATTGATGGATCTGAACATAGGCTCATGACCTGTTGTGTTGCACGCGTTTTGCCCTATGCTAGAGGTTGAAGATGAAGTAAGGTGGCACGCTGTGATTGGCTTGATTTGAATTTTAATGCATTTTCATATTATTTGATTTTAATTGATTTTCTGATTTTTTTATTTCTTGATCAAAACAATTTAAAAAATTCTGAAAAAATTATCACAAGTCCAAAATAATTTCTACTATCTTGTGCAATTTTATTGGAATTTTTAAAAAATGTTTTGATTGGTTTAAAAATTCATAAGTTTAAATAATTGTTTGTTTAAAGATTATTTTTATTTTAATAGTTCTTTTGATCTAAAAATTCCACAAATATTATATTTGAATCATAAAATAAATTAGAAATTGATTCTGATTTTTGTTCAGCATTTTTTCTATTTTTGATTAGAAATTTAATTTGAGAAGGTTATTTGAAATTTTTGTTTCATAATTTTTGTTTTAAAAATTTTTCTTAATCCAAAAATCCTCAAAAAAATCATACAAGCTTGTTTTTAATCATAGAGTCTGAACATAGTTTTATTTTGACCTTTTTGTGACTTTTGACTAGGGTTTGAATTTTTTTCTTTAAATAATAGTTTAATTGTTAATTGTTTGTTTAATTTTGTTTTAATATTTCCTTTAATCCAAAAATTCCACAAAAATCAGGGATGTGTGTTTTTAATTCTTTAATTTTAATATAATTTTGGTTGGTTATTTTTCTGATTTTTTATTAGGATTTTATTTTGAGATGTGATTATTTGTTTAATTAATTAATTGTTTGAATTTGATTTTATTTTTGACTTTTCTGTAATTCAAAAAAAAAGTGAAAAAATATGTGTTCTAACATTTAGGGTTTCCTTGTGGTTTGCATGATCTTGGTTTGAATTGTTTGAATTTTGATCTTACCTAATTAATATTTAAGATTAAAATTCAAACAGTTAGGGTTTTGTAGCTTAAATTGCAAGTTTCATTTTCAAAACCATTATGCCCTGAATTTTCAATGGAATTTAGGTCTTGATTATGGTTCATGAATGAATTGAGGATCTGAAAACCATTTTCTTGAATTATTTGACTTGGTTTGATATTTTTCCATGAATTATTTTGAAAACTTGTCTAGTTTTGATATTTTGGCCAACTAGTTTTGAATTGGGGCCTCACTTGATCCCCTCCTCAACCATTTATGAACTTAAGACTTGCTTTCTGACTTCTACACACTTCAAAGATGCTAAGAAATTTTTTTTCTGAATTATTGATCCTTGTTTCTATTTTTGATGTATTTTTGAAGTGAAGGTACCCAATTAATGTTGCATATCTTGTTGCAATTTGTTTGATGGCCAGTGAACTTGAGTGAGGCCTATAATTGGGCATCTAATGATCATGTTGGATATTTTTATTCAAATAAACTCAAGTCATTTCACTTAATGCCCCATGTTTGAATGATTGAACCTTTTGATGCATTGTGTGGGATTCCTCTTTTATTATGCTTATGAGCTGTGATAAAGTAATTGAGTATGATTGAATTATGTTTGCTACTGACCTTCATGGTCTTTGATGGTATTCTTCTCAAGCTCCCATGATCCTTGATTGATATTTAATTGTCAACTCAACATGGTGATAGAAAGGAGCAACATTCCTCTAATTTTTGACCAAATTGTGCATATGCCTGTTTCTTTTTGTTTATCATGTCTAATGTTTGATAATTGTCATCATGTTCTCTCACTTAATTATAGGGTCATCATCAATCCCTTATATGAATCATCATTCAATTTATGGGAATACTAACTTGGCTGTTGAATGTGCGAGGTACTTTGAGAAAAAATTTCCAGTCTTGACTTGAGGCTATTATGTTTCACTTTATTTGTGGAACACAATTTATTGTATAGGAACTACTCTTGTGCTTGGCATATTTGATAGTCTCTGCAGGATATATATGTGATTATGAATGCTATACATCGCCCATGGGATCAGTTCATATCTGAAAATCTCAATACTTACATCCTGATGGCGTAATTTCTGACTTGATTTGTCTATTGATGCCAACTTGCTTGAAATTCTCTGGGTTTCTTTTATTCTTGCTCAGTTTCTACGGATAGTTATCCTTTTGGTATTCCACTATTTCCTTTCTTCTATTTTCATAAGTTCTATGTTGCATGATGGGACCTCTATTGCTGATATATGTCAGGAGGCCCTCTGGTTTTTTGTCTGATACATATGTTGTGTTTGTTTCTTTAACTTTTGATCGATGAGTCACTCAATTTAGAAATTGAGATCACGAATTCGCTCTCAGTGCATGTTCCTTATAGGATGTTTATTGTTTTTCTTCTTTAATTGTTGATCGATGAGTCACTGAATTTAGAAATTGAGATCACGACTTCGCTCTCAGTGCATGTTCCCTATAGGATGTTTATTGTTTTTCTTCTTTAATTGTTGATCGATGAGTCACTCAATTTAGAAATTGAGATCACGACTTCGCTCTCACTGCATGTTCCCTGTAGGATAGTTTGTTAATCTTCCTTTGACATGAGAATTAAGGTATGGTTTTCCTTTATCCTCAACCTTAGGGTCAATCATTGTATGATAACATTAGGGATAGTGCTAGGCTAGTTTCCCTTAGTTGTTTTTCCTTCCTTTGCATTTTGCATCTTAAAACAAAAATTGTTTTTCTTGGAAAATCATAAAACACCTCTAACAAACTCAAACCCTTCTTCAAGGTAAAAAAAAACAAATCAATCTTATTTGTTTGTACGCCTCTTGGTTTTGTTGTTATCTTTTAGCCGATGTTTCGCCATCGCACATTTGTTTGAAGCCGATGTTTCGCCATCACACATGTTTGTTATCCTACTTTGATTCTCAATATCATTGTTAGGTGTGATGTTTTTTCATCCGTTTTATTCATGTTTCGCCATCCTTGCCATGATACCTTGTTATCTTTTAGCCGATGTTTCGCCATCGCACATTTGTTTGAAGCCAATGTTTCGCCATCACGTATGTTTGTTATCCTACTTTGATCCTTAATATCATTGTTAGGTGTGATGTTTTTTTCATCCGATTTATTGATGTTTCACCATATTCACCATGATATCTTGTTACCTTTTAGCCGATGTTTCGCCGTTGCACTTTTGTTTGAAGCCGATGTTTCGCTACCGCATATGTTTATTATCCTACTTTGATTCTCAATATCATTGTCAGTTGTGATGTTTTTGTCATCTGTTTTATTGATGTTTCGCCATCTTTGCCATGATACCTAGTTATTTTATAGCCGATTTTTTGCCATCTCACATTTGTTTGAAAGCTGATGTTTCGCCATCACACATGTTTGTTATCCTACTTTGATTCTCAATGTCATTGTTAGGTGTGGTGTTTTAGTATTTGATGTTTCGTCATATTTGACATGTTACCATGTTATTATTTAGTCGATGTTTTATCATCTCATTTGTTTGATTATTTTATTTGATGTTTTGCCAGCTTGACTGTTCTTTTTTATTGTCTTAACTAAAAAACACAAACCAACCAGAATATGTAAGTCGAACTACGGCTGCTCTGATTCCTTAAAGGGATACATAGGCATTGGGGTAGGGCCCGATCGAGCACAACTTTTTATTTTCCCTACATTGTTTTCTTATTTTCTTTTGCATGCATTCCCTTCTTAGCTTTAAGCCATAGACATAGGATTTTACCACACCCATTAGATTAGAAAACAAGAATGGATACCATAGAGTACTACGGGCGTGTGGGGTGCTAATACCTCCCCCACGCGTAATAGACTCCCTTACCCGATATCTCGGTCGAAAGATCGTGATTTATCCCTTTTCAGGTTTTCTCGATGTTTACCTTTCCCTTTCGGCGGGATAAAAGACGTTCGGTGGCAACTTCATTGATATTTCATTACACAGATGACAGGTTCGGCCGGGTGGTTTCAGCTGGCGACTTCACTAGGGAGACACTGACCTCTTGCTGGTCCATCCCGGAGTCGATCCTAGCTCTTATTTGTTTTCTTTTTGGGTGTTTATTTTACCGTTTTGCATATTTATCTGTTTGTATTGCATCCTATGTGCGCTTTACTTTCTACATACTGGATTTGGCTGGACTATTTGGATTCTGGATTTCTTGGTGGGTGGGTTGTTCCATGAGGTAAAAGGCCTCATACCCAGGCTATGAGTGAATTCCATATGAACTAGGAATAGAATGGCCATGGCAGCTATGAGGCGGATGCTTTGTAGACCTGACCATGAGACCCATGACTTCGGAGGTAGTTCAGATAGGTTTTATCGTATGATGATACCGACAATCGAGCTCTTGTACTCTGATTTGGCTTTTAGCCTTACCTTGACCTAGACTACACCCGTGAGAGGGGCGAGAAAACTTTTCTTACAGGTACAGGTATTGTTGGTGACTTTGTGTTGCAAAGGTGACTCAGGTTCCCATGATAGTTTCGAAGCATTGGGATTTTCTTTTGATCTTGAGTGGTGCTGTTCTGTAATGGTCCAGCCATGATCCAGTGTGAAATTTTGATCCTTTCATGTTGCATCATAGCATATTTATTTCTTAAAAAAATTATGTATAAAAAATAACTAGCATGTGCATGTCATCTTCTAGGGACATTCAAGAGTCTTCTTTTCATCAGAAATGGTTGGCCTCCCGTCAGATGAGTTTGATTCAGTTCGTGTTAAAGAAACCAACATGCATACATTCTCTTATCAGATTCCTACTATTGATGTGTCCAAATTGAAGAGGTTGAGTTCTTATCTGAAGGGTGATGTTCTGAATAATTTCAACAAAAATTATGGCAATTTGTTACTAATCCTTAACACTCTAGTTGACCCAATGGCCTTGATCACTCTCTTCCAGTTCTATGACAAGGAATTACGGTGTTTTACTTTTCAAGATTATCAACTGGTTCCCACCCTAGAAGAGTACGCGTACCTGCTTAATATTAAATTTTCCGATGAAGTTCCTTTTGTCCAAGTGCCGGAGAAGCCGAAGTTCGAAGTTATTGCTGAAATTCTTCATTTGAGTTGGAAAGAGGTGAAAGAAAATTGGAAATCAAGTGAGGATACTACATGGTTTTATTTGGATTTCTTAGTGAAGAAAGCTGAAGACTGGGCAAAGAAAGGGAATTGGAGTGACTTCATCTCTCTGTTTGCTCTCATGATATACGGGATCATCCTTTTCCCTCGCAAGAGAAATTTTATGGATTTGACGGCTATTTGTGTTTTTAGAAATAAGAACCCAATGTCGACACTCTTCGCAGATACTCTTTACCCCATTCATTTCAGACATGGAAATGTAAGTTTATGTCATTCGATGTTGTATCAATGGTTTAAATTGCACCTACCGGTAAGTGGCCCTTTCGTGGATACCAGACATTCTCTCTGATGGTCATCAAGACTTGTCAACCTTACCTCATTTGATATCCGATGGAATTATGACATGGGGGAGGTACGAAGTATTATCACTAGCTGCGGAGATTTCCCTAATGTTCCCCTCATATGAACTAAGGGGTGTATCAACTATAATCCTGTGCTCGCTTATCGTCAATTTGGATATGCAATGGATGGACCGCCAAAGGTTGAAGAGGTGTCTGAATCAGTGTATTTTGTTAAATGAAGTGATCCTGTGATGTTGAAAAGAGTGACAAGTGCTTGGAAAGGAATTCACAAGAAGGATAGAACTACTTTGGGCAATAAAGTTCCTGTTGCTAGAGTTCCTTACTTGGATTGGATTAGAGCCAGGGTTAAGATTTTACGGTTACCATTTGCATGGTCGGCTCCTATATGTGAGAAACCTCCTACTGTTCTGAATAACACGGTGCCTACTGAGGGTTCACCCAGGTTCATGTTGAGAACATTCAACTTCTTGCAAAAGGCCGTGAGGCAGGGATGAAAATTTATTGGGTAGATCAAGAAAGGGCCGACTTAGCTCGCAAACTCAGAGAAGCTCAAGGGGAAACTTCTGATGCAACCAGTTTTAGGATGAGATCTCATGCTGAAATGGAAGAAGAGTTGAGTAAGACCCAACAAGAGTGCCAGAAGCTTCAGGCATCTGAGAATAGCTACAGGAAGAAGATTCAAAACTTGGAGAAACAGCTCAAAGACAAATATGCTCAGCTTAAGAAGGAAGTAGCGCAGAAGCGTGTCACAGAGGATCGGTTTCAGGAAATTAAAGTAGTCGCATCACAACTTTTGAAGGAGAAAGCCAGGCTTGAAGAGTATTGTCAACACCTTGAAGCGTGTCTTGTTCCGGAGATTTAGTTTTGTTACTTACCTTTGGTGTATTTGGTCACCCCCAGGATTGTTGGAAGGCACCATTTGTTTGTTTTTATTATTCAGTTTTTGTTAAGTTTACTTTGAAACATGTATTTTGTTGTTTATCATTACACTCTTAAATGTCCGAAGTCACTTGAACATCGTTTCTTTTGTTTGTAAATAATTGAAGTGTTTGTCTTATTGTCCATTTTTCCTTTGATTGTATGTTTGATCTTTGGTTGCACGCCGTGATTGATGAATAACAGGACTCTTGAATACCGGGAAATGACAAACATATCATGCACATCATGCATTTCATAACATTACAGGTTATCTCAAGACGATATTCTTATTCTTCTGCTTTTCTTATTCAGAATTCAAGATGACTACTCATCGGTATTCCACCAGAAACAATTTGCCAAGAAAGATGGAACAACTTCAAGCTGAACTCGCTGAAATGAGGGCCCAGGTGGCTACTCATATGACCCAGTTCATGGAGGTCATCACAAATGTGAATTTCTGAAAGGAGGAATTGGCTGCCATTGTCAGCAACCAGCACCGCTATCCAGGGGATGGTGGAAATCAAGGGCTCTATCAGGACATTTCGGTAGGATTTGGGGATGTGCAAGATCAGCCTGATAGAAATTTTCACGGGATGCCCGGAAACCCTTTTGTGCGCAACGTAGGGCAGTTTCCCCGTCTCCAGGACCTCGTCTTGTGGGGAACAGAAGAGATAATCAGGGTGGTGTAATGGGCTATCAGGAGCAGGATTATGACTTTGACCAGGATGAAGATCAGTTTTCCGTTTGGCGTTCAGAGCCAGAAGTGCAGGTTGAGGATAGGAAATATCGGTTGTTGGAAGAATGTTTGAAGGCTGTGGAAGGGAAAGGAGTCCTTGGTATGGATGCTAATGATCTCGGGTTGGTGTCTGGGGTGAAAGTTCCTCCAAAGATCAAGCCTCCTACATTTGAAAATTACAACAGAACATCATGTCCTGTTACTCATGCAACTGCTTATTTCCGAAAGATGTCGGTGCATACTGAGGATCAGGGGCTCTTGATTCACTTTTTCCAGGATAGCCTATCTGGGGAATCCATGGAGTGGTACATGAAGTTGGAGAAAACCCATATTCATTGCTGGAATGATCTTGCTCAGGATTTTGTCAAGCACTACCAGTACAATGTGGATATGACGCCTAATCGCACTCAGTTATAGAATTTGTCACATGGACCAAGAGAATCTTTCAAGGAATACACTCAGAAGTGGCGTGAGTTGGCTGCAAGGGTTCAACCTCCACTCATGGAGAGAGAACTTATTGATATGTTTATGAGTACCCTGCAAGGGCCATTCTATGAGCACATGATAGGAAGTACTTCGGCAGGATTTGCAGACTTGGTTATGGCTGGAGAAAGGATTGAGATAGGTTTGAAATTGGGGAAAATTCAAATTGGAGGTTCTAGTGGCTCATCAGGGGGCAGTAAGAAACCATTCAACACTTACCCTAAGAAAAAGGAAGGCGATGCAAGTGCGGTTTACTCTCATAGAGAAAGAAGAGAGGATCGTCAGCACCAATAAATCAATGTTGTTTCTATTCCTGTTAATGATCCTCCGCAACAGAGACCAAATACCGTGCCTCAACAACAAAGACAGCAAGATACTCCCCGTTAGTATAATAATCAACAGCAGAGACAGTCGAGAAAATTTGATCCCTTGCCGGTATCTCTTACTGAAGCACTCCACCATTTACTTGACTTGAAGTTGATCGATTTGAGAAATATGCCACCACCACCCACAAGACTTCTTCCTAACTTTGATGCTAACGCAAGATGTGAATTCCATTCAGGAGGAGTTGGTCATTCTACTGACAATTGCTTTGCGTGGAAGTGCAAAATAGAAGACTTGTTGGATGCTAAGGCAATTCAGTTTACTCCAATAACTGGTCCAAATGTTACTCAGAACCCAATGCCTAGGCATGGAGGGGGTGTTGTTAATATGATTGATGATAATGGTGAAGTGTTGAATTTAATCATGAATGTGGAACAAGTAACTACTCTGTTGTGCTATGTTAAGAGGTATTTGCTTGACAATTCTATTTTCCCAGGTTGTACTTTAGAGTGTGCCAAGTGTAGAGAGCAACCGAAGGGCTGTGATGATTTAAAAGCCGGTATCCAGTTGTTGATAAAGGAGGGTTCCCTGCAGTTCAATAGAAAACCGAGCTACCGTAAGGTTACCGAAGAAGATGCCGTTGTGGTATCTGTTCCTTACACCCCTGTGCGCATTCCTGCCCCATCTAGGGCACCTCCTTTGATGATTACGGTACTTGGTCCCATGTCGTATACCAATGAGAAAGCCATCCCATGGCATTACGGTGATGATGTTTATTACCATGGGGTGAAGCAGGAGGTAAGTACTCGTTTGTCTGAGGAAGAACGTGCTGAAGATAATGAAGGGGAAGTTCATAACTTTTCTGTTGTGGGTCGAATGACTAGAAGCGGGAGACTATTTGGTCCTTCCAATGTGCAAGATGCGGCAGATGCTTCTGCAAAAGAAAACGTAAAACAACAGGAAATGATTGGTAATCCAAGGGTTACGCCAGCCAATGTGACTCAACCAATTCCAATACCAGAAGCTTCTTCAGTTCCCGATGAGGTTGAAGAGTTAATGCGAATTATCAGAAAGAGTGATTATAGCATAATTGATCATCTAAGCCATACTCCTTCTAAGATGTCTATCTTGTCTCTGTTGATTTATTCAGAACCTCACAGAAATGCTTTGATGAAGTTGTTAAAGAATGTGTTCGTGCCACATGAGATAACAGTCAATCAGTTTGAGAAAGTTTGTGCTAACATATCTGCCAGGAACGGTCCGGGCTTCATAGAATTTGATCTTCCTTCGGAAGGGCGAGACCATAACAAAGTGTTGCATATTTCAATGGAGTACAGGGGCACTACTTTATCCCGGGTTCTGGTGGACACAGGGTCGTCTTTGAATGTATTACCTAAGTCAGCATTGATGAAGATTGATTATTCTGGACTGGAGTTGCGCCCTAGTGATTTGATGGTGAAGGCGTTTGATGGGTCTCGAAGGTCAGTGTTTAGGGAGGTGGAATTACCAATCAAGGTTGGTCCTCACACCTTCACGGCTACATTTTTTGTGATGGATATACAGCTAGCGTATTGTTTATTGGGGCGGCCGTAGATTCATAGAGCAGGGGCAGTCACTTCTACTCTTTATCAGAAACTCAAGTATCCTGCAGAAGGAAAGGTGATAACTGTATGCAGAGAGGAAGAGTACATCGTGATTCATTTGAAATCATTCCTCTATGTTGAAGTTGAAGGCGAGATACACAAGACTCCGTTTCAGGCGTTTGAGACAGTTCATGCTGTCAATTTTCCTCCTCCAGAGCAGAAAGGAAGCCTGAAATTATTATGTCTTCTCTCAAGGATGCGAAATCTGTGGTGGAAAACGATAACCCTGGAGGTTGGGGTCAGGTGCTGGACGTTACCCCAAAGTTTAATAAATTTGGTCTTTGTTTTAGCCCAGGTCAGCAGAGTGCAACTCCCAGAGTATGGAAATATCTAAAACAAAACGCTAGAAAACCTAATCAAGACAAATTAACTGAAAACAAATCACTTTTCACACACGCACCTCTAGGGTAACCTCACTTGTTGCCTTTGGATAAAAATGGTTATGTCCCTTGAACATAGGGATACCATTAACAAAGACACTCAGTTAAAGTCATCATAAAGATCATAGTCCCACGATGTCCCTCTAAGTTGCCTACGAATATATGATGACAGTCCTTTCGAATTGTTAAAGTATCTCTACATGTTACCTTCTATGACCATAACGATGATCCTACGCATTTCTCTTCACATCCAATGGATGGGGCTACCTACCAACTAATGGTAAGCATAAAACCATCTCTAACAGAGAAGGAAAAAGAATAACGAAAGACCTTTTAGTGGGTAAGGAAACCCTTAATTTCTTGCTCACAAATTAAAATAATTTTCACACCTCACGTTTTCAAAACAATTACTTTCAAACGCTTTATAAACACTCTTGAGGACTGATACAAGGATTATTATAAAGAAGACTTCCTAATATTGGTATTTTCAAATCATTTTCAAAGCACACACAAAGAAAATTAAAGTGAGCTAACAATTAAGAGCCCGTATATAACTACATATGAAAAGGGTGTTAACACCTTCCCTTTTCATAACCTACCCCCTTACTCAGAAAATTCTTAAAGGTCTTTCCTGTTCTTCTCACCCTTTCCTTTATTGGATAAAAGAAAAGTTGGTGGCGACTCTTGTTATCTGCAACGTTTGCGCTAAAATGCAAAACCAAAAGTCAGTTCTCCCACCGTATTACAGAACTGGCAACTCTGTTGGGGACTGACTAAAAAAGTGGGGTTACCTTATAGCTAGATCACCTTTAATTTTCTTTCCTTATTTAATTTTCCTGATTTATTTTTAAGGGTTGTTTGAGTATTTATTGTAAAGATCCTATACCCGGATCTGGGGGAATTTTAAGCAAGTAGCAATATATCGTGAAAACTATACGGAGTATACCGATATGGTTGAATAAATGGCTACATTAGTGTGACACATTGGTTGGTGTCGGTGTCCCTTGAGTCAATCAAGGAGAATGATGGGCTGCCACGTGGTGTCATAAAGCACTAACTGACCATAGAACTTTAGTTGACACAACTTAGCCATTAGAAAGTAGTGAGATGACCGGCTTTAGTACAAACTGAAGTTGGTTGATACTCAATTCTACACTCATTGAGATCAGACTCTCGAGATATTTCGGTTGCAAATCAGATGCTTGTGATGAAACAATGCCTTGGAGAAAGATCAGTGATATTGAGGCTCCTAGAACCTGATTACTTTTCTTAGGACAGGTTAAGCCAACTAAAACTCAAGAGGGTACTTACCTACAAACTCCATGTAAGCCTTTAAACCTAAGGCTACTTGTGTGACTTGTTTTCCTTCATTATCTAATAACTTGAACTCCATGCAGGGCTTGTTTGTATCCATTATCTAATGACATGAATTCCTTGCAGGACTTGTTTGTATCCATTATCCAATAACTTGGACTTCTTTCAAGACTTACTTGTTTTCACCATCTTACGCTTTTGCTTAGTGCATAGCATACACATCATGACATCATGCCATAGAATTTTCATTAACCATTTCAAGGATCTCAAGGGCATATGATACAGGTTATCATGAACTAGACGCCTAGCAAGGGGAAGGAGGATTTATCTTCCTCGAACCAAATGCCGCCAAAGTATCATGAACAAACGTCTAGAAAAGGGCAAGGGGATTTATTTTCCTCTAACCAAATTCTGTTAAAGAATGAAGTACATTATCTTGAGTCAAAGGCTAGGACCCACTCGACATGGTGAGCTTGATTCTCGTAGAAGGATATGCAATGATACAAAGTTCTTCAATCAAAGCTGCAGTCGGATTCTAACATTTTCTTCTATTTATCTCGTAAGATCCTTGAAACCATTGCATTTACATATCATGCATGTCATTACATACATGTAGTTCTCAAGACAGGTTTCTCATTTTCTCGTTGTTTATTTCAACAGAAAAATGGCTCTCAAACATACCGTCACAGATCTCCAAACTCAAAATACACAATTCCAGGAGATGTTCCTAAGCTTAGCCAAGGGGAAAGAGGAATTGAAAGAACTCCTCACTAAGTACATGAACAAGAAAAATCTTGAAGAAAACAAGGATGATCGGTTGGAACAATTGCTAGCTGAGATGGAAAATATGAGAATCCAGATGATAGGTCATATGACTCTTATCCAAAATGTAGCTCGGGGATAAGAAGAGTTGACAGTTCTCATCAGCAAACTTCATCAGGACGAATACAACCGTATGGGACGAACGATTAGATCTGGGGACCAAATCATTAATCAATCTCCAATGAGACAGGAAGTTGGCTTGGTTTAAAGTAGGCCTTTCCGGATTGCTACTACATCGCAAGCCCAACAACGACCCACCAACAACAACAGGGTAGTCAGCGTAAGTAGGATACATCTAAAAGGCAATATACCAAACTCAACATGCCGATGTCGTAAGCCTTGTAACACATGTTGAAGTGAATTTGGTCACATTGAAGGATCCTCCTCGGAATCCCAATACTTCCACTCCTAGCTACAATCCTAATGCAAGGTGTGCATATCACTCCAACAGTCCGGGGCATGATACTGATACTTGTTGGATGTTGAAATATAAGATTCAAGACTTGATTGACAAAGAAGTGTTGGAATTCACACAAGATGGTCATATTGAGATTTTCTGTCACCCCTCAAAGGCACACCATCTGAAGTGACAAATTCAGGCAGAGAAGCTTTTTGTTCATTCGAATTTTCATTTGTAATTTATTTGTTTGTTCAAACACTTATCTTTATGTCAGACTTTGGTTGTCCCCATTAATGCATTGCATATGTTTATCTTGAATTAATCTATTCGTTTTTACTATACTTAAACTATGCTTTTACTTCCTTTTTGTGACATTCAACTCTCGATTAAAAGCTATAAATCTTTAGAGGGAGGATGACGAAAATGATAACATAATATTTACAGTATGCTTTTGAAAAGACCTTGCTGACGATGTACAGGAGTTGTTTCAAATCCTAAATAATGGAGTTATAAGGAAGATAATCCCTAGTCAACACCTTTGAGTCTAAGAAGTAGGAGTTTTCTTTTTCACGCAAATTGAAACGTTTAATCATAACCTGGGGCAGGGTAGTTTCTCAGCTAATCCAAATGCACATGCAGTTGCAAGCTTTTACCGCGTACACATTGAATAGTATCGTAGACATCCTTCCAAATAAAAATATGGTGATGGTTCCCCGTAAAACAGGCAGTCATTATCTCTCAAAAGAAAAGCCCGCTAAGTCAAAACCTGTGAAGGAGACTTAAGAAAAAAACTGCGGCATTCTGTTGACTGTAATCATAGAAGAAACAGTTCAGGTAAAAGGTAGGGATGATAAAATCAAAAAAAGGTCGCTACAGATACTCGACAACATAAAAATGTTACAAAAAATGACTTCCTTCTCAAATAAACTTTCAGTATCTGAACCATCACCAAAATTTCATTCCATACTAAATTGGAATCTAAACACACAATTAACTAAGTATAGGGATGAAGAACATCACGAAGAATGGGTTGGGTACAAATAAAGTTTGAGCCTTTATCCTTTGTTTCTTAAACCGTGAACCAGGCCACATTATAACCATTAAAAGTCCTAACTGAAGCATATGTTAGTTCGAAAGCATACTGTTACAAAAAGTATCCTGACTCCTGTAAGGCTTACTATAAATCCCGAGTTGAATTCATATTCTTACAAAATTCTATTTGTTTACTAAAAATGCATTTTCAAAATTTCAAGACAGACATAAGCTTTGCATTTTTAATACCACTATTTGCATATAACTAATTGTTCAACAACAGAGAAATTCACACGACGAATATTCAATAAACGGAAATCCTCTCAATGAACATAATCACTTCAAATGGAAAGACACTTCGAATAACAATCCTTCCATAATCAAGGGGCATGACATGTTATTATCTAACTTATATGTGGCATTCGAGTCAAGATTTTAAGCATCTCTCAATAGTGTTGAATAGCCAGGGGCAGATCTCCGTCTGAATCACTTGGGGCATTAAACATGAATTCTAACAAAGGGTCACGTACGATCAAGCAAACATTTTCTAGAAGTCCTATAACACTTACTACTATGGACAATGACAATTCTTTGCACCCTGTGAACACGGACATAGTCAGAAAATACTATGCATGAAAAAAGACCCGCTAGGTTGACTGGCTTAGGCAAAAATAAGGGCATCCCAGCGAACCAAAGAGTTCGAGAAAAAATTAGGGATATATAAATAAAATTGTACACCCGGAATGTCGAAAACTTGAAAAGGCGGCTTGGGCAAAAAAGGGTACCCCGATGGACTAAAAATCTGAAAAGACAGTACAAACAAAAGTTAGGGATTAAAGTGTACGACTATGTCTCATTATCTCTTGTCTATCAGTAGAAGACTCATCACCTTGATCAACATTTACCGAGGGCCCTAAAAGTTGAGATAATGTTCAAGTAATCCTTAAAGCCCCACAGAGTAGTTTCCACGGAATTATCCCTACAGAACTATCTGCACTAGCTCATCTTCAACAAGAGATACATTCCTCACAAGTCTAATATGCCTTCACGACAAAAGTAGGGCATCTTATAGCTGTTAACATAATCATACTCACCGGAAGATCCCCCTAATAGATTAACGAGTGTGATCGTCTCCCCGACAATGTAGCCAACTTACGGAGTCCTAACCCTCATCAGAGATTAGTAAGAATTCTCTTCACCAGCTGAGTTTATTTCTCCAGCATTGTAAAACCCCCTACAGATTTCTTTCCTCCAGCAACACTCATTTCCTCAGCAAAGTGTTTCTCTAGCAGTTTTAGAGTTTATTTCCCCAACAGGGTTTATTTCCCCAACGAAATTCAGCCTCCCCAACCTGAGTCTATTCCTTTAGCTTATGCAAATCACCGACAAAACTCCTCTC
The DNA here is from genome assembly GCA_948472305.1 of Vicia faba. Classification (NCBI taxonomy): domain Eukaryota; kingdom Viridiplantae; phylum Streptophyta; class Magnoliopsida; order Fabales; family Fabaceae; genus Vicia; species Vicia faba. Next base: position 1,186,353,528 of record OX451735.1, on the reverse strand, counting down.
TCCAGCAAAGGACAATCTAGACTACTATCTCCAGAGAGTTGTTACAGAATCTAAAAATCGGACGAGATATGATTCAACCTTATTCTCCCAGACGAGTCAACATCCATATCAAAAACTTAGTCAGACAACACCTCGAAAGGTTATCTGTCTCTTTTATCCCCAGTCAGGGTATATAAGAATTAAATTCCCCAGTAAAGGAAGGAACAACCAATGTTCCTTCACTCTTCTATCCCCAAGCAAAAGTCAAGCATTCCCCAGCTAAGTTTCCTCAAACAGAAAGCAGGAATCCCCAGCATAGACACTCTAAACAAGATTGAAGACTCATATTCTTCATTCCCAACAACAACTAGGGATTGGTTTTCCCAGTTAAAGATGTTTCACGGAGTTACTAATACACTTCAACGACATCTCACATTCATGCATCATTTACAAAATATCATAGCATATGCATATGAAACGCATATAACACACTCTCATTTATTTCGAGAATATCATTTTGCAATGCATTTCATATATCATGACATTGTATACAACTAACTCTTTACCTTTTCAGTAAGGATTAATCAACGGACAAACACCATCAACTACTTATATGACCAGACACTCTTCTCAAAGGCTATATCTGACAAATGGCTACTTAAGCAATTTCCTCAGAGGGTCATTCTCAAAGAGGCATATTTTCCAATTGAAGTCGGGTGTAGACATCTTCTGGCTCAGATTAAATCGAGTGTAGATTTATTCTGATACTTCTTCCAGTTGAAGTCCATTTGAGACATCTTTTGGCTTAGATTAAATCGAGTGTAGATCTATTCTGATACTCCTTTAGGAAAAGTCGGGCGTAGACTATTTCCAACATGTTTTCTAGTTGAAGTAGAGCATAGACATCATCTAGTACATCATTTAGATGAAATCGAGAGTAGATTCCTTCTGATACTTTTTGGAAAAGTTTGGTGTAGACTCCTTCTAACATCTTCTTCTAGTTGAAGTCGGGCGTAGACATCTTTTGGCTCACATTAAATCGAGTGTAGATTTATTTTGATACTTCTTCCATTTGAATTCGGGCGTAGACATCTTCTGGATCATATTAAATCGAGCATAGATTTATTCAGATACTTCTTCCATTTGAAGTCAGGCGTATACATTTTCTGTCTCAGATTAAATTAAGCGTAGATTTATACTGATACTTCTTCCATTTGAAGTCGTACATAGACATCTTCTGGCTCAGATTAAATCGGGCGTAGATTTATTATCATACTTCTTCCATTTGAAGTTGGGATTAGACATCTTCTGGCTCAGATTAAATCGAACGTAGATTTATTCTGATACTCCTTCAGAAAAGTCGGACGTAGACTCCTTCCAATATCTTCTTCCAATTGAAGTCGGGCATGGACATCTTCTGGATCAGATTAAATTGGGCGTAGATTTATTCTGATACTTATTCCATTTGAAGTCGGGCATAGACATCTTCTGGATCAGATTACATTGAGCATAGATTTATTCTGATACTTCTTCCATTTAAAGTCGGGCGTAGACATCTTCTGGCTCATATTAAATTGAGCGTAGATTTATTATGATACTCCTTCGAAAAAGTCGGGCATAAACTCCTTCCAACATATTTTCTAGTTGAAGTCGGGCATAGACATCTTCTAGTACATCATTTAGATGAAATCGAGCGTAGATTCCTTCTGATTATCCTTTTGGACCAAGTCGGGCCTAGACTCGCTCCAAATACATCTTCCAAGACAAAGTCGGGCGTAGATTTAGTCTAATTCCTATAAACGGTTATTTTGGATGGTATCTATAAGCCCATCTCCAGTGACTCTCCGTCACCTCTCCAAATGACATCTTTAAGCCCATTCCTGGTATAATCAACCAAATATATCACTTGGTGCACCAACGAGTGCAAATTTCTGGGCATTTAAGTGTTCAATCATCTTCCACCTTCAAGTCACGAATGGCAGACATGCCTATCTAACTCTTCAGGTTTAAGAAGATTGAACAGGGGACGTTGTTGTACCCCTAAATTTTCCCTCCCATTTTCTTCTAGAACCACTTCAAAAATCTCTCAAAAATCTCAAAAAAAGTGCAAATTCGTATCACACGATCCAGCTACTCTCAAGCCAAACAAAGTGTCCAAACCTCTTCCTGAAGTCCTCAGGAACACATCTAGCCCAAGAACCAGAAGATTTGGTGCCTGGAACTCGTGCTTCAGACTCCACCAATTTGCATTTTTTCCTTTGAATTCAATCATTAATTACATGCATTACTAATGTGTTTGATGAGCTCAAATGTATTCTGAATATGATTTAGAACGAGTTTAACGTATCACATGCAAGCTTTGATGCATAAATCTCTATATGCCATTTTTAAGGCATAGAAATATGTTTGCTTCATATCTCTCTTTACAGGCACATTAAAGAGAAAAGAACCCCCACCATCGGATTCGTAGTCCTTGAATTAAGGGGGGAGAGTCCCATTAACTTTTCAATTTTCTTGTTTTTATTATTTTTTGCTTTTGCTTAATTAATTTAATTACATTTTTAATTAGACTATAAAAAAATATAAAAAAAACTAATTTTTATTTAAAAATATTTAGACTTAGTTTTTTTTATTAATTAATTTGTATTTAAAAATAAATAGACATTAGGTTTTTTTTTATTATTAACTTAATTTTTTTTAAAAAGGAAAAAAAATAGAAATAATTAGGTTTTAATTATTTTACTATCATTTTAATTATTTTCCAAATAATAAAACATCAAAAATATTTTTTTCTACACTTAGTATCTTAGGTTTATTACAACATTTTTCTAACATTTATTTTTTTCTTTGCTATTTAAATTCTAGAAAACAAATATATAGGTCGCACAATTGATTTTGTATAGCTTAGTTTATTTTCCCGTATTTTTCCTTATTATGTAACTGTTGATGGTTTGTAATAGCTTAAACTAAGGTTTACTATTTCTTCCCCCATTTTTTATGGTTTGTACCCCCTTTCCTGAAGCTTTGTAATAGCGTATGATCTTTCTTTCCTATTTTTACTGCTTTTACTTATTACTGTATATTAATTAGGCATGAATGGCAAGATCTAAAACAAAATGCTAAAAACCTAATCAAGACAAATTAATTGAAAACAAATCACTTTTCACACACGCACCTCTAGGGTAACCTCACTTGTTGCCTTCATATAAAAATGGTCATGTGCCTCGAACATAGGGATACCATTAGAAAAGACTCTCGGTTAAAGTTATCATAAAGATCATAGTCCCGCGATGTCCCTCGAAGTTGCCTACGAATATATGATGACAGTCTCTTCGATTTTCTAAGGTATCTTTACATGTTGTCTTCTATGACCATAACGACGACCCTACTTTTGTCCCTTCACATTCAATGGATGGGGTTACCTACCAACTAATGGTATGGATATCACCATCTCTAACGGAGAAGGAAAAAGAATAACGAAAGACCTTTCAGTGGGTAAGGAAACCCTTAATTGCCTGCTCACAAATTAAAATAACTTTCACACCTCACACTTTCAAAACAATTACTTTCAAACGCTTTATAAACACTCTTGAGGATTGATACAAGAGTTATTATAAAGCAGACTGCCTTCCATTGGCATTTTCAAAATAAATCAAAGCATACACAAGGGTTATTATAACACCTTCCCTTTTCATAACCTACCCCCCTTACTCACAAAATTCTCAAAGGTCTTTCCTATTCTTTTCACCCTTTCCTTTATTGGATAAAAGAAAAGTCGGTGGCGACTCTTTCTATCCGCAACATTTGCGGTAAAACGCAAAACCAAAAGTCAGTTCTCCCACCGTATTACATTATGCATGAAGTATTTCAACATTTCCAGAAAAATCCTCGATTTTTCCATCAAGAACAAAAGGAAATAAGATATAAAAAAGTCACCATTAAAGAAAGAGACTGCTCATATCATACGAATAAATCATCGTCCATACAAATATATCTCGACAATGAATTCATACATATAAAGTCAAAAGGAACCCGTACAACAAAACTAGTGGTGAAGCTAACAAATACAAAGAGATCAACAAAAACTAAAAATTGTTGTCAAACTCCGAACCGAGCTTTGAGCCTTTCCAATTCTTCAATCACTTGAGTCAACTGAGCACCTCTCCCCTTCAACTGGGCTTTAGCCGCTAGCTTTTAATCATCTTTCTTCTTGAGCTGAACCTTGAGCTCGTCAATATGCACTTGCTAATCTTGAACCAGTTGTTCCAAACTCTCTTGTTGCTTGCAAGCTTTTTGAGATTTGGATTCTTCTTCTCGAAGCTTCTTCTTTAAGGTTTTGATTTCCTCTCTGTGATTTTCTTGCATTTTGTCTTTGGATACCCGAAGACTCACAAGCTTTTGCTGATTTTTCACAAGATTAGACCAAACTTTCACCAAATTTTTTGTTTGATTAGAAGTACAGGAACTTTCAAATCTTAGTCTCTTTACACTTTCCAGCAAACCGTGCTCTTCCAATACTTGTCCGTCAATTTGGCTTCGTGAAACAATTTCCTCTTTTCTTGCTCAGCAAAAGAAAGCTTCATATTCTGCTCTTTCTTTTCCAATTCCAACTTGAGGCTATCCGCTTTAACCTACTTATATAACTTTATTGGCACAAACTTGGGTACATCCGGTGACTGTCGAACAGACGATGGTTGAGGAAGTGATGGGTCGCCTGTAGTATCTGGTGTTGATTGACCATTAACTGTCGGATCAAAAATAGGTTATGGATACATCGACACTTCTCTCTTGTAGGGAAAAAATTTCATCTTCACTCGATCTTTAACCCACTATACATATGGATCAAGGGCTAGAGATCCTCTTTGACCAAATAAATTCGTCCCATGTCGATGAACAAAACTCCAAGCTCCTTTCATCCATGCTAACAAGATAATGTCTTCACCTTTTCCGAAATAAACGGTTTCCTCTACTTCGTGATCAATAGGCTTATCAGTCACAATGTACCCCAGATGACGCCATGCTAGGATAGGATTATAATTGATATAACCTTTAGTCCTAATGAGAAGAACATTAGGAAATACTCCACAACTTGTAACGATTTCTCTTACACCCCTTACGTTGTTCCAGACGACATCATAAGAAGTAAGAGTCATGATCCTTCGAAACCAAAAGAGAGTATTTGTAGAGTCAAAAAAGGGTCCTTTGGTAGGCATGTGCATCATAAACCATTTGTAAAGAAGAGGAATGCAACAGACAACACAACCTTTATTGCCATGTCGGGAGTGAATGACATAGTAAGTGTCAACAAGAATATTCGGCACCAGGTTTATATTCATGAAAACACAAATTGCTGAGAAGTCTATAAAGTCCTCCACATTGGGCAAAATAATAATGCCATAAATCATAGAGGCCAACCATGCATTAAACGCGACCCAATCTTTACTTTCTGATAATACTTTAGCTTTGGAAATCAAGAACGGCAAATGAAAATCAAATGCATTATTCTTTTTAGTCCAATTTCTTTTCACATTGCTAAGGTTCAAATAAAGAGCCTTAGAAATTGCCACATAGTCAAGAACCTCAGGTACACAGACAAAAGGAACACAACTGGTGATCTTAATATCCAGGATATAAGCATATTCTTTAAGCATCGGCACTAGCTGATGATCCTAGAATGTAAAGCAACATAGTTGCAGATCATAAAATGGCAACAGTGAAACCGTAACCCACTTCTCATATCCATCATTCAGCAATGGCAACAAGTTTCCATATCGATCTCTGAAAATATTCTCATTAGGTTCAATCACAAGAAACCCCACTTCTCTCTGCGGAGCCAAAGCAAAACCACAAAAACTATAGCAAGAGGTCTTCCTAAGCAGCTCTTTTCCTATACCTAAGTTGTTATTCATTCCTGATGAAAAGACGATCTCGGATTAACCTGGAAGGGTATGCACATGCAAATTAGTTTTTTCATACATATTTTTTATACATTTCTTTTGTAAAAAGTAAATATGCTATGATGCAAGTGCAATACTCATGTAATCAATGTTTCCACAAAACTGGTTGTTCTGATGTCTCTGAACACACCAAGAAAACCAGAACCATAAATTTGGAACATAACCACAGAACCGTAGAACCATAGTGACCAACAGAATAAGTACCAAACAGAAAACCATCAGAACATAATAGTCACCATCTGTACTTGTAAACATATTCTCTCCCCACTCAAGGGTTAAGACTAGGTCAAGGTAAGGCCAATGGTAACCCAGAATCCCATGTTCACTTGAGAATACTATCATCTTACACCTGCGTGATAATGATAGCAGCTCATTAAAATCTCATCTAAGCATGAACGACACAACTGTCTAGGGTAATCTACATCCCCTATATGTCGTGTTCCACTATATTCCTAGTGTTCCTATTGTTTGTCACTTGGCCTAGGTATTAGGCCTTTTACCTCATAGTAACACCCACCTAACCTTAAAAACCAGTAAATCCAGCACAACAACAGTACATGGAAAATAATAAAGATGCGGTGCAAACATATGCTTAGATAAACATGTACAAATGAATAAATTGAAAGCATAAAAATAAATACCCAAAGAATAGAAAGCAACATGAGCTAGGAGCGACTCTGAGATGGACCAGCAATTGGTCAATCTTTCCCCAGTGAAGTCGCCAGTTGAAACAACTGGTAGAAATAAATCATCGAGATGAAATCAATGAAGTCGCCATCGAATGTTTTTTATCCCACAGGAAGGGAAAGGTGAACATCGAGTAAACTTGAGAAGGGTGAAATCAAGGTCAAACGACCAAGAGATATGAGTTAACAGGCTGTTGTGTTGTCTCTAAAGATGCCAAGAATACTAGAACCATAAATCCAAAACATAACCACATAACCGTAGAACCATAGTCACCAACAGAACAAGTACCAAACAGAAAACCATCTGAACATAATAGTCTTCATCAGTACTTGTAAAGATGCCAAGAATACTTGAACCATAAATCCAAAACATAACCACATAACTGTAGAACCATAGTCACCAACAGAACAAGTACCAAACAGAAAACCATCTGAACATAATAGTCTTCATCAATACTTGTAAAGATATTCCCGCCCCACTCACTTGTCAAGACTAGGTCAAGGTAAGGCCAATGGTAACCCATAATCCTAGGTTCGCTTGAGAATACTATCATTGTACACCTACGTAATAATGATATCACCTCACTAAAACCTCATATGAGCATGGATGACACAACCGTCTAGGGTAATCTACACCCCATATCCGTCGTGTTCCACTATATTCCTAGTGTTCCTATTGGTTGTCACTTGGCCTGGGTATTGGGACTTTTACCTCATAGTAACACCCACCCAACCTGAAAAACCAGCAAATCCAGCAAAACAACAATATATGGAAAATAATAAAGATGCAATGCAAACATATGCTCAGATAAACATGTATAAATGAATAAACTGAAAGAATAAAATAAACACCCAAAGAATAGAAAGCAAGAGCTAGGAGCGACTCTAGGATGGACCAGCATTTGGTCAATCTTTCCCTAGTGAAGTCGCCAGTTGAAACAACCGGAAGAAATAAATCATCAAGATTAAATCAATGAAGTCTCCATCGAATATTTTTTATCCCACAGGAAGGGAAAGGTGAACATCGAGTAAACCTGAGAAGAGTGAAATCAAGGTCAAACGGTCAAGAGATACGGGTAAGGGAATCTATTACGCGAGGGGAAGGTATTAGAACCCCACACGCCCGTAGTACTCTATGGTATCCACTCTTGTTGTTCTAATAAAAGTGTGTGTTCAGATCTAAAGCTTACGAGCTAAAAAGAAAATGCAAAGAGGAATGCATGCAAAAGAAAACACGAGGAAAAGAAGGGAATATTTACAAAGTTCCACTCGGCTGAGCCCCGCGACCAAATGCATATGTATCCCCTTTAAGGAATCAGAGCATCGTAGTTTGGCTCAAATGTTTCAGTTTTTATATGTTTTTTTATCTTGAAAAGGGGTTTTAAAAGAAAAGCTAAGCGGAAAAATGAAGTTTGAATTGATTGGTGTTTTTTACTTTGATAAAAGGATTTGAAAGTTGTTATATGTTTTATGCATTTGCAAAGAAAAAGAGTTTAGTTTAAGGATGCAAAAAGAAAGAAGAAACAACTAAGGGTGACTATCTAAAATCTAATCTCTAATGTTATCATACAATGATATCTCTAAGGTCAAGGATACAAGGGAAATATCTAACTAAGTTAGAATGCATGGATTACAATCCTAATATCTAACTTGCATCGAAAATTACACAAGTGAATCCTAAAGGAGCATACAAAGTTCAAAACCTAAGGGAACATGGTATATACAAGAATGATAAGCAAACAAGAAATCAACAAGCTCAAGAGAGCATACACATTTCATGAGTAGCGCATGCTAACTCAAGTCAAAAGGCCTAACCCAGATATCGAATCATCGAGGTAGGTAAAAGGGGGAAGTTCTTGACCATAGATAGCTCATCTAGGTATGAAGGTGTCATGAAAAATACTCTTAACCAAGGTATCATGTCACCAAGGTAAGAAGTATAGAGTGGGGGGAAGTGAATGTCCAAAGCGACTAAGCTCCTAACCAAGATATCAAGAATCGAGGTAGGAGATATAAGACAATATGAACAAACACAGAGCATCAACATCTTCCGACATGAGCTCAAGACAAACTGTCGGGGATTTATTATAGATCAGTGTATCCACTTGACTGACTCGATAATAAGAGTAACATAATCTAAAGCATTGGCGTACAAAGCAAGCCAAGGATGATGCAGACTGAAATTGCGGAGGTTGATTGTGAACCCTACTCTGCTTGCCTTCTTTCGAGGACTGAACAATATGGAATGGGAATGGGACGCCTCTTTGAGTTCTTTGGGCACAAATGTAAGCACACAACAGAATTCCTACTTCGAGGTAGGTCTTTAAACAATCAACAAACACAATGAGCAAACAAGTGCATAATTCCTTCTAAAGGTCTTTAAACAGCAGCTTTGAGTGCACGCTCTTTATTATCCTACTTCTCATGATATCTAGAAAGTGATAAAATGCAGAAAGATAAACCAAACAGTGAAGTAATACCAAACGAATAAAATGTTTGTTATACAACAAGCAAGCAAAGAAAAAATACTCTGGAAAACTTCGAGCAAGCTAACATCATTACAAATGAAATGGTCAGAAATAATATACAATACAATCATCTAGTGTACAGTGCAAAAATAAATCACAAGAAATACGCCTCAAGCCAATATCATGCACTGAACCATGCTACACAAGCAAATGGTAAAATCCAAACACATGTGTCATGACGAATCGCCTTCCAAAACTTGCACAATCTCATAAGAAAGGTTAGAAAATAACAAGGGATATCAAATGTAACTCATTAATCGACATCACAAGTTAAAATGGCATATCATCAAGCATAAAGTGAAGTGCAACAAGTAATGGAAGCGCACAAGTGAAATTCGGGCAGCATGTACATCACACAAAGAAACACACAAAACGTCGATCCAAAAACAACACAACTCGAAGCACCTGTCTTATAATGACAAAAACAAATGCAATGAAGCATAAATCAACAACTAAAACCAAATTCGGGTGCATTTTACAAAACGGGACAACACTATGCTTATTTGGAGAATTAACCCGAAAAATGTATCGGAATCAAGCAAACTCAATCACAAAGGTTTGTGAATGAACAATAAAGTAAAAACATGCATCAAATGAAGGTTAAACTCAAAATACATGCCAAAAGTGTCAAAAAGCACTAAATTCAAAAATTAGGCGCATAAAACCTCGGAACGGAATTGGCTCAAAATTGCACGGTTAACTACAAACGCACCAACAAACTCAAAAAAGTGGTTCCCATGAATTAATTTCAAGTAGAAGTGCTACTTCCAAACCCCGGGAAGCAACTCCATAAACGTGCAAATCGAGTGGAAAATCAATCCGTAAGCGGGAAATTTTGGCATAAGTGTCGTTCAAACATCCAATCCAAGTGCATTAATCATTAACCATCAACAACATGTAACCTTATGCACCAAATCATGTCCAAAAAGTGGAATTCAACCAAAAAATCAAGTGTTGATTTAATTTCCAAATCCGAACTTTTTTGCATTAAAAATGAAAGTTTATTCACAAAAATGGAATTGGAAATTATTTCAGCACATGATTACTTCACAAGAACTCCATCACAATTCCATAATTGACATGTGAACTCAAAATTCGATATTTAAGATTTGGATTATTTTTACCGAATTGAAAATAAAATTCACATCAATTATGTAACTGCAACCTATACCTTTCTTCAACATTCTTCACAATTCAACAACTTAAATCTTGCATCTCAAATTCAATTCAACAATTAGAACAAGAGTCAATTTCACCCAATTAACAACACATGGAATTAAATTCAATCAAAATCAATTTTATTATGGCTCAAACATTTTATCAAACACATAACCTTAAAGAGTTCAATTCATTCCTTAATTCAATTCTCAATTCAAGTCTATGTCCAATTAACAATAATATCCATATTCAACACTTTAATTCACAACAAAATCAATGTTCAACTCATAAATTTTCATTACAATTGCAAGTTAACTCAAGAGTCAAAGCAAAAGTATGAGGAATTACCAATTTGAAGAGAAGGGGAGGTTGGAGAAGATTCCAATTGATTGCAATGCAATCAGATGAGAGAGGAGGCCAAAATTCACGCAATCGAACAGAGGGAGATTACCGCAGTGGTAAGCAATGACGGAGGGCGGTCACGATCGAAGATCGTCAGACATTAATAGTTGGCTGGAAATGGCAGAAGCGATAAGAGGGTACGGTGGGCGTGGTTCACGAATCAGAGATCGGAAGGAGGTTGGATGATTTTTGTGTTTGAAGGTTGATAAATGTTGTTGGTGTTCTTGAGCAAAATTGAGAGGTGTTTTTGTAAGTGAGTAAATTTATGAGAATAATTATGATTTTTTGAATATAAGCTCTCTCCAATTGGGCCATGAATTTGAATATGGGTTGGGTTTTGTTTTGTCAGTGTCAGCAAGTTTAATGTACAATGCGAGTGTAAAATGCCACGTCATCATCGGTGTGAAATCTCGACTCGAGCTCAAATCAAAATCAAAGATCACAAAATTTGTAATGTGATGCTTAAAGAAAGGAATCAATCGGATAAATGACGAGAAAGTTATGAACTTTTGAAGATCCACAGACGCAAAGCAAAGTTAGCTAATGCAGATTTTTCTCAGTTAGTTTCATCGTTCAGTTTTGAAACAATACCACGAACGAAAATCATCCGATCAAAATCCAAACTCGGGGTCAGAAGAAAATTTGTAGCTAATATCATTTATGAAATTGTTCCAAAAGAATCGTCTCAATACAATTAAAAGTTGTATAAGTTACGATTTTTACAATATCAGAAAGTAGTGAATGAAAATTCCGGTTCAGCATAATAAATTTATCTGGTAATCCATAATTTCGGGGACCTTCCTCAAAGAATTATCTCTCGGCCCGAACATATGAATTAAAGATAAAATTAAGATAAATTTTTTGCCCAAAGAAAGACTCAAAAACATTGATACTAGCAAGAGTTATGAATTTTTGAACATCCGTAAAATAACGGTTCATCACAGGATTTTCACTATTTTTTCACCGTTTAGCTTCAAAGTTCTTGCGCATTCAGAGATCTTCCTCAATGAAATAGCTTTCGTGCCGAACATGAAAGTTTGAGAGAATAACAATAAAATTCAAATGATCTAAGAGACACTCAAAGATGATACTCCAGTCAGCAGTTATGAGTTTTTAAGCATCTGAAAAACCATAAAAACGGTAAATTCATTGTATACCGCAATTCAAGTATTTTGCGCTTTAGAAAATATTCCTCACAAAAATAGCCTTCGACGTTAATAGATTAAATGAAGAAGACTTAAAGACAGTTCTAATGACTGAAGAATCAATCACAAACCATTTTTTGAACTCGAGCTGTAAAATTTTGTTTGTACTGTCCCGAATCAACTGAAACATTCAACTTTCTGCATAATTCAAGGAGTGTTGTAACACATAAGAGCTTGATATGATGATGAATGGCTTGTTTGTTGATTGGATAGCTTGGAAAACATGCGTATCACATTAATATACGGAAAACCATGAGTTCTGCTTCACAATACTACTTAACGAAACAATCATTTTTCACAACTCTTTCTTGCATAGAAATACCTCGATTCCATGAGCATAAGCCTATGAAATGAATGTATTCATATGGTAATTAAGTATAAGTAAATTAAAATTAAAATGAAGAGGGAGAATTTTGGGGTACAACAGTTTCGATCTAAACTCGGATGTGTCGACACATGAAGGCAAAAACATGCAGAAAATGTTTTTCAATGAGTTTGGTCAATTTCAAAGTGCTTTTTGATGGTTCCTAAGATCTATGATGCAGAAGAGTGCCACAATACAAAGAAATACGATTAATTTTACCACCGTGCCATCTTTTCCGGTTTTGACATCATGCAAAACATCGTATATTGAAGTTGTACTCACAAAATCCCCCTTTTTGATGATGGCAAAACTTTCGACGATGCATTAAAAAGGCTCCCCCTATCTTTATGCTTCCTATATTTATCTCGCATATGCTTACCCCCCTTTGACAACATAAAAAAGAAGATAGAAACCAATTAGAAGTATCAAACTTTCCAAACAATTAACAAATACCAAACAGAGGCAAATTTTGCATATAAGAGCAACAATTACATATCACCATATATATGTAATGATTCAAACTTTTAAATAACGAGCAGTACGCATCACAATAAATGTAATGTATTGCAAAATCAATGAAAATCCATTTGAGCGTCATGATCATGCAACATTTTATAATGGAACTCCCGATGTCGCACACGCATTTGCCAACCATAGCAACAACATAATATCACTACTTACACCAAAATGAAAATGTTTATTAAAAAAATTAACTATGATAACATGAACCATACATTGCAAAATAAAATAAGGAAAATAACCACAACACATGCTTGCATATTGAGAACAAATCTATACTAATATGAAAGAATTAATACATGAAGTCATTGTAAGCATATAGAACAAGAACACACAATGGTTGTTGATTAGAAATTTTTGGAAATGAACATTCATGGTTTTTATCATTTGAAAGTATACGAAGCACTTTTTAAAGAAGCCTAGAAATATGCATTAAGGCAAAACTTACGTTCAAGGAGAAATTGAAACGATATTACCTCATTCTTGAAGAATTGGAAGTTGAACTCATAAGACATAACACACTCAAACACAAAGTTTGATCGAATACTTAAATTGCAATTAACGAGAAAGAACTAGGAAACATTTGAGATATCAATTATCCCCAATTCTCCATGTATGTTGACAAAAGATTCGGTTGCGAGTGGTTTAGTGAAAATATGGGCAAGTTGATTTTTACTATCAACATGCTCAAATGCAACATATCCTTTTTCAACATGATCACAAAGGAAGTGATCTCGTCCCTCAATATGTTTATTTCTTGAATGTAGCACCAAATTTATGATTAGATTTATGGCACTAATGTTATCACACATGATAAGAATACGTGATAGTTTAATGTCGAAGTCCAATAGTTGTTGTTTGAGCCATAATATTTGAGCACAATAACTATTAGCTACCACGTATTCTGCCTCGGCAGTTGACAAAGCTACGGAAACTTGATTTTTACTATACCAACTTACCAAGGATTTTGCAAACAAATGACAAGTTCCACTAGTACTTTTCCTATCCAATTTGCAACCTGCAAAATCGGAATCAGAATAACCAACCAAATTACAATCGTTTCCCTTGGAATACCAAAGCCCAAATTTTGAGGTACCAATAAGGTATCTAAAGATTCGTTTTATGGTTTTTAAATAAGATTCCTTGAGAACCGCTTGATATCATGCATATATACAAACACTAAACATGATATCGGAACGAGATGCTCTAAGATAGAGAAGAGAACCAATCATACCTCTATACCTTTTTACCTCAATGTCCTTACCTTTCTATCCTTGTCCAGATTATCGTTTGATGCTATGGGAGTGTCAATTTCCGTAGCACTATCCATTTCGAATCTCTTAAGTAATTCGAGACAATACTTGGTTTGACATACAAATGTTCATTTATTGAGTTGTTTGATTTGTATCCCGAGAAAGTAATTCAACTCCTCTATTGGGCTCGTCTTTAACTCTCCTTGCATAAGCTTAGAGAACTCATTGACAAGATGCATATTAGTAGATCCAAAATGATATCATCTACATAAATTTGAATTATAAAATATGCTTTCCTTGACGTTTAATAAAGAGAGTATTGACAACTTTCCCTCTAAAGTATCCTTGTTCAAGAAATAATTTGCTAAGTCTATCATAACATGCCCTAGGGGCTTCTTTAAGACCGTACAATGCATATTTAAGCTTGAAAACATGATTAGGAAACTCATCATTTTCAAATCTGGGAGGTTGAGAAACATACACCTCTTCACTTATGTATCCATTATGGAATGCACTTTTTACGTCCATTTGAAATAATTTGTAATTCTTAGGATAAGCATAAGCTAATAAAAGGCGTATAGCCTTAAGTCGGGACACCAGAGCATAAGTCTCATCATAGTCAATTCCCTCCTCTTTGTTATACTCTTTATCTACAAGACGAGCCTTATTTCTTGTTATCACACCATGTTCATCAAGCTTATTCCTAAATACCCATCGGGTGCGTATGATTTGTAGGACGAGGGACAAGATCCCAAACGTCATTTCTTTCAAATTGGTTTAATTCTTTTTGAATGTCAATAAGCCAATGCTCATCAATTAAGGAATCATTAGTTTTTTAAGGTTCAACTTGTGATACATAAGTATGATGACAACAAATACTACTTATTTTAGAGCGAGTCGTTACCCCTTTTTTTGATATCACCTATAATGTTGTCAAGTGGATGATCTTTGGAGGCTCTCCACTCCAAAGGAAAATCATCATTTTTCTTGGACTTTATCATATTTCTTTTCTTGGGATCTATCCCCATCCTCCTTAATTCCAACTACTTTAGGTTGATCAACTCCTTTGTCGGTGTCTTTGAGCATGTCTTATGTGGATGCACCTACACCATGAAAAGAACTACATTTCCCAACACTATTTGTGGAAGACTCATGAAAAGTAACATGAACAAACTCTTCAACGATAAGTAATCTCTTGTTATAAAATCTATATGCTTTACTAAATTGAGAGTATCCAAGAAAAATACCATCATCGGCTTTCGCGTTAAATTTTCCAAGATTATCTTTTCTATTATTTAAAACAAAACATTTACATCCAAAGACATAAAGATGAGATAAATTTGGTTTTCTACCTTTAAAAAGTTCATAAGGAGTTTTGTCAAGAATTGGACCAATAATTATCCTATTCAATACATAATATGTTGTGCTAATAGCATCTGCCCAAAACTATTTTGGTAGACCACAATCATTGAGCATTGTTCTTGTCAACTCCGCTAAAATGCGATTTTTATTCTCAATAACACCATTTTGTTGCGGAGTTCTAGGAGCTGAAAATCCATATTAAATACTAAATTTATCACAATATTCTTCAAAGAGGTGGTTTTCAAATTCACCTCCATGATCGCTTTGAATAGAAACTATCTTTGAGTTCATTTTATTTTAAGCAATCTTGGTAAAAAGTGTGAAAGCTATGAATGTTTCATCCTTGCTACGTAAGAAAAAAGGCCAACAAAATCTAGATTAATCATCTACAATCACTAAACCATAGTAGTTTCCACCTATGCTTTTAGTCCGTGAGAGACCAAACAAATCCATGTGAAGGATCTCAAGTGGCCTTGATGTAGAAATAACTTTCTTAGATTTAAAAGAGGCATTTGTTTGCTTACACTTTTGACATGCATCACATAGGTGGTCTTTAGAAAATTTTATTTTTGGTAGACCGATTACTAAATCTTTTGAGACAATTTTATTAAGTAGGTCAAATTTGATATGAGCTAAACGTCTATCCCATAGCCAAGAGTCTTCACTCAAGATAACAAAATATTAAGCATTATTCAAGGAAATCTCTCTTAAGTCAAGCATATAAATGTTACAATCCCTCAAACCCTTAAACATACAATCCTTATTTTCACTATGTTCAATTATACAATAATATTTTTCAAATGACACTTTATATCTATTATCACATAATTTACTAATGCTAAGAAGATTATGTCTAAGACCTTCAACTAACATAACATTAGAGATAGTAATAGTTGAGGGATTACATATACTACCTTTTCTAAGTATTTCACCTTTGTTGTGATTACCATAGGACACAAATCCTTTCTTCTTCTCCATAAAGTCGGAAAAGAGCGATATGTCTCCCATCATATGTTTTGAACATCCACTATCGAGAATCCACATTCCCGTCATAGCATCATGACATTCATCCTACAAAAATCAAACAAGGGTGGTTGGTACAAAATTCTTATTGGGTCCTTGAGAGTGAGTTAAATAAATGTTGCATTTAGGCAACCATTGAAAATCACCCTTAGGAATCAAAGAAGTCCTAAACTTAAATTTTTCAATAGTGTGGCCATTTTTGAAACAATAGTGACAAAATATCCGATAATGAGAATTAATAATGCTATTAGGAACTTTTTTAATCAAAGAGTAATTTTTATGAGGATTCTAAACCTTCAAGGACCTATTAGACATGTTCTCCATGGGATAATGTAGACTATCTAATTATGTAGCAAGAGTACTCAATTCTTGTTGTCAAATTTGACAAGTGTCACAACCATACTTGTAAGAAGGCTCATCCATTTTTTTCATGATTTGAACTATCTACAATAAATTCTTTTAATGCTTCTAACTCATCATTGGTTTCATCAACCTTAGCCTCTAAAAATATGAAGACTTTTTCTTGTGAGGCCAATCTTTTGTTAGCATTCAAAAACTCTATTTGTAGTTTTTCAAATTCCCTTTCTAATTTATTATATGACAAAGTGGAAATATTTTAGTATTTAGAACTTACATCATTTTTCTCGCCTTGTTGATGATTTTCCATGAAAAAATAATTTGCCTCTTTGTCACTCTCACTTGAGCTTTCATCTCTTAAGGATTCACTTTCACTTTCCCAAGAAACATAGGCTTGTCTAGGCTTATTTCTTTGGCCTTTTCCTTTCTTTTTGGTAAGAGATGGATAATCTGGTTTGTAGTGACAGGTTTACCACATTCGTGGAAAATAACCTTTCCTTTTTCCTTTTTGTTGTTCTCTTCTTTGATGGAGGAGGATTTCCTTCTAAACTTCATGATATTATTATTGAAATGTTTTATTCCATTTTTCCGAACATACCGATTGTATTTCTTCACAAATAGTCTCATTTCTTCATCATTCGAAATCTCACCATCACCAGAGTCACTATCCTTAATTTGATCTTCTTTTGAGGATTTAGAGCTAGAAGACTTAAGATCTTTGTACTTCATAACTTCCTCTTTGGGACTTTCCTTACTCTTCTTTTCCTTCTCAAGCTTCTTTTCATATTTATCCAAACAATTGAGTTCTTGCTTGTGTTCTTCAAGCTTACCAAAATTTATGGTGTGATCAAGTGTTTCAAGATTGTTAGCTTCCTTGATTAGGTTGCCAACACCTAGTAAGACATCTCAAAACTTTATTAGTATCAATAGTATTAGAAATATGATTACCTAGTAAGTTCAAATGATTAATAAGATGAGAGGATCTCTTTTTGCATATCTGTAATGGTTTTACCATTTTTAATGCAAAAGAGTTCAAAATCTTGAGTGAGTGTATTAATCCTAGCTTGTTTGAGCTCATTAGTTCCCTCATGGGCAACTTGTAGAGTCTCCCACATAGCCTTAGCCGTTTGACAATGGGAAATGCAATAGAACCAAGTGTGGATACAATAATGTTCTTAGCTTTCCAATTGTAAGACCACTTTTTATTATCATTCTCATCCCATATATTTTCCGGTTTAGGCATAGTAATACCATCAACATCATACGTCACCATTGTTGGACCATTTGAAATGGCTTCCCAAACACCTTTGTCATATGATTTGATGTGAATTTGCATACAAGTTTTCTAATAATTTTCTCCCGTGAAATTGGAGCTCTCTTATGATCCCCTTAGGTTCGTAAGCCATTTTCTAAAGAGTGTTCTTAAGCCGGAATGAATCGGGGTCTTGATTCCACTTGTTAGACGATGACGCGTATCTAGAGGGGGTGAATAGAGGCGCAAAAAACATTTCTAGACACAAATCTAGAATTTAATTTGTTTTCAAAACTTTTTGATGCGGAAGCAATTAACTAGATAATTCGTCTAAAAAAACAACTTATTGGAAACTCGGATATACAAATTATGAAAGATAAATCTATGAGATAAAATTGAGTAATTGATTAATATAAACTCAAATCAACAATCCACTTATATATTGTTTGAACATAATCACTTTGCAATGCTATTTCTAATTCTAAATAATCAAAGAACAAACTTGATCTTTTTATCAAACACTTGGCATGCAAGTGAATTTTCATAATTTCTCTTTGAGTAGTGTTGATATACAAAACCACTTATAATCAATATTAATTATAAGCTATATCCACACCTATTTCAAAAACTGTTTTTGAGAGAAAAATCTTACAATTCAATTACTATCACAATGCTATTTGATAAAAATATTGATGAAATTAAAAGAAAGTAAAAGCGAAAAAGTAAAAACACACAAGGAATTTGTCTACACAGTTCCCCATTGTCATTCTCGCATGTGGGTACATTTGCGCCTAATTCCAATAGAACTAGGATAATTCTTATATGCAAAATGTTTAATATAATGGAAGAGTTAGAAACAAAAATACAAAATTCTCCAATTTGGTGTTGTTGCTCCTTCTTCCAACCTTTGACACATACTTTATAAAAAGGATGCATGTGTCAACCTGAAGGACTCTATGTGTCGACCTGAGCAAGTCAGTAGGTACAGGCTTTAAAGTATGAGTAAATGTAACGATCTGAAATATAGATGTGTCGACATATAAAATAAGAACTTCTACAATTTAAGAAATATTTCAGTATGTGTCGACCTGTATGATGCATGTGTCGACCTGTGACTTACAGAAGCTTACAGGCTTTAAAACGAAGTTACATATGTTGACTTGAAACTCGGATGTGTCGACACATGTAAGGCAAAAACGTGCAGAAAGTGTTTTTCAATCATTTTGGTCAATTTCAAAGTGTTTTTTGATGGTTCCTAAGATCTATGATGCAAAGGAGTGCCACAAGACAAAGAGATACAATTAATTTTACCGTCGTACCATCTTTCCTGGTTTTGACATCATGCAAAACACTGTATATTAAAGTTGTACTCACAAACTCCCCCTTTTTGATGATGGAAAAACTTTCGATGATGCATTACAAAGGCTCCCCCTATCTTTATGCTTCCTATCTTTATCTCTCATATGCTTCCCCCCCCTTTGACAACATAAAAAAGAAGATAGCAACCAATTAGAAGTACCAAAGTTTCGAAATAATTAAAAAATACCAAACAGAGGCAAATTTTGTATATTAGAGAAACAATTAAATATCCCCATATATATGTAATGATTCAAACTCGTATATTTAGTATTGCACTAACTATTACAGGTCGATTTAGTTCTTTATCAAGAAACTCGTATCTCAGGTTATTAGGTAATTCCTTAAGCTATATTGTTGGTTTCTTAAGGTCAGGCATATGATATGGGGTAAGTGCTAAACATTCATAAAGGATGTCATTTATATATGGTGTATGAGATTTGAATCCATCATATTCTACTATAGGGGTAGAGGTGTCGTAACTGGAAAAAATGCGAGAGTCGCCACCATTTAATTTTTGTCCTAAGGACAGAGGAATAACGGATAACCCTAATTTGTTCAGAGATTCTAAATTCGTGAGTTGGTTAGACGAAGGGAAGGTGTTGCTACCCTTCATCTCCCTTATTCTCAAGGGGCTCCGCTTCTAGGTCAAAGGGTAAGATGGGAATTTCTACTTAGTTAATGTTTCTATATGTTTAAGAAAAGAATCTTAGTTTTTTAGTTATGAACTTGCCTTGGTTTTAACCGCGTGCCTACGTATCTCCTTGCAAAGAATTAGAGTCCAAATTCATAGTTGATATGTGTTTGGTTACTTTTTTTTATGGATTGTGAAAATATTTTAGAATTATCCTTGAACCTTGTCTAGGTTTGAAAATAATGTAGTCGTAGACGAAGTTCAAAGTTAACATGGAAAATATATCCACAATCCTTTTTGAAAATAAAGTTGAATTTGAATTATGTTAGCAATAAAAATATGTTAAGTTTGATGGATTAGTTGTCTTAGAATGCATGATGCAATTTGAAAAGAAAACTTTAAATGATAAAAAATATTTGATGAATTTATGAAAAATAAGGTTAGTATTTTTAAAATAGTCAATACTTTCTTATTATTAAATATACTAAGTATTTTTAATAATAATCAAATATTTTATTTATCAAAAAATGGTTTATTATGATAAAAAATAATTTTAATGCCAATGATAAACATTATATGAGATAAGAATTGATAAATATGTAATATGAACAAATAAATAAATTAAACAAATTAAATAAAATTAATTAATTAATTAATTGTCAGGGGGTGTGTTTTGTTAAGTGTATCAAAATAGGGGGTTTGAATAGTAAGACTTAAGCCCAGATATTTGTTTTAAGCCCAATTACGCAGGGGGTGTTAAATCTAATTATGTGAGTAATTTGGTGGGTGTTGATAGTGAGGTTGATAAGTGAAAATTGTAGTTATTCTTGTATATACTTTTTGTTGCACTTATCGACTTTTTGTTGTTAATATCGTTGAATAATTCTCCGCTTTTTGTATAAATTGTATTTAATAAAGTTTTTGTGTATTTGTGTATCGTTTGATAGTTTTCCATTCATTTTATAGGTATTGATGCGTAATTAGAGCACGAGCAATAAAGTGTCAAAGACCCTACTTCAAACGCACAATTTTGAGCAACTCGTCAATGAATAAGGCTCAAAATTAAAGAATAATAAATCATCAATTTGGTTGATATTTAGGCATTTTTAGATAGATAATTGAATAAGATTTACAACACTTTGAACCGGGATTAAATCGGAATTACGGTTCTCAAGTTATGGGAAAAACAATAAGCTGATTTTTTTCTCTCATGACAGTAGAGCGCGCTTAGCGGGATTTTGTCGCTTAGCACAGTCCCCTGGACAGACTTACATTAAAAGGGGAAAAATCACATTTTTTAGGTTATGTTTTGGGGTATTTGTTCTCAACTCATCAAACATTTATATTTTTTATAGATTAGCTTAGAAAACAACATTAGGGCCTTGCTTATGGATGATTAGAGGTGGATTTCTATTTGACCGGCACTGACAAACCGAAAGATTTGTGGTTTATCTCTTCTCTTTCTTTGTATTTCTCTTTTTTTGGGTATTCTTTGTATATTTACTTTGAACATATGTATATTTGTCGATCATGTTGTTGTATAAAGCTTGCTTTACAAATCAATCTTGATGTCCTTTGATCTTTTTGCTTTATGTTTAGATTTGAGTTTTTATAGACATATACCTCACAAATCTTGATTAGGGATGGATATCTATTAGTTTCTAGATTCTAGAGATAGATTTAGATCAAATATTCACTTTGGGTGCTAAAGCTTAATGCCACTGTATTGTTGTAGCGTGCAAGACATTGCCGATAGAGTAATATGGTTGGTCTCACGACTTGGCGTTAGACATAACCTTCATTATGGGTACATCTCGTGGTGTTCATGATAATTTTGACGAGTATAGTAGGTTGAGTGCAACTGATCGATCGATTTAAGTTTGTAACGACTAGTGTACATTCACACCGGATAAGTTATCTACCATTTATAGTTTTTGTTTACATTTATTTTTTGTTGATACCTTTTTCCACACAACTCGTTCAACCCCCAAAATCATTAACGATAGATTTTTCGAATGACATTTAAATACACCAATCTCTGTGGACATGATACAATATAACATATATCACCCGGTAAATTAATAACTTACTTTTTGCTTGCCGCTCTAACGAAACAACAAAATGGCGCTGTTGCCGGGGATTGGTGTTTATTGTTTTGCATTGCGATAGTTTCTTTATTTTTAAGTTTTGTAATTAATATATATGTTGTATAGAAATTGTATATTAACTTGTATATGATATTTTTGCATATGTGTGTTTTCACGTATTGTTATGAATTGTCACATTTCTGTAACGTTTGTTGTGTGATTGTTATGACACTTTCTTCAGGTTTACGCGGTGGGACAATATCATGGTATGGCGAGAGGAGGTTTCTAGATCGCGTAATAAAGGTGTCGAGCTTACGACGTAAAACAAGCATGTTTGTTTGTAATTGTTTATGTGTGTGGTGATTTATGTTTTAACAAGTTGGAACAAGGAAATATTCTGAATTTCAAATCTTCCTTTTTCAACTTGATAATTCATTTTCACCCGGTTTTCATATCGTTATTTGTATTTGTTTTGTTATGTCAATTTATGTTTTCCGAAAGCTTGTCGTGTTTAGCTTGAGTAGTTTTGTTCGTTGTATATATTGTAAATTTTGTACATTGAAATTTTATAGGAGTATTATTTATTTAATTCTTTTGATTGTTGTTTGGACTCCAATTTTGATTCGATAGCTTGAGGTCACTTTTACTGATTTTCCAAGTTTGAGTGTTTCAACTTGGGAATGCATGGTAATGATTTTATTAAAGTTTTGTACATGTTCGAGGTATGTGTTTATCGCTTTCTATACTTTAGCATATTCATGATACTTATACTTTTTACAATTTTTATACCATTCATTCTTTTGTATACTTGTTCATTTGTGAATCACTTTAGTTCCTACCTTTTTGTGAGGTATCTTTCCATTGTACACATATGCTAGAGGCCACAGTTCTTGTTTTAACTGAATTTTATTATGCTTAATCTTTTATTTGTGTTGATTGTATGAATGCAAGAAAAGGATCAAGGCATTTTTGTTTCATTTTGAGCATAACTACCTAGCCAAATAGTCAATTCACCTTGTGAGTGTGTAATCATTAGTAATCCCTTTGAGCTTTTTGTCGATATCCATGTTGTGTTTGCTAAATGCTTGTCTATGAGTGTTTAGTTTCCCTTTTTTTCATGGATGTTGGTTCGTTGTTTTCTTAAACCCTCAACCATTTTTTTGGTTAAAATTGTTACCTTGTCTTAGATAGTAGAGAGTATTCACTTTAATGTATGGTTGAATTCAAGTTAGGGAGAAAAATTATTGTGTATTTATTGGTTGATTGCTATTAGGTTGAAAATAAAAAGAAAAGAAAAGAAAAAAATGTGAAAAATGAAAAGATAGAAAAAGAAAGAAAAAAAATTAAAAAAGAAAAATAAAAAGAGTTAAAATAATTATGTTAATGAGTGATGTGTGTTGGTTTAAAATTTGTAATGAAGAAGAAGTTTGATTGAAATTATTTTGCTTTAGTCTTTGTGAGTTGATCACTCCCTTAATTTTAGTCAAGTTTTTGTTTCGATTAGCTTTAGGATTTATCCCTTGTTTGTTAACCAAGACACATTACAACCTTGAAACCCCCTTGAGATACTTGCCTTTGTATTTTCAATATGAGTTTTTGGAGGAATGCATAATTTAGTCTTTTATTTGCAAGATTGTGGATGAGTGAAAATACCTCATTTTTGTGTGTTTTTCATTTACCGATGATTGTGTTTGCTAGGTGTGATTCATTTGTAAACTAGTATTGTTTTAGAATTTTTGACATGATTTTTATATTTAGCCTTTGTTTTATGTTTATGTTATCGTTGTAGTTTAGTGGAAGGTATGTTTCTTCGTGTGTACCGTTTTTCATTTAAACCATTGCATTTGTTTTCTGTTTTCAAAACTTGTTGATTCAAGATATTTTGGGTGATTACTTTTGGTTCTTTGAGTTGTTTGGCTTTGTTTGAGGACAAACAAGTTCAAGTTGGGAAGAGTTTGATAAGTGCAAATTGTAGCTATTTTTGTATATACTTTTTGTTGCACTTATTGACTTTTTGTTGTTAATATTGTTGGATAATTCTCCACTTTTTGTATAATTATGTATAAATTGTATTTAATCGAGTTTTTGTGTATTTGTGTACCGTTTTATAGTTTTACATTCATTTTATAGGTATTGATGCATAATTGGAGAACGAGCAATAAAGTGTCGAAGACACGACTTCAAACGCATGATTTTGAGCAACTCGTCAACGAATAAGGCTCAAAATTAAAAAAAAAAAAGAAATCATCAATTTGGTTGATATTTAGGAATTGTTAGATAGATGATTGAATAAGTTTTCCAACGCTTCAAATCGGACGTAAATCGGAGTTACGGTTCTCAAGTTATGGCGAAAACAAAAAGCTGATTTTTTTCTCATGACAG
Organism: Vicia faba; assembly: GCA_948472305.1. Taxonomy (NCBI): domain Eukaryota; kingdom Viridiplantae; phylum Streptophyta; class Magnoliopsida; order Fabales; family Fabaceae; genus Vicia; species Vicia faba. The sequence goes on along the minus strand of OX451735.1, from coordinate 1,186,329,024 downwards.
TAGAGCGCGCTTAGCGGGATTTTGCCCCTTAAAAGTTTTAATGAAAAAGGTATAAGTTTTGAAAAGATTGAATATTTAAGGAAAAATTATCCTAAGTTTTAATGAAATGCGAATGTTCGCGCGATTAGACTTGAGGACATGAAGTCGATAAATTTAATCATTTTTTCCCTTGGATTTAAAAAGTAAACGGAATAAACAAGTAACGACAAAATAAATAAACAGAAAAATTATGCGGATAACGAGGTATAACAATTAAATAAAAGACTGAGTGATATAAATATTCACTTTTGGATTTTTGTTTAATATTAATGAAAAGAAAAATGTTTTAATAGTTTTCATTTTTTACGCATTTTTAATATGGATAAAAGTAATGAGAATTAATTAAGGAAAATAAAAAATGTATTTTAAGTTTTAAGTTTCTATTTTTTATATATTTTTTAGAGTTCTATATGAGGCATTATTTTTTTAAAGAATTATTAAATAAACAAACTAAATGAATACTTAAAAGTTGCTAACTTAAACCTAATTAAAAAAGGGAATATTTAAAATTACCAAATAAACCTAAAATTAAACTTAATAAACAAAAGGTAAAATGATTAAAATGTTTTAATTAAATTTATTAATTGATTAAGCTACTAATTAATCCAACTAAATTAGTAAAAGTTCTAAAAACTAACAAAAGGAATAAGTAGGAAAAAAAAGGTACATTAAAAAAAAAAGCTAGATGAACAATCATATATGGGCCAAAGGGGTCTGAGGGGCCCAAACCAAAACTGAAGACAGGGGGGGTGCATAAGCAGCTTCGCTGGGCTTGTAGGCAGATATGGGTAAGGCCCATTCAGGTTTTACAATTGTTTTAGGGTTAAACGTGATTTGTTAAATGAATTAGGGATTAGGTTTTACAACAACGGCGCCGCTCGCTTGTACCGTCTTCTTCTTTGTTCCATCTTCTTCTTCGTACTTCTGAGTCCCTGAGTTTCGCTTCCGAGCTCTTTGCCACGGCCACCAGCTTCTCCACTTCCTTCTTCCCTCCAATGGACGCTAGGGGGCGAGGATTTACGGTACAGTCGCTTTCTATTTGGATTAGGGTTTTGTTACAATGCATGTTTGTGATTTGATTCTGTTTTGATTCTTACTTCATTTTTCACATGATTATTGAGGTATTATGAAAGAAAACAAAGAGGGTGAAAATGTTACCTGGAGAAGGAGGAGGGAGGGAGGGGCGAGCTAGGAGGCCGTGAGCTTGCTTCGGACCACCGGTATTTCGTTCCTTTTGTCCCTTTTGTGATGAAATTTTCTGTCGCTTTTGAATGCTTATCGATATGTTTCAAGGATGAATCTTTGGGTTCTGAGAATTTGTTGCCTTTGATTTCATGCTTTTTCCTCTTCTTCTCTTGCTTTTGTTGCTTTCAGTTGCCTTGGACGTTCGAATGCTACTGTTGAAAAAAATATTTTTTGACTAGTTTCTATTCTTCTCTTTCTGGCCTTGCTACTGTATGCTTCAATGTTTTCTTGGTTGGCCAATGATGATACAATCTGAGGTCTTGACAGTATTGGACATGTTATTGTTTTGACATTGGTTTGAGGTTAAGGCTTGTGTTGTCCTGGGTTTTGCTTTGGTTGGATGGACAAGGGGTTATGGTTTTAGGCTATTACAGGTTGCACTGGTTTTTTGGTTTGGCCAACGTTGTGTGACAGGTTATTGAAAATGGTTTATCGGTTTTGATATGGTTTGATGGTTTATGAGATAGCAGGTTGATGGTTTTTAGGCCATGTTTGTGATGGTTTTGAAAATGGTAGGTTTTGAACTGGTTATGGTGTTTGTTGGTTTAGAATGGTTTGATGTTTGATGGTGTTTATGCTGGTTTGGAATGGTTTGACATGTTGGTTTGTATGGTGTATGCTGGTTCTACTGGTTTTTGCAGTAGGCTATGGTATATGCAGGTTAATGGTTGTATGTCATATTTGTTTGAAAATGGCTATATGTTTTTTGTTTGACAGTAGATGGAAGGTTTTGATAATGGTTATGTTGATGGAAATTGGTTTATGCAGGTTTAGTATCTGGTTTATGTTGTAGTTTTTTTTTTTGAGTTTTTAACGCTTAGGCAGGTTGAACTCTCTTGTCTTTGAAAGGGGTTTACTTGTTATGTTATAACAGTTTGACCTCTGTTTCTTTATGCCACAGGTTTTGAATTATTTTACTATATCCTTGGTAATTCTGCACTCTTACTGTTACAGCAGTTTTGTTTGATATCTTATTTCATGCTTCTTTCCTCTTACTGTGTTATTGCTGTAGTTTTGTTTTGTATCCACTTCTGCCTAAACCAAAACCTGTAAAAACCATACTTCCATCTCTCTTCTCTCTCTTAGTACAATGAAACACTAAAATGTTGTGTACTTCAATTGTTCTGAAAAAGTAAACATGCTGGAAAATGATGAAAAATGGGAAATATGCTTTGCTTGCAAATTGGTTTTAAAATGCATATCCTCTTTGTCTCCCAATGTAACAGTAGGAGCCTATTGTGTTTTGGCTTCTTCTTATATGGTTGCATGGTTTACGTTGCAATTTGTCTTAAAATGCATATGCTGTTTTGTTTTATGCATTTTATGTTGATTTATGCAATGGCTTTTGAAAATGCATATGCTTTTGAAATGCATATGCTTTTGAAATGAAATGATTTGAGATTATGCAGTTTACAATTAAAATGCAATTTTGACAAAAGAAATGAATTTGTGCATATTTAAATTTGTGCATTCATTTTTGAAAATAAAAATCCATCCCTTTTTGTGAACTGGGAGAAATCCCGCGATTTGCAAAAAGGGTAAAAACTGATTCCAGTCGTTTGCTTTTAATGATGAACACTAATAAATAATTTTTCTGCTTTTAATTATTTGTTTATTCCTAACTTTTTCTTTTAATTGTTTCGCAGGTAAAATTAAATGAAACAACGGAGAAGCATTGGATAGAAGATTTAGAATTTAGGAAAAATTAGAATAGTTTTTATTTCATTTTAACTTTGTAAAAAATTATTATTGTAAATACGTTGTAAATAAATACAGTATTTACACAACAATTGTACAATTAGAATAAAATGAATAAAATTCCAATATTTAACCAATTAATTCCTTCTTCTTTCCAATTATTTATTTATCGTTTATAATTCTTTCAATTATATAGTAATTAAAAATCGATTTCAATTACTTAAACTCAGAATAATAAACAAATAAATAAACATCATTGATCAATAAACTTCTCTTCAATCTATTCCATTATTTATAATTCTCTAAATTATAATAACTGAAAAAATAAATTTCAACTATTAAACTTAGGATAATAAATAATTAAATAACATTGTTGATCAATTAATGAATTTCCCTTCAAATATTTATTATATTATTTATAAATCTTTAAATTATATAATAACTGAAAATAAATTCCAATTATTTAAATTTAAGATAATAAATAATAAATAAACACTGTCTGAACGATTAATATGCCTCTTTTCAAATATTTACTTTATTATTTATAGATCTTTGAATTATATAATAACTGAAAATAAATTCCAATTATTTAAATTTAAGATGATAAATAATTAATAAACATCATTTAAGTCTTGATCAGTTAATAAATTTAGCGTTCAACAAATAAACAGCTCTCGACTCGAAAAAGTTATGAATTTAAAAAAATCAAAAGATCAAAACGCTCGCAATGTAACGATGCAGATGGGAGATGGTATCTTAGGTCAAAATTTGGGGTACAACAGCTGCCCCTATTTAATTTTCTTCTATTCGGAGATATGAAGATTAAAATCTTCATTTCGACGAGATTGAAGGTACTTAAATACATAATACGCAAATTTTTACCCTAAGATACCGCCATTATGCTTGATATGAATGTAGTGATTGAATTCACAGAGAAAGATACTGTATGAGACAGAAACAATGTTGGAGAAATCAAACACCAACAAAACACAGAGACATGGATTATACACTACTGGGGAAACGAGTCATCGACTTCAAACGGCAGACTCTTGACAGCGAATAAAATTGAGGGAATACGACCTCTGACCCTAACAAAGAAGGCATCTTGCATAGGCCATAAACAGATTATTGACCCAAAACAGTGAGTTCACAACTCAAGGTCGAAGATAGACGAAAAGTAATCAATCTTGCTGACGATGGATTACCGACTTCTGAAGGTAATGATTCATGACAAGCTTCTCTACGAGATTTCCCGAGATATACTCATTAATGCTGAGATAATATGGTTGTAGATACGCAAGCTGCTCAAATAAAGAAGCTGCCACTTGCTGTCGTCCAAAGAAAATACCAATAACATACAAGCTGCTCAAATAAAGAGGCTGCCACTTGCTGTCGTCCAAAGAAAATACCAATAACATACAAGCTGCTCAAATAAAGAGGCTGCCACTTGCTGTCGTCCAAAGAAAATACCAATAACATACAAGCTGCTCAAATAAAGAAGCTGCCGCTTGCTGTATTCCAGAAAAAATACCAATAACATACAAGCTGCTCAAATAAAGAAGCTGCCGCTTGCTGTAATCCAGAAAAATAATAACGTACAAGTTGCTCAAATAAAGAGACTGCCGCTTGCCGTTTTTCCCGAAAATAAAAATAACGCAAAAGTTGCTCGTGAAGAGCTGCCGCTTGTCGTTTTCCAAAAATAATAGTAACGCACAAGCTGCTCGTGAAGAGTTGCCGCTTGTCGTCTTCCGATGTCTATAACGTACAAGTTGCTCATGAAGAGCTGCCGCTTGTCGTTTTCCAAAGATAATAATAACGTACAAGTTGCTCGTGAAGAGCTGCTGCTTGTCGTTTTCCGATGTCTATAACGTACAAGTTGCTCGTGAAGAGCTTCCGCTTATCGTTTTCCAAAAATAATACTGACGTACAAGTTGCTCGTGAAGAGCTGCCGCTTGTCGTTTTCCACAAGATAATAATGACGTACAAGTTGCTCGTGAAGAGCTGCCGCTTGTCGTTTTCCGATGTCTATAACGTACAAGTTGCTCGTGAAGAGCTGCCGCTTGTCGTTTTCCAAAAATAATTCAGAAGGTAATTGCAAAGACACTGGCAGAGAATAGAATCTTCGTCAAAGAAAATCATGAATCAATCCTTCCCGAGGAGATCACATATTTACATGTGCAAAATAAATGCCCCATACGTCTAGGTCGCGACTTCACTGGGGAAAATCATGAGATAGCCTACGCAAGAGACAACAACTTCATCCAAGAATAACTAGAGAGAAAACAGTCAAACAAGACACCACCCAATGAGAAAGCAACTCGATTGGGGAATTCATCCTATCCAGAAATGGACAAGGTGAGCTAAATCAAAAATCATCCATGAGGATTAGCTCAATTGGCGAATTTAGAAAGGAAGCACATTTTCTGCCTAAGCTAACCTTCTACTTGGAAAGAAACATGTACATTATTTGAACAAACAAAGTACAACCCAAAATCGATGGCAAATGTGAATATGTATGCGTGATATAAGTGTAAATGAATAAATGAATGTCATGCTGACAAAACGAACAGACGTAATATCTTGAAGACAATAAGATGTCACGACAAGATAGATACTCGGCCAATCTTAAAAAAAGACGGAAGATAACTGGAACTGGAACCACAGAGCAACGTCAGAGCATAACACGCCGCAAGGCTCAAATCTTCTGAGGAGAAAAGAATTCAAATCCAATCTTACAATACCAATAGACCACTGGCAAGAGACAAAGCGTACCACACTTCCGAAATCTCCCAAATTAAGATAACTGAAACAAATCTTAACTGGAACACTTGGGGAGTCAACAAACTTAGTACCACCAGAAACACAAGCTTACACAACTAACACCTCATGACGATTTGAAATAAAACATGTTCATTAAGCAAGGATAAATTACTGAATTGTTTTGCATTTCATGGCTTGACCATCCTTGGAACAACTGTTAATATTCCTTTCGTTATTCACGACACATTTTTAAAATAAGAATACTTTAAAATAAATTCGTTTCAAGTATTTCCAAAAGAATTAAGATTTTGCCCACAAAAGGTAAATGCTCAAATTTCATTAATAATATGGTAGTTCGCTAACAATGCGACTCCAACGGTTTACAAAAGTTTGGGAAATAGTACATGAAATAAAAAGGTTACACAAAAACAATGATCGATATTCTCCCTAACAACTTCGAATCCCAAAATGTGTTCAAATTCCAGGACTGGTCTGACCAAAAGCTCGCCTAAGCGAAATACTTCTTGATTGCATCGGCGTTCAAGGGACGCGGGAGCTCTTCACCGTCCATATTGGTGAGAATCAAGGCACCTCCAAAGAAAACTTTCTTAACGACATACGGTCCTTCATAATTCGGAGCCCACTTGCCCCTAGAATCTGGTTGGAAAGATAATATCTTCTTGAGCACAAGGTCACCTTCTCTGAACTCGCGTGGTCGAACCTTCTTATCAAAAGCCTTCTTCATTCTCTGCTGATACAATTGACCGTGACACAATGCTGTCAATCTCTTCTCTTCAATTAAATTAAGCTGATCATATCTACTTTGACACCATTCGGCCTCAGAAAGTTTAGCTTCCATCAACACTCTCAGAGACGGAATCTCAACCTCCACGGGGAGTACGGCTTCCATACCATAAACTAGGGAAAATGGGGTTGCACCTGTTGAAGTTCGAACTGAAGTACGGTATCCATGCAGAGCAAACGGAAGCATTTCATGCCAATCCTTATAAGTTACCACCATCTTCTGGACAATCTTCTTGATGTTCTTGTTAGCAGCTTCAACAGCCTCATTCATCTTCGGTCTGTAAGGAGAAGAATTATGATGTTTGATCTTGAACTCTTCACAGAGCTCTCTCATCATCTTGTTATTCAAATTCGAACCATTATCAGTGATGATCTTGTTCGGGATACCGTATCGACAAATGATCTGATTCTTGATAAATCTGACTACCACTTGTCTGGTTACATTAGCATAAGATGCTGCTTCCACCCATTTAGTAAAATAATCAATCGCTACCAAGATGAAACGATGACCATTTGAAGCTTTGGGCTCAATCATTCCAATCATATCAATGCCCCACATAGAGAAAGGCCAAGGTGAAGAGATAACATTGAGGAGGGTCGGTGGGACGTGCATCTTGTCCGCATAAATCTGGCATTTATGACACTTCTTCACATATTTGCAGCAATCAGATTCCATTGTCATCCAATAGTAACCAGCTCTCAACATATTTCTAGCCATTGCATGTCCATTGGCATGAGTGCCAAAGGACCCTTCATGTACTTCTTGCATCAGCATGTCTGCTTCACGTCTGTCTACACATCTGAGCAAGACCATGTCGTAATTCCTCTTATATAAAACTTCTTCATTGAGAAAGAAACTGCTTGCTAATCTTCTCAACGTCTTCCTATCTTTATTGGATGCCCCAGGCGGGTACCCTTGAGTTTGGAGAACACGTTTGATGTCATAGAACCACGGTTTGTCGTCGGTGACCTCTTCTACTGAGAACACACGAGCAGGTCTGTCAAGGCGCATAACCCGAATTGTAGGCACATCGTTCCAGCCATTCACTTGAAAAATTGAGGACAAAGTAGCTAAAGCATCAGCCATTTGGTTCTCATCTCTAGGGATATGATGTAATTCCACCTTGTTGAAGAAAGTTAACAATCTTGTAGCATAATCTCTATAAGGGATCAAACCAGGATGACGAGTCTCCCATTCTCCTTTGATTTGATTAATCACCAATGCCGAATCTCCATAAATATCAAGAATCTTAATCCTTAGGTCCACTGCTTCTTCGAGACCCATAATACACGCCTCGTATTCCGCCGTGTTGTTCGTGCAGTCAAACTTCAATATCGCCGTGAACGGGATATGAGTACCTCGGGGAGTGACAATGATTGCCCCAATTCCATTTCCATAAGAGTTCACAGCTCCGTCAAATATCAAACCCCAATGCGATTCAGGATCAGGTCCTTCTTCAGGTAACGGCTCTTCACAATCTTTAGCTTTCAAGTACATAACATCTTCATCTGGGAAATCAAACTTGATGGATTGATAATCGTCAATTGGTTGGTGAGCCAAATGGTCGGCTAAAATACTCCCTTTGATTGCTTTCTGAGTGTGATACTCAATGTCATATTCAGATAACAACATCTGCCAACGGGCTATCCTTCCAGATAAGGAGGGCTTCTCAAAGATATACTTGATCGGATCCATTTTGGAGATCAACCAAGTGGTGTGGTTAATCATATACTGGCGCAGACGGCGAGCAGCCCAAGTTAAAGCACAACAGGTTTTCTCAAGCAATGAGTATCGAGACTCACAGTATGTGAATTTCTTACTCAGATAATATACAGCATGTTCCTTTCTTCCAGTCTCATCTTGTTGACCAAGCACACATCCCATAGAGTCTTCCAATATAGTCAGGTACATAATCAAAGGTCTTCCTTCCACCGTAGGAATCAAAATGGGAGGTTCAAGCAAATATTCTTTGATGCTATCAAAAGCTCTCTGACAATCTTCTGTCCACACACATCCTTGGTTCTTTCGGAGAAGCTTGAAAATCGGCCCACAGGTAGCAGTCATATGAGATATAAACCTAGAAATATAGTTCAGTCTCCCAAGGAATCCTCTTACTTGTTTTTCCGTCTTGGGTGCGGGCATTTCTCGAATAGCTTTGACTTTATCAGGATCTACCTCAATACCTTTCTGACTGACAATGAAACCCAGAAGTCTTTCAGAACGAACACCAAAAGTGCACTTGTTGGGATTTAGACGGAGTTTATACTTTCTCAAACGCTGGAATAACTTCAACAAATGCTCCAAGTGATCCTCCTCAGTCTGTGATTTGGCAATCATGTCATCCACATACACTTCGATCTCCTTATGCATCATGTCATGGAACAAAGCAGTCATGGCCCTTTGGTATGTTGCGCCAGCATTCCTCAAACCAAACGGCATAACCCGATAGCAAAAAGTTCCCCAAGGTGTAATGAAAGTTGTCTTCTCCATGTCTTCTGGTGCCATCTTGATTTGATTGTAACCAGAGAAACCGTCCATGAAAGAAAAGACTTGGAACTTGGCGGTACTGTCGACCAAAACGTCAATGTGAGGTAATGGGAAGTCATCCTTCGGACTAGCTCTATTCAGATCTCTATAGTCTACACACATCCGAACCTTGCCATCCTTCTTAGCAACAGGCACTATGTTGGCTAACCACTGAGGATAGACCGATGTAACAAGGAAACCTGCATTAATCTGCTTCTGAACCTCCTCTTTGATCTTGTCAGCCATATCGGGACGAGTCCTTCTCAGCTTCTGCTTAATCGGCAGACATTCAGGTCTCAATGGTAGACGATGCTCCACAATATCGTTGTCCAAACCCGGCATATCTTGGTAGGACCAAGCAAACACATCAACATACTCTTTGAGAAGCTCCAACATTTTCTCTTTAACTTCCGGGATAAGCAATGATCCGACTTTGACTTCCTTTCTATCTTCTTCATCACCCAAGTTGACCAACTCTACAGGTTCTTCAAACGGTTGAATAATCTTCTCATCATGCTCAAGCAAATGGGAAATTTCAACAGGAATCTCTTCACCATCCTCTTCTTCGGCTCTGAACACAGGGAATTCAAAGTTGGGAGAGGGCATAGGATCATTGTTTTCGATGGTTAAGTCATGGATTAATCTGCACACATGATTATGCTTTATTTTAGAAATCGATTTGTGTAAATAAAACAAAAGGTTATTATATTTCCTATTACTACCAATTAATTTTCATTGCTATTTCCCAGAAAAAAAATGTGAAAAATAAAACAGTAGTGGACAAAATAACATTTTTATTCATTGAAGGGAAATACTTGAAACAAGGAGCCCAGACATTTCTCTTTTGCCTTGGGCAGAGCAAAAGGAATTATTTTTCATAGCCCGACACAAAATACTCTTCGCCTTGGGCAGAGAGAATTTTTTCAAAGAAAAACAAAACAAAACATTACTCGAAAATGTGCATAACAATAGGAACGTCAACAGCTATCCAGTTTTGGCAAGCCAATCCAGGCGTCACAAAATCGGGCAAATCTTCCTCGGAATCATCTTCTATGATAGCATCCACCTCAGGATGTATAAAACCTGTACTTCAGAAAACCTCTTGAATTGGACGAACAACCACTTCCTTCTTGACTCTCGCAGACACGGGACGAAAACCAAGACCTTCCCCAGACTTGTTCTCGGGCAAAGTCAATACCTGGCCCTATCCTTCGGCCGAACCACTTTCCACCACTCGTCGTGCATCCTCAAAAGAAGAAAAGGATGCCCCTGGCTTCTTCACTTCACTCTTGGAAACAGAAAGACCTTGGAACTGGGTTCCAACATCCTCGTCAGCATCAATAAAAGAGAATGATGATAAATGGCTTACCACCATAGCCTGCTCTCCACCGATCATTACTAGCTTCCCATGCCTCACAAACTTTAGTCTCTGATGGAGCATGGAAGTGACTGCCCCCACATCATGGATCCATGGATGACCCAATAAGCAACTGTAGGCAGCACGAATATCCATTACTTGGAAAGTGATTTGAAAAGTATGAGGACCAATTACTATAGGGAGATCCACTTCACCAATGACTGTCTTCCTAGAACCATCAAACGCTTTAACAATTACTCCATTAGGTCTCATAGGAGCACCTGGATATGAGAGCCGAGATAATGTAGTTTTGGGCATCACATTCAACGACGAACCTGTATCTACCAATACGCTTGATAAGGTATCATTTCCACAACTTACTGAGATATGTAAAGCCATATTATGCTTTCTCCCCTCCTCCGGGAGCTCTTCATCACTGAAACCAAGATTGTTACACGAAGTAATATTTCCCACAATTCCATCAAATTGGTCAACCGTCACATCATGATCCACGAACGCCTGGTCTAAGACCTTCATCAAAGCTTCTCTATGGGCACCAGAATCTCTCAGTAAAGCAAGCAAAGAAATCTTGGAAGGAGTTTGTAATAGTTGGTCCACAATCTTATATTCACTTCTCTTGATAAGCTTCAGAATCTCATCATCCTCAGGGCGAGGGATAGGTTCACTGGATCGGCCTATCTCAACCCTTGGTTCAACATTTCTCACTGGAATTTCTGCCGGTATATGCCTCCTGACTTGAACTTCTGGTCTCTTCAAAGGTACTGCTGCAAAAACACGTCCACTTCTCGTAACTCTACTCACATCAGCAATGTTAACAAAAGACGGTCTTGTCGGTATAGGGACTTCTACCCCATTCTCAATCATTGTGGCATTATACTTATACGGTACAGCTTGGTCTAAGTTGTAAGGCACAGGGCCAGGTGGATAAATAATCAAAGGATCAACAGGTGCAGTCTGACTGTCGTAAACGATCTCTACTGATTCAGGCGAATTGAATTGTGGTATGATAAGATTCACTTCATCCTCCGGATCTCTGTCATATGTAATAGTGATAACTCTCTGGTCTAACAACTTCTGAATGTCCTCCTTCACAATAGGACAATCAACCTCTCTTGAAAAAAATTCACAAACATCATAATCATGCTGGTGCTTAACAAAGGCAAGTCTTCTCAAACTCTGATGTAACCTGATCAACGACTCTCTTATGTGTTTAACTTGAAAAACTCGAAACTTTCCCGGACAACCTTCCACCATATTCACTGAAGCTGCCCCATGTTGAGGCAAAGGATTATCTCTAACATTCGGATTAAAATCCTTGAAAGACAAGATACCATTCTTAATCAACCTCTGTACGTCCGCCTTCAGAGAAAAGCAATTCTCAAGGTTGTGCCCCGGCGACCCTTGATGATATTCACAAAACTGATCCGCCTTGTACCACGGAGAAGTACTATTCGGTGCGACAGGAGGAGGCTTTGTCGTTATGAGATTCTTTCTGATAAGAGCAGGGAACAATTCAGTATAAGTCATAGGAATGGCATCGAACTGCGGTTTTCTGGGTGAACGGTTTTGATTGTTGAATGGATAAGCCTGTTGTCGAGGCTGCTGTTGAAACGGCCATTGTTGAGTTTGTGGGGTTTGATGAGCTGGGGTCATCAAAGCTGGGCGGACAGCCGGAGTGACTGCCGCAACGTGAGAGTAACCTCTCCTTGGTCTCCCTGGGAACAATGCACTGACATCCTGCTCTTTTCTTTTCGGGAAAACACTTCCAAACTTCTTAGTACTGCTAGACGGACTTCCTTCTTTAACCAAACGCCCTTCACGAATCCCTTCCTCTAACTGCATGCCCATGCTTACCATTTCGGTGAAGTCACTGGGTGCGCTGGCGATCATTCTTTCATAGTAAAAGGAACCTAAAGTCTTCAAGAATATCTTCGTCATCTCTTTCTCCTCAAGAGGTGGATAGATTTGAGCAGCAATTTCACGCCACCTCTGGGCATATTCCTTAAAAGATTCTTTGTCTCTTTGCGACATCGCCCGGAGTTGATCCCTGTCCGGCGCCATGTCAACGTTATACTTATACTGGTGGACAAAAGCTTCGCTAAGATCGTTGAAGTTGCGGATCCGAATACTGTCTAAACCCATATACCACTTTAGAGCAGCACCCGTCAAACTATCTTGAAAATAATGAATCAACAAGTCATGATCATCGGAATACGTAGACATCTTTCTCACGTACATTGTCAAATGACTTCTAGGACACGAATCACCCTTATATCTCTCAAAGTCTGGAACTTTGAATTTTGCTGAAATCTTGACATTCGGAACTAAACAAAGGTCATGCGTGTTCTTCCCAAACAAATCCTTCCCCTTTAACGCTCTAAGCTCCTTCTGCATTTCTTGGAACTGATCTTGAAATTCTTCCATTCTATCAAAAAGACCCAAACTTTCAGCAGGCTCGGTAGGATAAGTAGGTTCATTCAAGTATGGCACGGAGTGAACCACAGGAGCGACAGTTGTCATAATCGGTTGCGGAAAAGGTGTCACAGATGGAATTACTGGCGGCATGGCAGTTGTCTCTAGTTGAGGAGGAGACAAAGCAGGTTGAAACAAAGGCTGCACGACAGGATGATACCCCTCTGGCACAAAGTTGTAAGGCATTCCCCACGGAAAACCTTTCGGCATCTGATGTTGAAGCAGAGAGTTGATTTGAGTCACGGATGTTGGAACAGTGAAAATCTCGGAAACCAATGGAGTTGAAGTCTGAATCTCAGCAGCCGTAGTCGATGGCTGATTCTGAACAGCCACCAAACTTTCCACCAACGCAGTTAACTTTTCCATCTCGATACGAAGGGTAGCAACTTCCCCACGAAGCTCATGATTTTCCTATTCCAGATCTTCCACTTTCCTCTGACGATTGGCTCGAGTGTCGTATCGGTGAGACAGCTTGACAACCTTCGGAGTGGAAAAAGAAACAAGGATAAGACTCTAGAAAACACGTGAAGTGGAATGTTGAATGATGCATGATGTGTGATGCAAATGATGATTCATTTTAATAGTTTTTCAAGGACCTTCAATGATTTTGCACACATCAATGGTAAAGGACTTTGGAACAACAAAAACTCAGTCCATTAATCAAAAAGCGGTAAATTACAACTTACAATTTTGAAACAACAAAATAATAAATTACACTTTGGGATAACAACCCAATAATAAAAGCAGTAAATTACAACTTTGGAACATGAAGCCCATAATAAAGCACTACATTACAACTTTGAAACATGAAGTCCATAATAAAGCACTAAATTACAACTTTGAAACATGAAGTCCATAATAAAGCAATAAATTACAACTTTGGGACATGAAGTCCATAATAAAGCAATAAATTACAAATTCGGAACATGAAGCCCTTTTACAAAGTTTTACAAAATGACATTAATAAAATAAAACTAAAAGCTAAAGATCACTCTGAAACATCGGATGAAGGACCAAACACCAACTGTAACCGGAGCTTCTTGATCTTCTCTTCATAAAAGTCTTCCATCTCTTTCTTCTCAGCTACTAGTCGATCAATGATTTCCTTTTATGGAATAGGAACAAGAGCAACGCTTACCGAACCTTCCCTCTTTCTCTTCCTTTCACTAGCGTACTTCTTCAGTAAAGCATCCTTTTGACGAAGTTTCTCATCATGATCAATGAACCAGCCGTCTTGAATAAAGAGTAAATCCTCCTTTTCCTTTAGCTGTCGAGTCAGGACTCGATTCTCATATTCAGACATATTATACTTTTCTTTCCAAGCATCCCTCTCGGACTTCATCCTAGCCAGATTTCCTTGGTATTCTCCTATATTCGCGATAGGGATAACAACAGATGATGATGCAACGGTAGGGAACAAAGGTTTCTCAAGTTTATAGGGCATCTTGAGAGCACAAGCCCTAGCACGGACCCACTGTAGGTAAGGCTCCAAAGAAACGGCACCTCTATGTCCTAACATATCTCTTCCTTTCCTATGGATGTGGCGCCAAGCTCCTTCGATCTCCCTCTTAGCTGCCTGATGATCTTGTCCTTCCTGTAGAAAGAAACCACTCACATGGATGTTGTTTGGCTTATCTCTCATCGGGTACCCAAACTGACGGCGCGCGAGAACAGGGTTATAGTTGATTCCACCTTTCGTACCAATAAGAGGCACGTTAGGAAAAGCACCACAGCTATCGATGATCTTCACGTCGTAGTAAACTCGATTATACCAATCAATGTCGAAATGAGTGAGAGCCATAATCTTTGGCGCCCAACGCGGTTCCTTCTCGAGATCCCAGAAAACATCAGACCCAGGTAGATGCGAGACATACCACTGATACAGCAACGGTGCACAACAAATAATCATCCCTCCTTGATAAGAGTTTCGAAGATGGATGGAGTAGTAGGTATCTCCGAGCAGCGTAGGGACTGGATTTCCAATCAAGAAAATTCGGATGGCGTTGATATCCACAAACTTATCAACATTAGGGAACAAGAATAGACCATAAGCGAGTAAAGCAAACACGTCTTCAAAGGCAACAATATCTTTTATCTCAGCAAAATGACGAGCTTTCCTCAACAAAAACTGCACAGACAAACCTCAGATTCCCCCTTTTGTAGTCATGTTCTCCTCTATCTCTGACTTCTTCAAGTGGGTGATGGTCGCTATCTCGTGAGATTTGGGCTCCTCTTCTAATCCAGAAAAAGGAACACAGTCGGTGATCGGCAAACCAAGTATGTAGGAGTACTCTTCTAAGGTGGGCATCAACTGGTAATCCGGAAAGGTGAAACATCCGTACAAAGGATCGTAGAATTGAACCAACGTATTGAGGATGCCTTCCTTCATCTTGCGCTTCATGAGAGGTATAATGGACCCATACTTTCTCTGAAAATCCGTCGGGTTCTCGATCTTCGGAATCAAACTCTTCAGTTCTTCAATCTCGGGCTCCTTAAAACTAAAACTTCGAGTGTTTCTCCTTCCAAATTCCATAATACTTGAGGTGTCTGCAAAAATCATTCCGAAGTTCCTTGAAAAACAAGTTTTTTACAAAATATGTTGATGAATGCATGGATGAATGATAATGCAACAGTTACACACAAGTTCACAAACATGGGGTTCAAAGGTTCAACGTTCAGCATGAAGTCAAGGGTAAAGCCCACCCAAAGGTATGTACTAATGGTTCAATCACACCTGTAAGACAAGGTTCTAAGAGTTCCCAGAGTCTACATTCCTCCTTCGGATATTGCCAACGACTTGATTACTCGATAATTAGCAATATTCTCAAGAGAAACTCATCTGAGCGTAGCATCGCGTGACAACTACTTCCGAATTACTCCATGATAGTCTCCGCGCTACACCTAAAAAGGCCAAGATGGGTTAGGGTTCTACGGTCCTCAACTTCTCGGGCTCCTAGGTCGAAAATAATAATGTCTTCCCGATTACTCGGTAAACAAATATTAAGTTCAAGAGGGCCTTCCATTGAGTGGGGGATCTCATGCCTCCTTCTTCGGGATTACTCCCTCAAAGTTAACATGACTGTACCGCCCGTCCTATTCCTTAAGTGTTACTTAATCCGGGTATAGGATTCGTCCTTTGCAAAAACCCAAACACCCCAATTTAAACACATAATCAAGAAAATCAAATAATAATAAACAGATAAGACAAATTAGGCTTAACCCACTTAGGGATGGACCAGCAAGAGGTCAATCTTTCCCCAGCAGAGTCGCCAATTCTGTAGCGATAAAAAATGTAGCGGGGTAAATCGGAGATCGAATTATTGATTAATTCGTCTCACAAAAGCAAGAGTCACCACCGCGCTTTATTGTTTCCAAGGGAAAAGGGGAAAGAGCGAAATAAAACCCTAAATATGCAATGTAAATAATACTTTTTAAAAGTAATAAAAATACAAGGCGTTTTTGGAAAGAGATCTATGGTTCGGGGGTTGGTTATACAGTGGGAAGGTATTAGCACCCAATGTATCTATAGTACATTATATAGGAACCTTTTGAAATATCTGTTTATTAAAATTGTTCGTTTGATTGAAAATAAATCGTTTTGGCCGAAAAAGGGGTACGGACGGGTTTTTGAAGAGACGACGACCTAATGTCGAAGTTTTTACTTAAAAGGTATAAGTTTTGAAAAGATTGAATATTTGAGGAAAAATTATCCTAAGTTTTAATGAAATGCGAATGTTCGCGCGATTAGACTTGAGGACATGAAGTCGATAAATTTAATCGTTTTTTCCCTTGGATTTAAAAAGTAAACGGAATAAACAAGTAACGACAAAATAAATAAACAGACAAATTATGCGGATAACGAGGTATAACAATTAAATAAAAGACTGAGTGGTATAAATATGCACTTTTGGATTTTTGTTTAATATTAATGAAAAGAAAAATGTTTTAATAGTTTTCATTTTTTACGCATTTTTAATATGGATAAAAGTAATGAGAATTAATTAAGGAAAATAAAAAATGTTTTTTAAGTTTTAAGTTTCTATTTTTTATATATTTTTTAGAGTTCTATATGAGGCATTATTTTTTTAAAGAATTATTAAATAAACAAACTAAATGAATACTTAAAAGTTGCTAACTTAAACCTAATTAAAAAAGGGAATATTTGAAATTACCAAATAAACCTAAAATTAAACTTAATAAACAAAAGGTAAAATGATTAAAATGTTTTAATTAAATTTATTAATTAATTAAGCTACTAATTAATCCAACTAAATTAGTAATAGTTCTAAAAACTAACAAAAGGAATAAGTAGAAAAAAAAAGGTATATTAAAAAAAAAAGCTAGATGAACAATCATATATGGGCCAAAGGGGTCTGAGGGGCCCAAACCAAAACTGAAGACAGGGGGGGTGCATAAGCAGCTTCGCTGGGCTTGTAGGCAGAGATGGGTAAGGCCCATTCAGGTTTTACAATTGTTTTAGGGTTAAACGTGATTTGTTAAATGAATTAGGGATTAGGTTTTGCAACAACGGCGCCGCTCGCTTGTACCGTCTTCTTCTTCGTTCCATCTTCTTCTTCGTGCTTCTGAGTCCCTGAGTTTCGCTTCCGAGCTCTTTGCCACGGCCACCAGCTTCTCCACTTCCTTCTTCCCTCCAATGGACGCTAGGGGGCAAGGATTTACGGTATAGTCGCTTTCTATTTCGATTAGGGTTTTGTTACAATGCATGTTTGTGATTTGATTCTGTTTTGATTCTTACTTCATTTTTCACATGATTATTGAGGTATTATGAAAGAAAACAAAGAGGGTGAAAATGTTACCTGGAGAAGGAGGAGGGAGGTAGGGGCGATCTAGGAGGCCGTGAGCTTGCTTCGGACCACCGGTATTTCGTTCCTTTTGTCCCTTTTGTGATGAAATTTTTTGTTTCTTTTGAATGCTTATCGATATGTTTCAAGGATGAATCTTTGGGTTCTGAGAATTTGTTGCCTTTGATTGCATGCTTTTTCCTCTTATTCTCTTGCTACTGTTACTTTCAGTTGCCTTGGACGTTTGAATGCTACTGTTGAAAAAAATATTTTTTGACTAGTTTCTCTTCTTCTCTTTCTGGCCTTGCTACTGTATGCTTCAATGTTTTCTTGGTTGGCCAATGATGATACAATCTGAGGTCTTGACAGTATTGGACATGTTATTGTTTTGACATTGGTTTGAGGTTAAGGCTTGTGTTGTCCTGGGTTTTGCTTTGGTTGGATGGACAAGGGGTTATGGTTTTAGGCTATTACAGGTTGCACTGGTTTTTTGGTTTGGCCAAAGTTGTGTGACAGGTTATTGAAAATGGTTTATCGGTTTTGATATGGTTTGATGGTTTATGAGATAGCAGGTTGATGATTTTTAGGCCATGTTTGTGATGGTTTTGAAAATGGTAGGTTTTGAACTGGTTATGGTGTTTGTTGGTTTAGAATGGTTTGATGTTTGATGGTGTTTATGCTGGTTTGGAATGGTTTGACATGTTGGTTTGTATGGTGTATGCTGGTTCTACTGGTTTTTGCAGTAGGCTATGGTATATGCAGGTTAATGGTTGTATGTCATATTTGTTTGAAAATGGCTATATGTTTTTTGTTTGACAGTAGATGGAAGGTTTTGATAATGGTTATGTTGATGGAAATTGGTTTATGCAGGTTTAGTATCTGGTTTATGTTGTAGTATTTTTTTTTTTGAGTTTTTAACGCTTACGCAGGTTGAACTCTCTTGTCTTTGAAAGGGGTTTACTTTTTATGTTATAACAGTTTGGCCTCTGTTTCTTTATGCCACAGGTTTTGAATTATTTTACTATATCCTTGGTAATTCTGCACTCTTACTGTTACAGCAGTTTTGTTTGATATCTTATTTCATGCTTCTTTCCTCTTACTGTGTTATTGCTGTAGTTTTGTTTTGTATCCACTTCTGCCTAAACCAAAACCTGTAAAAACCATACTTCCATCTCTCTTCTCTCTCTTAGTACAATGAAACACTAAAATGTTGTGTACTTCAACTGTTCTGAAAAAGTAAACATGCTGGAAAATGATTAAAAATGGGAAATATGCTTTGCTTGCAAATTGGTTTTAAAATGCATATCCTCTTTGTCTCCCAATGTAACAGTAGGAGCCTATTGTGTTTTGGCTTCTTCTTATATGGTTGCATGGTTTACGTTGCAATTTGTCTTAAAATGCATATGCTGTTTTGTTTTATGCATTTTATGTTGATTTATGCAATGGCTTTTGAAAATGCATATGCTTTTGAAATGCATATGCTTTTGAAATGAAATGATTTGAGATTATGCAGTTTACAATTAAAATGCAATTTTGACAAAAGAAATGAATTTGTGCATATTTAAATTTGTGCATTCATTTTTGAAAATAAAAATCCATCCCTTTTTGTGAACCGGGAGAAATCCCGCGATTTGCAAAAAGGGTAAAAACTGATTCCAGTCGTTTGCTTTTAATGATGAACACTAATAAATAATTTTTCTGCTTTTAATTATTTGTTTATTCCTAACTTTTTCTTTTAATTGTTTCGCAGGTAAAATTAAATGAAACAACGGAGAAGCATTGGATAGAAGATTTAGAATTTAGGAAAAATTAGAATAGTTTTTATTTCATTTTAACTTTGTAAAAAATTATTATTGTAAATACGTTGTAAATAAATACAGTATTTACACAACAATTGTACAATTAGAATAAAATGAATAAAATTCCAATATTTAACCAATTAATTCCTTCTTCTTTCCAATTATTTATTTATCGTTTATAATTCTTTCAATTATATAGTAATTAAAAATCGATTTCAATTACTTAAACTCAGAATAATAAACAAATAAATAAACATCATTGATCAATAAACTTCTCTTCAATCTATTCCATTATTTATAATTCTCTAAATTATAATAACTGAAAAAATAAATTTCAACTATTAAACTTAGGATAATAAATAATTAAATAACATTGTTGATCAATTAATGAATTTCCCTTCAAATATTTATTATATTATTTATAAATCTTTAAATTATATAATAACTGAAAATAAATTCCAATTATTTAAATTTAAGATAATAAATAATAAATAAACACTGTCTGAACGATTAATATGCCTCTTTTCAAATATTTACTTTATTATTTATAGATCTTTGAATTATATAATAACTGAAAATAAATTCCAATTATTTAAATTTAAGATGATAAATAATTAATAAACATCATTTAAGTCTTGATCAGTTAATAAATTTAGCGTTCAACAAATAAACAGCTCTCGACTCGAAAAAGTTATGAATTTAAAAAAATCAAAAGATCAAAACGCTCGCAATGTAACGATGCAGATGGGAGATGGTATCTTAGGTCAAAATTTAGGGTACAACACATAGTAGTTATGAACCCTAAGCCCAAAACCTAACCCTAAGTTCTAAATTTCCCCAAAAACACATCAATCAAACCAAATCATGCATCAAATGACAATAACATCAAAATCAACCCTTAAGCTAAGTGATTCTCATATTACCTCTAATACAGTGACACTTCTTGTAACTTGATTCCCTTTCGTCCTTTCCTTTCCTTCTTTTGATCTCTTTCTCCCTTCTGTTTACATGTACTAATTGACTGAAGGCTTAGCTCTAAGGATTTAGGGTTCTAATAATGAACCCAAGTCCTCTTTAGATGAAGAGCTTTACTGAAGGGTGGGGATTTTCAGCAAGCTTCAAGGGTTTTTGTCTCCAAATTTTCCTCCTCAATTTTGTTTAAGTCCTAGGTTTAAATAGTTTTAGAATTAGATTCAATTAGGAAATACGTAGTTACTAGTTAGATTTAGAGTTGATTGATTCAATTATAGAATTAGATTAGACTGTATTTGTTTGTAATTAGAATTAGGGTTTTAATTATTGTAATGTATTTGGTCCAAATTCTCTTGTACAAACAAACTCAATCAAATAAAATCTTTCCAATCTTTGATTCTGTTTCAGATTTGATTCAGAAAATAATTGAATTTTGGTCTTGGATATCTTAGGGATGAAGAGTCCAAGAGGGCGCAACAAAGCAAAGGGTTTAGAAACCCTAAAGTTAACTTAGGCAACTTCTTCAAATAATAATAATAAAATGAAAAATAATAATAATAGCAAGATATTTAAGTAATCATCAAATAATAACAATGCAATAAAAATATAAATATTATCCAACAAAACAAATAATAAAGAATAAATTAATCAGACATTGACTTCCGTCAACGTTACAAAAAAGCTTATTAATCAAATTATGGGCTCCTCAACAGCTTAATGGGCCAATAGATTCAACCCAAAATTAATAACCCCTTTTGACAAAAATACACCCCTTCCCCAAAAACAAAGATTTTTAGAACAACATTCTATAAAAACCAGGTTAGTATCATAATTTAAAATAAATGCGCAGTAACACAAAAATAAAAATGATACAATAACATATAATGAATGTTGATATTAGTATGACAAATTTGGGGTATGATAGCTGCTCTTATTTTATTACTCTTCTATTGAGGGGTGCGAGAATACAAAGTTCTCGCACATTCGGATCAGAAGATTATTAAATAATGGAAGACCCCGAAGTATGACCGAAGACTTGAAAATATTTTGAAAAAGAGTTTAAATAACAAAGTAAGTAAGTAAGTAAATAATAAATCATAGAATTCGTGTATTTACCGCAACCTAGAGGGTAAATAACGTGAGCTTAAAAATAGATAACTTATTGCTTCTTCAAGACTAATGCAACAAGTTAAATCATAGTTTTTGTGTATTTACCACAACCTATAGGGTAAATAACATATGTTTGAAAATTGACTTACTAACGCGTCGAGACTAACATAGTAAGTTACAATGTAGATTTTTTCCTATTTATCATGACCTAGGGGATAAATATCACAAAGTTTTATAACTCATTATCGCTTTGAGATTAACACAATGAACTATATCGCAGAAAAGAGGATAACTTATTGCTGCTTCGAGACTAACACAATGCGTTATATCGTAGATTTCGTATATGTACTACAACCTAGAGAGTAAATGATACGAGTTTAAAGATATCTTACTGATTCTTCGAGACTAAAATAGTAAGGTATATTGTAGACTTCTGTATTTATCATGACCTAGAGGATAAATACCATAAACTTGATAATTCATCGTTGCTTGGAGATTGATACAATGAATTATATCGCATATTTTCATACATCTACCGCAACCTAGGGGGTAGATAGCATAATTTTTTTTTTAAAATAAACAACTTACTATAGCTTTGAGACTAACATAGTAAGCTATATCGTAGATTTGCATATTCATCACAACCTAAGAGATAAATAATGGGAGTTTGACGTTTGAAATTGTGTTTGATAATTTTATCTTAGATAACTAAACCAAAGATATAAATCGCAGATATATCACTTAGTACAACCCTAATCTACCAGTTGTGTTTGTTCTCAACGGAGGTATTTATTGAATAATGCTAAGGTTTGAACTTTTAGTTCGTATAGATAATTTAGCTTGTAATTGGCCCCAAGATATTTCGCAGTACTCTTGTCCAAAGGAATTCTGAAATGTAATGTATAATGTATATATATAATGCATAAAATTGATATGATACCCAATGAAATTATTGACATGATACCCAAGTTTTTCATATGCATATGCACCAAATGTTTCGTATGTACATGCACCAAGTGTTTTGTATATATTTTTGATATTTTTATCCTTTTAAACCATTGGGTTTTCTAAGTCACCACTTCCCAACATTATTTGTTACTGGTTACGATATCCAAGTTGACTTGAATTTAGATATATCATGGTGAACAATGCTAATGTGTTATTGACTATTTATCATAGGTGTAGGCGTAGGAATGGACGTAGACGTGGATTTCCTTTGATATTTTTCTAACCAAAATACTTTTTGATGCTTTGTCAAATGCTTTTATTTAATGTCAAATCCCCATAATAATTTCTCCGTAGTGTTTACACGAAATAATTGTAGTATTTTGCAAACGAGTCCGAAAAAAGAAAAACACAATTGAATAGAATTTGAAAAATGAACTGTTTTATTTATGATAATGCCTCTGAATAGGCGGAAGTACACGATTTAATTCCTCAAAAGAGGTAATTACAAAAGTTTTTAACAAAGTTGAAAATGGCAATGAAAATGATAATTGATACTGCTATTTCTCCAACGTCCTTTGATAACTCCAATCTCCTTTGCTTCTGAGTCAGATGGTTTAGATTAATCCTTCCCCTTAGTTGTAGTCGTAGTAATGAATTCTCGAATCGCAGTCTATTTGTTCATTTTTTGAATAACATCCCTAACTTTTTCCTAGACCTCCCTTTCAGGTTTTCAATCCATTAGGATAATAATTTTGTTTATATGTTCCTCATTTTTTCCTAGATCACCCATTAGGGTTTTAAATTCACCGGGACACACCTTTTTTCCTAAGTCTCCCTTTTAGGGTATTGACTTAGCGGGCCTTTTATACATAGTATATTTTGACTGTGTTGGAGTTTGTCAGATGTGGCAGTTCTTCCCCATCCATTGTTGTGAGGATAAGACCTCTGCCTGAGAATTCTATTTTAACCAGATATGGACCTTTGTAGTTAGATGTCTATTTACCACGTGAATCTAGACGAGGCATCCGAATCTTCTTAAGAACTAAATCTCTTTCCTTGAACACTCGAGGATGGACCTTTTTATTAAATACCTTCTTCATCCACTTTTGGTACAACTGCCCATGGCATAGAGTTGTTAAGCATTTTTCTTCAATAAGGTTGAGTTGATCAAGTCATGTTTGAACCCATCCTGATTCTAAAAGCTTGGTTTCTATGAGAACTCGTAGTGATGGAATCTCTACTTCGACCGGGAGCACAACCTTCATGCCATAAACAATAGAGAAAGGAGTTGCACCTGTCGAAGTATGCACTGAGGTACGGTAACCATGTAGAGCAAAGGGAAGCATTTCGTGCCAATCTTTATATCTTCATCATTTTTTGAATGATTTTCTTGATATTTTTATTGCTAGCTTCAACGGCCCCGTTCATATTGGGTTGATAAGGTGGTGAGTTATGATGTTCAATCTTGAAATCATTTCATAACTCCTTCATCATTTTATTGTTCAAGTTTGACCCATTGTCTGTAATAATTCTGCTAGGAACCCCATATCTGCATATGATGTTCTGTTTGATAAATCGAGCAACCACTTGCTTGGTGAAATTTTCATAAGACACGGCTTCTACCCACTTGGTAAAATAATCAACGGCGACTAGTATGAATTGGTGTCCATTAGAAGCCCTTGGTTCGACCATTCATATCATATCTATTCCCCATATCAAGAATGGCCATGGTGAACTTAGGATATTCAGAGAAGTTGGGGGTACATGCACCTTGTCAGCATAGATTTGGAACTTGTGGCATGTCTTTGTATAATGGTAGCAGTCAACTTCCATCATCAACCAATAATAACATGCTCTCAAAATTTTCCTAGCCATGGAATGTCCATTTGTATGATTCCCGAAGGTTCCTTCGTGGATCTCTCTCATGAGTGTATCTGCTTGATGTTTCTCCATGCACCTGAGTAACACCATACCATAGTTTCTCTTGTAGAATATATCACCATTTAAGAAGAATTTCGCAGCTAGCTTTCATAGAGTTCGCTTGTCTATAATTGAGGCATCTTCTGGATATTATTTCTTTTACATATACCTTTTGATGTCATAGAACTAAGGTTTATTATCTGGTCCTTCTTCAACTGCGATACAATATGCAGGATCTTCAAAATGTTAGATTATGATGCATGGTTCGTGATTAGACCAAGTTACTTCGAACATGGATGACAAAGTTTCCAAGGAGCGTGCCATATGATTTTCTTCTCAGGAAATATGAGTGAAAGTGATCTCTGTAAATTACGTAGCTATCTCCAAAACATAATCCCGATATGGAATTAATTTGGGATGTCGAGTATCCCATTCACTATTGAATTGGTATATGAACAACATTGAGTCTCTGTATACTTCGAGGTATTTGATTCTTAACTCAATAGAAACTTCTAAACCCAGGATACAAGCTTCGTATTCATCAAAATTGTTGGTACACTCAAAACATAACCTTGCAGTATAAGGTTTATGAAAATTCCCTAGAGAAGTCAATACAGACCCAATACCATGTCCTAGTGCATTTAAAGAACCGTTAAACATGAGTGTCCATCATGCCCCTGGTTCACGTCCTTTTTCAGGTCCTGGTATTTCGTAGTCACCTATAACCATGATGTCTTTGTCTAGAAAATCAATCCTCAATGGTTGATATTCTGCCAACGGTTGATGAGCCAGCTGATCAACTAGTACACTTCCCTTGATAGACTTTTGAGTAACATATTGGATGTCGTATTTAGATAACATCTACCATCGAGCAATTCTTCGTGTAAGAGTTGGCTTTTAGAACACATACTTCATAGGATCCATTCTTGCTATTAAACACGTGGTCTGAGTTAACATATATTGTCTCAATATTTTAGTGGCCCTGGCTAGAGCATACCAAGTTTTCTCAAGGAGTGAGTACTGGGTCTCGCAGTCAGTAAATTTCTTGGTTAGGTAGTAGATGACATTCTCTTTTCTACCTGTTTCATCGTGTTTCCCTAATACACATCCCATAGAACCTTTAAGAAATGTTAAGTACATGATAAGTGGTGTTCTAGGAACTGGTGGCATCAAGATTGGTGGCTCTTGTAAATACTGCTTTATTGTTTCAAAGGTTGTCTGACAGTCTTCATTTCACTAAACTAATTGATCTTTTCTGAGTAGTTTGAATATAGGCTTGCACATATGAAGTTACGGGAAATCATCTTTGGGGCTTGCTTTGTTTAGTTCCTGATAGTCTACGCACATGCGCACTTTTCTCTCTTTCTTGGGTACTGGCATGATGTTAGCTATCTAAGGTGGATAATCTACCACATCTAGGAACCTTGTATCAAATTTCTTGAGGACTTCTTCTCAAATTTTGTCGGACATGTCTGGATGAGTCCTTCTAAGTTTCTGTATAACTGGAGAACAACCTTCTTTGAGAGGTAGTTTATACACCATAATATCTGTATCCAATCCCGACATATCTCTCTAGGACCAGGAAAGTATATCCACTTACTCATGCAAAAACTTGATCATCCTCTCTTTAACACTTTCCTCCAAGTTTACACCTATCTTGATTTCTTTTGGATCCTTTTCGGTTCCAAGATTGATGGTCTCAATAGATTCTTGGTGCGGTTGAATGTTATCTGCTTTTTGGTCTAGTAGCCTCGGTAATTCTTCATAGAATTCAAGATCTTCCCCATCTTCCTCCTCAACTTTATTAATTGGTGCATCAAAATCATATCGGATTGTAGCAGTATCATTATCGGTAAGTTTAGATGAGGATCTGCACATTTTATCATATTTTGGTGCTTTTTAGAATGTGTATTGGAAAATGTATATGAAGAAAAAAGTATTGCCATTTTGAAAAACAGAAAAATAAAAAAGAAAGACATGGATCTCAATTGAATGCAAAACAACTTTTATTAATTGAAAATATTTTTTGAAAGTAAATGGGTGCCCTTACAAGCTACCCTTATTCCTCAGGTGGGGCATAGGTTTTTTTTTCAAAAATAGAAAAATTACTTTGGAAAGAAAAAGATCTCTAGAATCTCCACAACTGTCCAATTCTTGAGCTCTTCGCCCGGAGCACATTCTCGGATGAGGTTAGATGCTCCTTTGTTATTTCCTTTGTTGGATAACATTGACACTTGTCCACCATGCTTTATTCCTTTGCTGACGAAGGTTTCCTGAATAGGAGGAAATTTCCCTTTTCCTTTCTGCACAGCCTTTAACAGTTTATAGCCCAAACCAAAACGATTTTTCTTCTCAGGTATCTCCACAAGCTTGGTCCAGCCTTTTGAGGTATGGTCCTCCATAGTTGTTTGTAAATCTCTCCACGAAGTCATGGTAGTTCCCAGTTTCTTAATTTTCTCTACCGGTAGAGTTACCACTATAGTGACTTCTAGGACTTGGAATGGCGTTGTCGAACTATCTTCGCCCACACTGATACATCTGTAGGACTCCAAGTGGCTTATAAATATATCTTTTTCACCTTCGATCACCACCAACTTTCCTTCGACAAGGAACTTCATATTTTGATGCAGCATTGAGGTAACAACCCCTATAGCAAGAATCCAAGGTCGTCTGAGCAGGAAAGTATATGTCGGTTCTATATCTATTACCTGGAAGGTAATGTAGAACATAATCGGGTCAATCTTTACCGGGAGATCCACTTCTCCAAACACAGTGCTTTGGGAACTATCGAAAGCTTTTACCACCATAGAACTTGGTCTTATGACAATGTTGTCCATTGTTAACTTCATTAGGCCAACCTTTGGTAGCACGTTTTAGGAAGAACCAATATCAGTGAGTACTCTGGATAGGATAGTTGTCCTTATTTGGATTTAAATATGTAACGCCTTGTTGTGATCTCTACCTTGTGGATGTAACTCACCGTCATTGAAGCCTAGGCGTGATCCTAACGTCAGATTATCCACGACTCCATCAAATTGGTTTACTGTGATCTCTTTTGTAACATGCACAAAGCTTAGAATTTTCATCATAGATTCTCGGTGCACCTCTGAATTGACCAGCAATGAGAGTATTGAAATCTTGGTCGGGGTTTGGTGTAGTTGATCCACCACCCTATAGTCACTCTTCTTGATCATTTTGAAGAACTCGTCAGCCTCTTGGTCAGTGAATGTCTTACTCGTAGGTTCTTTCTCTTGACTTGTTTCAGCATAACTTTTCCCATTATCCTTAACCATAGAATTATCCTTTTTTTATTGTTTGAGACCGTATATCCGACCCATACAGGTCATGCACCCTGTTCCTGCTATATTTGTAACAGGTCCTTAGCTTGTTGATGGTTCACCTTCTTGCTTCTATCCATTTATATAGACAGTAGTTTCATAACTCCATGGCACACCTTTATCACTTTCATATGGGGTGGGAGACGGACCCCTGATCACCATTGTACTCTTCAGAAGCACTGGTATTGCTACTGGAACTTTTGTTAAGATTGACTCTCCACATGGAATAACAAATGGTTTCTTTGCAAAACTTGGACCTTGGTAAGGAATCACCAATGTTCTTCTTGAATTACTATTGATTGTAGCTACACATCCTTCTTCAGGGTAATGCCCGAATTGGACTATTCCTTAATCCACCAATTTTTTGAAAGTGTTTTCGAAGGCATCATTGTGTTCTAATAGGAAACCATATTCCAAAAGATGTTCCTTCAGGATATCTATCAGAGCCTTTACTCGTTGAGCTACTTTATGATTAGTGACTACTTCGATTGCATTCACAAATAGACCACCATGTTGAGGCATGGGGTTCATCTTGATATTTGGTTTATCAAAAGTGATATCTTGGGAATCCAACAAATCTTGAACCTTATGTCTGAAGGCTCAACATTTCTCTATGGTATGTTCTGGAGAATTGGCATGATACTCGCACCTTCCATTTGCATCATATTTTGGTGGGAGCGTCCCAATTAGAGGATCGAGTGGCTTTGGCTCTACCAAGGATGCCTTGAGTAAGTGTTGTAGTAATTTCCATTGTGGCATTGAGAGAAGATCAAATCTTCTCGAAGGCCTTTCAAACCTATTTTTTTCTCGTGGAATAACCAATTGTTGTTGTTCTTTTTGGTGTGTTGCAACAACATTCACTTCTTCTTCTTTCTTTTTAGAGAAGTTTGGAGTATGATTCTTTTGATTATAAGGAGTGTTGGATGACGTTCCTTGTACCTTGCAACTTTTCACACCTGCTTCAATTCTTTCACCAATTGTAACCAAGTCTGAGAAATTTGAGGAGACATTACCTACCATCTTCTCACAGTATAAACCTTGTAGAGTACCCATGAACATGTCGACCAATTCTTTTTCAAGGAGTGGTGGTTGTACATGGGCTGTCATTTCTCTCCACCATTGCACATACTCTTTGTAATACTCATCTTTCTTTTGAGACAAGTTTTGGAGTTGCATGCGATTACGAGCCATGTCCAAATTGTAGTTTTATTTTAAGAAAGTGTTAGTAAGATCTGCCCATGATCGGACATGCGCTTGCTCCAACTACATATACCAATCCAGGGATACCCCACTCAGACCATCTTGGAAGCAATGGATCATTAGTTTTTTATCATGAGCATAAGCATTCATTTTCCTACAATACATGCGTAGATGGTTCCTTGGTCATGTGAGTCCTTCATATTTTCCAAAGTCAGGTACTTTGAACTTCGGAGGAATTATTGCATCTGGGAATAGACCCATTTCAAGAGCATCGACGTCGAAAGCGTCATAACCTTCTACAACCTCCAGTCTTTCTTCAAGGGCTTTATACTGGTTGGCTTCCACATGATCTTCAACAGTTTTTGGGTTGGGCACTTGAGAAACTCCTTCCAAATTATGATCTCCATATTGCAGGTTTATGTAGTTATCTATGTTGTTGACTGGAATTTGCAAAGTATGGGATGCCCCCACCTTCGCAGGAGGTGGAACAAAACCTCCAGTCATGATGGTCTCTTATTGGGCAATAGTTGACTTTGCTGGACCAGATACTGGATGATGTCTTGGTTGGTGACCGCTTGATGCACCAATGGTTTGGGCAACTTCTTCAAAGGCCACCTTGGGAATCTTGTCTTGTCTTGCTATGATATTCTTTAAGGTGAGCAGGACTTGACTCATATCCCTTTGCATTGAGTCGATACTTCCTTTCACTTGTTCCAAGTCTTCTTGAAAGGAAGCTTGGTTTTCTTCGATTTTCTCCATTACTTTCTTTTGATGAGCTCTTGTTTGATACGAAGGTCGAGAAGGTAGTGTGGTTTTCCCAATGATTTAACTGGAGATGATATGAAAACAATGAGTTTTTTGTATGACATATGAAATGCGATGCTTGTTCTTGGATGAATGCGTTTGAATATGGTAAGATTTTATTAGAATATCTTATTCACATTAGATTCCTTTTTATTTATTTATTTTTTCAAGTTTCGCTTTTTTTGTCAGTGAGTATCCCACAATAAATACACAAATGAGATGTTGAAACCAAAGTACTTTTTATTGAATAAAAACCATTATCCTTGAAAAGGTAAATATAATCCAAATACCGAATCAAATACTGAATGGAAATACTGAATAAATAAAAAGTCAAATACTGAACTAAATAAACAAAGGGAAACTAAAATATCCTAAGTACGTTTGTGGATATCCTCCCTAAAACCGTCCACCATCTTCCTACAAAGTTTGAGGAAGTCTTCAACATCCTTCGAAATAGGGACCTATAAGAACAAGAAGTGTTTATACATCTGGCCTTGAGATTTTGATGATAAATTTACATGTTATCTTAGATAACAATTGTATACACTAATGATTTCGTTCTAGTGTGTAGCTGCTACTATAATGTTCTGACTCTGGTACAAGACATGTGATGTCACTAGGTTCTAAATATACACTACTGGAAGAAAACATGTGGTTACGTGATATAGTTAGAGTCAAGGTTCTGAATCTATCTTCTGTAATGTGTCTAAGGAACATTAGTACAAGAGGTTTTGATCGTGACTTTATGGTTAATCTTTGGAGGCCTTCTAAAGCTTTGTTTCTAGGTGTTACAAGTTCTAAATATTATGAAGACGAGGTTCTGCTGAACAAGTTCTGATGATTTGAAGAAAAACAATTTCTTACAACCAAGTTCTAAAGACTTTGAAGACAAGGTTGTGTGTGACAAGTTTTGAAGACTCCAAGACTTAGGTTCTAAGACTTAAGAGTGAATCTTCTACAACAAGCTTCAACGTTCAACATTCAAATATCTGGCGCCTCTAATGATAAGAAGAAAGTTTAAATGGTTAACGTGTGATGTTGCACAAAAGGTACATAAAGTGTCTGTGACCTCTACCCTCTAGGGTGGCGTAGGGACAGTCCTTTATACTGTATTTTCAACGATGCACATTGTGATTGTTGGGAACAAACGGATGGATTTATAGCTATCTTTCTTTACTTAACACATATCTTTTTACAAGCTTAATAGAAAAACATTATTCAGATAAAAGGTGGAAAGCTATCATTGAACAGTGACAGGATACAAAAATATTATTTTATACTGTCTAAACTCTTACACCTTATTCCATCATTTAGGAACTAACCATTGGTGCAGAAAAAATCCTTTCTATCATCACAACGTCTCTCTCTGTCAAAGTCTATAAAAAAAGATTGAAGATTCAAAGAAAATTTCTAGAATTTGTTGGCCATCAAGCTCATCATGTGAAAGGAAAGCAGTGGATGTTCAAGATGTTAAAGCTGCAATTCTACACATTCTGAAGACCAATAAAGAAGAGAGAAAGTAAAGAAAGAAGATCTCATCAATATGTCATACAACTATGATCATATACGTCTTGATTGAAATAGAGGAAGCAAGGAGTTGTTGCTCGTAGCTTGCTCAAGAAGAAGAAGACTACAAGATGCTATTCAATTTCCAATCACATACATCTTGGTAGATCTCAGAAGAAGCAAAGAGTTGTTTCTTGCAACTTGCTCAACAAGAAGATGAAAAAGAATGCTACAAGATTATACTCAACTTCTAATCATATAAATCTTTATAGAATATTGTAATAAACACTAGAGTTGTTGCTCATATAGTGTTTTTGTTCGAATCTCTTAATGTGAATTGTTTTAACACTTGAGTTGTTGCTCGAAGAAGTGTTAAATAATATGTTCTTAAAACACTTGTGTAATCTGCTTAGAAGAGGCATTCATGTAAACACAAGATCACCATCAACTGTTGTTGATTAATTCCTTGGGAGACTTGGTGAAATTCAGGTCTGAAGAAGATAATGGTTGTGGTCATTATAGGAAATCTTGATATGAGATCTTGCGAGATCAGATTTTGTTAGGTCAATGGTAGTCATATCTCAAAGAGGACCGAGTGAAAGCCAAACTCGTGTGAGATCATTGATGGATATAATTGAAAGGAAATCCTGGTAGAAGATCTTGAGGGATCCGATTCTATTGGGTCAATGAACATTATGTCTGGTTGGACCACAGAACGTCTCATTACGTGTTGGCCACCGGCGGTTGCCCGTGCACTTGTAATCAGTTTGGTTATAGTGGATTAATTCCTTGGATAAGGTGAAATCATCCTTGCGGGGGTTGACAGGAGTAGCCTAGTTAACGGAGAACTTGGATAAAATACTCGTGTCCTTTTCTCTTCATTGTATTTATAGTTATTATCATTTGAGTGCTTAGAATTTCTAAAGGGGGATGTTTTCTAAGAACAAAATTCACCCCCCCCTTTCTTGTGTTTTCTCTATCTTCAATTGGTATTTGAGTCCGACTCTGTTATTGATTCAAGAACCAAACACTTAACTTTGTAAAGAGACCCAGTTAGATAAAATTCTGTAGATGCCTACTACTCAAATGATAGAAATCTTTTCTGATTCAAAATCCATTCTGTAGAGGTTTTAAAATTCTGGGCAAGAATAAGAAATATGAAGATAGAATCCCTGAAACAAGTTCTCAAGATTCCGAATGCTTAAGTACTTGATGGAAAGGAATTTCATCTTCTCAATCAACATAAGTTTTCCATCAGAATCATAGGTCAACAATTAGCACTTCAACTCTCCAACGAAAGTTGTCATCCAAATGATAAACCACTGCAAGCCGCAATGGATCCAATCAATGTCACCTCTAGAAGATCCATCAATAACTCTAAGAAGACCAAAGCTTCTCAAATTTATGCGATACAAAAATTAGAAGGAAGTGTCACCTAAAAGCTTCAAAGAAGTGTTGCATAAATGAATTGGGAGTCAAGAGGATAAAATGTCATCCACCAGAAAGCAGAACAAGTCAGTACAACTCAAAAATATGTGGAAACTAAATTCAGAATCTAAAAAAAGTGAATCAGCTACTGAAAAACAAGAAGTGAAGAAATCAGAAGATGTTCATCTAGAAGCTTCTTTTCAAGGCATATATACTTAAAGATATATGCACAAAGGAAGTCTAGCAAAAATGAAGAATCAGAAACTTAAAACGGAACTCTAGACGAAGAAGTTGCAAGCTCTCAGATGTAAATGGAATATAATTTTGTGACCCTCAAATAATCTCTTAAAAAGGATCTAGAATAAAACTCATAAAGCGTTAACAGGTGTTATCTAAACTCTCTCTCTCTGTCTCTCTCTCTCTCTCTTATATTTTTTTATTTTATTAAAAATATTGTTTAGATTAGACAAATTATTGGTGTTGCCCATTTATTTCACAGAAATATGTCTCATCATGCGCTATATCGTCTTCTTGAAAATAGGTATAGGTCATCAATAGTTTCCTTGCGTACACATTTCCAAAATTATCTTTATATACCTTTTAAATAATCTTCCCCTCTTTTATTGCTTTCTTAAGTTTCTAGTTCAAACCCCAAAATTCCAAAAATCAATTATGAACTCCCAAATCAAAATTGCTCTTGAAAGGCTCTCTCCTCCTAACCATAAACCTTTTCCTCATCTTCTCTCCTTATCACCTAGGAATGATCAAGAGAGTGTAGAAGAACAACCATAGGATGCTCCTGAAGTTACTATGACTACAAACTTGGACTCTTTAAAAGTTATTTGTGAACCCTTGGTAGATATTCAAAACATCAAAGATAATGGCTTTAATCTTTTGACTGATGTTACAAACCAAGGATGGGAAAACTACTTCAACCTTCTTAATGGACCCAATCTTCCTCACCTTATGAAATACTTCTGGCTACATGCTAAGTCATCAACCTTCCAAGTAGTATATTTTGTTAAAGGTAAGAAGGTTATCATCAATGAACAAATCATAGCCAATGTTCTTAATATTGAAGGAAAGGGAATAAGGTGCTATGAAGCAAATAGTCGATGGTCAGAACTGATATAAGTTTATCAAGTCATCTTGAATTCAAAGAAAGCCTTGAAGAGTGGTGGTCTTCATAATTGTCTAAGAATTTGGGCCAAAATCTTTAAACCATCAATAATCCAAGTACCACAAAGGAAGCATGCATCAATTATTCCTAGAGATCTGTTATACATATTGTACTTCATTTCCTTAGGAATTTGCATAAATCTTCCCTCGCTTATTTTCAATCATTTGAGAGATCATGTAAGAATGACTAGAGATGAAAGTGATAGAATGAAGAGCTATATTCCTCTTGGAAGACTCTTATCAGGTATCATCACTGAGAGTATTAATCTGAGATATCTAGATGATAAAGACTTTAAGATGACCATTGGTGAACCCTTCAACTCCGTGAACCTGGTAGAAATTGGAATTCTAGAAAAGGTATCCAAACCACATAAAGAAAAGGATATGAACATCGGTCTACCAAGAAAACCTCTTCAGTACAAAATTCAGAATCAAAATGAAAGCCTAAGGGTAATGTTTCTTTTTAAAAACTCCTGCATGGAAGCAGATGGTAAAGAAGAAAGAAGACGATGTTGCAAGAAACCACGTCTCTTTCCACCATACAAAAATCTATCTAGCAAGAAAATATCAGCCATAAATGTCATGTTTCAAGAGTCTGAGATGTTAGAACAAGATTTGGTTCGACAATACTATATCTAAGTTTTGATGATAACAAATGAGTATGTTTGTATGAACAATTTTGATACTCTAATGTTTGTTATTTTTGGGTATTTAACAAACATGTTCTGCTTCTTATGGATGGCGTGGCCAAGATATTAGAAGAGAATTAGTTCCGCTTCTGTGCTACACAAGTTCTAATTATAATTAGCAAGACACTCCATAAGAATCTGAAGTATAGGCTCTGATATGAAGTCTAAAGAAACCAGTCAGAAGATCTGAAGACAAAAGTTTCTACTTAAGTGAAGATGCTAAAGACTCATGTTTCTGAAGACAACATGTTATAAATAAACCAATCAGGAGATCTGAAGACAAAAGTTTCTACTTAAGTCCAGATGATTCAAAATAATGTTTCTGAAGATAAAGGGTTCTCATGATCAAGTGCTGAAGATTCTGATAGGCGAAGTTCTAAAGACTCTGAAGACTTAAAGTTCTAAAGACCCATGGTTCTAAGAAAAGGGGTATAAAGACCAAGTGCTAAATACTCTGAAGACATAAGTTCTAAATACTCTAAAGACTTGAAGTTATGAATACCCAAGGTTTTAAGAAAAGGTTCTCACGACCAAGTGTTGAAGACTCTGAAGACACGGTTCTTAAGACTCTGAAGACTTGAAGTTCTGATGACCTTGTGTTATGTTCTTGCTTCTAAACCCATGCTCGCAGAAGCCTCTGAAGTGAATAAGGAAAGAAGATAACATTAACGTGGCCACTACCATGAAAGGACGGACGTGTTGTAGGATCTTGTCCCCCACATGATTGCTCAAGCTGCCAATGTTTCTGTAAATCCAAAGAGTACCCCTTAATGTATATATTATTTTATTGGCTATATAAAGGCTTGAAGACTAAGAGAGAAAGTGGCGAATTTTCACTGAATATCCATGCACAAGTGTTGTTCATAGCTTTGACATTTTTAGTCTATTGCTCTTAAAATAGTTTACATACTCAGCTTGTATAGAACAATATTATTGTAAACAAAACTTGTATTCAAACAATTGTTTAATTTCCTTAAGGGAACGGTTAGGTCTGTATCCTTAAGAAGTCTAGGACTAGTGTGTCTTAGAGGTTTGATTTTCCTTAAGGGCCTGGCTAGGTCTGTATCCTTAAGAAGTCTAGGACTAGTGTGTCTTAGAGGTTGTTAGTCACTTAAGGGTAGCTTGTGCATTGTAATAATCTGTTGGATTATTAGATTAAGTCCTCGATTGAGAGAGGTGAAATCACCTTGGTCGGTGGACAGGACTAGCTTGATAGTTTTCAAGTGAACTAGTATAAACACTCTGTGTTCTTTACTTCCTGTTATTAATTATTATTATTATCAAGAGTGAAGAAAAATTATTTTAATTAAAGGGGAATATTTTTTAAAAGAAAAGTTTTGATTTAAAGCCCAATTCAAACCTCTCTTTTCTTGTGTTTTCACACCTTCAATTGGTATCAGAGCCTGGTTCTTGAGAAACTGATTAGTTCTTTAAGAAGTCATGAAATAGAGCTTGAGAAAGATGAACCTCATAAGAAAGTCAAATATGTAGCTTAAAAGTCTAATTCTGGAAAGACAAAGGCTTTTCAAGCTAAGAGAAGAATCATAAGATTCAGATGAAGATTCAGATGAAGATGAATTGTCTCTGATTTCCAGAAAGATAAGTCAGATATGGAAGCACATACAAAATAAATTCAGTGGACCAAGAAGAACTAATGGTAGATCAGAATATACATCCGGTCAAAAGAAGTCACCTGGAAAAGAGGTTACTTGTTATGAGTGCAACGAGCCTGGACATTACAAAAATGATTGCCCAAAGCTCAAGAAAGACAAGAAGCCTAAGAAGGCTTACAAAGCTAAGAAGGGTCTCATAGAAAGATGGGATGATTCAGAATCAGAAGATGAAGATTCTGATAAAGAGCAAGCAAATGTAGCACTCATGGCTAGAACCAACACAAATGAAGAAACATCAAAATATGAGTTGACAGCAGATGATGAGTCAGACTCTGATGATGAAGCTGAGGTAATTGCTTCTCTTTCTCGTTTTAAACTCGAATTTTGTTTTTCTGAAATGGCGAGAAAGTATCAAACTCTTATAAGTAAATACAAAACTCTAAAAAATAAGCCTGTAGTTACTTCTGAAAACTCTACTAATGATGAGCAAAATGTTTCTAATTTAAATGAAAAATCATTTGTTTTTGAAAAATCAAATCTAGATCTCAAAAGTAAAGTTTCCAGGTTGGAAGTAGAGATAATCTCTACCACGTCTATTATTGATGAAGTAATTGATATGATAGATATTTTCACCATTTCCTAGCTAAGAGCATGGATAGAAGCAAAATGGCTTCAATGATCTATGGTGTTGGTAGAAATGGAAGCAGAGGCTTGGGATGCTCAAGATCGTTAAAGAAAATTGATGAGACTCTGATTACCATACCAAAACCTCTTTCTAAACATTTCTTTCTTGTTGGCACAAAATTGAAATGTCTAGAACAAGAAGGTTCTGATACTATTATAGCACAACCACAGACACAGAAGGAAACTTCTAAACCAAAGTATCATGCACAAATTTCACATGATTATCCTGTTGCACAAAAGTACAAAGGTGTCAGAACCTCTGGAACTTCTACCAAAACAAGATCCATAAAATGGGTACCCAGAGATCATATAATATATATTACACATGCTCTTGATGGCGTAATAGAAACACCAATCATGGCACCTGGACAATGGATGCTTGCAACACATGAAGGGAGAAAGACATTTGTTCCAAGATTTTAAACTTAAGTCTAGAGGCGTTGTCGGTTTCGAAGGCAACGAGAAGGGAAATATTATTGGCTCTGGAACTATTAATGTGAAGATAAAGTTTTCTGAACCAAAGGACAAAACTCAAGAAGATAAAGAATCAGAATCTCCTACTTCTGATATTATTGTTATTCCTTCTGATCAACTTCAACCAAAGAAAAGCAGAATCTCATCATCTCTTTCTGCAGATCTAATTCTAGGAAACAAAGATGCTCTAGTAAGAACAAGATCAACGTTCAAACCTTCTAAAGAATACTAGACTCTGAGTTTAACAAAGGTATTGTATTTCTTTCAGAACCTCAGTTATCAGAAGATGTTTTGGTCAAAAATGTCTTTGATTAGATGGAGACCATTTTGGTTTTCCAAATCTTAAGGATATTTAACGTGTAACTTAGTTAGATGTATTGATTAATGTGTGTAACCCTTAGTTATGCTTAATAATCACACAATATCTAAGCTATGCAATGAGCAATGTGTGTATATTTTGGAATTGATTAAAATCATAATTATTACTTTCATTTAATGCTCCTAATTATTGTGTTTATTTGTATTCTTATTATTTATTTTCTCTCACTTCTTAAACACTATAAATCACACACGTTCACTTCACTCCCACACGTTAGAAACCCTAAACCCTCTTTTCTCTCAAACGTTCAAAAAGTTTTAAGCTTTATTCAAAAAAACTCCATCATTTTTCATCTCTCTTCAACAATGATGACTCCTAATCAACAAGTTGTTGTAGAGTTTGCAAAAGAAGTGGAACAAAGTATGAATTCAACAACTCCGTCTTCAACAACTGCGGTTCCTTCATCTTCAAAAGTTCCTCCATCAACTTCATATGCTCATTCATCTTCTACAAACTCTGTTGATGTTAATCATATTACACAGAGAGGTTCTCAAGTTCAATACAACTTAAAACCATCAGAGTTGATAAT
The DNA here is from genome assembly GCA_948472305.1 of Vicia faba. Taxonomy (NCBI): domain Eukaryota; kingdom Viridiplantae; phylum Streptophyta; class Magnoliopsida; order Fabales; family Fabaceae; genus Vicia; species Vicia faba. The sequence continues at coordinate 1,186,290,727 of OX451735.1, read as the reverse complement.
TCTTCGAGAATACATGGTGATTTTGATAATCTTGTTGAAAATGAGTGTGACATTAGAGAGGATTTAGAGGCTCAAGGGTGGGAAAACTACTTTTAAAGACTACATGGTCCTATTTATGGAGCCTTAGTAAAGGATTTTTAGAAGAATGCTGACTGTGATGATCTTCACATTGTCTCGGATGTGACTGGTCAAAGAATAATCATCACAAAAAAGTCTATTGCGGATCATCTAAGTTTGGAATTTTCGAAAGGAAAATGTACTTTTTGAATGGAGTTTAGATCCAATTCTTAAAATAATGCTCTCTGTCTATTGCTGTTTAAGAATTACACTGTTGAGAAGAAAAAAATACAAAAGTAAGGATCTTTATGAAAATTTGATAATTTGGCACAAGATCATTCTGGGTTGCATAAACCCTAGACCTCCAACAAGTTCTTATGATTATTTCAACATCAACCATCAGTTCATGTTGTACTATTTGCTTGCCAAAAAGAAGATGAATCTTCCCTTTGTTTTGCTTAGTCATCTGAAGAAGGCTATCAGAAATTCAAGAACAAATCCTAATCAAGAGAAAAAAGGTCTCTTCTAATATTCCATGTGGACGTCTTATGACTGACATTTTTGTAGAAAGTGGATTGGTAGACTTTCTTACAAAAGAGGGAAGATTCACCGAATACTTGATTCCCAGCATTGGATAACCATTTAATGGACATACCATGAGAAACATGAAGATAATCCCAAAACTTAAAAAGAAACACTTGGGTGAGCCAACTGAATTCACCAAGAATAGAAGAATCCCTATTGACAACTTTCCTCTATTCTCCAAGACTGGTAACCTAACTGACGTGGCTGCATATGTTGTAAGGATGGCTAGAACAGGACATGATATGTCTAATTTCGACTTCACCAAACATTCTACCGAGGAAGTTTATTATTCTAAAGAGAAAATGAAGGAAAGATCAGATGGTTCTAATCCTGAAAATAAAAAGAAGAAGAATAAGTTTGGAACTTCTAAGACTGTAACTCTAGCTGCTTATTGCAGGAGCGGTATAGCGGTAAGCAAAAAGTAAGTTATTAATTTACCGAGTGATATTTAGGTTATATCGTATCGTGTCAATAGAGATTGGTTATTGAATCGCCGTTCGACAATTAATTTGTTAATGAGTTTGGGGATGAATGGGTTTGGTTTGTATAGAAAGGAAAATAAGTGAACATAAAAGTTATACACACGAGAAGAATTTCATCATTCGAATAGGATAGAACTTTCGAGTTTGTATTTTGTCTACCTTATCAAATACTTAAACTTACTACCCAATTTCACTTAACCTTAACTACTCGTCAATATCATCACGTATCACTCACACAGAGGTTATTTCTAATACAGAGAAAATATCAACTGTGTTTCTCCATGTCAACGATCTCTCAACACAACACAAAACAACACAAAAGCATTAAGAGTCGATACCTAAGTTATTACTAATCCTAAATGTATCTATAGAATCTTAGCCCAATAGATATTAATCCTATATTTGTATTCAATTCGTCCATCTCTGTGACGACTCAAACCCAAAAACTTAGCAAGCTAACAAGGATAAACATCAATAAATATTTGTAAAGAAAGTTTCATACAACACCATGATCAATAAATATACATATAATCAAGGTAAAGTTACATAAAAAATCCATCAAATAATGGTTACAAAGAGAGGAAGACCAGAAGAAACCAGATTTCCTGCGGTGTCAAACACAATCCATCAAGCTCATGACCCCGGATCATCCATTTGCAAGCCACAAATGTTGTTGTCTAAGCTCTAACTATCAAAAATGAAGGTGATGAAATTTGGGAACAAATACCCCAAAAACCATCCACCCAAAAATGAAATGAAAAGGAAATATAAAGAAATGTTGTTCTGCGAGAATCTCCTGGTGACATAAAAGCATCGCCAAAGATTCTCTTATTCACTTGGCCCAGAATAAGCCACATCCTCAGCAGGTAAAAAATATCCTCCATCACCCGACGATAAAACGCTTCGCCCGATGATACCTTTACTCTTCTCCCAACGATGCAACAGCGAAGCAAGGCAGAGGCAATCATCAAAATTGGCCTTCAAATTTCACCCGGCAACGGACTCTTTTGCCCGGCGATCCATGAAAATCTAATAACTTTTGTTGCTTTCCTGCATAACTTCCAATGACTCCAATATTTCTCCTTATTCCTTTATTGATCCAAAAATGCATCTTGGAGCTTTATTCCTCTTGCTCCAACAATGCTCAAATACCTACAAAATGAATACAAAACTATGAAACGATACACTTTATACAAGAAAATGAATTATACACAAACTAAACGTATTTATACATAAAGTTGGGTTATTCAACTGATATTAACAACCAAGAGTCGATAAGTGCAACAAAAAGTATATACAAAAATAACTACAATTTTCAATTATCAAACTCTCCCCAACTTGAATCATTGTTTGTCCTCAAACAAGGCCAAACAACTCAAAGAACAAAGAATGATAAATCAAAGAATTATGAATCAATAGGTTTTGAAAATAGAAAACAAATGCAATGGTTCAAATGAAAAACAATACATACAAAGTAAACACTTACCACTAAACTACGATTATAACATAAACAAGAAACAGATGCTAAATACAAAAATCATGCCAAGCATTCTAAAACAATACTAGTTCACAAATGAATTACACCTAGCAAACACAATCATTGGTAACACACAAAAATGGGGAATTTCACTCATCCAACAATCTTTCAAACAATAGAATAAATTATGCACTCATCCAAAAATTTACATTGAAATTATAAAAACAAGAATCTCAAGGGATTTTCAAGGTTGTAATGTGGTCGGGTAAATAAATAAGTGATAAGTCCTAAAGCTAATCAAAATAAAAACATGCCTAAACCTAAGGGATTAATTACTTCCACAAAGTTTCAAACAAAATAATTTCAATCACAATTATTCTTCATCAAAAGTTTCACACCAACACACATCACTTATTAACACAATATTATTCCATACTCTTTTTTTTCTTTGTAAAAGCTTTTCTATTTTTTTATTTTCTTTTTCTATCACTTCTTTTTCACATTTTTTTCTTTCTTTCTTTTTCTTTCATAACCTCATAGCAATCAACCAATAAGTACATAATCATTTTCTCTCCAAATTGAATTCAACCAATGTCTTAATGAATACTCCCTACTTTCTAAGGCAAGGTAAAAATTCAAACCTAAACAACGGTTGAGGGTTCAAGAAAACAATGAATCCAAATCAATTCAAAAAGTGGAACTAAACACTCATAGATAAGCATTTAGAAAATACATCATGGATATCGACAAAAAGCTCAAAGGGGTTACTAATGATCACACACTCACAAGTTCAATTGACTATTTAGCTAGGTAGTTATGCTCAAAATGAAACAAAAATTCCTTGATCCTTTTCTTGAATTCATACAATCAACAAAAACAAAAGATTAAGCATAAAAAGAATTGTGGCCTTCAGCATATGTGAACAATGGAAAGCTACCTCACAAAAAGGGTGGGAACTAAAGTGATTCATAAATGAACAAGTATACAAAAGAATGAATGGCATACAAATTGTAAAAAGTTTAAGTATCATGAATATGCTAAAGTATAGAAAGCGATAAACACATACCTCAGACGTGTACAAAATTTTAACAAAATCATTACCATGCGTCGATACGATCAAACTTGACAAATCACCTCAATATTATACAAGTTACCTGGCCAAAACTTGAGTCCAAACAACAATGAAAGAATTAGAAAAATAATACTCCTAAAAAATTTCAATGTACAAAATTTACAAAGAAAAAAACTCCTCAAGCTAAACACGATAAACTTTCGGAAAACACAAATTTAAATAAAAATACAAATACAAATAACTATATGAAAAGTGAAGATGAATTAACAAGTTGAAAAGTGAAGATTTAAAATTCAGAACATTTCCTTGTTTCAACTTGTTAAAACACAAATCACCACATACATAAACAAATACAAATAAACATGCTTGTTTTACATCGTAAGATCGACGCCTTTATTGTGCAAGCTAGTAACCTACTCTCGTCATGCCATCGTGTTGTCACATCGCACAAACCTAAAGAAAATTTCCTAACAATCACACAATAAACATTACAAAAACAAGACAATTCATAACAATACGTGAAAATACATATATGCACAAATATCATATACAAGTTAATGTACAATTTCTATACAACATATACATTAATTACAAAACTAAAAAACAAAAGAATTATATTTATGTGAAAGCAATAGAACCAATCCCTGGCGTTGTACCCCGAAATTTCCCTCCCATTTTCTTCAAGACATTCTCTTAAGGCTTCTCAAAATGCTTAAGAATCTCAAGGGTTGACCAATCAAACCTCCTCCTAAGCAAAGGGTCTACAATTAGGGTTTTGGGTTTCTCAAGAAAATTTGGGTTGCAAAGGTATCAAGTGATTTTCATGGTTAATCATAGGTACTCAATAGTGCTTGTATCATGTTTCAAGTCTTGCATCACAAGTTTGCTCAATCAATGGCTCAGATGATTGAAAATTAATTGTATTGGGTAAAATATCAATTATGGTCAACATACAGTCAAACTTCAAGATCTTTGGTCAACATCAAAATTTTGAAGTGATATTCATCATTTTATCAAGGTTTGATCATGATTCCTCAAGGAAAGCCCTCAAATCATCAAAGGTCAAAAATTGCCAAATTAGAGTTTCCTTAGGAGAAGTCAACTGAACTTTGACCAAGCCTAACTTTTATATGCTTCATCAACTTTTCCCCAACCAAATCCCATTTTGAAGGAAATTCAATTCTCTACAAATTTGTATTGATGCTCGAGTCAAAAAGGTGATTCATTGGAAAGATATAAGCCAATACATTACAGGTCATTTCAAAAGTCAACAAAAAGACACTTTTTGTCAAGGCAACTTACATCACGATAAAGTCTCCAAATGCAAATCTGATCAAAAGAGAAATTTAAGAGGACATCTTGAGCTCTCCAAAAAGTCCCAGATCACTTTCAAAATATGAAAATTACGATAGTTACAAGTTAGGAAATTTTAGGGAAATGCATGAAATGCAAAGCGAGAAAACTTGAAATTTTGAACTAGTGGGCCTAAATTTTGATGTTCAAACATGTTCATAAGGTGTTAGAGGACCTCTAAATCCATTCACATATTTTTTATTTTTTTATTTTTTTATTTCTTTTATTTGTATTTTTATTCATTTAAATTCAAATAAAATCAAATAAAATGTGAGATAATAATATAAGGGCTTGGACTTTCGTTTCTATTAGCTAAATGCCCAATACAACACATGTTAGCCTGTCACAAAACATGCCAAAATCGTGCAAGACTCGAGAAGGAAAGAGATATTTCAAATATTGAAGGTTTTTAAAGTGTTTGATTCTTGGCTTGATAAAACGATTTATTTCCATGTTATTTGAGTTATTTTCCTTCCTCTATATAAGTACAAGAAAGTCAGACCAAGAGGAAACAAAATGCCTTCTTGAAACAGTTTGAAAAACTCTCACATTTTATCAAAAAACCTAAGTTCCATAACAACAGCTACCAGCCTTCTCTTTCCACGATTCCAATTCCATTCATCTCCTGGAGCATCAAAGGGTAGGTTTGGGTCAATCATGATGATCCTGCACGTATGAAATTGCATATCATCACCTTGTCGGTTTCAAGTTTTTTTTAAATCATATCTTTAATCTTGCCATATTTTAATTCGATTTGATGTTTCTAATATGATCTCGAGTGTTGTCTGAATTTGTTTAGATCCCCAACATGGCCCCATGCACGTTAGTTGGCTAGGAGCCATATTATCTCCGATCGGTGTACTTTGATTCAAAATGCGTGATCTAAGAGTTTTTTTTTACCAAAGATAAGGCTGGATTTGGAATCAGGAGGTTTAAATTAGGGGGGACATGGTGTTTTGGGATCACTAACACTTGATTTTTGCAGGTTGACATTTGCAGGTTGCCAGAGAAGACAACTGGAGGTAGGGCTTTGGCGCTTCTCCAGTCGTATACTTCATCCCATTGTTTTTATTATTTTCGTTTAGTTTATACACCAGATGTACTGGCTGCCCCAGTGGCAAGCGTGTGTGTGTTAAGGTGTTGGTGTGCCAGGGCAGGGGTTCGATCCCTGCCTCTCGCATGTTATTTTTCAATATTTTCTATTTCAGATCCCATACCATGCAATCCAACACGCATATCATGCATCTCCAACTCCACACCATCAGATCTCAACCTACCTTGATCCAGTGCTCAAAATCAGCACGCATACCATAGGCTTTATGGAATCATCCTCACTGGATCTCACAGGCGACTGGGCTCCTTGAATTGGGCCTAGGATTGTTTGCTTTTCACACCCATCATTTACTTACATTTCAGGCCCATTTTGTTTTGTTTTTTATATAATTATTTTACTTAGATAATTAATTTTTTTAAATAATTAATTAAATCATAAAAATCACAAAAAAATCATAAAAATTTAGGTTTAGGTTTTTTTGATTAATTAATTTAATTTTTGGTAAATAAAATTAATTTAATTTAATCACGTTTTGGTTTTATTTATTAATTAACTAGTAAACTAATTACAATTAAGGTTTATTCTTTTATATTATAAAAACATTTTTCTAAACAAAAACACCAAAAATATTTTCTTAAATGCTTAGAAATATTTTTAGGTTTTTAACATCTTTCCCTTCACAATCTCCGCGCGTTTATCTATTTTCGCATTGTTACTTTCATAATTATGTAATTGTTAAGGGATGTAATAGTTTAAAATTAGGATTTACTTTATTTTCCCCCCATCTTATGGTTTGTACTCCACATCCCTGAAGTATTCTAATAGCATAGATTTCATTTTCCGCATTTTTACATTTTGCACTTATGTATGAATATGTGTATATATTTAACTGCTAGTTTAATAGGATTGTATGGAAAAGACTAAAAGTAAACACTAGATAACCATAAATCCAAGATTAAAATAATTGAAACATAACACACTTTGCACACGTGCACCTCTAGGGTGACCCTCACTTGTTGCCTCGGATATAAACAATCATGTCCCTCCAACGTGGGACGCTTTAGCAAAGACTCTTCGGTTAAAAGATTGTAGTCCCTCGATGACCCTTCGATGCTGCCTCGGTAAAAGATCTTAGTCCCTTATGATAATTATTAAAGCATCCTACGAGTTGACTTTATGACTGTATGATGACCCGCACATGTCCCTCAAAATTCCAATTATAGGGCTTCCTACTAACTAATGGTAGGATATCAATATCTAAGGAGGATGAAAATAACACGAAAGATCTTTGAGTAGGTAGATAGATCATAATATCTTGCTCACTAAAACCAATTATTCTGACACATACACTGTTTTCTAAAATATTTTCAAAGACAAACGCTTTGTATGCATTCTCAACAATGCGATAATCATTACAAAGTTTTCCGCACTTAGGAATTTCTCAAACACACAAAGACAAAGCATTTTTAAAGTGAGCTAGCGATTAAGAGCCGTAGATAACTACGGATGAAAAGGGTGCTAATACCTTCCTTTTTCATAACCTACCCTCCTTACCCATAAAAAATTCTCAAAGGTCTTTCCTGTTCTTTTCTCCCTTTCCTTTATTATATAAAAGAAAAGTCGGTGGCGACTCTTACTATCTGTAACATTTACGATAAAATGCGAAAACCAAAAGTTTGTTCTCCTACCGTATTACACCCCACAACAGTGCCATTTTGCTGGAGCAGTATAACGGGCAAGAAAAAAGTAAGTTATTAATTTATCGGGTGATATTTAGATTATATTGTATCGTGTCCACAGAGAATGGTTATTGAATCTCCGTTCGAAAATTCATTCGATAATGAATTTGGGGATGAATGAGTTTGGTTTGTATAGAAAGGAAAATAAGAAAACATAAAAGTTTTACACAGGAGAAGAATTTCATCATTCAAATAGGATAGAACTCTTGAGTTTGTATTTCGTCTACCCTATCACATACTTAAACTTACTACCCTGTTGCACTTAACCTTAACTACTCGTAAATATCATCACATATCGCCCACACAGAGGTCATTTCTAACACAGAGCGAGATATCAACTGTGTTGCTCCATGTCGACGATCACTCAACTTAAAACAAAAAGGAAGCATTAAGATTCGATACCTAAGTGATTACTAAGCCTAAACCTATCTCTAGAATCTAAGCCCAATAGTTATTCATCCTAAATTTGGATTCAATTTATCCATCTCTACAACGAATCAAACCCAAACACTTAGCAAGCTAACAAGGATAAACATCAATAAAGATTTGTAAAGAAAGTTTCGTACAACACCATGAGCAATAAATATACATATAATCAAGGTAAAGTTACATACGAAATTCAACAAATAAATGTTATAAAGAGAGGAAGAGGAGAAGAAACTAGATTTCTCGCGGTGTCAAACACGACCCATCAAGCTCACGACCCCAGATCATTCATTTGCAAGCCATAAATGTTGTTGTCTAAGCTCTAACTATCAAAAATGAAGGTGATGGAATTGGGGAACAAATACCACAAAAACATCCACCCAAAAATGAAATGAAAAGGAAATATAAAGAAGTGTTGTTCTACGAGAATCGCCCGACGACATAAAAGCATCACCCAACAATTCTATTATTCACTTGGCCCAGGATAAGCCACATCCTCAATAGGTCAAAAATATTCTCCATCGCCCGATGATAGAATGCTTCGCCCTGTGATACCTTTATTCCTCGCTTGGTGACGCAGCAACGAAGCAAGGTAGAGGAAATCATCAAAGTTGGCCTTCAATTTTTGTCCGGCGACGGCTTCTTTCTCCCGATGATCCATTACAGTCTAACAACTTCTGTTGCTTTCCTGCATAACATCCAATGGCTCCAATATTTCGCCTTGTTCCTTTATTGATCCAAAAACGCATCTTGGATCTTTATTCCTCTTTCTCCAACAATGCTCAAATACCTACAAAATGAATACAAAACTATTAAAAGATAGACTTTATACAAGAAAACGCATTATACACAAACTAAACGTATTTATACACAAAGTTGGATTATTCTACTGATATTAACAACCAAGAGTCGATAAGTGCAACAATAATTTTATACAAAAATAACTATAATTTGAACTTATCACTTATCTAGAAACATCAAGTAAGTCTGCGACAACTACTTATTTACCTATTTCTAAAATTGTTTCTAATATAATTGACGTAGTCTCATCCATTCCAACCACCATCACATAAACATCATATTTCACATCCTTTTATGTTCCACCATCCACCATCACCACTTCTGTTTCTATTTGTGTTACAAATATTTCATATATATCTGATGTTGTTTCAACGACAATTCTTTTCACTTTAAATGTTTCTGCTTCACCATAAACCACAACCATTTTTGAATCTCAACCCACCACCACCACACAAGCTTTTTCTCCAAATCATATTTCATCTCTCACTACCATTATTCCTTCAAAACCAATCCACACTTTTACATCTCCATTAACCCCATCTCAATCATATCCACAAACTTCTCATTTTTTAACTTTCGATACCAATCTTCATTTTTCCTTCTTTAACAAAGAAACTAATCTCCATGAATCAGCCATTATCCATCTTGATCCAATTTCTCCCTCTGATCATGAAATGTCTGAAAGGAAAATTTCTGATAATCGTGGAGCTGTTGAAATTTCCACAACTGAATCTTTCACTTGTTCTGAACTTTTTGATATGACTAAACAACTGATATCACAAAATCCCCCTGATCAAACTTCTGAACTAAATCATCCTGAACCTACCCAAGCCTTGGTTGCTTATGAAAAACCTGCTCCAAAAACCTTGGATGAATGCATTAACATTTTTAGAATCAAGGCTAAGAAAAAGGTTGCTAAGTTAAGGGCAGAGGATAGTACGAGTACTGAGCCTCAGAACATGGATGGTTCTTGGAAAAAATTTCAGAAGTGGATGTTTTCTGAAGTTGAAAGAATGAGTTCTTTTGCTGAAGCATGTAGAGTTTGGGATGTTCAGATGTTAACTGAAAGGAAAGAAATAAGAGAAAGAATCATACTGTTTGAACTGCTTGCTACTAAACAATGAGAAGATAATGCAAGAGCATTGAAAGAAGCAGAAGAAGCAAGACTTAAAGCTCAAGAAGATGAGGAAGCCAGAAAAGCTGAAGAAGTGAGGTTGGCTCAAGAGACAGAAGAAGCTCATAAAGTAAGTCAAGATGTTGTAATAATATCTTCTTTTGATTATGCTATTACGCATCTGGAAAATGCAATTGGGATGATTAGAGGATAATAAAAGGTTTTCATAGAAAGCATCATTGAACAGAAGGCTGTCAATGAGAATGTTCAGAACTTGTTGAAGTTGATTCATGACAAGATATCTGCTCCAACACCTTCTGCATCTGAACCTTAGAACTTTCTGCTTCTTATGTTTTGCTTCTTATGTTTTCTTTTCTGACTTATGATCTTTTAATTCTTAATGAAGTTTATTTTGGTTTATCACTTCTTTTCTTACTTGTTATTTCTTCTAGTTTTTATGTTTTTCACACATAATTACCTTTTTGATTATGACAAAAAGGGGAGTAATTAAATGAACATAATTTTGATTTCAATAATCAAGTTCTGGAAAATGTTATCTGAAAAGAGTTGCTTACATTCTAACCCAATTAAACTAATGTTTCTGTTAGAATTTTTTTCTTTTTCAGGAAATGAGAACTTTGATTAAAGACAAAGATCTGAAAGCATTATGCAAGGCTTATGTCTAACCTGTTGGCTTTAAACATGGCTCCAAGAATTGAAATCTCAAATCAGACTCCGAGAATTGAGAATCTGGAAGTTGTCTTAGTGACATTAAAGTTTCAAGATTTCAATTGATTTAATTTTTATTGGCATCTAGAGTTAAGACTCTCAAGATCTAAATATATGATCTATTGGAACCAGGGGGAGTTTTTACTCAAATGGTTCAAAGTCAGGATATTTGAGCTTCATCAAGTCATTGACGCAGGGGGAATTTCATAAAAAGGATAAGTATTCCTTACCTTTTTGTTTTCACTTTTTCTGATTATATGAACAAAACTGTGTCATCAAAATACATATTTTTGTCATCATAAAAAAGGGGGAGATTGTTAGAAAAAGAATTGGTTCTGCAATACTATCTCTGGGTTTTGATGATAACAAATGAGTATGTTTGTATTAACAATTTTGATACTCTAATGTTTATTATTTTTGAGTATTTAACAAACAGGTTCTGCATCTGATGGATAGCGTGGCTAAGACATTAGAAGAGAATTAGTTTCGCTTCTGTGCTACACAAGTTCCAATGAACAGTGGAAAGACACTCCAAAATACTCTGAAGTGTAGGATTTGATATGAAGTCTAAAGAAACCAGTCAGAAGATCTGAAGACAGAAGTTTCTACTTAAGTCCAGATGCTAAAGACTCATGTTTCTGAAGACATCATGTTATAAAGAAACCAGTCAGAAGAGCTGAAGACAAAAGTTTCTACTTAAGTTCAGATGCTGAAGACTAATGTTTCTAAAGATAAAGGGTTCTCAAGACCAAGTGCTGAAGATTCTGGTAGACGGAGTTCTAAAGACTCTGAAGACTTGAACTTCTAAAGACCCGTGGTTCTAAGAGAAGGGTTCTAAAGGCCAAGTGCTAAAGACTCTGGAGACAGAAGTTCTAAAGACTATAAAGACTTGAAGTTATGAAGACCCAAGGTTATAAGAAAAGGTTCTCACAACCAAGTACTGAAGAATCTAAAGTCTTGAAGTTATGATGACCTTGTGTTATGTTCTCGCTTCTAAACTCATGCTCATAGAAGCCTCTAAAGTGAAAAGGGAAAGAAGATAACACTAACATGGTACAAATAGTACATGGTACAATCAACATTTAATTCCACTACCATGAAAGGAAAGACGCATTTGCACGATCTTGTCCCCCACGTGTTTGATCAAGCTGCCAATGTTTCTGGAAATCCCAAGAGTACCCCTCAATGGATATATTATTTTGTTTGATATATAAAGGCTTGAAGACTAAGAGGGAAAGTGGCGAATTTTCATTGAATATACATGCACAAGCGTTGTTTATAGCTTTCTTATTTTTAGTCTATTGTTCTTAAAATAGTTTACATATTCAGCTTGTATAGAAGAAATATCATTGTAAATAAAACTTGTATTCAAACAGTTGTTTGATTTCCTTAAGGGACTGGTTAGGTCTGTATTCTTAAGAAGTCTAGGACTTGTGTGTCTTAGAGGTTGTTAGTCACTTGCGTGTAGCTTGTGCATTGTAATAATCAGTTGGATTATTGGATTAAGTCCTCGATTGAGAGAGGAGAAATCACCTTGGCGGGCAGACTAGACTAGCTTGATAGTTTTCAAGTGAAATAGTATAAACATTATGTGTTCTTTACTTCATGTTCTTAATTATTATTATTATCAAGAGTGAAGGAAAAGTATTTTAATTAAAGGGGAATATTTTTTAAAATAAATTTTTTGATTTAAAACCCAATTCAACCCCCCCCCCCCCCCCCCTCTCTTGTGTTTTTCACACCTTCATGAAACATCTCATAAGAAAAAGAAAAAAAAAGAAAAGGATAGATTAATTCATGGATACTAATGAAGAAATCTCATATATCGCTATTCCAACCCTACATAACTCGTTACATTTAGGAGCATCTGATCCCTCCTCGCCCAACCTTATCATTAATCAAAACCTTATCGGACCTATAGAGCTTCCTGGTGAAGAAATTTCTCTTAACCATCAAATTTCTTATAGGCCAGATCTGGATCTTGAAAAGAGTACCTGTCTTTTCAAAGAAGATGCCTTGACAAGAATTAGGAAACTTCGAAACCTATCTGGCTCAAGCACCAATTCTTATCTTCTTAGTAACGATTGGAATGAGTTCAACAAATGGATGAATGTTAAATTTGTAAGAATACATGATTTGTCTGACCAAACTAAAGGGAAAGTATTTAACTGAAACAATAGAAAAGGCTTTAGTCCTGGAAGCTCATAGAGCAGCTGAAAAGGAAGTAGCTAAGAAAGAGGCTGTAGAAAGAGAAGCCAGAAAGGATCAAGCAAAGATAGAATAATTCTCCCGCAGAAATTCTTGCTTATTGTCTAAGCTTCTAAAATCTATGAAGGAGATGCAGAAGAAATAAGAATCAACTAAGGAGTTAATGGCAAAACAAATGGAGTTCAATAACATGATTAATAAGTTTATCAGCAAGTTTGAACAAAACAACCAAGACAATAATTTACCTTAAACCTTTGTTATGCATGTTAAGATAGGATGATTAGTTTGATTCCTTCTTCATTGTCATTTTTCTTGTATTATGATAAGTGCTTGTATGATCTTCCATTTTGGTATATGTTGTCTTTTGAAATAGGGATATATGTATCTAGCCTTCATACCTTTTAGAAAATTTCTATCTGAAATCTTCTTTGAAGAAGGACTTTTTAAAGCATCCGGAGAACTGGCTTTACAAGTGTTTTGGTGAAGAAAAAGTGTGAAGTCTTTGAGGGTTGAATGATGTCTGCTTATTGTTTAATTTTCTTTGTGTCTGCCTTCACTTGTTGTCTGTACTTCTTTTCTTCCTCAATCAATGAATTGTGCTTCATGTGTTAATTACCTTCTCAATTTGAATTTTATCTATTTTTAATAAATTTCTAATTTTACAACTAATCTATGTGATTTCTATTCTCTCTATAACCTATTTACTTCAACGTGTATTTCAATATTTACCTTTTTGATTTTTGACAAAGGTGGAGAAAGTAAAACGATATTTTGATAATATTTATTCTCAGAATATTTAACTCAAACATATAAAATGTTGTTTCTACTAACTTTTTGTTTGATGTTTTTATATCCCGAACATTGAACAAGTTCACTGAGTTATTCTAAGACAGGTTGAAGATAAAGATTCTGATGCTAAGGTTGAAAACATTATGGTTGAAATCAACTCTGATTTTATATATAAGATGATGTACTCTTTGTGAATATATGAATATTCAAACAGATGTACCAAACTGTTGTAGCGCAAAATTTTCCCTCCCATTTTATTCAAGACATTCTCTTAAGGGTTCTCAAAATGCTCAAGAATCTCAAGGGTTGACCAATCAAACCTCCTCCTAAGCAAAGGGTGTACAATTAGGTTTTTGAGTTTCTCAAGTAAATTTGGGTTGAAAAGGTCTCAAGTGGTTTCCATGGTTCATCATAGGTCCTCAATAGTGCTCATGTCAAGTTTCAAGTCTTGCATCACAAGTTTGCTCAGTCAATGGCTCAGATGATTAAAAATCAATTGTATTGGATAAAAAGTCAACTACGGTCAACATACAATCAAACTTTAAGATCTTTGGTCAGCATCAAAATTTTGAAGTGATATTCATCATTTGATCAAGGGTTGATCATGATTCCTCAAGTAAAGCCCTCAAATCATCAAAGGTCAAAAATTGCCAAATTAGGGTTTCCTTAGGAGAAGTCAACTGAACTTTGACCAAGCATAACTTTCACATGCTTCAACATGTTTTCTCCAACCAAAGCCCATTTTGAAGGAAATTCAATTCTCTACAACGTTGTATTTATGCTCGGGTCCAAAAAGTGCTTCATTGGAAAGATATAAGCCAATACGTTACAGGTCATTTCAAAAGTCAACAAAAATACACTTTTTGTCAAGGCAACTTACATCAAGATAAAGTATCCAAATGCAAATATGATCAAAAGAGAAATTTAAGAGGACATCTTGAGCTCTCCAAAAAGTCCCATATCACTTTTCAAATATGAAAATTTAGAGAGTTATGACCATTGCAAGTTGGGAAATTTTGTGAAATGCATGAAATGCAAAGTGAGCAAACTTAAAATTTTGAACTAGTGGGCCTAACTTTTGATGTTCAAACATGTTCATAAGGTTTTAGAGGACCTCTAAATCCATTCACATAATTTTTATGATTTTTATTTCTTTTATTTGTATTTTTTTTCAATTAAATAAAAATAAAATCAAATAAAATGTGAGATAATAGTATAAGGCCTTCGACTTTCGTTTCTATTAACTAAAGGCCTAATACAACACATGCTAGCCTGTCATAAAAAATTCCAAAGTCGTGCAAGACTCAAGAAGGCAAGAGATATTTCAAATATGGAAGGTTTTTAAAGTGTTTGATTCTTGGCTTGATAACATGATTTATTTCCATGTTATTTGAGTTATTTTCCTTCTTTTATATAAGTACAAGCAAGTCAGACCAAGAGGACACGAAATCCCTACTCGAAACAACTTGCAAAACTCTCACAATTTATCAAAAAAACTAAGTTCCATAACAACCGCTATCAGCCTTCTCTTTCCACGATTCCAATTCCATTCATCTCCTAGAGCATCAAAGGGTAGGTTTGGGTCAATCATGATGATCCTGCACGTATGAAATTGCATATCATCACCTTGTCGGTTTCACATTTTTTTTTAAAATCATATCTTTTATCTTGCCATATTTTAATTCGATTTTATGTTTCTAATGTGATCTCGAGTGTTGTCTGAACATGTTTAGATCCCCAACATGGCCACATGTACGTTCATTGGCTAGGAGCCATTTTATCTCCAATCGGTGTACTTTGATTCAAAACGCGTGATCTAATAGTTTTTTTGCCAAAGATAAGGCCGAATTTGGAATCAGGATGTTTAAATTAGGGGGGACATATTGTTTTGGGATCACTAACACTTGATTTTTGCAGGTTGACATTTACAGGTTGCCAGAGAAGACAACTGGAGCTAGGGCTTTGGCGTTTCTCCAGTCGTATACTTCATCCCATTGTTTTTGTTATTTTTGTTTAGTTTATACACTGGATGTCCAGCGGAAAGCGTTGGTGTTTTAAGGCGTTGGTCTGCCAGGCAAGGGTTCGATCCCTGCCTCTAGCATGTTATATTTCAATATTCTCTATTTCATATCCCATACCATGCAATCCAACATGCGCATCATGCATCTCCAACTCCACACCATCAGATCTCAACCTACCTTGATCCAGTGCTCAAAATCAGCACTCATACCATAGGCTTCAGGGAATCATCCTCACTGGATCTCACAGACGATTGGGCTTCTTTAATAGGGCCTAGGATTGTTTGCTTTTCACACCCCTCATTTACTTACATTTCAGGCCTTTTTTTTTGTTTTTTATATAATTATTTTACTTAGATAATTACTTTTTTTAAAATAATTAATTAAATCATAAAAATCACAAAACAAAATCATAAAAATTTAGATTTAGGTTTTTCTGATTAACTAATTTAATTTTTGATAAATAAAATTAATTTAATTTAATCACATTTTGGTTTTATTTATTAATTAACTAGTAAACTAATTACAATTAGGGTTTATTCTTTTATATTATAAAAACATTTTTAAACAAAAACACCAAAAATATTTTCTTAAATGGTTAAAAATCTTTTTAGGTTTTTAACATCTTTCCTTTCACAATCTCCGCGTGTTTATCTATTTTCACATTGTTACTTTCATAATTATGTAATTGTTAAGGGATGTAATAGTTTAAAATTAGGGTTTACTTTATTTTCCCCCCATTTTATGGTTTGAACACCCCACCGAAGCATTGTAATTGCGTAGATTTCATTTCCCGCATTTTAACTTTCGACACTGATGTATGAATGTATGTATATATTTAATTGCTAGTTTAATAGGATTGTATGGCAAATACTAAAAGTAAAAGCTAGATAACCATAAATCCACGATTAAAATAAGTGAAACATAACACACTTCGCACAGGCGTGCCTCTAGGGTGATCCTCACTTGTTGCCTCGGATATAAACAGTCATGTCCCTCGAACGTGGGATGCTTTAGCAAAGACCCTTCGGTTAAAAGATCGTAGTCCCTCGATGACGCTTCGATGCTGCCTCGGTAAATGATCGTAGTCCCTTACGACAATTGCTAAAGCGTCTTACGAGTTGCCTTTATGATTGTATGATGACTCGTGCCCGCCCCTCAAACATCCAATGATAGGGCTTCATACTAACTAATGGTAAGATAGCATTATCTAAGGAGGAGTAAAATAACACGAAAGATCTTTGAGTAGGTAGATAGCTTGTAATTGGTTGCTCACTAAAACCAAATATTCTCACACATACACTCTTTTCTAAAATATTTTCAAATACAAACACTTTGTATGCATTCTCAACAATGCGAGAATCATTACAAAGTTTTCCGCACTTAGGCATTTTTCAAAATATTTTTCAAACATACAAACACAAATCATTTTCAAAGTGAGCTAGCGATTAAGAACCCGTAGATAACTACGGATTAAAAGGATGCTAATACCTTCCCTTTTCATAACCTACCCCCCTTTCTCATAAAAATTCTAAAGGGTATTTCCTGTTCTTTTCACCCTTTCCTTTATTGGATAAAAGAAAAGTCGGTGGCGACTCTTGCTATCCGCAACATTTGCGATAAAACACAAAAACCAAAAGTCACTTCTCCCACCGTATTATAGAATTGGCGAATCTACTGGGGAAAACTAAAAGTGGGGTAACCTTAAGGGTTAGATCACCTTTATTGCTTTACTTGTCTACCTTGTATGCTTTATATTTTGGGATATGCTTGGGTTATTCTTGTAAATATCATATACATAGATCTGGGGAATTTTAGGTAAGTAGCAATAGATCGTGAAGATTATACAGCGTATACCGATACGGTTGAAGCGATGGCTACAGTAGTGTGTCACATTGGTTGGTGCCGGTGTCCCTTGAGTTATGTCAAGGAAAATGTTGGGCTACCGCGTGGTGTCATAAAGCACTAACTGATCGTAGAACCTTAGTTGACACAACTTAGCCATTAGAAGGTAGTGAGATGGTCGGCTTTGGTGCAGATTGAAGTTGGTTGATACTCGATGCTACACTCATTAAGATCAGACTCTCGGGATATTTCGGTCGCAAATCAGATGCTTGTATTAAAATAATGCCTGAGGGAAAGATCAGTGATATTGAGGCTCCTAGAACCCGGTTACTTCTTTTAGGACAGGTTAAGCCAACTAAAACTTCAAGAGGGTACTTACCTATAAACTCCTTGCAAGCTTAAACCTAAGGCCTTGTGTGTTTTGTTTGTGTATGATTAAATTTTTTGAACATGACATCATAACATCATGTCATATCATTTTTCACTAACCATTTCAAGGACCAAGGAATTTATCTTTGTTCTATTTTCCAGGCTATGGCCTCCGCTCGCAGAAACTCTATCCAGATCAACTTTGAAAGGGTGCCTCCTCAACTTAAGGATTTAATCTTAAGGGTTCCCGAAAGTTCTCCATTTATCAAAAGGAATGGTCAACTACTCATTCTGGTTACCCTAGTTTTTGACGAAGACATGATGAGTGTCCTATTCCAGTTCTTTGACCCTGCACATCACTGCTTCATTTTTCCAGATTATCAGCTAGTATCCACAATGGAGGAGTCATCTCAATTACTGAGGGTACATGTTCCTGATCAAACACCCTTCACCGGTTTGGAGGAAACTCTGAAACCAGAAGTTATTGCAGCAACCTTACATTTGAAGCGGTCCAACATTATATCCAATTGGGAAACAAGAAGTGGAGTCAAAGGTTTTCTGGCTAAATTTATAATAGAGAAGGCTTAACTATTTCTGGATGCTATGAGTTTTCAGGATTTCGAGGAGATCTTGGCTCTTCTAATCTATGGGTTGGTAATATTCCCTAATCCAGACCAACTCATATATGTGAACTCCATCAAAATATTTCTTTCTCGTAACCCTGTGCCTACCTTGCTCGGAGACATTTTGCATTCTCTTCACACTCAAACTATGAGAAGGCGAGGAACTCTCATGTGTTGTACACCTCTGCTATCCAGGTGGTTTATTTCGCACCTTCCTCGCTTAGTAATGAAAAATGAACAAGGTTTGAGGTGGTCACAAAGAATAATGTCACTTTATCATACAAACATCTACTGGTATTCCCGATCTCAATAGGATATCACTATTATTGACCGCTATGGGGAGCTCCCTAATGTTCCACTCCTTGGCATTAGGGGAGGTATTACTTACAACCCTTCTCTGGCTCTACGGCAATTTTTTTATGCTCGAAGAGATGGTCCTCATGACGCACTTATCTAGGGTATTGTGTTCGACTATGAAAATGATCCTCAAGGTTATTGTCAAAGGTTTATACATGCTTGGGGCATGGTAAGTAGATTGATAGTAAGGCATTAGGGCAGAAGAACTCCATCCCTCTGGAGCCCTATCTCAAATGTGTATGAACTCACGCTCAAAACCTCATGATGCCATATCCAGTTGTCTTACCAGTGATCATGGAGCTTGTTGTCGAAGGAAACGTTTCTCACACCATCATCCATCCATACATGCCCACTAACCTTGAATAATTACAAAAATCCTAGATTTAACTCAAGGAGGAACGGGACACCTTTGAGACTCAATTCTATGCAAGTGAAAAGAAAGTGTTACAGCTCACAAAGAAACTTCACGAGGAGCAGAGTCTTAATGCATACATCAACACGAAAAGGAAGCGTCCGTGGGAGACATGAGTCTTAGATCTTAGGAGTTTACTTTTTTGTCTCTTTGAGACCTTATTGTTTTCATTATAAGCCTAAAATGCATTTGTAATTTGAACTTACTAATAAAATCTTTGTTTTTGTTTCCTCTTGGTTAGCAAACTTAAATCTCCTAAGGTCCTTGAAAACAAGGCATTTACATATCATGCATCATTACATAACAGGTTTTTCATACGGGTTTTCTTATCTACTTACTGTTTATTTCCGTATAAGATGGTCTTCGATCAAACTGTTAAGGATCTCCATGCTCAGCATGCACAACTTCAAGAGACTCTTCTGAATCTAGAACAAGGGCAAAAAGATCTGATGGCGCTCGTCGCCAAGAAAAAGAAGACTAAGAAGCTGATTGTTATCCTCAATATGGGGAGAAGTTTCAAAAGTCCTGCTTAACCAGTTCAAGTGGATGATGTTTCCTCTAAGGAAGACGACAACCAGGAAGAAGATGGTAGAAGCATTAATCATGAAGGAAGGAATAACCAGGGTTATGAGAATGTTCATGAAGATGAAGACTACTCTGACGAACCGTATCCTCCCGTAGATGACAAGTATAAGCAGTTGGAAGACCAACTCAAGGCCATGGAAATCCAGAAGGTTCTTGGATTGGATTTTGGAGAATTAGGTCTGATCCCGGGGGTGGTCATCCCTCACAAGTTCAAGGTCCCCATCTTTTCTAAATATGATGGGGTATCTTGTCCCAAACTCCATTTAAGGTCGTATGTTCGAAAGATCCAACCTCATACTACTGATCGGAAGTTATGGGTCCATTTATTTCAAGACAGTTTGTCTGACACTCAACTTGAATGGTTCTATCAACTCGAAGGGACCAACATTCATACATGGGAAGACTTGGTTGTTGCTTTCTATAAGCAATATCAAAATAACACTGACCTGGTACTGACTCAAGTGCAACTGCAAAATATGTCCATGGGCTCGAATGAAGGGTTAAAGGAATATGCACAAAAATGGAGAGATTTGGCTGGAAGGGTGCGACCTCCCTTGACTGAGAGGGAGCTGGTAGATATATTCATGGGCATTTTAACAGGCCCGTTCTTTAATTTGTTGATTGGAAGCTCGTCATCAGGTTTTACAGAGTTGATTCTGACTTGAGAAAGAATTTAAGGTGGTATTAAGAGCGAGAAGATTATGATGGCTACATCTTATAATACTGTGAAGAACCCATTCGGTAGTAAAAAAGAAGCCAATGTTGTCTATAAAAGCCTTAGTAAAAATGAACACCATCGTTCTGTATGAGCGTTATTGATCTCTAATCCAACACTGATTCAACAATAGTAACACGGCAACCAACAAAGGCCAGAAGCACTGTCAAGGAAATTTACCAAGATCGGGATGCCTTTTTCTCAGGCATTACAATATCTGCTAAAGGCTGAACTCATTTCACTGCGAGATCCTCCTAAGAATCCCAAGACCTCCTCTCCAAAGTACAATCCAAATACGAGGTGTGCTTATCATTTGAACAGTCCTGGGCACGACACTAACAACTGTTGGACCTTAAAAATCAAGATTCATGATATGATTAATAATAAGGAAATCGAGTTCGACCTTCCGGAGACTCCAAACGTGATTACTGCACCTATGCCTAAGCATGACAAGGGCATAAGTGCTATTAAAGATGTTATATATGTTACCTCTGTGAGTGATGTGGTTACCCCACTCTCGACAATAAAAAAGAATATGTTGCAGGCCGGTTTATTTTCGAGTTGTATTAAAGAATGTTATTGTTGTGCAGTCCAACTAAATGGCTTTGAGTTACTGAAAGAACGCGTCCAATGCCTGATGGAATGAACATATAATTTTGATTGAGAATGTTCCGTATGCAGAGAATTTATGCCAAGATTTTGTTGTTGTATCTGGTACTCCTTTCAGGATCACTTCCAAAGGCCCTGTAAGGATTACCACCAATATAAAAGCTTCTCCTTTGATTATTACAACACCTGGACCCATCCCTTATTCCTCAAAAAAGGCTATTTCATGGAATTATGGGTCTGACGTCTACTACCACAGTATTAAACAAGAGTTGTCTGATGAAGATGATGAAGAGGATGATCCAAACATTGATAACATTGCGGGTACCGGTAAAATTACTAGAAGAGGAAGGATTTTCTCCCTGGAAATATCTCCACCTATTCAAGTCACAGTTACCAAGACAACTGTCGAGGATCGGGATAAAGAGCCAATGATAGAGCCTGCTCGAATGGAGGCACCAAAAGAAACCACAGTCAAGGACACCTATGAACAAGAATTGGAAGAGGTTTTTAAGATCATTTGCATAAGCGATTATAAAATTGTTGAACAGCTGAGGTAGACCCTTTCTAAAATTTTCATGTTATCTTTGCTGTTGTGTTTTGAAGCCCATGTGTAGGCTTTAGTAAAATTCTTGAAGACTGCTCATGTGCTGCAAGAAATTTTGGCTAATCAATTTGGAAGTTATGTGGCGAGTTTAACATCTGATAATGGTTTAGGCTTCTCCGATGCGGACCTAACTCCAGAGGGGAGAAATCATAATAGGTCCCTGTATGTCTCCATTGAATGCAGGGGCACTATGTTGGCTCATGTGTTAATTGATATTAGCTCTTCTCTGAATCTTCTTCCAAAAGGCGCTCTTGACATACTGGACTGTGAGGGGGTTGTGTTGAAGCCCAGTAATATCATAGTTCGAGCCTTTGATGGGTCCAGAAGAATGGTGCATGGGGAAGTGGACCTCCCAATCAAAGTGGGTTCACAAATATTTGAGTCCACTTTCTATGTAATGGACATCCAGCCAACATATTATTATCTATTGGGACGCCCCTGAATCCATGGGGCAGGTGCTGTCACCTCCACCTTTTACCAGAAATTAAAATACCCAATAAAAGGAAAGGTTGTTACTATATGTGGAAAAGAGGAGAACATGGTTAGCCACCTGAATTCATTCTGGTACATGGAGATGGACGGAGAATTTATCGAGACTCCCTGTCAAACCATTGAAGTGATTTCCCCTGCTGTTGTTAAAGATGTTTTCGCCATTCCAAAGATCACCAAGACTACACACAAGATGGATTCCTTGAAAGATGCCAAAGTAACTATAGAAGAAGGTGGTTGTACTATTTAGGGTCAACTTCCTGATATCCCTTATAAATCTGACAAGTTTGGTTTGGGCTTTACTGCGGAAGGTCAAAGGGATGTTCTTCACGCTCGAGCTGGATGACCTCCGTTCTGTATCAGCAACAACGGGGCCAATGCTATAGAGAATGCTGACAGTGATTGTGATTTCGACAGTTGGATATTCCCTACCATTGGTGATGGGCTTGATAATTGGAAAGTAGAAGACATTTTCCCTATCTCCTTTAACCAGGAGTAATAGCTACATTCCTGTCTTATTATTTTTTTTAAAAATTTGGTTATGTAATAAACAATGACTTTAAACCTTGTGTCTTACCCGGGGCATAATGTTTCATTTGTTAAGGGATGATAATTCATAAACATTGTTCATTCAATAAAAAACATTGGACGTTTTGCATTCGAATTTTGTTATCTCTGTTTTTCTTTTATTTTATTGCATTTTCAAATAACTATGTGTTCTTACACACACCCGTACACTATATTGCAGATCCTCATCCACTTTGGATCTCGTTTACAACAATTCTGTCATTGTCGCTTATGACTTCGAAAATTCGATCTACCAAGCCGAGGACGAAGGTGAGGAAGATTGTGAAATACCTGGAGAACTTGTCAGACACTTAATTTAAGAAGAAAAGACTATCCAACCACATTAAGATCTTTGCCTAGTCATGCAAAGACATGCCAGGTCTTGATATCGATATTGTGGTTCACCGTCTGCCGATGAAAAATGGTTATGCACCGATAAAGAAGAAGGTTTGTCGTATGCGTCCTGAAATGTCAGAGAAGATCAAGGTCGAGGTTATGAAGCAATTCAACATAGGTTTCTTAGCAGTGACGTCACATCCTTAATGGATTGCTAATGTTGTTCCAGTGCCAAAGAAAGACAGCAAGGTATGTATGTGTATATATTACAGGGATCTGAACAGGGAGAGCCCCAAAGATGACTGCCCACTGCCACATATTGATGTTTTTATCGACAATACCGCTCAGTACAAGGTATTCTCCTTCATGGATGGTTTCTCAGGGTATAATCAGATCAAGATGGCGCCAGAAGACATGGATAAAACTACCTTCATCACACAGTGGGGAACTTTCTGCTACAAGGTTATTCCTTTTGGGTTGAAGAACATCGGGGAAACTTCTCAGCGTGCAATGGTAGCCTTATTTCATGACATGATTCATAAAGAGATAGAGGTTTACGTCGGTGACATAATAACAAGGTTACAAACCAAATAAGAGCATCTTGACCATCTGCATAAATTGTTTTAAATACTGAGGAAGTATAAACTAAGGTTAAACCCGGACATGTGCACCTTCGAGGTGTGATCCGGTAAACTCTTGGGTTTCGTCGTCAGCGGTAAAGGTATTGAAGTTGATCCTGCAAAAGTTAAAGCTATTCAAGAAATTTCGGATCCCCGTACCGAGAAGGAAGTAAGAGGTTTCTTAGGACGACTGAATTACATTGCCTGATTAATTTCCCATCTGACTGCTACTTGTGAACCAATCTTTAAGCTACTGAAGAAAGATCAAGTAGTAAAATGGAATGAAGACTGTCAAACAACCTTCGATAAAATTAAGGAGTACTTACAAGAACCATCGATTCTGATGCCACCAGTTGAAGGAAGTCCTCTATTCATGTATCTAATAGTGCTAGAGAACTCAATGGGGTGTGTACTGGGGAAGCATGACGAGTCTAGTCGAAAAGAGAATGCAATATACTACCTTAGCAAAAATTTTACCAACTGTGAAACAAGATATTCACTGCTTGAGAAAACTTTTTACGCTTTGGCATGGGCTTCTCGCCGACTGAGACAGTTTATGTTGACCCATACTACCTTCTTGATCTCTAAAATGGATCCCATCAAGTACATATTCAAGAAACCAACTCTCTCCGAAAGAATAGCCCGATGGAAAATGGTCTTAACAGAATACGACATTCAGTACACCACTTAAAAAGAAATCAAAGGAAGTGTATTGGCAGATCATTTGGCATATCAAGATGTAGACGACTATCAGTCTATGAATTTCGAATTCCCGAATGAGAGCATTATGATAGTTATAGATTATGAAGAACCTGGACTGTATGAAAGACCTGAGCCAGGATCCCGATGGACTATGGTTTTTGACGGAACTTCTAACACACTTGGCAATGAAATCGGTGCTATAATTATCTCTCCTCAAGGTTGTCATACACCCTTCACTGCCAGACTTTGCTTTGACTGCACCAATAATATGGCTGAATATGAAACGTGCATCATGGGAATTAAAGTTGTTATTGATTTGAGAATAAAGTTCTTAAGCGTATATGAAGACTCATCCTTGGTGATCAGCTAGGTCAAGGGAGAATGGAATACGAAGCATCTGAATCTTATCCCTTACCGAGAACATGTGCTAACCTTGATTTCGTATTTCGAGGAGATTACTTTTGAGCATATACCAAGAGAAGAGAATCAGTTGGCAGACGCATTGGTGATAACACTAAAACACACTCCATATTTGGCTCAGATTGCACATATTTGTTAGAGTTTTTATTGTTATTTTCTTGTGTTATGCTTGTTTCTGTTTTGTTTTCAGGTATTTTGATTTTCTATAGCACCTCTTAAAGAAATGAAGAAAAAACAAGCAAGAAATCAAGTTTTTGAGCAAATTGTACTCATGGCATCCAGCATGGCGCCCGCCATAGGGTAGACCTTGACATGGATTATTTTCAACCGCCTTCAACTGCCACGTTATCCTCAACTTACCACCTTTGTTCACATGGCGGGCGCCATAGGGCCATGGCGGGCGCCACCTTTGTTAAATGGTATCCCACCCAAAAGGAGTTAGGGGGCACTTTTGTAATTCCGTGGAGTATAGTTTTTCTATAAATTGGAGGTTCTAGTTTCATTTTCTTTTCATCCAAGCTTAGTTACAAACTTAAGCCACATATTTTCATATCTTGTAAGTGATAATCCCTTTATATCGAAGAGTTATCACGCTATTGATAGAGTATGTAATCGAGTTTGGAGCACTTTGGTAGAAGTTAATCCTGCCGCCATTTTCATTTCCAGTCGCATTTATTTCCAATTATACCTGATTTAAAGCCTCCGATTTGGAGCAGGTTTTTGTTTACAAAGTCTTGCTTTACTTTATTTATTTCCTCGCACTCGCTTTACTTTATTTATTTTCTCGCACTCGCTTTAATATATTTATTTTCTCGCACTTGCTTTACTCTATTTATTTTCTCGCACTCGCTTTATTTTATTTGTTTTCTCGCACTCACTTTACTTTATTTATTTCCTTGCACCTATTTAACATGTCTGTTTACATTTCCATGTTTGTCTAAATTTTAAAGGTTAGAAAAACCTAAAGGGTTGTTTTGGTTTTTAACACAAGTTTTTTGCACCTTTTGCATCTGAACCTTAGAACTTTCTGCTTCTTATGTTTTGCTTCTTATGTTTTCTTTTCTGACTTATGATCTTTTAATTCTTAATGAAGTTTATTTTGGTTTATCACTTCTTTTCTTACTTGATATTTCTTCTAGTTTTTATGTTTTTCACACACAATTACCTTTTAGATTATGAAAAAAAGGGGGAGTAATTAAATGAACATAATTTTGATTTCAATAATCAAGTTCTAGAAAATGTTCTCTGAAAAGAGATGCTTACATTCTAACCCAGTTAAACTCTTGTTTCTGTTAGAATTTTTTCCTTTTCAGGAAATGAGAACTCTGATTAAAGACAAAGATCTAAAAGCATTATACAAGGCTTATGTCTCACCTGTTGGCTTCAAACTTGGCTCCAAGAATTGAAATCTCGAATCAGACTCCAAGAATTGAGAATCTGGAAGCTGTCTTAGTGACATTAAAGTTTCAAGATTTCAATTGATTTAATTTTCATTGGCATCTAGAGTCAAGACTCTCAAGATATAAATATCTGGTCTATTGGAACCTGGGGGAGTTTTTACTCAAATGGTTCAGAGTCAGGATATTTGAGCTTCATCAAGTCATTGACTCAGGGGGAGTTTCATAAAAAGGATAAGTATTCCTTACCTTTTTATTTTCAATTTTCTAATTATATGAATAAAATTATGTCACCAAAATACATATTTGTGTCATCATAAAAAAGGGGGAGATTTTTAGAACAAGATTTGGTTCTGCAATACTATCTCTGAGTTTTGATGATAACAACTGAGTATGTTTATATTAACAATTTTGATACTCTAATGTTTATTATTTTTGAGTATTTAACAAACAGGTTCTGCATCTGATGGATAATGTGGCTAAGACATTAGAAGAGAATTAGTTCCGCTTTTGTGCTACACAAGTTCCGATGAGCAGTAGCAATACACTCCAATAGACTCCGAAGTGTACGATCTGATATGAAATCCAAAGAAACCAGTCAGACAGAAGTTTCTACTTAAGTCCAGATGCTAAAGACTCATGTTTCTGAAGACATCGTGTTATAAAAAAACCAGTTAGAAGATCTGAAGACAAAAGTTTCTACTTAAGTCCAGATGCTGAAGACTAATGTTTCTGAAGATAAAGGGTTCTCAAGACCAAGCATTGAAGATTCTGATAGATGAAGTACTAAACACTCTGAAGACTTGAACTTCTAAAGACCCATGTGTGATACGGTGGGAGAACTGACTTGAGGTTTTGCGTTTCGTCGCAAATGTCGCGGTTTAGCAAGAGTCGCCACCGAATTTTATTTTATCCAAAAGGAAAGGTAAAAAAGCACAGGAAAGACCTTTGAGATGTTTTCTTGAGTTCGGGGGGTAGATTATGAAAAGGGAAGGTGCTAGCACCCTTTTCATCCATGGTTTTCCATGGGCTCTTAGTTACTTGCTTAGATCACTTGCTTTGCTTTTGAAATTGTTTGAAATGGTGCTTTGTGTTTGGTGTGGTTTTGAAAGTATTTTGAGAAGAGGCCATTGTTTAGGCAATATTTGTAATGATTCTCGTTCGTAAGAATGTATACAAAGATGTTTGTCTTTTGAAAAAAATTTCAATGTTTTGTAAGATGTTTTGAAATGTTTTGATGTGTGTGTGTGGGTTTTTGAAAATAGCAAGGATTGTTTTAAAATGGAGAAAGTAACTTATAAGCTATCTACCTACTCAAATGTCTTTCCTATGCATTTTTATTCCTTTTATATTGTTGATTTACCATTGATTTGGTAAACAACCCTATCTTTGGATATTAAACGGGACGGGCGTGGGTCATTGTATGACCATGATAGCAATGTTACCAAGTATCTTAGCATGTTTGAGGGACCAAGATCATTTTATTTTAGGCAACCTTTTGATAGCGTCATCGAGGTACTATGATCTTATTTTGTTTTGATTTGCCAAGATACTTCGCGTGCGTAACATGGCCCTTTTATTTTAGGCAACCAAGTAGGTGAAACCCTAAGGGTGCTTGTGTGTAAAGTGTGTCATTTTACATGCTTTTGATTTGTCTTGGATTAGGTCTTTTCTATTTGTTTTGTTTTTGGTCTTATCATGCAAACCCTAATTTACTAACATGGTATATGAAAGCAATAAATTGCGTAAAGTAAAACTAAGCTATTACAACAATTTTTATGGGAGGGGGGATACAAGTTTTTGAATGGGGATATTGCACAAAATAAACCCTAAAAATACTATTACAACCCAATTGAATATTGTGCGAATTAAATAAATGTGCAAATATTTAAAATGCAATAAAAATGTAATTATGTAAAATGTTTTGTATTTAATTTTTGTATGAGAAAATAAATTAACTAACCCTAGAAAATAAGGAAAAATAATATTATTATTTTTGAAAGGGGGAAACCCTAATTTTTTTATTAAAGAAAATATATGTTCTATATTATTATTTTGTCCATTTTTGTACAAGAAAATAATAAATAATATTATGTACAAATATTAAAAATTAAAATATGTATGAAAATAAATATTTTATGTATATAAATAAGATAATAAAAATATATAGTATTTAAATATATTTACAATTTATTTAAGAAAATAAAGTTTATAAACCTAATAAACTATTTTTATGTGAGAAAAATAAATAAATAAAATAAAAGTGTGAAAATAAATAAATTATTTTTGGGCATTTTTTATCATTAGAAAAAAAACATATGCAAGCAATAAATATAAAAAATATGCAAGAAAATGTAAAAATATAAGAAAATAGTCAGGGGGGTGCAAAAGTAAGTTAGGGGGTGTGAAAAGTAGAAACAAAAAGGCCAAAGCTGCAAAAAGCCCAAATGAAGCTTCGTCCATGTCCTTCAGTTTCTCTGTGCGCGCGTTCTTCTTCAAATCTGTAACTTGCTATTGCTTGGATAAAAACAAAAACTTATAACACAAAACATGTAGCATTTTCTCTCACGATTCCAATGATATAAAATTTGTAACCTAACTCTCAAAGATCAGGGATAATTTCAGTAGCTCTAATTCGTGACCTAATTATTTTATGAACTTCAAGCTTCAAATTCTCATGGCACAATTAATATAAATGACAAGTATGCATATGTACAACTTCACCAAGATAAGGGCTATATTTTTTCTTCACAAATCGTGGCTTGAGGATGCCTAAATAGAGAGATAGAGTTTTGAAAAATACCTCCTTCAGATGGATTTGAATATGAAAATGTGGGGACTTTGAGTGAGGTCTGAGGATCGTGTGAGCTTCCCTGAACTTCCTTCAAGCTATTCCAATGCCTAGCTTGCTTTGTGGATGGCCATAACTCACTACACAAGTCAAGATGCAAGATCCAAGTTTGAAAATGGAAATGGATGAAACATAGGTTACAGAAGCAGGGCAAGGGCTGGGATAGCTTTGGTAGGATGTTTATGAAGTGTTTCAAGTATCAGGCCACAAAACGTACGAGCCAAAAATGTGTTGGCTATAGTTTTGCAGAAGCTGGGTGTTTTGGCAGAAATTTGGAATTTTTGTGTTTTTGGAGAGTTTCAGATGTCAAGCATTCGTGTTTAGCCTTGCAATGAGTTTTTATATTTGTATAGAATGATCCAAAGTCCACTCTTCCCTTGTTGTACAAGTTCTGACTTCTTTTGCACCTTTTCTTGCATTTGAAGAAAAGTGACAAGACAAATGCAACATGTTTGTACTGGCTGCCTCAAGGGCTGATAAGAGTTTGTATACTTTGCTTAATACCTGTGGAAATTTTTTGCATCAAAGGGACAGGTCCAAGGCTCAAGGTTGACAAAATGGAAAAAGCTCATCTTTATGAAAATGGCATTGTGCACTTTTGGCCAAAAATGGAATTACAACTTGTAAAATGCTTTAAAAGTGAAAATAAAGCCTTTAACCTCTGAGTTTGCATTTAATTATGGAGTGTAGAATGAGTTTAGGACCTGTAATGCAAGGTACAAGCATCCAAGATCAGATTTGCAAATTGATACTTTGTGAAAATGGCATGAACAAAAGTGATAAAATGTCAATTTCTCTTCTTCGATTCTCCCTAACCACAAATGATATTGGAGAGTTGTTAGACATTTTAGAAAGCTTGTCATGTTCTCTATAATCCATATTTGAAATTTATTTTGAGATACCTCTTGGAACTAGGTGAAAAATGTCCATGAAGTTGGGTCCAAAACTTGCCTAAATTAGGGCAAAATTTCACTAAGTTATTTAGTTCATGGACCTATGTTCACAAATTCATAACTTGATATCCAAGCATCTTTTGGGAAAACTTTGTGAAGAAAAGTTGTAGTTTTAATGGAGGACTACAACTTTAATGTTGGAAGTTTTCTTTGAATCAAATTTCATCATGGTGAAAAAGTGGTGGAAAGTTGGGAAAAAATAAGAAAATTTCCATACTTAGAAAAATTCTAAGTTATGAAAAATTTCAAATTCAAAACCCTAATTTTCAAAATTAGTTTTCTTGGTGAACAAGTTTCATATTTTTACATATCTTGATGAATTATGACCTTTGGCACTTGATTTTGACCATAAAGTCAAAGTTTGACTTTTCAGTGTACAATTGACTTTTAATCAGTTGACTACAAAATTCATCTGTCAATCCAATGCACTTGAGATCTTTTGAACTATGCAATTAGGTCAAGATGATGCCATTGAATCCTTGAAATCATGTTTGAACCCAATTGGTCATTGGCTAGGTTAAAAATCAGAAATTGCCCTTTCTCAGTCAAAACCCTAATTTTGACCATTTTCCCTTTTGATGATTTGATCAAATTTCTTGAGGAATTATGATCCAAACTTGATCAAATGGTACATATGAGTCTAAAATGTTGTTGTGGATAAAAAATTATGAGGTTTGACTGTAAATTGGCCATGATTGACTTTTCCCCAATACATCTGATTTTTAGGTCAACTGCCCAATTGACTAATCAAAAAAGTGATTCAAGGCTTGAAAATTATTATGAGCAATCTTAGGGATCCAAAATGATGTATGAAAGTCACATGAAGCATTGGTGGTCCAAAAATCCTTGTGCAAACTCAAACCCTAATTCTGGGCTAGCAGTGCAAGATGAGATGTCTTGAGTTAACCAAACCCTAATCTTGTCTTGAGTCCAAGAAGTCTTGTGAGGAAAATCTTGATAAATGAGAGGGAAAATTTTGGGGTACAAATGCTGCCCCTGTTCAATCTTCTTGAACCTGAAGAGTTAGATTGGCAAATTTTGTCGTTCGTGACTCGAAGGTAAAAGATGATTGGACACTAGAGTGCCCGTAAATTTGCACTCGTCAAAGTATAGTTAAGGGAATGGGTATAAAGATGCCATTTGGAGAGGTGATAGAATCTTTTTGGAGATGGGCTTTTAGATGCCATCCAAGAATGTTTGTTGAATTGTAAGTTGTAAGTCAAACGAATGGGTATCAGAACGGTGTCCGTATCTGGAACGTATTTGGACTGTATCTGGAGACTGAATCTGTACGAGCAATGGAATAGCGTCCGTGTCTTGAGCGTATCCGAGCTTGAATCTAAATGAATAACAGAGTGACTTCCGTGTCTAGAGTGTATCTGGACTAGAATCTGAATAACTGACAGAATGACTTCCGTATCTGGAGTGTATCTGCACTGGGGTCTGAACAAGTGACAAAATAACTTCCGTGTATGGAGTGTATCTGCACTGGGGTCTGAATAAGTGACAGAATAACTTCCGTTTCTGGAGTGTATTTGTACGTGAGATCTGAAAGATGAATATTGAAGTTGAAGTCTGAATGAGTATTAG
This sequence comes from Vicia faba, assembly GCA_948472305.1. Classification (NCBI taxonomy): domain Eukaryota; kingdom Viridiplantae; phylum Streptophyta; class Magnoliopsida; order Fabales; family Fabaceae; genus Vicia; species Vicia faba. The sequence goes on along the minus strand of OX451735.1, from coordinate 1,186,258,779 downwards.
AATGGCATCCGTATCTGGAGCGTATCTGGACTGAATCTGAAAGCTGAATCTGAATAAGTGACATAATGACTTCCGTGTCTGGAGTGTATCTGTACTGCACCTTGAAATTGGAGTCTGAATGAGTAACATAATGGCTTCCGTGTCTGGAGTGTATCCGTACTGTATTTAGAATCCTTGAACATTGTTAATGGTAGTTGTTAATCTTATCCTTAAAAGGGTAAAATGTTAGCTGAAACATAAAGTTATGTTGCATGAAATGTATGATGCAATATATGTGTTTTGTCAATGTTTATAATATATGGATGTAATGTATGCGCATGTAAGCTGATTTGATATATTGCTGAGGAAAATAAATCCTCGATTGCTGTTGGAGATTAAAAATCCTTGATTGTTGAGGATGAGAAGTCCTTGGCGACTGTTGGGGATTAAAAATCCTTGATGACTTTTCTGGGTATATAAGGATCCTTCATGTCTTGAAGTTGGAGTATTAACAAAAATCTGCTACAAGCAATGCCATATACTGCTTGAGTAATCCGCTTGGGGAATCCAGAGAATTTCGATGACTTCTACTGGGGATTACACAATGGGAATCCTTGTTCTGCTGGGGAATAGAGAGAACTCTGATGACTTCTACGGGGAATTAAGAATGAGAATCTTCATTCTGTTGGGAAGCAATAAAAACTCTATGGGGAAGAAGGCTTACTATTGGGGAGTAAGTCCAGGAGTTTGGATTGTCTGCCACTCTACTGGGGAATTATCGGAAGTTGTTGTCTGGTTGGTTTTCAGACTTCAATACAACTTGCTGGGGAATTTAGAGAAACTGGATGGTTTCCGCTGGGGATTGGTAGTTTGAAATTTTGGCTCTGCTGGGGATTGAGAGTTTAAAGTTTTAGCTCCGCTGGGGATCTTAATGATGTACTGTAGGGATTTCCCCTGGAATAGCCTAGAGACATTTTCCTATTCTTTCAACGTGTCAGTAATTGTTCTTTTCCACTTTGTTTATTTGTAAACAGTAATTATGTTCAAATGCATATGTTCATCAATGAATCATTGGACGTTTTTTGCAAATAAAAACACAAGTGTAAAAGAAAAAGGCAAATAGTTTTTCTATACTTTGAAAGAGATATCTTTGTATTTACTTTGAATAAGTGTTTTGTACAAAGGATATAGTCATCCTAGTAAGAGGATGGTGTCATAAAAGTAAGAAAAATTTTATACAAAGAAAGATAGCTATGTGTAAAAATCCCATGGGGTTCTCATTCCTCTATAGCCTTCGTGTCTCCGAATATCTGGTCCATTTGCTGCTTCGTCCGAAGACGATTGGATTGATCAGAAGCTCCAGGTTTGTCTGTGAAGAGATTGCCTTTAAAGTGATCCAACGAGACATAGTCATACGCTTTAATTCCCTAACTTTTGCCTGGACCTCCCTTTCGGGTTTTCGATCCACCGGGAAACCCTTTTTTGCCCAAGTCGCCCTTTCGGGTTTTCAACTTGCCGGGTGTACAAATTTTTTATTTTATCCCTAATTTTTTCCCAAACCTTTTGGTTCGTCGGGATGCCCTTTTTTGCCTAGGTGTGTCAACCTAGCGGGTCTCTTATGCATAGTATCTTTTGACTATGTCTGCATTCGCAGGGTGTGGCAGGTCGTCGTCGTCCATGGTGGTTAAGATCATTTCCCCACCATAAAAGATGTTCTTGATTACAAATGGTCCTTCATAGGTAGGAGTCCATTTGCCCTTGGGATCACTTTGTGGCAAAATGATGCGCTTGATCACTAGATCCCCAACTTGATACACTTGGCGTCTAACTTTCTTTTTGAAAGCCTTGATCATCCATTTTTGATACGTCTGACCATGACAAGCAGCAGTAAGTCTCTTTTCATCAATTAAGTTCAATTGATCAAGTCGGGTTTGAATCCAATCGTTTTCACTCAAACCTGCGTCCTTCATGATTCTCAAAGAGGTGATCTGAACCTCAATAGGTAAAACAACCTCCATGCCATAAACCAAAGAATAGGGTGTTGCCCCAGTTGATGTGTGAGCCGTGGTACAGTACCCGTGGAGCACAAACGGTAGCATCTCATGCCAGTCCTTGTAGGTGATTGTCATTTTCTGTACGATCTTTTTGATGTTTTTGTTCGCAGCTTCGACAGCACCATTCATCTTTGGTCGATAGGGGGATGAATTGTGATGTTGAATCTTGAACTTCTTGCACAAGGCGGTGATCATAGTATTGTTAAGGTTCGTACCATTGTCAGTGATGATCCTTTCTGGGATACCGTACCGGCAAATGAGATTCTGCTTGATGAAGCGGGCAACAACATTCTTAGTAACAGATGCGAAGGAAGCTGCTTCGACCCACTTTGTAAAGTAATCAATGGCCACTAGAATGAAGCGGTGTCCATTGGAGGCTGTAGGCTTGATCTCCCAAATCATGTCGATTCCCCACATAGTGAAGGGCCAAGGAGCTGTTAAGACATTTAGAGGAACTGGGGTTACGTCCACCTTGTCGGCATAGATTTGACATTTATGGCAAGTCCGGGAATGTTGATAGCAGTCTGCTTCCATGGTAGACCAGTAATAGCATGCCCATAGAATTTTATTCGCCATAGTATGCCCGTTAGAGTGAGTGCCGAAGGTACCTTCATGCAATTCAGCCATAATCTTTTCAGCTTCAATCTTGTCCACACAACGGAGCAAAATAGAATCATGATTGCGTTTGTACAATATGCCATTACTTAGGAAGAACTTAACTGAGAATCTCCTTAAGAACTTTTTGTCATTGACTGAAGCTCCTTCAGGGTATTCTTGAGCCTCGAGATACTTTTTGACTACATGGAACCAAGGTCGGTCCACTACTTCTTCGGTTCTAATCTCGTGGCAATGTGCTGGTTCGTCCATTCGTTCAATGGTGGTCTGGGGAGCCTCATTATCCCAATTAAGTTTAAACATGGATGACATTGTAGCTAGAGCATCTTCTAGCTGATTTTCTTCTCGCGGGAAGTGCTCGAAGGTAATCTGCTCGAAATGTGGTAACAATGTCAAGACATGTTCTTTGTAAGGGATAAGGTTGGGATGTTTAGTGTCCCATTCTCCTTTGATCTGACTGATGACCAAAGATGAATCCCCAAACACATCCAAAGATTTGATTCCCAAGTCTATGGCAGCCTTGAGTCTAAAGATGCATGCTTCATACTCTGCCATGTTGTTCGTACAGTTGAAGCAAAGTCTAGCTGTAAAAGGAGTATGGCATCCCTCCGGAGATATAAGTACATCACTGATACTGTTTCCAAGTGCATTGGATGCCCCATCAAAGTACAGGGTCCATCGGGATCCTTGTTCAGGTTCGTCATATGGTCTGAAATCTTCAACATTGTCCAATGTCATGATGTATTCGTCAGGGAAGTCAAACTTCATGGATTGATAATCTTCTACAGCTTGATGGGCCAGATGATCAGCTAGCACACTGCCCTTTATAGCTTTTTGGGTCGTGTACTGTATGTCATATTCTGTTAGGATCATCTGCCATCTAGCTATCCTTCCAAACAAAGCAGGCTTCTGGAAGATGTACTTTATCAGATCCATCTTAGATATCAGCAAAGTGGTATGATTCAACATATACTGTCTTAGCCGGCGAGCAACCCATACCAAAGCGCAGTAAGTTTTTTCGAGTAGTGAATATCTGGTTTCACAGTCGGTAAACTTTTTGCTCAGGTAATAAATGGCATGCTCTTTTCGGCCAGACTCGTCATGCTTCCCCAATACGCACCCCATTGAGTTCTCTAAAACAGTCAGATACATGATTAGCGGTCTTCCCTCGACTGGGGGCATCAAGACATGAGGCTCTTGTAAATACTCCTTTATTTTTGTCGAAAGCAATCTGACAGTCATCATTCCATCTAACTACTTGATCTTTCTTCAACAGCTTGAAGATTGGCTCACAAGTAGGCGTTAGGTGAGAAATGAACCTAGCAATGTAGTTTAGGCATCCCAAAAAACCTTTGACTTCCTTCTCAGTGCGAGGAGCAGGCATTTCTTGTATAGCTTTAACTTTGGCAGGATCAACCTCGATGCCTTTGTTGCTGACAATGAATCCCAAGAGTTTACCGGACCGAACTCCGAATGTGCACTTGTTCAGGTTCAATCTTAGCTTGTACTCCTTCAACATGACAAACATCTTTTGCAAGTGATCAAGGTGTTCTTCTTCAGTTTGTGATCGAGCTATCATGTCATCTACGTAGACCTCTATCTCATGATATATCATATCATGAAACAAAGCTACCATGGCACGTTGATAGGTTGCCTCAACATTCTTCAGTCCGAATGGCATCACTTTGTAGCAGAACGTACCCCATTGTGTGACAAATGTAGTTTTCTCCATGTCCTCGGGTGCCATTTTGATTTGGTTATAGCCTGAGAATCCGTCCATGAAAGAAAATATTTTGTGCTGAGCTGTATTGTCAATCAGGATGTCGATGTGTGGAAGTGGAAAGTCATCTTTAGGGCTGGCCCTGTTTAAATCTCTATAGACCATGCACATTCTCACTTTGTCGTCCTTTTTAGGCACAGGCACAATGTTAGCAACCCATTGTGGATAGGAAGTAACAGCCAGAAATCCAGCGTTGAACTATTTCATAACTTCTGATTTGATCTTCTCTGACATGTCAGGTCTCATGCGGCGGACTTTTTGTTTCACTAGTGGACAGTCTTCTCTTGTGGGTAGACGGTGTACCACAATGTCTGTATCGAGTCTTGGCATGTCTTCGTATGACCAGGAAAAGATCTCAACATAATCATGCAACAGCTGAATTAGGCGCTCCTTGACACTTGGCTCTAGATTGGCACCCACTCTGATTTCCTTCTTATCTTCCTCAGTACCCAAGTTGATCTTGTCCAACAACTCCTCATGAGGCTTAATAGCTCTTTCCTCTTGTTGTAGAAGTCTGGCCAATTCCCCTGGCACCTCACAATCTTCCTCACCTTCGTATTCGGCTTGGTAGATCAGATCTTCAGATTCACTGAAGGCTATAGCAGTATCGTTACCCATGGGATCCGGAATGGAAGGGTACCTGCATTTGTGAGTGTGGGTGTGGGTGTGTGTAAGGGTATAGCCATCTTAAAACAAACAAAATGTAAAAGAAAGACAATGAGCACAAAAGGTTTATATATGAAAAAGCGTCCATGATTCATTAAATGACATATGAAAATGAAATAAGAACCCTTACAAATTGACCTATGTTCCTCGGGTAAGACACAAGGTTGAAAAAGTATGAATTGTTTGTGAATTATTACAGATCCAACATAAATGGAAAAGATAAATTACTGAGATATGAAAGTAATAGGGATAAAGTCTTTTGCTTCCCAGTTGCACAGTCCTCCGCCGACAGTAGGAAATATCCAGTCTTCCAGGATGCTCTCATCTTCACTGTCCTCTAGTGCATTAACCCCCTTGGTGGTTGATCTTCACAGGTGGCCCTCCGGCACAGGCACGGTGCACGGTCTTCTGAGGATTTGAGGTAAACCCCAAGCCAAATTTGTCTGATTTGTAGGGAATGTCAGGAAGCTTCCCCCAGATGGTGCTTCCGCCTTCTTCCACTACTGCCTTTGCATCTTTTAGAGAAGGCATCCGAGGTGGAGGTCTTGTGATCATAGGACTTGAGGATACTGACTTGGTCGCCGCTATTTCCTGAGACACTTCTTCAAAATGTTGGAAAGGGGTTTCAATGAATTTGCCATCCAATTCTACATATCGGAATGAATTCAGATGACTAATCATGTATTCCTCTTCACCATGGACAGTTATGATCTTCCCTTGGACGGGGTATTTCAGCATCTGATGCAAAGTGGAGGTGACGGCTCCAGCATTGTGAATCCAGGGGCGTCCCAACAGACAAGAGTAGGAAGGACGAATGTCCATCACATAGAATGTTGAATTTAACGTCTGAGTTCCCACCTTGATCGGGATGTCCACCTCCCCATGGACCATCCTTTTAGAGCCGTCAAATTCTCTCACAATTATGTTACTGGGTTTTAATGTTAGTCCCTCATAATCCAATCTATCCAGGGCTTTCTTTGGCAAGACATTTAAAGATGATCCAGTATCAACCAAAACATGGGCTAAGGTGGTTCCCCTACACTCCACTGAGACATGTAGTGCATCATTGTGTTTTCTCCCTTTAGATGTAAAGTCAGCATCGGAGAAACCCAGGCCATTGTCAGCTATCAAACTGGCCACACACTCTTGGAATTGATCCGCATACGTCTCTTGCGGCACATGAGCCGTCTTCAAAAAATTTACCAAAGCTTTAGCATGTGCCTCAGAGCACAGCAGCAAGGCTAACATAGAGATCTTGGAAGGGGTCTGCCCCAGTTGTTCAACCATATCATAATCACTCTTCTTAATGATCCTCAGGATTTCTTCCATCTCCTTCTTGGATGTTTCAGGAACAGCTAGTGATTGAGCCTTCGTCAAGAGAGGCTCCTCTTGAACATTCTTTCCTTTATTCTCAGCAGTGGAAGTAGGGATAGGAATTGTATCGTCTTCTTTGTCGGTAGGTACACTTGCGGGTGTAATCACTGGTACATATGTAATCTTCGGAACAACCACGGGTCCAAAGACTGCCTTTGGAGGGGCAGTCTCTGGAGAGAAAATTCTACCACTACGGGTAATTTTGCTTGTTCTGGCAATGTTACTAATGTCAGAATTGTCCTCCTCGGAGATTTCTTCTTCAGCAGTCTGTTCAATCTGTTTGACACCATGGTAGTATATTTCTCCACCATAATTCCATGGTACCATTTTATCTGATTTGTATGGGGCAGGCCCGGGCATTGTTATCTTCAATGGAGTAGTCATTGGAGCAGATGTAATCCTAACGGGTCTTTTAGGGACCCTGGAAGGATTGGCGTAGATTGTTATTATTGAAACTTCTTTAACTAGAATAGGTGAAATAGGAGCTTTCTCAAACAAGATTTCTTGATTATCAATCAGTTGTTGGATACCTTTTTTCAACATAGGGTAGTCAAATGATGAGGATAGGCAAACATGGCAATCTTTGTCACATCCTGGGAATATTCCAGCTTTCAACAAATTCAACTTGATGGTTAGGAAAGGAGTTAACAGTTCATCCACGGTAGAAACAAACAGATCTTCCTCAACAGCATTGGCATTGTGTCCATGCCTAGGCATTGGAGCAGAAATAACATTCGGTTTCTCAGGAGCTTCAAATTCAACTTCCTTTGCGTCAATCAAGTCTTGAATTTTGTTCTTCAGAGCCCAATAGTTGTTGGTGTCGTGCCCTAGACTTTCAGAATGGTATGCGCACCTGGCATTCGGATGGTAGTGGGGAGATGCAGTATTGGGATTTTTAGGGGCCTCTTTTAGCATGGCCAAATTCAACTTCAAAAGATGTGGTAGGACTTGAGCTGGAGTCATATTTATCTTGGTGAATTGTCATACTGGCCTTTCCACCCTTTGCTGGTTATTTCTCGGCTGATTGTTTCTCGACTGGTCTCACGCAGGCTTTTGAATCATGACGGCCCCCACTGTTGGTCGTCGTTCGGTTCTTCCCTGATTTCTCTGTGCATAGACAGCAGACACTTCCTTCTTTCTGGTGAAGGGCTTATTTACAGCAGCAGAGGTAGTCGCGTCCTTCTGAATTTTCCCGCTTCTTATATCGGCCTCCACCCTTTCGCCGGTTAAAATCAGTTCAGTGAATCCTGCAGAGGAACTTCCAATCAGGTGATTAAAGAAAGGACCCGACAGAGTTCCCAGGAACATCTCCACTAGCTCTCTTTCAGATAAAGGTGGTTGCACCCTTCCGGCTAAATCCCTCCACTTTTGGGCGTAGTCTTTGAAGCCCTCATTGGACACCATAGCCATACTCTGGATTTGAGTATGGGTTGGTGCCAAGTCGGTGTTGAATTGATACTGTTTATAGAAGGATGCTGCCAAGTCTTCCTAATTATGCACATCATCCCTTTCGAACTGGTAGAACCAATCTAGCTGCGTCCCTGATAAACTATCCTGGAAAAGTGAACCCACAAGTCCTTGTCCGTAGAATGTGGCTGCATATTTCTGACATATGAGTGGAGGTGCATCTTGGGACAAGACACCCCGTCATACTTGGCAAACAAAGGCACCTTAAACTTCGGCGGGATTACTATTCCAGACACCAGCCCTAATTCCTTGAAATCCAGCCTGGGTACTCTCTGTATCTCCATAGCAGTTAGACGCTCTTCCAGGTTTTTTTATTTGTCATCCACCGGAGGGTATTATTGTTCGGAGTAGTCCTATTCTCCTCTTCTTCTGCTTCAGAATCAGATGGTACTGCCGTCTCCTTTCCTTTTCTTTCCCCTTCCTTAGAGGTTGATGGAAATTCCAAGGTCCTTCTGGCTTGTCCTTGGAACCTTCTGCCCATAATAACCACCCCAGCTGGCTTCTTCTTCTTTTTCTCTTTTTCTTTTTCTAGAAAAGTCTTGAGCTCCTCCTGCCCCTTGGCCAAGGTCAAGAGTAGCTGTTGAAATTGGGAATTCTGAGCTTGCAAGTCTTTAACCGTTTGTTCAAGATCCATTTTGCTGAAATAAATAACAGAGGGATGAGGAAACTTCTTGCAAAGACCTGTTTATGCTCATGATGCATGATATGTATTCATGCAATGTTTTCAAGGATTCGAAAATTCAAATTTGTGTCAAACAAAAAAGAAACACACAATATATTAATAAAATAGAATTTGATTACATCAGTGCCCCTAGGGCAAAATAATACAAAATCCTAAGATAAAAAGACGTTGTGCATCCTCTTTGGTGCAATGTAGGTGTTGAGAGTCTGCTCTTCATGAAGTAGTCGAGTAAGTTATAAAACCTTCTTCTCGCTTGTGTAGAATTGGGCTTTAAAAGTATCAAGTTCTTCCTTGAGCTATATCTAACTCTTTTGCAGGTCTTCGAGTGATGTTGGCATATCAGGATGTAGGAGGGTGTATGGAACCTCTCCTTCCTTAACAAACTCTATAATCACTGGGAGAATGGAGGGGTAAGGCATCATAAGACTTTGGGCGCAGGTTTGTACCCACTTGAGGTAAGGCTCAAGAGGGATGGAATTCTTGTGTCCCAAGGTCTTACTGTCTACCTTGTTTGGCATCCTCCAAGCTCGGATGAACCTTTGACGAAGTCCTTGATTGTCGTTGTCAAATTCGAAAACCAAGCCTTGAACCAGCATATCATGTGGGCCATCCCTTCGGGCATAACCAAACTGTCTTAGAGCCAAGAAAGGGTTGTAGGTGAAGCCTCCCCTAATGCCAAGTAGAGGGACATTAGGGAATTCCCCATAACATTCGACGATGATAGCATTCTCTTTGGATCGAGAACACCAATGAATATCTGAATGCGTAAGTGTCATCAACCGTTGTGACCACCTCAAACCTTGCTCATTCTTTAAGACTGATTGGGGAAGATGAGAAATAAACCATCTTTCCAGGAGAGGAGTGCAACACATGAGAACACCTCTTTTCCTTATTGTACGAGTGTGAAAAGAGTGTAAGATATCTCCAAGCAATGTAGGCACCAGATTGTGTGACATGAAGATTTTGACAACACTCACATCTATGAGTTGATCAGGATTAGGGAACAAGACCATCCCATAGATGAGAAGAGCTACAATCTCCTCAAAAGCTTGCAAGTCCAAGGATTTCCAACAGCTTTGGGCCTTCTCAAACAAGAACTTTGCCAAGAAGCCTTTGACACCACTTCTAGTTTCACAATGGGTTGTGACATCAGATGAGTGCAAGTGCAGGGCTTGAGCAATCTCTTTTGGCTTTGGATATCTTTCCGTACCGTTGAAAGGTAGTTGATTGAGAATGGGAATCCTCAAGAGTTGAGAGAATTCTTCCAAAGTAGGCACAAGCTGGTAGTCAGGAAATATGAAGCAGTGATGCAAAGGGTCAAAGAACTGGAAGAGAACATTCATCATGTCTTCCTCTGTGTTTGAAGTGGCCAAGTTGAGTAGACGACCATGCCTCTCGGTGAATGGAGAGTTCTCAGGAATCCTTGAATCTAGCTCCTTGAGTTGTGGAGGAATTCTTACAAGGTTGACTTGGATAGTTTTCCTGCGAAGTGAATCCATAACCTACAAAACAGGAACAAAGATGAATTTCCAAAATCCTTGAAATGGTTAGTGGATGCATATGATGCTAATGATGTCCATGATGTTATGCACAAGTATATATGTACAAACAAATCACACAAGTTCCTAGTTTTAGGCTTGCATGGGGTTTCATAGGTAAGTACCCTCTTGAAATTTAGTTGGCTCAACCTGTCCTAGAAATAGTAACCGGGTTCTAAGGAACTCAATATCACTGGATTGTTTCCTTGTTCATTGTTTCAATTCAAGCCTCTTACCGGCGACCGAAATATTCCAAGGAACCAACCCTCAATGAGTGTAGTATCGAGTATCTACCAACTTCGGACTGCACCAAAGTCGGTCATCTCACTACATCCTAAAAGGCCAAGTTGGTCAAGTAAAGGTTCTAGAAGTTCGCTAGTGCTTTATGACATCACTCAGCGGCCCCGTATTCTCTTTGATTGACTCAAAGGCTACCGGTACCCACAAATATGTCACACTAACATAGCTATTGCTTAGACCGTGTCGGTATACCCTGCACAGTTTCCACAACGTATTGCTATTTACATATAATGTTTCCCAAATCCAGGTAGAGGATTCAAACCCAAACAATAGAACCAAAATGTAAAGTAAACAAGGCAAACAAAGTAAGCAAATAAAGGTGATCTAAACCCTAAGGTAACCCCACTTTTATTATTTTCCCCAGTAGAGTCGCCAGTTCTGTGATACGGTGAGAGAACTGACTTGAGGTTTTGCGTTTCATCGTAAATGTCGCGGTTTAGCAAGAGTCGCCACCGACTTTTATTTTATCCAAAAGGAAAGGTAAAAAAGTACAGGAAATACCTTTGAGATGTTTTCTTGAGTTCGGGGGGTAGATTATGAAAAGGGAAGGTGCTAGCACCCTTTTCATCCATGGTTTTCCATGGGCTCTTAGTTACTTGCTTAGATCACTTGCTTTGCTTTTGAAATTGTTTGAAATGGTGCTTTGTGTTTGGTGTGGTTTTGAAAGTATTTTGAGAAGAGGCCATCGTTTAGGCAATATTTGTAATGATTCTCGTTCGTAAGAATGTATACAAAGATGTTTGTCTTTTGAAAAAAATTTCAATGTTTTGTAAGATGTTTTGAAATGTTTCGATGTGTGTGTGTGGGTTTTTGAAAATAGCAAGGATTGTTTTGAAATGGAGAAAGTAACTTAGAAGCTATCTACCTACTCAAATGTCTTTCCTATGAATTTTTATTCCTTTGACATTGTTGATTTAACATTGATTTGGTAAACAACCCTATCTTTGGATGTTAAACAGGACGGGCGTGGGTCATCGTATGACCATGATAGCAATGTTGCCAAATATCTTAGCATGTTTGAGGGACCAAGGTCATTTTGTTTTAGGCAACCTTTTGATAGCGTCATCGAGGTACTATGATCTTATTTTGTTTTGTTTTGCCAAGATACTTCGTGTGCGTAACATGGCCATTTTATTTTAGGCAACCAAGTGGGTGAAACCCTAAGGGTGCTTGTGTGTAAAGTGTGTCATTTTACATGCTTTTGATTTGTCTTGGATTAGGTCTTTTCTATTTGTTTTGTTTTTGGTCTTATCATGCAAACCCTAATTTACTAACATAGTATATGAAAGCAATAAATTGCGTAAAGTAAAACTAAGCTATTACAACAATTTTTATGGGAGGGGGGATACAAGTTTTTGAATGGGGATATTGCAAAAAATAAACCCTAAAAATACTATTACAACCCAATTGAATATTGTGCGAATTAAATAAATGTGCAAATATTTAAAATGCAATAAAAATGTATTTATGTAAAATGTTTTGTATTTGATTTTTGTATAAGAAAATAAATTAACTAACCCTAGAAAATAAGGAAAATTAATATTATTATTTTTGAAAGGGGGAAACCCTAATTTTTTTATTAAAGAAAATATATGTTCTATATTATTATTTTGTCCATTTTTGTACAAGAAAATAATAAATAATATTATGTACAAATATTAAAAATTAAAATATGTATGAAAATAAACATTTTATGTATATAAATAACATAATAAAAATGTATAGTATTTAAATATATTTACAATTTATTTAAGAAAATAAAGTTTATAAACCTAATAAACTATTTTTATGTGAGAAAAAAAAATAAAAGTGTGAAAATAAATAAATTATTTTTGGGCATTTTTTATCATTAGAAAAAAATATATGCAAGCAATAAATATAAAAAATATGCAAGAAAATGTAAAAATATATGAAAATAGTCAAGGGGTTCAAAATTAAGTTAGGGGGTGTGAAAAGTAAAAACAAAAAGGCCAAAGCTGCAAAAAGCCCAGATGAAGCTTCGTCCCTGTCCTTCAGCTTCTCTGCGCACGCGTTCTTCTTCAAATCTGTAACTTGCTATTGCTTGCATAAAAACAAAAACTTATAACACAAAACATGTATCATTTTCTCTCACGATTCCAATGATATAAAATTTGTAACCTAACTCTCAAAGATCAGGGAGAATTTTAGTAGCCCTAATTCGTAACCTAATTATTTTATGAACTTCAAGCTTCAAATTCTCATGGCACAGTTAATATAAATGACAAGTATGCATATGTACAACTTCACCAAGATAAGGGCCACATTTTTCTTCACAAATCGTGGCTTGAGGATGTCTAAATAGAGAGATAGAGTTTTGAAAAATACCTCATTCAGCTGGATTTGAATATGAGAATGTGGGGACTTTGAGTGAGGCCTAAGGATCGTGTGAGCTTCCATGAACTTCCTTCAAGCTATTCCAATGCCTAGCTTGCTTTGTGGATGGCCAGAACTCACTGCACAAGTCAAGCTGCAAGCTCCAAGTTTGAAAATGTCAATGGCTGAAACAGAGCTCACATAAGCAGGGCAAGGGCTTGGATAGCTTTGGTAGGATGTTTATGAAGTGTTTCAAGTATCAGGCCACAAAACACACGAGCCAAAAATGTGTTGGATATAGTTTTGCAGAAGCTGGGTGTTTTGGCAGAAATTTGGAGTTTTTGTGTTTTTGGAGAGTTTCAGATGTCAAGCATTCGTGTTTAGCCTTACAATGAGTTTGTATATTTGTATAGAATGATCCAAAGTCCAATATTCCCTTGCTGTACAAGTTCTAACTTCTTTTGCACCTTTTCTTGCATTTGAAGAAAAGTGACAAGACAAATGCAACATGCTTGTACTGGCTACCTCAAGGGCTGATAGGAGTTGGTATACTTTACTTAATACCTGTGGAAATTGTTTGCATCAATGGGACAGGTCCAAGGCTCAAGGTTGACAAAATGGAAAAAGCTCACTGTTGTACCCCAAAATTTGCTCTATCATTTTACCAAGATTTTCCCCACAAGACTCTTTGGACTCAAGACAGGATTAGGATTTGCTCAGCCCAAGACCTCATCTTGCACTGATGACCTGAAATTAGTGTTTGAGTTTGCATAAGGATTTTTGCACCATCAATGCTTAATGTGACTTTCACACACCATCTTGGACCCCTAATATTGTTCATGACAAGTTTCAAGCCTTGAATCACATTTTTGACCAGTCAATTAGACAGTTGACCTAAAAATCAGTTGTATTGGGGAAAAAGTCAACCATGGCCAATTTACAGTCAAACTTCATAATTGTTTATCCACATCAACATTCTAGGCTCCTATGTACCATTTGATCAAGTTTGGACCACAACTCCTCAAGAAATTTGATCAGATCATCAAAAGGGCAAAATGGTCAAAATTAGGGTTTTGACTGAGGAAAGGCAATTCCTGATTTTTGACCTAGCCATTGGCCAATTGGGTTCAATCATGGTTTCAAGGACTCAATGGCATCCTCTTGACCTAATCACTAGGTTCAAAAGATCTCAAATGCATTGGATTGACATATGAATTTTCTAGTCAACTGATCAAAAATCAACTGTACATTGAAAAGTCAAACTTTGACTTTTTGGTCAAAATCAAGTGCCAAGGGTCATATTTCATCAAGATGTGTCAAAAAATGAAACTTTTTCACCAAGAAACTTAAATTTGGAAATTAGGGTTTAAGTTTGAAATTTTTCATAACTTAGAAATTTTCTAAGTTATGAAAATTTCTTATTTTTTCCCATCTTTTGCCAACTTTTTCACCATGATGCAATTGGATTCAAAGAAAACTTCCAACATGAAAGTTTTATTCCTCCAAAAAATCTAAAACTTTTATTCAAAAAGTTTTCCCAAAAGATTATTGGATCTCAAGTTATCATTTTGTGAATAAGGGTCCATAAACTTTTTAACTTAGTGAAATTTTGCCCTAGTTTAGGCAGATTTTTGACCTAACTTCATGGCAACTTTTCACCTAGTTCCAAGAGGAATCTCAAAATTAATTTCAAAGATGGATTATAGAGTATGTTACAAGCCTTCCAAAAATTCCAAGAACTCTCCAAGATCATTTATGGTTAGGGATAATCGAAGGAATGAAAATGGCAATTTCTCACTTTTGTGCAAGGCATTTTTCACAATGGTTCAAGTTGCAACTCTGTCCTAGCATGCTTGTACTTGGTTTTACATGTCCTAATCCTTTCTACACTCCTTAATTTAATGCAAACACAATGGATAATGGTATTATTTTGATCTTTGAAGCTTTGTACAAGGGTTTAATCCAAAAATGGCATAAAGGTAACAATGCTACTTTGATAAAGCTTGCTTTTTGCAACTTTGCAAATCTTGAGACATGGACCTAATCTTTTACTGCAAACAAGATCCACATTTATCAAGAAAAGTTTACCAACTATGTTCAGACCTCAAGCTAGCCTGTACAGGCCTTGAGCATTGTCATCTCAAATTTTCTTCAAAAGCAAGTAAACTTGCAAAAGTCAGCATAACTCATCCATCTGATAAAGCCAAGCAAAATCATCATTTGAACCAAGTTCAGAATATTGTAACAAGCCTAAGACACGAATTGCTCACCTCTCAAACACCCTAAAACACAAAAATCCCAAGTTCTTGCCCAAACAGAGCATTATCTGCAGAACTCAAGCCATTTCCATTTTGCCTCGTGCGTTTTGCTTGGAATCACTTCAAACACATTCCATACCTCCTACCTAAACTATCCAGGCCTTTGTCAAGCAACGGTAACCCCTGTTTCGAGCTTCACCATCTCCATTTTCTGAGTTTGCAGGTTGACTTCTACAAGGAGATTCAAGCAACTTCAAGGCAAGCTGAGCATTGGGAAAGCTTGAGGGAACTTCAAGCAAGCTCACAAGAACTTCAGGCCTCACTTAAAGTGCCCACATTGCCATATCCAAACTCAACTGAACAAGGTATTTGTCAAGTTTCTATCTCTCTATTTAGGCATCATTAAGCTTAGGTTTGTGAAGCAAAAATGTAGTCCTTAAGTTGCTTGAGTTGTACATATGCGTAGTTTCCATTTATATTAACTGAGCTAAGAGTATTTGGATGTTGAACATGCTGAAAAAACTAGGTCAGAAATTAGGGCCATTAAAATTCTCTCTGATCTTTTAGAGTTAGGTCATGTTCTTTATATCATTGGAATCGTGTGATCATGAGCTACATTTTTCATGTTATAAGTTTTTGATTTTATGTAAAGAATAGAAAGAACATGATTTGAAGGCAGATACGCACGTTTTGGAGGAGACGGAGGTCAGGGACGAAGTGTCTGGGCCTGGCGCGCCTGGGCCTGGCTTTTTTTACTATTCACACCACCCCTTTTGCTTCTGCACCCCCCCCCCTTTGCATTTTCTTTTATTTTTTATATTTCTTGCATATATTTTATTTTGACTTGCATTAATTTATTTTATGAACATTATAAAATCATAAAAATATTTTCTTATTTTTTTGCATTTTTATTTTATTATTTTTTATGGCATAAAAATAGTTTATTAGGTTTAATATAATTTATTTTCTTGAATAAACTTGTAAATAATATTAAAATATCTTACTTTTTTTATTTTTATTATTTATACACTTAAAATAATATTTTCATACAATATTCAATTTTTTAACATTTTGTATATATTGTTATTATTTTTCTTAAACAAAAATGAATAAAATAAATGATTAGAAAACAATATTTCTTTTAAACAAAAATTAGGGTTTTCACCCTTTCAAAAATAATCATTTTATTTTCTTATTTTTAAGACATTAAATAAATTCATTTTTACATACATACAAATTAATACAAAACATTTTTGCATATTTACATTTTATTGCATATTTAAATACTTGCTTATTTATTTATTTGAACAATAAATTCAATTTGGTTGTAATAGTTTTACGGTTTTATATTGAGCAATATCCCCCTATTCAAAACTTGTACCCCACTTCCCATAATATTGTTGTAATAGTCTAGATTTACTTTACGCGTTTTATTGCTTTCATATGCCATGATAGTAAACTAGGGTTTTGAATGAAAAGACCAAAAATCAAACAAATAGCATGACTTAATGCAAGACAAAAGATGCATTAAAAATGACAACACTTTGCACACAAGCACCCCTAGGGTTTCATCCACTTTGTTTCCTTAAAATGGACATGGTATGCATGCTAGGTATCTTGGCAAAACAAAACAAAAACAAAAGATCATAGTCCCTCGATGACGCTATCTTGGTTGCCTAAACAAAAATGATTTTAAGCCCCTCAAAACTTGCTAAAGATACTTGGCACCATTGCTATCATGGTCATACGATGACCCACGCCCGTCCCGTTTAACATCCAAAGATAGGGTTGTCTACTAAAACAATAGTAGGTCAACAACATCAAAGGAATAAAAATGTGTAGGAAAGACTTTTGAGTAGGTAGATAAGCTTCTAGTTACTTGATAAATTTGCAAACCATCCTTGCTAGTTTCAAACAAACACACACAATTTCAAAACATTTCCAAATAACTTTCAAAACATTGAAACATTTTTCAAAAGACAAATATCTTTGTATATATTCTTACAAACGAGAATCATTACAAAGATTGCCTAAACAAAGGCCTCTTTTCAAAATACTTTCAAAACCACACAAAGTACCATTTCAAACAATTGAAAAAGCAAAGCAAGTGATCTAAACAAGTAACTAAGAGCCCATGGAAAACCATGGATGAAAAGGGTGCTAGCACCTTCCCTTTTCTTAATCTACCCCTCGAACTCAAGAAAACATCTCAAAGGTATTTCTTGTGCTTTTTGACCTTTCCTTTTGGATAAAATAAAAGTTGGTGGCGACTCTTGCTAAACCGAAACATTTGCGAACACAAACGCAAAACCTCAAGTTAGTTCTCCCACCGTATCACACTCACCTTTATGAAAATGGCATTGTGCACTTTTGGCCAAAAATGGAATTACAACTTGTACAATGCTTCAAAAGTGAAAATAAAGCCTTTAACCTCTGAGTTTGCATTTAATTATGGAGTGTAGAATAAGTTTAGGACCTGTAATGCAAGGTACAAGCATCCAAGATCATATTTGCAACTTGATACTTTGTGAAAATGGCATGAACAAAAGTGATAAAATGCCAATTTCTCTTCTTCGATTCTCCCTAACCACAAATGATCTTGGAGAGTTCTTGGACATTTTAGAAAGCTTGTAATGTGCTCTATAATACATATTTGAAATGCATTTTGAGATACCTCTTGGAACTAGGTGAAAAATTTCCATGAAGTTGGGTCCAAAACTTGCCTAAATTAAGGCAAAATTTCACTAAGTTATTTAGTTCATGGACCTAGGTTCACAAATTCATAACTTGAGATTCAAGCATCTTTTGGGAAAGCTTTGTGAAGAAAAGTTGTATATTTCATGGTGAACTACAACTTTCATGTTGGAAGTTTGCTTTGAATGAAATTGCATCATGGTGAAAAAGTGGTGGAAAGTTGGGAAAAAATAAGAAAATTTCCATACTTAGAAATATTCTAAGTTATGAACTTTTTCAAATTCAAAACCCTAATTTTCAAAATTGGTTTTCTTGGTGAACAATTTTCATATTTTGACATATCTTGATGAATTATGACCTTTGGAACTTGATTTTGACCAAAAAGTCAAAGTTTGACTTTTCAGTGTACAATTGACTTTTGATCAGTTGACTGCAAAATTCATCTATCAATCTAATGCACTTGAGATCTTTTGAACTATGAAATTAGGTCAAGATGATTCCATTGAATCCTTGAAATCATTTTTGAACCCAATTGGTCATTGGCTAGGTTAAAAATAAGAAATTGCCCTTTCTCAGTCAAAACCCTAATTTTGACCATTTTGCCCTTTTGATGATTTGATCAAATTTCTTGAGGAATTGTGATCCAAACTTGATCAAATGGTACATATGAGTCTAAAATGTTGTTGTGGATCCAAAATTATGAGGTTTGACTGTAAATTGGTCATGGTTGACTTTTCCCCAATATAGTTGATTTTTAGGTCAACTGTCCAATTGACTGATCAAAAAAGTGATTCAAGGCTTGAAACTTATTATGAGCAATCTTAGGGATCCAAAATGATGTATGAAAGTCACATGAAGAATTGGTGGTCCAAAAATCCCTGTGCAAACTCAAACCCTAATTCTGGGCTATCAGTGCAAGATGAGATGTCTTGAGCTGACCAAACCCTAATCTTGTCTTGAGTCCAAGAAGTCTTGTGAGGAAACTCTTGATAAATGAGAGGGAAATTTTGGGGTACAACACCATGGTTCTAAGAAAATGGTTCTAAAGGCAAAGTGTTAAAGGCTCTGAAGACAAAATTTCTAATGACTATAAAGACTTGAAGTTCTGAAGGCCCGAGGTTATAAGAAAAGGTTCACATAACCAAGTGCTGAAGACTCTAAAGTATTGAAGTTATGATGACCTTGTGTTATGTTCTCGCTTCAAAACTCATGCTCGCAGAAGCCTTTAAAGTGCAAAAGGAAATAAGATAACATTAACGTGGTACAAATAGTACATGGTACAATCAACGTTTCATTCCACTGCCATGAAAGGACAGACGCATTTGCATGATCTTGTCCCCCACGTGTTTGCTCAAGCTGCCAATGTTTCTGGAAATCCCAAGAGTACCCCTCAATTGATATATTATTTTGTTGGATATATAAAGGCTTGAAGACTAAGAGAGAAAGTGGCGAATTTTCATTGAATATCCATGCACAAACGTTGTTTATAGCTTTCACATATTTAGTCTATTATTCATAAAATAGGTTACATATTCAGCTTGTATAGAAGAAATATCATTGTAAATAAAAATTATATTCAAACGGTTATTTTATTTCCTTAAGGGACTGGTTAGGTCTGTATTGTTAAGAAGTCTAGGACTTGTGTGTCTTAGAGGTTGTTAGTCACTTGTGGGCAGCTTGTCCATTGTAATAATCAATTGAGTTATTGGATTAAGTCTTCGGTTGAGAGAGGCGAAATCACCTTGGCGGACGGACTAGACTAGCTTGATAGTTTTCAAGTGAACTAGTATAAACATTCCGTGTTCTTTACTTCCTGTTCTTAATTATTGTTATTATCAAGATTGAAGGAAAATTATTTTAATTAAATGGGAATATTTTTTAAAATAAAAGTTTTGATTTAAAACTCAATTCAACCCCCCCCCCCCCCCTTTCTTGTGTTTTTCACACATTCATGAAATATCTCATAAAAAAGAAGAAGAAAAAATAAAACGATAGATTCATTCATGGATACTAATGAAGAAATATCATATATCGCTATTCCAACCCTACATATCTCATCACAATTAGGAAAATCTAATCCCTCCTCGCCCAACCTTATCATCAATCAAAACCTTACCGGACCTACAGAGCTTCCTGGTGAAGAAATTTCTCTAAACCATCAAATTTCTGATAGGCCAGATCTGGACCTTGAAAAGAGTACCTCTCTTTTCAAAGAAGATGCCTTGACAAGAATTAGGAAACTTCGAAACCTATCTGGCTCGAGTACTAATTTATATCTTCTTAGTAATGATTGGAATGAGTTCAACAAATGGATGAATGCTAAATTTGTAAGAATACATGATTTGTCTGACCAAACTAAAGGAAAAGTATTTAACTGAAACAATAGAAAAGGCTCTAGCCTTGGAAGCTCAAAGAGCTGCTAAAAAGGAAGTAGCTGAGAAAGAGGCTGCAGAAAGAGATGCCAGAAAGGATCAAGCAGAGATAGAATAATTCTCCAGAAGAAGTTCTAGCTTATTGTCTAAGCTTCTAAAATATATGAAGGAGATGCAGAAGGAACAAGAATCAGCTAAAGAGTTAAAGGAAAAACAAATGGAGTTCAATAACATGATTAATAAGTTTATCAGCAAGTTTGAACAAAAAAACCAAGACAATCATTTACCTTAAACCTTTGTTATGCATGTTAATATAGGATGATTAGTTTGATTCCTTATTCATAGTAATTTTTCTTGTATTATGATAAGTTCTTGTATGATATTCCATTTTGTTATATGTTGTCTTTCGAAATAGGGATATATGCATCTAGCCTTCATACCTTTTGGAAAAATTCTATCTGAAATCTTCTTTGAAGAAGGACTTTTTAAAGCATCCAGAGAACTGGCTTTACAAGTGTTTTTGGTGAAGAAAAAGTGTGAAGTCTTTGAGGGTTGAATGATGTTTGCTTATTGTTTAAGTTTATTTGTGTCTGCCTTCACTATTTACCTGTACTTATTTTCTTCCTCAATCAATGAATTATGCTTCATGTGTTAATTACCTTATCAATTTAAATTTTATCTATTTTTAATACATTTCTAATTTTACAATTAATCTATGTGATTTTTATTCTCTCTATAACCTATTTACTTTAACATGTATTTCAATATTTACCTTTTTGATTTTTGACAAAGGTGGAGAAAGTAAAATGATATTTTGATAATATTTATTCTCAGAATATTTAACTCAAACATATAAAATGTTGTTTCTACTAAAATTTTTTTGATGTTTTTAATTCCGGAACTTTGAACAAGTTCACTGAGTTTATTATAAGACAGGTTGAATATGAAGATTCTGATGCTAAGGTTGAAAACCTTATGGATGAAATCAACTCTTATTTTATACATAAGATATTGTACTCTTTATGAATATATGAATATTCAAACAGATGTACCAAATTGTTGTAGCCCAAAATTTTCCCACCTATTTTCTCCAAGACATTCTCTTCAGGGTTCTCAAAATGCTCAAGAATGTCAAGGGATGACCAATCAAACCTCCTCCTAAGAAAAGGGTGTACAACTAGGGTTTTGAGTTTATCAAGGAAATTTGGGTTGCAAAGGTCTCAAGTGGTTTCCATGGTTCATCATAGGTCCTCAATAGTGCTCATGTCATGTTTCAAGTCTTGCATCACAAGTTTGCTAAGTCAATGGCTCAGATGATTAAAAATCAATTGTATTGGATAAAAAGTCGGTCAAACTTCAAGATCTTTGGTCAGCATCAAAATTTTGAAGTGATATTCATCATTTGATCAAGGGTTGATCATGATTCCTCAAGGGAAGCCCTAAAATCATCAAAGGTCAAAAATTGCCAAATTAGGGTTTCCTTAGGAGAAGTCAACTAAACTTTGACCAAGCATAACTTTCACACGCTTCAACAAGATTCCTCCAACCAAATCCCGTTTTGAAGGAAATTCAATTCTCTAAAACTTTGTCTTTATGCACGGGTCCAAAAAGTGCTTCATTGGAAAGATATAAGCCAATACGTTACAGGTCATTTCAAAAGTCAACAAAAGACACTTTTTGTCAAGGCAACTTACATCAAGATAAAGTCTCCAAATGCAAAAATGATCAAAATAGAAATTGAATAGGACATCTTGTGCTTTCCAAAAAATATGAGATCACTTTCAAAATATTAAAATTTAGAGAGTTATGACCATTGTAGGTTGGGAAATTTTGGGAAAATGCATGAAATGCAAAGTGAGAAAACTTGAAATTTTGAACTAGTGGGCCTAACTTTTGATGTTCAAACATGTTCATAAGGTGTTAGAGGACCTCTAATTCCATTCACATAATTTTTATGATTTTTATTTCTTTTATTTGAATTTTTATTCATTTAAATGAAAATAAAATCAAATAAAATGTGAGATACTAGTATATAAGGGCTTCGACTTTCGTTTCTATCAGCTAAAGGCCCAATACAAACATGCTAGACTGTTACAAAACATGCCAAAATCGTGCAAGGCTCAAGAAGGCAAGAGATATTTCACATATGGAATGTTTTTAAAGTGTTTGATTCTTGGCTTGATAACATGGTTTCTTTCCATGTTATTTGAGTTATTTTCCTTCCTCTATATAAGTACAAGCAAGTCAGACCAAGAGGACACGAAATCCCTGCTTGAAACAGCTTGAAAACTCTCACAATTTATCAAAAAACCTATGTTCCATAACCACCACTACCAACCTTCTCTTTCCACGATTCCAATTCCATTCATCTCCTGGTGCATCAAAGGGTAGGAATGGGTCAATCATGATGATCCTGCACGTATGAAATTGCATATCATCACCTTGTCGATTTCACTTTTTTTTTTAAATCATATATTTAATCTTGCCATATTTTAATTTAATTTGATGTTTCTAATGTGATCTCGAGTGTTGTCTGGACAGGTTTAGATCCCCAACATGGCCCAATGCACGTTAGTTGGCTAGGAGCCATTTTATCTCTGGTCAGTGTACTTTGATTCAAAATGCAGGATCTAAGAATTTTTTTGCCAAAGATAAGGCCGGATTTGGAATCAGGAGGTTTAAGTTAGGGGGGACATGGTGTTTTGGGATCACTAATACTTGATTTTTGCAGGTTGACATTTGCAGGTTGCCAGAAAAGACAACTGGAGCTATGGCTTTGGCGCTTCTCCAGTCGTATACTTCATCCCATTGTTTTTGTTATTTTCGTTTAGTTTATACACCAGATGTACTGGCGACCCCATCGGCAAGCGTGTGTGTGTTAAGGCGCTTGTGTTCCATGGCAGGGGTTCGATCCCTGCCTCTAGCATGTTATTTTTAAATATTTTCTATTTCAGATCCCATACCATGCAATCCAACACACGAATCATGCATCTCCAACTCCACACCATCAGATCTCAACCTACCTTGATCTAATGCTCAAAATCAGCATGCATACTGTTGTACCCCAAAATTTACCCTCTTTTCATACACGCATATTATTGGTTTTATGGTTATGGAATAAAGGTATATTTATCAAGCTTGGTCAGGTTATAAGTGACGTTTATTTCGCCGATGGATGTTCTCAGAGTATTTTCCATGCTGAAGATCGGTTCACCGTTTTGCAATGATTCGGGGTTCAAAGATTCACAAGTCCAACCCGACACATCATATTCAGGTGTTCTTTTGCCAAGATATCTCTGATAACGTATTCTCAAATTCATATTTGGCTCAAGAGTCAATTCTTTAAAGAAGGTCTCCGAATGTGTGAGTTTTCTCTAAGAAATATGGTGAAAAAGTGTGTTGAAAGTGTAGTTTTTACGCACTAAAAAATTCATAACTTGAAGATCATGGCTTGTTTTGAACCCGTTCCGGTGGCCAAAATTCCGTCTTAATGTCATCTATGTTTTCATCTCTCACAGCTGGAAGCCAATTTCGATCAGAAGGTCTTTAAAAACGCGGATTTGTCAAATATTTTTGTACAAAACAATTTGTGTCAGAAGTTTATTTGCGTCATGTTCAGAAAATCATAACTTGGTCGATTTTCATTGTATCGAGCTGGTTCCAGCGCCAAAATTTCTAAGTTTGAGTTTACTACATTTTCAGAGGAGGTATCGAGTTCGAACGGTATCTAAAAGGCCTTCATTTTTTACTCAGAGTGCGTGTGACGCACCGAAAATCCTGAATGCTGAATATTATTTTATTTGGGTCGAAACTTCGAAAATTCATAACTCGGTCAATTTTTATTGGATCGGGCCCATCTTTTTACACAAGGTCACTGACTCAGAGATCTACAACTTTTCTTCCAAAATCAAGACCGGGTTATGCTCTGATCCATACCATTTTTTTGTTGAAGAACGTGTCAGAGTTGACACTGGAGCCCAAAATAAGTTTGTCTGAGCCAAAACTTCAAAAATTCAATACTAATTCACCTTTTATCCGATTGAGCCCATTTTTGGACAAGAGTTAGTTCTCGATGTTGGCTACATTTTGTTTTCACATCTCAACTTCAAAAATTGCACTTAAGCCCCTGCGATTTAGCCTGGAACGTGACGGACTCAAGTGAATAAAAATCTGCACTATTGCTTGTAGTTATTGGAGGCCCAATTGCACATTCAAAATCCATTTTTTCTCTAATTTCCATTATATAATCTCATTCTTTCCACACAAACAAGGAGAGAAAAAAAACCGTTGCCACAACCCTGTCAGAATATTAAATTCTTTCAAGAACCCTAAAACCTTTAAATCCTTATTACAAACTCCCATCTCACTACAAACAAGCCATCCTTGTTACAAATCCTCATCTCACTACAAACAAGTCATCCTTGTTACAAATCCACGTCTCACTACTTCTCCAGTAAGGGTAAGGATGGTTTGATCTCCATGATCAAAAGGGTATAATCATTCATACATGCCATATCGGTTTTAATATTATAAAATTTCATATATTTGTTTTATTTGTTTTTCATGATATAGTAATTTATTTAATGTGTTCATGAGATTCAACACTGCAGATTTAGACAGGATACCATGCAGGATTATTACAAAACACTGAGGGTAAAAAAGAACAACCAATGCATGGCTCATGGCAAGGCAGGCATCCTGAGGAGGCTAAGGGCGTGAATTCAACAACCACCCCTATTGGTATTGGTTTTCTTCCTTTCTATTTATTCTTTTACCTATTTTTATTCTTTCTGTTTAAAATCTTTTTCATAAAACTTAAGATTTTTCAGAAACCTTTGATTTTTTATAATAAACTCAAATAATTAATTTTAGGTTTTAAATTAATTTTTGGGTCAACACCCACCCTTGACAATAGGTATAATTTTGATTATTTTTAACCATGTGTGCCTAATTTCTTTCTCTTTAATATCTTCCTTAAAAACCCTAAATTCATATAAACTCTAATTTTATTTAAATCAAAAACCCTATTAATTGGCAAACTTAATCTTTTTTACAAACCCTAATTAATTTAGGTTTTAAAATTTTTATTATTATTATTAACTCTTTTTTTTATTAACTCTTTAATTCTTTTCTCTTTATTATCCTTTTTTAATTATTCATTAATTATTTTCTTTTTACAAATAACACAAAAATAATTTTTTATCATTAAATCAAAAAATCACAAAAAAACATAAAAATCATTTTTTTTCATAAAAATATTTTATTTTATTAATTAATTAGTTTAATTAAATTAGGGAAATTAAATCTTATTTTTCATAATTAAAAATAATTATAAATTAGGGTTTAATTTTGTATATAACCTAATTAATTTTTTCTTAAAAAATAACCTAAATTTTTTTTTCAACTAGATTTTTAGGTTTCTCAATTCATTCTCGCATTTAATTCGCCGCGCACATTTTTTAATTTCTTTTTTTATTATTATTGTAATTGCTCCGAGTTTGTAATAGTAATTAGGGTTTTAAATTCCGCATCTTTATTTTCAGTCCAAGATAATTATGTATCTGCAAAAGCCTTGTAATAGCAAGGACTTTAAACTTTCCGCATTTTATTTTCACAAACTATAAACTGCTTAGATGAATGTTAATAGGCTTGCATGCAAAAGACAAATAAAATTAAAACAGTAGATCACCTTAATTGTGCAAAGATTAAATAACTGAAATCAAACACATGCACATGCTCACTCTTAGGGTATGCCTCACTTGGTTGCCTCAGAAAATAATGGTCATGTCCCTCGAACATAGGGATATCTTAGAAAAAGACCCTCAATCTAAAAGTCATCATAAAGATCATAGTCTCTTAACGTCCCTCGAGTTGCCTATGAGAAATGATCTTGTCCCTCGATGTTGCATACGAATATATGATGACAGTCCCTTCGAAATGCTAAGGTATCCTTACTTGTTTCCTTCAGAGACCATTTCGTCCCTTCGAACGTCCCTTTAAAACTCCAACGATGATGCTACCTATTTCTCAATAATGGGATAGCATTGTCTAAAGGAAACGAGAACAAAAAATCTTTTTTCGAGTAGGTAGAATCTTAAGTACTTGCTCAATGAAAACATTTCACACAAACACCTTTCAAAACAAATTTTCAAAACAACTTCGTCACATCCTTGAGGATTGATACAAGGGTTATCACAAAGTAAAAAATTTTCATGACAAACACACACAAGTAATTTGAAAAGTGAGTAAGTACCTAAGAGCCCGTAGATAACTACGGATAGAAAGGGTGCTAACACCTTCCCTTTCTATAATCTACCCCCCGTACTCAAAATATCTCGAAATAATGTTTTTTCTGTTCTTTTTCCTTTTCCATGATTGGATAAAATAAAAGTCGGTGGCGGATCTTGCTTACCGCGACATTTTGTGAACAAAAAACACAAAATGCAAACCAGTAAAAACAGTCGGTTCTGCCACCGTATCACAGAACTGGCGACTCTGCTGGGGATCATTCTATAAAGTGGGGTATACCTTAGGATTTAGATCATTTTAAAATTACTTCTCTTGATTGTATTGATTGCTTTACTTTTGAGGGTTTATTCGGGGT
Organism: Vicia faba; assembly: GCA_948472305.1. Lineage (NCBI taxonomy): Eukaryota > Viridiplantae > Streptophyta > Magnoliopsida > Fabales > Fabaceae > Vicia > Vicia faba. Next base: position 1,186,232,062 of record OX451735.1, on the reverse strand, counting down.
GACTATCGATCCTACACCCGGATCTGGGGAACACCTTTTAGGTAAGTAGAAATAAATTGTGAGGGAACTATGTTGGGGTATACCGGCACGATTGAAGCAGTAGCTACGTTGATGTGGCACTTTGGTTGGTACCGGTAACCCTTGAGTCAATTAGGGAGAGTACGGGGCCACCGTGTGGTGTCATGAAGCATCAGCTGACCTTAGAACCTTTAATTGCACAACTTGGTCAATAGGACGTAGCGAGGTGGTCGGCTTTGGTGTATTCCGAAGGTCGACAGATACTCGATGCTACACTCATTGAGGTCTGACTCTTAAGCTTTGTTTGGTTGCGAGTCAATCGCCTATTGAATGAAGTTGGGAGAAAGATCAGTGATATTGAGATCCCTTTTAAAACTCGGTTACTATTTATAGGACAGGTTGAACCAATCCAACTTCAAGAGGGTACTACCTTAAAACCCATTCAAGCCTAAACCTAAGGTTACTTATGTGACTTGTTTGCTTTTTGTTCCTAACAATTTGAACTCATTGTAGGGCTTTGTTTGTATTCCTTGCAGGACCTTGTTTGTATAAATCCAATAAATTGGTTTCTTACCCTGCATTTTTGCTGAATACATAGCATACACATCATAGCATCATACCATAACATTTCCTTAACCATTTCAAGGATCTCGAGGGCTTGTGATGCAGGTTATGATGAACCAGACGTCTAGTAAGGGGCAAGGGGATTTATTTTCCTCTAGCCAATGTCGTCAAAAGATCAAAACATGATAACTTGAGTCAGGAGCTATGACTCACTTGATATGGTGAGCTTTACTCTCGTAGAAGGACATTTGACGATACGAAGTTTTTCAATCAAAGCTGCAAATCTCAACTTCTGACATTTTCTTGCTTACCCCGCGAGATCCTTGAAAACATTGCATACATATATCATACATATCATTTCATAAATAGGTTTCAAAGTAGGTCTCTCATGTTCTTGCTGTTTATTTAAGCAATGGCTCTCAAACAAGACAACAGATATCTCCAAATTCAAGAGGCTCAGTTCAGGGAAATATTCCTAAACCTATCCAAGAGACAAGAAGAGCTGAAAACCATCATCAACCAACTTCATCAAGACGGATACAACAGTATGAAGCAAACAGTCGAGGCCGAGGACCAAGTCATTGATCAACATCCAAGAATACAAAAGGTTGGTTTGGGGAAGAGTGGACCTTTCCAAATTTCTACTATATCACGGGTCCAATAACAACCTCGCCAAAAACAACGGGTTAATCAGAGTAAGCCGGATATGCCCAAAAGGCAGTTTACCAAACTCAACATGTTATTGTCTCAAGCTTTGCAACACCTGTTAAGGATGAATCCGATTACGTTGATAGGACATCATCCGAATCCCAAGACTTCTTCCCCTAACTACAATCCTGATGCAAGGTGTGCATACCATTCCAATAGCCCGGTGCATGATATTGACGACTGTTGGAGGCTGAAATATAAAATTCAGGACTTGATTGATGAAGGAGTGTTGGAGTTTACACGAGATGGTCAGGCTGAGTTCTTCTACCATCCCTCCAAGGCACGTCCTCTGAAGTGACAAGATCAGACGAATAGGCTTTTATTCATTAGAATTTTCAATTTTCAATTTTCTTTTGATTGTTCAAACATCTATTCATGTCAAACTCTGTTACTTTATTAATGCATTGCATATATCTGTTTTGAATCAATTCATTCGTATTCACTTTATCAATTTTCTTTTTCTGATACTTCTTCTAGTTGAAGTCAATAGTTAATTTGGATGGAATCTATAAGCCCATATCTGACAATTCTCTATCACCTTTCCAAATGGCATCTTTCATCCCATTCCCAGTATAATCAACCAACAACGTCTCTTCGTGCATCGGCGATTGGAAATTTCAGGGCACTTAAGTGTTCAATCATCTTCCACCTTCAAGTCACGAATGGTGGACATGCCAATCTAAATCTTCAGGTTTAAGAAGATTGAACAGGGGCAGCTGTTGTACCCCAAAATTTTCCCTCCCATTTTCTTCAAGACATTCTCTTATGGGTTCTCAAAATGCTCAAGAATCTCAAGGGTTAACCAATCAAAGCTCCTCCTAAGCAAAGTGTCTACAATTAGGGTTTTGAGTTTCTCAAGGAAATTTGAGTTGCAAAGGTCTCAAGTGGTTTTCATGGTTCATAATATGTCCTCAATAGTGCTCATGTCAAGTTTCAAGTCTTGCATCACAAGTTTGCTCAGTCAATGACTCGGATGATTGAAAATCAACTATATTGGGTAAAAAATCAACTATGGTCAACATATAGTCAAACTTCAAGATCTTTGGTCATAATCAACATTTTTAAGGGATATTCATCATTTGATCAGGGGTTTATCATGATTCCTCAAGGAAAATCCTCAAATCATCAAAGGTCAAAAATGGCCAAATTAGGGTTTTCTTAGGAGAAGTCAACTGAACTTTGACCAAGCATAACTTTCACATGCTTCATCAACTTTTCCCCAACCAAAGCCCATTTTGAATTAAATTCAATTCTCTACAACTTTGAAATTATGCTCGAGTCCAAAAAATTCTTCATTGGAAAGATATAAGCCAATACATTATAGGTCATTTCAAAAGTCAACAAAAAGACACTTTTTGTCAAGGCAACTTATATCAAGATAAAATCTCCAAATGCAAATATGATCAAAAGATAAATTGAAGAAGTCATATTGAGCTTTCCAAAAAGTAAAAGATCACTTTTAAAATATGAAGATTGAGAGAGTTATGTTCATTGAAAGTTGGGATATTTTGGGAAAATGCATGAAATGCAAAGTGAGCAAACTTGAAATTTTGAACTAGTGGGCCTAACTTTTGATGTTCAAACATGTCTGTGATCGATGGATCTGGAACTGACTGTTTAACGCTGGTTCGCGAAATGTCGCGGAAGCAAGAGTCGCCACCGTCTTTTATTTTCTCCAAATGGAAAGGACAAAAGCACAGAAAAATTCCTTAAAGAGATTGCTCTCGGTTCGGGAGGTAGATTATAGAAAGGGAAGGTGTTAGCACCCTTTCTATCCATGGTTATCCATGGGCTCTTAGATACTTGCTCACTTGTGTTTTCAAAAATGATTTGTTTACTTTTCAACTGTGGGTTTTAAAAAGTTTCTTTGAAAATTTCAGTTCGACTCTTGTATCGGTCCTCAAGAGTGTTTGAAAAGTTGCTTTCGAAAGCTTTTTGAAAAGGTGTCGGTGTGAAAAGTCTTTTTGAATTTTTGTTTCGAAATTAGAGCAAGTATCTAGAGTCGTCTACCTACCCTAAGGAATTCGTCTGTGTAAATGTCCTTAAAGTAGTGCCATCCCACCATTGAGAGGTAGGTAGCACCACCGTTGGAGGTGTTCGGGTCAATTCGAAGGTTCGGGACATGGTGATCACCAGAGCAATAGGAAGACACCTTAGAAGATACCCTCATGCCAGGTTCCCGGATCATGAGGACTTACTAAGACATCCTCTACTCGACGATCACCTTTCGAGGCAAGGCAACAGTGAGGCGTACCCTAGGGGTGGTGTGTGCGATTCGTGTGTCGTTTTCATTTGCATTTATCTTGTCATGTTATTGGTGTTCTACGCTTATTTTTGTTTTTGTCCATACATTCTTTCATGCCATTTGTTAACAGTTAAAAATATTGCGGGAAAATAAAAATTCTAAGCTATTACAAAAGGCGCGGGTCCACATCGCCAAAATTAAACCAGGACCCGATTTTGAAAGAAAAATAAAGAAAGTAAAGAAAAGTGCGAGAAAATTAAAAGGTTACATGGCCTTGGGAGAGATACATAAATATTTAAACGAAATAAAATAAGTATGCGAATTAATAAGAATAAACAAACGAGGGCGTTGGACCCTTTGGCAAAATTAAAATTATGTGGAATAAATTAATAAAGAAAAAGAAAAGGAGATGTTTTTAGTATTTTATGATTTTAATGGAAAAAGAGAAAAAAGAATTAATTAAAATAAATACTAAAATAAAATATTTATTTTATTTTTCCTTCTTTTCTGATTTTTTTTTTTGTGTTTTATGTTTTTTATGAAAATAATAATTAAATTAACAGAATTAATTAAAAAATAATAATTGAAAATAAAGAAACAAAGAAAAATAAAAATAAATAATGAAAAGGGTTTGCAAACCTGGGGGTTCAGACCCCAAATAGGAGGTGAGGCCTTAGTAAATCTGGCCCATTTACCCTGGCCCTTTTGACTTTTTCCAGGCAGCGTGCTGGCGTGTTGACTAGGACCTACCATGCTCCTTGGATCTTGGCCTTTGATTGAGTTCCCTTGGACGCGTGGACGCTTGATTATGAAGGTGTATCATGGAACAACAGCATTAACCTGCATGTGATTGTTAATTGAAAAATAATATGAGAATACTGAAGACCTGGGGCTCGAACCCAGGTCATGAACGTTGCCACCACTACGCCTTGCCAGCTGAACCAATTCACGCGTGTTAATATATAATAACTACTAAATATTATAAAAGAAAATTAGTCAATAGCTTAAAAACGCGCGCAGAATTTGAATGAACCACTCACGCCTTGACACTGCATCATCTTCTTCATGTTTGTTTTTCCTGAAAATATAATAAAACATGGCAACGGTTTTTTAAGCGTTCTCTTAGGCATGCTACTAAAAAATAGGGATTAGCCATTGGATGCTCATAAATTGAGCGCGACCCTATCAATCAGTTTGTATGAAGGTCCTGATGAGGATAGTCTGGGTCTTGTGCTCCAATTTTCCCTTATTTCAAAACCCCTAATTTGAAGCTTCCTGAACCCTAATGAACAACCATGGCATAATCGCGTATAATGCATAAAAATATAATCAAACATATGGGTTAGCTTCAGAATTGCATAAGGAGTATGAATCAATCATCAAAAATTATTAAAAGTGCATGAATCGAGATGCAAGATTATGAGATTTTTTGTGCACATGTCCGGTTCGTTGTACCAATTCTTGATGTTTTGATGAATGTTTTTGATTGGAAATCGTTCAGTGAACCTCCAGGAAGATGATTGAACAGCTATTATGCCTTGAATCCCCCTGCAAAAGTGTTTTCAGTTTTGAATTTATTTGCAAAAATTTCATGTTTGATGATGGGTTTTCTGCGCAGCTTAATGGTCCTTGGGATTAGGTTTGTGTTCAGGCTTATGTATTGAGTGAATTAGGTTAACAATTCTGATCAAAATCTCTTTCATTCATGGTTTTTGAAATTTGATTTTCAAAGATCTTTTTCAATCTTTTTCATGTGCTTTTTGTACAAATCATGATCAATTCTCTCCAAATCTTTCCCTATTTAATTACACACGCATTATTGAGTAGATTTCATGCACAAAAAGATTGTAAAACTTAGGTTAAATATTTTTCATGTATTTAATTTGATTTAAATGAATTATTATTAATAAAAATTCAAATAAATAAATAAAAAATGAAGAAATACTTCCCTTTGGGCCAAGTGGTCGTGCACATGCTTTGGATAGTGAATTATGGAAGAAAAATGGGCCCATTAGCAATTTTAGGTCATTTGAATCAATGTTGACTTTTCAAAATATCCAAAAATTTCCCAACTTCCCCAAGGCATAACTTGCTCAATTTTTAAGCTTTGCTCATGTTCTTGGACATTTTGGAAAGGTCTTTGAGTCCTCTAACCAATGCCTTTGGTCCCTTGTCATTTTGATTTACCAATCTCAAGTTATGGCCTTTGACTTAAAGTCCCTTTTTGTTGACTTTTGAAAATGACCTATAATGTTGAAATTGATAACTTTTTGTGAGAGCATTTCTTGGACTTGAAGTGTGAAGATGAGTTGTAGGAAATGTCTTTCTCTTCAAAATGAGCTTTGGATGGAATTTTTCTGATAATCCATGTGAAAGTTATGCCCTGGTCAATTTACAATTGATTTTTCCAACTGTCCAAATAAGGAAACTTTTGCATTTTGATGATTTTTGAGCCAAGACTTTGAGAATCATGATCAAGAATTTATCAAATGATGTTTGTGGCTTCAAAATGAGATGTTGACCAAAAATTTGAACTTTTGACTGTCAAATGACCATTTTGCCCTTACAGTTGACTGTAGTGCAATTAGGGTTTTGACTGTGCAATTTTGTGCTGAAAGCCTTGAAACTTGATATGAGGATGCTTGACCATATTTGTAGGCATGTGAGACTTGATTGGACCTTTGGAAACTTCATTTTCTTGATCAAAACAAAAACCCTAATCTTGACTGTTTAGGAGACCCTTGACTGTGCAACCCTTGGGGAGATTTTGAAGCTTTGACTTGGCAATTTCTTGAAGAATATGGGAGGGCAAATTTTGGGGTACAACAGTTGCCCCTGTTCAATCTTCTTAAACCTGAGGATGCAGATTGGCTGACGTGCCTTTCCTAATCCGAGGGTAGAAGATGATTGAACACTAGAGTACCCAGAAATTTGCGCTCACATAGTAGCAGTGATGGTGGAAATGGGCTTACAGATGCCATTTAGAGGTTGATGAATAGGATGATGGGCTTATAGATGCCATCTGGATGTTGATCGCGTAAGAGATTCCTTAGCGAGAACTTGCGTACCTGCAAAACAGAAAAATGAGTACCTGACATGTTGCAGGAGCTGATTTTCAGATGCTTGGTATAGATATGTCCTGACTGGCTACAGGAACTGGATCTGGAGCTTCACAAGATGATGAATGAACCAGGGGTGGTTACCACCTCAGTATGAACAGTAAGAGAACCTTGGGTGACTTTAACTTCAACAATGCTCGTTGAGGAAATCTTGGTGGGAATTACCATCTTCGCAGGATCGGGAAGAGAACCAATAGGCAATTATAATCTCAAAAGCGGACGTTTGAGAAGAACCTGGAATGGAATTATCATCTCACGCACCGTCGGGGAGAGAACCATAGGAAATTATAATCTGAAATGGGATTATCATCTCACGCACCGTCGGGGAGAGAACCATAGGAAATTATAATCTGAAATGGGATTATCATCTCACGCACCGTCGGGGAGAGAACCATAGGAAATTATAATCTGAAATGGAATTATCACCTCACGCACCGTCGGGGAGGGAACCATAGGAAATTATAACCTGAAATGGAATTATCATCTTACGCACCGTCGGGGAGAGAACCATAGGAAATTATAATCTGAAATGGGATTATCATCTCACGCACCATCGGGGAGAGAACCATAGGAAATTATAATCTAAAATGGGATTATCATCTCACGCACCGTCGGGGAGAGAACCATAGGAAATTATAATCTGAAATGGAATTATCACCTCACGCACCGTCGGGGAGGGAACCATAGGAAATTATAATCTGAAATGGAATTATCATCTCACGCACCGTCGGGGAGAGAACCATAGGAAATTATAATCTGAAATGGGATTATCATCTCACACACCGTCGGGGAGAGAACCATAGGAAATTATAATCTGAAATGGAATTATCACCTCACGCACCGTCGGGGAGGGAACCATAGGAAATTATAATCTCAAAAGCGAACGTCTGAGAAAAACCTAAAATGGAATTATCATCTCACGCGCCGTCGGGGAGAGAACCATAGGAAATTATAATCTCAAAAGCGAACGTCTGAGAAAAACCTAAAATGGAATTATCACCTCACGCACCGTCGGGGAGGGAACCATAGGAAATTATAATCTCAAAAGCGGACGTTTGAGAAAAACCTTGATAACTTCTACTGAGTCTTCATCAGAAAAATCTGTTGGGAGTCGATTTAGCTCGACTAGAGAAGGCCTTGGACTGGATAAGAAATCTTTGGAGTTGATTAACTGAACCGGTCTAGGCCTTGAAATGTGATGGAGAATTTAGCTGAATCTTTCCTGAAAGGTAAAGGTCAGTTACGTGCAATGCATGATATGGATCAAGCAATGATGTTCTCAACATAAATGAGATTTGTATGATATGATGCGTCTATGCATGCTATAATGATGTATGTGATGTTTATGTATGCTTTCGTCTAGGAAAGTAAATCCTTGACGGGCGCCGGGAAGTCGCTCCTGGGCTGATGTTGAAGAATAGATTTCGCTTCCGCTAGGGATGATAACTGCAAGAATACCGGCAGGAGAAGATGACTCCGTTGAGGAATAAACTTGGCAAATGGAGGATTCTGCGGGGAGAAAAATACTCTAGCGACCATGCTGGGGAGTGACATTCTGTGGGGGAGAGAGATGCTTTTGCTGAATTGTTGATAATAGCTTGCTGAGGATATCTTTGCTGTATTGAAAGTATGAATAGACTTCGCTGGGGATAAGAGAACTTCGTCGGGGATGCTCTTTCCATGGCTTTTGGCTGAGGATAACCCAGTTATATCCTGTTAAGGAAATAACTCTTTAAATAAAGCCGGGCGACGCGTTCATGCTCTGCAAGGGATAAGCTTCTAGAATCTACTGGGGATAAGCTTGCTGCTTGGGGAGATAAATTCCAACTTTCCTGGGGAACTGGATTGGATTCTCCTGGGGAAGTTTTGACTACGGGGAAGTGATTCCTTTGAATGTTGATATACCGCCGGGGAACAATCTTTAGACCAAGACTGCCGGGGATGCTTGTTTAAGAATATGTATGCTGCTGGGGAGACGTTGAGATCTACTGGAGGATACTCAACTTCCTTAAGATTTGATAATATAGCTTGGAGAGAGTGTACTGTCTTGCTGACTTACTCTCTGGGGAATTAAGATGTACCGGTCATGTTCTTTAGCTGAACCTACCTTGGTACCTTGGAGGACAGAACAATTAGATTGCTTAGACAACTCTTTATTGCCCCTGTTTCTAGTGTCACCTGTAATTAATCCTTTGTTTCGTATGCAAATATTTATGAGTTAGCGAATTATTGTCAATGCATATATCACAAATTGAACCTTGGACGTTCTTCGCAAAACAAAACAGAAAAGAAAAACATTTGGCACTTTTTAACTGAAAATATATTTGTATTGATTTTTGAAAGGCCTGAAAATAGGCGTTTGTGTACAAGAGGCTGACGTCCTAGTAAGAGAACGCCGCCGAACAAAGAGTTTATACAAATTTTGTATAAAAGAAAATAAAACAGCTGTGTGAAATGAATGATCCCACTGGGTTTCAACTCTGCTATTGCCTTTATAACTCCGAGCGTCTCATCACTTGATGACCTTGGTTGAAGGTGAAGCTGGCTGATCGATGCCGTCTGAACTTGGTGCAGATACCGGATTCTGGATGCAAGGTGATCCAATGAGACATAGTATTACGCTTTTATCCCTAATTTTTTCCTGGACCGCCCTTTCGGGTTTTCAGTCCACCGGGATACCCATTTTTGCCCAAGCCGCCTTTTCAGGTTTTCGACTTGCCGGGTGTACAGATTTTTTTCATTTTCATCCCTTCATTTTGCCCGAACCCTTTTGGTTCGACGGGAAGCCCTAATTTTTGCCTAGGCATGTCAGCCTAGCGGGTCTTTTTTCATGCGTAGTATTTTTTTACTATGTCTGCATTAGCGGGGTGAGGAAGGTCGTCACCATCCATGTTCGTTAATATCATTGCTCCTCCTGAGAACACATGCTTAACCATAAATGGCCCTCCGTACGTAGGGGTCCATTTGCCCCTTGGATCGCTCTGAGGAAGGATGATTCTCTTGATTACCAGATCCCCAACTCGGTATTCCTGTGGTTTGACTTTTTTGTTAAATGCCCTGATCATCCGTTTCTGATACGTCTGACCATGACAGATAGCAGCAAGTCTCTTCTCGTCAATGAGGTTGAGCTGATCAAGTCGTGTCTGGATCCAATCATCTTCGTTTAGATTTGCATCCTTCATTATCCGGAGATAGGGTATCTGCACTTTGATCGGTAAGACTGCCTCCATACCATAAACCAAAGAGAAGGGAGTTTCCCCGGTTGACGTCCTGGCTGAGGTACGGTACCCATGTAGAGCAAACGGTAACATCTCGTGCCAATCTTTATAAGTCACTGTCATCTTCTGCACGATTTTCTTGATGTTCTTATTTGCTGCTTCTACAGCCCCATTCATCTTCGGTCTGTAAGGAGAAGAGTTGTGGTGCTGTATCTTGAACTGCTCGCAGAGCTCAGCGATCATCTTGTTGTTCAGATTGGTACCGTTATCTGTAATGATTCTCTCTAGAAGGCCGTACCGACAGATCAGATTATGCCGAATGAACCGTGCCACAACGGTCTTGGTTACTGTAGCATAGGATGCTGCTTCGACCCACTTCGTAAAATAATCAATCGCCACTAGGATGAAGCGATGCCCATTAGATGCCGTAGGTTTAATCTCGCTGATCATGTCTATACCCCACATTGCAAACGGCCAGGGCGCAGTCAGAACATTCAGGGGAACTGGAGGAACATGCACCTTGTCTGCATAAACCTGGCACTTATGGCATGTCCTAGAATGTTGGTAACAGTCGCTTCCATTGTGGACCAGAAATATCCTGCCCGAAGGATTTTCTTTGCCATGGTATGTCCACTGGAATGTGTTCCGAATGTACCTTCATGCAGTTCTATCATGATCTTCTCTGCTTCAGCCTTATCCACACAACGCAGTAGAGTTGAGTCATGGTTTCGTTTGTACAAGATGTCGTTGCTAAGGAAGAACTTTGCTGCGAACCTTCTCAGGAACTTCTTATCATTGACATATGCACCTTCAGGGTATTCCTGGGCTTCCAAATATCTCTTCACCTCATGGTACCAAGGCTTCTCAGTCACCAATTCAGTCTCGAGATCACAACAGTATGCCGGTTCGTCCAGTTTCCAAATGATGATCCGGGGAGCCTCATTATCCCATTTGACCTTGAACATAGAAGACATTGTAGCTAACGCGTCCGCCAACTGATTCTCTTCTCTTGGAAAGTGTTCAAAGGTTATCTCTGTGAAGTGGGGGATCAGGGTCAACACACATTCTCTGTAAGGAATCAGGTTTGGATGTTTCGTATCCCACTCTCCTTTGATCTGATTGATCACAAGAGCGGAATCTCCGAAGACGCTCAGAAACTTGATCCTTAAGTCAATCGCAGCTTGAAGACCCATGATACACGCCTCATACTCCACCATGTTGTTGGTACAGTTGAAACATAGCCGGGCAGTGAGCGGAGTATGAGTGCCTTGAGGTGATATGATTATGGCGCCGATACCGTTACCCAAAGCATTGGAGGCTCCGTCAAAGTGCATAGACCATCGGGATCCTGGTTCAGGTCCTTCATCCGGTCCAGGTGCTTCACAATCAGTCACTATCATGATGCTTTCATCTAGAAACTCGAAGTTCATTGACTGATAATCATCGACTGCTTGATGTGCCAGGTGGTCTGCCAATACACTTCCCTTGATGGCTTTCTGGGTCGTGTACTGAATGTCGTATTCCGTCAAGATCATTTGCCATCTTGCAATTCTCCCAGACAGAGCAGGCTTTTCAAATATGTACTTTATAGGATCCATCTTTGAGATCAACAAAGTAGTGTGAGTCAGCATATACTGTCTCAGCCGGCGAGCAGCCCATACCAAAGCGCAACAAGTTTTCTCAAGCAGTGAGTATCGGGTCTCACAGTCGGTAAACTTTTTGCTAAGGTAATAAATGGCGTGCTCTTTTTGGCCAGACTCGTCATGCTGCCCCAGCACACACCCCATTGAATTGTCAAGCACTTTCAGGTATAGTATCAGAGGTCTCCTCTCAACCGGTGGCATAAGGATGGGTGGTTCTTGGAGATACTCTTTGATTTTGTCAAACGCGGCCTGACATTCATCATTCCAACGTACTACCTGATCTTTCTTCAGCAGCTTGAAGATTGGCTCACAAGTAGCAGTCAGATGTGAGATGAATCGAGCAATGTAATTCAGGCGTCCTAAAAAGCCTCTGACTTCCTTCTCTGTCTTAGGAACTGGCATCTCTTGAATAGCTTTGACCTTAGCAGGGTCTACTTGAATTCCCTTGTCACTTACCACGAAGCCTAGCAACTTTCCAGATCTTACCCCGAAGGTGCACTTGTTCGGGTTCAATCTCAGTTTGTACAGTTTCAACCGGTCAAACAACTTCTGCAGATGATCTAGGTGCTCTTCCTCAGTCTGGGACCTTGCGATCATGTCATCAACATACACTTCTATCTCATGATGGATCATGTCATGAAATAAAGCGACCATGGCACGTTGGTAGGTTGCCCCAGCGTTCTTCAATCCAAAAGGCATGACCTTGTAGCAGAAGGTGCCCCACTGAGTAACAAATGTAGTTTTTTCCATGTCTTCAGGTGCCATCTTGATCTGATTGTAACCTGAGAAACCATCCATGAAAGAGAACACCTTATGTTGAGCTGTATTATCCACAAGGACATCAATGTGAGGTAAAGGGAAGCCATCCTTGGGGCTGGCCCTGTTCAGATCCCTGTAGTCGACACACATTCTGACCTTACCGTCCTTCTTAGGTACCGGCACCACATTAGCAGCCCACTGAGGGTAAGAAGTTACTGCAAGGAACCCGGCATCAAACTGCTTCATAACCTCAGCTTTAATCTTCTCAGACATCTCTGGACGCATTCGATGGACCTTTTGCTTAACCGGAGGGCAGTCTTCCTTAGTTGGCAAGTGATGGACCACAATATCGGTATCCAACCCGGGCATGTCTTCGTAGGACCAGGCAAAGATCTCCATATAATCATGCAGCATCTGAGTCAACCGTTGCTTCACGCTGAGCTCTAGGTTGGCACCAATCTTTACCTCTTTCCTGTCTGCCTCAGTACCCAAGTTTATTGTTTCCACTGGCTCTTCATGGGGTTGAATTTCCCTCTCTTCTTGAAGCAACAGTCTTGCAAGCTCACCAGGCACTTCGCAATCATCTTCACCTTTGTCTTCGGCTAAGTTGATCGGATTTTCGAAGTCATAACTGGCAGTAGCAGGGTTGTTATCAGTGAGATCCATAGTGGATTGAAACCTGTATGAGTGAGTGTGTGTGTAAATACAGCTGTTTTGAAAAAATATGTAAAGGAAAGAAAGACAGAAAAGGAGCATAAGATTTGCAATGCGAGAAAACGTCCAAGATTTTCATTTATGATATATGAAATGACAGTTTATATGCCCTCACAAATGAAACCACGGTGCCTCGGGTAAGACACCGGGCCATAGAGTTTATTTATTGTTTATTACAAAATAACGAAACAAAGAAATTTATTACTGCGTCACAAAGGTAACAGGAGTATGGTCTTTAGCAATCCAATTGGTCAATCCGCCTTTAGTCGTTGGATAGATCCAGCTATTGAATTCATCTTCGTCCACTTTATCTTCGTCCCCAATAGCATTCACTCCATGAGCAGGCAGGGGAGCTGTCACTACATTAGGCTTCTCAGATGCCTCAAACCGTACCTCCTTGGCGTCAATAAGATCCTGCAGCTTACTCCTTAATGCCCAACAGTCATCAGTAGAATGCCCCGGGCTATCTGAATGGTAAGCACAACGAGCATTTGGGTTGTACTTAGGAGATGCAGTATTTGGGAACTTCGGCGCCTCTCTGACAGTCACTAAGTTGGTTGAGAGCAACTGTGGTAAGATTTGGGATAGGGTCATGCTTAACCGGGTAAACTCTCTCCGGGGTCTTTCAGCCCTTTGAGGATTGGTCGGCCGAGGAGCGGCAGCAGGCTTAGCAATCATTACCGCACTGACAGATTGGCGGCGCTCAGGTCTCTCTGATCTCTTGGAACCATACACGGCACTAGCCTCCTTCTTGAAGGGTTTCTTCTCAGAACTAGACGATGCACCCTTCGGGATCTTTCCAGACTTCAACCCAGCCTCAATTCTCTCTCCAGTCAGAATCAAATCAGTGAACCCTGCAGACGAATTCCCGATAAGATGGTTGAAAAACGGCCCAGATAGGGTCCCCAAGAACATGTCTACCAACTCCCGATCAGTCAACGGAGGCTGCACCCTGCCAGCCAGGTCTCTCCACTTCTGAGCGTATTCCTTAAAACCTTCACTTGAACCTAACGACATACCCTGGAGTTGGGTACGTGTAGGGGCAAGGTCGGCATTATATTGATACTGCTTATAGAAAACAGTAGCCAACTCCTCCCAGTTACGAACCTTGGTCCCATCCAGCTGATAGAACCATTCGAGATGAGTCCCTGAAAGACTCTCCTGGAAGAAGTGGATCCACAAATTCTTATCCGCAGAGTACGGTTGGATCTTTCGAACATAGGACCTGAGATGTAGCTTGGGACAAGACGCCCCGTCATATTTAGTAAAAGATGGTGCTTTGAACTTCGAGGAATGATCACACCAGTAGACAAACCCAGATCTCCAAAGTCCAGCCCAGGTACCTGTTGTATCTCCATGGCATTCAACCTATCTTCCAGTTGCTTGTAACGGTCTTCTGCCGGAGGGTATTGCTCTTCATCAAAATCAGTCTCGTTGTCGGAGACTACCGGACTAGGACCCTTTTCTGTCTGAGGAGTACTCTTGCCAACAGAAGAACCATCCTCTTCCTGCTGCAGAGTATTGCCAAACCTTCGGCCCGAGTTAAACAGAACAGTTCTTCTCTTCTTCTTCTTCTCCTTCTTCAGGAGCAGAGCCTTCAGCTCTTCTTGGCCTTGAGCCAAACCCTTGATTAATTCCTGAAACTGCGCATTCTGCGCCTGAAGAGCTTTGATGGAGGTCTCAGTTGATGACGAATCAGGATTCATGATGCTGAAATAAACAGCGAAGAACTGTAAGCAACCTGAAAAGAGGAAAAACCTGCTATGCACATGATGAATGATATGTGTTCATGCAATGCATTCAAGGGTTCGAAAGTTCAAATTTGTTGTAGACAAAAAGGAACGCACGTTATCATTAAGGAAATAACTGTTCAATACATCAAAGCCTCATGGGCAAAAAATCATACAAAAGTAAATCAATCCCAAAATACACTGCGCATCCTCTTTGGGGCTATGTAAGTGTTGAGATTCCTCTCCTCATGCAACAGACGGGTGAGCTCCAAGACCTTCTTTTCACTAGCATGTAGACTGGTCTCAAGAGAATTCCGTTCTTCCTTAAGCTGGATCTAGCTCTTCTGCATCTCTTCCCAGGATGTGGGCATATCAGGGTGCTGAATAGTGTAGGACACTTCTCCTTCCAAGACTGGTTCTTTGATTACTGGGAGCATATGAGGATAAGGCATTACCAACTTCTGGGAGCGGGCGCGTACCCACTTGAGATAAGGTTCCAACGGGATGGAGTTCATGTGCCCCAGTGTCTTGCTGTCTATCCTACTTGGCATCCTCCAGGCTCTGATAAACCTCTGGCGAAGTCCTTGAGTATCGTTGTCAAAATCAAAAACTATGTCAGGAATTAACATGTCATGAGGGCCATCCCTCCGAGCATAACCAAACTGTCTCCAAGCCAGGCATGGGCTGTAAGTAATACCTCCTCTGATTCCAAGTAAAGGAACATTAGGGTACTCCCCGCAACGATCAATGATAGTGACACCTCCTCTAGACCTGGGGCACCAATGTATATCCGCATGTGTAAGAGTCATCAACCGTTGTGACCATCTCAAACCCCGCTCATTCTTCAAGACTGATTGTGGAAGTTGCGAAATAAACCACCTTCCCAAGAGGGGAGTGCAACACATAAGGACACCTCTTTTTCTCATGGTTCGAGTGTAACATGAGTGAAGGATGTCCCCCAGCAACGTAGGTATAGGATTCCTGGTCATAAAGATCTAGACAGCACTGATATCAATAAGCTGATCTGGGTTAGGGAACAACACCAAACCATAGACAAGGAGGGCCACAACCTCTTCAAAAGCTTGCAAGTCAAGGGAGTTCCAACATTCATGGGCCTTTTCAAACAGAAACCTGGCTAAGAACCCTTTGATACCACTTCTAACTTCCCAATGTCCCTTGAGGTCAGATGACTGTAGGTGCAAGGCTTTAGCAATCTCTTCAAGCTTAGGTTCCTTTTCTGTACCGTTGAAGGGTAGCTGATCAAGGATAGGGATCTTCAGGAGCCGGGAGAACTCCTCCAATGTAGGTACCAACTGATAGTCCAAGAAGGTGAAACAGTGATGCAGAGGGTCAAAGAATTGGAACAGGACCTTGATCATGTCTTCCTCAATGTTGGTATTGACCAAGCTGATGAGACTTCCATGTCTTTCACTGAATGAAGAGTTCTCGGGAATCCTGGATATAAGCTCCTTAAGCTGAGGAGGGATCCTTACAAGACTGATTTGAATTGTCTTTCTACGAACAATTTCCATGTCCTACAAAACAAAGAACAAAGATGAAGATTCGAACCCCTGAAATGGTTAGTCAATGCATATGATGCTGGATGATGTCATGATGCTATGATTAAACACACCATAGATATTTACAAAGACAAACATGTAAGGCACACAAGGCACACAAGACAAGCCCTTAAGGATTAAGGCCAGCATGGGGTCTGGGTATTACCCTCTTGAAGTTGGTGGGTTCAACCTGTCCTATCAAAGTAACCGGGTTCTAAGGTTCCCAATATCACGGGATTGCTTTCATTGTTCATCGTTTCGATTTAGCCACTGAACTGGCGACCGAAATATTCCAGGAAAGCAACCCTCAATTGAGTGTAGCATCGAGTATCAACCAACCTCGGACTGCACCAAAGTCAGTTATCTCACTACCCTAAAGAGGCCAAGACAGTTCAATTAAGGTTCCTAAGGTCTGTTGATGCTTCACGACACCACGCGGAGGCCCCGTACTCTCCTTGACTGAACTCAAGGGTTACCGGTACACACCAAAGTGCCACATCAACGTAGCAGACTGTTTCAACCATGTCGGTATACCCCGCACAGTTCCCTCACAGTCTTGTTGCTACTTTCTAAGAAAGGTATCCCCCAGATCCGAGTTAGGATCTATATAACTCCCAAGCAACCCACAATTTAAAGCACACAAGGAAAACAATTAAAAACACAGTTATGACCTATCCCTAAGGTACACCTTACTTTTATAAGAGTCCCCAGCAGAGTCGCCAGTTCTGTGATCGGTGGATCTGGAACTGACTGTTTAACGCTGGTTCGCGAAATGTCGCGGAAGCAAGAGTCGCCACCGTCTTTTATTTTCTCCAAATGGAAAGGACAAAAGCACAGAAAAATTCCTTAAAGAGATTGCTCTCGGTTCGGGAGGTAGATTATAGAAAGGGAAGGTGTTAGCACCCTTTCTATCCATGGTTATCCATGGGCTCTTAGATACTTGCTCACTTGTGTTTTCAAAAATGATTTGTTTACTTTTCAACTGTGGGTTTTAAAAAGTTTCTTTGAAAATTTCAGTTCGACTCTTGTATCGGTCCTCAAGAGTGTTTGAAAAGTTGCTTTCGAAAGCTTTTTGAAAAGGTGTCGGTGTGAAAAGTCTTTTTGAATTTTTGTTTCGAAATTAGAGCAAGTATCTAGAGTCGTCTACCTACCCTAAGGAATTCGTCTGTGTAAATGTCCTTAAAGTAGTGCCATCCCACCATTGAGAGGTAGGTAGCACCACCGTTGGAGGTGTTCGGGTCAATTCGAAGGTTCGGGACATGGTGATCACCAGAGCAATAGGAAGACACCTTAGAAGCTACCCTCATGCCAGGTTCCCGGATCATGAGGACTTACTAAGACATCCTCTACTCGACGATCACCTTTCGAGGCAAGGCAACAGTGAGGCGTACCCTAGGGGTGGTGTGTGCGATTCGTGTGTCGTTTTCATTTGCATTTATCTTGTCATGTTATTGGTGTTCTACGCTTATTTTTGTTTTTGTCCATACATTCTTTCATGCCATTTGTTAACAGTTAAAAATATTGCGGGAAAATAAAAATTCTAAGCTATTACAAAAGGCGCGGGTCCACATCGCCAAAATTAAACCAGGACCCGATTTTGACAGAAAAATAAAGAAAGTAAAGAAAAGTGCGAGAAAATTAAAAGGTTACATGGCCTTGGGAGAGATACATAAATATTTAAACGAAATAAAATAAGTATGCGAATTAATAAGAATAAACAAACGAGGGCGTTGGACCCTTTGGCAAAATTAAAATTATGTGGAATTAATTAATAAAGAAAAAGAAAAGGAGATGTTTTTAGTATTTTATGATTTTAATGGAAAAAGTGAAAAAAGAATTAACTAAAATAAATACTAAAATAAAATATTTATTATATTTTTCCTTCTTTTCTGATTTTTTTTTTTGTGTTTTATGTTTTTTATGAAAATAATAATTAAATTAACAGAATTAATTAAAAAATAATAATTGAAAATAAAGAAACAAAGAAAAATAAAAAAAAATAATGAAAAGGGTTTGCAAACCTGGGGGTTCAGACCCCAAATAGGAGGTGAGGCCTTAGTAAATCTGGCCCATTTAACCTGGCCCTTTTGACTTTTTCCAGGCAGCGTGCTGGCGTGTTGACTAGGACCTACCATGCTCCTTGGATCTTGGCCTTTGATTGAGTTCCCTTGGACGCGTGGACGCTTGATTATGAAGGTGTATCATGGAACAACAGCATTAACCTGCATGTGATTGTTAATTGAAAAATAATATGAGAATACTGAAGACCTGGGGCTCGAACCCAGGTCATGAACGTTGCCACCACTACGCCTTGCCAGCTGAACCAATTCACGCGTGTTAATATATAATAACTACTAAATATTATAAAAGAAAATTAGTCAATAGCTTTAAAACGCGCGCAGAATTTGAATGAACCACTCACGCCTTGACACTGCATCATCTTCTTCATGTTTGTTTTTCCTGAAAATATAATAAAACATGGCAACGGTTTTTTAAGCGTTCTCTTAGGCATGCTACTAAAAAATAGCGATTAGCCATTGGATGCTCATAAATTGAGCGCGACCCTATCAATCAGTTTGTATGAAGGTCCTGATGAGGATAGTCTGGGTCTTGTGCTCCAATTTTCCCTTATTTCAAAACCCCTAATTTGAAGCTTCCTGAACCCTAATGAACAACCATGGCATAATCGCGTATAATGCATAAAAATAGAATCAAACATATGGGTTAGCTTCAGAATTGCATAAGGAGTATGAATCAATCATCAAAAATTATTAAAAGTGCATGAATCGGGATGCAAGATTATGAGATTTTTTGTGCACATGTCCGGTTCGTTGTACCAATTCTTGATGTTTTGATGAATGTTTTTGATTGGAAATCGTTCAGTGAACCTCCAGGAAGATGATTGAACAGCTATTATGCCTTGAATCCCCCTGCAAAAGTGTTTTCAGTTTTGAATTTATTTGCAAAAATTTCAAGTTTGATGATGGGTTTTCTGCGCAGCTTAATGGTCCTTGGGATTAGGTTTGTGTTCAGGCTTATGTATTGAGTGAATTAGGTTAACAATTCTGATCAAAATCTCTTTCATTCATGGTTTTTGAAATTTGATTTTCAAAGATCTTTTTCAATCTTTTTCATGTGCTTTTTGTACAAATCATGATCAATTCTCTCCAAATCTTTCCCTATTTAATTACACACGCATTATTGAGTAGATTTCATGCACAAAAAGATTGTAAAACTTAGGTTAAATATTTTTCATGTATTTAATTTGATTTAAATGAATTATTATTAATAAAAATTCAAATAAATAAATAAAAAATGAAGAAATACTTCCCTTTGGGCCAAGTGGTCGTGCACATGCTTTGGATAGTGAATTATGGAAGAAAAATGGGCCCATTAGCAATTTTAGGTCATTTGAATCAATGTTGACTTTTCAAAATATCCAAAAATTTCCCAACTTCCCCAAGGCATAACTTGCTCAATTTTTAAGCTTTGCTCATGTTCTGGGACATTTTGGAAAGGTCTTTGAGTCCTCTAACCAATGCCTTTGGTCCCTTGTCATTTTGATTTACCAATCTCAAGTTATGGCCTTTGACTTAAAGTCCCTTTTTGTTGACTTTTGAAAATGACCTATAATGTTGAAATTGATAACTTTTTGTGAGAGCATTTCTTGGACTTGAAGTGTGAAGATGAGTTGTAGGAAATGTCTTTCTCTTCAAAATGAGCTTTGGATGGAATTTTTCTGATAATCCATGTGAAAGTTATGTCCTGGTCAATTTACAATTGATTTTTCCAGCTGTCCAAATAAGGAAACTTTTGCATTTTGATGATTTTTGAGCCAAGACTTTGAGAATCATGATCAAGAATTTATCAAATGATGTTTGTGGCT
Organism: Vicia faba; assembly: GCA_948472305.1. Classification (NCBI taxonomy): domain Eukaryota; kingdom Viridiplantae; phylum Streptophyta; class Magnoliopsida; order Fabales; family Fabaceae; genus Vicia; species Vicia faba. The sequence goes on along the minus strand of OX451735.1, from coordinate 1,186,211,899 downwards.
TCAAAATGAGATGTTGACCAAAAATTTGAACTTTTGACTGTCAAATGACCATTTTGCCCTTACAGTTGACTGTAGTGCAATTAGGGTTTTGACTGTGCAATTTTGTGCTGAAAGCCTTGAAACTTGATATGAGGATGCTTGACCATATTTGTAGGCATGTGAGACTTGATTGGACCTTTGGAAACTTCATTTTCTTGATCAAAACAAAAACCCTAATCTTGACTGTTTAGGAGACCCTTGACTGTGCAACCCTTGGGGAGATTTTGAAGCTTTGACTTGGCAATTTCTTGAAGAATATGGGAGGGCAAATTTTGGGGTACAACAATGTCCATAAGGTGTTAGAGGACCTCTAAATTAATTCACATATTTTTTATGATTTTTATTTCTTTGATTTTAATTTTTATTCATCTAAATGAAAATAAAATCAAATAAAATGTGAGATAATTGTATAAGGGCTTGGACTTTCGTTTTTATCAGCTAAAGGCCCAATACAACACATGCTAGCCTGTCACAAAACATGCCAAAATCGTGGAAGACTCAAGAAGGCAGGAGATATTTCAAATATGGAAGGTTTTTAAAGTTTTTTATTATTGGCTTGATAACATGATTTCTTGCCATGTTATTTGAGTTATTTCATTCCTCTATATAAGTACAAGCAACTCAGACCAAGAGGACACAAAATCCCTGCTTGAAACATCTTGCAAAACTCTCACACTTTATCAAAAAAAACCTAAGTTCCACAATAACCGCTACCAGCCTTCTCTTTCCACGATTCCAAATCCATTCATTTCCTAGAGCATCAAAGGGTAGGTTTGGGTCAATCATGATGATGATGCACGCCTGAAATTTCATATCATCACCTTGTCAATTTCATGTTTTTTTTAAATCATATCTTTAATCTTTCCATATTTTAATTTGATTTTCTAATGTGATCTTGAGTGTTGTCTGAACAGGTTTAGATCCCCAACATGGCCTCATGCATGTTAGTTAGCTAGGAGCCATTTTATCTCTGGTTGGTGTACTTTTATTCAAAACGTGTGATCTAAGAGTTGTTTTTCCAAAGATGAGGCCGGATTTGGAATCAGGAGGTTTGAATTAGGGGGGAGTGGTGTTTTGGGATCACTAACACTTGATTTTTGAAGGTTGACATTTGCAGGTTGCTGGAGAAGACAATTGGATTCCATTGTTTTTGTTATTTTCGTTTAGTTTATACATCGGATGTACTGGCTGCCCCAACGACAAGCGTGTGTATATTAACACGTTGGTGTGCCAGGGCAGGGGTTCGATGCCTTCCTCTGGCATGTTATTTTTCAATATTTTCTATTTCAGATCCCATACCATGAAATCCAACATGTGCATCATGCATCTCCAACTCCACACCATCAGATCTCAACCTACCTTAATACAATGCTCAAAATCAGCACGCACACCATAGGCTTTAGAGAATCATCCTCACTAGATCTCACAGGCGCATGGGCTCCTTAAATTGGGCCTAGGATTGTTTGCTTTTCACACCCCCCATTTACTTATATTTCAGGCCCTTTTTTTGTTTTTTTATATAATTATTTTACTTAGATGATTAATTTTTTTTAAATAATTAATTAAATCAAAAAATCACAAAAAAATCATAAAAAATTAGATTTAGGTTTTTTTGATTAATTAATTTAATTTTTGATAAATAAAATTAATTTAATTTAATCAAATTTTGGTTTTATTTATTTATTAATTTGTAAACTAATTAGAATTACGGTTTATTCTTTTACATTATAAAAACATTTTTCTAAACAAAAATATTTTTCTTAAATGCTTAGAAATCTTTTTAGGTTTTTAACATCTTTCCCTTCACAATCTTCGCACGTTTATCTATTTTCGCATTGTTACTTTCATAATTATGTAATTAAGGGATGTAATAGTTTAAAATTAGGGTTTACTTTATTTTCCCCCCATTTTATGGTTTATACTCCCCATCCCCGAAGCATTATAATAGCGTAGATTTCATTTCCCACACTTTTACTTTGCGCACTTATGTAAGAATGTATGTATATATTTAACTGCTAGTTTAATAGGATTGTATGGAAAAGACTAAAAATAACTGAAACATAACACACTTCGCACACGCGCACCTCTAGGGTGACCCTCACTTGTTTCCTCGGATATAAACAGTCATGTCCCTCGAACGTGGGACGCTTTAGCAAAGACCCTTTGGTTAAAAGATTGTAGTCCTTCGATGACCCTTCGATGTTGTCTCGGTAAATGATCTTAGTCCCTCACGAAAATTGCTAAAACATCCTACGAGTTGCCTTTATGATTGTATGATGACCCGCGCCCGTCCCTCAAACATCCAATGATAGGGCTTCCTGCTAACTAATGGTAGGATAACACTATCTAAGGAGAAGGAAAATAACATGAAAGATCTTTAAGTAGGTGGATAGTTCGTAATTGCTTGATCACTAAAACCAAATATTCTCACACATACACTCTTTTCTAAAATATTTTCAAAGACAAACACTTTATATGCATTGTCAACAATGCGAGAACCATTACAAAGTTTTTCTCACTTAGACATTTTTCAAAATATTTTTCAAACACACAAACACAAAGCATTTTCAAAGTGATCTAGAGATTAAGAGCCCGTAGATAACTACAGATGAAAAGGGTGCTAATACCTTCCCTTTTCATAACCTACCCCCTTACTCCGAAAAATTCTCAAAGGTCTTTCCTGTTCTTTCCACCCTTTCCTTTATTGTATAAAAGTAAAGTCAGTGGTGACTCTTGCTATCCGCAACATTTGCGATAAAACACAAAAAAAAAGTCAGTTCTCCCACCGTATTATACAAACACAATTCAAAAGTTATAAACTTACTGAAAGTAAAGTAATCTTGCTTGATATCATAGTGTTTAGAAGTTGTTAACTTTCTGACAGTATGAAATTCAGACTTAAAGCCTCAGAAGTTGTGCTCTCCTGAAAGGAAGACAAGTCAACATTCTGATGCATGCTCTCATATAAAAATGCCACTCAGAAGTTGTGCTCTAATATGTGTGCTTATGCAATGTACGCTCTACTCAAAAGTTGTAAATTATCTGAATGTCTGATACATTGGAAAATATTAGATCAAATGTTGATACTTGATAAGTATAGTGTTTTGGTTGTGATATTAGAGTCATGGAACATAAGAATTTATACATGATGCATGGAATTATTTAATCAAACATAAAATTAAGTTTTGATTCTTCATCAAGTGCTGATAGAAACCAGGTTCTGAGATGAAGACCAGGTGTTCTGGCCAGACTCTGATGGGTTATTATAGGGAAGTGCTACTTCTCTATTATATGTTCTGAATACTCAAAATTTATTTTGTGAGTCTTAGGCTCAGGGGGAAACTCTGAACAAGCTTAAATAAAATTTTAGGTTTAACAGATTTAGGGGGAGTTGTGAGCTTAACTATGAATTTGTGGGTTCCAGTGATTACACTGTATAAATTGTTCTATCAAAATACTTGGTTTTATCATTATCAAAAAGGGGGAGATTGTAATAACAAGAATTGTTTCTACATCTGGCCTTGGGATTTTGATGATAACTTTACATATTATCTTAAAGAACAATTGTATACATTAATGGTTTCATTCTAGTGTATAGCTGCTACTATAATGTTCTGACTTTGGTACAAGGCGTGTGACGTCATCAGGTCCTGAACATACACTACTAGAAGAAAATATGTGGTTATGTGTTTCAATTGAAGTCAAGGTTCTGAATCTAGCTTCTGTAACGTGTCTAAGGAACGTTAGTACAAGAGGTTATGACTGTGACCTTGTAGTTAAGCTTTGAGGCCTTCTAAAGCTTTGCTTCTAGGTGTTACAAGTTATAAAGATTATGAAGATGAGGTTCTACTGAACAAGTTCTAATGATCTAAAGAAAAGCAAGTTCTTACAACCAAGTGCTGAAGACTCTGAAGACAAGGTTCTGTGTAACAAATTCTGAAGACTCTAAGACTTAGGTTCTAAGACTTAAGAGTGAATCTTCTACAACAAGCTTCAATGTTCAACATTCAAGTATCTGAAGCCTTTGATGATAAGGAAAAAGTTCAAATGGTTAATGTGTGATGTTGTACAAAAGGTACATAAAGTGTCTCTGACCTCTACCCTCTAGGGTGGCGTAAGGACAATCCTTTATATTGTATTGTCAACCACTCTCATTGTGACCGTTGGGAAAAACAACTGAATTTACAATTATCTTTCTTTACTTAACGAATCTTTGTTTACAAGCTTAATAGGAAAACATTATTTAGAGAAAAGGTGGAAAGTTATCTATGAACAATGACAAGATACATAAATATTATTGTATACTGTCTAAACTCTTATACCTTATTCTATCTGTTGGGAACTAACCGTTGGTGCCGGAAAATTCCTTTTTATCCTCACAAGGTCTCTCTCTCTCTCTATTAAAGGCTATAAAAGAAGATTTAAGATTTAAAGAAAATTGTTGGAAGTCGTTGGCCATCAAGCTTCATCCTGTGAAAGGAAAACAGTGGATGCTGAAGATGTTAAAGTTGCAATACTACACATTCTAAAGACCAATAAATAAGAGAGAAAAGAAATAAATAAGATTTCATCAAGATGTCATACAACTATGATCATATACATCTTGATTTAAACAGAAGAAGCAAGGAGTTGTTGCTCATAGCTTTCTCAAGAAGAAGAAGACTACAAGATGCTATTCAACTTCCAATCACATATATCTTGGTAGATCTCAAAAGAAGCAAGGAATTGTTGCTTGGAACTTGCTCAACAAGAAGATGAAGAAGAACACTACAAGATTATACTCATCTTTTGATCATATACATATTTATAGAACATTGTAATGAACACTAGAGTTGTTGCTCATATAGTGTTTCTATTTGAAACTCTTCATGTAAATTGTTTTAACACTTGAGTTGTTGCTCGAAAAAGTGTTGAGTAATATGTTCTTAAAACACTTGTGTAATCTACTTAGAAGAATAATTCATGTAAACACAAGATCACCATCAACTGTTGTTGATTGATTCCTTGGGAGACTTGGTGAAAGTCAGATCTCAAGAAGATAATGGCTGCAGTCATTATAGGAAATCTTGATAGGAGATCTTACAGGGTCGGATTTTGTTAGGTCAATGGTAGTCATATCTCAAAGGGGACAAAGTGAAGGTCATAATCTTGTAAGATCACTGATGGATGTCATTTAAAGGAAATCCTGGTAGAAGATCTTAAGGGATCAAATTCTATTGGGTCAATGAACGTTATATTCAGTTGGATCACTGAACATGGAACTGTGTGTTAGCCACTGGCGGTTTCCCGTGCACTTGTAATCAATTTATTTATAGTGTATTAATTCCTTGGATAAGGAAAAATCATCCTTGCGGGGGTGGACATGAGTAGCCTAGTTAACAGTGAACCTGGATAAAATATTTGTGTTCTTTTCTCTTCATTGTCTTTATAGTTATTATCATTTGAGTGCTTAGAATTTCTAAAGGGGAATGTTTTCTATGAACACAATTCAACCCCCCCCCCCCCCCCCCTTTCTTGTCTTTTCTCTACCTTTAGGACCATCACGGCTTCTGCATCTCTCAAGCTTCTAGGAATGTCACCAATGAGATTGTTTGCTAGGAAGGCAAGCTTTGCATGCTTGTCTTTGTATCTCAGATACTCCTTGTATAGTGTCGAGATTATGATATTTTTATTTTCTCCCACTTGAGCTATCTTTTCATATTTCTCTTCACAATATCTCTTTCCAGGCTTCATCTACTTAAAGAGTTCCCTCTGTATAAGGAAATCCTTTCGGAGGCCTTCTAATTCTTGGCATACTTGCTCATATTCCTCTACCTTTTGAGAGAGCGATTCTTCTGTTCTTATTTTCATAAGGTGTTCTTTATCCTCTTCTTGGCTTTCTTGGATACTTGTGAGAAGGATTTGGATTTTTCTCCTCTGAGTCTAGAGCACCTTATGCTAATCCTTGAATTTGGGCTCTCGGGTCTTCTTCAATTCTCATTTTTCATGCAATGCTTTATCATACCATTTCTTTAGCCTTTAAATTTCCATGATAGCATCATCCAACCATTGATTGTGGGAATCAATATTGAAAGTATCACTTAGCATCCCCTTGGTTGAACGCTTTCTCTTAGACCTTTCTTTTTAAACCAATTCACAGCCATTATGAATCTGTTGGTCTTTTAGCACAAGTTCTTGTTTCAATTGATTCTTCTCCATAGCAAGGTCATAAAGGTCATATTCCAAATTCTCCTTGTCCCTTTGAGCTTGCTTAAATACATTTTTAGCTCTTCTATCTCCTCCACTAACATCGGAAGAGGATCTGGTATGTTTGGTATGTATGTAGGATCAATATCAAATGGCAGTTTGACAATTTGAACCCTCTCCAAAATCCATTGAGTATAAGGCTCTCTTTCCATCGTATTATTCCTTCCAAATTCAGCACCTTTATTGTGAACCCTACTCCAAGCTTGGATGATTCTTACAAGTAACTCGGGGTTGTTCATACCTATATCATAAAGGACCAATTGTTGAAGTTGTTCGGATGAAGGTTTATCTTCCAAAGGGTATCCAATTTGACGTAAAGCCAAAGTGGGTTTATAGTTAATACATCCTCTTGTTCCAATCAGGGGGCATTCGTAAACTCTCCACGGCTATAGACAATACCACCTATGTTCCTAGCATACGACAAAACATAATCAATAGTAAGAGCCCTCAACTTTTGGGACCATTCATTCTTTGTTAAGTCCTTAACCATGTAGTCCTCTTTGTAAAGGTTAGAAATGAGCCAAGAGTATAAGAGAGGAATACAATAATTTAGCACGCCCTTCTCCTTTTTCATAGCGTGTATGAAAGGCATAGTAAACATCAGCTAGTAAATTAGGAGTAAGAGCAACATTTAACACTTTTACGGCCCAAAAAACATTAATGGTCGCAAAATCAATATAGTCAATAGTATTTAGAAATAGCACCAAACCAAAAATTAGTAGTTCCAAATAGTCCACACAAGCTTCCCATTCTTTCTTATCAGTAAAAGAAAGAGCCTTGTATTCCAAGTATTGTCTTTTAATCCCTTGAACTTCACCATCTTTCTTATAATTGAGCACTAAATTAGTAAACGATATCCCTATCTCCTTAGCCAAGTTTTTGACACTGATAGTCTATCCAATTCCTTTGTAAGCTTCATCTTTGATCCTAGAGAAATCCAAGATCATATCAAGTTCTTCCAAAGTAGGTGCTAGTTGAAAATTCTGGAAAGTGAAACATCTCAGTGGAGGGTCGTAGAATTGAGCAAGGGCAGTGACTGCTTCCACTTGTAAAATTATCTTGGTTAACTCAAGGATATCCTCATAGCATCGAACAAACATCTTCATAGCTTTCTCTGTTAATTTTCCCCTAATCATTTTGATCTTTTTCATATCTGGAACCATGGAGCTAACTCAAATTGTTTGTTTCTTATTGGTATTCATATTTAGGATACTCACCAAAAACCTTTGATTATTGTTTCTTAGGAATTCTGTCAATAAGACAAATAAATGCAAAAATAATGAATATTTGAAATGCAAAATGTATGTTTATGCATGGTGATGCAATATGTGGTGGGATTCATGAAAGGTATATGTGATACGATGGGAGAACTGACTTGAGGTTTTGCGTTTTATCACAAATGTCGCGGTTAGCAAGTGTCGCCACCGACTTTTCTTTTATCCAAAAGGAAAGGTGAAAAAGCACAGGAAAGACCTTTGAGATGTTTTCTTGAGTTCGGGGGGTAGATTATGAAAAGGGAAGGTGCTAGCACCCTTTTCATCCATGGTTTTCCAAGGGCTCTTAGTTACTTGCTTAGATCACTTGCTTTGGTTTGTTTGAAATGGTGCTTGATGTGGTTTTGAAAGTATTTTGTAAAAGAGGCCATTCGTTTAGGTAATCTTTATAATGATTCTCGTTCGTAAGAATGTATACAAAGATGTTTGTCTTTTGAAAATGTTTTCAATTGTTGGTAAGATGTTTTTGAAATGTGTGTGTGCTTGTTTTGGAAATAGCAAAGATTGTTGTTTGAAATGGAGCAAGTAACTTAGAAGCCATCTACCTACTCAAATTTCTTTCTTATGCATTTTTTATTCCTTTGATATTATTGTCTTGTCATTGATTTGGTAAGCAACCCTATCTTTGGATATAAACGGGACGGGCGTTGGGACATTTGTATAGTCATTGAAGGCAACATATGGGACATTTTAGAAATTCCGTTTTAGGGACTAGATCGTTTACCGAAGGCAACATCGAGGGTCATCGAGGGACTACGATATTTTATCGAGGGGTCTTTGCTAAAACGCCCATATTCGAGGGACATGACTATTTTCTGAAAGGTGACAAAGGGAGGTTGCCCTAGAGGTGTTAGTGTGCGAGTGTGTTAGTTTGCATGCATTTTGTCTTGTATTTGAAAGGTTATCTATTTGCTAATTTTATCTTGCCATACATCCTAATTACTAGCAATATATGAAAGCGAGTAAACATGCGGAAAATAAATCCTAAGCTATTACATCACTTTAGGGGGATGGGGGTACAAATTTACAATGGGGATGAAGTGGAGACTGAAATGTTACAACCATATCGAATGATAATGAAAACAATTTAAAAACAGTGTAAAATAAAAGGAAAAAACTGCATTTGGACTGCTATGTGTCGACCCATGCTGCTATGCATCGACACATAGCTTTTCCTTGCTCCTGTAAAACAGAAATGACTTAGTATGAGTCGACACATAATGGGATGTGTCGACTCATGCACCCTTCTTGTGTCGACTCGAAGCGCGTATGTGTCGATAAATAGTCTTTTCCCTGCTCTAGTAAAACAAAATCTGCTCAGTATGAGTCGACACATAATGGGATGTGTCGACTCATACACCTTCTTGCATCAACGCGAAACGCGTATGTGTCGACTCAGAGTCTTTTCCCACTTCTGTTTTGTAACCTGAAATCAGTATGAGTCGATGCATGGGGGGTTATTGTCGAATCATACCCTGTTTTTTCACTAGGATGAGTCGACACATGAGGATATGTGTCGATACATGCTGCATTTTCCTATCTTAAACATTATTCTACTGAATGTACAGGTTAGCTTAGTGCATATTGAAATTCTGGAAACAGATACTTAATGTCACAGTGAATGTTATGACACCGTATCTGACACAATTCAAGACAGTAAATTTAAAAGTAGTAAAGAACACAATCAATTGTTTACCCAGTTCAGTGTGTAACAACACCTACTCTGGGGGCTACCAAGCCAGGGAGGAAATTCACTATAAGAGATATTAATTCAGGAATGAACCAACCAGTTTATCTCCTTCACTTAAGACCTACCCTAAGTGTTGTACCCCAAAATGTTCCCTCCCATATTCTTCAAGATTTGTCAAGATCAATCTTCAAATGGATCAAGATCTCTCAAAGGGTTCCACAGTCCAAACATCCTCCTAAGCCAGTCAAAACTAGGGTTTTGGTTCTTTCAAGGAATTTGAGGTTTTCAATGGCTCAATCAAGTCTCATAGGTCCATATACATTGTCAAGCATCTACTTGCCAAGTCTCAAGACTCACAATGTCAAATTGCACAGTCAAAAGCTCCATTTGATCCACAGTCAACTGTAGGGGCAAAATGGTCATTTTGCAGTCAAAAGTCAAAAAAATTTATCAACATCTTATTTTGAGAACACAATCATCATTTGATCAAGTCTTGATCATGATTCCACAAGCATGGCTCAAAAATCATCAAGATGCAAAAGTTACTATTTTTGGACAGTAGAAAAGTCAACTGTATCTTGACCAAGGCATAACTTTTTCATGGTTCATCAGAAAAATACCATCCAATGCTCATTTTGAAGGGGATGAAATTTCCTACAACTCATCTTCACATTCCAAGTCCAAGTAATGCTCTCACAAAAAGTTATCAATTTCTACATTATAGGTCAATTTCAAAAGTCAACAAAAGTGCACTTTAAGTCAAAGACCATAACTTGAGATTGGTAAATCCAAATGACATGGGACCAAAGGCATTAGTTAGAGGACTTCAATACCTTTCCAAAATGTCCAGGAACATGTTCATATGATCAAAATTGAGCAAGATATGCATTGGAGAAGTTGGGAAATTTTTGTGAATTTGCAAAAGTCAACTTTGCTCAAAACACCTTGTTTTTGCTAATGGGCCTCAAATTTCTTCTTGAAACTTTGTCCAAGGCTTATGCACGACCCATTGAGATTATTTGAATTTATTTTCTTATTTTTTATTAATTAATTGGATTTTTAATTGATTTTAATTCATTTAATTAATTTAAAATGTAGGAAATTCAAAGATTTGATTTTTCAATCTTTTGGTGAAGCAAACAAGCTCAAGATATGCTGGAAAATTCGTGTGCCAATCAAAGGGACAAAAATCTCCAAGTTTGGCAAGTTTTCTCAATCAAAAAGATGCAAAAAGATGTGATTGCAAATCAAATATTCAAACCATTATTCCATGGATTTCTTGTCAAGGATTTAACCTAAACTCAGTCTCCTATATATACACAACTCAACCCTAATGCATTGGACGTGAAATTGCTGCAAGAAAGCCATATGCAACATTGAAAAAATCAAAGAAATTTGAAAACTGATTTCCACATTCTAACGTGATTCAAAGCTTTTTCTTGTTTCTAATCTATTGCAGGAACTCCCAGAGACATATTGCAATCCAAACCAAGTGCTAAAGCCACAGGAATCGTCAAGAACAGTCACACGGTTTAACTTTCTTTCTCATAATCGAAACTCATAATTCATGCATCATTAACGTGATTTTTTGTGTGTTTTGCATTGCTAGAACTCCTCTGAAGCTAATGGTACAGGTTAATGGGATTATAGAGCCCTAAATCAAAAGATACCATTGACAAATTCTAGGGTTCCGAAGCTTTGATTTTGGGGCTTTCCATATCCAGTAAAATTGGGACCTCTAAGACCTATGGTTGAAATCGTTGCAACCAGACGAATTGAAAGCCATACTCGTGACATATTTATATAGCCTAGGGAGCTAATCGCTATTATTCCTCGTTCCATATTGTGGGGGTTAAAAACCCTCGCTATCTATTTGTTTTTACAGGTACACAGCGAAGGAGATGAAGACGTGTTGAGTTGTGGTTGGAGCATTCAAAACTACGCACGTTTTTTGTTGTTTCCAGCATGATTATTATTTTCTATATATTATATTTGTTTCTTATTATTATAACAAATGCAAGCGAATGGCCTGGTGGTAGATGCGCTGGACGTTGATCATTGGGACCTGGGTTCGATTCCCAGGTCCCCTAAAATTCCTATATGATTTTTCATAACTGGATCACATGCAGGCTTCAGGATACGTTCCACCATGTGCCTCCAACCAACAACGCGCCAGGTGGCCTCCAATGCAAATCCCATGGCTCATGTTGAAAGACTACCATGATCCTCAGTCAACAAACGCCTAGCCAATTCCCAAAGTCAAACAGGCTGGAGATCACAATGGGCTTCCAATTTCCAAACTCACCTCCTAATGGGCCAGCACACCCCCCTGGTTTATTATTTTCTTATTTTCTTTCTTTTTATTTTCTTTTATTAACTATTATTAATATTATTATTATTTAATTAATTTAACTATTATTTTCATAATAAATTCAGACAATTAAAAAATGTAAATATTTTTATTATTATTATTATTTAGTAATTTCACTATTAACTATATTTTTGTAAATAAATACTAACAAATCAATTTAGTTTAATTAGGTTTAATTTTGATATTTTTACAATAAATAAAATAAATTAGAATTAGGTTTTACTAACTTTTGACTTTATTTTATTTTTATTTTTATTTTCATTAAAACATAAAAAACACAAAAATACTTTTTTCTTCTTAATTAACTAATTAATTAGTTTTAGAATTAGGTTTAATATTTAATTAATTGCAAAAAGGACCAAAATTCACTCTCTTCTCAAAAAAGGGTCAAAACCCTAAGGACGTCCCCGATTTAATTACTTCGCGCGCATATTATTTCTTTTGATCACATTTATGTATTTGCTCCGGAAATGTAATAGATAATTAGGACTTTTATCGCTTTCTTTTATTTTCTCGCATTTATTTTTCAAGGGTTATGTCTTTGGCGATGTAAATACTCGACGCCTTATAATAGCGTAGATTTACTTTCTGCACTTTACTTTCCGCAAATTATTAATTGCTATGCATGACAAGACTTGCCTGAAAATTAAAATCAACTCGTAGCTCACAATAACATGTGCAAAGATAATTTAATATGAAACCTGACACACTCGCACATGCCACTCCTAGGGTACGCCTCACTTGGTTGCCTCGACGTGGTCATTGAGTATAGGGTGTTTTAAAGGTCTCCCTCCTGTCTAAAGATCCAAGTTGCCTCGAAACGGTTGCCTCGGATAAAAAGGATCTAGGACATTAGGGTTACCTCTAAGGCGTCCTACTATTGCTTTGCTGACCACACATGTCCCTATAATCGAATTGACCCGAATAACTCCAACGACGGTGCTACCTACTTCTCAATAGTGGGATAGTACTGTCTAAAGGACTCTTACACAGCTTAATTCCTTAGAGTAGGTAGATTTCTCATGGGTACTTGCTCTTTCAAAAAACAAAAACAACTTTTCGCACCTACACTTTCAAAAAGTTTTCAAACAAATACTTCATACACTCTTGAGGACTGATACAAGAGTTACCTAGAAGTTTTTCAAACTAAACTTTTTCAAAACCCACATACACAAGAAAAGCAAACAATTTTTGAAAACATAGTGAGCAAGTACCTAAGAGCCCGTGGATAACCACAGATAGAAAGGGTGCTAACACCTTCCCTTTCTATAAATCTACCTCCCGAACCGAGAAACATCTCGAAAAGGAATTTTGTTGTGCTTTTGTCCTTTCCTTGTTGGAGAACATAAAAGACGGTGGCGACTCTTGCTTACCGCGACATTTCGCGAACCAGCATTTCAAAACAGTCAGTTCTATTTCCACCGATCACTGAACTGGCGACTCTGTTGGGGAATACTTAATAAGTGAGGTGTACCTTAGGATTAGATCATTATATGTTTTCAATTGTATACCTTGATTGCTTTTATATTTGTGGGCTTGCATCGGAGTTTTCATAGATCTTAACCCGGATCTGGGGAATACCTTTTAGGTAGCATAAGCTGTGAGGGACCTGTCCGGCGTAGACCGACACGGGTGAAGCAGTAGCTACGTTGGTGTGACACCTTGGTCTGTACCGATATCCCTTGTGTTGGAACGAGGAGAATATGGGTCTTCTGAGGAGTCATTAAGCACCAACCGACCTTAGAACCCTAAATTGACCCAACTTGGCCATAGAACAGTAGCAGTATGCTACACTCATTAAGGCTAAACTCTCGCGATGGTTCTGGCTGCAAGAAAAGATTGCAAAGCTGGAGTTATGACCGACTGAGGGTAGTCAGTGATATTGAGATCCTCTAGAACCCGGTTACTATTTTCTAGGACAGGTCTTAACCAACTGAAACTGAAAGAGGCTAGTACCTAAACTTCATGCTGGCCTAAACTCTAAGGGATCTTTTGTGTGACTTGTGTGCCTTCAAACTTGAGCTACTTGCACATTCTTGTTATCTGACACATGAGTTTCTTGCAGGTTTTGTTTACAGTCCTTAACCTGGGCTTATAACAGGGTTTACTTACATCACTCCACGCATAGCATAACATCATACCATCATACCATTGCATACATCCTGCATAAGGACTAACCCATTTCAAGGATCTCAAGGGTTTGTGATGCAGGTCATGATGGATCAAATGTCTAGCAAGGGGCAAAGGGGATTATTTTCCTCTAGCCAAAGTTGTCCAGAAATCCAAGCGTGATGACTTGAGTCAGGGGCTATGACCCACTCGATATGGTGAGCTTTGACTCTTGAGGAAGGACTCTCAACTAAATGAAGTTCCTTCAATCAAGCAACTAGATTCAAATTCTAACAAGTTTCTCTGTTTACCCCGCGAGATCCTTGAAAACATTGCATGCATATCATACATATCATTGCATTACAGGTACCATTACAGGTCACTTATCTTCTTCGTTGTTTATTTCAGCAATCATCATGTCTTATGAACCTTCCGCTGAACAAGCTATCAAGGCCCTACAGGCCCAGAATGCCCAGTTCCAAGAGTTGGTTATGAGCCTAGCCCAGGGTCAACAGGATTTGAAGACTCTGATTCTGAAAGAGCGGAAGAAGAAGAAGTGGACTGTTTTGTTCAACACTAGACGCAGATCTGGGAATGGACTACAGAATGAGGCTGAGCTGACTACCTCATCTGTAGGCAAGGACAGTCCCCAAGAGAGAAGAGTTCCTAGTCCCGTGGTCTCCGACAACGAGACAGATTATGATGAAGAACAGTATCCTCCTGCTGAGGATAAGTACAAACAGATGGAAGACCGGTTAAGTGCTATGGAGATACAGAAAGTGCCCGGCCTGGACTTCGAAGATCTAGGTCTATCCTCTGGGGTGGTGATTCCTCATAAATTCAAGGCACCTGCTTTTGCAAAGTACGACGGAGGTTCCTGTCCTAAGCTGCATCTCCGATCGTATGTCAGGAAGATCCAACCTTATACTGCAGACAAGAATTTATGGATCCACTCCTTCCAGGATAGTCTTTCAGGGACTCAACTCGAATGGTTCTATCAGCTGGATGGAGCCAATATTCGTAACTGGGAGGACTTGGCTACTGCATTTTATAAGCAGTATCAGTATAATTTCGACCTCGCTCCTACGCGTACCCAACTCCAGGGTATGTCACTAGGAACGGGTGAAGGATTTAAGGAGTACGCTCAAAAGTGGAGAGACCTTGCTGGAAGGGTGCAGCCACCTTTAACTGACCGTGAACTTGTTGATATGTTTCTGGGGACCCTGTCTGGTCCCTTCTTCAACCATCTGATTGGGAATTCTTCTGCAGGGTTTGCAGACCTTATCTTGACTGGGGAGAGAATAGAAGTTGGTATCAAGTCTGGGAAGATACAAAAGGGTGATTCCTCGAACACTGAGAAAAAACCATTCAAGAAAGAATCCAGTGTTGTCTATGGTTCAAGAGGGCAGAATAGGTCCGAACACCACAAAGATGTCAACGCAGTGGTTATTTCAAAACTGGCCAGTGCTCCTCAACATCGCAACCAACAAAGGGAAGAGAGACCTAGAAGGCAATTCACTCCTCTCAGCATGACCTTGTCCCAGATATTGCCACAGTTGTTGAAGACCAATTTGGTAACTCTAAGGGACCCTCCTAAGAATCCCAACAAGACACCCTCAAGGTATAAGCCCAACGCCCGCTGCGCTTATCATTCTGACAGCCCGGGGCATGCTACAGATGATTGTTGGACTTTGAGGAACAAGGTTCAGGATCTAATCGATGCAAAGGGGGTCGAGTTCGAAGCGCCCGAGACTCCCAATGTGATCACTGCTCCCTTGCCAAAACATGGCTAGGATCGAGAGACTTTTGTTCATTTGAATTCTGAAGTTGTATTTTTCTTTGCTGATGCAAACAATTATCATGTCAAACTCTCTTATTTCATTAATGCATTACACGTGTCTGTTTTGAAGTAATTGTGTTCACTATGCTTAAAATTGCTTTCTTTTTTGTGATGATTCAACTCTCGATAAAAAAATTCTAAGCCTTTTGAGGGAGGATGACGAAAATGATACCACGATCTTTACAGTATGTTTTTGAACAGACCCCGCTGATGAGGTACATGCATTGTTTCAAATCCTAAGCGGTGGAGTTATAAGGAAGATAATCCCTCGTCAACCCCTCTGAGCCAAAGAAGTCGGAGTTTTTTTTTCTTTTCAAAATTTAAAACCCTTAATTATAACCTGGGGCAGGGTAGTTTTCTCAGTTGATCCAGGTGCACAATGGATGACATCAAAGAAGTCCTTCCGAAACAAAAGACGGTCATGGTTCTGTATAATCGTAAGGACAGGCAGTCATTATCTTTCAAAAAAATAAAAGCCCAATAAGTCAAAACCTATGAAGGAGACTTACAAAAACTGGGGCATCCTGCTGGCTGTAATCACAAAAGAAGCAGTTCAGGCAAAAAGACAGGGATAACGAAATCAAAAAGAAAGAGGTCCTACAAACTCTCATAAAAAGGAATGCCTGCTCAAAATAAACTATCAGTGTCCGAACCATCACCGGAATATCAGAGTGATGACTCAAATAAGATCTAATGCACGATTAGTTGAGTTTAGGATCGAAGAACATCACGAAGAGCGAGTGGGTACAAATAAAATTTGAGCCTTTATCCTTTGTTTCTTAAACCGTGAACCAGGCCACGCTATAACCCTTAAAAAGTCCTAGCTGAAGCATGGGTTAGTTCGAAAGCATACTGTTACAAAGGTATCCTGACTCCTGTAGGGCTTGCTGTAAAATCTTGAGTTGACATCACATTTTACAAAAATTCACTTGTTTTATTGAAAACTGCATTTTCAAAAAAACTTCAAGACATATATAAGCTTTGCATTCTTGAAATAATATTGTTTGCATGTGACTATTTGTTCAACAGCAGAGAAATTCGCACGACGAATATCTAGTGAACAAAAATCTTCTCAAGGGTCACCTCAAGTGGAAAAAACACTTCCAACCAAGGGGAAGACAAGATCAATTTCCATCATCTGGGGAAGTTAAGTCAAGATTCAGAGAATCTCTCAAATGCCAAACAGCCAGGGGCAAACCTCCGCCTGAATCACTTGGGGCATTGGACATGAATTCCAGCGACGAATCTTGATCAACGAAGATCTTCTGGTAGTATGGCAACACAACGCTACTGACAGTGACAACTCCCTGCACTCTGAGAGCATGGACATAGTCGAAAAAATACTACGCACAATCAAAGACCCGCTAGGTCGACTGGCCTAGGCAAAAATAAGGGCTTCCCGGCGAACCAAAAGGGTTCGGGCAAAATAAGGGATGAAAATGAAGAAAATCTGTACACACGGCAAGTCGAAAACCTGAAAAGGTGGCTTGGGCAAAAATGGGTATCCCGGTGGACTGAAAACCCGAAAGGGCGGTCCAGGCAAAAGTTAGGGATCACAGCGTACGACTATGTCCCGGCATCTCGTCACTTTCCTACCAGAAGAAGATTTGTCAATCGGCAGTTATCAAGCACCTCATAGGCCTTCTTCTCCCGCAGAAGCTGGGGCAATAAGAATTGTCCGAACTGTACAAGCTGCTCTGTCCTCCAGGAACCAAGGTATGTTCAGCTGAAGAATATGACCAGGATACCTTCACTCCCCGCAGAGTAAGACAAGTTTCGGCAATACTCTCCCCAGGAAGAGTTGGTCTCCCATTAGCCCTGAAAAGGCACAATATCTCCAGCAAGTCAACAATACTCTCTCCCCAAGCAGAGTTAGGCTACTGTCAGCCCTAAAGAGGTTGGATATCCCCAGAAGATCTCAATATTCTCCAGCGGAGTATGCAGATGTTCCTAAGCAAGCATCCTCGGCAGTCTTAATATTCCTCAACGGAAATATAAGATTGTTCCCCGGCGGAATACAGACACCCCAGTGGAGCCACTTCCCCAGTACAGTTCAAAAGGTTCCCCAGGAGAGTTGAACCATCTCCCCAGTAGATTCTGGAAGCTTATCCCCAGTAGATTCTGGAAGCTTATCCCTAGTAGATTCTGGAAGCTTATCCCCAGTATATTCTGGAAGCTTATCCCCAGTAGATTCTGGAAGCTTATCCCCAGTAGATTCTGGAAGCTTATCACCTGCAGAGTACATGCATCTCTCCCCGACCATGTTCAAAGGTTATTCTCCACCAGAATCTAATTGGGTTATCCTCAGCCAATTACAACGGAAAGATCGTCCTCGGCGAAGTTCTTCCTATCCCCAACGGAGTTCATCAAATTCCTCAACAAAACTTATCAACGGAGTCCCCAACGAAGTTATCGTCAAAACCTCAGCAGAGTATCTCTTCCAACAGAGTAATTCCCCGCAGAGTAATCTCTTCACCAAGTTTATTCCCCAACAGAGTCATCTTCTCCCACCGGTTTATTCTTGAAATCATCATCCCTAGCGGAAACGAAGAACTCTACTCTTCAACGTCAGCCCAAGATTCAACGAACTTCCCGGCATTCGTCAAGGATTTATTTTCTCGGAGGAAAATACATTCATAAACATCACATTGTCATACATCATGATACAGGCATATACGCATCCTATCATACAATCTCATTTATGTTGAGAACATCATTGCTTGATCCATATCATGCATTGCATATGACTGACCTTTATCTTTCAGGAAAGATGCAGTTAAACTCTAAATTTAGTCAATAAAGACAAGTCCAGTCAAAGAAGACAAATCCAGTCGAAGAAGACAAATCCAGTTAAATCAATTCCTAAAGATTTTTCTAACGCTAATCCTGTCAATGAAGACAACCTGTCATTGAAGACAACCCGTCATTGAAGACAACCTGTCATTGAAGACAACCCGTTATTGAAGACAACCCGTCATTGAAGACAATCCGTCATTGAAGATAACCCGTCAGTGAAGACAACCCGTCATTGAAGACAACCCGTCATTGAAGACAACCCGTCATTGAAGACAACCCGTCATTGAAGATAACTCGTCCATGAAGACAACCCGTCAATAAAGACAACCTGTCAATGAAGACAGCCCGTCAGTAAAGACAACCCGTCAATAAAGACAACCCGTCCATAAAGACAACTCATCAAAGAAGACAAAACCTCTCCTGGTTCAGTTAAATCGATTCCTAAAGATTTTTCTGAGATAACCTGTCAGTAGAGACAACACATCAACCTTTTGAAGTTCCAGATTCGATACCTATATCTAGCCAGGGCATATCTGTGAGCAACGGATTAGAGGTCTACGCCTGTATCCAGCCAGGAAAGCTATCTCGATCAACCTTTTGAAGTTCCGGATTCGATACCTGTATCTAGCCAGGGCATATCTGTGAGCGACTGATTAGAGGTCTACGCCTGTATCCATCCAGGAAAGCAATCTCGATCAACCTTTTGAAGTTCCGGATTTCGGTACCTGTATCTAGCCAGGGCATATCTGTGATCGACTGATTTGAGGTCTACGCTTGTATCCAGCCAGGAAAGCTATCTCGATCAACCTTTTGAAGATCCGGATTCGATACCTGTATCTAGCCAGGGCATATCTGTGAGCGACTGATTAGAGTTCTACGCCTGTATCCAGCCATGAAAGCTATCTCGACCAACCTTTTGAAGTTCCAGATTCGATACCTGTATCTAGCCAGGGCATATCTGTGAGCGATTGATTGTAGATCTATACCTGTAACTAGCCAGGAAAGTATCTGCATGAAGAGTTTGAAGATCAATACCTGTAGCAAGCCAGGAAACCATCTTTCTTTCTCAAGTATGCAAGTTCTCGCTAAGGAATCTCTTACGCGATCGACACCCCTGGATGGCATCTTTAAGCCCATCCTCCTATCCATCATATTTCCAAATGGCATCTATAAGCCCATTCCCGACAAGATTCTGTCACATCTCCAGATGGCATCTATAAGCCCATCCTCCTATCCATCATATCTCCAAATGGCATCTGTAAGCCCATTCCCGACATCACATTGCTGATATTACACTATGCGAGTGCAAATTTTTGGGCACTCTAGTGTTCAATCATCTTCCACCTTCGGATCACGAAAGGCACGCAAGCCAATCTACATCCTCAGGTCTAAGAAGATTGAACAGGGGCAACTGTTGTACCCCAAAATTTGCCCTCCCATATTCTTCAAGATTTGTCAAGATCAATCTTCAAATGGATCAAGATCTCTCAAAGGGTTGCATAGTCCAAACATCCTCCTAAGCCAGTCAAAACTAGGGTTTTGGTTCTTTCAAGGAATTTGAGGTTTTCAATGGCTCAATCAAGTCTCATAGGTCCATATACATTGTCAAGAATCTACTTGCCAAGTCTCAAGACTCACAATGTCAAATTGCACAGTCAAAAGCTCCATTTGATCCACAGTCAACTGCAGGGGCAAAATGGTCATTTTGCAGTCAAAAGTCAAAAATTTTGATCAACATCTTATTTTTAGCACACAATCATCATTTGATCAAGTCTTGATCATGATTCCACAAGCATGGCTCAAAAATCATCAAGATGCAAAAGTTACTATTTTTGGACAGTAGAAAAGTCAACTGTATCTTGACCAAGGCATAACTTTTTCATGGTTCATCAGAAAAATCCCATCCAATGCTCATTTTTAAGGGGATGACATTTCCTACAACTCATCTTCACATTCCAAGTCCAAGAAATGCTCTCAAAAAAAGTTATCAATTTCTATATTATAGGTCAATTTCAAAAGTCAACAAAAGTGCACTTTAATTCAAAGACCATAACTTGAGATTGGTAAATCCAAATGACATGGGACCAAAGGCATTGGTTAGAGGACTTCAAGACCTTTCAAAAATGTCAAAGAACATGTTCATATGATCAAAATTGAGCAAGATATGCATTGGAGAAGTTGGGAAATTTTTGTGAATTTGCAAAAGTCAACTTTGCTCAAAACACCTTGTTTTTGCTAATGGGCCTCAAATTTCTTCTTGAAACTTTGTCCAAGGCTTATGCACGACCCATTGAGATTATTTGAATTTAATTCTTATTTTTTATTAATTAATTGGATTTTTAATTGATTTTAATTCATTTAATTAATTTAAAATGTAGGAAATTCAAAGATTTGATTTTTCAATCTTTTGGTGAAGCAAACAAGCTCAAGATATGCTGGCAAATTCGTGTGCCAATCAAAGGGACAAAAATCTCCAAGTTTGGCAAGTTTTCTCAATCAAAAAGATGCAAAAAGATGTGATTGCAAATCAAATATTCAAACCATTATTCCATGGATTTCTTGTCAAGGATTTAACCTAAACTCAGTCTCCTATATATACACAACTCAACCCTAATGCATTGAACGTGAAATTGCTGTAAGAAAGCCATATGCAACATTGAAAAAAATCAAAGAAATTTGAAAACTGATTTCCACATTCTAACGTGATTCAAAGCTTTTTCTTGTTTCTAATCTATTGCAGGAACTCCCAGAGACATATTGCAATCCAAACCAAGTGCTAAAGCCACAGGAATCGTCAAGAACAGTCACACGGTTTAAATTTCTTTCTCATAATCGAAACTTATAATTCATGCATCATTAACGTGATTTTTTGTGTGTTTTGCATTGCTAGAACTCCTCTGAAGCTAATGGTACAGGTTAATTGGATTATAGAGCCCTAAATCAAAAGATACCATTGACAAATTCTAGGGTTCCGAAGCTTTGATTTTGGGGCTTTCCACATCCAGTAAAATTGGGACCTCTAAGACCTATGGTTGAAATCGTTGCAACCAGACGAATTGAAAGCCATACTCGCGACATATTTATATAGCCTAAAGAGCTAATCGCTATTATTCCTCGTTCCATATTGTGGGGGTTAAAAACCCCCGCTATCTATTTGTTTTTACAGGTACATAGCGAAGGAGATGAAGACGTGTTGAGTTGTGGTTGGAGCATTCAAAACTACGCGTGTTTTTTGTTGTTTCCAGCATGATTATTATTTTCTATATATTATATTTGTTTCTTATTATTATAACAAATGCAAGCGAATGGCCTGGTGGTAGATGCGCTGGACGTTGATCATTGGGACCTGGGTTCGATTCCCAGGTCCCCCAAAATTCCTATATTATTTTTCATAACTGGATCACATGCAGGCTTCAGGATACGTTCCACCATGTGCCTCCAACCAACAACGCGCCAGGTGGCCTCCAATGCAAATCCCATGGCTCATGTTGAAAGACTACCATGATCCTCAGTCAACAAACGCCTAGCCAATTCCCAAAGTCAAACAGGTTGGAGATCACGATGGGCTTCCAATTTCCAAACTCACCTCCTAATGGGCCAGCACACCCCCCTGGTTTATTATTTTCTTATTTTCTTTCTTTTTATTTTCTTTTATTAACTATTATTAATATTATTATTATTTAATTAATTTAACTATTATTTTCATAATAAATTCAGACAATTAAAAAATGTAAATATTTTTATTATTATTATTATTTAGTAATTTCACTATTAATTATATTTTTGTAAATAAATACTAACAAATCAATTTAGTTTAATTAGGTTTAATTTTGACATTTTTACAATAAATAAAATAAATTAGAATTAGGTTTTACTAACTTTTGACTTTATTTTATTTTTATTTTTATTTTCATTAAAACATAAAAAACACAAAAATACTTTTTTCTTCTTCTTAATTAACTAATTAATTAGTTTTAGAATTAGGTTTAATATTTAATTAATTGCAAAAAGGATCAAAATTCACTCTCTTCTCAAAAAAGGGTCAAAACCCTAAGGACGTCCCCGATTTAATTTCTTCGCGTGCATACTATTTCTTTTGATCACATTTATGTATTTGCTCCGGGAATGTAATAGATGATTAGGACTTTTATCGCTTTCTTTTATTTTCTCGCATTTATTTTTCAAGGGTTATGTCTTTGGCGATGTAAATACCCGACGCCTTGTAATAGCGTAGATTTACTTTCTGCACTTTACTTTCCGCAAATTATTAATTGCTATGCATGACAAGACTTGCCTGAAAATTAAAATCAACTCGTAGCTCACAATAACATGTGCAAAGATAATTTAATATGAAACCTGACACACTCGCACATGCCACTACTAGGGTACGCCTCACTTGGTTGCCTCGACGTGGTCATTGAGTATAGGGTGTTTTAGAGGTCGCCCTCCTGTCTAAAGATCAAAGTTTCCTCGAAACGGTTGCCTCGGATAAAAAGGATCTAGGACATTAGGGTTACCGCTAAGGCGTCCTACTATTGCTTTGGTAACAACACATGTCCCTATAATCGAATTGACCCGAATAACTCCAACGACGGTGCTACCTACTTCTCAATAGTGGGATAGTACTGTCTAAAGGACTCTTACACAGCTTAATTCCTTAGAGTAGGTAGATTTCTCATGGGTACTTGCTCTTTCAAAAAACAAAAACAACTTTTTGCACCTACACTTTCAAAAAGTTTTCAAACAAATACTTCATACACTCTTAAGAACTGATACAAGAGTTACCTAGAAGTTTTTCAAACTAAACTTTTTCAAAACCCACATACACAAGAAAAGCAAACAATTTTTGAAAACATAGTGAGCAAGTACCTAAGAGCCCGTGGATAACCACGGATAGAAAGGGTGCTAACACCTTCCCTTTCTATAAATCTACCTCCCGAACCGAGAAACATCTCGAAAAGGAATTTTGCTGTGCTTTTGTCCTTTCCTTGTTGGAGAACATAAAAGACGGTGGCGACTCTTGCTTACCGCGACATTTCGCGAACCAGCATTTCAAAACAGTCAGTTCTATTTCCACCGATCACACTATGCAACTTCAATCTAAGTTCAACTTAAACCTGAGTTCCTACTCACTCCCCCTCAATCACATCAGTGATACTAAACTATTGATTAATGAAATTATGAAGACACTCTTCAGTACACACACTTGATTTTGCTTCACAGCTTTAATCAAGTGACAAACACTCATGCTTCAAAGCTTTGAGTGATAAATAACCCTAACTTGAATTTGCTTCAAAGCTTTAATCAAGTGACACAAACGCTCGTGCTTCAAAGCTTTGAGTGATACACAACCCTTACAATCAAATCCTACTCCAAGTCACTTATCACAATGATAATTGCTTGGCTCACAGTAGTTACAACTATACAATCCCTTATTGATCTTCTGTCAAAAAGTGTCCTTCACCAACAATCTTCATGAGGAATATATAGGCAGGATATTCTTCAATTAGGGTTTCCACGAAAATAGATAGGGTTAATTCGAGTTAACCTCAAGACTTGGTCTTAGGTTTTCAACAACCAGATTAGGGTTAAGCAGGGTTAACCTAATGTCCACGTGAGTATCTGATTTGGACTGTATAAACCAGATTCCTGAAAATTCTCAAGAATAACAAATCTGCACAAATGTTAGATCAGTACAGGATGTCTTAACATTGGTTATGACAACAAGAATCCTGTTCACTGATTTTGGTAGAATGCAATAATATGATCATTGCTTAATGATCATGCTAAACACTCAAATTGAGTAGCTCCTGTATGACATTCTTTTTCTGCATAATGTACATATTATCCCAGAATGTTATGACATCAGTCATGACATTCCCAAACCTGGTTTTACCAAAAAAATGCCAACAACCAAACACTTACAAACTCCCCCTTTGGAAAATTTTTGGCTAAAACCCCTAAACAATCAGAGATTAGAATGCAACAAAATTTTTAATAACATCTACCAAGTCTAATTCTACCAAAATTACCACAAAATCGTCTCCGCCTTTTTAGCCATAAAGAGGCCAAAGATACTTGTACTTTTAAGTTATACAGTCATCCAAAAGGAATAAAAAAAATAGAAATAATAAAAAGTCATTTGGCAGCAACAAGTTCCAGCAGCAAACTTTTCAACAACGCTGATCTTCAGGCACTGTCATCTTCCGAGGAAGCACTATCTTCAAAATTATGCTAGTCTTCATCAGCATCCTCTTCCCTTCTTTGTCCTTCATTCTCCTCATGTTCTAGTCTAGCAATCAGGTCCTTAAGAGTCCTTTTTCTTGTATCAAGCTCTCTGCAAGTTTATTTTAGCACAGTTATAACATCAGTTTTCTTGGAATGAGATTTGACAGTTGATGTCTCAGCAGATGTCATAACAATGTCAGGGACATGTGTTCCCTGAAACAGCTTATAGTGAAAACCAAGAGCAGGGGCTCTTTTGCATACAGAGTCTTTTTCAACTAGAATATCAGGATACTAAGCAATGACTATACCACACAGGAGAGAGGGAAAAGCAATAGGGCCTTTAATAGCACAGCTTCCAGCATGTTTCAATGTTTGATCAAAGATATACTTGCCATAATCAAAGTTTGTCCTGGTTCCAACAGCATAGATAAATCTTCCCAAACCTGTGGAGATGGTGGATTTATGGTTAGTGGGAACCCAGTTAGCTGCACCAATTTTGTGCAGTATGGCATACTTCATGCTCAGCTTGCTTGCATTTAGCTTCCCTTTCAAGGGCCAGTTCTTGACTTGCTTTGCAGTGATGGTTTGACAAACTTGGTTGTCAGTAACTTCAAGCTCAGGACAAGCATCATCAGGCCTTCCTAGGAATTTGTTTATTACAGAAGGAGAGAAATTTACCTTCCTTCCTCTCACATACACACTCTTAAAATCAGCTGACTTTCCATCAGCACAACCATCAGATAAATTTACTATGAATTCTTTGACAAGAATCTCATAGAAGTTGGTAAACTTTACCAAAGTTTTCATTAGACCAGCAGTCTTGATTAGATCCATGATTTCCTTACACTCAATAGCACTGTTGTTCAGCTCTCTCTCCAAGGCAATCCTTTTCAGAAACACATACTTCCACCTGTTTTCATTTTCTAGATGGTGAAAGGAGATGTTGTCAATGGCAACTTCAGGGACTTTAGGCATTTTGCTAGAAGAGAGTTTCTTCCTGAGAGGAATGTCTGGAACATTGCTCTCAACATCAAACTCAAATTTTGATTCCTCATCAGATTCAAAGGGTTCAGGGTCCTTCCTTTTCTTGGCTATTGGTTGTCTCAAAGGTTTTGAGATACTACCAATAGGTACTCTAGTTTTCACCTTCCCCTCCCCTTTTGACAATCCAGCTTTTCGATCCTTCTCAGCTTCTACTCTAGTCTTGTTCTCAAACCTGGTTTTCTTATGAACAACTTCAGTAGCCTTCTCTTTGGAGAGGCTTTTGGCAGCATCCTGCTTTTCTTTTCTGCTCATCATCCTTCTAGCTATGCTAGGGTTGATATTAGAAATTAAATCATTGTCATAGTATTCTTCATCAACATCAATAACCGGGGGTTCAACATCCTTGTCAGTAGGGTTCTGGTGATCATCATGTTTTTCTGGAGATTTCCTAATGTTGTCATCAGGTGTCTCAACATTCTGAGTAACATCTAGATCCATTTCTACATTAGGACTAGCAGTTTCTTGGTTCAAAGGCACAGAAATGCCAGGTACAGAGTGATTCTCATTAAGAATCCTAGTGACTAGTCTAGCAATAGCTTGATGAACATAAGCAGAACCTTCCCTATTTACTATTTCTGGAGGAACAGAAGATGATGGCTGAGAAGATTTACCAGATGGAGAGGCTTGTGATCTTCTTGCATGTCTAGTTCGCATCTTCTTGACCTTAGTGGGGTCAGCTGCCAGTTCATGAAGAGGAGTTATCTCAAGAACATCAGTATCCATGCAGTTTGTGATTGCCCTAGGTTCGCTGTTAGAGGATGCGGAAGAAGCAGTCGCCTTTGAAGAGGATGATGACATGGATTGTTGAGACATTTTGAGTGATTTAGAAAACAAGTAACAGCGAGAGTGAAATCTTTGTTTGAGAGAATGGAGATTGTTGCAGAAACACGAGAGGAGGGATATATATGAATGCCTATTCAACTTCTTAAAAATTTGGAAAGAAATAGGGAAACAGATGATTAGCCCAATCAGAATAGACTTAACTAAAATATCTCTTTCATTCCTTGTTTTAAGCAAAATTAATTGCTACATCTCTTCATATTGGCAAATACCCAGCTTGCCCCTCAAATTTTCAAATTGACTAGCATCAAGTGCCTTGGTAAAAATGTCAGCCAGTTGTACTTCAGTGGCAACATGTTCCAGTTTAATCACCTTTTCCTCCACAAGATCTCTGATGAAGTGATGTCTAATGTAAATATGCTTGGTCCTGCTATGCTGTATAGGATTTTTGGAAATGTTGATAGTACTCAGATTGTCACAGTACAATGTCATGATATCTTGTGTGACATTATACTCAGTAAGCATCTGTTTCATCCAGATCATTTGAGAACAACTACTACCAGCTGCTATGTATTCAGCTTCAGCAGTAGATAGAGACACACAGTTCTGTTTCTTGTTGAACCAAGAGACAAGATTATTTCCCAAAAATAAACATCCTCCAGAGGTGCTCTTTCTATCATCAGCACTTCCATCCCAATCAGTATCACAGTAACCAGACATAATTAGTTCACATCCATGAGAGTACAATAATCCATAGTTGTAAGTTCCACTCACATACTTCAAAATTCTTTTCACTTGGTTGATGTGACTTACTTTGGGTTCAGCCTGGTATCTTGCACATACTCCAACTGCAAAAGCAATGTCAGGTCTGCTGGCTGTTAAGTATAGCAGACTTCCTATCATGCTTCTGTACAAGCTTTGATCGACATTAGCCCAACTTGTGTCTTTGGACAGCTTTAAATGAGTAGGTGTAGGAGTCCTTTTGTGACTGGCATTCTCCATTCCAAACTTCTTGACAATATTCTTTGCATATTTGCTTTGAGACAGAAAAATTGAGTCTTCCATCTGTGTGACTTGTAGTCCAAGAAAGTAGGTCAATTCTCCCATGAGGCTCATTTCAAATTCAGCTTGCATTTGGTCAGCAAAATGTTTAACCATTTTATCTGACATTCCTCCAAACACTATGTCATCAACATAAATTTGAGCTACCATTATCTTTCATCCTTCATTTTTGACAAAAAGGGTTTTATCCAAGCCTCCTTTCCTGTATCCTTTGTTAGTGAGGAATTTTGTCAATCTGTCATACCAGGCTCTAGGAGCTTATTTCAGGCCATATAGAGCTTTCCTTAATTTGTAGATATGATCAGGACAGTTTGGATCCACAAATCCTTTAGGCTGTTCCACATATACTTCCTCATTTAAGTACCCATTTAAGAAGGCACGCTTTACATCCATCTGAAATAGCTTAAACTTAAGGAGACAAGCAACTCCCAAAAGAAGTCTGATTGATTCCAGTCTGGCTACAGGAGCAAAAGTTTTATCAAAATCAACCCCTTCAACTTGAGTGTAGCCTTGAGCAACAAGCCTTGCCTTATTCCTGGTGACAACTCCTTCAGCATCTGATTTTTTCTTGTAGATCCATTTTGTGCCAATAATGTTTATTCCTTTTGGTCTAGGAACTAACTCCCATACTTCATGTTGCTTGAATTGGTTCAATTCATCTTGCATTGCTCCAATCCAGTATTCATCAGTCAAAGCCTCCTTAACATTTTTTGGTTCAATCTTAAAGACAAAGCAAGAGTTTGAGATGATTTCTCTAGATCTTGTAATGACTCCACTGTTTGGGTCTCCTATGATGAGTTCCTTAGGATGATCTTTCTGAATTCTGATGGAAGGATCTTTGTTAGCTTCCTTTGATTCATATTCTGATGAAGTAGTTTTAGGTACATCATCCTTTTTAGACACTTGAGTTGAAGTCTCAAAGAATGTCTCAACATCATATGGGACATCTGTTTCCTCATGATAATCATCAACTATGACATTTATAGATTCCATCATAGCTTTGGTCCTGGAATTGAATACCCTATATGCTCTGCTATTGGTAGAGTATCCTAGGAATATTCCTTCATCACTTTTAGGATCCATCTTTCTCCTTTGTTCACGATCTGTCAGAATATAACATTTGCTTCCAAAGACATGGAAGTACTTTACTGTAGGCTTTCTTCCTTTCCATAGTTCATAAATGGTGGATGATGTTCCCTTTCTCAAGGTGACCCTGTTATGGACATAACAGACTGTATTCATAGCTTCAGCCCAAAAATGAATAGGAAGTCCTTTGGCATGTATCATTGCTCTGGCAGATTCCTGTATAGTCCTGTTTTTCCTTTCCACAACTCCATTTTGTTGAGGAGTTATGGGTGAAGAGAATTCATGATTGATTCCTTCTGAGGAACAAAACTCATCAAACTTACTATTTTCAAACTCCTTGCCATGATCACTTCTAATTCTGACAATGCATCCTTCTTTTTCTATTTGAATTCTTTTGCACAATTCCTTAAATACATCAAATACATCAGACTTTTCCCTAATGAAGTTAATCCAGGTGAATCTGGAAAAATCATCCACAACAACATACGCATATCTCTTTCCTCCAAGACTTTCCACCTGCATTGGACCCATCAGATCCATATGTAGGAGTTCTAGCACCTTAGAGGTGGTCAGATGTCTTGTCTTTGGATGTGACATTCTAGTTTTCTTTCCAACCTGATGTTCACCACAGACTCTCCCTTCATCTATTTGAAGCCTTGGAATCCCTCTGACTGCCTCCATGGATATGATCCTTTTCATCCCTCTCATATGTAAATGACCAAGTTTTTGGTGCCACAGTTTCACTTCCTTTTCTTATTTGGCTATAGAGCACACAGAAGAATAATTAGTGTTCTCAGACTCCCATAAGTAACAGTTGTCTTTTGATCTGACTCCTCTCATTACAACTTCTTGTTTTTTATTAGTTACAAGACATTCAGACTTGGTGAAGTTGATCTTGAATCCTAGATCACATAATTGACTGATACTTATGAGATTAGCAGTCAAGCCTTTTACCAGCAATACTTCATTTAGGTTTGGAACTCCAGGGCAGTCCAAGTTTCCAACTCCTTTGATTTCTCCTCTAGCACCATCTCCAAAAGTTACATAACTAGTAGTATGAGGTTTAACATTATTCAGAAGATTCTTGATTCCAGTCATGTGTTTAGAGCATCCCCTGTCAAAATACCAGTATTCCTTTGCAGAGACTCTAAGGGAGGTGTGAGCTATCAGGGTTGTAGATTTTTTCTTCCATTGTTTAGTATATGGTCCCTTGTTAGACTTAGGCTTGACAACTGGGATCTGATTAGGATATCCATACAATCTTAAGCAGAATGGCTTTATGTGACCAAACCTTCCACAATGATGACATTTCCATCTTTGATACTTTTTCTTCATGTTTCTCTGTTCTCGATGTTGAGTGCTATGTTGTGACATCTGCTTTGACATTTGTTTATCAGGCATGATCTTCTTCTTGTCTACAGTGGATTTCTTTGCTGCCACAAATCCAAGACCAGACTTGTTTCCCACATTTTGTCCAGCCTGAAGGATTTCTTCTAATTTGTCAGTTCCATTTGTCAGCATCTTGACAGACTTGGTCATCTGATCAAGTTTTGAGTTTAGCATTTGAACTTCACCTTCGAGATGACTTATAGTATCAGTGTCTGCCTTCTTCTCAGCCTCCAACTTTACTATGAGTTTTTTTATCTCTCATTTTGCTGACATACTTCAGCACTTCTGATACATAGCTTCTTGTAGGAGTCATCCAGTTCTTCAAATGTCACTTCCTCATCACTAGAGTCACTATCAGAGTTACAAATACCAGCTAGTGCAGTAACTAGTTTGGCAGATTCTTCTTCAGAATTACTTTCTGAGTCACAATCAGACCAAGTAACAGACATTCCTTTCTTTTGTTTCTTAAGAAAGGTAGGACATTCAACTCGAATGTGCCCATATCCTTCACATTCATGGCATTGGATTCCTTTTCTTTGATTTCCCTTTTCTTCAGACTTTGGTCTTCTGCTGGAGTCATAGGATCTGTTAATGTCAGAGGGAATTTTCTTGACATTTGACCTTGACTTTGGGTCCATTCTCTTGATGAGTTTGTTGAACTTCCTTCCAAGCATGGCTATAGCTTCTGAAATATTCTCTTCATCATCCTCCTTGTTTTCATCTTCAGTATTAGATACAAGTGTTATGCTCTTGTTTTTCTTGTCAACATTGTCACTGATCCCCATCTCAAAAGTCTGAAGTGACCCAATGAGTTCATCAACCTTTAAGTTGCAGATATCCTGAGCTTCCTCTATAGCAGTCACCTTCATTGCAAATCTTTTAGGCAAGGATCTGAGAATTTTTCTCACCAGCTTTTCTTCTGACATCTTTTCTCCCAATGCTCCTGAGGTGTTGGCAATTTCCAAGATGTTCATGTGAAACTCATGAATGGTCTCATCTTCCATCATCCTTAGGTTCTCAAATTTGGTAGTCAGCATCTGAAGCATTGACATTTTTACTTTGGATGTACCCTCATGGGTAGTTTTGAGAGTGTCCCAAACATCCTTGGCCAGTTCACATTGATGTACTAGTCTGGATATGTTTCTATCAATTCCATTGAACAAGGCATTTAATGCTTCGGAGTTACCCAGGGCTAACTCATCTTCTTCTTTGCTCCATTCTTCCTCAGGTTTCAGACTGGTTGTCCCATCTTTCCCAGTTATGGTGGGATGGTTCCATCCTTTGTCAGCAGCTTTCCAAGCC
Organism: Vicia faba; assembly: GCA_948472305.1. Taxonomy (NCBI): domain Eukaryota; kingdom Viridiplantae; phylum Streptophyta; class Magnoliopsida; order Fabales; family Fabaceae; genus Vicia; species Vicia faba. The sequence continues at coordinate 1,186,180,643 of OX451735.1, read as the reverse complement.
TTTTTGTCCAGTGATTTTAAGAAGGCAATCATACGAGGTTTCCAGTAGTCATAATTTGATCCATCCAGAATGGGTGGTCTGTTCCCAAATCCTCCTTCTTTGTCCATAGCGCCATAAAATAATATCCCTAGATCTCACCCAGTAAGACAGGCAGGGTGCCTGATCTGATGCCAATTGAAATTCTGGCAACAGATACTTAATGTCACAGTGAATGTTATGACACCGTATCTGACACACTTCAAGACAGTAAATTTAAAAGCAGTAAAGAACACAATCAATTGTTTACCCAATTCAGTGTGTAACAACACCTACTCTGGAGGCTACCAAGCCAGGGAGGAAATTCACTATAAGAGATATTAATTCAGGAATAAACCAACCAGTTTATCTCCTTCACTTAAGACCTACCCAATGCAACTTCAATCTAAGTTCAACTTAAACCTGAGTTCCTACTCACTCCCCCTCAATCACAGTAGTGATACTAAACTATTGATTAATGAAATTATGAAGACACTCTACAGTACACACACTTGATTTTGCTTCACAGCTTTAATCAAGTGACAAACACTCGTGCTTCAAAGCTTTGAGTGATAAACAGCCCTAACTTGACTTTGCTTCAAAGCTTTAATCAAGTGACACAAACACTCGTGCTTCAAAGCTTTGAGTGATACACAACCCTTACAATCAAATCCTACTCCAAGTAACTTATCACAATGATAATTGCTTGGCTCACAGTAGTTACAACTATACAATCCCTTATTGATCTTCTGTCAAAAAGTGTCCTTCACCAACAATCTTCATGAGGAATATATAGGCAGGCTATTCTTCAGTTAGGGTTTCCACGAAAATAGCTAGGGTTAATTCGAGTTAACCTCAAGACTTGGTCTTAGGTTTTCAACAACCAGATTAGGGTTAAGCAGGGTTAACCTAATGTCCACGTGAGTATCTGATCTGGACTGTATAAACCAGATTCCTGAAAATTCTCAGGAATAACAAATCTGCACAAATGTTAGATCAGTACAGGATGTCTTAACATTGGTTATGACAACAAGAATCATGTTCACTGATTTTGGTAGAATGCAATAAATATGATCATTGCTTAATGATCATGCTAAACACTTAAATTGAGTAGCTCCTGTATGACATTCTTTTTCTGCAGAATGTACCTATTATCCCAGAATGTTATGACATCAGTCATGACATTCACAAAATTGGTTTTACCAAAAAAAAATGCCAACAACCAAACACTTACACATATGTTGGATAAACATGAACAACAAATGATTGAATAAGCCTAAATAAAGTGCAGATGACTAGTTTAAAAAGATGTTAAAGTACTACATCTTGTTTTCAAAGAACAACATCTTGTTAATGATGTAATGACAAGATATCAAGTCAAGAGGACTTACCTTTAGGCTGCACTGGTTGTTTTAGATCTGAATGCTTTTCCAAATGATGTGATAACCTTGTGAGTCTTCAGGAAGATGCTCTGGACTGCTAGAACTGAATTGGACTGTACTATAATGTTTTTGGTGTTTTAAAGATGGAGATGAATAGTAATACAGGAACTGTTTTTGTGATGTTTTGGACCACTTTTGTATGTGATGAGTTGTTTGGTTTAAAGGAGAGTTTGTATGGTAGAATAATGAGTTGGGTTTCTGTTTTGAACAAGAGCAATTTTGGTTTTGAAAATGAGTCAAGGTTGCACAGAATATTGTTTTTTTTCTGTTCAACAAAACTCTCTCTTTTTCTCTAGAAAATCTTTTCTCTCTTCAAAATCCAACCCCTTTGTCTTATGAGACAATCCTCTTTTGTAGACCCCTTGATTGTGGTTTAGGGGGGAAAACAAATAAGCCATTTTGAATTGTTTTGGCATACTGCTTTGATACTTTCTGCACCCAATTTTCTTTTTCCATTTTGGTGTAATTTGGGGGTTGTCATGGTGCAGGCTTGAGCTGGCTGCATAGAGCAGTTTTTGACTGTATTGGACAGCATGCATACTTAGGATGTAACATGGCACAAGCTTTCTTGCAGGGCAGCATAGGGTGTTGTGGCAATGTGATATATCATATTTTCTTCAATCTTGGACAGCATAGTTATAGCATGTGATATATCATATTTTCTTCAACTTTGGACAACATAGTTTGTAGCATGTCACAACTTTAGTCTTGTGCACATTATGTCAAAGGCAAAAATATTGTGACAAAGTTTTGATCAAGACATAGTTTTAGAATTTGTAATTTTGCAAAATGTCACTTTGTAATAACTTGAATTACTTGCATCATCTTGAATTATTTGGAGTTGTAGTAAGATGCCATGAAGCAAATGAAATTAACCAAGTATAGAAAATACTTAGAAAAATGTCAAAGTCTTGCAAAGTTGGATTTTTTTTATTCTTTTGATTTTTGATGATCAAACTTCATTTTTTTGGATGTCTTGACATAATGTGATTTTTAGGACTCAAATTTGATCAAAAAAGTCAAAGTTTGACTTTTTTAGCATTCGGTTGACTTTTTTAGTAGAAACTCCAATTTTGCTCATTTTGCCCCCTTTTGATAATTTGAATGATTCTTCTTAGAAAATGTAGTATGAGGCTTGAAACTTGACTGAAGTAATTCTAAGAATCCTTGCGACAGGAGAGGGAAACTTTTGGGGTACAACAGCTGCCCCTGTTCAATCTTCTTTAACCTGAATAGTTAGACTGACATGTTTTACCAGTCGTGACTCGAAGGTGGAAGATGATTGGACACTAGAGTGCCCAGAAATTTGCACTCGGTGATGTGATGGTTGGGGGAATGGGCTTAGAGATGCCATTTGGAGAGATGGTAGAAATTTGTTTGAGATGGGCTTAAAGATGCCATCCAAAAGTGATCGCTTGCATGGTAATTTGTAAGCTGAAAGAATGAGCATCAGAATGGCATCCGTGTCTAGAGCGTATCTGAACTGTATTTGAAAGTTGAATTTGAACTGTATCTGAATGAGTATTAGAATGGCGTTCGTGTCTAGAGCGTATCTGAACTGTATCTGAATGAGTATCAGAATGGAGTCTGTGTCTGGAACATATCTGAACTGTATCTGAAGAATGAATTTGAATGAGTATCAGAATGGCATCCGTGTCTGGAGTGTATCTGAACTGTATTTGAACTTGAAATTTGAATGAGTATCAGAATGGATTCCATGTTTGGAGCATATCTGTACTGTATCACGATTGCATATTGTTTAACAGTAGTTGTTAATATTATCCTGGAAAGGGTAAAATGTTAGCTGGAACACAAAATTATGTTGTATGAAATGTATGATGCGATATATGTGTTTTATCAATGTTTATGATATGTGGATGTAATGTATACGCATGTAAGCTGATTCGATGTATTGCTGAGGAAAATAAATCCTTGACTGCTGCTGAGGATATGTGGATTCTTCATGTTTTGAAGTTGGAGTATTGACAAAGATTCTTTTGTGAGCAATTCCCTATACTGCTTGAGTAATTTGCTTGGGGAATCCATAGAATTTTGATGACTTCTACTGGGGATAGGAGTCTTTGTTCCATTGGTGAGCAATGAAACTCTGTGGGGAGAAAGCTTATTCCTGTTTGGGAAAAGGTTTAGGAGTTTCAGTCATCTGCCGCTCTGTCGGGGAGTTATCCTAGGTTAGGGAGAAACAGAAGTTAGCTGTTATCCGGTTGAATTTCGGGCTTCAAGGCAACTTGCTGGGGAATTTGGAGAAACTGGATGGTTTCCACTAGGGATTAATAGTTTGAAGTTTCAGCTCCGCTGGGGATCTTAATGACGTCTGGTAGGGATTGCTCATGAAATAGCCAAAAGACGTTTTCCTATTATTTCAACCTGTCAGTAATTGTTCTTTTTCATTTTGTTTATTTGTAAACAGTGATTATGTTCAAATGCATATGTTCATTAATGAATCATTGGACGTTTTTGCAAATAAAACATAAGTGTAAAAGAAAAGGACAAATAGCTTTCTGTACTTTAAAGAGATATCTTTGTATTCATTTTGAATAAGTATTTTGTACAAAGGAGACAGACATCCTAGTAAGAGGATGGTGTCATAAAAGTAAGAAGAATTTATACAAAGAAAGACAGCTATGTGTGATAATCCCATGGGGTTCCCATTCGGCTATAGCCTCCGTATCTCTAAATATCTTATCTATTCGTTGCTTCGTCCGAAGATGATTAAATTGATCAGAAACTCCGAGTTTGTCAGTGTAGAGATTGTCCTCAACGTGATTCGACGAGACATACTCATACGCTTTAATTCCCTAACTTTTGCCTGGACTGCCCTTTCATGTTTTCAATCCACTGGGAAACCCTTTTTTGCCCAAGTTGCCCTTTCAGGTTTTCAACTTGTCGGGTGTACAGATTTTTTTTTTATTTTATCCCTAATTTTTGCCCGAACCTTTTGGTTCGCCGGGATGCCCTTGTTTTGTCTAGGTGTTCAACCCAACGGGTCTCTTATGCGTAGTATCTTTTGACTATGTCTGCGTTCGCAAGGTGTGGCAGGTCGTCGCTATCCATGGTGGTTAAGATCATTGCCCCACCGGAAAAGATATTCTTGATTACAAATGGTCCCTCATAGGTAGGAGTCCATTTTCCCCTGGGATCACTTTGTGGCAAGATGATGCGCTTGATCACCAGATCTCCAACTTGATATACTTGGCGTCTGACTTTCTTGTTGAAAGCCTTGATCATCCATTTTTGATACATCTGACCATGGAAAACAGCAGTAAGTCTCTTTTCATCAATTAAGTTCAGTTGATCAAGTCGGGTCTGGATCCAATCGTCTTCACTCAAACCTTCATCTTTCATAATTCTCAAAGAGGGGATTTGAACCTCAATAGGCAAGACAGCCTCCATGCCATAAACCAAAGAATAGGGTGTTTCCCTGGTCGATGTGCGAGCCGTGGTACGGTACCCATGGAGAGCAAACGGTAGCATCTCATGCCAGTCCTTGTAGGTGACTGTCATTTTCTGTATGATCTTTTTAATGTTTTTATTAGCAGCTTCGACTGCACCATTCATCTTTGGCCGATAAGGGGATGAATTATGATGTTGAATCTTGAACTGCTCATACAAGGCGGTGATCATAGTATTATTAAGGTTTGTACCGTTATCAGTGATGATCCTTTCTGGGATACCGTACCGGCAAATAAGATTCTTCTTGATGAAGCGGGCAACAACATTCTTAGTAACGGATGCGAAGGAAGATGCTTCGACCCACTTTATGAAATAGTCAATGGCCACTAGAATGAAGAGGTGTCCATTGGAGGTTGTAGGCTTGATCTCCCCAATCACATCGATTCCCCACATAGCGAAGGGCCAAGGAGCTGTTAAGACATTTAAAGGAACCAGAGGCACGTGCACCTTGTCTGCATAAATTTGACACTTATGGCAGGTCCGGGAGTGTTGATAGCAGTCTGCTTCCATGGTAGACCAATAATAGCTTCCCTGTAGGATTTTCTTCGCCATCGTAGCCCACTAGAGTGGGTGCCAAAGGTACCTTCATGTAATTCATCCATGATCTTTTCAGCTTCAAACTTATCCACACAATGGAGCAGAATAGAATCATGATTACGTTTGTACAGGACGCCATTACTTAGGAAGAACTTAGCGGAGAATCTCCTTAGGAACTTTTTATCATTGATTGAAGTTCCTTCTGGATATTCTTGAGCCTCGAGATACCTTTTGACTTCATGAAACCAAGGTTTGTCCACTACTTCTTCAGTATTAATCTCGTGACAGTGTGCTGGTCCGTCCATTCCTTCAATGGTGATCTGGGGAGCCTTGTTATCCAAATTAAGTTTAAACATAGATGACATTGTGGCTAGATCATCTGCTAGCTGATTTTCTTCTCGCAGGAAATGCTCGAAAGTAATCTGCTCGAAATGTGGTAACAATGTCAAAACATGTTCTTTGTAAGGGATAAGGTTTGGATGCTTAATGGCCCATTCTCCTTTGATCTGACTGATGACCAAAGTTGAATCCCCAAATACAACCAAAGAATTGATTCCCAAGTCTATGGCAGCCTTGAGACCAAAGATGCATGCTTCGTATTCCGCCATGTTGTTCGTACAGTTGAAGCAAAGTCTGGCAGTAAAAGGAGTATGACATCCTTCCGGAGATATGAGTACAGCGCCGATACCATTACCAAGTGCATTGGATGCCCCATCAAAGAACAGGGTCCATCGGGATCCTTGTCCAGGTCCGTCATATGGTCTGATTTCTTCACAATTGTCTAATGTCATGATGTCTTCGTCTGGGAATTCAAACTTCATGGACTGATAATCTTCTACAGCTTGATGAGCAAGATGATCAGCTAGTACGCTGCCTTTTATAGCTTTTTGGGTAGTGTATTGTATGTCATATTCTGTTAGGATCATCTGCCATCTAGCTATCCTCCCATATAGAGCAGGCTTCTCAAAGATGTACTTTATCGGATCCATCTTAGATATCAGCAAAGTGGTATGAGTCAACATATACTGTCTTAGCCGGCGAGTAGCCCATACCAGAGTGCAGCAAGTTTTCTCGAGTAGTGAATATCTGGTTTCACAGTCGGTAAACTTTTTGCTCAGGTAGTAAATAGCGTGCTCTTTTCGGCCAGACTCGTCATGCTTCCCCAATACACACCCCCATTGAGTTTTCTAAAACGATCAGATACATGATTAGTGGTCTTCCCTCGACTGGTGGCATCAAGACAGGAGGCTCTTGTAAATACTCTTTGATTTTGTCAAAAGAAATCTGACATTCATCATTCCATCTGATTACTTGATCTTTCTTCAACAGTTTGAAGATTGGTTCACAAGTAGACGTTAGGTGAGAAATGAATCTGGCAATATAGTTCAGGCGTCCCAAGAATCCTCTGACTTCCTTCTCAATACGAGGAGCAGGCATTTCTTGTATTCCTTTAACTTTGGCAGGATCAACCTCGATGCCTTTGTTGCTGACAATGAACCCTAAGAGTTTACCGGACCGGACTCCGAATGTGCACTTGTTTGGATTCAACCTTAGTTTGTACTCCTTCAATCTCACAAACAGTTTTTGCAAGTGATCAAGGTGTTCTTCTTCAGTTTGTGATTGTGCTATCATGTCATCTACGTAGACCTCTATCTCATGATGTATCATATCATGAAACAAAGCTACCATGGAGCGTTGATAGGTTGCCCCGGAATTCTTCAGTCCGAATGGCATCACTTTGTAGCATAACATCCCCCATTGTGTGACAAACGTAGTTTTTTCCATGTCCTCATGTACCATTTTGATCTGGTTATATCCTGAGAATCCGTCCATGAAAGAAAATACTTTGTGTTGGGTCGTATTATCAACCAGGATGTTGATGTGTGGAAGTGGAAAATCATCTTTAGGGCTGGCCCTATTTAAATCTCTATAATCCACGCACATCCGTACTTTGCCGTCTTTTTTAGGCATGGGAACAATGTTGGCAACCCATTGAGGATATGAAGTAACAGGCAAAAATCCAGCATTGAACTGCTTTATGACTTCCGCTTTGATCTTCTCTGACATGTCAGGTCTCATGCGGTGGACTATTTGTTTCACTGGTGGATAGTCTTCTCTTATTGGCAGACGATGTACCACGATGTCTGTATTAAGTCCCGACATGTCTTCATATGACCATGCAAAGATCTCAACATAATCATGCAAAAGCTTAATTAGGCGCTCCTTGACACTCGGATCTAAATTGGCACCCATTTTGATTTCCTTTTTATCTTCCTCGGTACCCAAGTTGATTGTATCCAACGACTCCTCATGAGGTTGAATAGCTCTTTCCTCTTATTGTAGTAGTCTGGCCAATTCCCCTGGCACCTCACAATCTTCCTCACCTTCGTATTCGGCTTGGTAGATCAGATCTTCAGAGTCACTGAAGACTATAGTAGTATCGTTACCCATGGGATCCGGAATAGAGGGGTACCTGCATTTGTGAGTGTGGGTGTGTGTAAGGGTATAGCCATCTTTAAACAATAAAATGTAAAAGAAAGATAATGAGCACAAAAGATTTATATGTGAAAAAGCGTCCATGATTCATTGAATGTCATATGAGATGAAATAAAAAACCCTTGCAAATGGACCATTGTGCCTCGGGTGGCGACACAAGGTTTTTAAAGTGTGAATTGTTCGTGAATATTATAAGTCCAACAGAAATGTAAAAGATAAATTACTGAGAGATGAAAGTTATTGGGACAAAGTCTCTGGCTTCCCAGTTGCGAAGTCCTCCGCTGACAGTAGGAAATATCCAATCTTCCAGGCTGCCATCCTCTTCATTGTCTTCTACTGCATTGACCCCTTGGTTGCTAATCTTCACAGGTGGCCCTCCAACACGGGCATGGCGCACAACCTTCTGAGCAGTTGAAGTAAAACCCAAGCCAAACTTGTCTGATTTGTACAGAATGTCTGGAAGCTGCCCCCAGATGGTGCATCCACCCTCTTCTATTACTGCCTTTGCATCCTTTAGAGATGACATCCAAAGTGGAGGTCTTGTGATATTGGGAATCGAGGATGCTGCCTTGGTTGCCGCTACTTCTTGAGAGACCTCCTAGAAATGTTGGAAAGGGGTTTCAATGAACTCGTCATCCAACTCCACATATCGAAAGAAATTCATATGACTAACCATGTATTCTTCCTCCCCATGGACAGTTATGATATTTCCTTGGACCGGGTATTTCAGCATCTGGTGTAATGTGGAAGTGACAGCACCGATGTTGTACCCCAAAATTTGCCCTCTCATTTTATCAAGATTTGCCCCACAAGACTTCTTGGACTCAAGACCAGATTAGGGTTTACACAGCTCAAGACCTCTCCTTGCACTGATGACCTGAAATTAGGGTTTTAGTTTGCACAAGGAATTTTGGATTTTCAATGCCTCATGAGACTTTCATACTTCATGTTGGACTCCTAAGATTTCTCATACCAAATTTCAAGCCTTGAATCACATTTTTGCCCAGTCAATTGGACAGTTAACCTAAAAATCAGTTGTATTGGGGAAAAAGTCAACTGTGGCCAATTTACAGTCAAACATCATAATTTTTCATCCACATCAACATTATAGACTCATATGAACCATTTGATCAAGTTTGGCCCACAACTCCTCAAGAAATTTGATCAGATCATCAAAAGGGCAAAATGGTCAAAATTAGGGTTTTGACTAAGAAAGGGCAATTTCTGATTTTTGACCTAGCCAATGACCAATTGGGTTCAAGCATGGTTTAAAGGAATCAATGGAATCATATTTACCTAATCACAAGGTTCAAAAGATCTCAAATGCATTGGATTGACAGATGAATTTTCCAGTCAACTGATTAAAAATCAACTGTACACTGAAAAGTCAAACTTTGACTTTTTGGTCAAAATCAAGTGCCAGGGGTCATAATTCATCAAAATATGTCAAAATGTTAAACTTGTTGGTCAAGAAACCTAAATTTGGAAATTAGGGTTTAAGTTTGAAAATTTTCATAACTTAGAATTTTTCTAAGTTATGAAAAATTCTTATTTTTTCCCAACTTTTCCCAACTTTTTCACCATGATGCAATTGGATTCAAAGAAAACTTCCAACATCTAAATTGTAGTCCTCCATAAAATCTACAACTTTTATTTACAAAGTTTTTCCAAAAGATGATTGGATCTCAAGTTATGATTTTGTGAATAAGGGTCCATAAACTTTTTAACTTAGTGAAATTTTGCCGTAGTTTTGGCAGATTTTTGACCTAACTTCATGCCAACTTTTCACCTAGTTCCAAGTAGAATCTCAAAATTCATTTCAAATATGGATTTTAGATCATGTTACAAGATTTCCAAAATGTCAAATAACTCTCCAAGATCATATATGGTTAGGGAGAATCGAAGGAATGAAAATGGAAAATCATCACTTTTGTCCAAGGCATTTTTCACATTGGTTCAAGTTGCAAATCAGTTTGGATCATGCTTGTACTTGCATTACAGGTTCTAATCCTTTTTACACTCCAAAATTGAATGCAAATACATTGGACAATGGCTTTGTTCTGAGATATAGAGCATTGTACATTGATTTATTCCATTTATGGCAAAAAGTTTACATTGTTATTTTGATAAAGCATGCTTTATGTAACTTTGTTTATCTTGAGCCATGGACCTAATATCTTTTTGCAAACAAGATCCACAGATATCAGAAAATTGGTACCAACTCTCATCAGGCCTTGAGCTAACCTGTACAGGCTTTGAGCTTTGTCAACTGACCTTTTCTTCAAAAACAAGAAAACTTGCAAAAGTGAACATAACTCTTCCATCTGATAAAAACAAGTCTTGATATCATTTCAAACAAGTTCAGCATATTGTAACAAGCCTAAGACACGAATTGCTAAGCTCTCAAACACCCTTAAACAAAAAAATCACCATTTCTGCCCAAAACATATTTCACTAGCCAAATCACTAGCCAAATCATATTTCACTCGTGCGTTTTTTGTTTCAAGGCTTCAAACACATTCCATACATCACACCTAAGCTGTCTAGGCTTCTCTCAAGCAACTGTAACCTCTATTTCGAGGATCACCATTTTCATTTTGAAGCTTTGCAGGTTGACTTCTATAGGGAGATTCAGGCAACTTCGAGGCAAGCTGAGCATTGGGAAAGGTTGAGGGAACTTCAAGCAAGCTAAAAAGAACTTCAGGCCTCACTCAAAGTTGCTACATTTCCATATCCAAACTCAATTGAACAAGGTAATTTTCAAAGTTCTATCTCCTTATTTAGGCATCATTAGGCTTAGGTTTGTGAAGCAAAAATGTAGTCCTTAAGCTCCTTGAGTTGTACATATGCGTAGATTTCATTTATATTAACTGAGCTAGGAGTATTTGATAGTTGAAGTTGCTGAAAAAACTAGGTTAGAATTTAGGGCCACTAAAATTCTCCTTAGTCTTTTAGAGTTAGGTCAAGTTCTTTATATCATTAGAATCGTGTGATGATGAGCTACATTTTTTATGTTATACATTTTTGATTTTATGCAAAGAACAGCGAGAACAGGTTTTGAACACAGGGCGCACGCGTTTTGGTCTGGAGGTCAAGGATGAAGTGAAGTGGGCTTGGGCTTGCTGTTTGCTTCTATTTGCACCCCCTTTTACTTTCTGCACCCCCTTTTGCATTTTCTTTTATATTTTTGTATTTTCTTGCATATTTCATATTTCTGACTTTTATTTATTTTTTCTAAACATTTAAAATCACAAAAAATATTTTCTTTATTTTTTGCATTTTATCATATTTATTTTTATGTTTTTTTTTTTGCATAAAAAAAATAGTTTATTAGGTTTAATATAATTTATTTTCTTAAATAAACTTGTAAATAATATAAAAGTATCATACATTTTTATTTTTTATTATTTATACACTTAAAATATTATTTTCTCACATATTTTATTTTTTAACATTTTTGTATATATTTTTTATTTATTTTCTTGTACATAAATGAAATAAATAATAATAGAATATATATTTTCTTTTAAACCAAAAATTAGGGTTTCTTCACCCTTTCAAAAAATAATCATTTTATTCTTCTTGCTTTTTAAGACATAAATAAATTCATTTTTACATACATAAAAATCAATACAAAAACATTTTGCATATTTACATTTTATTGCATATTTAAATATTTGTTTATTTATTTATTTGTATAATAAATTCAATTGGGTTGAATAGTAAACTAGGGTTTTATTTTGTGCAAATACCCCCTATTCAAACATGTATCCCCCTCCCCATAATATTGTTGTAATAGTCTAGATTTACATTACGCATTTTATTGCTTTATATGCATGATAGTAAACTAGGGTTTTGTATGCAAAGACCAAAAATTAAACAAATAGTATGACTTAATACAAGACAAAAATGCATGAAAAATGACAACACATTGCACACAAGCACCCCTAGGGTTTCATCCACTTTGTTGTCTTAAAACATGGCCATGGTATGCATGCTAGGTATCTTGGCAAAGTCAAACAAAACAAAAAGATCATAGTCCCTCGATGACGCTATCAAAATGTTGCCTAAAAACAAATGACCTTAGTCCCTGAAACTTGCTAAGATACTTGGCATCATTGCTATCATGGTCATACGATGACCCACGCCCGTCCTGTTTAACATCCAAAGATAGGGTTGTTTACCAAATACAATGGTAAAACAACAATGTCAAAGGAATAAAAATGTGTAGGAAAGACTTTCGAGTAAGTAGATAAGCTTCTAGTTACTTGATCAATTTGCAAACCATCCTTGCTATTTTCAAACACACACAATTTCAAAGCAATTTCCAAACAACTTTCAAAAAACATTGAAACATTTTTCAAAAGACAAACATCTTTGTATACATTCTTACGAACGAGAATCATTACAAAGATTGCCAAAACGATGGCCTCTTTTCAAAATACTTTCAAAACCACACAAAGCACCATTTCAAACAATTGGAAAAGCAAAGCAAGTGATCTAAACAAGTAATTAAGAGCCCATGGATAACCATGGATGAAAAGGGTGCTAGCACCTTCCCTTTTCATAATCTATCCCCCGAACTCAAGAAAACATCTCAAAGGTTATTCCTGTGATTTTTTACCTTTCCTTTTGGATAAAATAAAATTCGGTGGCGACTCTTGCTAAACCGAAACATTTGCGAACACAACGCAAAACCTCAAGTCAGTTCTCCCACCGTATCACAGAACTGGCGACTCTGCTGGGGAATTTTATAAAAGTGGGGTTACCTTAGGGTTTTAGATCACCTTTACATGCTTATCTTGCTTGACTTGTTTGCTTTACACTTTGGTTCTATTGTTTGGGTTTGAATCCTTTACCCGGATTTGGGAAACATTCATAGGTAAATAGAAATACGTTGTGGAAACTGTGTGGGGTATACCGACACGATCTAAGCAATAGCTATGTTAGTGTGACATATTTGTGGGTACCGGTAGCATTTGAGTCAATCAAAGATAATACGGGGCCGCTGAGTGATGTTATGAAGCACTAACGAACTTTTAGAACCTTTACATGACCAACTTGGCCTTTTAGGATGTAGTGAGATGACTGGCTTTGGTGCAGTCCGAAGTTGGTAGATACTCGATACTACACTCATTGAGGGTTGTTTTCTTGGAATATTTCGGTCGCCAGTAAAGTGGCTAAACTGAAACAATGAACACAGAAAACAATCCAGTGATATTGAGCTCCTTAGAACCCGGTTACTATTTCTAGGATAGGTTGAGCCAACTAAACTTCAAGAGGGTACTTACCTATGAAACCCCATGCAAGCCTGAACTAGGAACTTGTGTGATTTTGTTGTACATATATACTTGTGCATAACATCATGAACATCATGAAACATCATATGCATCCACTAACCATTTCAAGGATTTTGGATTTTCATCTTTGTTCCTGTTTTGTAGGTTATGGATTCACTTCGCAGGAAAACCATCCAAGTCAACCTTGTGAGAATTCCTCCACAACTCAAGGAGCTTGCTTCCAAGATTCTAGAGTATTCTCCATTCACTGAGAGACATGGTCGACTTCTCAACTTGGTCAACTCCAACACAGAGGAAGATATGGTAAAAGTTTTCTCCCAGTTCTTTGACCCTCTACACCACTGCTTCACATTTGCTGATTACCAGCTTGTGCCTACTTTGGAGGAATTTTCTAAACTCTTGAGGATTCCTATTCTCCATCAACTACCTTTCAACAGTACGGAAAGAGATCCAAAGCCTGAAGATGTTGCTCAAGCCCTGCACTTGCAACCATCATATGTCACAGGTCATTGGGAAACCAGAAGTGGTGTCAAGGGTTTCTTGGCAAAGTTCCTGTTTGAGAAAGCTCAAGAATGCTGGAATTCTCTAGACCTGCAAGCTTTTGAGGAGATTGTAGCTTTTCTCATCTATGGGTTGGTCTTGTTCCCAAACCTTGATCAGCTTATAGATGTCAATGCTGTCAAAATCTTCATGGCTCGCAACCCGGTGCCTACATTGCTTGGAGATATCTTGCACTCTTTTCACACTCGAACAATGAGGAAAAGATGTGTTCTCATGTGTTGCAGTCCTCTACTGGCAAGATGGTTTATTTCTCATCTTCCCCAATCAGTCTTGAAGAATGAGCAAGGCTTGAGGTGGTCACAATGGCTGATGACTCTTACACATTCATATGTTCATTGGTGTTCTCGATCCAGAGAAAATGTTATCATCATCGTCCGTTGTGGGGAATTCCCTAATGTCCCTCTACTTGGCATTAGGGGAGGCATCACCTATAACCCCTGCTTGGCTCTGAGACAGTTTGGGTATGCCCAAAGGGATGGCCCACATGACATGCTGATTCCAGACATGGTTTTTGATTTCGACAACGACGACCAAGGACTTAGTCAAAGGTTTATCCGAGCTTGGAGGATGCCTAACAAGGTAGACAGTAAGACCTTGGGACACAAGAATTCCATCCCCCTTGAGCCTTACCTCAAGTGGGTACGAACCCGAGCCCAAAGTCTTATGATGCCGTACCCCTCCATTCTCCCTGTGATTATAGATCCTGTTATGGAAGGAGAGGTTCCATACACCCTCCTACATCCTGACATGCCAACATCACTCGAAGATCTGCAAAGGAGTTGGATAAAGCTCAAGGGATAACGCGATACTTTTGAAGCCTAATTCTATGCCAGCGACAAGAAGGTTTTGGAACTCACTCATCAACTTCACGAAGAGCGGACTCTCAACACCTACATTACACCAAAGAGGATGTGCAACGTCTTTTTACCTTAGAATTTTGTATTATTTTGCCCATGGGGCATTGATGTACTAACAATTTTATCTTATTAATATGACGTGTGTTTCTTTGTTGTTTAAAACAAATTTGAATTTCTGAATCCTTGAAAGCATTACATGAATACATATCATTCATCATATGCTTAAACAGGTCTTCACACCAAGTTTCCTCATCTCTCTGTTGTTTATTTCAGTAAGATGGATATTGAACAAACGGTCAAAGACTTACAAGCTCAGAATTCACAATTTCAACAGCTACTTCTGACCTTGACCAAGGGGCAGGAGGAGCTCAAAACTTTGTTGGAGAAGGAAAAGGATAAAAAGAAGGAGAAGAGGGTTGGTTTGGCTACCTTGGGCAGAAGATTTGAGGTTCAAGCCAGAAGGGTCCTAGATTTCCCATCAACATCTGAAGAAGGGGAAGGAAAGGGTAAAAGAGCTGCAGTGTCATCTGATTCTGAAGCTGAAGAAGAGGAAGATGAGGATTACTCTGAACAATATTACCCTACGGCCGATGACAAATACAAAAATCTGGAAGAGCGTCTAGCTGCCATGGAGATTCAGAGAGTGCCTGGGCTGGACTTTGAAGAGTTAGGGTTGGTATCTGGAATTGTAATCCCTCCTAAGTTTAAAGTGTCACTGTTTGCTAAGTACGATGGGGTGTCTTTCCCAAAGATACACCTACGATCTTATGTCAGGAAAATTCAACCACATTCTTCTGACAAAGACTTATGGGTCCACTTTTTCCACGACAGTTTGTCGAGGACGCAGCTGGATTGGTTCTACCATTTGGAGAGGTCTGATGTGCATAATTGGGAGGATTTAGAAGCTACATTCTATAAGCATTATCAATATAATGCGGACTTAGCACCAACCCGTACTCAATTATAGAGTATGGACATGGTCTCAAATGAAGGTTTCAAAGAGTATGCCCAGAAATGGAGAGACTTGGCAGGACGGGTGCAGCCACCTTTATCTGAAAGAGAGCTAGTCGATATGTTCTTGGGGACGTTTTCAGGTCCTTTCCTTAATCACCTGATAGGAAGCTCTTCTGTGGAGTTCACTGAGTTGATTCTAACTGGTGAGAGAGTCGAAGTCGGCATTAAAAACGGGAAAATTCAAAAAGGTGCATCTGCTTCCACTTCCATCAAAAAGACTATTCCAGCAAAGAAGGAAGTATCAGCTGTCTACTCCCAAAGAGGCCAAAGAAGAGTTTAGCGCTGGCCAGCGGTGGGGGCCGTAATGATTCAGAAGTCTGCAGTTGATCAGCCCAGAAACAATCAACCCAGAACCAACCAAACAAGGGTGGAAAGGCCTGTACAGAAATTCACCCGAATAAACATGACTCCTGCTCAGGTTCTACCCCATCTCTTGAAGTTAAACCTTGCAAGTTTGAAGGAGGCCCCAAAGAACCCGAATACTGCTTCTCCGTACTACCATTCGAACGTCAAGTGTGCTTATCATTCAGACAGCCTGGGGCATGACACCAACAATTGTTAGGCCCTCGAGAATAAGATTTAGGATTTGATAGACGCTAAAGAAGTTGAATTCGACGCCCCTGAAAATCCAAATGTAATCTCTGCTCCAATGCCAAAGCATGGCCACAATGCCCATGTTGTTGAAGAAGATCTTTTTGTTGCTACTGTTGATGATTTGATGACTCCGTTACCGATAATCAAGATGAATTTGCTGAAGGCTGGGATTTTACCAGGTTGTGAAGAAGATTGCTGCCTTTGTTCATCCTTACCAACCGACTGTCCATTGTTGAAGTTAGGCATCCAACGCCTAATGGATAACCAAGAAATCCTTTTTGAAAAGACTCCTGTTACACCGACTCATGTCAATGATGTTTAAATAATAACCATATCCGCCAATCTTTCCAAGGTCTCCAAAAGACCTGTTAAGATTACATCCACTCCGAAGACTGTACCTTTGAAGATAACCATGCCTGGGCCCGTCCCGTACAATGCCGACAGATCAGTACTGTGGAACTATGGTGGAGAAATCTACTACCACGGTATTAAACAAATTGAATCAATTGAAGAGAGTTCTGATGAAGAGACTTCCGACATTGGAAACATTGCTGGAACAAGCAAAATCACCCGCAATGGAAGAATTTTCTCTCCAGAGATTGCCCCTCCAAAGGAAATCTTTGGACCCTCGGCTGCTCCTAAGGTTACCCGTGCACCGGTAAACATATCTGCGAGAACTCCAATTATTGAAGAAGTTGTAACTCCTGTGGTTGTCCCCTCTGCTGCTGCTGATGACAGAGGGAAAGGGATCCAAGAAGAGCCCGTCAGGACGAGGGCTCAGCCATTGGTCATCCCTGAGACCTCTCAAAAAGAAATGGAAGAGATTCTGAAAATAATAAAGAAAAGCGATTATGATGTTGTGGAACAACTGGGGCAAACCCCCTCAAAGATCTCTATGTTGGCTCTGCTGCTTTGTTCAGAGGCTCACGCTAAAGCTTTGATAAGATTCTTGAAGATGGCCCACGTGCCACAGGAAACCTCCGCAGATCAGTTCCAGGAATGTGTAGCTAGCTTAATAGCTGACAATGGTCTAGGATTCTTCAATGCTGATTTAACTTCAAAAGGGAGAAAACATAATGATGCTTTGCATGTCTCGGTGGAATGCAGAGGGACCACCCTAGATCATGTTTTGGTTGATATTGGTTCGTCTTTAAATGTCTTGCCGAAGAAAGCCTTGGATAGACTGGGTTGTGAAGGCTTAACCCTGAAACCCATCAATATAATTGTCAGAGCCTTTGATGGTTCTAAAAGGATGGTCCACGGGGAGGTGGACATCCCGATTAAAGTGGGAACTGAAACCTTCAACTCCATATTCTACGTGATGGACATCCGCCCTTCCTATTCTTGCTTGTTGGGAAGACCATGGATTCACAATGCTGGAGCCGTCACTTCTACTCTGCATCAAATGCTCAAGTACCCTGTCCAGGGGAAAATTATAATTGTTCATGGCAAAGAGGAATACATGATAAGCCACCTAAATTCTTTCTGTTATGAAGAATTGGATGGTGAATTCATCGAGACCCCTTTTTCAGCATTTTGAAGAGGTAGCTCAGGAGATTGCAGCAACCAAGACAGTGTCTTCTGTACCCATGATTACCAGACCTCCGCCTCGGATGTCGTCTCTCAAAGATGCAAAGGATGTGATTGAAGAAGGAGGAAGCACAATCTGGGGGCAGCTTCCAGACTTTCCTTTCAAATCAGATAAATTCGGCTTGGGATTCACTTCTTCTGCTCAAAAGGCTGTACGCCGCACCCGTACTAGGGGGCCACCAGTGAAGATCACCCATCATGGAGTCAATGCTTTGGAGGATAGTGAAGTGGAGAGCAACTTGGAAGACTGGATTTTCCCTACTGTTGACAGAGGATTGTGCAACTGCGAAGCAAAAGACTTTGTTCCGATTACTTTCATACCGCAGTAATTTATCTTTCAAACATTTTTGTTGGTTTGTAATAATTCTCAAACAATTCGTACACTTTTAACCTTGTGCCTTACCCGAGGCACATAGGTCCATTTGTAAGGGTTTGATTTTTCATCTTCATATGCCATTTTAATGAAACATGGACGTTTTCACATGTAAACTTTTGTGTTCATTGTCTTTCTTTTTACATTTTATTTGTTTAAAGGTGGCTATCCCTTACACACACCCACACTCACAAATGCAGGTACTTTTCCATTCCGGATTCCATGGGTAACAATTCTGCTATGGCCTTCAGTGACTCTGAAGATCTGGTCTACCATGCCGAGTACGAAGGTGAGGAAGATTGTGAGGTGCCAGGAGAATTGGCTAGCCTGCTACCACAGGAAGAAAGAGCAATTTTGCCTCATGAGGAGCTGTTAGAGACAATCAACTTGGGAACTGAGAAAGACATAAAAGAAGTCAGAGTGGGTTCCAACCTAGAGCCAAATGTCAAGGAGCGCTTAGTTCAGTTGTTGAATGAATATATTGAGATTTTCGCCTGGTCTTACGAAGATATGTCGGGACTCGATACAGACATTATGGTACACCATCTCCCTACAAAAGAAGATTGTCCACCAGTTAAACAAAATGTCCGCCGCATGAGGCATGACATGTCTGAAAAGATCAAAGCCGAAGTTATGAAGCAGTTCAATGCTGGATTTCTTGTTGTTACCTCCTATCTACAATGGGTTGCTAACAGTGTGCCCGTGCCTAAGAAGGATGGCAAAGTCAGAATATGTGTGAATTACAGAGACTTAAACAGGGCCAGCCCTAAAGATGACTTTCCACTTCCGCACATTGACATCTTGGTTGACAATACAGCTCAGCACAAGGTATTTTCTTTCATGGACGGATTTTATGGTTACAACCAAATCAAAATGGCACCTGAAGACATGGAGAAAACTACTTTTGTTACACAGTGGGGTATGTTCTGCTACAAAGTGATGCCATTCGAACTGAAGAATGTCGGGGCAACCTATCAACGCGCCATGGTAGCTTTGTTTCATGATATGTATGATACGGTGGGAAGAACTGACTATTTTTTGAAATGCTGGTTTGCGTTGAGCGTTTTTTGTTTGCAAAATGTCGTGGTAAGCAAGAGTCGCCATCGACTTTTATTTTATCCAATAAGGAAAGGAAAAAAGCACAGAAAAATTCCTTTTTCGAGATATTTCTGAGTACGGGGGGTAGATGATTGAAAGGGAAGGTATTAGCACCCTTTCTATCCGTGGTTATCCACGGGCTCTTAGGTACTTGCTCATTGTTTTCAAATTTGTTTTCTTTGTGTTTGTGGGTTTTGAAAAGTTTTTGTTTTAACTTCGATTTAACTCTTGCTTATGTCCTCAAGAGTGTAATGAAGTTTTTTTAAAAAAAACTTGTTTGTAAAAGAGTGTAAGTGTGAGAAAGTTGTGTTTTTTGATTGAGCAAGTACTTAAGAACTAATCTACCTACTCGAAAAAGGAATCGTTCTATGTTTGTTTCCTTTAGACAGCGCTATCCCACTATTAATGAGTAGGTAACACTGTCGTTGGAGTTTGAGGGTCAATTCGAATGAGGGACATACGGTCACTAAAGCAATGTTAGGATGCCTTAGCGGTAACCCTAATGTCTTAGATCATTTGTTTGAGGCAACAATATCCGAGGCAACCATTTCGAGGCGACTATGATCTATTAGACAAGAGGACGACCTCTAAAACGACCTATACTTAATGATCGTGTACAAAGGCAACCGAGTGGGGTGTACCCTAAGAGTGCGCATGTGCGAGTGTGTCGTTTTCAGTTATTTTTATCTTTGCACATGTTAAGGGTGACCTAATTTTATTTTAAGATTAAACATTCAGTCTTGTCATGCAAACCCTATTATCAAACATCTAGCAGTTGTATAATTTGCGGAATTAAAATGCGGAATTTAAACTAAATTATTACAAGGCGTCGGGTATTTACATCGCCAAAAGCAACCCTTTAAAATTAAAAAAAAAAGCGGAAAAATAAACGTCCTAATTATTTATTACAAACCGGGAGCAGATACAATATTGGATAAAGAAAAAATAAAGCGCGCGATGCGAAATTAAATCGAATGCGAAGTTAGGGTTTTGACCCTTTTAAAAGAAAATGTTTTTTTGTTGTTTTTATTTTAAGAAAAGAAATTAAATCCTAAATTAAATACTAAATTAATTATTAAATAGAAAAAACAATTAATGACATGTTTTTGGAGCTTTTGATATTTTAAGAAAGAAATTAAAATAAATAAATTAGAGTTAAATCCTAATGATTTCTAATTGATTTTAAATGTTTACAAAATAAATTAATGTTACCTAATTAATGTCCTAATTAATTAATTAGTACTTATTAATAAAAATAAAAGTTCTAAAATTTTATTGGATAAAAAGTATTTTTATGATTTTGATAAAAAAAGAAAATTTGTTATTGGTTTGAAATTAATCAAAATAAAATAAAATAACTAAATTAATAAAAAGAAAATATAAGAGAAAGAGAATTGGGCCTTTTTTGGAGGTGCTGAAAGCATTTTTGCTTGGCCCATTAAGCTGGTCCGTTTGACCTTTGGGATTCCCTGTATGTGCATTGACTGAATCCATGATATGGCCTCAAGATTTGACCACCAGATCTGGCCATCTGGCGCTTTGATTGGTGAGGGAGTATGGTAGATCTCAAGCCTAAGCGCGCACATGATTGCCTGCAAGAAAATAACATTGAGAAAATGGGGGACCTGGGATTCGAACCCAGGTCCTGAAGGAAAATCCAATGCCAAGCTTGCCACTATGCCATGTTGCTTCAGTTGTTAGTATAATATGTATTAATAATAATATAAGAAAACAAACTCAATGACCAGAAAAAGAAAGAAAAACGCGTGTGATTTGAATAGTCCAATGGGGACGTAACACGTATTGTCCCTGACCTCCCAACCGTGGCTAAAAAACAAAATACCTATTCTAACGGACCAGGTTACGTCACTACAAGTTTGTTCATCTCCAAAATTATGCACAGGCCATGAAAATAGATTCTAAGAGTGTGGTTGTGTTCGTCTCAACCTGCTGATCACAACCATAGCCATTATCATGGCCAATTTTTCCTGAAACGAAAAAATCCAAAAACACGAACCAAACCCTAGCAATGGTGGTTATCCATATAAGCCAGATAAATGCAATTGGTTATTATGAAAAGCTTGCAAATGATGTGAGGGTTAAGAATATGCAGTTATTTCATGAAAACAATGCCTAATTTCTGAGATACGAAATCAAGAACAGGGCTAACTCACGTGAGACTTACAGTGCGTATGGAAGCTTGAAAACGCCTGGTTGTGATTGGTTTAGCTTCTGGAGATGGCCAGCAATCGATTGAGACAAGTCTCAAGCCCTGAAAATATCTCTAACCTTGATTTCAAAGTCACACTTTTTTCTGGTTTTTGTAAGTTTGGTTCTGCCTCAAGAATCGCTCTCCAACCCTGATTTTTGTATGTTGCGCTTCCTTATATATTGCTCAGTGTATTAGGGTAACAAACTTTGTCCAAATCTTCCTACATTGATGCTTGGATATTTGATTTGATCTCCTTTTACAAACTTTCCAAATTGGCTTGATTTCAATCTTTTTTGCACATAATTCATTTGATACGAGTTTGATGATGGCCAGTTGCATAATGGAACCTGAAATCAACACAAAATCTTTGTTATCAATGCCTTTGGATTTTTATTTAATTTATTTTGATTTAAATCAAATTAACTCAAATAAAATCAAAATAATTAATAAAAAATGATATGGACACATGGCCAAGGCTGGAGCACGTGGGCAATAATGCAAACTCAAATCAAGTGAAAAATAATGGGCCTATTTGGCAAAATTTGAAGTTTTGTGGATAGTTGACTTTTGGCAATTTTGCAAAAAAGTCCAACTTCAACAATGCATAACTTCTTCAATTTTGAACTTTTGGAGGTGTTCTTGGACTTTTTAGAAAGCTTGAGATATCCTCTAATCAAACCTTTTGGTATCATCTCATTTTGATACTCCATGCTCAAGTTAGAAGCTTTGACAAAAAAGGTGTTTTTGTTGACTTTCAAAAATGACCTATAATGTCAAAATTCATAACTTCTTGTGAGTGCATTTGTTGATCTTGGGGTATGAAGATGGATTTTAGGGAATTTCATCCTATTTAAAATTAGATTTGGATGGGTCATTTATCATAAAGTATGATAAAGTTATGCTTTGTCAAAGTTGAGTTGACTTTTCCTGCAAAACCCTAATTTAGCAATTTTTGAATCTTGATGAATTGTGAGAAATCCTTGATGAATCATGATCAACCCTTGATCAAATGATGAAATATCCTTCAGAATGAGAATGTTGACAAAAAAATATTGAAGTTTGACTGTATGTAGGTCACAGTTGACTTTTGCCCTAGCACAGTCGATTTTTGGATCTTTTGAGCAATTGACTGAGCAAACTTCCTCGGCAAGGCTTGAAATTTGACATGGATGATCTTGAGAACATATTAGGACATTGGGGAGCACTTGAGGCCATTTGGACTCAAGGACCTTGATGCAACACAAAACCCTAATTTGGGGTAGACTGCCTTAGGAGAGAGCTTGTCTGACCAATTCTTGGGCTACCTTGAGCAACTTGGAGATTTCTCTTGCAATGTTTTGAGAAATATGAGAGGGAAAGTTTTTGGGTACAACAATATGATACATCATGAGATAGAGGTCTACGTATATGACATGATATCCCGATCACAAACAGAAGAAGAACACCTCGACCATTTGCCAAAGCTGTTTGTCAGGTTGAAGGAGCACAAGCACAGACTGAACCCTAACAAGTGTACGTTTGGAGTCTGATCCGGTAAACTCTTGGGTTTCATTGTCAGCAATAAAGGCATCGAGGTTGATCCTGCCAAAGTCAAAGCTATACAAGAAATGCCTGCTCCGCGCACTGAGAAGGAGGTCAGAGGTTTCTTGGGACGCCTAAACTACATTGCAAGGTTCATCTCTCACCTAACATCAACCTGTGAGCCAATCTTCAAGATGTTGAAGAAAGATCAGGTGGTTAAATGGAATGATGATTGTCAAGTTTCTTTCGATAAAATCAAGGAGTATTTGCTATAACCTCCCATCTTAATGCCACTCGTCGAAGGAAGACCGCTAATCATGTATCTGACCGTTTTGGATAACTCAATGGGGTGCGTACTGGGCCAACATGACGAGTCTGGCCGAAAAGAGCATGTCATTTATTACCTTAGAAAAAAGTTTACCGACTGTGAGACCCGATACTCACTGCTCGAGAAAACTTACTGCGCTTTGGTATGGGCTGCTCGCTGGCTGAGGAAGTATATGTTGACTCATACCACTTTGCTGATATCTAAGATGGATCTGATTAAGTACATCTTTGAGAAGCTTGCTTTATCTGGAAGAATAGCTAGATGGCAAATGATCCTAACAAAATACGATATACAGTACACGACCCAAAAATCTATAAAGGGGAGTGTGCTAGCTGACCATCTGGATCATCAAGTTGTCGAAGATTACCAATCCATGAAGTTTGACTTTCCTGACGAGGACATTATGACATTAGATAACATTGAAGAATTCAGACCATATGACGGACCTGAACAAGGATCCCGATGGACCCTGTACTTTGATGGTGCCTCCAATGCACTTGGCAACAGTATCGGCACGGTACTCATCTCTCCAGAGGGTTTCCATACTCCTTTCACAACCAGACTTTGCTTCAACTGTACGAACAACATGGCCGAGTATGAAGCTTGCATCTTTGGTCTCAAGGCTGCCATAGACTTGGGAATCAAATCTTTGATTGTGTTTGGGGACTCGGCTTTGGTCATCAGTCAGATCAAGGGAGAGTGGGACACTAAGCATCCAAACCTCATCCCTTTTAAAGAACATGTCTTGACATTGCTACCACATTTCGAGCAGATTACCTTCGAGCACTTCCCGCGAGAAGAAATTCAGCTAGCAGATGCTCTAGCTACAATGTCATCCATGTTTAAACTTAACTAGGATAATGAGGCTCCCCAAATCACCATTGAATGGATGGACGAACCTGCGCATTTTCACGAGATTAATACCGAAGAAGTAGTGGACTGACCTTGGTTTCATGAAGTCAAAAGGTATCTCGAGGCTCAAGAATATCCTGAAGGAGCTTCAGTCAACGACAAAAAGTTCTTGAGGAGATTCTCTGCCAAGTTCTTCCTGAGAAATGGTATCCTGTACAAGCGCAATCATGATTGCATTCTTCTCCATTGTGTGGACAAGATTGAAGCTGAACAGATCATGGCTGAACTGCACAATGGTACCTTTGGCACTAACTCTAGCGGGCATACGATGGCTAAGAAGATTCTACGGGCAGGCTATTACTGGTCTACCATGGAAGTTGACTGTTATCAACACTCTTGTACCTGCCATAAATGTCAAATCTATGCCGACAAGGTACATATACCTCCAGTTCCTCTCAATGTCTTAACAGCTCCTTGGCCATTCGCTATGTGGGGAATCGACATGATTGGAGAGATCAAGCCTACATCATCCAATGGACACCGCTTCATCCTGGTGGCCATTGATTACTTCACCAAATGGGTCGAAGTAGCTTCCTTCGCATCTGTCACAAAGAATGTTGTTGCCCGCTTCATCAAGCAGAACCTCATTTGCCGGTACGACATCCCCGAAAGGATAATCACTGATAATGGTACAAACCTTAACAACACTATGATCACCGCCTTGTGCGAGCAGTTCCAGATTCAACATCACAATTCATCTCCCTATCGGCCAAAGATGAACGGTGTTGTCGAAGCTGTGAACAAAAATATCAAGAAGATCATACAAAAGATGACAGTCACCTACAAGGACTGGCATGAGATGTTACCGTTTGCTCTCCACGGGTACCGTACCACGGCGCGTACGTCAATTGGGGCAACACCATATTCTTTGGTATACAACATGGAAGTTGTTTTGCCTATAGAGGTTCAGATTCCCTCCTTGAGAATCATGAAGGATGTTGGTTTAAGTGAAGACGATTGGATTCAGACCCGGCTTGATCAATTGAACTTAATTGACGAAAAGCGACTTACTGTTGTTTGCCATGGTCAGGCATATCAAAAGAGAATGATCAAGGCTTTCAACGAGAAAGCCAGGCGACAAGTGTATCAAGTTAGGGATCTTGTAATCAAGCGGATCATCTTGCCGCAAAGTGATCCCAGGGGAAAATGGACTCCTACCTACGAAGGACCATTTGTGATCAAAAACATCTTTTCTGGTGGGTCAATGATCTTAACCACCATGGACGGTGATGACTTGCCGCACCCTGCGAACGCAGACATAGTCAAAAGATACTACGCATAAATGACCCGCTAGGATGACACACCTAGGCAAAAAAAAGGCATCCCGGTGAATCGAAAACCCGAAAGGGCGGTTCAGGCAAAAGTTAGGGATAAAACAAAAAAAATTTGTACACCCGGCAAGTTGAAAACCCGAAAGGGCGACTTGGGCAAAAAAGGGTTTCGCGGTGGATCGAAAACCCGAAAGGGCGACTTGGGCAAAAAAGGGTTTCGCGGTGGATCGAAAACCCGAAAGGGCGGTCCAGGCAAAAGTTAGGGAATTAAAGCGTATGAATATGTCTCGTCGGATCACTTTAAGGACAGTCTCTTCACAAGACAAGCTCCGGGCTTCTGATCAACTCAATCATCTGTGGACGAAGCAACAAATGGACAAGATATTTAGAGTTACGAAGGCTATAGCATAATGGGAACCCCATGGAATTTTCACACATAGCCATCTTTCTTTGTATAAATTTTTCTCATTTTTATGACAACGTTCTCTTACTAGGACGTCTGTCTCCTTTGTACAAAATATTTACACAAAGTTAATACAAAGATACTTCAAAGTGTAAAAAACTATTTGCCTTTTCTTCTTTTTTACACTTGTGTTTTATTTGAAAACGTCCAATGATTTATTAATGAGCATATGCATTTGAATATAATCACTGCTTAGAAATAAACGAAATGAGAAAGAATAATTACTCACAGGTTGAAAGTATAGGAAAACCTCTTTAGGCCATTCCAAGAGAAATCCCCTGCAGTACATCATCTGGATCCCCAGCGGGGCTAAAAGCTTGAAATACATATCCCCAACGGAGTTATAATTTCAAACCTTTAATTCCCATCAGAGTTAAAACTTCAAACTCCCAATCCCCAGCGGAGTAAAAACTTTGAATTACAGACCCTCAGTAGAGATGAAACCTTCTTCCCCAGCGGAGTCAAATTTCCAACTATCAATCCACAGCGGAAGTCATCCAGTCTCTCCAATTTCCCCAGCAAGTTGTCTTGAAGTCTGAGAATCAACCAGATAACATTTAACTTTTATCCCTAACCTAGGATAACTCCCCAATAGATTGGCATACAACCCAAACTCATGATCTCCCCAGCAGGATAGTTACTCCCTAGTAGTATAGCTTTTTCCCCCAGAGTCCTGAACTTACTCTCCAGCAAGAAGCCTTATTCCCCACAGAGTTTTTACTCCCTAGCAGAATGAAGATTCTCATTCTTGATTCCCCAGTGATGCCACCAAATTTTTCATTACTCCTCAACAGAATGGAGATTCTCATTCTTAGTTCCCCGCAGAAATCATCAGAATTTTCCCTATTCCCTAGCCGAGTAAGGATCCCCATTATTTAAGCCCCAGTAGAAGTCTTCAAAGTTCTCTGGATTTCCCAAGCAGATTTCTTAAGCAGTTTGAAATTACTCTCACAACAGATTTTGTCAATACTCCAACTTCAAGACATGAAGGATCCTCACATCCCCACAGAAGTTGTCAAAGATTTTGAATCTCCAGCAGCGGTCAAGGATTTATTTTCCCCGGCAGCAGTCAAGGATTTCATTATCCCCAGCTATCAAGGATTTATTTTCCTCAGCAATACAGTAAATCAGCTTACATGCACATACATTACATTCATATATCATAAACATTGATAAAACATATTTTATTTCATCATACATTTCATGCAACATAACTTTGTGTTTCAGCTAACATTTTACCCTTTTCAGGATAAGATTAACAGCTATCTTTAACAAATATTCAAAGATTTCAGATACAGTACGGATACACTCCAGACACGGAAGTCATTCTATTATT
The DNA here is from genome assembly GCA_948472305.1 of Vicia faba. Classification (NCBI taxonomy): domain Eukaryota; kingdom Viridiplantae; phylum Streptophyta; class Magnoliopsida; order Fabales; family Fabaceae; genus Vicia; species Vicia faba. Next base: position 1,186,153,252 of record OX451735.1, on the reverse strand, counting down.
CATTCAGAATTCAAAGTCAAGATACAGTACGGATACACTCCAGACACGGATACCATTCTGTCACTCATTCAGACTTCAACAATCATGATACAGTTCAGATGCGCTCCAGACACGGATGCCATCCTGATACTTATTCAGATTTCAACTATCAAGATACATATTAGATACGCTCCAGACACAAAAGCCATTATATTTCTCATTTAGATTCAACTATCAATTTCAAGTTCAGATACACTCCAGACACAGAAGTCATTCTGTCACTTATTCAGATCCCAATTACAGTTCAGATACACTCCAGACACAGAAGTCATTCTGCTACTCATACATATCTCAACTTCGGATACAGTCCAGATACGCTCCATACACGGTTGCCATTTTGTCACTTATTCTTACTTTTTCCCCAGCCCAGAGATGCTCCAGACGCGGATGCCATTCTGTTGCTTATTCAGATTTTTAGATACAGATACACTCCAGACACGGAAGTCATTCTATCATTCATTCAGATTCAAGTACAGTTACAGCTCGGATATGCTCCAGACATGGACGCCATTCCATTGCTCATACAGATTCAGTCTCCAGATACAGTTCAGATACGTTCTAGACACGGATACCATTCTGAAACTCATTCTTTTGACTTACAACCTACAGTTCAACAAACCTTCTTGGATGGAATCTTTAAGCCCATCTCCAACAAGATTCTATCACATCTCCAAATGGCATCTTTAAGGCCATTCCCTCCACTACATTTTGACGAGTGCAAATTTACGGGCACTCTAGTGTCCAATCATCTTTTACCTTCGAGTCACGAACGGAAAACTCGCCAATCTAACTCTTCAGGTTTAAGAAGATTGAACAGGGGAAGCTGTTTTACCCCAAACTTTTCCCTCTCATTTTATCAATATTTTCCCCACAAGACTTCTTGGACTCAAGACCAGATTAGGGTTTGCACAGCTTAAGACCTCTCCTTGCACTGATGACCTGAAATTAGGGTTTTAGTTTGCACAAGGAATTTTGGATTGCCAATGCCTCATGAGACTTTCATACTTCATGTTGGACTCCTAAGATTGCTCATACCAAGTTTCAACCCTTGAATCACATTTTTGCCCAGTCAATTGGACAATTGACCTAAAAATCAGCTGTATTGGGGAAAAAGTCAATTGTGGCCAATTTATAGTCAAACTTCATAATTTTTATCCACATCAACATTATAGACTCATATGAACCATTTGATCAAGTTTGGACCACAACTCCTCAAGAAATTTGATCAGATCATTAAAAGGGTAAAATGGTCAAAATTAGGGTTTTGACTGAGAAAGGGCAATTTATGCTTTTTGACCTAGCCAATGAACAATTTGGTTCAAGCATGGTTTCAAGGACTCAATGGCATCATCTTTACCTAATCACAAGGTTCAAAAGATCTCAAATGCATTGGATTGACAGATGAATTTTCCAGTCAACTGATCAAAAATCAACTGTACGCTGAAAAGTCAAACTTTGACTTTTTGGTCAAAATCAAGTGCCAAGGGTCATAATTCATCAAAACATGTCAAAATTTGAAACTTGTTGGTCAAGAAACCTAAATTTGGAAATTAGGGTCTAAGTTTGAAAATTTTCATAACTTAGAATTTTTCTAAGTTATGAAAATTTCTTTTTTTTTCCCAACTTTTTCCAACTTTTTTCACCATGATGCAATTGGATTCAAAGAAAACTTCCAACATGAAAATTGTATTCCTCCACAAAATCTACAACTTTGATTCACACAGTTTTCCCAAAAGATTCTTGGATCTCAAGTTATGATTTTGTGAATAAGGGTCCATAAACTTTTTAACTTAGTGAAATTTTGCCCTTGTTTAGGCAGATTTTTTACCTAACTTCATGGCAACTTTTCACCTAGTTCCAAGTGGAATCTCAAAATTCATTTCAAATATGGATTGTATAGAATGTTACAATCTTTCTAAAATGTCCAAGAACTCTCCAAGATCATTTATGGTTAGGGAGAATCGAAGGAATGAAAATGGAAAATCATCACTTTTGTCCAAGGCATTTTTCACATTGGTTCAAGTTGCAAATCAGTTTGGATCATGCTTGTACTTGCATTACAGGTTCTAATCCTTTTTACACTCCAAAATTGAATGCAAATACATTGGACAATGGCTTTGTTCTGAGCTATAGAGCATTGTACATTGATTTATTCCATTTATGGCAAAAAGTTTACATTGCTATTTTGATAAAGCATGCTTTATGTAACTTTGTTTATCTTGAGTCATGGACCTAATATCTTTTTGAAAACAAGATCCACAGATATCAGGAAATTGGTACCAACTCTCATTAGGCCTTGAGCTAGCCTGTACAGGCTTTGAGCTTTGTCAACTCACCTTTTCTTCAAAAACAAGAAAACTTGCAAAAGTGAACATAACTCTTCCATCTGATAAAACCAAGTCTTGATATCATTTCAAACAAGTTCAGCATATTGTAACAAGCCTAAGACACAAATTGCTAAGCTCTCAAACACCCTTAAACACAAAAATCACCATTTCTTCCCAAAACAGGGCAACCTCTGCAAATCACTAGCCAAATAATATTTCACTCGTGCGTTTTTTGTTTCAAGGCTTCAAACACATAACATACATCACACTTAAGCTGTCCAGGCCTCTCTCAAGCAACTGTAACCTCTGTTTCGAGGATCACCATTTTCATTTTGAAGCTTTGCAGGTTGACTTCTACAAGGAGATTCAGGCAACTTCAAGGCAAGCTGAGAATTGGGAAAGGTTGAGGGAACTCCAAGCAAGCTCAAAAGAATTTCAGGCCTCACTCAAAGTTGCTACATTTCCATATCCAAACTCAACTGAACAAGGTAATTTTCAAAGTTTTATCTCCTTATTTAAGCATCATTAGGCTTAAATTTGTGAAGCAAAAATGTAGTCCTTAAGTTCCTTGAGCTGTACATATGCGTAGATTTCATTTATATTAACTGAGCTAGGAGTATTTGATAGTTGAAGTTGCTGAAGAAACTAGGTTAGATTTTAGGGCCACTGAAATTCTCCTTAGTCTTTTAGAGTTAGGTCAAGTTCTTTATATCATTGGAATCGTGTGATGATGAGCTACATTTTTCATGTTATACATTTTTGATTTTATGCAAAGAACAACAAGAACAGGTTTTGAACACAGGGCGCGCGCGTTTTGGGCTGGAGGTCAGGGATGAAGTGAAGTGGGCTTAGGCTTGCTGTTTGCTTCTATTTGCACCCCCCCCCCCTTTACTTTCTGCACCCCCTTTTGCATTTTCTTTTATATTTTTGTATTTTCTTGCATATTTCATATTTCTGACTTTTATTTATTTTTTCTAAACATTTAAAATCACAAAAAATATTTTCTTTATTTTTTGCATTTTATCATATTTTTTAATTTTTTTTTTTTGCATAAAAAAATAGTTTATTAGGTTTGATATAATTTATTTTCTTAAATAAACTTGTAAATAATATAAAAGTATCATACATTTTTATTTTTTATTATTTATACACTTAAAATATTATTTTCTCACATATTTTATTTTTTAATATTTTTGTATATATTTTTTATTTATTTTCTTGTACATAAATGAAATAAATAATAATAGAATATATATTTTCTTTTAAACCAAAAATTAGGGTTTCTTCACCCTTTCAAAAAATAATCATTTTATTCTTCTTACTTTTTACGACATAAATAAATTCATTTTTACATACATAAAAATCAATACAAAAACATTTTGCATATTTACATTTTATTGCATATTTAAATATTTGCTTATTTATTTATTTGTATAATAAATTCAATTGGGTTGTAATAGTAAACTAGGGTTTTATTTTGTGCAAATACCCTCTATTCAAACTTGTATCCCCCTCCCCATAATATTGTTGTAATAGTCTAGATTTACATTACGCATTTTATTGCTTTATATGCATGATAGTAAACTAGGGTTTTATATGCAAAGACCAAAAATCAAACAAATAGCATGACTTAATACAAGACAAAAATGCATGAAAAATGACAACACATTGCACACAAGCACCCCTAAGGTTTCATCCACTTTGTTGCCTTAAAACATGGCCATGGTATGCATGCTAGGTATCTTGGCAAAGTCAAACAAAACAAAAAGATCATAGTCCCTCGATGACGCTATCAAAATGTTGCCTAAAAACAAATGATATTAGTCCCTAAAACTTGCTAAGATACTTGGCACCATTGCTATCATGGTCATACGATGACCCACGCCCGTCCCGTTTAACATCCAAAGATAGGGTTGTTTACCAAATACAATGGTAAAACAACAATGTCAAAGGAATAAAAATGTGTAGGAAAGACTTTTGAGTAAGTAGATATGCTTCTAGTTACTTGATCAATTTGCAAACCATCCTTGCTATTTTCAAACACATACAATTTCAAAGCAATTTCCAAACAACTTTCAAAAAACATTGAAACATTTTTCAAAATACAAACATCTTTGTATACATTCTTACGAACGAGAATCATTACAAAGATTGCCAAAACGATGGCCTCTTTTCAAAATACTTTCAAAACCACATAAAGCACCATTTTAAACAATTGGAAAAGCAAAGCAAGTGATCTAAACAAGTAACTAAGAGCCCATGGATAACCATGGATGAAAAGGGTGCTATCACCTTCCCTTTTCATAATCTATCCCCCGAACTCAAGAAAACATCTCAAAGGTCTTTCCTATGCTTTTTTACCTTTCCTTTTGGATAAAATAAAAGTCGGTGGTGACTCTTGCTAAACCGAAACATTTGCGAACACTAATGCAAAACCTCAAGTCAGTTCTGCCACCGTATCACAACCGGCATTATGGATACAAGGTCGTCCTAACAGACAAGAGTAAGAGGGACGGATGTTCATCACATAGAAGGTTGAATTGAAAGTCTGAGTTCCCACCTTTATCGGGATGTCCACCTCACCGTGGACCATCCTCTTTGAGCCATCAAATGCTCTCACAATTATGTTACTGGGTTTCAATGTCAGTCCTTCGCAATCCAATCTGTCAAGAGCTTTCTTTGGTAAGACGTTCAAAGATGAACCAGTGTCTACCAAGACATGGGCTAGGGTTGTTCCTCTACACTCTACAGAGACATGTAATGCCTCATTGTGTTTTCTCCCTTTGGGTGTCATGTCTGCATCAGAGAAACCCAGGCCATTATCAGCTGTCAAACTTGTCACACAGTCTTGGAACTGGTCAGCAGACGTCTCTTGTGGCACATGAGCTGTCTTCAGAAATTTTACCAGAGATTTTGCATGTGCCTCAGAGCACAACAGCAATGCTAGCATAGAGATCTTGGAAGGGGTTTGCCCCAACTGTTCAACCACATCATAATCACTCTTCTTTATTATCCTCAGGATTTCTTCCATTTCCTTCTTGGATGTTTCGGGGATAGCTAGTGATTGAGCCTTCGTCCGGACAGGCTCCTCTTGAATGCTTTTTCCTTTATTCTCAACAGTAGAAGTATTGGTAGGGATAGGGATTGTATTGTCTTTGTCGGTAGGTACGCTTGCAGGTATAATCACTGGTGCAGAGGTATTCTTCGGAATGGTCACGGGTCCAAAAACTGCCTTTGGAGGGGAAATCTCTAGAGAGAGGATTCTACCACTACGGGTAATCTTGCTAGTTCCGGCAATATTTCTAATTTCAGTATTCTCTTCTTCAGAGCTCTATTCTTCGGCAGTCGGTTCATCTTGTTTGATACCATGGTAGTAGATTTCTCCACCATAATTCCATGGTACTGTTTTATCTGACTTATACGGGACCGGCTCAGGCATTGTGATCTTAAGTGGAGTAGTTTTTGGAGTAGGTGTAATCCTAACGGGTCTTTTAGGGACCCTGGAAGGATTGGCGTAGATGGTTATGATTGAAACTAATTTTACTGGAACGGGTGAAACAGGAGCATTCTCAAACAGAATTTCTTGGTTATCAATCAGTTGTTGGATACCCTTTTTTAACAGAGGGCAATCAAATGATGAGGATAGGCAAACATGGAAGTCTTTGTCACAACCTGGGAATATACCAGCTTTCAACAAATTCAACTTAATGATCGGGAGCGGAGTCAACAGTTCATCCACGGTGGCAACAAATAAATCTTCTTCGACAATATTGGCATTGTGACCATGCCTAGGCATTGGAGCGGAAATAACATTTGGTTTCTCATGCGCTTCAAACTCAACTTCCTTCGCATCTATTAGGTCTTGAATTTTTTTCTTCAGAGCCCAGCAATTGTTAGTGTCGTGCCCTGGACTTTCTGAATGGTATGCGCATCTGGCATTTGGATGATAATGAGGGGACGTAGTATTGGGATTTTTTGGGGCCTCTTTTAAAGTTGCTAGATTCAATTTCAGAAGATGTGGTAGAACCTGGGCTGGAGTCATATTAATCCTGGTGAATTGTCGGACTGGCCTTTCCACCCTTGGCTGGTTATTTCTTAGCTGGTCAGATGCGGGCTTTGGGATCATAACGGCCCCCATCACTGGTCAGCATTCAGTTCTTCCTTGATTCCTGTGTGAATAAACAGCAGATACTTCCTTCCTCCCAGTGAAGGGTTTTTTCAGAACTGTAGAGGCAGACGTGTCCTTCTGAATCTTCCCACTTCTTATACCAGCTATCACCCTCTCGCCGGTTAAAATCAATTCAGTAAACAATTCCGAGGAACTCCTAATTAGATGATTGAAGAAAGGGCCTGATAGAGTTCCCAAGAACATGTCTACCAACTCCCTTTCAGACAGAGGGGGTTGCACCCTTCCGGCTAAATCTCTCCACTTTTGCGCGTAATCTTTGAAGCCCTCATTTTGAAACCATAGCCATACTCTGAAGTTAATTACGGGTAGGTTCCAAATCGGTGTTGTACTTTTATAGAAAGTTGCGGCCAGGTCTTCCCAATTGTGGATGTCGGCTCTTTCCAATTGGTAAAACCAATCGAGTTGCGTTCCTGATAAACTGTCTTGGAAAAAGTGGACCCACAAGTCTTTATCAGTAGAATGTGGCTGAATCTTCCTGACATATGATCGGAGGTGCATTTTAGGATAATACACCCCATCATACTTGGCAAATAATGGCACTTTAAACTTTTGCGGGATCACAATTCCTGACACCAGCCCCAGTTCTTCAAAATTTAGACCCGGTACCCTCTGTATTTCCATAGCCGTTAAACGCTCTTCCAGGTGTTTGTATTTATCATCAGTCAGAGGGTATTGTTGTTCAGAGTAGTCCTCCTCTTCCTCCTCTTCTTCAGAGTCTGGTGGAATTGCCGTTTCTTTTCCCTTCCTTTCCCCTTCATCAGATGTTGCTGGAAATTCTAAGGTCCTTCTGGTTTGTCCCTGAAACCTTCTGCCAATGATTACCACACCAGCTGGCTTCTTCTCTTTCTTCTTTTTCTCTTTTTCAAGCAGAGTCTTCAGCTCCTCTTGCCCCTTGGCTAAGGTCATGAGTAACTGTTGAAATTGTGTGTTTTGAGCTTGAAGGTCTTTGACCGTCTGTTCGAGATCCATCTTAATGAAATAAACAGTAGAGAGATGAGGAAACTTGCTGCAAAGACATGTTTATGTTTATGATGAATGATATGTATTCATGCAATACTTTCAAGGATTTAAAAAATTCAAATTTGTTTTAAACAAAAAAGAAACGCACGTTATATTAATAAAATAGAACTTGAGTACATCAATGCCCCTTGGGCAAAATAATACAAAATTCTAAGATAAAAAGACATTGCGCATCCTCTTTGGTGCAATGTAGGTATTTAGAGTCTGCTCTTCATGAAGTAGCCTAGTGAGTTCCAAAACCTTCTTCTCGCTTGCGTAGAATTGGGCTTAGAAAGTATCACGCTCTCCTTTGAGCTGTATCCAATCCCTTTGTAGGTCTTCGAGTGATGTAGGCATGTCAGGATGTAGGATAGTGTATGGAACTTCTCCCTCCTTAACAGGCTCAATAATCACTGGGAGAATGGAAGGAAAAGGCATTCTAAGACTTTGAGCGCGGGTTCGTACCCACTTGAGGTAAGGCTCAAGAGGGATGGAATTCATGTGTCCCAAAGTCTTGCTATCCACTTTGTTTAGCATCCTCTAAGCTCAGATGAATCTCTGGCGAAGTCCTTGATCATTGTTGTCGTAGTCGAAAACCAAACCTTGAATCAGCATATCATGTGGGCCATCCCTTCGGGTATAACCAAACTGCCTTAGATCCAAGCATGGGTTGTAGGTGATGCATCCCCTAATTCCAAGTAGAGGGACATTAGGGAATTCCCCACAACGGTCAACAATGATAACATTCTCTTTGGATCGAGAACACCAATGGATATCTGAATGTTTAAGCGTCATTAACCTTTGTGACGATCTCAAACCTTGCTCATTCTTTAAGACTGATTGGGGAAGATGAGAAATAAACCATCTTTCCAGGAGAGGAGTGCAACACATAAGAACACCTCTTTCCCTCATTGTGCGAGTGTGAAAAGAGTGTAAGATATCCCCAAGCAATGTAGGCACCGGGTTACGTGACATGAAGATTTTGACAGCGCTCGCATCTATGAGTTGGTTAGGATTGGGGAACAGGACCATCCCATAGATGAGAAGAGCTACAATCTCCTCAAAAGCTTGCAAGTCTAAGGAGTTCCAACAGCTTTGGGCTTTCTCAAACAGAAACTTTGCCAAGAAGCCTTTGACACCACTTCTAGTTTCCCAATGAGTTATGGCATCAGATGAGTGCAAGTGCAGGGCTTGAGCAATCTCTTCTGGATTTGGATCTCTTTCCATACTGTTAAAAGGTAGTTGATTAAGAATAGGAATCCTTAAAATTTGAGAGAATTCTTCCAAAGTAGGCACAAGTTGATAGTCAGGAAATGTGAAGCAATGATGCAAATGGTCAAAGAACTGGAAGAGAACTTTCATCATATCCTCCTCTGTGTTGGAGGTGACCAAGTTGAGTAGACGACCATGTCTCTCAGTGAATGGATAATTCTCAGGGATCCTTGAAGCTAGCTCCTTGAGTTGTGGAGGAACTCTTACAAGGTTGATTTGGATAGTTTTCCTGCAAAGTGAATCCATATCCTACAAAACAAGAACAAAGGTGAATCTCCAAAATCCTTGAAATGGTTAGTGAATGCATATGATGTTCATGATGTCCATGATGTTATGCACAAGTATATATGTACAAGCAAATCAAACAAGTTCTTAGTTTAGGCTTGCATGGGGTTTCATAGGTAAGTACCCTCTTGAAGTTTAGTTGGCTCAACCTGTCCTAAAAATAGTAACCGGGTTCTAAGGAGCTCAATATCACTGGATTGTTTCCTTGTTCATTGCTTTAGCTTAAGCCTCTTTAATGGAGACCGAAATATCCCAAGAAACCAAACCTCAATGAGTGTAGTATCGAGTATCTACCAACTTCATACTGCACCAAAGCCGGTCATCTCACTACATCCTAAAAGGCCAAGTTGGTCAAATAAAGGGTTCTAGAAGTTCATTAGTGCTTCATGACATCACTCAGCAGCCCCGTATTCTCTTTGACTGACTCAAAATCTACCGGTACCCACAAATATGTCACACTAACATAGCTATTTCTTAGACCATGTCGGTATAACCCGCACAGTTTCCACAATGTATTGATATTTAACTATAATGTATCCCAAATCCGGGTGTAGGATTTAAACCCAAACAAAGAACCATAATTGTAAAGCAAACAAGTCAAACAAAGTAAGAAAATAAATATGATCTAAACCCTAAGGTAACCCAACTTTTATAAATATCCCTAGCAGAGTCGCCAGTTCTGTGATACGGTGGGAGAACTTACTTGAGGTTTTGTGTTTTATCGCAAATGTCGCGGTTATCAAGAGTCGCCACTGACTTTTCTTTTATCCAAAAGGAAAGGCGAAAAATCACAGGAAAGACCTTTGAGATGTTTTCTTGAGTTCGGGGGGTAGATTATGAAAAGGGAAGGTGCTAGCACCCTTTTCATCCATGGTTTTCCATGGGCTCTTAGTTACTTGCTTAGATCACTTGCTTTGGTTTGTTTGAGATGGTGCTTGATGTAGTTTTGAAAGTATTTTGTAAAAGAGCCCATTTGTTTAGGCAATCTTTGTAATGATTCTTGTTCGTAAGAATGTATACAAAGATGTTTGTCTTTTGAAAATGTTTTCAATTGTTGGTAAGATGTTTTTGAAATGTGTGTGTGTGTGTTTGTTTTGAAAATAGCAAGGATTGTTGTTTGAAATGGAGAAAGTAACTTAGAAGCCATCTACCTACTCAAATGTCTTTCTTATGCATTTTTTATTCCTTTGATATTGTTGTCTTGTCATTGATTTGGTAAGCAACCCTATCTTTGTATATAAACGGGACGGGCGTTGGGACGTTTGTATAGTCATTGAAGGCAACATATGGGACGTTTTAGCAATGTCGTTTTAGGTACTAGATCGTTTACCGAAGGCAACATCGAGGGTCATCGAGGGACTACGATCTTTTATCGAGGGGTCTTTGCTAAAATGCCCATGTTCGAGGGACATGAATATTTTCCGAAAGGAGACAAAAGGAGGTTGCCCTAGAGGTGTTAGTGTGCTAGTGTGTTAGTTTTCATGCATTTTGTCTTGTATTTGAAAGGTTATCTATTTGCTAATTTTATCTTGCCATACATCCTAATTACTAGCAATATATGAAAGTGAGTAAACATGCGGAAAATAAATCCTAAGCTATTACATCACTTTAGGGGGATGGGGTTACAAATTTACAATGAGGATGAAGTGGAGACTGAAATGTTACAACCATATCGAATGATAATGAAAACAATGTAAAAACAGTGTAAAATAAAAGGAAAAAACTGCATTTGGACTGCTATGTGTCGACCCATGCTGCTATGTATCGACACATAGCTTTTCCTTGCTCCTGTAAAACAAAAATGACTCAGTATGAGTCGACACATAATGGGATGTGTCGACTCATGCACCCTTCTTGTGTCGACGCGAAGCGCGTATGTGTCGATACATAGTCTTTTCCCTGCCCCTGTAAAACAAAATCTGCTCAGTATGAGTCGACACATAATGGGATGTGTCGACTCATACACCTTCTTGCATCGATGCAAAACGCGTATGTGTCGACTCAGATTCTTTTCCCACTTCTATTTTGTAACCTAAAATCAGTATTAGTCAATGCATGGGGGTTATGTGTCGACTCATACCCTATTTTTTCACTAGGATGAGTCAACACATGAGGATATGTGTCGATACATGCTACATTTTCCTGTCTTAAACATTATTCTACTAAATGTACAGGTTAGCTTATGGGATATGATGGATAAACATGAACAACAAATGATTGAATAAGCCTAAATAAAGTGCAGATGACTAGTTCAAAAAGATTTTAAAGTACTAAATCTTGTTTTCAAAGAACAACAGCTTATTAATGATGTAATGACAAGATATCAAGTCAAGAGGACTTACCTTTGGGCTGCACTGGTTGTTTTAGATCTGAATGCTTTTCCAAATGATGTGATAACCTTGTGAGTCTTCAGGAAGCTACTCTGGACTGCTAGAACTGAATTGGACTGTACTCTAATGTTTTTGGTGTGTTAAAGATGGAGATGAATAGCAATACAGGAACTGTTTTTGTGATGTTTTAGACCACTTTTGTATGTGATGAGTTGTTTGGTTTAAAGGAGAGTTTGTATGGTAGAATAATGAGTTGGGTTTCTGTTTTGAACAAGAGCAGTTTTGGTTTTGAAAATGAGTCAAGGTTGCACAGAATATTGTTTTTTTTCTGTTCAACAAAACTCTCTCTCTTTTTCTCTTGAAAATCTTTTCTCTCTTCAAAATCCAACCCCTTTGTCTTATGAGACAGACCTCTTTTGTATACCCCTTGACTGTGGTTTAGGGGGGAAAACAAATAATCCATTTTGAATTGTTTTGGCATACTGCTTTGATACTTTCTGCACAAAATTTTCTTTTGCCATTTTGGTGTAATTTGGGGGCTGTCATGGTGCAGGCTTGAGCTGACTGCATAGGGCAGTTTTTGACTGTATTGGACAACATGCATACTTAGGATGTAACATGGCACAAGCTTTCTTTCAGTGCAGCATAGGGTGTTGTGGCAATGTGATATATCATATTTTCTTCAATCTTAGACAGCATAGTTGTAGCTTGTGATATATCATATTTTCTTCAACTTTGGACAGCATAGTTTGTAGCATGTCACAAATTTAGTCTTGTGCATATTATGTCAAAGGAAAAAATATTGTGACAAAGTTTTGATCAAGACATAGTTTTAGAATTTGTAATTTTGCAAAATGTCACTTTGTAATAACTTGAATTACTTGCATCATCTTGAATTATTTGGAGTTGTAGTAAGATGCCATGAAGCAAATGAAATTAATCAAGTATAGAAAATACTTAGAAAAATCTCAAAGTCTTGCAAAGTTGGATTTTTTTTATTCTTTTGATTTTTGATGATCAAACTTCATTTTTTTGGATGTCTTGACATAATGTGATTTTTAGGACTCAAATTTGATCAAAAAAGTCAAAGTTTGACTTTTTAGCGTTCGGTTGACTTTTTTAGCAGAAACTCCAATATTGATCATTTTGCCCCCTTTTGATAATTTGAATTATTCTTCTTAGAAAATGTGGTCTGAGGCTTGAAACTTGACTGAAGTAATTCTAAGAATCCTTGCAACAGGAGAGGGCAAATTTTGGGGTACAACAGTATCCTTAGTAGGTAGGTTCCTAGATTCATCCTACGGATATTATACCCTCCCAATATGGGTGGTTTTCTTAAGGGCATCATGGATAACACCAAAGGGAAAAAGCACAAGGTCCTCCCTTAGGTGATGCCTCTTTGTAGACCGAGACTTTCGTCTCTTAGGTCATTGAAGGTCTCATCATGAGATTTTGTTTTAGGGTTATACAAAGAGTCATTGGCCAAATCCCAAAGTCTTATCTCCAAGAGAGTCTAGCCCTCTAAAAGATATTCCTAGGAACTCAACCGATTCTAGGAAAAGTTGTCATAAAACTCATAGGGGTGTTAAATCCCCTTGGCCAATAGACGGTCCTTCATCTAAGGTTTGATATATTTGAATTTAAATCCCACCAACAATAATATTATAATAATGATAATATGAATAAACAAATAATAAAAAAATATAGAAACATAAACATTCCAAAAATATAAAGAAACCCAAGAAACCCTAGACCTAAGTGGAGGGGTTGAGTCTAAACCCTAGGGTTGTGTCCCCAGCAGAGTCGCCAAGTTGTCGTAACTGACAAAAAATGCGAGAGTCGCCACCATTAATTTTTGTCCTAAGGACGGGGGAATAACGGATAACCCTAATTTGTTCAGAGATTCTAAATTCGTTAGTTGGTTAGACAAAGGGAAGGTGTTAGGAACTCTTCATCCCCCTTGTTCTCAAGGGGCTCCGCTTCTAGGTAAAAAAGTAAGATGAGAATTTCTACTTAGTTAATGTTTCTATATGTTTAAGAAAAGAATATTAGTTTTTTAGTTATGAACTCACATTTGTTTTAACCGCGTGCCTACGTATCTCCTTGTGAAGAATCGGAGTCCAAATTCGTATGTGTTTGGTTAATTTTTTATGGATTGTGGAAATATTTTAGAATTATCCTTAAACCTTGTCTGGGTTTGAAAATAGTGTAGTCGTAGACGAAGTTCGCAGTTAACATGGAAAATATATCCACAATCCTTTTTGAAAATAAAGTTGAATTTGAATTATGTTAGCAACAAAAATATGTTAAAAGTTTGATGGGTTAACTGTCTTAGAATGTATGATGCAATTTGAAAATAAAACTTTAAATGATAAAAAATATTTGATGAATTTATGAAAAATAGGGTTAGTATTTTTAAAATAGTCAATACTTTCTTATTATTAAATATACTAAATATTTTTAATAATAATCAAATATTTTATTTATCAAAAAATGGTTTATTATGATAAAAAATAATTTTAATGTCAATGATAAAAATTATATGAGACAAGAATTGATAAATATGTAATATGAACAAATAAATAAATTAAACAAATTAAATAAATAAAATTAATTAATTAATTGCCAGGGGTGTATTTTGTTATGTGTAGCAAAACATGGGGGTTTGAATAGTAAGGCTTAATCCCAAATATTTGTTTTAAGCCCAATTACACAGGGGGTGTTAACTCCAGTTATGTGAGTAATTTGGTGGGTATTGATAGTAAGGTCCAAGCCCAATAACAAGGTATTGATCCAACAGGCGCAGTGGGTATGAATTATTGTTAGGTGCAATAAAAGGAGGGTGTAAATGATATCAAGAGTAAACATAAGTCATCCAAGGCGGGTTCTTGTAGGAATTTGGATAGGATCCATTCTACCTTTTCATCACCTACTTAAATGTGATCTTTCCACTTTTGACATCTATCATAGCTCCTGTAGTTGGTAAGAATGGTCTACCTAAAAGTATTGGTATTTTTGTGTCCTCTTTAATGTCCATAACTACAAAGTATGTAGGGATAGAGTTGACCAATCCTAAATGGAATATCTTCTAATATATCCATCGGGTATTTAATTGATCGATCAACTAGCTGAAGGGACATTCAGGTAGACTGCATATCTCCTAAGTTTAATCTTTTGCATACAATTAGAGGAATCAAGCTTACGCTTGATCCTAGGTCTAGAAGTGCTTTATATATGACATGTTTTCCAAGAACACATGGTATAGAGAAGCTTACAGTATCTTTCTGCTTTTTAGCTAACCTATTCTCAACAATTACATTACACTCTAATTGTTTTGGGTCGTCAAGCTTGCGCTTGTTTGTTAGGATTTCTTTTAGGAATTTGGCATATGATGGAATTTGGGTGATATCTTTAGTAAATGGTATCTCAACATGTAGTTTTTCAATCACTTTCATAAACTTCTTGTATTGGGCATCTTGTTTGGTTTGCTTGAGTCTTTGTGGAAATGGGATAGGTGGTACGTAGGGTGGAGGTGGTACATAAGGTTGACTTTCTTGGTTGTCACTCTCCATTCTCTTTTCTCTAGTTTCTTTTTCTTTTTGCTTTTCAGTTTCTACATGTTCCTCGGTTTGTTTCTCAGGTGTACTCACAACTTTTTCTTTTGGTTGCTCGGATCTATTGTTCAACCTAGGGTTTATAGGACCATTATACTAGTTCCGCTTTTGAGAAAAATTTCATTAGCATGACCTTTTGGGTTAGGTTGAGATTGTCCACGAAAAAATCCTCTTGGTGTAGCTTGAGCAACTTGTTGTTGTGCTACTTGAGAGATCTGGGTTTCCAGCATCTTAGTATGAGTTATCATAGAATCAACCTTGGTTTCTAATTGTGTAATCATCTCATTCATATGAATGTGTTGGTTCATAAATTCTTTGTTTTGTTGAGTTTATGTAGATACGAAATTCTCCATAATCTTTTCCAGGTTTGATTTATGTGGTACAACTTGGGTTGGTTGTGTAGGTCTTTGTTTTGGAATCCTTGTGATCTCTGAGGTGAAGAATTTTGAGGGAATGTAGAGTTGTTGTTTTTGTAAGATAAGTTAGGGTGATTCCTCCATCCAGGTTTATATGTATTTGAATAAAGGTTTCCTTGGGTATAATTGATTTGCTATGATCTAGACTCAGCTATTAAACTGCAATCAGCGGTGATGTGCCCTTGGGTTCCACATATTTCGCATCCAGGTTGCACCACAACTACGGTAGCTGAGGGGTTTATTACTAAACTTCTGACCTTTTGGGTTAGGGCGTCCATCTTGCCATTCATATGATCAAGGATGCTAACTTCATATATACCTCCTTTTGCTTCTTTCTTCTCTGCCTGTGTTTGCTCAGTGCCCCATTGGTAATGATTCTGAGCCATGTCCTCTATAACTGTGCATACCTCGGGGTAGATTTTATTCATTAAGACACCGCTAGCAGTAGTGTCGATGGTCATCTTAATAATTCTTTGTATCTCTCCCAGGCGTCAAAAAGAGACTCGCCATCTTGTTGGTTAAATCTGGTAATTTGGTTACGGAAGATAACGATCTTACTCAGTGGAAAGTATTTAGCAAGGAATACTTTCTTTAAATCATTCCAAGTTGTAATGGAATTAGTGGGTAAGGAATCTAGCCATGTTATTGCTCGGTCCCTGAGGGAGAAAAGGAATAAGCGTAAACATATTGCCTATGGGGGGCTCCATTGTATTTTAATGTATCGGCTAGTTGAATAACCACTTTTAACTGTTGGTTCGGGTTTTCCATAGGAAGGCCAGCAAATTAGTTTTGTTGCACGATTTGCAACATAGCGGGTTTAAGCTAAAAGTTATTATCTGGGATAATGGGGTTTAGGATCTTCGAATGAGGTTCCTTATTTAAAGGTATAGAAAATCCTTTGATGGTTTTATATTTTTCTCTTCTGCCATTACTCTTTTAATTTTCCGAAGTAAAAGTCGCGCTCGCGCGCATCTTTCTAGTTCTGCTATTGGATCTACTAAGTTTTTGGTGTTGCGAGTTCTTTGCATCTACCAGAAAAGTGTCTTAGTCTAAACGATGTGACAACAAGGTAATAATAATTGACAAATTGGTCCCCGGTAATGACGCCAAAAACTTGATTATGGGCTACTTAGTATATATTTTCTAAATGCAAGTGCACATCCTATCGAGGTAGTTTTAAAAGATTATCGAACCACTGAGACTAATGTAAATTCTAATGCTACTAGTTGCTACGTGTAACATGGTGGGAGAACTGACTTAGGATGTTTTGTGTTTGATCACAATTGTTACGGATAGCAAGAGTCGCCACCGACTTTTCTTTTATCCAATAAAGGAAAGGGTGAAAGGAACAGGAAAGACCTTTGAGATTATTTTCTTGAGTTCGGGGGGTAGATTATGAAAAGGGAACGTGTTAGCACCCTTTCCATCCATAGTTATCTACGGGATCTTAGTTGCTTGTTAGATCACTTGCTTTGTTTGAAAATGTGCTTGTGGTGTGGGTTTTGAAAGTATTTTGAAAATGTCTTTGTAACGGTTCTCGTCTCTATAAGAACGCGTACAAAGTGTTGTTTGGAAAATAGTTCAAAGAAGTGTTTGTGGAATTTGTTTTTGAAAGTGATTTTGAAAAGGGTGTCTTTGTAATGGTTCTCGTCTCTATAAGAACGCATACAAAGTGTTTGTCTTTTGAAAATGTTTCAAAATGAAAGTGTTTGGTGTATGAAATGTTTTTTGTTGAAAAGGTATTTAGTATTCTTGTCCTCCTCCTTTAGATGTTGCTATGTTACCATTGATTTGGTAAGAAGCCCCATCATTGGATGTGAAGGGACGGGCATGGGTCATCGTATAGTCATGATAACAATGTAGTGAGATATCTTAGCATTTCTCTTGAGGGACTAAGATCATTTGTAAGGCAACATTCGAAGCGTCATCGAGGGACTATGATCTTGTATTTTGATTGTTTTTTCTAAGACGTCTCACATGCATAACATGACCATTTTTAGGCAACAAGTGGAGTTAACCCTAGGCGGGCATGTTTGAATAGTGTGTTTGACTTGCATGCATTTAGTCTTTGATTAGGGGTTGTCTACTTGTTGTTTTTATCTTGCCATACAAATCCTAATTACTAGCATTTATATGAAAGCGATAAATTGAGGAAAGTAAATATTCTACGTTATTACAATCACTTGGGGATGGGGTATACAAATTTACAAATGGTGGTTGCGAGAAATTAAAGTCCTAATTATCTATTACAACCATATTGAAATAACGTACAAGAGATGTAAAATAGACTTGTTTTGTTTTTGTTAAGAGAAGAAATAAATTTGCTTAAGAAAATATTTTTTAGTCTTTTTGTTTTAAAAGAAAGCATGTGAATATAAAGTATTTTTAGTATTTTTGATTAATGAAAATAAAAGTGATGATAAAAATGATAAGAGAGTAAAAGTCAGAATCAGCGCGTTGCTGAAAGAGAAAAGAGCAGAAGTTCTAACTCATGCGCGATTTTGAGGTTGTTGGGAATAAAGGAAAGCCTATAAGTTCTGATTGTTGAGAGAGTCTAGAAGATATGGTTGTTGAGAGAGTGAGGTGACAATGTTGTTGGATGATAATGTCTAGAAGTTCTGGATCCGGACGCACTAAAGTTATGAGGTTACTGGGAACAATGGAAAGCCTAGAAGTTATGATTGCTGAGAGAGTCTAGAAGTTCTGGTCCAGGAATATTGTTTGACAAATATTGGGGTAAAAATGTCAAGAAATAAACATAAAAACATGCTTATGGGGCTAGAACCCATGACCTTTAACACCAATGTCTTATGTGCACACTTTCTACCACTAGGGTGGCTGTACATTCGGTATTAGAAGCAAAAACATAAACATGTCTCACAAAGTAAGTTCTGATAATGAACTTCATCTCCTTCTCCACACCAGTCACAGTATCTGCACCTTAGTCATTTCTTAACAAAAATGGAAAATGCAAACATAGTAGTTATGGCAAATTTCATCATGTTTTTAGAAATACAAAGCATCAAAACTATAAATCAGAAGCAAACATGAATTTTGCTAATCCTAATTCTGAACCCTAATTTCCTCAAGAAGTTCTGATCTGAAATTCTCTCTACTTAGGCCACATAAATGAAATCTATAAATATGTACAAATTCATAATCATGATATCTATATTGTATATTTGAAAATGCAAGCCTAACCATGCCTAAGTAATGATATGAAAGTCAGAAGAAACTTACCTTGTTGCTGGAGATTGTTTTGTGAGTTAAAGCCTGGTTCAGACTGCTGTGATGTTTTGGTTAGCTTCCTCAAGTTCCCAGAAAGCTAAAATAACCCTTAACTTGAACTATGAATGGTTGGAAAGTTTTGGAGCAGTCAAGGTGCAAAGTTCTGACTTTTGAAATAGAGAGTGGTGAAGACTGTTTTACAGTTCAAAGACAGAAGTTGGGAAAGCTTCTACGTGTACACTAGAAACTGTGTGGATGATTTGGCCAAGAAACGCACAAGGAAAATTAGAGTTTGGACGCAAAAACTAAAAACTAGTAGGTTTTGTGTTTATGCTGCAGTTTCAGGCTCCGGGGAATTTTTAGTAAGGTTTCAAGGCTTTTTTTCAATATCTTCCCCCCTTTTTCAGTTTGCAAATGAAGTTTAATTTATAGGAATAGGATTTAGAGGCTTGGATAAATCAAGAGTACAACCATCATGGGTTATGGATCGTTGACTTATTTTTGAAGCAAGTTTAGCCAAGCATGTTTCAAGGCAAGGTAGGGTGGTTAGCAGCTTTAAGCACACCTAATCTGAGTTTGTAAGCATGATTTATGGGAGAAGTACACTCAGAAGCAAAGTGAAGCATGGGCTCAAAATAAACTTTGTAGAAAAGTTTGTTTTTCAAGAACAGCAATGGTACTTCTATGCCACACGTGGGAAGATCCTTTGGATAAAGACTCAAAAGTTGGTGTGAGCATTAAATGATGATAAGATTTAACAAGCAAGAAATCCTACAACATGATATTATGCAGTATAGCTTAAAGCTGGATCAGAAGTTCAGCGTAAACGTAACTTAGAACAAATGTCCAACTTTTGATTTTTGATTCTCTCTGCTCCAGCATGATCTGAAGGAGTTGTCAGACTTTTCATAAAGCTTGTGACATGCTTTGCAACCCCTCTTTGAGTTATCTTTTCAAACTCTGATTGTACCTACGTGAAAACTGGCCCAGAAGTTCTAATCAAATTTTGACTTGGAAATGCTCAGAATTTACTGAGTATTTTAGTTTCATGGGCGTGTCTTCAAAGATTTATAACTTGAAATCCCAGCATTTCTAGGAGAAGTTATGTTCTGCAATGTTTTAGATCTCATTGATATCTACAACTCTTGTGTCATAAGTTCTTCCTGAATCAATTTGCATCATGATGAAAATCTGGCCAGATGTTCTGAACTTATCATATTTTCTTAACACTTAGAAAAATTTCTAAGTGTTTAGAACTTTGAATTTTCCGAAGTAACTTTGGCTTTTGATTTTCTTGGTGAACCAACTTCATATTCTAACATTTCTTGATGAAATGTGATTCTTGAAACTTGTTTTTGATCCAAAAGTCAAATTTTGACTTTTCAGTGTGCATTTTGACCATTTTTCCCTTGTGCTAATCCAAACCTAAATTGATGTATCAGTGCTGCAATCTTGAGTTATGAAAGATCTTGTGAGAAAATTCTTGAGAAATGAGATGGAAAGTTTTGGGGTACAACAGCTGCCCCTGTTCAATCTTCTTAAACCTGAAGAGTTATATTGGCGAGCCTGCCATTCATGACTTGAAGTTGGAAGATGATTGAACAGTAAAGTGTCCAGAAATTTGCACTCGGTGATGTGATGGTTAATTGTGTAGTGAATAGGCTTAAAGATTCCATTTGGAGATATGATGGAAAGTTGTTGGATATGGTCTTATAGATGCCATCCAGAGTGACTGGGGAAGGTATCAGGATAAATATTTTGGTTGATTTATACTGAAATAGTAGATGTCTTTTGCCTGTTTTTAATCTGGAAGAGATAAATCTAACCAGAAGAGGTCTTGATTGATCGCCAATGATTAACTGGAAGAGATGATTCTAACCAGAAGAGGACTTTGGATCTCTTGTTTTTAACTGGGGAAAAATAAATCTAACCAGAAGAGGTCTTCATTTTCTTTTATTTATGATGAGCAAGTGTAGGGCTGCTTTAGGATGACATATGAGGGAGAAGTCTGGATAGGGCTTCTTCAAGATGAACCCATATGAAGCTTCATCTAGAATTTTAAGAGAAGGAATCTGGGTAGGGTTGCTTCATGATGAGTCCGTGTAAAACTGCATCTGGAAATGTTTGAGAAGGAACCTAGGTAGGGTTACTTCATGATGAGTCAGTGTAAAACTTCATCTAGAAATGAGAAGGAACCTGGATAGTGTTGCTTCATGATGATTCCGTGTAAAACTTTATCTGGAAATGAGAAGGAACCTGGGTAGGGTTACTTCATGATGAGTCCGTGTAAAACTTCATCTGGAAATGTCTGAGAAGGAAGCTGGGTAGGGTTACTTCATGATGAGTCTTTGTTAAACTTCATCTGGAAATAAGAAAGAACCTGGGTAGGGTTTCTTTATGATGAGTCCGGGTAAAACTACATCTGGAATTATCTGAAAAGGAACCTGTGTAGGGTTACTTCATGATGAGTCCGTGTAAAACTTCATCTGGAAATAATAAGGAACATGGGTAGGGTTGCTTCATGATGAGTCCGGGTAAAACTAAATCTGGAATTGTCTGAAAAGGAATCTGGGTAGGGTTACTTCATGATGAGTCCTTGTAAAACTTCATTTGGAAATGAAAAGGAACCTGGGTAGGGTTGCTTCATGAAGAGTCCGGGTAAAACTACATCTGGAATTGTCTGAGAAGGAACTTGGGCAGGGTTACTTCATGATGAGTCAGTGTAAAACTTCATCTGGAAATGAGAAGGAACCTGGGTAGGGTTGCTTCATGATGAGTTCGTATAAAACTTCATCTAGAAATGTATGAGAAGGAATATGGGTAGGGTTACTTCATGATGAGTCAGTGTAAAAATTCATCTGGAAATGAGAAGGAACCTCGGTAGGGTTGCTTCATGATGAGTCCGGGTAAAACTACATCTGGAATTTTCTGAGAAGGAACCTGGGTAGGGTTACTTCATGATGAGTCTGTGTGAAACTTCATATGGAAATGAGAAGGAACCTGGGTAGGGTTGCTTCATGATGAGTCCATGTAAAACTTCATCTGGAAATGTCTGAGAAGGAACCTGGGTAGGGTTACTTCATGATGAGTCCGTGTAAGACTACATCTGGAAATGTATGAGAAGTAACCTGGGTAGGGTTGCTTCATGATGAGTCCGGGTAAAACTACATCTGGAATTGTCTGAGAAGGAACCTGGGTAGGGTATCTACCTACTCGAAAAATGTGTTCTTTTCCTCCTTTCCTTTAGATAGTGCTATCCTACTATTAGTGAGTAGGTAGCCCTATCGTCAGATGTTGAGGGACTATCGAAAGGGACGTTTATGGTCATCGAAGGAAACATATAAGGATACCTTAGCATTTTGAAGGGACTATTATCATATAGGCAACATCGAGGGATAAGATCATTTCTCATAGGCAACTCGAGGGACATTAGGGACCATGATATTTTTGATGACTTTATAATTGAGGGTCTTTGCTAAGATATCCCTATGTTCGAGGGACATGACCATTATTTTCCGAGGAATCCAAGTGAGGTATACCCTAAAGGTGCAAGTGTGTAACAGTGTGCTTTTTCAGTGATGTTTATCTTGCAATTACTTATCTAATGATTAATTTGATTAATCTTATCATACACACCTAAGTTACTAACAATTTATATACAGGCATATAAGAAATATAAAGCGAGAAATAAAGTCCTACAACTATTACAAGGCTTCGGGACAGTTACAGTTATATCTGACTAAAATGTAAAGTACGGAAAATGAAAATCCTAATTAAGGCTATTACAATCCATAGGCAGATACATAATAATATAAAATGCGCGCGCGATAAATAAAAACGTCTAAAAACCTAGTAGGAATAAAAATAAACAACAAGAAAATCTTTTTTGGTTTTTTTGCTAAGAGAATGATTAATTCTAACTTTATTTTTAATCAAGAAAATAAAAGTTGAATGAAATGAATCCTAATTCTAATATTTTTGGTAATTTTTATTAAGAAAATAACTTAAATTAAAATGAATTTAAGTCTAATTTGATTTTAATTGATAAAATAACATCAAAATAATTAATTAATTAATTAATTAATTAATTTTAGAAAGAAACCAAATCTATTTATTATTTATTATTTTATTTTCTTTATGATTTGCCTTTTTTTTATGTAAAAAAGTAAAACAAAAAAAAAAGTAAAGAAAATAAGATAAGTAAAAGGCATCAGAACATGGATAGCATGGTCTGGAAAAATCCTAAGCTCAGAAGTTGGCGAACTAAGAGTCAGCATGAGACTTAATGCAGTTAGCCTCTGGAGGGCCCATCATAAGCACCTAAATCTAGAGCACTTGATCTGACTCTGTGATGCTCTAATGGTGATAATCTGATGATGATGATCTGATGATGAACGTCTGGATCTGCAATAAACTGATTAGAAAGAGAAACAAAATGCAAGATTTGGGCACTAAACCCAGATCCTTTCATTATACGTGCTTCCCTTCACTAGCTGGACCTGTTTATGAATTGTTATTACAAATGAACAGGCACAAAAACTACACGTGATAGTGTCAGAATCAGCTAAAAGGATGCTATGAAGGGGTTGCTGGAGTCATCCCATCAGAGCTAACCTTCTGGTTATATGCTCTCATGGGCTCAAAATCAACATGGAGTTTGTGTCCTGTCTAATCTATGATCAGAGCCTGCAGAAAACACGTTAGAACAAAACAGGATGCTAGCTTCAGAAAATGAAATTAGAGAATATACCTATGACCAGTATTTGGATATGTGGTGTTGATGCTACCCCTGGAGATTTCAGAATCAGAATATGGACACCAGTTTGGACTTGAAGGTTGCTGCAAAGCGTGCTTCAATGGGAGCACTTTTGAATTTTTGGGTATTGTAGTGTGCTTTTTCCTGTGGCAGCGTGAGCGTGTATTCTCTCCCTTTTTTTCTCCTCCCCCTTTGATTTTTGTTTGACGTCTTGTATTTATAAGCAGTGGAGGGGACAAGGAAATGGGGAAAGAATTATGGCTTTAAAGACCGGCCATTAAATGTAGCTTTAAAAACAGAACCAGACACATTAAAAGATTTCCATTTTGATAATTTTCATGCCTTTCTGAGATTTTGAACAAACCTGGACATGTGAGGGTTGGCGCCTTACACGAATTTGAATTGCTCAAATTTTTCTTTACCAAAACTTCTACAATCAGCCTCTCAAGCATTCTTCTCATTGATGACTCTGATTTCTGAATCTAATTGTTCAGAGCTTTCCCTATCAGAACTTCTTCAATCCGCCTCTCAAACGTTGTTCTCGTTGATGACTCTAATTTCTGACTCTAATTGTTCAGAGCTTTCCCTATCAGAAATTCTTCAATTCGCCTCTCAAACTTGTTCTCATTGATGATTCTGGATTCCAGTTTGAGACGCTCAAAACCTTCCTTATCAGAGGAACCAGAATTTCATCATCAGAACTTTTGAGCTGGAGACACCTCATACCTTCCAATTTTTATACTTTCCTTAAACAAGTGTTTGTAACCAACTATGTAAGGAAGGGTCTTGAATAAATGAGAGGGAAAATTTTGGAGTACAACAGTAGGGTTGCTTCATGATGAGTCAGTGTAAATATTCATCTAGAAATGTCTGAGAAGGAACCTGGGTAAGGTTACTTCATGATGAGTCTGTGTAAAACTGCATCTGGAAATGTATGAGAAGGAACCTATGTAGGATTGCTTCATCGGTCATGTAGATAGTTGCTCTGTCTTGTTTTAGGAACTAGTCTTGTACCTCTTGAAAATTATTGATGATAATTATCAGTCAATTGATCTTTCCTGAAAAGGAAAAGGGTTAGCTGTATGCAATGTCATGATGTATGAAATGCATTATGTAATGATGTTCTCAAAAATGAGGTTATGTTGTATGCATATATCATGTATGCTACATGATGTATGAATGTGAAGTATTGTTGAAATGTATCTTTGCCTCGGAAAATAAATCCCTGACAAGTGCTGGGGAGTCATTAAATCCCGGACTGTTGTTGAAGAGTAGGTGTGTCTTCAAAATTTGCTTAGAATGTTTCCATTGGGGATTCCTGTTTTGTTGTTTGAGGAGAAATCCGTTGGGGAATATTGATTTTGGCCTAAGAAATCTTTGTAGAGAATGTTGATTTTTGCTTGGGGAAAAGAGTTCAGGAGTTTCAACTATCCATTTCTCTACTGGGGAGTTATTCCTGACTGGAGAGAATCAAAAAGTAGTTGTTATCTGGTCAAAATCCAGGCTTGGCAGCAAATTTGTTGAGGATAATGAAGTTGATTGTTATCTGGTCGTATTCCAGGCTTCGCAACGACTTATTGGGGAAGATTAAATTAACTGTTATCTGGTCGCATTCCAGGCTTCGCAAAAAATTACTTGGGAGAGTAAAGTTAAACAGTTATCTGGTTGCATTCCAGGCTTCGCAGCAACTTACTAAGACTTAACTGCTATCTGGTCAGATTCCATGTTTCAAAGAAGATTTTGAGGTGGATGAAGTTAATTGTTATCTGTTCGAATTCTAGGCTTCGAAATAACTCATTTGAAGGGATGAAGTTGAACTGATATCTGGTCGGATCCAGGCTTCATAGTAACTTACTGGGGATTGTAGAGCAGTCTACCGGGTAAAAAGGAGTTGTGGTCCCTTGATTTTTGAGAGGCAGATTCAAGCTGGGAAATCTTGTCATTTGTTGGGGAAATAAACCCTATCACCAGTCTGTTGGAGCGGTGTTTTCTTTTGGCAGAAATCCTCTAGGATTCTTGAGCTCAACTCAGTTGGGGAGAAGTTTTCAGAGATTGAAACTCTGGTTGGGGGTCTCCCTATGAAAAGGAATTTGTGTGGGATTTGTTATTTCCCCCAGTAACAATTGTTTGTGACACTGCCAGGAAACATTTTCTTGATTGTGTATAACCCTTTGTTGGAGTTCATGTTCAGTGCCCCCAAGTGATTCAGATACAGGCCTGCCCCTGGTTATTCAGCTTTTCTTGAGAGATTTCTTGGAATCTTGACTGGACTGCCCCAGATGCGTTAGATAGTGACACGTCATGCCCCTTTTCCTATAGGAGATCTTGTTATTGGAAGTGTCTTCCCACTTGAAGTGATTTTGTTTATTGAGAGAGTTTTTGTTCACTGGATATTCGTCGTGTGAATTTCTCCGCTGTCAAACAATTAGCCATATGCAAACAGTGATATTCAAAATAATGCAAAGTTTATGCTTGTCTTGAAGTTTTGAAAATGCGTATTACCAGATAAAAGAATTTTTGTAAGAAAATTCAACTCAGGATTTGGAGTAAAGCCTTACAGGAGTCAGGATACCTTTTGTAACAGTATGCTTTCGAACTAACCCATGCTTCAATTAGGACTTTTGAAGGGTTGTAATGTGGCTTGATTCACGGTTTAAGAAACAAAGGATAAGGCTCAAAGTGTATTTGTACCCGCCCGTTCTTCGTGATTTTCTTCAGTCCTAAACTTAGTTAATTGTGCGTTTGAACTCCAATGACGTTTTGGTGATGGTTCAGATAAGTTTTGTCGGAAGACAATCACTTTTGCCATATTTTCCATGTTGTTGAAGATTTGTAGTGATATCTTTTTTGATTTATTATCCCTGATTTTGCCTGACTGTTCTTTATAGTCAGCGGGATGCCCCAATTTTTTCTTAAGTCTCCTTCGTAGGTTTTGACTTAGTGGGCTTTTCTTTTGAGAGATAATGACTGCCTATTTGATAGGGAACCATCACCATCTTTTGATTCCAGAGGAATTTTTTGATGTCATTCGTTGTATACGAAATGAAAGTTTGTGACTAAACACGCATTTGAATTAACTAAGAAACTACCCTTCCCCAGGTTTTGACTAAAGGTTTCAATTTGTGTAAAAAAAGAAAGCTCCTACTTCTTAGGCTCAAAGGGGTTGACTAGGGATTATCTTCCTTATAACTCCAGTGTTTAGGGATTGAAAGAACGCATGTACATCGTCAGCAGGGTCTGTCCAAAAGCATACTGTATAAGATTAAGACATTGTTTTTCATCGCCCTCCCTCTAAAGTTTTGTAACTTTTAGCAAGAGTTTAATGTCATAAACAGAGTAAACAACATAGTTTAAATATAGTGAAAACGAAAGGATGAATTCAAGACAAACATATGCAATGCATTAATGAAACAGAGTTTAACATTAATAGATAATTGTTTGAACAACAAAAGAAATTACAATTGAAAATTCAAAATGAAATGGAACACTCAATGATTTGGCATGGGAGCAGTGATCACGTTTGGAGTCTCAGGAGGACTGAACTCAATCACCTTAGCGTCAATCATATTCTAAGTCTTGTACTTCAGCGCCCTACAATTGTTAGTATCATGTCTGGGACTGTCGTAATGATAAGAACACATTGCATCAGGATTGTAGTTAGGAGAAGATGTTTTGGGGTTTGGATGAGGTCCTATTAATGTGATCATATTCATCCTCAACATGTGTTGCAATTCTTGTGACAGTGGCATGTTAATGTTGGTAAACTGTCTCTTGGGCTCTTCTTGCCCTCACTGATTTCCCCTTTGTTGTTGTCACTATGATGCAGGACCAGAGATCAGGACTGCCCCTACATGTTGGTCTTGGTGGCTCTTGTTATGACCTTTTTGGCTGTAAA
Source organism: Vicia faba (assembly GCA_948472305.1). NCBI lineage: Eukaryota > Viridiplantae > Streptophyta > Magnoliopsida > Fabales > Fabaceae > Vicia > Vicia faba. The sequence goes on along the minus strand of OX451735.1, from coordinate 1,186,125,902 downwards.
CAACATTGGACTCTTTCTTCCCATTGTATGGCTTCTTCTGAGTATCAGAGGATGTAGCTCCTTGTATCTTTCTGCTTTTGATGCCAACTTCGATTCTTTTGCCAATCAATATTATCTCGGTGAACCCGGCCGAGGAGCTTCCGATTAGGTGATTAAATACAGGTCCCGTCAAAGTTCCCATAAAGATGCCAATCAGCTCCCTGTCAGTTAAGGGTGGTTGCACCCTGCCAGCCAGGTCTCTCCACTTTTGGGCGTATTCTTTGAAGCCCTTCTTGGAACGCATGGTCATATTCTGCAATTACACACGAGTTGGTGCAATATCGGCATTGTATTGGTACATCTTGTAAAAAGAAGCAGCTAGATCTTCCCAAGTGTGAATGTGGGAACTCTCCAAATGATAGAACCACTCAAGTTGCGTCTCAGCTAAGCTCTCTTGGAAGAAATGAATCCAGAGCTTCCAATCAGTTGTGTATGGTTGAATCTTGCGGACATAAGACTTCAGATGCATCTTAGGACAAGAGACCCCATCATACGCGACAAAGGTAGGGATTTTTAACTTTGGTTGGATGACCACTCCAGAGACCAAACTCATGTCTCCTAAGTCCAAGCCAGGCACAGCTTGGATCTCCACAGCTTTTAGTATATCTTCATGTTGTTTGCATTTTTCATCCGTCGGTGGATACTTCTCCTCAGAAGAGACTTCTTCATCAATAGATATGTTATCTCTAATTCTTCTAGCTTCCTCTTCTTGATTGTCTTCTTCTTCAGAAGAAGAAGCATCTTCCTTTTGAGCTAGCTGGGCATGCCCCTTGGACCTTCTTCCCACATTGAGGATGACAGTCCTTTTCTTAGTCTTCTTCTTGCTCTCTTTGGTGAAGAGTGTTTTCAGATATTCCTGCCCCTTAACCAGAGCCAGGAACATTTGTTGGAATTGAGTGTTTTGTGCTTAGAGATCCTTCATTGTCTGTTCCATATCTATCTTATTGAAATAAACAATATGAAGATAAGGAAAACTGTGTAGGAGAAACTTGTTATGATATGATGCATGGTAAGTGGATGCATGTTTTCAAGAATCTCGCGGGGTAAACACAATAAGATGTTAGAAGTTGAATTTTGATCAACCGCCTTGATTGGATAACTTTGTATCAGTGGATGTCCTTCCGTGAGAATCAAGTTCACCATGTCAAGTGGGTCATAGCCCTTGACATTTTATTTAGAGAATGAATCCTTTTCCCCTTGATAGGCGTCTGGTTCAACATGACCCTGCAGCGCAGGCCCTTGAGATCCTTGAAATGGTTATTGAAAATGCTATGGTATGATGTTATGATGTTATGTACAAGTATGCAAAGCATGTTGTTATGTATAAATAATCATATACACACAAAGCAGACAAGTCCTTAGGTTTAGGCTTGCATGGAGTTGGTAGGTAAGTACCCTCTTAAAGTTTAGTTGGCTCAATTTGTCCTAGAATTAATTGGATTCTAGGGGATCTCAATATCACTGATCTTTCTTCATCAAGAATTGTTTCAGCGCAAGCCTCTTTAATGGCGAACGAAATATCCCAAAAGTACGATCTCAATGAGTGTAGCATCGAGTATCAACCAACTTCAGACTGCACCAAAGCCGACTATCTCACTACTTCCTAATGTCCAAGTTGTTCAATTAAGGTTTTAAGATCAATTAGTGCTTCATGACACCACACAGCAGCCCCGTATTCTCCTTGACTACTCAAGGGTTATCGGTACCAACAAATGTGTCACACTAACGTAGTTATTGCTTAGACCATGTCGGTATACCCCGCACAATTTCCACAACTTATTGCGACTTACCTAAAAGGTGTCTCAGATCCAAGTAAAGGATCAAAACAAAGCCCAAACAAGGAACCATAATGTAAAGCAAACAAGTCAAACAAAGAAAATCAAGTAAAGGTGATCTATCCCTAAGGTAACCCCACTTTTTTATATTTCCCCAACAGAGTCGCCAGGTCTGTAACACGGTGGGAGAACTAACTTGGGATGTTTTATGTTTGATCACAATTGTTGAGGATAGCAAGAGTAACCAACGACTTTTCTTTTATCCAATAAAGGAAAGGGTGAAAGGAACAGGAAATACCTTTGAGATTATTTTCTTGAGTTCGGGGAGTAGATTATGAAAAGGGAAGGTGTTAGCACCCTTTCCATCCGTAGTTATCTATGGGCTCTTAGTTGCTTGCTAGATCACTTGCTTTGTTTGAAAATTTGCTTATGGTGTGGGTTTTGAAAGTATTTTGAAAACGTCTTTGTAACGGTTCTCGTCTCTATAAGAACGCGTACAAAGTGTTGTTTGGGAAATAATTCAAAGAAGTGTTTGTGGAATGTGTTTTTGAAAGTGATTTTGAAAAGGGTATCTTTGTAATGGTTCTCGTCTCTATAAGAATGCATAGAAAGTGTTTGTCTTTTGAAAATGTTTCAAAATGAAAGTGTTTGGTGTATGAAATGTTTTTGTTGTGAGCAAGCGAGCAACCAGAAGCAACCTACCTACTCAAAAGGTCTTTAGTGTTCTTTTCCTCCTCCTTTAGATGTTGCTATCTTACCATTGATTTGGTAAGAAGCCCCATCATTGGATGTGAAGGGACGGGTGTGGGTCATTGTTGTACCCCAAAATTTTCCCTCTCATTTATCAAGATTTTCTCACAAGATCTCTTTGACTCAAGACTGGATTAGGGTTTGATCAACTCAAGACATCTCATCTCACACTGATGACCCAAAATTAGGGTTTGAGTTCGCACAAGGTTTTTTGAACTTCCAATGCCCCATATCACTTTCATTGATCATTATGGACCCCCAAGATCACTCATGACAAGTTTCAAGCCTTGGATCACACTTTTGCTCAGTTAATTGAGCAGTTGACCTAAAAATCAGCTATATTGGGGAAAAAGTCAACTATGGCCAATTTACAGTCAAACTTCATAATTTTTTATCCACATCAACATTCTATACTCATATGCATCATTTGATCAAGTTTTGACCATAATTCCTCAAGAAATGTGATCAAATCATCAAAAGGTCAAAATGGTCAAAATTAGGGTTTTGACTGAGAAAGGGCAATTCCTGATTTTTGACCTGGCAAATGACCAATTTATTTAAAGCATGATTTTAAGGATTCAATTGTATCATCTTGACCTAATGACATGGTTCAAAACATTTCAATTTCATTAGATTGACAGATGAAATTTGCAGTCAACTGATCAAAAGTCAACTGTATACTGAAAAGTCAAACTTTGACTTTTTGGACAAAATCAAGTTCCAAGGACCACAATTCATCAAAACATGTCAAAATGTGAAACTTGTTCATCAAGGAATCAAATATTGAAGATTTGGTTTTAAAATTTGAAATTTTCTTAACTTAGAAATTTTTCTAAGTATAGAAAATTTCTTATTTTTTCTCAACTTTAAGCCAATTTTCCACCATGATACAAGATGACTCAAAAAAAGTTCCCAACATGAAAGTTGTAGACCGCCATGAAATATACAATTTTTCTTCACACATTTTTCCCTAAAGATGCTTGGATATTAAGATATAATTGTGTGAATACATGCCCATGAACTAAAATAACTTAGTGAAATTTTGCCCTAATTTAGGCAGGTTTTTTACCTAACTTTATGGCAATTTTTCACCTAGTTCCAAGAGGAATCTTGAAATTAATTTCAAAGATGAGTTATATAGCACATTGCAACCTTTCCAAAATGTCCAAGAACTCCTTGAGATCATTTTTGAGTAGAGAGAATCGAAGAGATGAAGTTGGCAATTTCTCACTTTGATTTCAAGCCATTTCATGAAGAACAAAACTCCAATCTGAACCTATGCTGCCTAATCCTTGCTTTACAGGCCTCAAACTTGTTTCTCACTTCATAATTTAATGCTTACACAGATGATAAATCCTTAATCAAAGCACAAGAGTCTTTGTCAAATCTTTAATTCCATAAATGGCACAAAGTTGCCATTGCCATTTTGGAAAAGCATAGCTTTTGCAAATTTACGTTTCTTGAGCATTGGACCTGTTTTCTCTGCACACACAAGTCCTATAAACCAAATACAAGTTATCTAGGATTTGTACCAACTCCAAGAAGGCCAGTACAAGCATGTGGAAACTTGTCTCTTCACCTTTCTTAAAAATCAAGTAAGAGTGCAAAAAGGCTACAACTCATAAATCAGTTGTGCAGTGGATTAGAAACCTTCTCTATACTAATACACAAACACATTACAACTTAGAACACGATTTCTCAAGGCCAGAAACACCTTGAAACTCCATATCACCAAAAAACTGTCAAAACTTAAAGTTTGTGTCCAAGCATAGCAATCCACAAATTTGCTCGTGCGTTTCAAGTTTTAATCATTCAAACACTTTACCTACCTCATATCTAAGTGATCCAGACCATCATCACTGTACTGTAACTCCTCTTTCTCCATCTGCCATTTTTGTTTTTCAAGCTTGCAGGTTGACTTGGATAGAGAGATTCAGGCACTTTCAAAGCAAGGCAAGGATTGGAACACACTCAGGGAGGTTCTGGCAAGCTAAAGGAGTCTTCAGGCCTTCATAAATCTCACTCAAACTCCATTCACGACCTCAGCTTAAAGAGGTAAGAACTTCAACTTTTATCTCTTCATACAGGCATCCATTGGCCATGATTTGTGAAAGAAAAATGTAGATATTATTGTGCTAAAGCCAGCCATGTGCATAGATTTCATTTTTGTTCATTATGTATAGAGAATTTTAGAGTTCAAATTTCTGTAAAAATTAGGTTTAAAATTAGGGCCTTTAAAATTCGTTTTGATCTTTGATTGTTAGTTTACATAAGTTACATGTTTGAAATCATGGGAAAGAGTACTGTCATTTTCATGTTGGAAGTTTCCATTTCCATGGAGAAATGAGAAAGATACAGAGGTTTTGGCTAGCTTGAGGAAGAAGATGAAGTACAGGGCTAGGAGTTGTTTTGTGTTATGTATATTTTATTTCATATGAACTAATGGATGTACAGTCACCCTAGTGGCAAGGTAGCGCGCTGAAAATGCACAAGTCGTGGGTTCGAACCTTGGCGCTACCTTTTGCATTTTTCTCATTTTTCAGCTTCATTTTTGGCATTTTTGGCAGCGTTGGGCCTCTCATTCTTGGGCCTTTTTGTTTTTTCTAACATACTACCCCCTATTTTCTTGCAGCACCCCTGGCCCATATATTTTTATTATTCATTTTATTTTCATTTCTATTTTATAAAATATTTTTTCCTTAATATTAAAAATCATAAAAAATATAAAAATGCTAAATTTATATTTTGGTCCATTTTATTTTATTTTTTCTCATAGAAAATATTTTATTTTAGTTACATATCATATATAGACTTTTGTTTAATAATCTTGTAAATTAAAAAAATAGAATTAGGTTAATTATTTATTCTTTTTCTTACACTTGTAAATATTTATTTTGATATATAAAAAGACTAAATATTTTCATGAAATATTATTTATTATTTTAAGACAAAAAATACACAAAAATAATACTTAAGGAACTTTATTTTCTTTTAAATTAGAAATTAGGGTTAATCATTCTTTTTCAAGAAATAATTCCTTTTTCTTAAATTTTTAGGGTTATATATTTGTATATTGTTTATTGTTTATTCAAATACTTGTACAAATTCGATTTGGTTATAATAGCTAAATTAGATTTACGTTATTGCAAATCCCCATTCATATTTTGTATTCCCCCCTCACATAAAATGTTGTAATAGCATGGTAATCTTTAAATTACGCAATTTACCGCTTTTATATACCATGTTAGTAATTAGGGTTTGTATGGCAAGATGAAAACAATCAAATAGAAAACTCTAAATCCAAGACAAAATCAAAGCATGAAAATAACACACTTGCACACAAGCATCCTTAGGGTTTCCCCACTTGGTTGCCTTATACAAAAAATGGCCATATTACGCATGCGAAGTATCTTGGCAAAACCAAACAAATATAATATCATAGTCCCTCGATGACGCTATTCAAAGTTGCCTTACAAAATGATCTTGGTCCCTCAAAAAATGCTAAGATACTTTGCAACATTTCTAATCATGGTTATACGATGACCCACGCCTGTCCCGTTTACATCCAAAGATAGGGTTACTTACCAAAACAATGATAAGATAACAATATCAAAGGAAAAGAAAATAAACAAGAAAGACATTTGAGTAGGTAGATTACTTCTAGTTACTTGCTCCATTTCAAACAACTATCCTTGCTATTTTCAAAACACACATATTTCAAAACATCTTACAAACATTGAAAACATTTTCAAAAAAGACAAACATCTTTGTATACATTCTTACGAACGAGAATCATTACAAAGATTGCCTAAACAATGGCCTCTTTTACAAAATACTTTTCGAAAACCACACAAAGCACAATTTCAAAACAAAAAGCAAGTGATCTAGCAAGTAACTAAGAGACCATGGAAAACCATGGATGAAAAGGGTGCTAACACCTTCCCTTTTCATAATCTACCCCCCGAACTCAAGAAACAATCTCAAAGGTCTTTCCTGTGCTTTTTCACCTTTCCTTTTGGATAAAAGAAAAGTCAGTAACGACTCTTGCTAACCGCAACATTTGCGATAAAATGCAAAACGCTCAAGTCAGTTCTCCCACCGTATCACAAAATTGGTGACTCTGCTGGGGAATCATCTAAAAGTGGGGTTACCTTAGGGCTAGATCACATTTATTTGCTTACATTGTTTGACTTGTACGCTTTACATTATGGTTCTTTGTTTGGGTTTGAAATCCTCTATCCGGATTCGGGGTACATTATAGGTAAATAGCAATACGTTGTGGAAACTGTGCGGGGTATACCGACATGATCTAAGCAATAGCTTTCTTAGTGTGACATATTTGTGGGTACCGGTAGCTTTTGAGTCAATCAAAGAGAATACGGGGCTTCTGAGTGATGTCATGAAGCACTAATGAACTTCTAGAACCCTTTACATGACCAACTTGGCCTTTATGATGTAGTGAGATGACCAGCTTTGGTGCAGTCCGAAGTTGGTAGATACCCGATACTACACTCATTGAGGTTTGGTTTCTTGGGATATTTCGGTCGCCATTAAAGTGGCTTGAGCTGAAATAATGACCAAGGAAACAATCCGGTTATATTGAGCTCCTTAGAACCCGATTACTATTATTTAGACAGGTTTGAGCCAACTGAACTTCAAGAGGGTACTTACCTATAAAACCCCATGCAAGCCTAAACTAAGAACTTGTTTGCTTTTCTTGTATATACATACTTGTACTTAACATCATGGACATCATGAACATCATATGCATTCACTAACCATTTCAAGGGTTTTGGAGATTCATCTTTGTTTTTGTTTTGTAGGATATGGATTCACTTCGCAGGAAAACTATCCAAGTCAATCTTATAAGAATTCCTCCACAACTTAAGGAGCTAGCTTCAAGGATCCATGAGAACTCTCCATTCACCGAGAGACATGGTCGTCTACTCAACTTGGTCACCTCCAACACAGATGAGGATATGATGAAGGTGTTCTTCCAGTTCTTTGATCCTTTGCACCATTGCTTCACATTTCCCGACTACCAGCTTGTGCCTACTTTGGAAGAATTCTCCCAACTCTTGAGGATTCCCATTCTCAATCAAATACCTTTCAATGGTACGGAAAGAGACCCAAAGCCAGAAGAGATTGCTCAAACTCTGCACTTGCACTCATCTGATGTCACAACTCATTGGGAAACCAGAAGTGGTGTCAAAGGCTTCTTAGCAAAGTTCCTATTTGAGAAAGCCCAAAGCTGTTGGAATTCCTTAGACTTGCAAGCCTTTGAGGAAATTGTGGCTCTCCTCATCTATGGGATGGTTTTGTTTCCCAATCCTGGCCAACTCATAGATGTGAGTGCCGTCAAAATCTTCATGTCACGTAATCCGGTGCCTACATTACTAGGGGATATCCTACACTCTTTTCACACTCGCACAATGAGGAAAAGAGGTGTCCTTATGTGTTTCACTCGTCTCCTGGAAAGATGGTTTATTTCTCATCTTCCCCAATCAGTCTTAAAGAATGAGCAAGGATTAAGGTGGTCGCAAAGGTTAATGACGCTCAAACATTCAGATATTCATTGGTGCACTCGATCCAAAGAGAATGTTATCATTGTTGACAGTTGTGGGGAATTCCCTAATGTCCCTCTACTTGGAATTAGGGGAGGCATCACCTATAACCCATGTTTAGCTCTAAGACTTTTTGGTTATGCCCGAAGAGATGGCCTGCACGAGATGCTGATTCAAGGTTTGGTATTCGACTACGACAACGACGATCAAGGTCTTCGCCAGAGATTCATCCGAGCTTGGAGGATGCTAAACAAGGTGGATAGCAAGACTTTGGGGTACAATATATCCATCCCTCTTGAGCCTTACCTAAAATGGGTACGAACCCGTGCACAAAGTCTTATGATGCCTTATCATTCCATCCTTCCGGTGATCATTGAGCCTGTTAAGGAAGGAGAAGTTCCATACACTATCCTACATCCTGACATGCCCACATCTCTTGAAGACCTACAAAGGGATTGGATACATCTCAAAGGATAGTGACATACTTTCGAAGCCCAATTCTACGCAAGCGAGAAGAAGGTTTTGGAACTCACTAGGCTACTTCATGAGGAGTAGACTCTAAATGCCTACATTGCACCAAAGAGGATGCGCACTACTTTTTTATCTTAGAGTTTTGTATTGTTTTGCCCAAGAGGAATTGATGTACTCAAACTTTATCTTATTAATATAAAGTGTGTTTCTTTTTTGTCTAAAATGAACTTGAATCTTTAAAATCCTTGAAAACATTGCATATACACATATCATTCATCATAACATAAACAGGTCTTTTGCAACGAGTTTCCTCATCTCTCTACTGTTTATTTCAGTAAGATGGATCTCGAACAAACAGTCAAAGATCTCCAAGATCAAAACACGTAGTTTCAACAGTTACTCATGACCCTAGCCAAAGGGAAAGAGGAGTTGAAGACTCTGCTAGCTGAGGAAAGAAAAAAGAAAACAAAGAAGGTCACCGGGGTTTTAAACATGGGAAGAAGGTTTCAAGGACAGACTAGAAGAACCTTGAATTTTTCTACAACATCCGGTGAAGGAGAGGGGAAAGGAAAGGAAACAACGGTTCCGTCAGAATCTGAAGACGGGGAAGAAGAGGAAGACTACTCTGAGGAACAGTATCCTCTAACTGATGATAAGTACAGACATCTTGAAGAGAGTTTGAGCACTATGGAGATATAAAAGGTGCCAGGTCTAGACTTTGAAGAATTGGGACTAGTGTCGAGGATCGTGATTCCTCCGAATTTTAAGGTGCCCTTGTTTGCAAAATATGATGGGGTGTCATGTCCTAAGATGCACCTCTGATATATGTGAGAAAGATCCAGCCACACTCCGTTGATAAAGACTTGTGGGTGCATTTTTTCCAAGATAGCCTATTTGGAACACAACTCGATTGGTTTTATCAACTGGAAAGGGCCAACGTCCATAATTGGGAAGATCTTGCCACAGCTTTCTACAAGCAATATCAATATAATGTTGATTTGGCGCCTACTCGTACTTAACTTCGGAGTATGGTTATGGCTTCCAATGATGGTTTCAAGGATTACGCGTAGAAATGGAGAGATCTAGCTGGAAGAGTTCAACCCCCTTTGTCTGAAAGGTATTTATGGACATGTTCTTAGGCACTCTATCGGGCCCTTTCTTCAACCATTTAATTGGAAGCTCATCTGTAGGATTTACTGAGTTAATACTGACCAGAGAGAGGGTGGAAGCAGGCATAAAAGTGGAAAGATTCAGAAGGATTCATCTGCCTCTACAACTGTGAGGAAGCCTTTCATTGGGAAGAAAGAAGTAGCTGTTGTATATCCACAAAGGAACCAAGGGAGAGCTGAATGCCGACCAATGGTAGGGGCTGTTATGATCCCAAAGCCTATATTTGATCAACCAAGAAGTAACCAACCGAGGGTGGAAAGGCCAGTCCGACAATTCACCAGAATCAATATGACTTTATCCCAGGTTTTACCGCACCTTCTGAAATCCAATTTGGCAACTTTAAAAGAAGCTCCAAAAAACCCCAACACAGCGTCCCCTCATTATCACCCAAATGCCCGTTGCGTATATCATTCCGAAAGTTCGGGTCACGACACTAACAATTGTTGGGCTTTGGAAAACAAAATTCAAGACCTTATAGAGGCAAAAGAGATTGAGTTTGATGCACCCGAGAAGCCAAATGTCATTTCTGCTCTTATGCCCAGGCATGGTCATAACACCAATGCAATTGAAGAAGATTTGTTTGTTACCACAGTTGATGAACTCTTGACTCCACTCCCAATTATTAAGATAAACTTGTTGAAAGTTGGTGTTTTCCCGGGTTGTAATGAAGACTGCCGCGTCTGGTTATCCTCACCAACTGTTTTCCCTTTGTTGAAAACAGGCATTCAACGCTTGATAGACAACAAGGAGATTCTGTTTGAAAGTACTCATGTTTCACCTGTTGCTGTTGAATACATTTCAATCATCACCATCTCCGCCAATTCTTCCAGGGTCCCTAAAAGACCCGTTAGAATTACATCAGTTTCAAAAACTACTCCTCTTATAATCACAATGCTTGGGCCAGTCCCGTATGAATCAGACAAAACTGTGTCGTGGAATTACGGTGGGGACATATACTACCATGGCATCAAACAAGATGGGTTGGCCGCCGAAGGGATGAACCCCGAAGAAGAAGACTCTGATGTTAGCAATATTGCCGGAACCAGTAAGATTACCCGAAGCGGTTGAATCTTCTCTCCATAAATTTCCCCCCCCCCCCAAAGGCAGTATTTGGACCCGTGGCTACTCTAAAGGTTATTTCCGTACCAATAATCATCCCTGCAAGTGCCCCTATTAACGAAGACGATACAACCCCGACTGTCATTCCTACCAACACTCCTGCTGCTGAAACTCAAGGAAAAAGTATTCAAGTAGAGCTTGTCCGGACGAAGGCTCAATCCCTGACTATCCCTGAAGCCTCCAAGAAGGAAATGGAGGAGATCCTGAAAATCATAAAGAGGAGCGACTACGACGTAGTTGAACAGTTGGGGAAAACTCCCTCCAAAATCTCCATGCTGGAATTGTTACTATGTTCCGAGGCACATGCGAAAGCCCTGGTGAATTTCCTAAAGACAGCCCATGTGCCTCAAGAGACGTCTGCTGACCAATTTCAAGATTGCGTGGCCAGCTTGACGGCGGATAACGGCCTAGGTTTCTCGGATGCTGATCTGACACAAAGAGGAAGAAAGCACAACGAGGCATTGCATGTCTCTATGGAATGTAGAGGCACAACTCTGGCCCATGTCTTGGTGGACACTGGCTCATCTTTGAATGTTTTACCGAAGAAAGCTCTCGACAGACTAGACTGTGAATGACTGACATTGAAACCCAGTAACATAGTCGTAAGGGAATTTGATGGCTCAAAGAGGATGGTACACGGGGAGGTGGATATCCTCATAAAGGTTGGGACTCAAACTTTCAACTCAACCTTCTATGTAATGGACATCCGCCCCTCTTACTCATGTCTGCTAGGACGACCGTGGATCCATAATGTTGGCGCTGTCACCTCTACACTGTACCAGATGCTGAAATATCCGGTCCAGGGAAAGATTATCACTGTCCACGGAGAAGAAGAGTATATGATTAGCCACCTCAATTCTTTCCGGTATGTGGAATTGGACGGTGAGTTCATTGACACTCCTTTTCAACATTTCGAAGAAGTCCCCCAAGAGGTAGCAGTAACCAAGACGGTGTCCCAGATTCCCAAGATTACAAGATCTCCACTCCGGATGTCATCTCTGAAGGACGCCAAGGCAGTAGTAGAGGAGGGTGGATGCACCATCTGGGGGCAACTTCTGGATATTCCGTATAAATCTGACAAGTTTGGTTTAGGGTTCACTTCAAGTGCTCAGGAGGTTGTACGTAGTGCCCGTGCTGGAGAGCCACCCTTGAAGATTAGCAACCGAGAGGTCAATGTAGTGGAAGATGGTGAAGAGGATTGCAGCTTGGAGGATTGGATATTTCCAACTGTCAACGGAGGACTTCGTAATTGGGAAGCCAGAGACTTTGTCCCAATAAATTTCATCCCTCAGTAATTTATCTTTACATTTCTGTTGGACTTGTAATATTCACAAACAATTCGCACATTTAAAACCTTGTGTCTTACCCGAGGCACAATGGTCCATTTGTAAGGGTTATTATTTCATCTTCATATGACATTCAATGAATCATGGACGTTTTTCGCATACAAACTTTTATGCTCATTGTTTTTTCTTTTACATTTTATTTTTAAGGATGGCTATACCCTTACACACACCCACACTCACAAATGCAGGTACCCCTCCATTCTGGATCCCATGGGTAACGATAATGCTATGGCCTTTTGTGACTCTGAGGATCTAATCTACCAAGCCGAAGACGAAGGTGAGGAAGATTGTGAAGTACCAGGGGAACTTGCCAGATTACTACAACAAGAGGAAAGAACCATTCAGCCTCATGAGGAACATGTGGATACAATCAACTTGGGTATCGAGGAGGATAAAAAAGAGGTCAAGGTGGGTGTCAATCTGGAGCCTAGTGTCAAGGAGCGTCTGATTCAGCTGTTGCATGATTATGTTGAGATCTTTTCCTGGTCATATGAAGACATGCCAGGAATTGATACGGACACCGTGGTACATCGTTTCCCTACAAGAGAAGATTATCCGCCAGTAAAACAAAAAGTCTGCCGCATGAGACCTGATATGTCAAAAAAGATCAAAGCGAAGGTCATGAAGCAATTCACTGTTGGATTCTTGGTTGTCACTTCCTATCCTCAATGGGTTGCCAACATTGTTCCCGTACCTAAAAAGGACGAAAAAGTATGAATGTGTGTGGATTATAGAGATTTGAATAGGGCAAGCCCTAAAGATGATTTTCCACTTCCCCATATTGATATCCTGGTTGAAAATACGGCCCAACACAAAGTGTTTTCCTTCATGGACGGATTCTCAGGTTACAACCAAATCAAAATGGCACCTGAGCACATGGAGAAAACTACATTTGTCACACAGTGGGGCACATTCTGCTACAAGGTGATGCCATTCGGACTGAAGAATGCTGGGGCAACCTATCAACGTGCCATGGTAGCTTTATTTCACGACATGATACATCATGAAATAGAGGTCTACGTAGATGATATGATAGCCCGATCACAAACAGAAGAAGAGCACTTGGATCACTTGCAAAAGCTGTTTGAGAGACTGAAGAAATACAAGCTGAGGTTGAATCCAAACAAGTGCACATTCGGAGTACGGTTCGGTAAGCTCCTAGGCTTTGTCGTCAGTAACAAAGGTATTGAGGTAGATCCTGCCAAGGTTAAAGCAATACAAGAGATTCTTGCTCCTCGTACCGAGAAGGAAGTCAGAGGATTCTTGGGACGCTTGAACAATATTTCCATATTCATTTCTCACCTAACAGCTACTTGTGAGCCAATCTTCAAACTATTGAAGAAAGATCAAGTAGTCAAATGGAATGATGAGTACCAAGTTTCTTTCGACAAAATCAAAGAGTACTTGCAAGAGCCTCATGTTTTGATTCCACCAGTCGAGGGAAGACCACTGATCATGTATCTGACTGTTTTAGAAAATTCAATGGGGTGTGTATTGGGGAAGCATGACGAGTCTGGCCGAAAAGAGCACGCTATTTACTACCTGAGCAAAAAGTTTACCGACTGTGAAACCAGATATTCACTTCTCGAGAAAACTTGTTGCGCTCTGGCCTGGGCTGCTCGCCGGCTAAGACAGTATATGCTGACTCATACTATCTTATTGATATCTAAGATGGATCCGATAAAATACATCTTTGAAAAGCCTGCTCCGTCTGGGAGAATAGCTAGGTGGAAGATGATCCTAACTGAATATGACATACAGTATACTACCCTGAAATCCATAAAGGGCAGTGTGCTAGCTGATCATCTTGCTCATCAAGCTGTAGAAGACTATAAGTCCATGAAGTTTGAATTTTCGGATGAAGACGTCATGACATTAGACAACTGTGAAGAAATCAGGCCATATGACGGACCTGAACAAGGATCCCGATGGACCCTGTTCTTTGATGGAGCCTCAAATTCACTCGGCAATGGCATCGGCACCGTACTCATATCTCCGGAAGGGTGTCATACTCCTTTTACTGCCAGACTTTGCTTCAATTGTACAAACAACATGGCAGAATACGAAGCGTTCATCTTTGGTCTCAGAGCTGCCATAGACTTGGGAATCAAATCCTTAGACGTATTTGGAGATTCAGCTTTGGTTATCAGTCAGATCAAAGGGGAATGTGACACTAAACACCCAAACCGTATCCCTTACAAAGAACATGTTTTGACATTGCTACCACATTTTGAGAAGATTACCTTCGAGCATTTCCCGCGAGAATAAAATCAGCTAGCAGACGCTCTAGCCACAATGTCATCTATGTTTAAACTTAATTGGGATAACGAGGCTCCCTAGATCACCATTGAACGAATGGATGAACTAGCACATTGTCACGAGATTAATACTGAAGAGATAGTGGACCAGCCTTGGTTTCATGAAGTCAAGAGGTATCTCGAGGTTCAAGAATATCCAGAAGGAGCTTCAATCAACGATAAGAAGTTCTTAAGGAAATTCTCTACTAAGTTCTTCCTTAATAATGGCATCCTGTACAAGCGCAATCATGAATCCATTTTACTTCGGTGCGTGGATAAGGTTGAAGCTGAAAGGATCATGGACGAATTACACGAAGGTACTTTTGGCACTCACTCCAGTGGGCATACGATGGTGAAGAAAATCCTACGGGCATGCTATTATTGGTCTACCATGGAAGCATATTGCTATTAACACTCTCGGACTTGTCATAAGTGTCAAATTTATGCTGACAAGGTGCACGTACCTTCGGTTCCTCTAAATGTCTTGACGGATCCTTGGCCCTTTGCTATGTGGGGAATTGATATGATCGGAGAGATCAAGCCGACAGCCTCCAATGGACACCGCTTCATCCTAGTGGCCATTGACTATTTTACCAAGTGGGTCGAAGCAGCTTCCTTCGCTTCCGTTACCAAGAATGTTGTTGCCCGCTTCATCAAGAAAAACCTTATTTACCGGTATGGTATCCCGGAAAGGATCATCACTGACAATGGTACAAATCTCAACAACACTATGATCACCTCCTTGTGCGAGCAATTCAAAATTTAGCATCACAATTCTTCTCCCTATCGGCCAAAGATGAATGGTGTTGTCGAAGCTGCAAATAAAAACATTAAGAAGATCATACAGAAAATGACAATCACATACAAAGACTGGCATGAGATGTTACCATTCGCTCTCCACGGGTACCGTACCACGGCTCTCACATCAACTGGGGCAACACCCTATTCTTTGGTTTACGGCATGGAGGTTGTCTTGCCTATTGAGGTTCAGATCCCCTCTCTGAGAATTATGAAGGATGCATGATTGAATGAAAACGATTGGATCCAGACTCGACTTGATCAACTAAACTTAATTGATGAAAAAAGACTTACTGTTGTTTTCCATGGTCAGATATATCAAAAAGGGATGATCAAGGCTTTCAACAAAAAAGTCAGACACCAAGTATATCAAGTTGGGGATCTAGTGATCAAACGTATCATTCTGCCACAAAGTGATCCCGGGGGCCAATGGACTCCTACCTATGAAGGACCATTTGTAATCAAGAACATATTCTCCGGTGGGGCAATGATCTTGACCACCATGGATGGCGGCGACCTGCCACACCCTACGAATGCGGATATAGTCAAAAGATACTACATATAAGAGACCCGCTAGGTTGACACACCTAGGCAAAACAAGGGGCATCCCGATGAACCTAAAGGTTCGGGCAAAAGTTATGGATAAAATGAAAAAAATTTGTACACCCGGCAAGTTGAAAACCTGAAAGGGCGACTTGGGCAAAAAAGGGTTTCCCGGTGGACTGAAAACCCGAAAGGGCGGTCCAGAAAAAAGTTAGGAAATTAAAGCGTATGACTATGTCTCGTCGGATCACTTTACGGACAACCTTTGACTTCCACGGACAAACTCAGAGTTTCTGATCAATCCAATAATCTTTGGACAAGGCAAATAGACAAGATATTCAGAGATATGAAGGCTATAGAAGAATGGGAACCCCATGAGATTATCACACATAGTTATCTTTCTTTGTATAAATTTTTCTTGTTTTATGACAGCATTCTCTTACTAGAATGTTTGTCCCCTTTTTACAAAAAAAAATGCTTATTCAAAATCAATACAAAGATACCCCTTTGAAAGTGCAAAAACTATTTGTCTTTTCTTTACGATTGTGTTTTGTTTGCAAAAATGTCCAATGATTCATTGATGAACATATACATTTGAACATAATTACTGTTTACAAATAAACAAAATAAGAAAGACAATTACTGATAGGTGGAAAGAATAGGAAAATGTCTCTAGGCTATTACCCAAGAAATCCCCATAGTACGTCATTTGAACCCCCAGCGGAACTAAACTTCAAATTATTAATCCCCAGTAGAAATCGTCAAATTTCTCAAGATTCCCCAAGCAAATCTTACAAGAAGTACATGGCATTTCCCTCACAACAGAATTTACTTCTCTCAACAAGAGTTCGTCAGTACTTTAACTTCAAGACATGAAAATTCAACATATCCTCAGTAGCATTCAAGGATTTATTTTCCTCAGTCAAACAGCAATACAACAGATCAGCTTACATGCACGTACATTGCATCCATATATCATAACATTGATAAAAGAAATACATTTCAGCATACATTTCATGCAATATAACTTTGTGTTT
The DNA here is from genome assembly GCA_948472305.1 of Vicia faba. NCBI lineage: Eukaryota > Viridiplantae > Streptophyta > Magnoliopsida > Fabales > Fabaceae > Vicia > Vicia faba. The sequence goes on along the minus strand of OX451735.1, from coordinate 1,186,108,993 downwards.
CAGCTAACATTTTACCCTTTTCAGGATAAGATTAACAGCTATCATTAACAATATGCAATCATGATACATTATAGATACACCCCAGACACGGATGCCATTCTGATACTCATTCAGATACAACTTTCAGATACAGTATGGATACGCTCCAGACACCGATGCCATTCTGATACTCATTCAGATATAACTTTCAGATACAGTATGGATACGCTCCAGACACGGATGCCATTCTGATACTCATTCAGATACAACTTTCAGATACAATATAGATATACTCCAGACACGGATGCCATTCTGATACTCATTCAAATACAACTTTCAGATACAGTATGGATATGCTCCAGACACGGATGCTATTCTGATACTCATTCAGATACAACTTTCAAATACAATATGGATATGCTCCAGACACGGATGCTATTTTGATACTCATTCAGATACAACTTTCAGATAGAGTATGGATACGCTCCAGACACGGATGCTATTCTAATACTCTTTCAGATACAACTTTTAGATACAATTTAGATACGCTCCAGGCACGGATGCCATTCTGATACTCATTCAGATACAATACAGATATGTTCCAGACACGGACACCATTCTGATACTTATTCTTTCAGCTTACAATTTACAATTCAACAAACATTCTTGGATGGCATCTACAAGCCCATCTCCGAAAAGATTCTATCACCTCTGCAAATGGCATCTTTAAGCCCATTCCCTCAACTACACATCGTCGAGTGCAAATTTATGGGCACTCTAGTGTCCAATCATCTTTCACCTTCGAGTCACGAATGGCAAAGCTCACCAATCTAACTCTTTCGGTTTAAGAAGATTGAACAGGGGAAGTTGTTGTACCCCAAAATTTTCCCTCTCATTTATCAAGATTTTCTCACAAGATCTCTTTGACTCAAGACTGGATTAGGGTTTGATCAACTCAAGACATCTCATCTCACACTGATGACCCAAAATTACGGTTTGAGTTCGCACAAGGTTTTTTGAACTTCCAATGCCCCATATGACTTTCATTGATCATTATGGACCCCCAAGATCACTCATGTCAAGTTTTAAGCCTTGGATCACACTTTTGCTCAGTCAATTGAGCAGTTGACCTAAAAATCAGTTGTATTGGGGAAAAGTCAACTATGGCCAATTTACAGTCAAACTTCATAATTTTTTATCCACATCAACATTCTAGACTCACATGCATCATTTGATCAAGTTTGGACCATAATTCCTCAAGAAATTTGATCAAATCATCAAAAGGGCAAAATGGTCAAAATTAGGGTTTTGACTTAGAAAGGGCAATTCCTGATTTTTGACCTGGAAAATGACCAATTGATTTAAAGCATGATTTCAAGGATTCAATTGTATCATCTTGACCTAATGACATGGTTCAAAACATTGCAATTTCATTAGATTGACAGATGAAATTTGCAATCAACTGATCAAAAGTCAATTGTATACTGAAAAGTCAAACTTTGACTTTTTGGTCAAAATCAAGTGCCAAGGACCACAATTCATCAAAACATGTCAAAATGTGAAACTTGTTCATCAAGGAATCAAAGATTGAAGATTTAATTTTAAAATTTGAAATTTTCTTAACTTAGAAATTTTTCTAAGTATAGAAAATTTCTTATTTTTTCTCAACTTTAAGCCAATTTTCCACCATGATACAAGATGACTCAAAAAAAGTTCCCAACATGAAAGTTGTAGACCTACATGAAATCTACAACTTTGCTTCACACATTTTTTCCTAAAGATGCTTGGATCTCAAGATATAATTTTGTGAATACATGCCCATGAACTAAAATAACTTAGTGAAATTTTGCCCTAATTTAGGCAGGTTTTTGACCTAACTTTATGGCAATTTTTCACCTAGTTCCAAGAGGAATCTTGAAATGAATTTCAAAGATGAGTTATATAGCACATTGCAAGCTTTCCAAAATGTCCAAGAACTCCTTGAGATCAATTTTGAGTTGAGATAATCGAAGAGATGAAGTTGGAAATTTCTCACTTTGATTTCAAGCCATTTCATGAAGAATAAAACTCCAATCTGAACCTATGCTGCCTAATCCTTACTTTACAGGCCTCAAACTTGTTTCTCACTTTATAATTTAATGCTTACACAGATGATAAATCCTTAATCCAAGCACAAGAGTCTTTGTCCAAGCTTTAATTCCATAAATGGCACAAAGTTGCCATTGCCATTTTGGAAAAATATAGCTTTTGCAACTTTACATTTCTTGAGAATTGGACCTGTTTTATATGCACACAAGTACTATAAACCAAATACAAGTTGTCTAGGACTTGTACCAACTCCAAGCAGGTCAGTACAAGCATGTGGAGACTTGTATCTTCACCTTTCTTAAAAAGCAAGTAAGAGTCAAAAAAAGGCTACAACTCAGAAATTTGTTGTGCAGTGGATTAGAAACCTTCTTTATACTAATACACAAACACATTACAACTTAGAACACGATTTCTCAAGGCCAGAAACACCCTGAAACTCCCTATCACCAAAAAACTGTCAAAACTTGATGTTTGTGTCCAAGCATAGCAATCCATAAATTTGCTCGTGCGTTTCAAGTTTTAATCATTCAAACATTTTACCTACCTCATATCTAAGTGATCCAAACCATCATCCCTGTAATGTAACTCCTTTTTCTCCATCTGCCATTTTTGTTTTTCAAGCTTGCAAGTTGACTTGGATAGAGAGATTCAGGCACTTTCAAAGCAAGGCAAGGATTGGAACACACTCAGGGAGGTTCAGGCAAGCTAAAGGAATCTTCAGGCCTTCATAAATCTCACTCAAACTCCATTCACGACCTCGGCTGAAAAAGGTAATAACTCCAACTTTTATCTCTTTATACAGGCATCCATTGGCTACGATTTGTGAAAGGAAAATGTTGATATTATTGTGCTAAAGCCAACCATGTGCATAGATTTCATTTTTGTTCATTATGTATAGAGAATTTTAGAGTTCAAATTTCTGTAAAAATTATGTTTAAAATTAGGGCCTTTAAAATTCGTTTTGATCTTTGATTGTTAGTTTACATAAGTTACATGTTTAAAATCGTGGGAAAGAGTACTGTCATTTTCATGTTGGAAGTTTCCATTTCCATGAAGAAATGAGAAAGATACAGAGGTTTTGGCTAGCTTGAGGAAGAAGATGAAGTACAGGGCTAGGAGTTGTTTTGTGTTATGTATATTTTATTTCATATGAACTAACGGATGTACATCCACCATAGTGACAAGGTAGCGCGCTGAAAATGCACAGGTCGTGGGTTCGAACCTTGGCGCTACCTTTTGCATTTTTCTCATTTTTCAGCTTCATTTTTGGCATTTTTGGCAGCGCTGGGCCTCTCATTCTTGGGCCTTTTTGTTTTTTCTAACATACTACCCCCTGTTTGCTTGCAGCACCCTTGGCCCATTTATTTTTATTATTCATTTTATTTTCATTTCTATTTTATAAAATATTTTTTCCTTAATATTAAAAATCATAAAAAATATAAAAATGCTAAATTTATATTTTGGTCCATTTTATTTTACTTTTTCACATAGAAAATATTTTATTTTAGTTACATATCATATATATACTTTTGTTTAATAAACTTGTAAATAAAAAAAATAGAATTAGGTTAATTATTTATTCTTTTTCTCACACTTGTAAATATTTATTTTGACATATAAAAAGACTAAATATTTTCTTGAAATATTATTTATTATTTTAAGACAAAAAATATAAAAAAATAATACTTAAGGAACTTTATTTTCTTTTAAATTAGAAATCAGGGTTAACCATTCTTTTTCAAGAAATAATTCCCTTTTCTTAAATTTTTAGGATTAGATCAAATTTCTTTTGCATATGAAAAACAAAGCAAAAACCTTTTTTGGCATATATATATATATATATATATATATATATATATATATATATATATATATATATATATATATATATATATATATATATATATATATATATATATATATATATATATATATATATATATATATATATATATATATATATATATATATATATATATATATATATATATATATATATATATATATATATATATATATATCTTTGCATATTTAAATTATATTGTATATTGTTTATTGTTTATTCAAATACTTGTACAAATTCGATTTGGTTGTAATAGCTAAATTAGATTTACGTTATTGCAAATCCCCATTCATAATTTGTACTCCCCCCTCCCATAAAATGTTGTAATAGCGTAGTAATCTTTAAATTACGCAATTTACCACTTTTATATACCATGTTAGTAATTAGGGTTTGTATGGCAAGATGAAAATAAATCAAATAGAAAACTCTAAATCCAAGACAAAATCAAAGCATGAAAATAACACACTTGCACACAAGCATCCTTAGGGTTTCCTCACTTGGTTGCCTTATACAAAAAATGGCCATATTGCGCATGCGAAGTATCTTGGCAAAAATAAACAAATATAAGATCATAGTCCCTCGATGACGCTATTCAAAGTTGTCTTACAAAATGATCTTGGTCCCTCAAAAATGCTAAGATACTTTGCAACATTGCTAATCATGGTTATACGATGACCCACGCCCATCCCGTTTACATCCAAAGATAGGGTTTCTTACCAAAACAATGATAAGATAACAATATAAAAGGAAAAGAAAATGAACAAGAAATACATTTGAGTAGGTAGATTACTTCTAGTTACTTGCTCCATTTCAAACAACTATCCTTGCTATTTATAAAACACACATATTTCAAAACATCTTACAAACATTGAAAACATTTTCAAAAAATACAAACATCTTTGTATACATTCTTACGAACGAGAATCATTACAAAGATTTCCTAAACAATGGCCTCTTTTACAAAATATTTTTCAAAAACCACACAAAGCATAATTTCAAAACAAAAAGCAAGTGATCTAGCAAGTAACTAAGAGTCCATGGAAAACCATGGATGAAAAGGGTGCTAACACCTTCCCTTTTCATAATCTACCCCCCGAAATCAAGAAACAATCTCAAAGGTATTTCCTGTGCTTTTTCACCTTTCCTTTTGGATAAAAGAAAAGTCGGTGGCGATTCTTGCTAACCGCAATATTTGCGATAAAACACAAAACCCTCAAGTCAGTTCTCCCACCGTATCACAGTCATCGTATAGTCATGATAGCAATGTTGTGAGATATCTTAGTATTTCTATTGAGGGACTAAGATCATTTGTAAGGCAACATTCGAAGCGTCGTCGAGGGACTAATATCTTGTATTTTGATTGTTTTTGCTAAGACGTCTCACATGCATAACATGACCATTTTTAGGCAACAAGTAGAGTTAACCCTAGGGGTGCATGTGTGAATAGTGTGTTTGACTTGCATGCATTTAGTCTTTGATTAGAGGTTGTCTACTTGTTGTTTTTATCTTGCCATACAAATTCTAATTACTAGCATTTATATGAAAGCGGTAAATTGCAATAAGTAAATATTCTACGCTATTACAATCACTTAGGGATGGGGTATACAAATTTACAAATGGGGGTTGCGAGAAATTAAAGTCCTAATTATCTATTACAACCATATTGAAATAACGTACAAAAGATGTAAAATAGACTTGTTTTGTTTTTGTTAAGAGAATAAATAAATTTGCTTAAGAAAATATTTTTAGTCTTTTTGTTTTAAACGAAATCATGTAAATATAAAGTATTTTTGGTGTTTTTGATTAATGAAAATAAAAGTGATGATAAAAATAATAAGAGAGTAAAAGTCAAAATCAACGCATTGTTGAAAGAGGAGGGAGCAGAAGTTCTGACTCAGGCGCGGTTCTGGGGTTACTGGGAACAAAGGAAAGCCTAGAAGTTCTGATTGCTGAGAGAGTCTAGAAGTTTTGGTTGTTGAGAGACTGAGGTGACAGTGCTGTTGGATGAGAATGTCTAGAAGTTCTGGATCTGGATGCACTAAAGTTCTGAGGTTGCTGGGAATAAAGGAAAGCCTAGAAGTTCTAATTGCTGAGAGAGTCTAGAAGTTCTGGTCCAGGAATATTGTTTGACAACTAGTGGGGTAAAAATGTCAAGAAATAAACATAAAAAGATGCTTCTGGGGATAGAACCCAAGACCTTTAACACTAACGTCTTATGTGCATGCTTTCTACCACTGGGGTGGCTGTACATCTGGTATTAGATGCAAAAACATAAACATGTATCACAAAGTAAGTTATGATGATGAACTTCATCTCCTTCTCCACACCAGTCACAGTATCTGAAACTTAGTCATTTCTCAACAAAAATGGAAAATGCAAACATAGAAGTTATGGAAAATTTATCATGTTTTCATAAATACAAAGCATCAAAACTGTAAATCAGAAGCAAACATGAATTTTGCTAATCCTAATTCTGAACCCTAATTTCCTCAAGAAGTTCTGATCTGAAATTCTATCTACTTAGGCCACATAAATGAAATCTATAAATATGTAAAGATTCAGAATCATGATATCTATATTGTATCTTTGAAAATGCAAGCCTAACATTGCCTAAGTAATGAGATGAAAGGCAGAAGAAACTTACCTTGCTGCTGTAGATTGTTGTGTGAGTTAAAGCCTGGTTCAAATTTTTGTGATGTTCTGGTCAGCTTCCTCAAGTTCCAAAAAATCTAAAACAACCCTTAACTTGAACTATGGATGGTTGGAAAGTTCTGGAGCAGTCAAGGTGCAAAGTTCTGACTTTTGAAATAGAGAGTGGTGAAGACTATTTTACAGTTTGAAAACAGAAGTTGGGAAAGCTTCCACGTGTATACTAGAAACTGTGTGGATGATTTGGCCAAGAAACGCACAAGGAAAATTAGAGTTTGGACACAAAAACTAAAAACTAGCAGGTTTTGTGTTTGTGCTTCAGTTTCAGGCTCCGGGGAATTTTCAGCAAGGTTTCAAGGCTTTTTTTCAATATCTTCCCCCCTTTTTTCAGTTTGCAAATGATGTTTAATTTATAGTCAAAGGATTTAAAAGCTTGGAGAAATCAAGAGTACAACCATCATGGGTTATGGATCGTTGACTTGTTTTTAAAGCAAGTTTAGCCAAGCATGTTTCAAGGCAAGGTAGGGTGGTTAGCAGATTTAAGCACACCTAATCTGAGTTTGTAAGCATGATTTGTGGGAGAAGTACACTCAGAAGCAAAGTGAAGCATGGGCTCAAAATAAACTTTGTAGAAAAGTTTGCTTTTCAAGGACAACAATGGTACTTCTATGCCACACGTGGGAAGATCCTTTGGATAAAGACTAAAAAGTTGGTGTGAGCATTAAATGATGATAAGATTTAACAATCAAGAAATCCTGCAACATGAGATTATGAAGCATAGCTTGAAGCTGGATTAGAAGTATAGTGTAAAGTAACTTAGAACAAATGTCCAACTTCTGATCTTTGATTCTCTTTGCTCCAGCATAATCTGAAGGAGTTCTCATACTTTTCAGAAATCTTGTAACATGCTTTGTAACCCCTTTTTGAATTATCTTTGCAAACTCTAATTGTACCTACGTGAAAACTGGCCTAGGAGTTCTAATCAAATTTTGACTTGGAAATACTCAGAATTTACTGAGTATTTTAGTTTCATGGGCGTGTCTTCAAAGATTTATAACTTGAAATCCCAGCATTTCTAGGAGAAGTTCTATTCTGTAATGTTTTAGATCTTATTGAGATCTACAACTCTTATGTCAGAAGATGTTCCTGAATCAATTCGCATCATGATGAAAATCTGGCCAGAAGTTCTGAACTTATCATATTTTCTTAACACTTAGAAAAATTTCTAAGTGTTTAGAACTTTGACTTTTCCAAAGTAACTTTGGCTTTTGATTTTCTTGGTGAACCAACTTCATATTCTAACATGTCTTGATGAAATGTGATTCTTGAAACTTGATTTTGATCCAAAAGTCAAAGTTTGACTTTTCAGTGTGCATTTTGACCTTTTTGCCATTGTGCCAATCCAAACCTAAATTGATGTATCAGTGCTGCAATCTTGAGTTATGGAAGATCTTGTGAAAAAATTCCTGAGAAATGAGAGGGAAAATTTTGGGGTACAACACTACGATATTTATCTAAGATGATTGAAAATGTAATAAGAAAGAGATGAAAGTAAATAAACTTTTAATAAAAGCAGATTAATAACGATGTTGAAAATGTAATTCACATCAATCAACAATACTCTAGTGGTCTCTATAAATATCTCCTATCAGGAAATGTTTTCTACTTTGAAAATAATTGATTTATAGGGAATTGTTTCTTTTTCCGATTCAGAACCGAGTTTACTCTTTAAATCTACCCGTTCATTTGTCACATATGAACAATTATCATTGCATTAAAGTAGTGAACCTATTTTTAAGAAATCTAACTCTTAACCTAGTTGAAAAGTATTTTTAACTGGATAATTTAACTTGAAAGGGTTATAGGCTTTCATCTAGATAACCAGATCATAATCCTATGAATGCGTCTGCAAATAGTTTTAAAACCCCGTTCTAGCAATTTTAAATAATTCAAATTAACTAACAAAGTGCTTTTGCGATATTTGTTAACCAAAAACAAATAAATCTTAATCTTTTTGTGTCAAACGACTTTCGATCTTACCCAATATTTCACTACTTCACTTTCGTGTAAGCAGATTAAAATAAGTGCACAAAGATTGTATTTAAATTAAAAATATCCCATTAAGCAATCCTACAAAGACCATGTGTAGAGCATCACTTATTGAAGATCCTCACATCTCAGCATTAAGAATTTAGCCGGACATGGTAATTGAAAATAAAGCAATAAAGGTTTTAAGTGCAAAAGTAAACATGAAAATAAACGGTATGATAGAAGTAAATGCGATAAATAAAGCGATAAATAATGCGGGGCAAATAAAGTAAATGCGGAAATAAATTAAGAAACCTTATCCAAATGGAGTCTGAATTTGGCACAAATAAGCTGACGTAAATGTGCTGAATTAAAACTTATACACGTGCTCAAATCTTCAATACAGACTTATCATGCAACAAGATACGCTTCGAAGTGAAGGGATCTGGCTACGGTTGGACAAAGTGTGGCCTAAGTGTGGATAAAAGAAAGTATGATCAAAAATGGTGTAGCAAGGGGGTATTTATAGGCTTCTAAAATCCCTAAAAGTCACCAAGAACCCTTTCTAGTCGTGGAGAGAAAATAGGACGCGTGGGTGGACTCTTTGTTGCTAAGTAAGCCCATTTGTAATCGGATGGTCATACAAAGGGTGGCGACTGTCACACCCTTCATGGCGACTGCCATGCTCACTAAGTGGGCATGACTTAGTCAGCCATTGGAACATGGTTGACCACCCATGGCTACCCTTGGATGGTCTCCATGGATCTGGACATGCTTCAATACTTGTTCTTTTTCTTCGTTTCTTGTCTGTTTCACCTCGTTTCTTCGCTCGTGGCTCCCGGTTAGTCAAATTCCCGAAACAAAGGGGAAATACCAACATAAAGATAGAAATGGAAATAAAATAGCTATAAATTGAATGCAAGTCAAATCAAATAATCAGTGAATTTTGGAGTCATCAGGTGCCGGACGAGGCTGAATTTTTGTTAGGGGGTCGGACGAGGATAGGTTTTTGAAAAGTGTCAGACAAGGCTAGATTTAAGGAGATGTCGGGCGAGGCTGTTTTTTGATTAAGGTGTTAGATGAAGCTGGATTTGATTAAGGTGCCAAATGAGACTGGATTTAGGAGGATGGTTTTTTTATTAAGGTGTCAGACAAGGCTGAATTTTGCTTTTTTTCGAGTTCATTTAAGTATGGCTTCCTGCTATGGGAATATGCATGATATGATGCTAGAATAAAGTGATATGATTGATGCATAGATGATGCATGACATATGCATATACGATTGATGGTAATTATTAGAAGGTTTGGGTAGGTGCCCATGTCATGTGTATGTTTTTCTAAAGCTTTTGTTTATGCTGAAGGTTCCTTTGGTAGGATGTTGTACAAGTGTGATTTTTAAATACCCGTGTCGAACTCATAAGTTACAACTGTGTGATAGGATTTACTCAAGCAACTTTGGAGATACAGAGAGAACTTGGATCTTGGCATTGCCCCCATCCTTCTAGGTTCTTGAGGAAGTATGTCTTGACATGAAATTTGGTGATCTTGAGACGGCGTGGCTAAGTGTTTTGAATTCTGAAGTGGATTTCCCCTGATTAGACGATTCTTGAAATGTCTTACACCTGTTTGATAGGTTTTTGAAATGGTTTGCCTCTGAGTGACAAACTCATGAAGTGTTGTGATCCTGATGTTACCACTTTAGGCTTTTCAAACTAATTTCATCTTTGGAACTTTCTTGATGTGATGTGCTGGCTTACAAATAAAGTTGTTTTTTAAAACAGTAATTTTAATGTGACATGCATGAAAGTTTTGAAAACAAATCAATTATTGAAATGATGTTGTGGTGTACAATTCGTGAACCCCGATGAGGGTATAATGGTAATTTGAAATTCAAGATGATGGGAGAGTACTGTCTCAACATAAATGATTAGGAAACACTTAGGAGTCAGGTTAATGAAGAAATCTTGCTTCAATTAGGTCTTTTGAGGGTTGTAACGTGGCTTTTTCCAATTTATGAAACAAAGGATATAAGACTCAATTTGATTTTAACCCATTCTATTCTTCAAGATGTTCTCCAGTCCTACGTTCAATTAGTTGACACACGCGTTCAACTTCTAAGAACATTTGCAGATAATGATGAGATGGTTTGAGAACTAATGGATTTTTGAGGTGGCAGTCACCTATTCTTGTTTGGGGAGTCACACAAGTTAGTTCTTGCATTGTCTTTTGTCAAGGATATTTGGCGATATTTATTTTTATTTAATTTTTTGTTTTTTTTTGTATCCCTAATTTTTGCTTGGATTGTTTCTTTTGGTTCTTAGTTCAGCGGGATGCCCTAATTTTTGCCTAAGTTGTTTTGATGTTCTCGACTTAGCGGGCTTTTCTTTGATTTTTTTAAATTTTTTTCATTTATTTTGGAATAACTTGTGTGACATTTGCTCGTTTGATTTGAAAGAGTTGTGACTTCCATATTGATGGTTCAAGAAACGACTGTTGCAAGCTTTGGATTTTCACTAATTCTTCGATATTGTGTATGAATGTAAGATATGGTTGATTATCTTGTAAGAAGGTATCTAGAGTGGTTCCCTTAGAGATGAAATAACTCTCTTACAAATCTAATGCATTAATAATTTTAACTGAACAACTACCCTTCCCCAAGTTAAGATTTAGGGTTTTGTTTTCATGCAGAAAGAAACACCAACTTCTAGGCTCAAAAGGGTCGACGAGAGATTATCTTCTATATATATCCATTGTTTGGGAAGTGAAACAATGCCTTACATTGTCAACAGGTTTTATTTGAAAGCATATTGTTGCAATCTGGGCATTCATTTTTCATCATTTTTCCTCTAGTTTGTTTAAACAAAAAGTTGATAAAGACAAGTGAATGAAAAAAAAGTGAGTAGACGTGATATGATTGATTCAAAACAAATGCAATTCTCATTTCATTTAAATTAAAATCTAACTATAACAAGTATGAAAGTAAACAAACACTTAACAACAAGAAAGAATACAAATGAAAATGATAAGAACAACCTAAAGATTTCAAATATTGAGATTACACTCTCATGCTTCATTCCTTGATTAGTTGGTCAGATCTTATCCCATACACTTCTCAACAGCGTTGGTAGATGGACTGTCATGCGGTAGCATGGGATTGTTCTATATGAGTGGTATGTAAGGTGTGAAGGTTATTGCCTTTGACTTTATCAGGTCATGTACTTTATTGTTGAGAGCTCGACAATTTTATATTGTGTGACCCGAGGATCCAACGTGATACTCACACTGAGCATTCACATCATATCCACGTGGGTATGGGAAAATAGGTGACTTGAGATCTTTGATCTCTACCAAGGCTCATTTAATAAAGTATAGCAACAAGTGGCGGTAAGACATTGGTATTGGATCAAACTTTGTTTCTGGCTTCTTGTGCCTTTGTTAATTCTACTAATGTTGTTGTTTTGGAGTGGCGGGTTACTGATACTAAATGGGTTGTTGGTATTGCATAGGATGTTACAGTACCCAGGGTTGCTGCATAGGGTATGCTTGTTGTTGATAAAGATCTAGAGTTACATCTGCAATCTAGTAATAAGGTACCGGAACAGACTAATGGGCTTAGGCCACCACCGCATTAATTTCTCCCTCATTTTTCATGGGGAAATTAGAGGGATTTTTCTTCACCCCATTTGAAATTCCAGCAATATACTATATCTTACCCGCTTTCAAATAGGTCTCAATTCTTTCGCTAGTAATAATAAGGTTTTAAAATCCAACCGACACAGTACCAACCATCCTATCAAGATATGGGCCATGAAGAGTAACCGTAAACATGTCTATAAATTATCTATCGAGAAGTGGTGGTTGAACCCTTGCAACAAACTCTCTCCATGTGTGGATGTGACTTCTCTCTAACTACATATACAATTCCAAGGATGCCCCACTGGGACTGTCTTGAAAGTGATGCTTCAACAACTTTCCATTTTTAGAATGAGCAGCCATATTCCTGTAGTAAGCCCTCAGGTGAGTTTTAGGGAAGATGATCCCCATATACATCTCAAAGTCAGATACTTTAAATTTCGGAGGGATCACCAAACTGGTCACTGATCACATATCAACATCATCTAATCTATTAGTATTGTGTTCTTCAATGGCCTTAAGCCTCTCTTTGAGAGCATACTATTTCTCATCATGTTTATCAATCGGTGGTCTTGTAGCATGAACCACTTGATTTGTCTCCTAGTTTTCCATGTAGAAATCAAACTTAGGGTCCTATTCATTGTGTTGTAAGCCATGCATAGAAGAAACTATAGAGGGCTCCTCAAAGTTATCATTAAGGACTTTTACTGGTGGAGGTATACCCTGACCTTCAGGTGGAACAAAACCAAATGGAAATCCCGACTCAGGTGGTGGAATGACAGTGGATGAAGCTCTTGGCATGAAATTCTTGAGTGCAACTTGATGAAGCTATTCTTATCCTCTTATCATAGTCTGGAAGGATTCCAATAATTGACCAATTTCCCCTTCATAGAATCCACGTATTTCCTCAACACATCTTCTCCTTGTGCTAATTATTCCATAACTCTTTGGTAATTGCTTCTGGTTTTGTATGGATGTCGAGGGATCAGCTTGTCTTGGTAACTTTTTGGATTGAAAGCGATATGAGTATTGGATTTTGGAAATAGACATTCATGTTGATGAATGCGTATGCACAACATTTTTGTTTTTAATATGAAAAATGATTTTTATGACATGCAATGTCATACATGGATGCATATAATATGGAATGCAACACGATGCCACATGAATTATAATCTAAAATTATACAGGTGATCGAATAACAAAATAGTTTGGATAGTTCTTGGTTTTTACCCAAGATTCCACTCAAAAATAGCTCTAGGGTTTTTGATAAGTTGGTACCTAGTGTCACAGACCATAATCGTAATTTTGCCATGCAACATGCAGATCGTTTTATGACAATCTTCACGAAAAGATCTATTCTAGGAGGGGTCTTTGCATTGTTATATAAGGTGTACTCCTTGGGGATCAATTTTACACAACCACCATAAGTGGTACTGGTTCTAAAAAGGTCCTTAGAGTCGTCGACCTTAATCAGATTTTTTCATGCAATGGGCTAGCCACTTTATGACAAACTTCGCAAATAAGATCTACTTTAAGTGTGGTCTTTGTGTTGGCCATTCAAGGTGTGCACCTTGGGGATCCACACTACATAACCACAATCCTAAACTTATGTCTTTTCTCTTGTTTTTCAAATCTCGACTAGAGAGCTTCACTCAAGTATCATTCTCAATTCCACAGATGAATATGTACAAAATGAGTACAAAGAAAGATAAAGGAAACATAAACATTTAAGAAGATAAGAAAATAAAGCTACCATATAATGCAAAACCAACTAAACTAGGGTGAACTCGCTTAAGAGAATGGTCCCCAGTAGAGTCTCCATCTACTGCGACACGAAAAATACTCAAGTGCGTCGCACACTCGAAATACAACAGAGTAGCCACCAAATTTTATTTATTCCAAAAGGAATGGGAAAATATCAATAAAACCTACAAAGAACGACAATATGGTTATCACAACTAAAATAAGATTCGGGAGTCAGTTATGCAAGAGGATAGAATTAACACCCCCCACATCTGTTATACTCAATGATACTCATTTAGTTAGTTTTATGAATGAGTGTTAGTGTGAAAGTTTGTGATCTCCTACTTATTATGTGAGAAAAGAGAAAAGAAAGGGACTTTTTATTATTGTGCTCGCGAAAATTTTGCAATCTTGTGCCTACGTGTTCCTGTGGCGCTATGATAAAATCAGAGCCTCGTAGTTCGTGGCAAAAGACCATGTATTTATTGGTTGATTTTATTGAACAATATTACTATCATATTATAGCGGTTAAACATTGCTTGTTTGCACTCGCGGGGGAGGCGTAAGCGTTTGTTTTGTGTCGCGTTAGAATGGATAAACATGTCTTTTATGAAAATGTTTTCAATTTCGCATGGGGGCGAGAAAAAAGAAGTTTGATGGGTTGAGATTACCATTAAGTGGGATACAAGCATCAAACCACAAGTTAAGTGCGGCTAGCAATCCGAATACTCGGGAACAGAGAGACAATTGCGTCCTAACTATTCTTTTTTATTCCAAAAGTTTTATTAGGAATGAGATGAGTTTAATCATAATTACTTTTTTAGGAGACAAGCATCTAACCTCAAGCTAAGTGTGGCTAACAGTTAGAATACTTGGGAAGCTGAAAGGACAAGTGAGTCCATACCTCTCCTTTTTCATCCCATAAGGACCAAATTAAACTAATTATTTAAGATGTTTTGAATGGAATCCAAGCATTAGACCAGAATCTAAGTGCAAATATCAATCCAAGTACTCGAGAACTAGAGCAACAATTACGTCAAACCAACTCTTTATAGGTTTATTGAGAAAAGGTTTTTGAAAAGACGACTTGATGCTAGATCAAGTGTTTTATTATGAAATGACTTAAATGATAAAAAAAGGAACTTGACGTTGGATCAAGCGTTTTAAGATGGATAACAAAAGGAGTTTGAATTAAATCGGAAGAGATAGTCGATATTGGATCGAGCACTCATGTTGCATTCAATTTGAATTTGATTTGGGAAAAGGCTCGACGTTGGATCGAGCATGTTTTTGTTATTTTTTATAAAGGGTTGATTTTAAATTATCTATAATTAACAATCGACTAAAGCAATAAGAAAACGTAAATGAAAGCGGTAAAAATATTACACGTCATGGGAGTGAGGATAAATTTTGTCGAATGAGGATAGAATAAGGCGATTAACATACAAACCCATCAAACATCTAAGCATGTGAATTAAATTATTTAATAGTTTAATTAAAACTTGGTTAACTCATTTAGTTAAACTAATAAAATAATTAGTAAAACTAATCAATTTTAATTAACAAACCAACTAGTTGAATCAAAATTTAATTAATCAATTAAATGATCATTCTAAGAAGGCCCAAGAGAAATCCAAGAGACTGAAATCTAAAATATTGAATTTTGCGCTATGTTAAGCTGACTTAGAGTGAATTCATGTAAGAATCACTTTATAAGTAGCCGGACAGCCAAACCTATGCATCCAAACGTACTCGAGAGCTAATATTGAATTAAAACTCTCAAAATCCCAACGTAATATAAAAATCCAGCAACACAATAAGCTATATACAATGAATTGAAACTTAAAATACTGAATTTAGTGCTATGTTAAACTGACTTAGAGTGGATTCATGTAGGAATCACTTTATAAGTAGTCGAACAACTAAATCCACGCGTCCAAACGTATTCGAAAACTAAATCAAAATTAAACTTTGAATTCGTAACTCAATGTAACAAATAGCAACACAACTTGATTTTATTTACAAGTTTGCAAAACAAAGTCTAACCATACATTAAGTAAGTGGCACGTGCTCCTTAATAAAATAAAATAAAACCATAGAGAAAATTATTATTAAATAAAATAAAACAAAGTAGCATAGAAACAAATATTTTCTTCTCACAACCAAAAAACCATGTTCTCATTTATTAAGTTCCGATTTCTCTTTCATCTGCTCTTCATTCAAAACCTTTATTTCAAACTATAAAAAAAACAAACACACACATAAATCAAAACAAAAGGAATATGGATATATAAAAAGAAACAAAAGGAACAAAATAAAACGTGTCATCCCATTTTTTTAAAAATTATTTTATTATATAATTTAAAAATAAATAAATAAAAAGAACCGAAATGGACTTAAACGAGTAAAATTTGAAATTTATTTTTGATTGAAAACTAAAGTAATATGGATATATAAAAAGAAACAAAAGGAACAAAATGAAAACAACCATCCCTTTTTTTTAAAATTATATAATTTAAAAAATAAATAAATAAAAGAAATTGAAATGGACTTAAACGAGTAAAATTTGAACTTTATTTTTACTTCGAAAACTAAAAATGAATATATAAACATAAACTATGTATAACAAAGTTTAATAAGAAAAGTAAAAATAAAAAATAAAAAAATCACAAATAAAATTACTCAGTTAAACATGCTCTGACAGATAAAGATGTGACCGCAAACAATGTCGGAAAAATAAAACAAGAACACCAACATGACCTACGCAATAGTTTCATAAAACAATAAGGTAAAGATCAAAGCTCGAAATATTTCGCCCGCTAATTTTATGTACAGTGTCGAATCGCTTCGACCGATCAGCCTGTAAAATTGGAACTTTATTCTGATTGAATTTTAATCATCTTCGTACAACGCATGAGACGGCGTAAGGAAATAAAAATGCATGAAGTAAGATTTCAGGTATTTTTGACTCTTAAATTATGCAAATATTGACCTAATTGACTTTTGGTCACCTAATACATGAATGACCGACTAATGATAAAAATGCGACGAATGAATAACCCTAGGGAGAAATCAAGGTATGACAAATGTGATATGCTGAGAGATCATTCTACTGACTGTAGTGTAACGTGTGGACTCAACAAGGCGGGTTTGGAATGATATGCGTAATCAGATGACATAACAACCTATTTAGGAAGGCTCCTTATGATATGATATTTCTAAGTATTTTTTACCTGAACCCTCTCACATTGGTTGGATCTATGTTTTTTTGTCCGTTTAAGAACACAACTAGCATCATAGATCCATTCAAAACTTCGCCACGAGGATGGACTAGCCAATTCGAGGTGAAATCTAAAACAATCTCCTCTAGGCGGAGCCTTCCCATTAACCTATTGAGATATGCATCTCATAGGCCATAATACATGGTCTCTACGTTCAACATTTGAAATAGGTTCTAAGCACGATTCCTAGAATCACTAACCCATTTGAATTTTTAACACTAGGATGGGCTAGCCAACTCAAGGTGAAATCTTAAAGGATATCCTCTAGCCGGAGCCTTCGTATTAACCTATTAATATATGAATCTCGTGTTCCATACTACATGGTCTCCAATTCTAATAGCAGATGTCTTGGTTCTAGACGGGGTCCCTAGAGTCACATAACTTATTCAAAATCTCACCACAAGGATGGGTTAGCGAATTCATGACGAACATTTCAAATAGATCTACTCTAAGTGGAGTCTTCGTGTTTAACTTATTGGGATGTGAATCCCATAAGATAACAATACACAACATCCATTCTAACTTATGTTTTTTCTCTTGTTTTTTAAAACTCGGGTATAGAGCTTTACTCAAGCAACATTTCCCAATTCCCACATATGAATATGCACACGAGTAAATAAAGTGCAATACAACAAGATAAAGGAAACATATAACATAGGAAGAAATAAATCTAACAATCAACGCAAAGATAACTACACTAGGGTGGATTCGCTTAGGAAATATATCCCCATCAGAGTTTCCAACTGTCGTGGCACAAAAAATACTTGAGTGCAAGGAACGCTCAAAATACCAGAGTCTCCACCAAAGTTTATCTATTCCAAAAGGAAAAAAGAAAATATCGATAAAACCCTAAAAAACAAAAAATGGTCGTTGTAACAAATTAGGATTCGGGAGTCGGTTATACGAGGGGAATGTATTAACACCCCTCACATCTATTATACTCAAAGGGAACCATTTAGTTTGTTTTGCTAAAGAGTGTTAGCGCGATGTTATTTGATCTTCTAATTATTACTACATGAAAAGAAAGAAAGATTTTTTAGGTTTTTATTATTGTGTATGACGAGACGTTAGATCTTGCTCCTACTTATCCTTTAGTGCGATGATGAACTCAAGACTACATAGTTCTTAGTAGAAAAGAAATGTGTGAGGGTTGATTTTAGTGAACTATATTTAAGTCACATTCTAGCAGTTAAACATTACTTGTATGATCGTGCGTGGGAGGCTTAACTGTTTGTTTGTTTTGTGGTAGAATGGATAAACATGTTCTTTGTGAAAAGTTTTGACATCGCGCGAAGATGAAAAATAAACCTTTGATGTGTTGAGATTGTTTTTAGGTGGAAGACGAGTAATCAATTCAAGCAAAGTGTACATTAAAGCTCCGATATTCGGGAAACAAACAAATGTACATTCGCTCATTCCCTCTTTCTTCCAAAATTACTTATTGAAAGATTATCTTTGGGTAAGACGAATAATTGGTTCAGGCAAAGTGTACACTAAGCCTTCGATACTCGAAGAACAAACGAATGCACATTCCTCCATTATTTTAATCCATGTTTGGTTAACAGTTTTTTATTTTAATAGAAGACAAGTAATCAGTGTAAACAAAGTGTACACCAAGCCTCTGATACTCGAGAAAAATGTGAATATACATTCACCCATTCCTTTTTAATCTAGTTTAATTATGAAAATTGATTTGGCTTGATGAAAAATACTTGATGTAGAACAAGTTTTTATTTAATTTTTGTTTGACATTTAATTTGAAAAGGTTTTCGATTTGAGGGTGAATTGGTTTTGAAATAAACAAAGTATGGACCTATGGTAAACAAATTTAAATACGGCCAAATAGCGCTTACACGAAATTTTGAGTGCGACTATTTACATGTTCGATGGTACGGACATCTAATCGGGAGGAAAATACCTAACAAGTCCACTTAAAAATTTAACAAACTAATGAACATAGATCCTTAAACAAATAATTAAACAAGAAATTAAAAACTAATCAAAAATTCTTTCATTCAAAGTTTAAACAATTAATCCAATAATCAATTTTATTGACTAAAATCAATTAATCAACTAAAAAGTTCAAAAAATTCAACATTTTTGAAGATTAGATAATTAGTTAATTAATCCATTTTATTTATAAAACTTAATTAATTGACTAAATGTGTTCCAACTTTAACAACCCTAATACTAAACAACTAACCAGCCAATTAATCTTAATAACTAAAATCCAATTAACAAATAAAACAAATAGAGAAATAAAAAAACAGAAAAATATCAAAAGAAACCTTAAGAGAGATTCATGAGGCATGGGAGGCCGAAAAAGACAGTGCCACTGTCGCCGAAAGATCGTGACATTCTGACTATGTCGTTGGGAAATAATGTGCAGGCAAAGACAATGTTCCATCAAGCAAGTTCAAGTAAACATGTTGAGGTAACTGTGGAAGAGGAATCCATCGTTGAAGAAATTCTAATTTCAAAGACTGAAGAGAAACCTAAGGAAACAAGGAAATTATGGGTTGATGTGTTGAATGAGAATAGGAACTCAGCTAAAGGATTGGCTACAAAATTCATAGCCCTACAGATTATGAATGGTGAAATTGAGGTTGAAATTTCTGTTGAAGACATCATTTTAGAGATCAAATTTTAGGAATCTTTATTGGTGATGTATGTCATTGGTGGTGACTTGAGCACGAACACGGTGAAAAACTATATGATGAAGAGCTGGAACTTCATGCAACTTCCTGATATGCACTATCATGAGGAAGGTTACTTTATTCTCATATTCAAATCCTTTAGAGATAAATATGATGTGCTGATGAGGGGTCCCTATACAATTAGGAGTATGCCAATATTGATTCGTGAATGGAGTCTGAACTTTAATCTGAAGAATGACCTCTTGAGGACGCTTCCGATATGGGTTAAGCTTCCCCCACTCCCTCTATACTTATGGGGAGCAACGAGTTTAAGTAAGATTGGGAATGCCCTAGGAAATCCCTTGGTGAAAGAAGAATATATAGCTAACAAGCTTCGAGTCTCTTATGTCATGATCTTAGTAGAGATGGACATCACAAAGGAACTTCCGAAAGAGACTACCATTAAAGATAACAAAGGAATGAAGACGAAGCAGGCTATATAGTATGAGTGGAAACCCTTGTTTTATGGAAAATTCCAAAAGGTTGGTCACAGTTGTGATAAGCCTAAACCCAAGGAGATGCAATGGAAACCCAAGCCAAAACCTCCTAAGGTGAGTAAAGTTTTTATTGTCACAACTGTTAAGGAGAAGAAAGTAATTGATCACTCAGAAGAGGGTAATGAGAATTGGATAGAGGTTAACAAGAGTGGAAAAGATCATGGAAAAATGACACTTGTTGAAGATCCACCAGGCTCAATGTTATGTGAGAACAATTTTAATGCATTAGAGATTTTGAATGAGATGCTAGTGCTTCAAAAAAATGGAAATGATTGTCTTTTGGAATGTCAAGGGGCTAAATAAGTCAGGTAAGATTAGGGATATTATCTCCCATCTTCTAGAGCTTCGTTATGACATTAATATCTTGATTGAAACTAGAGTTAAACCTGCTCATGCTAGGAACATTATGAATAAACTCAATATATGTGGTCTATTTGTTGATAACTACCTGTTGAAGGTGTGTAAAACACAAGAAAGGGGGGGGGGGGGGGGGGGGGGGGGTTGAATTGAGTTTCAAAATAAAAACTTTTCTTTAAAACTATTCCCCTTTAAGTTAAAATCCTTTTAAGAACCACTCTTGATAATAATAATAAGTAAGAACAGGAAGTAAAGAACAATGTATGTTTATACTAGTTCACTTGAAAATTATCAAGCTAGTCTAGTCCATCTGCCAAGGTGATTTCGCCTCACTCAATCAAGGACTTAATTCACTATAACCAAATTGATTAAAATTTGCACAAGCTACCCACAAGTGACTAACAACTTCTAAGACTCGCAAGTAAAAGACTTCTTAAGGCTATAGACCTACCCAGTCCCTTAAGGAATATCAAACAATAATCAACCTGATCATTTTAATGAACAAGCTACCCGCAAGTGACTAACAACTTCTAAAACAACTATTTGAGTACATTTTTGTTTACAAGAATATTGCTTCTAAAAAGCTGAATATATGTAATCTATTTTAAGAACAGAGACTTAAGAATGTGAAAGCTGATGAACAACGTTTGCGCGTAAATATTCATTGAATTGGTAGCTTTCTCTCTTAGTCTTCAAGCCTTTATATAGCCAATAAAATAATATATCTGTTGAGGGATACTCTTGAGATTTCTAGAAACATTGGTAGCTTGAACAATAACATGGGGGACAAGATCATGTGACACGTCCATCCTTTCATGGTAGTGGAATGAAATGTTGATTGTACCATATACTATTTGTACCACGTTAATGTTATCTTATTTCCTTATGCACTTCAGAGGCTTCTGCACACATGAGTTTAGAAGGAGAACATAACATCAGGTCATCAGAACTTCAAGTCTTCAGAGTCTTCAGAACTGCGTCTTCAGAGTCTTCAGCATTTGGTTGTGAGAACCTTTTATTGGAACTTTGGGTCTTTAGAAATTCAAGTATTTAGAATCTTCAGATCTTCTAACTTTGTTTATTTGGAACATGTTGTCTTTAGAAACTTGATCCTTTAGCATCTGGACGTAAGTAGAAAATTCTATCTTCAGATCTTCTGACTAGTTTCTTTAGAACAAATATCAGAGCTTACACTTCATAGCCTTCTGAAGTGTCTTGCTATTGTTCAACAGAACTTGTGTAGTGTAGAAGCGCAACTAATTCTCTTCTAATGTCTTGGCCACGCCATCCATCAGAAGCAGAAGCTGTTTGTTAAGTACTCAACAATAACAAAACATTAGAGTATCAAAACTGTTCATACAAACATACTCATTTGTTATCATCAAAACTCAGAGATAATATTGCAGAACCAAATCTTGTTCTTACACCAGTATCTTGAAAATGGAATAATTTGGGTTCAGTGGAACCCTAACAACATTGATATTAAAGTTATCTCTTGAACTAGTCAGGTGGTGCATTGTGGGGTCTTTGATGTCCAAGGGAAGTTCGGGTTCTGGCTAACTTCTATCTATGCCTTAAACAAACTTGAGCAAAGGAAAACTCTATGGAGGAACCAAGATAATCTTCAAGCAAGGGCATTGGTGCCTAATTGGTGAATTTGATAATGTCATCAAGTCTCAAGACAGGATATGGACAGTGTGGTAACAGAAGCTGAATACATTGATTTGCAGGAGATGATGAAAATGAAAGAGCTCTTTGAGATAGACAACATTGGTGATTACTATACTTGGTCAAACAAGCATAATGTAAGGACTATATATTCTAAGATAGATAGAATTATAGGAAATGTAGATTGTTTCCAAGACCATTTGAATACTACCCTAAATATATTACCCGCCCTAATGTCTCTGATCATTCTCTCTTGTATCTGTCTCAGCAGACCAATTCTCCTAAGCATCATAACAGGTTTAAATTTGTTAACTGTGTGACTGAAATTAGGGGTTACAATGAAGCCATAAAGGATAGTTGGAATGCGCCTTTAGATGGGAGACCTATGTTTGTGCTTTGGAAAAAATTAAAGAGGCTGCAACCTGTCATGAACAAGATGAATAAACCTCTGATCTTTGCAAAGAAAAACATTGCAAAAGCTAGAGATAATCTTAACTAAGCCCAAATTGAGTTGATTGCGGATAAGATGAATAACAAAAAAATTGAGGAGGTGAAGCATTTCACTGAAGAACTGATCAAGTGGAATGATATTGATGAATCTATTCTTAAGCAAAAAGCTAAAGTTAGTTGGCTTAAGTTAGGAGATGGTAACAACTCTTTCTTTCATGCATCAGTTAAGACTAAACAAAAGGCTAGGTATATGAACATGCTGGTGAAGAAGGATGGACCTAACCTTTCATCTCATAGTGATATAGAAGATGAAATAATGAAATTTTATAGTGGTCTCATGGGTAAGAGTGATGATAACTTGAGTTGTATTGATGTGGGGGCCATGAGGAGGGGTAACCAACTTTAAAGGGTGTAGAGAGAGAGAGAGAGAGAGAGAGAGAGTCTTGAGGGGGCCTGTCAGTGAAGATGAGATTTTTAATGCTCTTAAAGGTATTGATGATGTGACTTCACCCATCCTTGGTGGATATAGCTCCAAGTTTTTCAAAAGTAGCTGGGATATTATAAAGTCTGATTGATAGCAGTTATGCATTAGTTTTTTGAGGAGGGCAGATTACACAAGGCTTTCAATTGTACCATTTTACCCCTTATCCCAAAGAGTGATACATCCAAGTGTATTAAAGACTTTAGGCTAATCTCAGTTTGCACTACTATCTACAAGATGATATCTAGAGTCATAACAGCTAGACTGGGAAAAGTTATTGGTAGTATTATAAGTCTTAATCAAGATGCTTTTGTCTCTGGTCAACAGATTCAAAATCACATCCTATTAGCTTATGACTTAATCAAAGGATACAACATATAAGGGATGACCTTTAGATGCATGATACAACTTGATATGAAGAAAGCATATGACATGGTCAACTGGAGGGCATTGAAGTGTATTCTGCAGGAAATTGACATGCCCCATAAATTTACTAGTTGGATAATGACCTTTGTTTCTACTGTGTCCTATAAATTTAATGTAAACGGTACATTCACATAGTTGATGCAAGATAAGAGAGAGATTAGACAAGGGGGTCCTATCTCCTCTTATCTTTTCGTGATCATCAGGGAGTACCTTCAACAATGCCTTCACCAAATGCAACTAAATCCTAAATTCAATCATCATTCAAAATGTGAAAATATGCAGTTAAAAAACTTAATATTTGCTTATGATGTTATTTTCTTCTCAAGAGGAGACTATCAGTCCGTGGATTTAATGCTTCAAGCCTTTTACAAGTTCTCTAATTCTACAAGTACGAAGGTAAACCCTAATAAGAGAAAGATATATTTTGGTGTTGTTGATGTAGGTATTAAAGACAAGATTCTCAGTATGACTTCTTTCAAGGAGGGTAGTTTCCCTTTCAAGTATTTGGGGGTGCCTCTCACCTGTAAGAAATTGGTAATTTGTCACTACATGGTGCTTATGGAGAAGATAGTTAGTCGTATTAAGCATTGGTCTAATAAATTGTTGAGTTATACAAGTAGGCTCCAATTGATTAAAAGCATCTCTTTTGCAATGTCTAATTACTGATTTATATGTTTTCCCCTTCCCAAAGCTATGATTAGGACAATATATCATATTTGTCGTTCCTTCCTTTAGACTGTAAAAGATGTCATCAATAGGAAAAGATATGTTTTGTGGAAGGATGTTTATAGACCTATGAAATAGAGAGGCATGGGCATCATTGATCTAGCTACCTGGAAAATTAGGCTATGCTGAAGCTTTAATGGAATCTTAACAACAAAACTGACAGTTTATGGGTCAAATGGGTTCATTCTTATTACCTCAAGAATAAGGACATTATGGAGGTGGCAGTTAAAACTCATAGCACTTGGATCATGAGACAAATTCTGCAGCAAAGAGAATCCATAGCAAAAATTCAGAGTCTGTGGGACTTAATGTGTAGCAAAAGGAAGTTCCATATGAAGTTTGAGTACCTCTCCATAAACAATGTTAACTCTGATTTGTTGTGGAGTAAAATGATGCTTAACAACCCTGCCCGTCCTAGAGCTATCTTGGTATTATGGCTTGCTTGCCATAGGAAGCTTGTGACTAAAGATATACTCTTTAAATTTATAATGGTTGATAACATCAAGTGCTTATTCTGTAGCAAGAATGAAACCATTAACCATATTTTCCTTGAGTGTGAGGAGCTGAAGAGAATTTGGAGTGGGTTTTTAAATGGATTCAATAGAAGCATATGCCTAAAGTGTTGGATGAAGAGCTAAAGTGGATTGTCTCATATAGTAAAGGTAAAGGCTGGAGGGATAACATGTTAAAACTCGTCGCTATTGAAACAATATATGGGTGTGTGGAAGTATGAGAATGACGTGTGTTTTGGTCAACAATGTGGACAAGGACCATATAGTGCAGAACATTATCGATAAATTATTTTTAGGGGATGGTATTGCAATAAGCTTAGGGGTTATATTGTTAGGTTGATATTATGATAGCTCTTCATATTGTCTTTTGTTGTCCTTTTTGTAGGCTCGATCCATGCGATCACCCTGTAATCTTGGTTTTTTAGTTTAAAGAAAGTTTTATTTGTTAAAAAAACAGAAAATATAAAACTTTAAATTGCATCTTCTCTCTCGTTGCAATCCATATCACTGTGCTTTTTCTCATTTTCCTATTTGAAAAAAAAATCATATTATGAATAAAAAGAAAGAAGAAAAAAAGAGCTCCCAAAAACACACTCTCTTCTCTCACGACAATACAACAATAGTAGCAGTCCACCCCAATTTTAAAAAACCAAACAACAATACATCGTAAATACATCGTAAATCAAGTGAATCAAAAATGGAAAAGGAAACTACCATCAACAAAATCGGACCAGAAGAAGATGCGCGACTTGTCTCCGAAAAATGGAAGAACGAAGATGGTGTAATGAGTGCTTGAATAAAGATGAATGAAAGCCGAGAAAGCCATTACCACGAGCTGAAGAAATTTGACATTATGGTAATGATAATATTATGAATAATGCATAATTCAACTTTTTCACTTTTTTTTCAAATTTCTTTTTATTTTTTGATATTTTGAGATTGAGATGGGATAATATCAGCCGCCCGAATTTCCTATTCTCTCCTATTGGCCTTCATTTTCTTGTTTCCACAACTGGTCCTTAAATACTCCAACTTTGAGTTTTTTGGTGCATACAAAAATTATCCATTTGTCTTTACTGTATAGATATTTTGCTCATTATTATTTTAATTTATACTGCAAAAAATAATTAAGTACTAAAATTAAATCTAAAACAAATATATATTTTTTTTAAATTTTTTTTATAGTTGAATTAAAATGATTAAAATAGACCTAAATTAATTATTTAATACTATTTTTTATATATTTTGAAATCGTGACTTAAATTGAAAATTGAAACTCATTTTTTTTGACATTTTTAAATGATAAAAAGTAATAAAAGGAGAATAACAAACCTATATTCTTATTATTGTCTAAAATGAAATATTAGGATAAAAAAATTTAAACTGGATAAACTTGTGAATGCACGCAAAATATAAAGGTGTGAATGAGAGTTTATTTTTTTGTTGACTTTAGTAAAAGTCAATATTTTTTCAAATGTGGTGATTAAATGAGGAATGCACTAGACTAAAATACAACATGTAACACCCGAGACTAAAGAGAGCAGAAAGTAGTTACATGTAACACCCGAGGGCAAGAGAGTGGTTGTCGGTGCATGAAACATGATAATGAGACACTTCTAGCAACTTCTAGAGAAAACCGAATTCACATAAGAATAAAAGGGATCATGAGGTTGTGCAGGAAAGTAACTGAATGGTTGAAGGAAGACTTATAAGGATAAATTGGTACTACCTATATCAACAAGATGCATCTTCTTTTCAGTAGTCTGTTTTATAAGAAATTTATAGTTAAGCGTGCTTGACTTGGAATAGTATTGGGATGGGTGACCTCCTGAAAAAATTTGTGTTGTCTGGGGACGTTACACAACAATGCCTAGATGAATGAAATGATGAAATGTCCAGACAAAATTTAGGTGTGTCACCAATTAATTGTGTTATTTATTGCTTTTCTTCTCCATCATCCTATACAAATTGTGGTTTTGTTGGACTAATTTCTAAGACATCGCGTGCTATATCTATCCCTTAGAAACATAATTTCACTTATTCATTGAAATAAGTTATCTTTTTTGCTTTCACATTTAGCAGGTTTAAACCAAGTTCACGTTTTAGTTCACATAATACAATCTCTTGCCGATTTATTTATACTTTTAATGATAATGTATTGCATTTTTTATTCAATTCTCATAATGATAATATCTTTGTGCGTTTATGCATGTGGTGTATATATATTAACATAAGATATAGAAGAAAAGAGCCAATCTCAAGAAATAGTTATATATTACATGGTTCGATTTCACCATTCATGTTCATGGCATGATAGCTTATGCATTCATGTATATACATTGACTGGGCTAGTTAGAAGTAGATGAGGTGGCCTAACTACTTTTGTATGGTGGGTGTAAAAATATATACAGTCTTATAATTAACTTTTCCATTAACATCAATAAACCATTTTCTCCACTTTTATCTTCTTTCTCTTTCCTTTTAAATTGCTCTTTATTCAGTGAAGTTTGTAGCGGTGCAAAATTTGAGATCAAACCATTGATTTAATTGATTTATTATAGTGAAAGTTGTCACTGCACTTTATTATTTTAAGAGAATAAAAAAAGAGTGAAATAAAACTCATAAATATGTAAAACAAGAAGCAAAACTAAAGTAAAGCAAGAACAATGCAATTAAAGAGATATAAGGTACAAGAATTGATTATACAAAGGGAAAATACTATCATCTTATATATCTATAGTATCTTATAGGAAACTCTTGAAATATCTGTGTATTTTTGTTTAAAATTGAGTTGTTTGCTAAATGAGTGTGGGGGATGAGAAAATAAGTGTTTTTTTTAATTGTTTTTGAAGCATTTATTAAAGAAAAAAATTTAAAAATGCAATGACTTAATATCAAAGTTTTTTATTAAAAAAATGGTGAAAGTTTGAAAGCAAGGGTTTAAGGACCAAATATGAAACAAAGATGAGTAATGAAACAACAAACATACAAAAGGCAAGCGCATGACAACTAGTCAACATAAACATCCATTTCTCTTGGATTTAAACACAAGCAAAGATTAAACACAAAGTATACCAGATATCAAGTGAATATTCCCCGCAAACAAAAAAGCGTCAGATGAGCCCAATATATCAAACAAAATTTAAAGTATCAAATGACCATCAAGGTGTCAAATAAGAACTCGTACATTAGATGAAAGGCCAAACAAAACAGACAAAACCAGATAAAACAGAGAAACAACCCAAATATCAGATGAAATAAATAATTCAAGTCAAGTGGTCAAAGTCGTATATCAAAATCACAAGTGAGTAAGTAAACAAGTGAGACATGAAATAAACACTTAATTAATTAACAATCAAATAAAAAACCAATTAGAAACAACTAATTCTAACTAAAAAAAATTCTTTTTGATATTTTAAATATTGAAAGTAAATTCCTAACATACATCTCAAAGATAAATTTTTTTTTTTATTTTAGAAAATATTTTAAAGGAATCAGCAACTAAAATAATTTTTGATTTTTTCAGTCTTTTATACTTTTAATAAAATAAGATGAACTAAAAAAGTAAATAGAAAAAACTTCCTAATTGTTTGAACAATCTAAAAATATTAAAGTAAAGAAAAAAGATAATGAATAAACCATGCTAAGCCTAAACTATGTAAAATAGCAAGCTCTATCCAAATGGAAAAACTCCTACCAGCAAAATTCAACACCTTAATTAATTCTAAAAGAAAGCAACCTGTAACAGTGAGAACACAAAGAGAAGATGGATGCGGTGGTGGTGATTTTCATGTGAAGCTCTTTATGTGTTTTCCAAAATCATCCCTATGTCTTGTTTCTCTGTATGTCCATCTTTGTGCAATCCTTGGCATGTTATGGGATT